>CM042241.1:15533740-16951240 GCA_023566225.1 Romanogobio albipinnatus
ATTTGAAGGTGTCTTTGTTACACTGTAATTATACATTTAAGTACTGAGTAATACTATATAGGGTCAGGGTTCAGTTTGGTTTAGGGTTAGTTGCATATATTTATGCATAATTGATAGTTATTACCTAACATATGTAACAATGACACTGTAAATAAAAGTGTTACCCAATTACGACAACATGATTGGTGAGTTTATAATGCAATACATTTCTCATAATGTAAAAATTGTTATTGCATTAGGAACTCAAGATTTTATTACATTGAGAAAATTATGACATGAACATTTTATTACAATAATAATGCAATACTTAAGTTATGTGCAGTTTTTAACCCAAATACAGTCTGACCTTATGATTTCCCTTCCTCCTTCTCTCTCCCACCCGTAGTTCCCTCGTGTACACAAATGTATTTGTCCCTCTCATGTATTGAATGGTCTGTGAAACCCAGCCCCGGAGCGCCTTTGAAATAATATTACTTCTGTCTAAGGGCAACTCTGTCTGTGCCTCTATCTCTGCCACACACAAAAAGTGAGACCCCGAGGCGGCTTCTGTGAAATTACTTGCTTCTCAGAAACACCTCAGAGTGAACAAAAGCCTATTTTTATCGCCAGAATCTGTGCGAGTGTCCCTACCTGTACGAACGATGCCTTCAGACAGGCATCGTTCTGCGTCATGCTTTCTATTTTTATATATAAATTGCAAATAATGTTGACAGTCAACAGGAAATCAAAATAGAATATTTACTTCCACAGAACATGTTCATGATCATGTTGTGCACAATTCATCAGTGCATGTTATTCCAAATAACTGGCTCCGCCTCTGAAATTATTTTCCTTTTCAGCTGATGTCATCTAGGCCCTGTGGGGGCGGGGCCAGTGATGTTAACCAATAACCAAATGCCTAGACATTTGCCGCGTCCGAAATCGTGTACTATAGGTATTTGAATCTGAACTTTGCGACCGTTAAAAAAAAAGTATGTTCTATATCAGGGGTGGCGAACTCCGGTCCTGGAGGGCCACTGTCCTGCATAGTTTTGCTTCAACCCTAATCAAACACACCTGAACAATCTAATCATGGTCTGAAGGGTTACTAGAAAGCTAATGGCAGGTGAGTTTTATCAGGGTTGGAGCTGAACTCTGCAGGACAGTGGCCCTCCAGGACCGGAGTTCGCCACCCCTGTTCTATATAGTATGATTGTGTGTAGAATGTAATCCGGACGTACTACGGCCCTGTCCCAAATGGCACCCTACACCCTCACGGTCTTCCTCTGAGTCCGCACTTTCACAACGTAATGCCGCTTTGCCTGCCGGGAAGAAGCCCGCTGCGTAGCTCGCACCAGTGCGGGCTCGGCAGAAGTGTGCATCGAAGGCGCATATCGACCTCAAAGGGGACCTAAAATGACAAATGGGACACCCTGCGGTCTCGTGGACTTGACGGACACGCAGCGACCATTGTAAATCCACAAGACCGAAAGTGCACATGAAGTGTGCCATTTGGGACAGGGCCAAAGTCCGCTCGATTCCCCCATGTTGTCATTATCACATGACCTACCAGTGTCAGTTGAGTCCCTTCACCTCCATTCATAAATGGTCTCCGTGGCCTCATGGGATAGCAAAGTGTCCATGCACACTTCAGAATCTCCCCGGAAGTAGTAGATCATCCGGGTACTTTTCGCCTACTGTTCAAATACTATGAATTCGGACATACTACTGTGTTGGCGTACTGTTTTTCACATACTATATAGTAAGGAAGTATTAGATTTTGGACGCAGCTAAAGTTGTAGGCTGGTTCTTATTTTTTTATATTTTGTTTTATTTTAGTTAAAGTTATAGTTATTTTGTTTTGGACATTTTTATTAGTTTAAAAAAAAAATTATAATAATGAAATGTTTATTTTTATTTCATTTAATGTTTATTTATAGTTTTAGTAAACTATAATATCCCTGGTTCTCAACCAGGGGGCCTATAAGTAAACTTCAAAGGGGGCATCAATATGATAAGCAAGCATTAAAAAAAGCTAAAACAACCAAAAATCAAGATATTTCTTATTTTAATTCTACCCCTCGTCAACATTCCTTTTAAGAACCAGTATTTACTCGTCTTGAAAATGATGGATATCCAAGGAATTATAATTTTAAAAAGTGTGATTGTTAAAAATAACAGTTATACCAAGTTCTAACAATTTATCAGATAGATATGGGGAGTAAAAATATTTTCAAACCTTAATCCTTATCTGTAACATGGGATCCACTGGAGGCAAGCTTACTGAAGTGCAGTTTTATTTTACATGTGAACAGAATACAAAAACGAAGACAGGGCTTGACTAGGTAAACCAAGAACTGAAATAAGAACAAAACTCACGACAGTCGTTACACAAAACAAAGCTAGCCAAGAGACAATGGTAACATGAAGACTCTATAAACACAAAGACTAATGACTTAACAAGACACACCTGTGAACAATCAAACCAATAAACCAATCAGAACATGACAACATAGAACACATGACAAGGGAGCACATGGCAGGATCACATGACTAGAACTAGGGAATCACATGACGACAGGAACTATGACAGTGAACATAAAATAAAATACATAAAAGTAAACACTAGACATTACATTATCAGGTAAATCACACACACACGCGTGCGCGTCTGAAATCGCATACTATGAATTTGAACTTACTTTGCGACCGTTAAAAAAGTATGTTCTATATAGTATGATTGTGTGTAAAATGTAATCCGGACGTACTACGGCCCCGTCCCAAATGGCACCCTAAACCCTCACTTCCTCTGAGTCCGCACTTTCACAACATAATGCCGCTTTGCCTGCCGGGAAGAAGTCCGCTGCGGGTAAGGCCCTGTCCCAAATGACACACTTCATGTGCACTATCGGTCTTGTGGACTTACAATGGCTGCTGCGTGCTCGTGTCCGTTAAGTCCACAAGACCGCAGGGTGTCCCATTTGTCATTTAAGGTCTCAGAAGGGTGCTCGCGGGCACCCCCTTTGAGGTCGATATGCGCCCTCGATGCGCACTTCTGCCGAGCCCGCACTAGTGCAGGTTACGCAGCGGACTTCTTCCCGGCGGGCAAAGCGGCATTACGTCGTGAAAGTGCGGACTCAGAGGAAGACCGTGAGGGTGTAGGGTGCCATTTTGGACAGGGCCTAACCCGCACCAGTGCGGGCTCGGCACAAGTGCGCATCGAGGGCGCATTTCGACCTCAAAGGGGGCGCTCGCGAGCACCCTTCTGAGACCTAAAATGACAAATGGGACACCCTGCAGTCTCGTGGACTTAACGGACACACACACACACAAAAGGGAAAGGTCATGAGGCCATTTTTTTGGGTTATTATTGTAGATTATGACGTTTTTCTAAAAGTTTAGTATGCTGTCGAGTCCCGCTTGCCATTTTTCTCACAAAATTTCCCATTTTAGTCTGAAACACATTATGGAACTAAAATGGGTTATGAATGTCTTTGGATTATGATTTTAAACTGATTTAGCATTTGTGCTACTTTGCAAATACATTCACTTTTGTACTATCACCATATTTTTGAAAACCGCATTTGCTCTGTAGTATATTTTAGTTTTATTACAATTTATCTTATCTTATGCATTCTTCTCTGATTTGACTAGTTTTATAGTCACAAAGAGCACAGAGATGGCTTCCCTTTATACAAGCAGATGATGAGAAACGCAGATTTGTCTGTTGTGGAGAGTAAAGACAAGCTTTTGCTCTTTCATGCACAGACTTCAATTACGCTGCACCCCATAAAGTGGATGAGCAGCACTTTATCGATCGCAGCGTCTATTTATTTTTTTTAATTTTAAAATCTACATCTATTGCTAAAACGGATTGATACTTTCAGGCCACTCAGCAATGTTCCATCTGACACAGACTTTTCCTCTTCAATCTGGGTTAGACCAGCTGGTCAAGACAACACACACACACACACACACACACACACACACACACACACACACACACACACACACACACACACACACACACACACACACACACACACACACTATATGAGACGGTAAAGCACTTATCAGAACGGACAGAAAATATGCTAACTTTAGTTCAAGTTTTGCATTCCCTAGACACTCTCACTCCTTCACTCTCGATCCCTCCCTCTTTCTCTCTCCTGTTATCTCCCGCAGGGTGTGCTGTCTGGGATGAGAGCTCTCACAGCAAGAACATTTTCTCTCTATCTCTCTCTCTCTTTCTCTCTCCCTCTGTCACACACACACACACACACACACACACACAGAGTCACAGGACTCAGCATGGACCTATGCACTATTCTGAATAATATATGTTGACCGCAGGAGCAGCTCAAGAGAATCATCCTGTCTTTAGTAGGGTAGTAAATTTAGCAAGTCTGATCTCATATGCTTTTCAGGGCCACTGTACGCTTCACGCTGACGTTCAGACCGCAACTTTGAAATGACATTTCAATAAAGATTATTCTTGAGAGCATATATAGTCTTGATAGCAGCTTTCACGTAGGTGTGTGCCGTGGAATAGCAAAATATCTCAAGGAAATTGTTGTTTGAGTCATAAAAACGAGATGCCTTTCTCCACTGATGTTCTATGATGTTCAAAGTGTTTCTAAGGATGCTGATTGTTAGAAGGCAGATTGAGATGGCGAGCGGGAACATGGTTTGTGTAACATTAGCAACACATTATTAGAGGCTCGATAACATAGTCAAGCAAAAGGCTAATTATATTAATTACCGCTGTGTCCGACGTTGTAAAGAGCGATACCTTTGTGCAGTGTTTACTACAGTGACTTGAGCGTGTGGGACTGTTATCTGGTGTGAGTGAGTGGAGGCGGGGCTCAATTTGCATATTCATGTCTCCGCATATAAATGAAGGGTGTAGAGTTATATTCATTCTATTTTAAGGCATGAGGATTTTATTTTCACTGTAATTTTTTTAAATAGGCTATATCATGTTGGTGATCAAAGATGAGTTTTAAGGGATGAAATGATTGACCACAGGAGGACTTTAAAGAACCTTTATTTTTAAGTCATACTGAAAGTGATTAGGGACTATAAAGCTACAAAGGGACAAAAAAAGCACCATGAAAGTAGTCCATATGATCTTTTTATGTATAGTGTTCTTTGGCATCAATAAGTACTAATCAGGCGTAGTCACTATGAAAGGTTGTTTTAATGGAAAATATGAATACTCTAATTAAATTCTCCTTTTGTGTTCGACAGCATGCGAGTTTGGAACGACATGAGGGAGAGTAAATAAAGGAGAATGTTTTTGGGTGAAATATTAATGTAAAGCAAGAAATATTATTCTGAATTACAACATCTTAGAATTGCCACTTATAAAACACCAGCAGCCTCCAGCCTGTGCCATATACACTGTTCATCATAACATCATAATATACATTATTCACCCGCTATATTGTTAAAAGTACCCAATCTTTGGTGAAACAAAAATGGTTCTTCTGTGGCAGGGTTTCCCACGGGGGTTCGCAAACTCCTGCTGGTTTGTTAGGGAACTGCACAATTACTTGAAATGCATTATATGCATATGCATATGATTATCAAATCAAAGGCAGTTATTTATTTAAATAAGTATATAGTCTGTTGCACTGCATGTTTCAGAGTGAAGAGCGGCACTGTGTTACACACGTGTTATCACTTATCAAAAAACAACATTTTAGGAAAGCAGTGTGCGCTAAGTTTACTTTATTTACACATCTGCATAATTTCCAACATTTCTTTAGACAGAAGTGCATTTCACCAGTATTCCGCCAAAATAAAAGCTTGAGGATTTTAATGTTTGAAAGGATAGAATTTAAGACATAAATATTGCTTGAAGTGTGAAATAAAATAATTATTATAATTAAATATTTGTTTTTTATATTATAGGACAATTTACAATTGTATTTATAACAGTAATATATTCATAATTTTTTTATTTTAATATATTTTAATATTAGATTTTTAATTAAAACAACAACAACAACAATAATACTAAAAATCCCATTTTGTAACGTACTGCTCCGAGACTTAAATGGTTGAGAATCCAAACGCAGCTTTATTGAAAGGGTAATCCACAATCGTAGTCAAAAACAGGCAGCAGGTCATAACAGGTAATCAGTCCAATCAGGCAAACAAGACAGGAGAGACAGGCAAACGGGTAATCCACGGAACAGACAAGAAATCCAGGCAAGAAACCAGGCAAAACACTCAACACTCACAAAATGCAGTTGTTACACTAAACAAGACTTCGCAGTGAATGACAGAGTGAACATGGTATCTATAGGCTGAGGTAATGATATACAGGCGTAAACAGTGAGTGCTAATGAGTCCAGGCAAAGGATTATGGGTAATGTAGTCTATGATAGAATGACAGTCCGGGTTGGAGTGCCCTCTGGTGGTGATCACAGGCACTCACACTGGTGAATTGTGACACATATATATAAACGCTGCCCTTTATAAAATAATTTTAAAACACTAAAAAAGACTATTTTATCTGTTTAGTTTCATGTGATTTACCATTAACCAACATCATAGAACCACGAGCATGCAAGTGCGTCAATAATTAGTGAAATATTAACTCAAACTTCCGGTAAATATTTTACATCCAAGGGGTTTCAGATTTGACAAAAACATTTGGAAAGCCCTGCTCTTTGGCATCACTGTGAAAAAAACCCTTTTAAGAACCTTTATTTTTAAGAGAGCGTCTTGATAATTGTCTACGGCACACAGCTTTGGAACAACATGAGGGTGAATAAACGATGACACATTTTACATTTTTGAACGAAGTATCACTTTAATCTGATGAGCTTTAAAGTTTAAGTTTAATGACTAGTAAGGGGAAGCTTCAGTGTGAAATGACCTGTGAAATAAGATGCCGCTGTTTTCAGTAAACACTAATGATCACATAATCACCGATTTTATGGGCGCTGACAGTTAAATTCATTGCTGATTAAATGAAAGACAAGGGGGCTCAAGCCCCCATAAATAGGGTCTATAATTGCCTATGTGATGTATTATCAAATAGAGGCGCTTGTGCAAATTCAGGTGTCCTTACAGAGCAGAAATTCCCAGATTAGAAGTAATCACAAAGGCGAACATATAAGGCTGTGTCGACCCTCATAATGTTTGATCTGTTATAATCAAATTAAAATCCAAATGGTTGGAACTAGGAATTCTAACTCTGGAATAATTAAAGCGTACTTTGAAAGAAGAGGACAGATCCGTGATTGTCCTTTCTGATTTGCCTATTAAGACTACCTGATGGACAGAATAAAAACGCCTGACATCAGGGGCTGAGGAAGGATTCGAGAAGCAGAGAGAGGAGACATCAAAGCATGGATCTTTGAAAGTAATGATTATCTCCCAAAAGCACCGACAATGAACATTCTCCGTTTCTAAAAGTGAGGGGGACATGTCTCATCTAGTTATAATCTTTTGCAGGCTCCTGCCAAAGCCTGCAATCTGGAGGAAACAGGAAAAACTCTGCTGCATTCGTAAGATTTCCCCCCTTAGATGTAGACGGGGCGCTACATGGCTGATTTGCATATCTTTTAGCATTTCTTCTTCTCATTTGGTATGAATGGGAGAGATTGGAATGTTTTTGAAATGGGATTGTGAAATTCAGCCAAACAGCTGGTCCTGGGGAGATGCTGGTGATATTCAGCATGAACCTTCTAGGAAGGAAGACAACTTTTCAAATTATATTCTCTGTCGGAGGCGTGACACAGCGAGTTTTGCACATGTTTGAGTTTGTGTCCTGAACACATTCCCACAGGCCCGCTTTTCACGTTGCTGTTTGCTCTCTTTGGTTCCTGCATATTAAAGCGGGGGAAATGGATCAATAGCCTTTATGGATTGTGAAGATGGGGATTTGATTTTTTTTCTTTTTAAAGACAAATCTATAGAAATGTAATTTAAAACACACATGCTTAGAAAAGCAATCTAGAAATGGATTCTCAATCTTTATTTTTCTGTATTCATGTTGGTTTCATGTTTTCTGGAAAAACCTGAGTTGTGCAAGTGGTGGACCTACTAATAACTAAGCAGAAAATGAACAACATTTTATAACAAAGTAAAACGTATTTGTATATATATTAGGAATGAACTTCTTAACTATTACATTGTAACTATTTTACAGTAGGCTACATGTACTTGCAGTGTATTGCAAGAAAGTACTGGTAATATAAGGTAACGACATGGGTTGAGGTTAGGTTTAGAGGCTCAGGGTTAGTACCTAGTTATAATTTGTAATTGCTATAATAAGTACATAGTATGTACATGTTGAACAGGACTGTAAAATAAAGTGCTACCCAGTTATGTTCTGTTAATTTCATTTTCATGGACTTTTAGTTTGTAGTTCCTGTTTTCCTTTGTTTGGTTTTCCCGCTACTTATGAGTTGCTATGGAGATTCATTTATCATCACAGGTGTTCGTCATTTATTACTCTTGTTTTCCACTGTATATAAGTTGCTTTGTTTTAGCTCTCTCTGTTTCTCACCATTGCATACACTGAGTTTGGATGTTTTCTGCCCATGTTAATAAAGTTTTCCTTTTAAGATCATATGTTGTCTTCATCTTGTTCCTGTTTAACCACGCTTTGCCAAGTATATATACATACACACACTATATTGGCAAAAGTTTTGGGACACCAGCTATAACCGCTTCAACTCTTCTGGGAAGGCTTTGCACAAGGTTTAGGAGTGTGTTTATGGAAATGTTTGACCATTCTTCAAGAAGCGCATTTGTGAGGTCAGGCACTGATGTTGGACAAGAAGGCCTGGCTCTCAGTTTTCGCTCTAATTCATCCCAAAGGTGTTCTATCGGGTTGAGGTTAGGAGGTTAGAGAGGTGCAGGCCAGTCAAGTTCCTCCACACCAAACTCGCTCATCCATGTCTTTATGGAATTTGCTTTGTGCACTGGTGCGCAGTCATGTTGGAACAGGAAGGGGCCATCCCCAAACTGTTCCCACAAAGTTGGGAGCATAAAATTGTCCAAAATGTCTTGGTATGCTGAAGCATTAAGAGTTCATTTCACTGGAACTTAGGGGCCAAGCCCAACCCCTGAAAAATAACCCCACACCATAATCCCCCCTCAACCAAACGTTGCACTTGGCACAATGCAGTCAGGCAAGTACCTTTCTCCTGGCAACCGCCAACATGCGCTGACCCCGCTCTGTGATTTTACGTGGCCTACCACTTTGTGGCTGAGTTGCTGTTGTTCCCAATTGCTTCCACTTTGTTATAATACCACTAACAGTTTACCGTGGAATATTTAGTAGTGAGGAAATTTCACGAATGGACTTCTTGCACTCACCTAAAGGATTATTAGGAACACCTGTTCAATTTCTCATTAATGCAATTATCTAAACAACCAATCACATGGCAGTTGCTTCAATGCATTTAGGGGTGTGGTCCTGGTCAAGACAATCTCCTGAACTCCAAACTGAATGTCAGAATGGGAAAGAAAGGTGATTTAAGCAATTTTGAGCTGTTTTCGTTGTTGGTGCCAGAAGGGCCAGTCTGAGTATTTCACAATCTGCTCAGTTACTGGGATTTTCACGCACAACCATTTATAGGGTTTACAAAGAATGGTCACATCCAGTATGCGGCAGTCCTGTGGGCGAAAATGCCTTGTTGATGCTAGAGGTCAGAGGAGAATAGGCCGACTGATTCAAGCTGATAGAAGAGCAACTTTGACTGAAATAACCACTCGTTACAACCGAGGTATGCAGCAAAGCATTTGTGAAGCCACAACACGCACAACCTTGAGGCGGATGGGCTACAACAGCAGAAGACCCCACCAGGTACCACTTATCTCCACTACAAATAGGAAAAAGAGGCTACAATTTGCACAAGCTCACCAAAATTGGACAGTTGAAGACTGGAAAAATGTTGCCTGGTCTGATGAGATTTCTGTTGAGACATTCAGATGGTAGAGTCAGAATTTGGCATAAACAGAATGAGAACATGGATCCATCATGCCTTGTTACCACTGTGCAGGCTGGTGGTGGTGGTGTAATGGTGTGGGGGATGTTTTCTTGGCACACTTTAGGCCCCTTAGTGCCAATTGGGCATTGTTTAAATGCCACGGCCTACCTGAGCATTGTTTCTGACCATGTCCATCCCTTTATGACCACCATGTACCCATCCTCTGATGGCTACTTCCAGCAGGATAATGCACCATGTCACAAAGCTCGAATCATTTCAAATTGGTTTCTTGAACATGACAATGAGTTCACTGTACTAAAATGGCCCCCACAGTCACCAGATCTCAACCCAATAGAGCATCTTTGGGATGTGGTGGAACGGGAGCTTCGTGCCCTGGATGTGCATCCCACAAATCTCCATCAACTGCAAGATGCTATCCTATCAATATGGGCCAACATTTCTAAAGAATGCTTTCAGCACCTTGTTGAATCAATGCCACGTAGAATTAAGGCAGTTCTGAAGGCGAAAGGGGGTCAAACACAGTATTAGTATGGTGTTCCTAATAATCCTTTAGGTGAGTGTATATATATATATATATATATATATATATATATATATATATATATATATATATATATATATATATATATATATATATATATATATATATATATATATATATATATATATATATATATTGTTTAGTCATTTCATTTATTCATAGTCATTTCAACTTTAATTTAATTACTTAAATTGTATAAACATACTGTAAATTTGTACTAAGTAGCCTATAACTAATGGCCAGTGCATGAAACAAGAGTGAATGTTCATGATGAGTCTGAAATCAATATATAAGAACTTGTGTGT
This sequence comes from Romanogobio albipinnatus, assembly GCA_023566225.1. NCBI lineage: Eukaryota > Metazoa > Chordata > Actinopteri > Cypriniformes > Gobionidae > Romanogobio > Romanogobio albipinnatus. Next base: position 15,544,543 of record CM042241.1, read on the forward strand.
GTACCTTTCATAAATGCATTCATGAAGCCTAGATGAAAACATGTAGGTGTGGGAATTTGTGTATGTGTGTATCATAAATATATAATTATGTGTCAAAGTGTGTGTGAGTGTTCATGTATGTGTATGGGGAGCAGAGAGTTCATCATAAATATGTGAATATACATCTAAAATGAGTGTGCATGGCATGATGAATTATGTACTTAGTGGGTGTCCAACTGAATAAATATCATTCTGTTAACAGTTCATGCACTCTGTGTGAGTTTGAGTGTATGAGTGTGTGTTTGTTAATGGTCGATCTTTTAGAAGTCAAAAGAAAATCTCACAACAGGTTTTATTGTAGTCCGTTAAGTAAATGTGTGTGAACATTTGCCAGATAGCGTGACACAGAAAATGACATGAGCTGGCGTTCACTGCAGAGAAAGAGAGAACAGACCAAAAAAATATTTGATCAAATTAAATCAGCCATTATTCCCATTAAATTTTGCTAGCGTGTTGGAGACGTGGCCCGGCGGGTAGCAAATGCCTTCTAACGTGCGGGTGATCTGACGTTGAATCTAACTTGGGTCATGTGAATTTTGGAATTGTTCTGGCTTGTATCATAATGGCATAGCTTGGAGTCTACAGCTGTCACAACTACGGCAAATGCTCATTTTATTTCTACATACTAACTAGCGGCACAGATGCTGTTTTCTTAGAGTGCTAGGGATCCCAGCATGCACTGGGGCATGAATAAATAATACAGTTGCATTGTTTGACCGTTTGCCAGTTTTATTTGCATAGTTGTTGTGTTCAGTAACTTGTTCTCTTGTGATGTCAGGCTTTGTTCCTCTTTTAAAACGATTTTTCGTTTCGTTAGAGAGTTTTCCTCATCTACACGTCTGTGTGTGGCATTTTTAGGCATATATGAGCGCTGCTTTGTTTCATGAATGCTCATGTGACATTGTCAATAATTTAAAAACAGCAAGTGCTTTCCTCTCTATGTGCATTCATTATGGGAACCATTATGGGGACATGTCATGTTCAGTGAATACTTTTAATCAAAATAATAATGTAGATTAATTAAGAAATTCATGCATAGAAGTAAAAATAGACATGATTGAGACCAATGCTGACATACAGAGCATAACAGTGCAGAGCTAAAATCCCAATAAAATATAGTAGTGCTTTTAAATTATTAGGGGCCAAGCACCGAATTTATTCCTATTGTATCTATTTCTCTGATTTCCTGGCTCAAGACGATTCGATTGCATATGATGTCATTGACAATTTCCTTGATAACAATTTTTTGAAAAACCTACTTTCTCAAACTCCAATTTTCATGAAAATTGAACCAGATAATCTTCAGACCATGCCGACCAAAAGTTATGGAATTCAAGTTGTTTCGTCAAACTCGAATAATATGCGAACTAATTTGACGAAGAGCACACCAAAATGGATGTGAGGCTATATCTTTATATCTGGTCAGGAAATATGAAAAATTGACATTTTTGCTTATCACTTCTGAATGGTTTGGCCAAAAGATATATATTCTGTGCATCATGCCGAGTCGAACGACACCTAATTTTCCCATATCGGCCATTTTGGGCGCCCACCATTGACGTCATCATTTTGGGCGTTGGCATCATGCCTTGACGGTACTCAAAAGGTTTTGTGGTCAAAAGTCACAATGAAATTTCTAAAAACTTTTGATTAAATTAGTCTATTGCAATGAAACTGGTCTTGATACCATATACCAATTTTGCCATAGTCGGCCCAACTTCCTTGTCGGCCATTTTGGCCACTTTTCAAACTCCTCCTACACTGTTAGTCCGATTTTCACCTAAATTTAATCGTATCATTTTTAGACCATGCCGGCAAAAAGTTATGGACTCCGTTTCGATAGATTAAACCGTTTTCGTATACCGCTTTGACAAAATTATCGGCATTATGCCAAAACGACTCTGAGGCTGTATATCTGCAATGCTTTGGCATATTGAATCCAAACTTGGCAGTCAATCAATGCCATTGTCACCACACCACATCATTTTGGTCTCAGTGCTACCTTTTGGTCGAAAGTGATAAACCATTAAGTCATACATAGTGACTGTTTATGATTTTTCAGCCATTTTGCTTAAAATGATCTTAAAATGTCTTTAAATGCTTATTGTTGCAGTTAGCTCCCTAACTTATCATGTTCTTTGTGCTTGGCCCCCCGATAATTAGAAATGTTGCCTTCACAACTAATTGAACTTAAAAAGTACCATTACAAAACATAATTGTAACAATTTTGGATAACAATAACAACACTACTGGACAGACCTAATGTAGACAAATGCATGGTTTCTGCTATAGAATTTTAGTCGAACACGATAATCATTCCATTATAAATACACTTGCGGTTAACGTACATCAGTTTGAATGGAATGACACTTCTGCTGAGATCAACTGATTCAATGAAGGAAAATGAACTTCTACAATGATGCGTTGTGTTGGATTGGCAGCGCTCATTCTTTTGGTTAGCGACAGAAGAAGCCTGCTGGTCTCTACACCCTCTTCCAACTGCCGTCAAGTTGCATATTACACCCACGCATTCTCAGGCTCTTTGTTTTTTCTTCCATCCGAATGTCTCCAAAACCCCAAAGTAATCCCAAACCCCTTAATATATGTTTAATGAGTTAGCAAGACTGAACAACCTCTAACTATAGTACAGTAATTGCCCACTGCCAATTAAAGGAGGACAGGCTCCCCTTGGGTCTGATTTCTCACTAGGTTTCTGCTCGTTGCGCTTCTCTATGGGAATCATTCCTCCCACAGGTCGCTTAAAGGTACCCTACGGCATTCTCTGAGGGTTTCAGACCCAGCATTCTGTGAAGTTTGCTCTCTGACAAGATCCATTTGAAGATGCATTGCAGTAGGAAGAAATTTAATAATGCATGCAGTTGAATTGTTGAAAACCATCAGTGTAAGCTGTTGTATAGAACTAGACATCCGGCTGAGAAGGTGAAAAATCTATGATGGAGATGGAAAGCTGCTCATCTAGCATATCGGGAGAGGAGAGTAACTAACTAAAGGCGGCATCCAACTGGCTGACTAGAATCAACTTGATTTATGCTAGGGGATGTCAGACATCCAAAATGTTTTTGCTGAAATCTTTCCTTGTTCTGTCAAAGTGACTAAACGACTGCCTCTGACATTTCTGTCCATTTCCCTGTCGCACAAAGCTCGCCGAAATGTGAACGGGAGAATGGCGTGAACATAAACAACTGTAATTCATGGAGTAACTTTGCACCGTGAACTTGTGTGATTATGTATTTGTCCCTTCGGGGCTGTTAAATGTTCATGCGCAGCTTCAGTGAAAAGATGATTTAGGCTACATTTAATAAACAGACTGCTCTATATCCACTTTCTTCTTTTATTAGCCGTTTAAATGTAGGAAAATCCCAGAAAATCATAAATCACTAAATGGTGTTTGAGGAAAAGGTTTAAACGAGATCTGATCATGACACAGCAACAGAGGCTTAACCAATGGCATGAATTTGGGGCGGGGCCATGTATTGGCTGACAGAAAGATTGTTTAGCAAACCGTTTGGAAAACAATCTTTAATTTCGCAATTATTTTGGGTGATATTATCTGAGATCCATGCTGTTTTTGTGCCAAATGAATAGTAATCTGATTGTGCCCAAAAAAGATATATATTTTTAAAGAATCTATACAATTACACCATCATTTATATATTTATATTTTTTTGAAAGAAGTCTCTTATGCTCACCAAGTTTGCTTTTTATTAAAAATACAGTAAAAACAGTACTATTGCAAAATACAATTACAATTTAAAATAACTGTTTTCTATTTTTATATATTTTAAAATGTAATTTATTCCTGTGAAGCAAAGCATCATTGCTCTAGTCTTCAGTGTCACATGATCCTTCAGAAATAATTCTAATATGATGATTTGCTGCAAGAAACATTTCTTATTATCAACACTGAAAACATTTGTGCTGCTTATTTTTGAATACATTTTCAGGATTCTTTGATGAATAGAATGTTATAAATAGCAATATTTTGTTACATTATAAACGTATCAATGTGAACATCCTTCTAGCCTAGAAATCTAGACGCACCCTAGCGGCAGCAAATCTAATTTGCAGCCAGGGTCATCTAGCAACTCTCCGTTGGCTTGCGAGCTGGAAAAACCAAACTCTGATCAGGCCAATCACATTGTGTATAGAGTCGGTGGGCGGATTTACCATAATGACGGCAGAGTTGCGGCACATGCTACTTGTAAACAAAGAAACTGGCAGCCTTCGGCCGCGACTCTGGAAGACTTGGAGTTGAGCTTTTCTTTGAGGAAAGAACAAAGAACGGCACTGAAGTCATTCTTAAGAAAGGAAGATGTGTTCTGAGTTTTGCAGACCGGATACAGCGAAAGTTTAATCTATCATCTAGCTCCGCTTCACCTTCTTCGTTGCTCTGGTTGGTTGTAGTGATATCCTATTGCATGCAGAGGGAATTTGAAAAACAACCGTTTATCCCGCCCCTCGGATTGAGCCCTGCCAATGGTGAGTTCCCAGACTCAACATCTTGATGTGGGTCTGGCTTGTCAGGCTAACATCCTTCCAGAAAGTATTCAAAAAAAAAAAAAAAAAAAGAAACAAAAATCTTAGACCTCAAACTTCTGAACAGTATTGAAGCTTTTCAATTATAAGGAGAATTCCAAACTTGTGACAAAATGGGACAGGGTTTAAATATAGTAGCACATAAATAAATATGGGTTCTTTTTTTCCTTGTTATCATTTACTCACTCTCATGTTGGTCCAAACTTGAATCAAGTTCCTTCTCCTGAAAAATGCAGGGGTCCCTAATGACTTTTATTATATGGACAAAAAAAAACAAAACATATAAATAAATAAAAACACTATTTAAAACACTTTAAAAGCCACAGAGGTTTGGAACGACATGAAGGCGAGTAAATGACAGAAGTTTGATTTATGGGTGAAGTGTCCCTATAATAGTTTAAGCATCAAAATATATATTGCTAGCTTTTCTATAGTTTACTTTAAGAGTGTGCAAAGCTACTTTCAAACTAGCTTCGCTATCAAAGACGGCCCATTACATTTGTTTATTACTGCACTGGAGTACCAAAGGCGGTTCTTAAAAGACAAAGCCTGTATAAAACTGCCATGGAAAGATACTGCAATTACAGACCTGTGCCTGTTCAAAAACACAAAAAAACACACACACCCATTAAGGTCAACACCTGCCATACTTGCAAAAATGTGTCGCAAAACTACCGGAGGTTGACAGCTTGAGTTGCAAGTGTGTGTGTGTGTGTGTGTGTATTCTCATTTCGGGTCTGTCGTCAGGTTGCCCTACTTAAGTGTGTGTCTATGCGTGCGTGTTTATGGGCTACTGTTACAGACCAACTGGAAACTTTGGTCCATCTGTTACTAAAATGTGTTCTCTCCACAATTAGGTCTAATGGAGATTCCCTAGTAGAGAAGTTCTAAGTGCCGACCTCGTCCCGAGCCTATTAAAACCTGCTAAAACACACACACACCCTCACCAACAGAGGTAATTAACTGTGACCAGTGCTTCACACTCTTCAAATTACTGATCGACCTTTATTCTGTCCTGTGCCTGAGGAATGGATCCACTCGCAGTAGGTATAAGTCTACTAAGTGAAATAAAAGTAAAAATTATTCAAGGGTTAGACATCCGCTCCCCCGGAGAGCAATTAGTGAGACTTATAGGGTATTTTAAGAAGAAATCACAGGGCGAGTTTTAGAGAAAGATATAACCTGGATCAAAAGTGAATTACTTGACTGGATATTTTCAATTTACAGTGACATTTGAGGAAGTTAGAAAGTCAATTTTCTGCTTCCCACACACAGTGTAATGAATATGTAATGATACAAATTATAATAATAAAAAAACATGTAGTTTTAATAATGTTTTATACATTTTCTTAGAAAATTTAAAGAGGACCTATTATGCTTTTTTACATTTTCAACTTTCTTTAGTGTTTAAAGATAATTTTCGGAGAGGCTAACAATAGCGAGCTATAGCTTTAAAAGCATGAGATCCCACCCTTCCTTCAGAGCGTCACCAAAGCCACGCCTCCTCCAAAACACATGTACGCACACAGCAGGGAGCAAACAAAAGCGCCACGAGAGATGGGGTTAAACCAGCTCATGTCTCAATGCACATAACATTACAATAATAATAGACATAGACAACATGAAGAGCACTGGCATGAACCCCCTGACTGCTGCAGATTCACTTCGCCGTTTATAGTAAAACGCATTTGAGTCACGAACCGAGAGTCACGAATTTGAAGTCAGTAAGATTAAAAAATAAATAAATAATTACTTTTATTCATTAATGACCAATGAAATGAATACAAAATTACAGTAAAGACATTTACAAAGTTACAAAAGATTTCTATTTCAAATAAATGCTGTTTTCAAACTGCTCATCGAAGAAAAAAGATTATTTCCACTCTTTCGTCAAGCAGACCAACTGTGTTTTAAACATTTATTGAGCACCAAATCAGCATAATAGAATATATTAAAATACTGTAGAAAACAGTTATTTTAATTTGTAATGATATTTCACAACATTAGTGTTTCTACTGTATTTAATAATGAATAAATACAGCCTGGATAAGCATAAGAGACTTCTTTCAAAAACATTTAGAAAAATCTTACTGACTTGATCAAGGACTGATTGAGGATATGAATACCAAATTTCTTTTGTGTCCCACAGAAGAAAGTTATAGATGTTTGGAACGACATAGAATTGACTGAAAACCCCATATTTAAATATTGGGAGGTCTATGGTGATCCCCCAATGTCTATGTATCAGTTTTAGCCCCGGTACTTCAGGTTTGAGGTGCAAAAATATGATTTCTTGCAAGCTCAGCAGTAACCTTTTCAAATGAAACTGAATTTCAGTTTTCTGAGAGCGACCCATTTGCAGTCTTGTGACTGATAGGTACTGTGCGTGAAGTTGTCAGGACGTCATGTATTGTTAGGTATGATCTTGAACCTGGAGGGCTGGAAACGATCAAACAAAAGTTGTCAGCCATCAAACAGCCGCTTTTGTCCCAATAACCCAATCTTTTTTTAATTGAGATGCTCTTTGTGTGTGTGTGTTGTTTCTGAAGTTTGCTCCACTGGTAGTCAGGATGTCAAGATGACATCATCGCTGCAGCCTACACTCTGACAAGTCAACACTCTGGAGATGCATATTAAATGTTGAGATATCACATTAAAAAATAAATATATAACACTCGCCATGAATTAAACATGTAGGGGGCCACCTGCGTAATGTTCCAGACTTTCCACTGTCTTGTCCCCATCCACGTTCTCTCTCTCTCTCCCTCTCTCCCTCTCTCTGTCCCTCTCTCTCTCTCTCTCTCTCTCTCTCTCTCTCTCTCTCTCTCTCTCTCTCTCTCTCTCACACACACACACACACACACACACACACACACACACACACACACACACACACACACACACACACACACACACACACACACACACACACACACACACACGTTTATGAGGGAAACTAGGTCTTTGCATCTACTGACAGCTACATGAAATGCCCAGCAAAACAGGAAATGTTGCGTATTTATCCCCAAAAGGCACAAGAGAGAAGCTAGAACAAGCAAGAGTAATGAAGTGTAGAAATTCTTCCCATTTTAATAATGATAGCTCTACAAACAACAGATCATGCTTTTTTCCATCATCCAATACACTAAAACTATGATGTACTCAGTTTTTTTGGTGAAACACTTTTACACCTAAACATATAGAGTACATTTTAAAGCTGTGAAATCCACAATGAATCATGGCGGAAGGGCATTGATAGGCACATGCCTGGTTTCACAGGCAGGGAGTAAGCCTTAGTTCAGTTAGGACATTTAAGTAGTTTTTATAAACATGCATTAGAGAAAAACATCACTGGTGTGTATCTTGAGCTAAAACAATGGCACTTATTTTTAAGAGGTGTCAGTGCAAGTTGCTTTCAGTTAAAACGTTTTTCGCTCAAACTTGCATTTTAGTCTGGGACTAGCTTATCCCTTGTCTGTGAACCCAGGGGATGTGCTATGGGTGTTTCTGCAACTACGGGCACTTTTGCCTATCCCAATAAAAAAAAAAAAATCAACCTCTATGAATTTAAATTTTAACCATCACAGTCTGTAATACATATAAAAATGTACACAAAATTGAATGTAGTCGTTAAGATTTTAATCTGGAACATTTTACAACATTACAATTTTTCGGGTCACCTTCTTAAGCAGTGTCCTTATTTTATAATTTTTTCTTTATTAATTTCTATAAAAATGTAATATATTTAAATAGCTTTTTCAAATTTTATGCAGTTTTGTAAATACTGATATAAAAAAATAATATACAAAATAGGGAATTTTAATGTTTTAGGGTAAAAATTTTACCGTAACCTTAGATGTCAATTGTTTCCATACACACAAAATATAACATATTTAACTTTTTATGACAGATGTTGCAATTTCAATGTGTAAATCATCTCATCTTAAATCTTAAGTGTTAAAATATTTTTTTGCAAATTAAAATGTGAAAAAAATAAATAGAAATAGAGCAATCCTGCGGTAATGACATCTTGTGTCGGTAAGGACACAATATTAAAGTGCCACAAAATCAAAAACAAGCTACTGTAGAGAACAACAGTAAAAGTAAAACAATACTTCAGTACTAATAATATACTGAATATTTGTCATTTAATATACAGTAAACCTTAAATTGGTCTTTACCACAACACCTAAATTTGTTGCGGTAAAGACATGTTTCGGTAATTATATTTTTGTTAATATTGTAGCTAATTGGCAGCTAGCAAGGCCTACTATATTAGTTTTGACCCTTAGCATCTTAATATACATTTATTTTTAAAATGTAGTTCAAAATACACAATTTTTAAGCTGAATGGTAAGGACGCATAATAAATACTATAGCAGAAAGATGATGTTTAACTTATTTTTTTGTATCTTGTGAGTGAGGTAGTGTGGTGGCCCAGTCTGTCAGCAATGTGCTCAAGTGATAATTTCTGTTTCCATAGAAATGGGACTTTTGTGTTTGATAAAATTTCATAGTAAAAGCTTTTTTCATTGTTGCGGTAAGGACACAAAAGTGTGGGACAGGCACATTTAGTTAAAAAATCATAAAAATGATCAGTAAATAATACAACAAATTTTAAGATGCTGTAAATAAAGCTGTATATTAAACAATTCCATTTGAAATAATGTCAAATTGTAATAAAAATTAGCTTATTTTATGTATCTCAACATTGAGACCACAGCAAAAATAGTGTTTTGAGCTATAAATGCTTCATAATATTATATTAAATTAAATTTTTGTGTGTGTAATGGCACTGTTAATATATTTACAACAAATTTTAACATAATTTTAACATAAATCTAAAATGTCACTGCTGGGACTTAAAAGTGCCCGTAGTTGCAGAAACACCCATGAACTGATAAACAAAGTAGCTACTTGAACAGATATTTTGCCTTACAGCTGTTACTATTTTGTGTATTATTCACAACTGGAATACTATTTCGACCAATCAGCATCCAGGATATCTATATTTTAAAGTGCCCCTATTATGGTTATTCCAATATTCCCTTTCATGCAGTGTGTGATATGGCTGTTTGTGAATATAAACGTTCCACAAAGTTGTAAAGACGAAAGTGCACGATAAATAAAGTTATTGTCTCCCAGAAGAAAAAATCAACTCTGAACCGCCAAAACGAGTCGTCTGTAATTGGAAACTATCACATCCCTCGTTCTGTGTTTTAAGTTGGACTCTTATTTTGTAATATATTCCCCATTGTTTCTGTGTTCCCTTCTTGTGATTAGTTCCTGTTTCCCTTGTTTGTTACCATAGCAACCCCGATTGTTTCTTTGTCATCTTGTTAGGTTCCCTGTGTGTATACAGTATATTGCCAAAAGTTTTGGGACGCCTGCCTTTACATGCACATGAACTTTAATGACATCCCATTCTTAATCCGTGAGGTTTAATATGGAGTTGGCCCACCCTTTGCAGCTTCCCAACTCTTCTGGGAAGGCTTTCCACAAGGTTTAGGAGTGCGCTTTTATTCTTCTAGAAGCACAATCGTGAGGTCAGGCACTGATGTTGGACGAGAAGGCATCGCTCACATTCTCCGCTCTAATTCATCCCAAAGGTGTTCTATCGGGTTGAAGCCGTTCCAACGTCATGTAGAAAGTCTTCCCAGAAGAATAGCAGCTGTTAAATGTTCAGCAAGCACATTTTGGTGAACTGTTCGGCTGTTCACATATTTTTGGCCATGAAGTGCGTATACAATCAATATATGAGTTCAACATTGTAAATATCGCCTTTTCTGTATCAGCCAGAATTTAAATATTGGTGCATTGCTAAAATTAGCAATGTATTTTAAAGTGCCCCTATTATGCAGACTATTAAGTCTCCTACAGCAGGTTTACATGCATCAAGGGTAAAAAAAATACTTACATTTTCTCATAATATACATTGCACATCACCACATTGTTCAATGGTTCTCAAACGACTCATTGGATGAATCAGTCTCTCTAAATCCCTCCTTTCTGCGAGCTACTTTTCTCTGATTGGCCAGATGGCCCTATCTGTTGTGTGATTGGTCTACTGCTTACAATGCTTGTGGGAAGCTAAACGTCCATTACTATAACCAGCAGGGGTGTTAAGTAACAAATTACAATTACTCTCGTAACTGTAATTGAGTAGTTTTGGGTGCTCTGGGTGCTCCATTCATTTCAGTTGTTTACCCAATGGGTCAGATCAAGGCACATTTTATTCTTTGCATTTGTAAAAGCAGACATGATTTTATTCATATTTAAAGGTTACTTTTATATTTTGGAGCAGCTAATCCAACTCCTACCCTAAACCTACCCACTTCTAAGCAATATAAAACATGTAACAGGCAAATACAAGTACAGTCACAGGTATTTATTGCAAAAACTGGACCCACTTTATATTAGGTGGCCTTAACTACTATGTACTAACATTTTAATTAATCATTTGATACAATGCACTTATTGTGTACACACATGTTTTTACATTGTACTTACATTTTAAAAAATACTTAATTTCTGTAGTTACATTTGTAATTACACAGTTGACACTTCCCTTACACCTAACCCTACCCTTAAACTTACCCATACCACCACACCTGTCCCTAACCCTACCCTTAAACTTACCCATACCACCACACCTGTCCCTAACCCTACCCTTAAACTGACCCATACCACCACACCTGTCCCTAACCCTACCCTTAAACTTACCCATACCACCACACCTGTTCCTAACCCTACCCTTAAACTTAACCATACCACCACACCTGTCCCTAACCCTTCCCTTAAACTTACCCATACCACCACACCTGTCCCTAACCGTACCCTTAAACTGACCCATACCACCACACCTGTCCCTAACCCTACCCTTAAACTTACCCATACCACCACACCTGTCCCTAACCCTACCCTTAAACTGACCCATACCACCACACCTGTCCCTAACCCTACCCTTAAACTTACCCATACCACCACACCTGTTCCTAACCCTACCCTTAAACTTAACCATACCACCACACCTGTCCCTAACCCTTCCCTTAAACTTACCCATACCACCACACCTGTCCCTAACCGTACCCTTAAACTTACCCATACCACCACACCTGTCCCTAACCCTACCCTTAAACTTACCCATACCACCACACCTGTCCCTAACTCTACCCTTAAACTTACCCATACCACCACACCTGTCCCTAACCCTACCCTTAAACTTACCCATACCACCACACCTGTCCCTAACTCTACCCTTAAACTTACCCATACCACCACACCTGTCCCTAACCCTACCCTTAAACTTATCCATACCACCACACCTGTCCCTAACCCTACCCTTAAACTTACCCATACCACCACACCTGTCCCTAACCCTACCCTTAAACTTACCCACACCACCACACCTGCCCCTAACCCTACCCTTAAACTTACCCATACCACCACACCTGTCCCTAACTCTACCCTTAAACTTACCCATACCACCACACCTGTCCCTAACCCTACCCTTAAACTTACCCATACCACCACACCTGTCCCTAACCCTACCCTTAAACTTACCCATACCACCACACCACACCTGTCCCTAACCCTACCCTTAAACTTACCCATACCACCACACCTGTCCCTAACTCTACCCTTAAACTTACCCATACCACCACACCTGTCCCAAACCCTACCCTTAAACTTACCCATACCACCACACCTGTCCCTAACCCTACCCTTAAACTTACCCATACCACCACACCACACCTGTCCCTAACTCTACCCTTAAACTTACCCATACCACCACACCTGTCCCTAACCCTACCCTTAAACTTACCCATACCACCACACCTGTCCCTAACTCTACCCTTAAACTTACCCATACCACCACACCTGTCCCTAACCCTACCCTTAAACTTATCCATACCACCACACCTGTCCCTAACCCTACCCTTAAACTTACCCATACCACCACACCTGTCCCTAACCCTACCCTTAAACTTACCCACACCACCACACCTGCCCCTAACCCTACCCTTAAACTTACCCATACCACCACACTTGTCCCTAACTCTACCCTTAAACTTACCCATACCACCACACCTGTCCCTAACCCTACCCTTAAACTTACCCACACCACCACACCTGCCCCTAACCCTACCCTTAAACTTACCCATACCACCACACCTGTCCCTAACTCTACCCTTAAACTTACCCATACCACCACACCTGTCCCTAACCCTACCCATAAACTTACCCATACCACCACACCTGTCCCTAACCCTACCCTTAAACTTACCCATACCACCACACCTGTCCCTAACCCTACCCTTAAACTTACCCATACCACCACACCTGTCCCTAACCCTACCCTTAAACTTACCCATACCACCACACCTGTCCCTAACCCTACCCTTAAACTTACCCATACCACCACACCTGTCCCTAACCCTACCCATAAACTTACCCATACCACCACACCTGTCCCTAACCCTACCCTTAAACTTACCCACACCACCACACCTGTCCCTAACCCTACCCTTAAACTTACCCATACCACCACACCTGTCCCTAACCCTACCCTTAAACTTACCCATACCACCACACCTGTCCCTAACCCTACCCTTAAACTTACCCATACCACCACACCTGTCCCTAACCCTACCCGTATCCCACCTCAATATCAGCGAAAGTGTTTTGCAATACAATTTGAACACAGTAAGTACATTGTACTTATTTTTTTATGTAAGTACATAGTAGTTAAGGCCACCTAATATAAAGTGGGGGCCAAAAACAGTATAAAAGTATTAACTCATGTTGCATTCCAAGGCTTCTGAAGTCACACGATAAAGAACAGAGTTGATCTTAATGTTTTAATCACTGAAATGATGATCCCGCCGCTCTGTGAACGCACTCATTCATATTTCAAAAAGTGTACTTAAGTACAATACTCAAGTGAGTTACTGTCCACCTCCGATTTTTTGTGCTAGCAGTCAAAAATAAACTTGGAGAAATATTGAAATACTGTTGGTGATCTCATGTTTTTTTGTTCTTACTGAGAATCATCCATTAAAGAGTAAGCTACAATTTAAATTTGCAGGGTATAACGTGGAATAACATTTATAGCATAATACTCACTACTCTTGAGTACTTTTAAAAGGGCTACTTTTTACTCCTACTTTGAGTAGTATTTAGGACAGGTACTTTTACTCTACTAGCACTACATTTTTTGACAAGTAACAGGACTTTTACTTGAGTATGCTTTTTCAGTACTCTTTCCACCACTGACCATAACTGAAATTCAGCTCAAGAGGCTTCCTCAAACCTCAGCGATTGTACACACTGTAAAAACAGTATAACGATGATGTTGACTGTGTTTTTTTTACCCTTGATGCATGTAAACCTGCTGTAGGAGACCTCCAAAACAAACTTTAAAATAGCATAATAGGGGCACTTTAAAATACATTGCTAATTTTAGCAATGCACCAATATTTAAATTCTGGCTGATACAGAAAAGGCGATATTTACAACGAGGAAATGAATTAATCGTATACACACTTCATGGCCAAAAATATGTGAACAGCCGAACAGTTCACCAAAATGTGCTTGCTGAACATTAACAGCTGCTATTCTTCTGGGAAGACTTTCTACATGACGTTGGAGCGTGGCTGCAGGGATTTACTCCCATTCAGATGTGAGCATCAGTCAGATACTGATGTTGGGTGACGGGGTCTGGCACACAGCTGAATTTCTCCCAAAAGTGTTCCGTAGGATTCAGGTCTGGGCTTTGTGCAAGTTCTTCCACACCAGACTCAGTAAAATGCTTTGTGCATTGTCATGCTGGAACAGAACAGGCTTCATTCTGCTAAAAAGAATATCTGCACACTTGATTTTCTGCACCTGTGCAGCTGAAATATCTAAACCTGTTCATTTAAAGTAGATGTTCACATACTTTTGGCCATGTAATGTGCTTATTAGATACACTTTAGGCTTACCTGTTTGAATATGCATCAATTGATGTCAATTTCATTCCACAGAGTATTACTCTTTATTGAAATTGAATTTCATTACGTTCTGCTTGATAGAATGTCTAATGGCGTTATATTTAATCCAAACATTTTGACTTCTGCCTCCACCCGGGAACTCACCTAAAATAACACTAATTTGCATGCATTTGAATAAACTGTTCCCATTTGGTGTGTTTTTGAATGCATAATTAGAGTCATAACTTAGCTTTATTTGTGCGGTCTCTCTCCCAAGTGACTTTATGAACGAACATATTCTCATAGACTGACACTCTCTGGGCGCATAAGGGTATTCGCACTCACACGCATTATTGGGTTCACATGCAATATATCAGATTTAATACCGATTCATTTTAAAAGGCTTCCAAATCTAACGTGAAATAACTTGAACTGCACATGAAGCCAGTATGTATAATGCATTATGATGGGATTATTAATGCACTATAATGCACTTATTATGCATTATAATCATCTGTATAAAAATTGTAATTATCTTTAAAATAATTGTGATCACAGTCATATTCATCATGAAAAACGGCCACTTGTTTATGCACCTTAAAGAGCGCATAACATATTAAACATGTTCAACCAACACATATATCATTATAAGCTGTATTACGCGACATTATTGATGCATTAAGAAAGTCTTTATAATTAGTAATTAAGATACAATATAATGTGTATTATAAAGAATTAATGAAATCTTTCAAATTGATGCAAAAAGCCTATATAATTAACATACTTTTATTAATCATGGGTGAAGGGCATCGATAGGCACAACATGCTATATGCACTGATAAACACACAGCTTTTTATGTTTTAAAATACATTGTTCATTTTAGAAACGCACTGATATAAAAAAAAAAGAAAAGCAGATAGTAGTTCTCATATATGCTCAGTTGCCGCAGCCATATCACCCTGAAGCTAAGCAGGGTTTAGCCTGGTCAGTACCTGCATGGGAGACCTTTTGGGAAAAACTAGGCTGCTGCTGGAAGAGGTGTTAGTGAGCCCAGCAGGTCCTCTGTGTAGGTCCTAATGCCCCAGCATAGTGATGGGGACATTATACTGTAAAAAAGGATGAGGATCTTTCGGATGAGACGTTGAACTGAGGTCCTGACTCACTGTGGTCATTAAAAATCATGGCACTTCTCGTAAAAAGCGTAGGGGTGTATACCCAGCAGTGTCCTGGCTAAATCCCCTCCTTTGGCCCTTATCAAATAATGGCCTCCCATGCTTTGAATTCTCTTACACTCGCTCTCCTCTCCACCTATAGCTGGTGTGAGGTGAGCGCACAGGTGCCGTTGTTCAGTGGCTGCCGGCGCATCATCCAGGTGGATGCCACACACTGGTGGTACACTCTAAAAAAAAAAAAGGTTCTATATGGCACCAAAAATGGTTCTTGGCTCGTAATCATAGGGGAACCTTTTTTAGTGCTATATAGCACCAATTTTGGTGCTTCAGTGGTTCTTCAGCGGTTCATCAGAGGTTCTTTGACTAAGGTGCTATATAGCACCGCTACCATATACAGAACATGTTAAGATATGGTGCTATATAGCACCAAAAGTGGTTCCCCTATGATTACGACGAAGAACCATTTTTTTTTTTTTTTAGAGTGTAGGTGAGGAGAGACCCATGATATGATTGTAAAGCCCTTTGGGTGCACAATACCAAATAATAAATGGCTATATAAATGCTTCATTCATTCATTAACTGGTAACACTTTACAATATTAGTCTCATTTGTCATCATTAGTTAATGTATTAACTAACATGAACTAACCACGCGCAATACATTTGTTACAGCAACTAGAAATTATTATTAATCTAAAATTAATTGTTTATTCCATGGTCTGTCTGATTCTGATGGGCTGGAAGGTGTGCAATAAAATTGTTTAATGCACAGGTAGTTCCAAGTTTAATCACCGTTTAAACTTTTTTGAAGCAATTTAAAACTCATAGCTTCATTGTTGATAGAGAGTGAGAGATGCTGAACAGACGCAGGTACAAATCTCTCTCTCTCGATAATTGATTCAAATAAATTGAATCTTACGCACTACTTTATCTCTGTCTGATTCAGAATGCTAGATCTAAGGAGCCGTAATGACCAAAATAACTGTCAGTTTTACCATTCCGGTCAAATATTGTGCTGTAAACATCAGTAACAGCTGGCAAATGACCATGGTATAAGCAGGATAATCCACAGCTAGCTGTGCATTAAGCGATTTTAATGCGTCGGGCGGTTCTTTGCCTCCACGTTGTTTAATGCACAGCTAGCCGTGGATTATCCCTTACTAATGTTAGTTAATAACAATCCAGCTGTTCATTGTTTGCTCATGTTAGTTCACAGTGTATTAACTAATGTTAATAAATATAACTTTTGTTTTTGATAATGTGATAGTAAATGTTGACATTAATATTACCAAAGATGAATAAATGCTGTAGAAGTGCAGTTCATTCTTAGTTCATGTTAACCAATGAAACATTATTGTAGGTTACCTTATTAAAGGTTACCCAATAACTTATATATAGCTGATTTCTATACAAAAATTCTATATTATTTTTTTCTAAACAAATAAAAAACAATGCAAAAAAAAAAACGTAAACCAGTTTATTTACAGTGCTGCTTGAAAGTTTGTGAACCCCCTCGAGAATCTGTAAATAATAATAATAAAACATTATGTAGTACTGTCCTGAATAAGATATTTTACATAAAAGATGTTTACATATAGTCCACAAGACAAAAATTAGCCAGTTTAAAAGTTTACAGACCCTTGATTCTTAATAGTGTGTGTTGTTACCTGGATGATCCACAGCTGTTTTTTGTTTTGTGGTGGTTGTTCTTGAGTCCCTTGTTTGTCCTGAGCAGTCAAACTGTCCAACATTCTTCAGAAGGAAACACGATGCATTATGGGGTGAAAACTGCTTGAATTAAGGTAAAATGTACTTAATTTGTCTGTCAGGAAATTAATTTGTCTCCTCTTAAAAATGTATATTTAGACAAAATAAGAACAATGTGAACATCTTTACCCTGTTCAAAAGTTTTCACCCCCTAGCTGTTAATGCATCATGTTTCCTTCTGGAGCAGCAGTGAATGTTTGAACCTTTTTTAATAGTTGTGTTTGAGTCCCTCCATTGTCCTCAGTGTGAAAAGATGGATCTCAAAATCATACAGTGCCAGCTGGAAGACCTTCTGCTGAAAGTATGCAAAAGGTGCTGGAAAACTGAGGAGTTTGCAGGACCTGGAGGATTTTTCTGAAGAACATTGGGCAGTTTAACTGCTCAGGACAAACAAGGGACTCATGAACAACCCTCCAAAAGAATTTACAAAAGCTGTAAATATCTTAGGACCGGGCTAAATAAAAAAATAACATGCATTTTGTATGATCCCTCTTATTTTGTTAAAGGTCCCGTTCTTCGTGTTTTTTTGAAGCTTTGATTGTGTTTACAGTGTGCAATATAACATGTGTTCATGTTTCGCGTGTAAAAAAACAGTATTTTTAACACAATTTACTTATCTGTGTACCGCTGTTTTCACTGTCCTAAAAATGGGCTGATGAGTTCCTTGTTCTATGAAGTCCCTCCTTCAGAAATACGTAACGAGTTCTGATTGTGCCAGCGGTTCCCGTGTTGTGATTTGACCGCAGCTTAGCGAACGTGGCACGGTTCCTGTGTTGTGATTCGACAGCAGCTTAGCACACGTGGAAAGGTCACTCCTCTTAACGGGAGATGTATGCGCTTAATGATCTCTACAGCGTCCCTGGGAAAGCTAAACAAAGGTGATTTGACTCCGGAATGAAAATAACAGCGTCTCGACGACATGGCGACAAACACAGTCAAACGCAACACTTCCTTTTCTCCACGCGACACTTCCTCTTCTCCACGTGGGACAGCAACAAGACCACGCCCCCTTTTTTCGCGTATTCTTGTGGGCGGAGGTTAGTCTGTTCTACTGACGTCATTAATGAAGGAAGTACCAGGATGTAGTCCAAGCCAGCCGTTCGCTGTAGGCTTTGAAAGGGAACTTCTGTTAAATAAAATATCTCGCTTGGCATTGAACTTTGAGCTTTATAATTTTACAGGTATTATTTATGCTCTAACAGCAACATTACACACTAACTAAAGTTTGAACAGTGGGATCACGAAGAACGGGACCTTTAAAATTATTCATATTTTCACAGATTCTGCAAGGGGTTCACAAACGTTCGTGCAGCACTGTATATGCTACAAATGAATTTAATTTTGCTGTATGATATCCATTGTATACTGTATGGCATTATAATGTTGTGATTCCTAAAATGATTTGTAGCATACGTGTATATAAAAAAGCTGTTACATATTTATTTGTTTAGACAAAATGGTATAGAATTTTAGTAAAGATACGGATTACTTGTTTCAAGATTTGCATAAAATCACATACGGTTTATTAAATGAATAGTTATTTTTAAATTGATGAAAGGTAATCAATATCTAACTATAAGAGGAAATGCATAATGAAATATCCAATATATCTAATATCAGCCAGTAAATAATATATATATATATATATATATATATATATATATATATATATATATATATATATATATATATATATATATACTATTATCTATCAGGACTAAATATTATAAATATATACTATTATTTTATATTTGTGCTAAAGCAGTGACTAAATATGAAAATGAATTGAAATTGTATTACAGATCACGAAAGGCAAAATAACCATTTGGAATAATGTGCACCGACAAACCGTTCACAGCGAGACCCAGAATTTAAATAGGGTCAAATATGATTTCATGTCGACTTCAAACGTGCACTGGCTCCAATATCCTGTACTTTGATTCGCCACATAATGTGACATGTGGAATTTTGGTCACACCACATATGGAGGCCTGGAAGGAAAGTCTCACACATCTATCTGAAACACGCACACACACGATCATAAAAGGTTGTGACTCTGAGAGTGGAATTTGAAAAGAGGAACCCTTGCATGGTGTGCCACGTGTGCAGCGCTCCCCTGCTCGCCGAACGTCATCCTCTTCCTCCCTCTCTCTATCTCTCTTCCTCCCTCCCTCTCTTGCCTCAAACTATCTTCCTCTGTATTTTTAGTATTGGAGAGTAGGCGTCGCGCCCTTATGAATTTTCATGGGTTCTTCTATGTGTAGGCAGAGCGCGCTCTTCTGGCAAAAGCTCAGAAATACTCACTCACAAATGCACGCACACAAACATACACTCATTCTTTCGAAACTGCAACCCAGAAGAAACTCATCATCATCTCTGTTCCTCCTGTTTGGCACAAACACGCACACGTATACACCCACCACAAGAGCGAGATACAGTACACACCTAACACTACATGAACATTCAATGTCTCACGGTAGATTAAGCCAATAAGAAATGACTTCTATCTAAAAATGGATAGATCTGGGTCTCTCGCTTTCCTCGCAAGCCCCCACGCAGATCTTCAGGGGAAAAAATCCCTCGACTTCTCCACAAGCTCCATGTTAGTGACATGATGATACAATGTTAATCGGGTTTGGCGGCAGACACACTTCCGAGATTTATTCGGAGTCATTGACCTCTAGTTTAAGCTCACACGTATGTGCACTCGCACGCTCACAGTCGTGCGACAAAGCGCACACGCGTGATTACACGCATCTTGAACTTCCGCAGTACTTACTGACAGCAATTCAGCGTATGAAAGTCATGTGTGAGTGCTAATCTGTGAGCATATTATAGCCGTTCTTTTGCTCAAGGGGACATCGTATATGTCCACATTAGGGCCTTAATTATGCTATAATTCTTCAAATTTGATTAATTTAGTGGCATTATAAATTTTTTTTGACATGTGCTTGTATGTGTGTGAGTAATGAGTATCTCCAGATCCCCTCTCTCTGATATGCATCAATGTAAACACATGTCGGGATGTGTGTGCAGTCATACTGTAGGCTATAATGTTGTGCATATGGCTCATGTCACGATTAATTAGATTAGGATGAACTGACTGCAGATTCACGTCCGTGTATTTGAGGCTGTTTGTTTAAATGACGAAAAGTTCTTTGATAGACTCTATTCTGCCCTTTGCACTGACTCCTCTCAGGCTCACCACAATACATCCGGACCTTTTAGTGCCCAGTGATGAGTAAAAGTAATGCTTTCACCCATGTGCATCACTAAACACACTATGACACATGCATACACACCGAGAGAGACAGACTCCAGATTTCCGGAGTGGGAATGTATGGAGGCGTTTGGTCCTTGATGTACATTAAAACATAACAGATATTATAAATATAACCGTCAGAAGTAAAAAAAAAAGAAACAGCTCAAACATAAGGAGAGAGAGAGAGAGAGAGAGAGAGAGAGAGACGACAGATGAAATAAATGTCATAAAAGTAAAATAAAATAGGTTTATTTAAAATAATAAATCAAATTAGAAATAATTAGAAAGAATTAGAAAGGGTTTTAAGTACCCCGGGGAAAAAAAGAGAGTGTCATCATTAATTAAAACTATTGGTAACACTTTAGTTTAGGGTCCAATTCTCACTATTAACTATTTTCTTATTAACATGCATATTTCTAGGATATTGGCTGTCTATTAGCACTTATAGTGCCTTATTCTGCATGGCCATATTCTACATTCCTTAATCTGACCAAATAGAACCCAATACCTTACTTAAAAACAACCTTACTAAATATTAATAAGCAGTAATTAGGAATTTATTGAGGCAAAAGTCATAGTTAATAGTGAGCATTGGACCCTAAACTAAAGTATGACCAAACTAATATTTTTGGTAATTGAAATAAAGCTGAAATTACATGAAATATAAATATTAGATGAAAAACTGCAACTTAAACGAAATATTGCCTTTTCAGCTCCGGGAATAAATACGTTGAAGTACTAAAATTAATTTAAATACATTTAAAATAAACAAAACTAATACAAATGACAAAAGCGCATGAATTTAAATTACAACTGAAAATTGTAAAAAAATAACAGATAATTCAAAATAGTAATATATACATAATAATATATAAATAATAATAATAACACTGGATTTCTATGAAAAACTGTCAATATCACGTACTTAAAACAAATACTGTAAGTAAAAATGCAACAAAAAATAAATAAATAAATAAAAGAGATAAAAAACAATAGTTTCAAGTACTTTAAGCTGAGGAATATTGATGGATATTTTAGTCCATTTCATGTAGGCACAGTGGGCATGCTTTGCATCAGTTATATTGGTTAAAACATATAATGCTGTAGTATGGCTTAAATTGTGTCAAATGACAACCCGTCATTATAAATTATAGCATTGAAAATCAAACTGTAGTGCACTTAAATCCTCCCATTGAGGTTCTCTCATGAAGTGCATTCCGTGCCATTAAAGTGCTCTCAAGAAATAGTAGGTCACAACTGGTTGAAATCTGTAAAGCATGTAAAGTGGTCTTTAAGCCTCCATGAAAAACGGTGATAGAGAAATAAAACTAGAAATTACCACTGTCCTTTATTTCAGACCAAAAAGTCTTAATGAATACATAAAACATCATAAAGCATAAACATATTATGAATAACCATTATGGAGAAAAATGTTAAGAAATACGTATGTACATAGGCTATATGGTATACTTGGTACAATTCAGCCAAAGGCAAGTGAATGCTTGTTAAAACCTTCGAAAACTGCTAAACAAGTTTTTTTTCTGAATTTTATTAGACATATTTAAAGAGAAAAAAAAAACGAATTGGATTTTGAGTGACATTCTGAATATAAATATTGATTTCAAATAAAATGAAAGATTTTTTTAATCAATTCAACTCGATGAAATTGTAGAACTCGGCATGACTGCATATTAAAATGCTAATAAATAAATCAATTTAAATCTGAAGTGTGTAATTTCTGTGCCAACAAATGATTATTATAAAAATAATTGTATTCAAACAGGTTTCCTGAAAACTCCCACCATCTTCTTTTGGATGGACAAACACCCACTGAGTGTTGCGTCAATGTTGGGGTGTCAAACAAACAAACAAACAAACAAACAGAGTAATGTTTTGAAAGCAATTTTAACATCTAATAAAGTCACACACTTCACATTTAACCAGGACAGTTGGACTGTTGAATTATATTAATCTGAAAGATTAATCAGAGACATACTAAGACACTTTCTTATCTACCCAAATAGTCACATAAGCTACGGTGTTCACACATACTAGTCTTGGACATCTGAAGGAACAAGTGAACACACACACACACACACACACACACACACACACACACACACACACACACACACACACACACACACACACACACACACACACACACACACACACACACACACACACACACACACTGTACTACAGTGCATCAGCCTACTTGTACTATGTAGTTTACCTTGCACAAATATTCTGTATATGAATTTATGAATACTAGTTGTGCTGGATTTAGAGCATTTCTTTCTTACTCCTCTGAGCCATTTGTTGTGCCATAAGATTTGTCAGGGTCTTTTGGCAACTGCATATTACAGAAAAAAAGAGTAACATCCAATGGAAAGTTGTTTTGAAAGATCTGCCAAAAGCCTATCATGTATCAACATCATTTTGTTTATCATTCATCATTCAGTTTAAATGGATGCCTATTTATATGTTTCTCTGTAACAACACGACCAGGCTTATGACAGACATATTATGTGTAGTGGTGGTAATATTTAGACAGCAGAATTTTTGTTTTGCCGCAGATCTTCAGCATTAAATGTGACCCTGGACCACAAAACCAGTCATAAGTCGCACAGGTATATTTGTGGCAATATCCAACAATACATTGTATGGGTCAAAATAGATCATGTTCCATCATCCAAGATATTTTGTAAATTTCCTACCGTAAATATATAAAAAATGTATTATTATTAGTCATATGCCTTGCTAAGGACTTCATTTGGACAACTTTAAAGGCGATTTACTCAATATTTAAATTTTTTTGCACCAGATTCTCAAATAGTTGTGTCTTATCCAAACAAACCATACATAAATGGAAAGCTTATTTATTCAGTAAGTCATTGAGTTATTATTATTTTATTTTAAATGCACCCTTATGACTGGTTTTGTGGTCCAGGGTTACAAATATAGGTTAAATAGTGTAGCTTAGTTACCGATACTACCAATATGTTAGCCTTTGTTGCATACAGAATCACTGTGGTTCTCCCCTTTCATTTATGTTATGAGCACAAATTATATACCTCAAATCGTTTGATTTATTAAAGAGAGCTGAAAATAATTTTTCAAATCTGTCACGCTTACAATTTTAATCGGCTGGACGATAAATTTGGTGAAAACTTCCCTTTGACTTCCATTGAAGAAGGGACCTGAGCCAATCTACAGACAGGAATATCAGAGACTTGGGTCAGGAAGCAAGCACTCACAATACCCGTGGCACTGCTTTTTGCATGGATAAGCACCACGCAAGATTTCCCTGACAAGTGGTATTATAATTAGCAATTTTCCAGTGACAAAACAGTGGTTTCTGCAATTGAGTTCAAAGAAAATCATCACTACAATTTCATATTAAGCTTAATTTTATGAAGCAAAAATCTACTTTTATGCCCATTTTACCAAAATATGTGGAAAAACTACCTTTTAGCTTCACTAGCAGGGGACTAGTCGTCTTACAACCTGTCAGTTTGATCTTTTGATTTACTTGCATAGTTAAATTTCACCTAAAAGAATAAAAACATATAAAAATAACCTAAATAGCCTCAAGTGACAGTAAAAAGGGAGACTTTGAAAAATGGAAGCGGTTACATCTCACCATTACCATTTGACTTGAACATTTTCTTCTGCAGTACATAAACGACTTGCTGTCTGCTAAACAACCTGCTGGGAAAAAAGAAAAAAAGAAAAATGAATATAATTTTCTCATCCAGTGAAATGAATGCAAAACAATACAAATTATAAGACAAAATAATATGTTGCACTCATTTGGCTATCAGCAGGTCTTGGGGTTTTAACGCGCAATTTTTTATGTTCAAATTCCACATGGGTAGGAATTGTAGGAATACAGCGCACTGAACATTAGCATAATTACACAATTTTAATATAATCAATTGTAGACAGGGGATGAAGCAAGTGTAAATGAGTCTAAATTTGCATAATGGAAGTGATGCAAATAATGTAGAACAGATCAATGTGCAAATAGATTTATTCAGACGAAGGTCAAATCTACCTGTAAATACAAACTCATACTGGTTGTATAAACCACTACAATCTAACCACAACCCATCTACTCTTGACATTGAAATATCCTACGGTGTCTTGGATCTGGATGTTGTTGTCTACATTCAAGTGAGATGTTGATACACACAGACAAGGCCTTCTCCATGGAGGCTGATATGAAATATGAATATGCTAGTATTTCGTAGACATTAATGAGGTTAAAAACAAACAGCTAATTTGAATATTTCTTGAGAGTGTAAACACAAGAACGCCAGTCCGGATACATCGGCGGAACCAAAATGGTTAGAGGCAAGCGTGTGGCATATGACAGACGGACCTTATGAAAAATGCTTTACTTTTCTAAAGCCACAATGTATACTGTTTATCATTTTCAAACCGCGTTCGTGTGGGAAGTCTGATACCCATATACCCTGAAATGTTAACCTCACTTGCTTCAGACACGGCGTTTACTGAAAACACAGCAAAGAAAGGTGATCCAGTTAACATTTGGTCATACGACAGTTTTATGTTTGTATTCAAATGAGAATCAAAATCACATCTGAGATGAATCCATATTTTCACATTCACTGTAAACATATACTCCCATTCACATCAAAATCAAAAAAGAACAATTCTAAAGGTTTGACCATAGAGAAGATTAACATGCTCTTTTTTCTTTTAAATATATACGCAATAAAATCACATTAATAAATTAATTCCACATATATAACAATTCATAAAATGAAAGGAACTAATAATAAAACATATTAAAACTAGGAAATTTCATACATAAATATAATATTGCAACCTGATATTGTGCATATCGCTGGAACGACCATTATAATTCAAAACAACCAAAAATATTTGTGAAGTATGAGTTTGTGGTTGGATTCTACAGGAAGTGATGTGTTTGTGTGTTCGAGGCAAACAGGAACTTTTTATATCTCGGTGGTTCTGTATTGACATCATTAGTTGGTGTGGGCTTTTATATTTTCTACGCCTTCTCAGAGTCCCTTACGACCACAAAAGAGACGGTATACCTCTTTTTCTGTCACTTCCCTGCATTTCTTTTCCTCCTGCCACAATAAATATACTTTGCACACCTTTTTAACATATTTGGCAGTGTATAAAACGGTGTAAAAATTGACTATCACTTTTTTCAATATTCTAGACAACTATAGAAATAAGCTCAAGATGATCAAATTTAGATGAATGAACACTGACACTTACTACACTGTTGTGCTGTGAGCAGAGGAGTGTCTTCCTGCATTTGCGCTCTGCATGCAGGCAAGGTACGGACAGATTCAAGGGCGGGGAGGGTCAAAGACTTTTTCCTCTTGGTGTCCTCAGAGACACGAACGAGTCACAGGCCTTGTGTGCACAGAGTTTTACTTCTCTGAAATTCTCTAACGTACTTTACTTCAGAGATAACACCCAAAACTAATCATTCAGGTAGTGCATTTTGTCACAGTTCAGGTTGGAATGGAAATCTAATCTTTGTACTATGAGCAGTCTTTGTGGACTGTGCCTCAGTGCAGATTTTTTTCCGAAATGCATTCGTTCATGCCGTTCAAACAGTGTAACAGATGTTCTGCCACCTTTCCAAAAACTCAATCAGGTTTGGATCTGCTAAGCAATTATTTATTCCAGAGCATGTCATTGTGTGCAAGAGCACACCTGTCATTTATTCTATTACATGTGGTATTCGTTTTTTTTTTTTTTGGTCAAGAGAGATTCTATTACTACGCCTAACATTGTCCTTTCAGTGGTTTGAGATCATGTATTGTTTGTGCCTCTTGTATGTGCATGTGTATTTTTGTTAGTGTAAAAGTGCAGAATGTGGGTATTCACGTTTGTTTTATTTATTCCATTTTTTGGTTGCTCGTGTTGCGTGAAAAAGGAAACTCTTTGGAGCTGCCCCTGTACTTCCAAGCAGCTTTCGCTGCTCTTCCTTCGCTCGAAGGCGCGAGAGCGTCCTGCCCACCATTTCTGATGTTTTCTGGAAGACACAGAGCTGCCGCTCGACTAGAGGGGAGGACCTGATGTAAAGTTGAACTCTGGTTTCTGTCCAAGAAGGGAAACAAAATATATTCCAAACTTGCTTGCCTTATAGTCATAAAGCTTTACAATCCTGCCAAGAGTTCCACGGTTAAGCCATATCCTGGTGGAAATATCCATGCATGTCTTTTCATAGTCTCTCAGACCTCTCTCTCTATCAGACATCAGACTCGATGCTCGGCATCCGCTTGTAGACACGCCGAGCGCCCCCAGCGCTCAATGCCCTGGGGGCAGTGTATGTGCCAATGGGGGGAGGGGCTACATAAGGCATCACATGCTCGGGGTAATAGAGGTCAGGGGTCACCATCCCCACACCGAGCATATTGCCATCAGCCTGGCCTAATGTGAGTGGCACCAGCTGCTTATAAATGTCTGTGGAGCTGCGGCCGTGGGCTAGACGCTGGTCGTCACGGAGCGTCTGGAGAAAGGGGTTTTCCGTTGGGCGTGCTGGATACATCGACTTGCTGCGACGGCCAATCCCGAGTCCACTGACACCCACCCCCGCGAGCGTGTGGTTTAGGTGCACAGATTGATTTTTTAGGGGCTTGTCTGGCATCAAAGTTGCAGAGGGAATGTTGGCATAGGGCGTGTTGTCCTGCAGGCTGACCCGCCGCGAGGTACTCTTCTGCGGCAGGTTCTCATACGAGTGCTGGCGGATGATTACGCCCTCGTTCTGGTAGTGACTAATAAGACCATCGCCCTCTTGGTCACTCTGGGGAAGATAGGCTGTGAAGGAAGCATCAGGCTGGGGAAGAAAAGGAGAGAAGGCCCTGTCAACACTTCCGCCGCCAGTGCCCCGTCCATCTGGATGGAGGAACTGGTCTTCGCTGATGTCGTACAAGTTTCCAGAGTGCAGGCAGGCATCGCAGCGATACTGAGGGGACCGTACAGTGTAAAGCCCAGAGTAACTGGACACTTTCGACAGGCAGCTACGGCAGTGTGTCTGTCGTGGATCCTGAGTAGAACCAGGCCCACCGGCGATGCTTCCTGCCCCGCCGGGCTTTCCATATGTGTTGTATTTTTTATCCTTCGCAACGGCGGTTTGCATCACGTCCGGTTCATGGGCCTGGGAGAGCAGACTGCTGTTGAGCTGCAGTATTGGCTGCTGCTCAAGGGAAGAGGGGGGCCGGTGCTTGGTGTCACGGTGGTCACTGAAGATATCTGGGTAGTGCAGCCCATGCTCCTGGTCAATGGAGTCAATGGTATAAATCTGACTCCCCTGGCTGCTCTGAGAGTAGATCTGAGCACTGTGGTTACTCTGTTGACTGGGCTGGCTCCGCAATGTTGAAAGCTCCACGTCGCTCAGGTCCCGCGGTAGGCGGTTCCGTTTTCGAAGAGTTTCTTTTAACTTGTGCTGTTTTTGCAATTCCACCCGACCAGAGCAATCTGACATATCCGAGCGGACGGGTGCATCTTCAGGCAGGTAGCGCTGGCTCTTCATAGGTAGGGTCTCAGTAGGCTGCGGGGCAGATGGTGGGGAATTATCCCCAGGCCCTTGGTTCTGCCGTAGGGTCTCAACAGACTTCTTCCACAGAGCACGTGGCTTGGAGGCAGGAGGTCGTATGGTCTCACCTCCACCTCCTGAGCCACCGTTTCCAGCAACACCTGGCTGAGCATCCGTCAAGCTCAGGGCACGTTGCCCTGGCAACAGAGTGTTGTTAAGTGGCTCTTTGTGACGGTTGCTGAGCATGGTGCTGGTATTGCTATAGGGCACGTTTTTCTGGGCAAGGTTGTTTCCTTTTCCTCCGCCCATAATTTCCAGCAAGCCCGGGGTAGGAGGGAGAATGCTACTCACAGGGCGTTTGGGTGAGGTAACTCCAAGGGTGGTGATCTCTTTAGCCGATTTCAGAAGGTGTAGCATGTTGGCCTGAGGGCTGAAGCCCAACTCTGGGGCTTTCTTCATTTCGATATGGACACCGTGAATGCAACTCCAAATCCCCTATAGGGGGAATGAAGACAGAAAGGTTAAGAGAAAGATGTAGTGGAGGCTAACACCAAAAAGTATATATTAGCACAATATTTCTCAATATAGTCTCTATGTATTTTTTCTGGGTTCTGAAACTCTATAAACCGATGGAATAAAGTAATATAGCCTGCTGTGACAAACAACCGAACCCTGTAACTTTATTGTAGAGACGGTGGCTGGTGCTATTATATTATGTTATATAAGCTCTTTCTTATTTCACAGCAAAAAATGTGTTTGTCAGCACATAAGCAGCAATCCCTACCCTGATGATGCTTTAAGACGACTGTGGTAAACAGCCACCATGACATGTTAATATGTCAAGATTGAGCAGATAATGGTTGCCTTCAGCATGAATCTCTCTAGTTAATTTACCGTAGTGTTTCTGTGACATACCCTGCTGATAGTGAAGAGAATTCCTGGCCGACCAGAACAGAGACCAGTGAAACAATAACGTAGCCTCCAGTAGAAGAGGTGCTCCCAGACAAAAGTAATTAGTGACAGAGCCATGGCAGCCGCAAGCATATAGAACACACCGGCCATATTATCCACATCTAGCTGACTGCTCATCACTTCATTCTTCTCATTATGACAGATACCAGTCAGCCACTGGGCCTCCAGCTCCTCCATCTCACCTAATATACAAAACAAAATCACAGTTAATGCTTATGCATGGAAAAACAGGCTGGCTCTGTTCCAAACACTAGTGAGCTGTTTACCTGGGCAGCATTTCAGGCAATTTCCTGACAGAAAGCTGTTAAATAGGCAACAAAATAATGTTGCCTTGCGAGATATTGTATTTTATATCAAATCGATTGATCACGATTAATTGCATCCAAAATAAAAGTTTGTGTTTACATAATATATGTGTGTACTGCGTCTAATTATTATGTATATATAAATACACATTCATTCATGTATATATTTAAGAAAACATTGTTATATTTGTATATAAAATATTTATACATAACATAAATTATATAAATATATACAGTATATACATGCAAATATTTCTTAAATATATACATGAATGAGTGTGTATTTATACATACATAATAATTATACACAGTACACACACACACACATATATTATGCAAACATGAACTTTTATTTTGGATGCGATTAATCACGATTAATCGATTTGAGAGCACTGATATATACGTATATATATATATATTAGGAATGCTACAATTCTCAATATTATATTGAACCATTCGGCATTCACGGTTCAATACGCACCTGTGAATTGCGGTTTTGCATTTAATTATTTATTTTATTTATCTCCGTTTGAAATATTTCTCAGTTTATTTCGGCTCTGTTTGAGTGTGCCTGTGAGTCTATGCGCTGTTATGAGCAAATATCCGATCACTATGCACTAAAGTTAGGGGGTGTTTAGCCACGCTTGCAATGCTGGTGTCAGGTTATACTCACGGAACACTATAGTTATTCACAATCACGACAGTTCTTTATTTGCATGCCTTGCCGGTTAAACATTTCATTCGAGTGCTTATGCACTGTTTTAACATGCGCTGAGCGCGCGCACTAAAAGCCTGTCAAACATGTGATTACTGGACTAAGTAATCTTAAGTCAAGTCAAGACAACTTTATTTATATAGCGCTTTTAACAATGTAGATTGTTTCAAAGCAGCTTCACAGTGTTAAACAGGAAAATAATGCAACAGAGTTTTATTCGGGGCGGCAGTGGCTCAGTGGTTCATGTAGGTTGTCTACAAACCGGAAGGTTGGTGGTTCGATCCCCGGTTCCACCTGACCAAGTGTCGAGGTGTCCATGAGCAACACACCTAACCCCAGCTGGTCCCGACGGGCTGGATGGCGCCTTGCATGGCTGCCACTGTCGTCGGTGTGTGAATGGGTGAATGTGAGGCAATGTGTAAAGCGCTTTGGATGGCCATTGGTCTGTTAAAAGCGCTATATAAATGCAGTCCATTTACCATTTATTCAGCCGTATAGCCGTTCTGGAGAAAACGGTGATGTCATCAACTCATTTCAATTATCATACAGTGACAATGTGGGCTTTAGGAACAGTAATTAGATCAGTAATTTAGTTTATATGGTTACTTTAGTTTAATAATTAGATTTATTTGGATATTTAGTTGAAAAATTTATTTATTTATTTTATTTAATCTTACAGCGCTAATACTGTCAAATACACACAAGGTTCACATAAACACAGTCGGTTATGTCTAAAGTGAAAGTAAAATTGATGTGTGTCTGTATATTAGATGCGTGCAGGTCTTAAATTGACAGCAGCGCAGCCTATAGTGAACACGCTACCGCTTGTCCTTAAAGGGACAGTTCACCTCTAAAATTATGGCATTATTTACTCACTCTAATGTTGTTCCAAACCTGTATTCATTTCTTCTGTTGAACACAGATAGTTGAATACCAGACAGCTAATGGCATGACTTCCATATTATTATTTCCTACAATGGGGACCAGCAACATTCTGGTTTCCAACATTCTTCAAAATATATTTTCCAACAGAAGAAATAATTTTATTCAGGTTTAAAACAACTTGACCGTGAGTAATCGATGACAGAATTTTCATTTTTGAGTCAACTATCCATTTGATGTTAATAAACAACAAAAGTCAAAGAGAAAATCACTCATTGCTCTTGAC
This sequence comes from Romanogobio albipinnatus, assembly GCA_023566225.1. Classification (NCBI taxonomy): domain Eukaryota; kingdom Metazoa; phylum Chordata; class Actinopteri; order Cypriniformes; family Gobionidae; genus Romanogobio; species Romanogobio albipinnatus. The sequence goes on from CM042241.1 coordinate 15,576,023, forward strand.
TGAAAAACTTGAATGCAATAAGAATCAATGTATATTTTATAGTGAAGTCTATGTAGTGTTTTAATTTTACATGTATTCATTCAATTTCATACTTAAATGCTGCTGTACAGCTCTGAGCTGCCAGTATTTATTTTATATTATACAATACACTAGGAATGTGTACAAAGGTTTTTTTAAGTTAAATAAAGAAAGAGTATTGCAATAAAAAATAGTATTTTTTCTCCTTAACCTCTTTCTGTTCCAGTCGGCTAAGAATAGAGTAGCAAAAAACTGATGTGACAAGCCATCAGAACCGAACCGAACCAAAAACTGTGGTTAAAAACCGAGGTATGTATTGAACCATGGACTAACTGTATTGTTGCATCCCTTTATATTACCTTCTGTAAAAAGGTCCGGAAAAAACCTGTCCGAATGTGAATGCCTGTGATTGCTAATGTTGTATTATCCTAATGCTTCTCCTTGTGTGTTTTTTGACCTACCAGAGCTACCGTTTGCACACCATTCTGCAGCATGCTTTCATTTAATTTCAATATGGATGGTATCCGATGAAAAAAAAAAATTATGAAATAAAAAAATAGAGCCAAACCGAAAAAAAAAAAATGAGAAGACTACCCATTTTAATATCAGTATCAGTTATGAGCAAGATGCTTGTCTAGATTTCGCTGCTCACTTATGTGGGTTTATTATAAACAGCCACTTCTATAAACTCATGAATTTTGCTTAAATAGGGTTTTTATAATACATTTAAATGATATATTTTATATTTATATATTTATTATATATTTTTATATTTATTTATATAATTATATATTATATTATATATATATATATATATATATATATGTATATATAACAAATAATAACTTAAGACACGCAAGCACAGCACATGAAACGCCCACGTCTAGAAAACACACACTCCCACCTCTGTAATAAACACAGAAATGTTAGTCCCGTTCGAATCGGTACATGAAATCACATATGTCGAGTGATAAGAATTGTAATTAAAATTTCGTTAGGAAAACTATTCCCGTCCTAATACGGCTTACTGTACATTATCCCTTACATATTTGTGTGTGCTCTGTATGTTTTGTGCTTATTAGAGTATTGTGTCAAGTTAAAATATATCCAAATCATATACTTCATGATATTTATGTGGCATCTGGATGAGCATTAACAGATTTTCTCCCTATGTAGTGTGTTTTAAATAAATTATTTATGGAATTCCAATTCATTTAGAGTCCTGCCAATGTAGAGAGCAAGGAATCTCACTAAGGTTTGGAACAGAGATAGTGTTTAATACAGAGGTCATGAAATAAGTGAAATAACAAGAGAGAAATTCAGGATTTTTTTTATACCATCTCCAATGATCCCGAGGATAGCAAGGTCGACCAGCCGTTTCCAGTAGGATCCTTTCTGCAAGGCAATGCCATATCCTGTTGTGGCAAAGATGTAGCCACTGCCAATAGTTACTAGCTTACAGCCATCATCACGCCCCGCCATATAGTTGAGCACAGCCGCATCATATATGAAAGCATCCAGTTTCCTGTATAAAGCACCGATAAAGCACAATCATTGGCTTATATACTGTATTTACAGAAAAATCAACAGTATGTCTACCAAAAATAACCTTTTTGACCATGCCAAAAAATTGCATATCCCAGCCATACCCAGTCTTGAGGCTGACCAGTGCATCATGAACTCCAGTTTGATGGTATTTCACCATGTACTGGTGCATGTCTGGGTAGTTTTTCCTGATGTTTCGCTCTGTGCTCCCATTAGGCACGGTCCCAAAGCGAAACGGTGGTGAATAGGAATAGGGACTCTGAAACTACGAAAGAGAAAAAAATACAACAATTACATAGAGAACTGTGTGGGCAGCTTATAGAGATACATGGAGAGAATCAATACAAGCTCAAACACAGAAATAAATCCAGGGAGATAAACCTAGTAACTGGTGTAGTTCAGACGCTCCATCTTGTAAATGTATAATGACATACAGACGCTTTCTTAAAACCTAGTGAGCTGTCAACTAGACAGCGCACTGTAAAATATATTTTGTCAGGTAGCCTAAAAACTGAGCTTCATGCTGTAACATCTAAATCAACTAGCTTTATTCAAGCTTTATTTAGAGAAATTAGTTATTTTCCCTGAAACAAATGGATACATTAGGTTACACCAACACGTTTTTTTAAGGTAGAAATCAGGTAGAAATAGCTTCTTATAGCACCTACTGCATATTTTTAGTGTGTGTCATCCATGGGTAAAGTAATCTCACAATGGATTTGTGATGAGCTCAGCAACAAATCATAGGCAAGATGGCTGACAGAGCCAAAGATATAAATGTGTATATATATTACTTCGAAGAGTTAATTAGGAAAAATCGATAAACGCCGTGTTTTAAAAAGAATTAACTGACTGCTGTGCGTTATTCTCCACATATAGCACGTTCTGAAACCTAAACACGTTTTGTCACAAAAGCCGGTATTGTCCACTGTCAAGGCATCGTGAGTTCACATTTTACAGCAGAAACCGACAAGCCTCCTTGTTGTTTGTGAACACAAGCCGACAAGTGCATTTTAGAGAATCAGCGTGCAGTATTCCAGTCAGGTGACAAGGCCGATAGTCAGTTAGAAAAGACGTGCTAGCTGAGGGGAGTTTCGTCAAAGCTGACTAAAAGTGGTCGAGGATTTATAATTTAGACTCCTGCAAATCCTTTTGCACCATACACGTCTTACATGCTGAACACTTGGTTGTCCTTATGCGTTGCCTTTGTGAGTGAGCACGCTTGTGTCTGTGCATGCGTGCACACGTGTGTTTTAAATGCAAGTACAAAGCAATTACTTGGTTTTGTTGAACATAAAATGTGGAGTTATCTGCTTTTGCTAAAAAGCTAACTTTTAATATATATATATATATATATATATATATATATATATATATATATATATATATATATATATATATATATATTAAAAAAAACATACTTTCAATTAACTTTAATTTTGAAAGTTACTGTATTTTTATTTTTACTTAATCAAAACAACTCAACTGCAGTTTGAAATGCACAATAAAAAACATGATTTATGAAAATTAAGAAAAACTGTTATCTGTTTTTGCAAATGAACTCTTTATATGTAGTTCAAAAGTTGGGGATCGGTAAAAAAAGTTTTTAAAGAAATTAATACTTTTATTATGCAAAGACACATTAATTTGATAAACGTGTTATTAAAGACATTTATAATGTTATATTGTTTGAACTTTCATCAAAGAATCCCCCCAAAAATCTGCATATTCATATGCGACACTGAAGACTAATGTAATGGCTGCTGTAAAATGTAACTTTGCCATCACAGAAATAAATTACAATTAAAAATGTATCAAAGAAGAAAACACTAAATAATAAATAAATAAATAATATTTCACATTATTACTGTATTTACTTTATCTTGATCAAATAAATATAGCCTTAGTGAACATAAAATTAGTTACAGGAATACATACACATACAGGTTAGAGAAGCGGTTGAGAGTAAGACACTCATTATATTTCATGACACAAAAAATTACCTTTCTGTCACTGAGGCCTGTGACTTGGTCCACAAACTCCTCTTGGATCATAAAGGCAGCCAAGTTGGCAGTGTAGCTGGCCAGGAAGATCACAGCGAAAAAGGCCCATACGGATACAATAAATTTACTGGTAGTGCCCCTGGGGTTCTGTACTGGGACAGAGTTGTTGAACACCAGACCCCACAGCAGCCAGACTGCCTTACCAATGGTGAAGGAGGGTCCATGGGGGTCTTCAGAAATGTATGACAGAAAGAGAGAAAGTTAGGGTGTAGTGAGGAGTGAGTAGGAAGTTACAAGAGAATTGTGGATCTAAAGGTTCTCAAGGTTCTTATTGTTTAAATGTTTAATATTCAAATTTTAAAATTTTTACTATATATCCTGACTGTTTTAGATCATCTTAAAGCAGAGGTTGGTTGACTGTGTGGTTGATGTTGTGTATCATACCTTTGCCCTGTGCCAGGTTTCTATTGAAACCGAGCGGACTGATGAATTCAAAGAGGAAAACAGCGATTGCCGTGACGATGAGTAACATGACAAACATCATAACCCACACTGAAGCACTGAAGGGTTCTGAGGGAGGAGAGAGAATTGAGAAAATGCATGGGGGAAGGCAGAGATTTAAAAAAAACAGTGATTCCAGAGGGATTTCTAAGATATTATTTCATCTAATACCTAAAAATGCAGAGGGCGACACTGTTCCATTGCTACGTGACACCATCACGCTGATGCCTGTCTCGACAAATGGGACAGAAAAGTCTATGACCTCTGACCGCTCTTCATTTATGGTCAATGAGCCCACAGCCATTACCGCCTTTTTATTGTATACCTACAGAGCAGGGAAAAGAAAACACCTCAACAAAAGAAAACACACTGAATGAAACAGAAATACACAAAGGTGGATGGATGGATGGATGGATGGATGGATGGATGGATGGATGGATGGATGGAATAAAAAGATGATAGACAGACCAATAGATAGATAGACAGATACATTGATAGACATAACGAGAGAATGAGAATAACAGATGATGGATAGATAGATAGATAGACAGATAGATAGACAGACAGATGACAGACAGATAGACAGACAGACAGACAGACAGACAGACAGACAGACAGACAGACAGACAGACAGACAGACAGACAGATAGATAGATAGATAGATAGATAGATAGATAGATAGATAGATAGATAGATAGATAGATAGATAGATAGATAGATAGATAGATAGACAGATAGATATAGATAGATAGATAGATAGATAGATAGATAGATAGATAGATAGATAGATAGATGACAAACAGATAGACAGACAGATAGATAGATGACAGACAGACAGATAGATGAAAGACAGACAGACAGACAGACAGACAGACAGATAGATAGATAGATGACAAACAGACAGACAGACAGACAGATAGATGACAGACAGACAGATAGATGAAAGACAGACAGACAGACAGACAGATAGATAGATAGATAGACAGATGACAGACAGATAGACAGACAGACAGACAGACAGATAGATAGATGACACAGACAGACAGACAGATAGATGACAGACAGACAGACAGACAGACAGATAGATGACAGACAGACAGACAGACAGATAGATGACAGACAGACAGACAGATAGATGACAGACAGACAGATAGATAGATGACAAACAGACAGACAGACAGATAGATAGATGACAGACAGACAGATCGATGAAAGACAGACAGACAGACAGACAGACAGACAGATAGATAGATAGATGACAAACAGACAGACAGACAGACAGATAGATAGATGACAGACAGACAGATAGATGAAAGACAGACAGACAGACAGACAGACAGATAGATAGATAGATAGATAGATAGATAGATAGATAGACAGATGACAGACAGACAGATAGATAGATGACACAGACAGACAGATAGATAGATGACAAACAGACAGACAGACAGATAGATAGATGACAGACAGACAGATAGATGAAAGACAGACAGACAGACAGATAGATGAAAGACAGACAGACAGATAGATGACAGACAGACAGACAGACAGACAGACAGATAGATAGATAGACAGACAGACAGACAGACAGATGACAGACAGATAGACAGATAGATAGATGACACAGACAGACAGACAGACAGATAGATAGATAGATAGATAGATAGATAGATAGATAGATAGATAGATAGATAGATAGATAGATAGATAGATAGATAGATAGATAGATAGATATAGATAGATAGATACTTCACTCATTAGATCTTTTAGAGCGACTAACCTCCCCCACCATGCCGTTCCAAACATTATTGATCTTCTTGCCATGTTTGCCATTTGTGACCAGGTAAAGATCATAGGTGAACTTTACATTTCTGGCAATCTTCTTCAGGATGTCTATACAAAAGCCCTTACAGCACTGCTTGACATAGGAGCCATCCGTGGAATTACTGCGGCATATACAGGCACAGAGCAATAGAAACACTGAGAAAGATTGAAGATAGCTCAATCTAATAAGTTCTAAATATAACACACTAAAAAGTTCATAACCACATTAGAGACAACACAATTATTCTTGTATTCCCCAGGAAAAAAAGCTCTCATGCTAAAGGCTAAAACAGGATGTATAATGCCTGCGGAACCAATTGGTTTATTCAAAACTGGTATTATATGCTAAAGTTGTTCTTTAAAGTTAAACAAATAAATAAAACATAACTCACTCTTTAATGCGTTTCCTGCACGGCACAGAGTTACGCATACATGTACCCGTAAGAATGTCCACATCATCCACTATAACAAAGGGTCTTTCCTCTAGAGTCACAATGCTCAAGTGGTTCTCATCAGCGTCCATGTCCCCGAATGAATTATAACGTGGCCATACTGGAAACTTCAACCTCAGTGTGTGGTTTTCCCATCGTCCCATCTGTAGAAATACACAAACAAACATTGACTCACAAATAAACAAGGTTTGAAAAGGTTTGAAGGTTCTTCTCAAGTGCCATCCATTATTATGTTTGGGGACGAAAATGTGATTTTCCTCTCTTCAAAGCAAACCTTAAAAATGTTATTAGAGAAACACTGCATATTTTATCCAGCAAGCAAGCAAGCCACATTCAAACACTGGGACCATGTCTATCTTTCCTTCAGTCTTCATTCATCTCATTTTTCTCTTTATTTACTAGCTACTTATGAATAGTTGACATAAAACATGTCCAAGAATGTTTTTAACATTTAAATAATTTTTTTCTGTTATTATATATATTCTTGTAACTAATCAGGACCCCCCCCCAAATTTAAAAAAAAAAGATTTTAAATCTTTTTACATTTTTGCAGTACATTTAAATCAGCAGTTCGCAACTTTAAGACCCAGAAATTGGTTACAGGACTTTTCTGATGGATGGGGTTTTACTTTCAGCAGGGGAAAAAAAACAATGCAAAATGCAAATAATATTAACCTAACCATAACCAGTCAGGATAGAAAAATAATAATGTGCTTATCAAGTTTTAAAAGGGAGGAGAAAATGCTTTCTACATATTTGGTTGATTACTTTAAAGGCAGTCCAATCAAACTTTATGGTATTTTGGTGCCAATTCATCTGTCACTTGGTAAAATGACTAATACCAATATTATATTTAGTCCCAGTATTTGTTCCATGTGTTAGGCTGGTAAATCACACTTGTGCTGCTGTTTATGTATTAGCAAAATTCTCAGTTTTCCCTATACAGCCTATGTCATGTTCATAACTTCGCACATTTTTTGGCCTCTGTGGTTCATGCTATCATTAAATCAATGTTAATGTTGGATTTCAACAACAAAAAAAAAAGTACTTTTGTACAATAAACAATTTTGGTCGCAACAAGATAATATTGGGGTCCTCATACGAAAACCAGCTTGGAACCACATATCTAAATGGCCATGCGGGTAAAATACACTTTTAGAAGTGTCTTAAAGGAACAGGCCGACTTTTTGGGACTTTATCTTATTCACCGTATCCCCCAGAGTTAGATAAGTCCATACATACCATTCTCATCTCAGTGCATGCCATAACTGTGTCTGACGCACCCACTGCTAGCCTAGCTTAGCATAAAGACTGGAGGTAAACGGCTCCATCTAGCCTACTGCTCAATAAGTGACAAAATAACGCCAACATGTTGTGATGTGTATAGTTACATTGTGTACTAAGACCGACGGAAAATGAAAAGTTGCAATTTTCTAGACCGAAAGGCTAGGAACTATACACACTTATTCCTGAAAATAGGCTAACTTCCGGGACTATTTTCAGGCGCTGCGTAATATCATTGTCACCCATGGTATGGCAGCAAAGTTCCTTGATTATTACGCAGGAATGAGAGTATAGTTCCTAGCCATATCGGTATAGAAAATCGTAACTTTTCATTTTCTGTCGGTCTTAGTACACAATGTAACTATACACATCACAACATGTCAATTGGAAAATGTTGGAGTTATTTTGTCACTTATTGAGCAGTAGGTTAGCTGGAGCCGTTTACCTCCAGTCTTTGTGCTAAGCTAGGCTAGCGGTGGGTGCGTCAGACAGAGTTATGGCACGCACGGAGATGAGAATGGTATGTATGGACTTATCTAACTCTGGGGGATACGATGAATAAGATAAAGTCCCAAAAAGTCGGCCTGTTCCTTTAAAGGCACAATATGCAATATTTTTGCATTAAAATATCCAAAAAACTCTAGCACAGTGTTATATATTTTGTCCACTTGTGTATTTACACCTGCTCCTTGCTGTCAGTAAATCATTTCATGCTTTGTGTCATGTGTTTTGAGCATTGTTCTGTGTATGATCTGTCTAACCCGTGACCATGTCCAGCATGTCAGGCGAGTGCTCCAGTGGCTGCTTGGGATGTCACTTATTTGCCAAGGAAGTGTGAGTTTCACACATGGTTGGTTCCGTTCCTGGGATTTATTCTTTCACCCGAGGGTATCCGAATGTATCCCGCCAAGGTAAAAGCTGTTGCTGATTGGCCCACCCTAGATAATTGTAGAACATCCAGCAATTTCTGGGGTTCACCAATTTTGAAAAGCAATTCATTCTGAACTTTAGCCAGGTCGCCCTTCCTCTGACTGATCTCACCTCCATTCAAAAACGTTTCTGTTGGTCGCTGCAGACGTAGACTGCATTTACAAATTTAAAGAGTCGTTTGTTTTGGCTCCCATCCTTGCTACTCCTGACCAGTCTCGTCAGTTCGTTATGGAGGTGGATGCGTCAGGGGTGGAAATCGGGGCAATTTTGCCTCAGACAACAGAATACATCCCTGCGTCTTTTTTTCTCATTGTTTAAGCCCTTTGGAATGGAGTTACGACATCGGGAATAAGTCGTTACTGGCTTTTAAGTTGCCGCTGTAGGAGTGGCGCTACTGATTAGAGGGTGCGGGGGTCCCTTTTATTGTTTGGACTGATCATAAAGACCTAGAGTACATCTTCACCGCTAAAAGGCTAAATTCTTGACAGGCTCGCTGGGCACTGTTTTTCGGTCGTTTCAGATTTAACATCTCGTACCGCCCGGGGTCCAAGAACGGTAAGCCAGACATACTTTCGTGGATCTTTGAGGCTGAGGCTAGATCTACCCTCCTCGGGTGGTTGCGGTGGTCACCTAGGGGGTGGAGTCCAGAGTTTGTACGGCACTGCACAACGTCACAGTGCCTGTATGGTGCCTAGAGAGCCTGGTGTTTGTGCCCGAATCGGTACAAAATAACACCCTACAGTGGGGCCAATCATCCGAACTAGTTTGCCACCCAGGAGCGACTTGTGTATGTTAATCAAGCAGCGGTTTTGGTGGCCGTCCATGGTGCAGGACGTTTGTCAGTTCATGTCGTCCTGCCCAGTTTGTGCTGCGGATAAGGGCTCCAATTGCCTATCCCCACCAGATACTCCAACCACTGCCTGTCCCTTGACCCTGGTCAGACATAGTAGTGGACTTTGTCACAGGCCTACCCCCGTCTAGTGGCAACACGGTAGTTCTCACTGTGGTGGACAGGTTTTCGAAGGCGGCCCATTTTATTCCCCTCCCCAAATTGCCTTCAGCGAGGGAGACAGTGACTGTCATTTTAGATCATGCTTTCCGTATTCATGGCCTCCTATGGTCTCTGACAGGGGTCCCCAATTTGGGGGCGACTGCGAGTCTATCCTCCGGGTATCACCTGCAGACTAACAGTCCGGCCAAGCGGGCTAACCAAGATCTGGAGAGGGCTCTTAAACTGTGTGGCATCTGCGGAGTTCCAGATCAACCATGGTCGAGTACGCAAATAACTCCCTCCTGGTCTTGTCTACAGGTTTGTTGCCCTTCCAGTGCTGTTTAGGCTACCAGCCATCGTTATTCCCCTCCCAAGATTGCGAAGTCGTTGTTCCTTCTGCGCCTGCTTTTATTCAGAGATGCCTCCGTATGTGGAGGATTGTCAGAGAAGCCCTCACTCGGACTGGCGACAGGAACAAGGCGGCAGCGGACCGTCACTGTCAGGTACTGTCATGGTTCAGGGTGCATCATCGGCTTCCCATGGTTGTCTGTGTTTGTCCTGTCATTTTCTGCAGCTCGTGACCTGGGCAATCAGCGCTGATTTTACAGTGCGGTTGAACACAGATCAAAAGCTGATTTCCCTCACCTGCCGCTTGTTCCAGTTTCCCCTTTATCATCTCTGCTGTTTCTGCCACTTGTTTTCTGTAAATAATTTCTTGCTTCATGTCATGTGTTTTGGGACATTGTTCTGTTTGTGATCTGTGTCTAACACTGTTCTCTCTGTCCCGTCTTGTTCCCCGTCCTGTATGGGCACTGTATATTTGGGTGGTCTCCACAGCCTGTGCTGCCCGCTGAGCACTTTAAGGACAGCTATGGAGCTCCCACAAAATTACTCATATTTTGTTCATGTGTGTCAATACTTTGGAGGTTGTGGTTTTCCCAAATTCAATAAACTCTGTTCACATATCCTCTGCATTTGAATTCTCTGTTCACACCTTCTGACATCATGTCCGCGTTATCCATGGTTTCTGCTTTTACTGCCGTAGAAACCATGGCAACACAGTGAGTCTCATGAAAAAATGTGGTGTGGAAGTAGTAGTTTCTAGCACACCACTCTGTTGTTTATTTCACATAGACCACAATTATTTGTTATCACTTGCAGCAGGTTCTGTCGCAGAAACTTAAACATACGGGTGAATCAAAAGACCTAAGAAGAGTTTTGGACAAGAGGAGAAATAAAACAAGGATCAATATTAGTGTGGGATTTCCTAGATGGAAAGAGCTTTGTGACAAACTTCGACTAGATAGAGATGCCGATCTTGCATGTGTTTTATTAGATAGGTGAGCCACTGTTTAGATAACTTTATAGACAGAAAACAAATCATTGTTATATACCTCAACTGGGTTAGTCTTTTTGTTTGAAAGTCTTGTTTTGTTAATTTACCGCAAGTAACATGTACAGTATATGTATTTACTGATGCAGATATTCTGAATGATTAATAATGAATTTTCGCTGATGTAACTAGACATACAGTAGTATTGCACTTGGTTTGTGCTTAGGTAATTAACACTGTTTAACAAGTCTATGGCAGTGTAATTAAGTGTTATACATAAATAGTACATCAGCCTTTTTGCAAATGCTGTGGCTACATTCAAATGTAACTTTAGTATGATTGTTTTGAACACGTAAAACTGCACTGCGTTACCGCACCATTTAATTTGATGAATAAAGTGACATGTATGAGTAGTAATTTAGCATTAAACATTACGTTACTTGCAGCTAATTTATTAGAATTAAATAAAATTGTGTGCTCAAACGTAACGTTATAAAACTTTATTTCATTACCTCATCCATGAACATGATTTGTAAATCCCGTCGGATTGATTTCCATCGGCAGTGGAGGTGAAGACGACAACTCCCATCATTCCTCGCTCCTTCACAGCATCATCAAGCTACGCCCTTGTTATTGTTTTGAATATGTATCCTCTAGCCGCGAAAATTACATACTGTGCCTTTAAAACTGCATGCGTACTGATTACAACAGAAAAATGCTGTTTAAAGTAGTTTTAGACAGCACGCCTAACTGTTGTTGCTGCTTGAAATGTCATGTCAGATACCCATGTAACAACATAATGTGTCAAGATTACCCATGTATGTGCTCTGTACTCTTTGCGCAATAGTAACATGTGTGCCGTCATGTGCATGCTCGTCTATAAGCTCCGATAACACGATCGGCTCACACCCTGTTCTAGCCCCGCTGCAGTGAGAAATGATTAGTGTCACACTTTTCACGTTTTAATGTGAGTGTGTGTGCCTTCACACACACTGCAGGGCACTGTCAAAACACACAGCATCCAACACACCTCAGAGAAATAACAACTCATTAAAAGAACGCATGAGTGAGCAAACGATTACGAAAACGAGTGTGTGAAGAACCGAGATAGAATAGGAGAACATGTAAAGCTAATTAGAGAAAGAGAGCAAAGACAGAGAATAGATTACTGTACAAAAAGCAAGCAAATTATATATGCTAATAGCCAAAATAGAGAGAGAAATGAAAAAGGGCAACAACCAGCATAATCGAATTGGATGGAGACACATGTGCACTCTTCTTCAACTTAATACCAGAAATAATTACGCAATAAATCAGTTATGAAACCATTGCGTTAATAAGGGCTATTTTGATTCTTTATGACTAAGTAAAGCATGTTTGAAGTCATGTGCATGAAAAACCCCAGGATGTGAAAAGGGAAGTACAAATGAAATGTATTTCTCTAATAGCAAAGTCCAGTGCATTTTCAGTCACAGTCACAAAAAGGCTTTGAGCTAGTAAACAGTATATCGATTTCTTATGGTTCCTGAATCCCCTTACAGGCAAAGCTAACAGAAAAAAATGAAGAATCGGGGGGGATATAAAGATTAAAGGCTCTTTATCTTACCTTCTCCCATTCCCTCTGTGTGTTCAGAACAATGACAATCAGTTTGGGATTGACTTGGTAGCCATCGTCCATGAATGAATGATCTTTACCCCCTAGATTGACTCCCATCATATATCTGCAACACACATAGACACAAAAACCCCAAACAGTTTAAACTCAGCAAGAGTATTAAATGCTTTAAGGTTTACTTGTTATATTGCGTTCAGACCAAATTGTTTGGGGGGGAGGCATGCAAGTCATTTAATGAAATATAAATTAAAAGCTCAAAGGTAAACAATATAAATTACATCTTATTGAATGGCATTCGGCGTCTTATCTATTTTACGCAGATATTACATTACCTTTGTGATCATAAATAACTTAGACAAATCAATCTATCCCAGTTCCAAGGTTTTATAGCCAAAATCCCATATTCAACGAGCAAGCACACACATAAACAGGCATTTGAAACAAATTAAGTCTTCCAAATGCATTTAGACCTCCATTTTAAATGGACAAATTATGTATTGTTTTTGTTCTATGCTGTTTCAAAGCATTACAACTATAAATAATTTTAATGTGAAATTAATGTAAAAGTATTCACAAAAAAAGCCCACAACAACAACAATAAAGTATTCAATCTCCACAATTTATTATTTTGTTGAACCACCCTTTGCTCCAAAGACAAACACTTTTTGAGGTGTGTTTGTAAGAGCTTCACACACTCTGCAGGTGCTAATTTGCCATTTAATTGAATTCTGGCAGAATTTCTTGTTCAGGTTAATATAATGATGCTTATGCCGTTTGCAAATTTAGTTTGACATAGTAGGAAAATCACCTTTATGTTTTTAAACCTAATATTTTTTTTGTGATCAACAACTTTTTTGTCGCATAAACAGGTTCTCTAACAGTGTTACCCTACAGCATGGTACTGTATAAGTAACACATTTATTCACTCATAAATTTCCTCTGCATGGACTACTTTCAGGGTGCTTCTTGACAGGAGCCAAATACTTTATATACACAAAGATGGTGCACTCACATTACTTAAGAATTGGAGAAATTGCAATGTGCAATATGGCGTAATAAGTCCCGCCTTCTAAATATAGGAGTCAATCACTAACTGGTAAAGTCAGCGCATCACTGCAGCCACTGTTAAAAGCTCTGATTGCCATATAATTAGTCTGTGTTCTGAGACACGCGTTTAGGACTACACATGCGTATTGGCTGGTCTAGTCTGAAAACCTGCGCTGTGTGAACGCAACTAGCCTGGACTAGTTGTCTGTCACATCATACAGTCTGAGAAATCCGTTCTGCGCTGCGCAATGTGCTGCAGGGTTTCATGTGTGGTTTTGGTAACTTACAGTGATGGAGATTTGAGCTGTGTCATCGGAAGGTTTTATATCCAGTCACTGTTAATAAAGATTTTACAGATGAACTGTACGAATGGAATCTTGTCATGTCAGAAGTGATAAGACTTTTGAGTTTTATGGATGTCGCCATCTTTGATATTACTTTGGTCACTGTGTCGCTATGTTACTGCTAAGAGAATATGGGCTTGACTCCAGTTGCACATTCATACCGATGCTACTGTAAGTTACTGTTTGAACAGGACATTTCGAGATTCACACCTGTAAGTAAATGTGGTTGTCAATCCCAAAAACTGACATTGTGAACATAACCTTTGAGCTTAAAAAACAACATTTATGGGACAGTTCATATCAGATTTTGTCAAGTAGGTATAACTGCAGACCGGAGATCTCCCAAATGGGGCAGAACCTCCAAAAGGGGACGGGGTCCGCAAGTGCAAAGACTTTCGCTATTGGCTCTGGCTTCATCTAATTGTCATTGACTTACATTTCAAAATAAATGTTAATAAATTAAACATCTAGTCGATATTAGAACAAAACGTTATAAAATATGCCTAAACAAATATGCTCTGTGAGAGAGGAGCCCAGAGCTCATGGCCAGTGTCATTCGGATTCGGAGTTTGCACCTCTGCTTAATAATATAAGCGGGAATCCCCTGCAAGCTCTATAAAAGCTCTGCAATATATTAAGCCCTGCAAAATTCAACTTTATCACTGTTTTCTAAGTCTCAGGGCTTGCGATTCACTGGGTAGGATGGGGTAGTGACGCTGTGTGCAACTAAAAATGTGCCAAGGTCTGGTTGGAAAGTTACGGACAATCTCATATCGCACAATCTTATTAACTGCTTATCTCCTGAACTGCCATTTTCTTTAGCACACTACTCAGTGCGAATCCCGCCTTGTAGTTCTCTGGGAAAAATGGCATTTGGGGGATAAAATATGTTATTTTGGCTGGACTGCCTGCTAAATTTCGCATTCCTGGGGGTCGCTTCAACCCGCGGACTTGGCAACACAGTGCAGTTGAGTTCTGTTGACATTTGACAACTAACGTTATGCGTCGCTCCATTGCTCTGATTGGTTGTAGGTCTATCCAATTGAGGTCTTTCCTGGTTCGGTTTAAACACGCCCCATAATCACAGCCCAACGGAACAGTATCAGACTCAATTTCTGACTAGAATTGAGTATGATGACGTCAGGCTAGCTGTGGGGTGTAATTTGTGTTGAACTGGATTGGGGGGGGCACATATCACTCATGCGTGTCATGTGCCTGTCTGTCAATGGGAGGAAGCCACAACCTATTTTGGAGCTCCCATTCCGTTTTGGGGTTCCTACGCCAATTTGCAGCTATACCCTTCTCGATTTTGTTGCTAATTTGAAATTCTGTATCTGATTTAATAATGAGTTCGGCAAGCAGTTTCTGAGATTTCAGTAGCTTTGATATGGCCACCGAGTGCACCGAGACTTTCCTTGAAAGCGACTTTGCAGGGGGTCAACAATACCAGTCCCTTTTTAAAGCCTATATCTTCTTTAAAAATTCACCTTTTGATTTTGACAGAAGAAAGAAGGTTGCACAGGTTTGGAACAACATGACAGAATTTTCATGTTTGGGTGACATCAGGGCTGTCACTAACAATTATTTTGGTAATTGAGTAATCGGTCGATTGCTTTGACAATTAATCAAGTAATCCGATTTTGTAGAATAAAAGCAAAGACCTTTAATGACTTAAAATACATATATAATAACAATGAGGCAAACATATTATTAAGTATCAAAAGCAAATAATCATATGGTTTTATAGAACAACACTGTTAAAATACATAATATGCACAATATAAACAATCATCTTATGTACATTATGTATTATAACAAATGCCAGCAGTAGGCGCCAACGGCCTGGTGTTGTTACACTGTACAGCAGATCATATCTTTATATCATTCATATTTGGCCATTTTTCAATGCTATAAATGCAACCGCCACTGTAATTTCTGGAACAAGAATATGTGGACATCAAAACATGCAAACTCAGAGCGAGGGTTTAAACTTTTATTTTGAAATCATGATGAGCAGTTTTTACTGATGTATCCTCCTGTGTTGGAAAGGTTTATAAATGATTTACCTTACACATCTGATGAGATGGTGAACATTGCGTTCCCAGATGAACATTATAAGCAACTCAAACTCACAGCATATGCAGAGACGTTTTTTGTGACGCGCTCCACGCATGTAAATGATAACAGTTCATGTGGACCAGCATTTACTGTGAACGGAGACACAAGTTACCTACACGCATGTAAATAATTAAAGCACATATTAAATGCGCAGGGCATATATTTATTTAATTGTGAATTCACAATGGAACTATGCTCTAGTATGTTTTTTTAATGTTTTAAACTCAGAAAACGGTCTAATAATACGGTTCATGGATTCTCGTCTATGGAATGCGCCACTTCGTGTATTTTGCCGGTTACTCGACATGGGTAAATTGCAACCCGAGGATTTTTTTTTAAATGGAGTAGTCGAATGGAATCAAGGAATCGTGACAGCCCTACTATTTAATTAATATTTTTCCTAAAATGTTAGACACTAATGAAAACATTACCTAAAAAACACCTTATTCTTAAATCTGACAAATAGGTTACTTTTGCAACATCATCCACCCATATGGCGCTATGATAATGCTTGACTGCCCATTCCATCATATACTTTGTTCTCAACTGCTGAACTCTGTAACTCTTTCAAAGTGATCACTGGCCTCTCTCACAAATCCACTTATTTGTGCAGAGTTTTGAGGAATGACCTTTTCTAGATGGCGTCTGGGGGGCTTGTGGTAGTTTCCACTTCTTCATAATTGAACCAACACCGCTGGGACATCCAAAGATTTGGACATTGTTTTCCAACCTTTTCCTAAAGCATTTGTCTAACATTATCTCTGACATATTTAGAATGCTCTTTAGTCTTCATTTTCACAGCTGTCCTTTCGATTAACAACCTGAATAATTATCCCGTAACCGTGACAATTTAGTTTATCTAGGAAAAGGTTATAGTGACTCACAGGTATAATCCAATTGAACCTGTTTAAATCCTCATTCAGGAAATTTGTTTAAACTTTAATGGAGGCTGTCAAGTGATTAAATATTATTATTTTTCATCAAATTCATTTAATGCTCAAACAAACTGCAATGTATTAACTAAAACATTTTACAATAAGGTTTCACTAATTAACACAAACTAATAATGCACTGCACTTCTACAACATTTATTAATCTTTGTTCGTGTTAATTTCAACATTTACTAATACATTATTAAAATCAAAAGTTGCATTTGTTAATTGAATGCACTGTGAACTATCATGAACAAACAATGAACAGCTGCATTTTTATTAACTAACGTTAACAAAGATTAACAAATACAGTAACAAATGTATTGTTCATGGTTAGTTCATGTTAGTTAATACCTTATCTAATGTTAACAAATAAGACCTTATTGTAAATTGTTACCATTAAAATTGTTTTAGCAACTGAAATAAAATAAAATATAAATATCAGATGAAAAATTTTAAAACAAAAATTAGAATTGTTGCCTTGTCAACTCGCTTATTTACATAAGGTGAAGTACTAAAAAGTGAAATAATACAAAATATACAAAAAATAATACAAAAAATAATACAAATTACAAAAGCACATAAAATTACTAAAACAAACCAATTCAAATGAACACTGAAAATATAAAAGCGCCTTCAAAACATCAATAAATACCACAATGTTATATAAATAATACTAAATAAGGGTTAGTTCACGCAAAAATGAAAATTCTGTCATTGATTCCTCACCCTCATGTCATTCCAAACCTGTAAGACCTTCATTCATCTTCAGAACACAAATTAAGATATTTTTGATGAAATCTCAGAGCTCTCTGACCCCTCCATAGACAGCAATTTAATTATAATTTTCAAGGTCCAGAAAGGTAGTAAAAGCAGCGTTAAAATAGCCCATGTGACTCCAGTGGTTCAACCTTAATTTTATGAAGCGACGAGAATACTTTTTGTGCGCAAAAACAAAATTATAACAAAAATAATGTATTTATTCAACAATTTAGTTCTGGCCTGTGCCAGTGTCCTAAGCAGTTTACTTCCCAAAGATGAACGCAGGTCTTACGGGTTTGGAACGACATGAGGGTGAGTAATTAGTGACAGAATTTTCATTTTTGGGTGAACTATCCTCTTAACACTGGATGATATAACATCTGGATAATTTAAAGTCATAATGTGTAGCGTACGGGTCAGGGAACACGATTAAAAGCGTTTTCTTTCTTAATGCATTGTTTTTTAAAATGATTAATTGTACTACATTGGCAACCATATCATTTTTGTGAACTTACAGCATCTCCAACCTATTGGACAATGAATACACATTTTATAAAGGAACATTAGCCCCGAATGAGTCATATTGATTCATTTAAAAGTAAGAATGTCACAGATACTATATCGTTACAATGATTTGTAATGAAGTAAAAAGACGGTTCTGTTTGAGAGCTTGATCTCTCAAAAAAGTGTGTTATTTACTTACCCTCATGCCGTTCCACCTGTATAATGTTCTTTCTTCCGTGGAAAACAAAATTAAATTAAGATCTTGACATCTGCCCTAAATCTCCTGGAAAAACAATCAGCATCTTTTCAATTAATTGTTGATCCAGTTCACAAAACTAGTCTGACTCAACATTTGACAGGAGGGGAAGATTATCATTACACACAAAGCTAACATATGGCTTCAGAAAACTTGGAATACAAGTTGCATGGAATACTATAATACTTGAACAGTGCTTTTACATCCTTTAAAGCTTGAACGCTTCAGTCCCCATTCACTGTAAAGACATGGAAATGACCGAGTCCTGTTATTCAAAACATCTCCATCATCTGTGTCACATGGAAGATGGTCCCACGGGTTTGGCTCAACATGAGGGCGAGTAAATAATGACAGAATTTACATTTTTGGGTGAAGTAATCCTTGAAAGGTCTGAATACTTTCACACTTTCCCTGTTAAATCACACACACTCCACTGAACAACAGAAGCTCGGTACTGTATCTCTGCCTTCTCCATGTAACTCACAATAAAGCTTAGCTCAGCTGTGCACTACTCAGATGGCACAAACATACACATACTCTCTTCAGAATTTAATTAAGAATTAAGAAAAAGGAACATAACTAGGAAATGAGGTTTAGCTTCAGGCAGAAATGAAAAGAACGGGGTCAGAGCTACACCTGCTACTCAAACACAGCTTCTGCTGTTCGTGTTTGTTTGTAAGTGTGTCTTATTCTTATATTGGAGATTTCCACAGCACAAATTGAAAATTGATTTTTGTCATAGCTGTCACATAGTATTGCCTTAAATAAATACATCATTCTGTGCATCTAATCTCACTGATTAAGAAATAGAGACGGGGTAATGTAATAGACTCTACGCAAGGTGACCTTTATTTTCCATAGTGTTCTGGAAATTATCGAAAGCTTACGACTAATTATGTTACTGAGAGTAGGTGGTTTATGAAATGCCATTTTGAATGGCTTTCTGTACACAGAGCCTCTTTATGCATGATCTCAATTAACAGTGAAATGTTAGTCCGAGATTAGAGGTAGTTAAATGCATATTAGGTGATGATGGTTCCACATGGAGTCACAATTGCAATTAATCTTTCTCTGGTCAGGTCTTTGTTAGTGCTGTGCTAATCGTGACAAATTATTGCAATAGACTGCAGTATATTAAGGCTTTGTACAAGTATTACACAGGGGTGTCAAATAAAATACATTTACGATAAATATACGACAAATATTTATGATAAAGTAAAATATATTTGCATGTGTTGCAAATTTTTCATAAACCAGCGAAGCTGAATATTTTTACTGTATTTTTATTATGGATTAGTAATAAAATCTCTGTGCTCATTTCTTTCACACGTCATTTTAAAGGGTTAGTTCACCCAAAAATGAAAATTAGCCCATGATTTACTCACCCTCTAGCCATCTTAGGTGTATATGACATTCTTCTTTCAGACGAATACAATCAGAGTTTGTTCCGGTGGTCCGGGAGTAATATTAAAAAATGTCCTGGCTCTTCCAAACTTTATAATGGCAGTGAATTGTTGTCTTGTTTTTGAAGTCCATAAAAGTGCATCTATCCATCATATAACTGCTCCACACGGCTCCGGGGCGTTAATAAAGGCCTTCTGAAGCGAAGTGATGTGTTTGTGTAAGAAAAATATCCATATTTAAAACTTTATAAAGTAAAATATCTAGCTTCCGCCAGATCGCCTTCCGTATTCAACTTACGGAAAAAGTGTAGTGCCTCTCGCAGTTCAAAATGCTTACACTACGTCTGACAACATTACACACCAGTTAAATTTTTTTCCGATTTGGCGGAATCTAGATATATTAGTTTATAAAGTTTTGAACATGGATATTTTTCCTACACAAACGCATTGCTTCGCTTCAGAAGGCCTTTATTAACCCCCCAGGACTTTTTTAATACAACTCCGATTGTATTCGTCAGAAAGAAGAATGTCATATACACCTAGGATGACTTGAGGGTGAGTAAATCATGGGCTAATTTTTACTTTTGGGTAAACTATCCCTTTAGGGCAGGTCAATTAAAGGGATAGTTGACCCAAAAATTTAAATTATCCCATGATTTACTCACCGGAAGCTATTTTACTTTATAAGATGTTAAATATGGATATTTTTCTTACACAAACCCATTGATTCGCTTCAGAAGGCCTTTATTGACCCCCAGAGCCATGTGGAGCACTTTTATAATGGATGAATGGATATACTTTTTTGGGCTTCAAATTTTGGGATGCCATTTCCTGCCATTATAATGCTTGGAAGAGCCAGGACATAGTTTTATAATACTCCGATTGTGTTTGTCTGAAAGAAGAATGTCATAGACATCTAGGATTGCTTGAGGGTAAAATCATGGGCTAATTTTCATTTTTGGGTGAACTATCCCTTTAAACCCATACGCCTTTATTCACATGAAAGAAGACCTTTGAATTTCTGTGTGTAATTCTTGATAGTTTTTCAACATATTCTTCAATCTCTCATTCTTTTAGAAAAAGAGCAAGTGGTTAATCTCTTCAGTTTCATGGCATGTCATTGACTTAAGTCACACTGCAGCACTCTTTGTTCACACTGCATGTTACACCTTTTAAATTTTAATCATGGTTATTGCAAATAACTGTGATCAGGCATTTATGTAATAATCATGACAGACAAATCACAAACAAGGAATTAAAACCTAGAAACAACCATGATTACCCTAGCAACCGCATGTGCTAAAACTCATGAGAATTCTTCAGATCAAAAACAACAAGAAATGCTGAATTATTAACTGAATAACAGAGACCTTTAAATGGCATTTCGCTAGCACAGACTATGTAAGCAAACACAGGTTTGTCACTAATAATACACGGGCTGACATATCCAATGCAACCAAAGAACTGGCCCAGTAGTTATTATGTTGTTTTGTGTGCTGAAAGACAATAAATAGGAGGTCAACAACGAGGGAAAGCTACAACATAATGCTTCAAAATCGATTTTCAGAGATCTTGCCTTGCCTACAAGCGAAGCAAGTAAACAAGGCCAGAATCAAAGGACAGCAAGCACAGAGGAAAACGTCTGATGGAAAACAGATCGGTGCTCCCATAATACAACACTGCTACCACTAAGGTGTTTAATGTTTTAACAGCATATCAAGTGTGGAAAATACTCCCAGATGAAGTCGACTTTAAATCTGTACAGTGAGACATACAGTATGTGTGACTACATTAAACCTGAGCGAGGGGGAAAAAAACAAAACAAAACCAAAAAGCGGTGCTCAAGATGAGCTGATGATAATCGATGCCATTTACAGTTAATGTGTCAGACTGTGAATAATTTGGAGTAAAGGAGTTGCCACAACTCTGGCAAAACAAAAGGCAGACACTTTTGCCTTAGGCTGTGAAATCACTCAAGCACTTAAAACATGAGACTTGTCAGCCTCATGGCAGCGTCTTCTGTGTAAAGGTGATAATGTTGCAGGAGGTGCTTATGAAAGGAATTGTTGTGTTTATGCTTGAGCAGATACAGCAGGTCTGGGTTGGGCTCACAACAAACAGTGACATAAACACAAACACAGACAGAGTTTACAGAACTCTCCAACTTCCTAAAGTTTTCCCATCATAACTAGGAATGCATGATATAATGGAGACCGTATTGACTAAGGATGTACAAAACTATACAAAATCTGTGTGAGCCGATATCTGATTATTTAGAACAACATATGGCTAAATTGCTATAACTTTTATTGCACAAAAACTGTAATTAAATCACATGTAATCACATTCAAAAATCAAAGCCCTCACAAAAACGAGAACCTTAGATTACTTAATAATTATGGTTAGAGGTTAGGGAGGTAAATTTACACAAATTCCCATGATCGATCATCGTTTAAATAAAATTAACTATTAACCTTAATAGTTTAATATGTGTCTACTGCAGTGGCATATAGTCAGCAGCATGAAAGGGTGTGCAAATGCTGCTCAAAATGCCATTTTAAGTATAAAATAGGGTTTTTAGTCTAAATAAAAGGCTAGTAGGATTATAAAATGAGTTGATGTGATTGATCATTTAATTAAATTATTTATTTAATAATCAAATATAACGACTAATACAATGTGTCACCAATGCTGCCTCAGATGCGCACTCTGGCAACAGGTGCACGTGAGCTTATTTCATATTTCTTGCATCTATGTGAGAAAATTATTATTATATTATTATATTATATATTATAATTAAATTTATTATTATAAGCGCGTTATTTTCCTCCCAAATGTGTATAGGATACTGTGCAAATAACGGAACATCTCAAGAATTCGAAAAAGCGCACTTTTACTCATGAATGTCCATAAAGTGTTACAGCCTACTTCAGCATTCTTGAAATTGAGACGTACGTGCCTCACATGAATAACATTCAATTATTTGTACATGTGCAGAAGCTTAATGTACAAGCTGAGTTACCTCTTGACGGTATGTTGTAGTCTGGCTGAATGAAACTTAATCATTTGCAATCATTTTACAGTCGTTCTGTTATTCCTTCTGCCTTTTGAGCTCCAGTCATTTTCCTGGCTAAAACAGAGGATATTGTTGGCTGTGTAGACTCATATCCTGTTACGGACTTTTTCAAATGATACATGCTGTGTTGTATTTTAACCCTTAAATGCATACCTCAGGTCTTTAGCGACCCGGGACATCATTCACTACTCTCCTCCTCATTCATTTTTTAAAGTTAGACATCAACTTTCTTAGTATTCCTCAATAAATTCATTATAAACAATATAACAAGAAAAGAATTATAAAAATTATAAAATAATGCCAGTTTTTCCATGAATTTTTTGTAAAAATTGTATAGGGTCGCTAACGACCCGAGGTGTGTAAGATTGTACCTATATTTTTTAATGCACAATAATAATTGACTCTTTAATGACGAAATAAGTGCAATTCACCTTTATTCCACAAGGTGGCAATGTCTGATACACAGTGATGAAGTGACGTTTCACTCATAGTTACTGCTGACTGAAAACAATAAGTATAATCTGCTAAAATTGAAATGGCTCAGCGATTTACTGCAGAGCAAGTAGTGAACGCAATCAAATATTAGTGCCACTGTCACTTGTTGGTGGATCTGGTGAAGAAATATTGTCAGTGATCAAAATATTGATTTTGAAGATGTTGAAAAGGATTGTTCTGAGAATATGTTTGAGATCGCGAATATGAGCCAGATGCTGAATGTACTGGTAAATTAGTTCTGACGAGGACAGTGATGATGGTATAAAACATTTGCTCAAACTGAACCCTTTCAAGCTCCAAAAGGTAACACAATATGCTTTATTTTATTCTTCTGTAATTGGTACACTAATATCAGAAGAGTTTTATATTATCGCGGCAGGTAGAGATCAAACCGTGTGTGATATAGATCCGGGTCACTAAAGACCCTAGTATGTAAGAATGATTGGTGAAACAGTCATGCATTTAAGGGTTAACACACAGGCGCAATGTTTGCAATTTACATTATCGCCCTTTAACGTAAAATGGTCCAAACATAACTCCAGCACACTTGCAAAATTTTTCCTTTTGTCTGCTTTACGTGTTTCGTGGTTGAGCAGTCCAAATATGCATGACCTTGCTTAATAAATCCCTAAGTTTTAATAATTAAATTATTATCAATAATTAATTGATCGTTTGAATAATCAATAGCATCCCTAGTAGAGGTCGACCAATAATGTATTTTGCAAATACGATTACTAAAATGGGAAAATATGGCCAAAAACAATAATAACAATAATATAAATAAATGAAAACTTTCCACTCGAATGGTCTAAAGTCAATAGCACAGTATATTTTGTGTGATTTAAAGGGCTCGTTAGTAATATGTGCCTTTAGGCGGGTGCACAGTGCGCGCACACTCACATTTTAAAATATGAAATATAAAAGGATTCATCTCTGGAGAAGTGTTCAGTCTTTCCGCTCGCAAATTCCGCCATATAAATAGCGAATCCGCCATGGCTCGAGCACAACTGGCTTTTAAAGGGAATGGGAGATGAGTTTCTGATTGGTTTATTGCAAGTAACACACCCATGACTCATTAAAGGTGTCATGAACTGGCTTTTTTATTTTTTTACACTGTTGTCTGAGGTCAACTTATGACGTTTGTGTGGTTTTTACATTAAAAAACATCATAATGAATAAGTAATAGGCTACTTTCTGCCTTGGTTTTGAGGCTTTCTGAAAAACGCTCGGTTTTGATGGGCGTGCCGCACTGAAGACTTGGAAGTAAATGCCCACGGCTAGGATTGGATAATATTTGCATATTAAATGAGCTTCTGCTCCCCTGTCAGTGACAACGTGTGGCAAACGGCAACCGGAATGAATCGTCCAGCCCACAGCTAGGGCTCACAAAATGTCTTTATCAAACAAACACAATGATTCATCTCTCATCCACCCGCAATTGATTGGAATGCTATTTCTGTGTCATTTCACTCCATCATCAGTGAATATAACCATGAACCGCACACACACACACACACACACACACACACACACACACACACACACACACACACACACACACACACACACACACACACACACACACACACACACACACACACACACACACACGCACGTGTGCAAGAAAGGAATGTTATTTCACTACAGCCCGGTCAGGCTGGTGATAGCCTGTCTGAAAAACACATAGCCCAGGGACTTTGGGCTTTGCGAGCTGGCGTTACAAGTCCGAGTCTGATCACGAATGAACCAATAACACCTTCTCCAGCCTGCGACAGTGTGTTAAGGTATGTAATCAATAGATATCAAACGATCTGTAACAATGCAATACTATCACATATAAAAAAAACATGTTTTACTCACATAAGTGTGTTGCACCATTCCTGTTGGATCCAATATAGAAGGCACAGCATTGTGTTTTAATCTCAATATGTCTGCAAATCCAGTCTCGACCTGTATCTTGTTTACAATCGATTCCGCGGTGAAATAAAGCAAACAAACAAGATCTTACGCACGTGAGCTGTAACCGGCATCGTTTAGCTCCACGAGTCGGTTGGCGGGCTTGAGGTGGTGCTTCTATTGCGTCAATGGTCAACATATTGTGAGAGCTCTCGTTTTCTGGGCCTGGTGTCTATAAAAGCTTTTCTTTGACTAACAAGGACGTTTTCAGCTCTGAAACTTACAGGATATTCTTATATCACGATTAACTTTTATATACCAAAGGCTCAAAGGAAAGTTGATTTCTCAATTCATTACCCCTTTAAGAGAATAGGTACAACCCTTTTAGACCATCTGTCGTTAAACTAGCAAAAGTGGATTCGGACACGCCCTAAGGACACTCTTCAGACAATGTACTATGATTGTTAAAATAGGGCCCATCGTCTGGAAACGAAGGTGAAGGAATGCTGTCTAACCAACCAAATTCGAGAATATTGTTTTATATAATTTATTAACATTTTATATAATTGTTTATAACAACGGCACTTATTTTCTTGTGTGATATTGCTCAAATATAATTTCAGCCATAGCATAAAAATAATGTCCATCTGTATTGGCCAAAGGTTCCTACAGTATATCAATGTATTTCTACTTACTACATACGGCAGTATGTAATAAAGGGACTAATTGATGCCATTACCATACGAGGGCAGCTGTATGTATAAATATGCATGTGCGTGATGGATTTAACAGACTTAATTAAGACAACACATACAGTACAGAAGTGTCAGAAACGGGTTTAGCCCCTGGGCAGACAGAAGGACAAGGGCCAGAACTACACCTGCTACTCAGAAGCTGCATTTTGGGTTTGTGTGTATATATGTATATGTATGATTGCCTTAACATATACAGCCAACTGTTCTATATTTGTCCAACTTTCACTGACATCTTACCGAACATTACACCAGCGTTTTTGATTACAACACCAAGTCTAATTCTCTATATAATGACCATTCTGTTACATAAAATACCCTTGTTCACATTATGTGTATACTTGGCTATAACAAGTATCACAACACATCTACCCATCTTTCTTGGAGGCATTTCGAAGGTTAATTCTAGCTCTGTGAATGGTGGCGTCATACAAAATGTTCCCACATTGAAGAGTCTGCAGTGTCCCAGATACAGACAGCCTTAGCAACGAGGGAGAGATCAAAAGGAACACCTACTCGGAGCAGACGGATACCAACGATGCAAACAGCTACTGATGGTATCCCATGGCAACTCCTGATAACTGTGCATTCTGGAAAAAAAAACTGCCACAGCAAGTGCCTTCGCAATCTATATTAACAGTAGATTTTGTTTCCAACTACCATGTGCGATACGGACATCTTCATGGCCAATGTAGACATCACAGCGATGCCCTTGCAGCTCAGAACGGAACTGAAAACCAATCCAATCATTGAGATATAAAAGGAATTGGGCAGGAGGAATTAAATGGGATCCAAAATAGCAATCTTTGTGCTTCCTTAAATATCCAGCACCTCTCAAATGGAGCAAGAAAATGTGTTGCCTGAAAAAACTCCTTGTTTGTTACTGCTTGGTAAGCTGAGACTCAAAAATATTTAGAGACCTAAAAGATGAGAAAAATAATGAAATTCAAGCAACAGTGCATACAGGGTATCTGCAGAGTTTCAATTTTAATTAATATTTAAAGCTTCTTGAGACCTTTTTTATGGCCTGCACAAATAAAATTCTAGGGAGGTCAATTTAAATGTATTACCATAATATATCATTGCTTAAATGAACGATTTAACCTACTAAGTTATCATGTTACGTAACAACTTGCTTAACCAACTCAAAATAGGTGTCATTTTAAAGCTTAGAAGCTTGGCTTTACAGTGAATATAGGGAATAACAAGTGCTTTTAAAACTGCTGACATACTAGAAGTGCTCTATTTTCATAGCGTGAAAAAATAACTGCTGTAAAATCATAGTACATAACAGATAGACTTGTGTCATGTATCACTGAAAAGGTCTCAAGCAGAATACAGCAGTTAGAGACGCATGGTAACTAAGCTGTGACCCAAATTTGTAGGAATTTTAAACAGGCAAATGTCTCAAAAATGTTAGAATGGAGCAACTACAGTCATCAAAAATATAGAAAATAACACAAATAAAAAATAAATGGTATTTGTGTTAAGGTTACGGAAACTACAATTTCCATGGTAAATATACAATATTAAAATGAACTATTAATAAAACTTAAAGGGATAGTTATTAAGTAAGTAATTTAATAAGTATTTTTTATGTTTATCTGCTTACCCCCAGGGCATCCAAGATGTAGGTGTCTTTGTTTCTTCAGTAGAACGCAAATTAAGATTTTTAACTCCAACCGTTGCAGTGTGATAGTCGTATGAGAGCAATGAGAGTAAAAACACATAGACATACGAATCCTTATTAAACCATGCGGCTCGTGGAGTCACATTGATGTCTTAAGACACGAAACGATCGGTTTCTGCAAGAAACCGAACAGTATTTATGTTATTTTTTTTACCTCTTATCAGACAAATGTCATCTAGTATTCCCAGCATGATAACTTCCGGCAAATAAGGTCAAATTACTAGCGCGATCAAAGACATATATACTTAGATGCCTCATTCGACCGATCCGCACATGCACTAATGAGGAATCTATGTATATATATCTATGATAGCGCCGGTATTTTGCATGTATTTTGACCTTATTTGCCGGAAGTGATGGCGCGTCCGGCTGAATGCAGAGCCATAGAAAAAAATGAAACAAACGCATCGATTCACCTCAGAAGGCCTTTATTAACACCCCGGAGCCGCATGGAGCACGTTATTTGACGGACAGATGCATTTTTTATGTACTTCAAAAACAGAGCAACTATTACTGCTATTATCATGCTTGGATTAGCCAGAACATTTTTAATATAACTCAGATTTTATTTGTCTGAAAGACATACACACCTCGGATGTCTTGAGGGTGAGTAAATCATGGGCTAATTTAAATTTTTGGGTGAACTATCCCTTTAAGGACACTGATTCTGATGAATCGAATGAACATCATACATGTATGCAAATCCTTCCCAGCTAACACACAACGTGCTAGTTTCGTAATGTATTGGTATTGGTAATTTCATGATTAACAACGTAACTACGATGTTGCATGCTCGTAATTTAATTTGTTCTTTATATATACATACTGTGACGAGTCTCTCTGGGCATATCAGCATCGCCCTGGCAACCAACACACAGCACCTGCACGTCCTCATCACGGGCTGATCAGTCACAGCTGCAGCCCATCAGCAAGAGGCTGTAAAAGCGTCTACCGCTCTCACTTGAGTAGACACCCGTCTCATGCTGAACGTGCTGGAACTAACCCTTTGTCTCTTACCTCACAGAAGGCAGCGAGTGACCGACAGCCCGACTGAGCACGCCTGGACACCCACCTTCACGAGCACGAGGACTTCACGGGAGCACCAAGCACGAAGACAGCACGCACCTTTGTTTCACCGTTTGCACCTATTCCCCAACGTATTGTGAATAAATCCACCCTCCGTTCACTTTCACAGAGAAACCTTGTTGTGTGATTTCTCACTCGTGACATCTGGTCGAGAATGCTGGAAACTGCATGAGAAATCACACACAAGTGTTTGCAGTTTTCACCGCACTAATATATATATATTTTTTCCTCTCTCTGTTCACCACCCCAGCACCGATCGGCGCTCTCGCTTCCGAGATGGAGGAGATACTGCAGCGCCTCACCGAAGTAAGCATCCATCAGCAGCAGATAGTGGAACATCTGGCCACTCGGCAGGGCAGGGCTGAAGAAGACATCGCCGCCCTCCATGTCCAGGCTGCCCAGCCGGTTCCACTACCTGACCCCCGAATGCGAGCGACCCGGCTGTTGCCGAAAATGACGGACCAGGACGATGTTGAAGCATTTCTCCAAATATTTGAAACCACTGCCAATCGTGAGGGATGGCCCATAGAAGACTGGGCTTCCGCGCTGGCTCCTCTCCTAACTGGTGAAGCCCAGCAAGCTTATTTTTCCCTTCCTCCCGTGATCACGGACGACTACAGGGAAGTCTTTCTCCCATCTGCGCAGCACAACAGTTCCATGAGTGGGAGTTCAAAGGTCGGATGCCAGCGCGGGCCCAGGCCGCTGATCTCGTCCGGTTGGCTCAACATTGGCTGCTGGACGGGGAACCCACCGCAGCTCAGGTAGTGGAACGGGTGGTCATCGATCGCCTCCTCCGTGCCTTGCCTCGGTCCCATCGTCAGGCGGTGGGTATGAGGAATCCCGCCACTGTCCTCGCCTTGGTGGAGGCGATCGAGCTGGGAGGCTGGAGAGAGAGCGCCGCCATTTCCCCGGAGGGTGGTCCAGGAGCGACGCACGCCGGAGGGCACCTCGCGCGCAGTTGGCAGACTGACAGTTCCGTTTCCCATGGACGAGCCAATGCCCACCGCTGAACCCACGGCGCCCCCGCGGGCCTGGCTGGCGGGCTGCATCGTACATCAGCACGTTCCTCCTGCGGCTCCAGAGGCGGACGTCCAGCTGAACGGCAGGCCCGTCCGGGCGCTTCTGGATTCGGGCAGCGCGGTCACCCTCATCCAGGCTCGTCTGTGCCCTCCTCACCCTGGCCAAAAGAGTTACCTCCCGATCACGTGTGTGCATGGAGACACCCAACAAGTTCCAGCTCGCCGTGTGAACATCGCTGCCGCCCATGGCGCCTGGCCCATTGAAGCCGGATTGGTGAAAAACTTACCGGTCCCACTGCTGCTTGGAAGAGATTGGCCAGGGTTTGGCTGCCTGCTCGCCTCCGTCACTCAGCCTGCCAGCCCGGAACGGAACTGTCGCCGTCGTCGCCGGCCACAAGGACGTCGTTGCCGGCCGGCGCTGTTAGCTTCGGACAGCGGGAGAGATGGTGAGTCCCCCTCGCTAAGTTCTAACCTGTTCTATGATGTGTTCCAGCAGGCCAGCGAGGGGGGCTCTTTTGCCAAAGACCAGCGGGAGGACGATCGCCTAAAGCACTGCTGGAGTCAAGTTAGGTCCATGGACGGTAAAGACGTCCTCCCACGGCCCCATCCTCTCCCGCACTTTGTGGTCCGAAGCGGTCTGCTATACTGCGTCGCCCAGCGCAGGGCGGAGGAGAAGGAGCTTCTAGTCGTCCCGCGGACGAAGACGGAAGCCACCCTCGAACTGGCCCATTCCCATCCGATGGCAGGTCACCTAGGAGCGGCTAACACCATCCAGCGGATCCGGGATCGCTTTCACTGGCCAGGACTGGAGGCTGACGTGAAGGGGTTCTGCAAGGCCTGCCCGACCTGCCAACGCACGGCACCCAGGACTCCTCCCCCCAGCCCGCTGATCCCCTTACCCATCATCGAGGTGCCCTTCGAGCGGATCGGAATGGATCTGGTGGGGCCGTTGCCTAATTCTGCCCGAGGGCATGAACACATCCTCGTCATCGTGGATTACGCCACCCGGTATCCAGAAGCAGTCCACCTGCGGAAAGCCACAGCGAAAGCCATCGCCCAGGAGCTGTTTCTGTTGGCCAGCCGGGTCGGCATCCCGACCGAAATTCTGTCTGACCAGGGAACACCGTTCATGTCCCGGCTAATGGCAGACCTCTGCAGGCTGTGGGGGGTGAAACAGTTGAGGACCACCGTTTACCACCCGCAAACCGACGGACTCGTGGAACGCTTCAACCAAACTCTAAAGCAGATGCTCCGAAGGGTAGCAGCGGAGGACAAGCGGGACTGGGAACTGATGATCCCCTACGTCCTCTTCGGCATCTGCGAGGTCCCTCAAGCCTCAACTGGTTTCACTCCCTTCGAACTCCTGTTCGGCCACCAGCCTCGGGGCCTGCTGGATGTCGCTCGGGAGGCCTGAGAACAGCAGCCTGCCCCTCACCGCACGGTCATCGAGCACGTCACCCAGATGAGGGAGAGGATTGACCGTGTCATGCCATTAGTCCGGGAGCATCTCAGCAAGGCACAACAGGCCCAACAACGCCACTACAATCGGGCAGCCCAACCACGGGAATTCCAGCCGGGAGACAGAGTCATGGTCTTGGTCCCTACTTCCGCCTGCAAGTTCCTGGCGTCGTGGGAAGGGCCGTACACCGTGGTGGAGAAGGTTGGACCAGTGACGTACCGGGTACGCCAACCAGGAAGAAGACGAGCAGAGCAGTTATACCACATCAACTTACTGAAGAAGTGGCAAGGGACCCGAGACCAGCTCGCCGCCCTGAGTCTCACCGATCCCGTGGTTGTCGACATGGATCCCCACCTGTCGGCTGCCCAGAAGACCGAGCTGCAGCACCTGGTCAGATAGTTTGCGGATGTGTTCTCCTCTAGGCCCGGACAGACCAACGTCATCCACCATGACATCAGGACGGCCCCTGGAGTCATCGTCAGGCAACGGCCCTACCGAGTCCCAGAAGCTCATCGGCAGGCTATTGAGGAGGAAATCCAGGAAATGCTGAAGTTGGGGGTGATAGAACCATCTCGCAGCCCATGGTCCAGCCCCATCGTGATGGTACCCAAGCTGGATGGCACCCTCCGCTTCTGCAATGACTTCCGCCGGCTCAACGAAGTCTCCGAGTTCGATGGCTATCCCATGCCTCGGATCGACGAGCTGCTAGACCGCCTGGGGAGGGCCCGGTACATCACAACCCTGGACCTCACCAAGGGATACTGGCAGGTACCACTTACCTCTTCCGCTAAATCAAAGACTGCTTTCTCTACCCCTAGTGGACACTGGCAGTACCGGACCCTCCCCTTCGGCCTTCACGGGGCACCCGTGACCTTCCAACGGATGATGGACATCATCCTAAGGCCCCACCAAGCGTACGCAGCCGCGTATTTGGATGACGTCGTGGTGCACTCCGAGGCATGGGAGGAACATCTGGAACGTCTGCGGAGGGTACTCTCGGAGCTCCGGCGGGCTGGACTAACCGCCAACCCCCGCAAATGCCACCTAGCGCTCTCTGAGGCGAAGTACCTGGGATTCCAGGTTGGCCGGGGCCTCATCCGGCCCCAAGAGAAGAAGGTGGAAGCCATCCGCACTGCACCAAGACCACAGACAAAGTCCCAGGTACGCGCCTTTTTGGGGTTGGCGGGGTACTATCGCTGTTTCATCCCCAACTTCTCCTCTTTAGCCGCCCCCCTGACAGACCTGACCAGGAAGGGGCAGCCCGAGAAGACCTGTTGGACGTCGGCCACCGAAGAGGTCTTCAGTGACGAGTCTCTCTGGGCATATCAGCGTCGCCCTGGCAACCAACACACAGCACCTGCACGTCCTCATCACGGGCTGATCGGTCACAGCTGCAGCCCATCAGCAAGAGGCTGTAAAAGCCTCTACTGCTCTCACTTGAGTAGACACCCGTCTCATGCTGAACGTGCTGGAACTAACCCTTTGTCTCTTACCTCACAGAAGGCAGCGAGTGACCGACAGCCCGACTGAGCACGCCTGGACACCCACCTTCACGAGCACGAGGACTTCACGGGAGCACCAAGCACGAAGACAGCACGCACCTTTGTTTCACTGTTTGCACCTATTCCCCAACGTATTGTGAATAAATCCACCCTCAGGGGTTCACTTTCACCGAGCAACCTTGTTGTGTGATTTCTCACCCGTGACAATACCTTTTCCTGAATGCCGAAGTCTCGCCCATCTCATAGCAGAATTATCCTATTATTACCTTTCCTTTTATGTGTATCTAGTCCAATTAACATATCTTCTGAGCTGATAATGTAATGTTAAACCTATGAAAATGGTTTAAAAAAAAGCACATGGCTCCATAGTACCACCACTTTAGTGTCGCAATAACCGTCTTTTGTCAGTGCTTCACCCTTCAAAGTTTAATGAGTGCGTAGATGACATGAAGCAGCCTGAAGTTAGCTACACTGAAAACGAATGGGCACTCTTATCCTACATACAGCTCCCCATTGGTTGAAGTTCGGGGGGTTTTGTCCTCAAAATAATACATATATACCGTTTATTGAGAGTATTTTAACTTAAGTGCTGCAAGCCATGCTTGTTTTCTCTTGTCAGTCTTAGCATATGGTGCCATATACAGACATTCTTTTCAGATTTGCGGGTGCTCAACTTATAATTTCCATGAATTTCTTTAATTTATTGCTGTTGTTGTGGCAGTCAACAACAGCACAGTTTAGCCCTGTGCTCATTTCATTTTTTAGTAATGTTCAAAAAGTTTCTGTTTAATTAATTCAGTGTGGTTTAAATAATGGGTTCCTATGGAGAACGGAAGAGGACAGCATCCAAACGGAAGTTAGAATCCATCATGGCGGCGCTCATAGTTTGCTCAGGAAAAAGGTGGATAGTGAAGTGATATACAGTCCGCAGTTGAAGTGTGTGCACCTCAAGAACAGTAATGTCTGACAGGAAGGGAATGTTCGTTTTTCTAAGGTGAGACTGAGAGACTTTATTTTGTAATTTACGAAAATAACGTTAGAATAATGACACTGATATATAGCCTGACAATATCCCATCTGACTGCAGATACTGAATCAGGACAACACATTTTTCTCAAGCACGTTTTACCTTAACTGCATCTGACAAAAGAGTCAACAGCTGTCACGCATGTCTTTCAAAATAAAAGTGCATCAGAAAAATGTGTAGTTTCTTCAACTACACACTCTGCAACCCACTGGTCTTGCGACCCACTTTTGGACTAAACTTTAGCAGTGGTTCACAATGATATCCGCTGTCCAATACAATATACAAAGGTCCTCCATATAGTCTAAAATATTTCTGATATGCTGCTTGTTTTCAAACTTTTTATTAACAGTAACTAAGAGTATTGGTATATTACATTAAATGAACCATGATACATTTTATGATACCAGAAGCTGATATCAGAAGCTGAACTTTACGTTCAATAAAAATAACTGATATTTAGTTATTGGTTACGGATATTTTTTTTTTTTTAGCATTTTAATTTAGATTAGCGATAGATTATTTTAATATATTATTCATAATTGTTATTATATTTTGGTAATCATTTTTACATTTAAATACTTTCAAGAAGGGATGTGCCCAAAACCGAATACCTTATTCAGAAAGGCACGGATAATGGCTTCAAAATTAAAAATGTATTCTATCGAATAATAGAAAAAATATTCTGCAGTCACTCCTCGTGTTTGCTGGATAAAAGATGTGCAAGGGAATAGCACAATACATAAATTTACATAATTTACACAATTTACATAAACCTCAAAAATCCCCACGCAATAATGAGTGTGTTAAGTGAATGAGTGTAATGAAATAAGCGCAAATCAAATTGCTGGGTTTCCGTCTCTGCGCGTTTCACAGAAATCAGAGCTTGGCAAGAGTAACTAAAATACTGCATCATACACATTTTCTACTATTTGATATGTCTATTTAAATGTTTTAAACCTTTTATGATATGATACATGAGTGAATGAAATAAGCACAGCACGATCGCAAATCAGATAGCCGTGTTGCCGTCTCTGCCCGTCTCAGAAACCAGCACTCTCTCAAGAGTGATATCAAATAAGATACACATTTTCTATCACTTGAAATGTCTATTTAAATGTTTAAAACCTTGTACGATATGATTGTCTCTCTCTCTCTCAGAGATGGCAAGCATTTAGGCTGTGTATGCTCTTTATAATTTGTTCAGATTTGCATTTCTATCAATATTAAGGTAAATGTTGTTTAAATGTATTTTCAACCACTGAATATTTTCTTTAAACTTCCATGTTCTCTAATCAGTTATTTATCGAGTCCGACTCCTCTTATTTAAGGCTGTTGATGATTGTCCTGACATACCTTAAAGTTCCTCTGGAAAATAAACATTTTATTTAACATTTAGAAGATATTTAAATATACAGGTGCTGGTCATATAATTAGAATATCATCAAAAAGTTGATTTATTTCACTAATTCCATTCAAAAAGTGAAACTTGTATATTATATTCATTCATTACACACAGACTGGTATATTATAAACATTTATTTCTTTTAATTTTGATGATTATAACAGACAACTAAGGAAAATCCCAAATTCAGTATCTCAGAAAATTAGAATATTGTGAAAAGGTTCAATATTGAAGACACCTGGTGCCACACTCTAATCAGCTAATGAACTCAAAACACCTGCAAAGGCCTTTAAATGGTCTCTCAGTCTAGTTCTGTAGGCTACACAATCACAGGGAAGACTGCTGACTTGACAGTTGTCCAAAAGAAGACCATTGACACCTTGCACAAGGAGGGCAAGACACAAAAGATCATTGCAAAAGAGGCTGGCTGATCACAGAGCTCTGTGTCCAAGCACATTAATAGTAGGGGTGCACCGATCCGACTTTTTCAGTCCCGATACCGATGCCTGGGCTTTGTGTATCTGTCGATATCCGATACCGATTTGATACTATTGTTGAATTAATAATAAACTGTATATCTTCCACCTTATACCTTCCTTGAAGAGACTAAAGGCACCAGACTTTACTAACTAAACATAACTAAGACAAAATAACAGATGTATGTAAAGTGTTGAATTCTTATTTATTTAAAAAACAATTCAAATCTAAAATAGAATGTAATCAAACTTCTTTAAATAAATAAAATGTAGCAGTGGAAACAAAAAACAGTGTATTGGTCAAACATACAATAGTAATCTGACAGTTACCAAAGATTTTTTACACTACAGATAATTGTTTTGGTATATAATCATATCAATATTAAAAGTAGCATTACAAATTAACAAATAGTCTTAATTTTCTGCCATATGCAATTTAATAAAAATTATCAGCTAGCTAATAACTTTGTTCTAGTTTCACCTCACTCCTGTCTAAATGATTGTAGGCTAGGCCTATTTATTTTACTACACATTGTCAACAGAAATAAGCTGAAATACTGTTGATAATTAAAAATAATTCTTTACTACCCACTCTTGCTTATTTGGGTGAGCACACTTGTGTTCTCATTTCAGATGCGTTCTGAGTAAATTAATAAACTGATTGGTGAGTTCAGTGTTGGACAGATCAGTTGTTCTAACCAGTCGTTAAAATTATTCAGTTCAAAGGAGTCATTAGGTCGCGAATCGGACATTAGCAGACGCGTTGTGTGTGAATCCCGTCTGTTAGAACATCGAGAAAGATGTCAACACAGAAAACACTTCATAACTGAATATAATTTGTCTCCCGTTTATTGAACAATTCACACCCAGCGGTAATTCAAGGACAAAATTTTCCGAATGTGTCACGTGCAACATGGTTTCGGTCTTCCGACCTTTTGATTTGGAATTGGATTAATATGTGAAATATGAGAGAGCTAACACTGATTATTTTGAAGACCCAGAGAGCGCGCGCGGGGGAGGAGCTCTCTGTCACTCAGTCACAAGCGCAGCATCTGTTCTACATCACTCGTAAATCACAATAACTCATCAAATTAGGCTTTGGCGGCCGTCAAAAAATGTTCAATGCAGGAAAAACCCTGACTTTGCAGTAATACCACCTCCCCTCGAAACATTTAAGTTACTTTGCAGACATTGCAAACAGCTGACGAACTAGTTGGCGTGGCAAGCGTGAAATATCTCCTCCACACCGGACTCTCTGGCTCGCTCCATGTGATGCGACATACGTGAAGCTGACGAATGACGTAGGTTCTGCTACGACGGAAAAAAAACACCTGGATCGGCTTGTGGATCTGTTCATTTTTCCGATCCCCGATCCAGCTAATTTGTCAGTATCGTGGCCGATATCCGATCCTAATATCGGATCGGTGCACCCCTAATTAATAGAGAGGCTAAGGGAAGGAAAAGATGTGGTAGAAAAAAGTGTACAAGCAATAGGGATAACCGCACCCTGGAGAGGATTGTGAAACAAAACCCATTCAAAAATGTGGGGGAAATTCACAAAAAGTGGACTGGAGCTGGAGTCAGTGCTTCAAGAACCACTATGCACAGACGCATGCAAGACATGGACAGCGTCAGAAGCGTCTCGCCTGTGCTAAAGACAAAAAGGAAAAAAAGTGGTCCAAAGTTATGTTCTCTGATGAAAGTAAATTTTGCATTTCCTTTGGAAATCAGGGTCCCAGAGTCTGGAGGACGAGAGGAGAGGCACACAATCCACGTTGCTTGAGGTTCAGTGTAAAGTTTCCACAGTCAGTGATGGTTTGGGGTGCCATGTCATCTGCTGGTGTTGATCCACTGTGTTTTCTGAGGTCCAAGGTCAACACAGCCATATACCAGGAAGTTTTAGAGCACTTCATGCTTCCTACTGCTGACCAACTTTATGGAGATTTCATTTTCCAAAAGGACTTGGCACCTGCACACAGTGCCAAAGCAACCAGTACCTGGTTTAAGG
Organism: Romanogobio albipinnatus; assembly: GCA_023566225.1. Lineage (NCBI taxonomy): Eukaryota > Metazoa > Chordata > Actinopteri > Cypriniformes > Gobionidae > Romanogobio > Romanogobio albipinnatus. Next base: position 15,613,773 of record CM042241.1, read on the forward strand.
ACCATGGTATCCCTGTTCAAACTCGCCTGACCTTAACCCCATAGAAAATCTATGTGGTATTGTGAAGAGGAAGATGCGATATACCAGACCCAACAATGCAGAAGGGTTGAAGGCCACTATCAGAGCAACCTAGGCTATCATAACACCTGAGCAGTGACACAGACTGATGGACTCCATGCCACGCCGCATTGCTGCAGTAAATCAGGCAAAAGGAGCCCCAAATAAGTATTGAGTGCTGTACATGCTCATCCTTTTCATGTTCATACTTTTCAGTTGGCCAAGATTTCTAAAAATCCTTTCTTTGTATTGGTCTTAAGTAATATTCTAATTTTCTGAGATACTGAATTTGGGATTTTCCTTAGTTGTCAGTTATAATCATCAAAATTAAAAGAAATACACATTTAAAAATATCCGTCTGTGAGTAATGAATGAATATAATATACAAGTTTCACTTTTTGAATGGAATTAGTGAAATAAATCAACTTTTTGATGATATTCTAAATTATATGACCAGCACCTGTATATTTATTGGGACCGGGAAAGGTCCCTGAGCCAGGACTCAGATCTTGGATTTCCCTAAGCACAACCGCACTACATCTCGAAGCACTGCCTACGAGGCTATCAGCTTCGACATTTAGAAGATATTTAATAAATGCTATAATTATAATAAACAAGAATTATTTTGTGAGTTATACAAGGTATATTTGTTAAATGATAACTAGAAAGGGAACAGATATACATTCAAAATGTTCTTCTCAAGTAACTTCCAGTTAAAGCCCCAACCACTTCCGGTTTTCAATGAGTACAGATATGAGTGATTTTGAGATTGTAACAGATACAGATACAAATATTGGCTCCACTGCACACCCTGACTTTCAAGTTATCCCGAGGCCCCTATAGTGAGCCCCGACCCCCCTGGTTGAGAACAACTGATCTCAAGACCTACTACAAAATCAGTGAACTAAAATAAATGCCATGGGCTGTTTCTTTTTATTGACCTTCATGTTTTGCTGGCTCTAGCACACACTACAAGACTTGCTTGCCACCCTATTATGTTTTAAGTCCCAGATCATCACAGATGCTTGTGGCGTGTGCACTTGTGACAGACTCAGAGTAGTTGCAAACTTTTTTGAAATCTAGCCAAATGGTCAGATATGTGCATTGGTGCGTCTCTGAGAAGCAATGACCGACAGCCAATAAGATTTCCAGAAGAATGAGCAGCAATGACCAACAGCCAATAAGATTTCCAGGAAAAAGAGCACTAGAGGAAGCCAAAAAAACATAAGAAACATCAAAGTGGCAGCTAGCTACTGCCCACGTCTGCTCCACCACTGTCTCATCCATATTGTTTGGCTCTTTTTTCCCCATTCTGTGCAGATGTTGTCAAGAATGGACTTACTATGGGTAACCATGAGCACGAATTTGTGCCTTGCGAAGGGTGCTGAGTTTGTGTCTTGTAGTGCATAGAAGTCTTTAATGCCTGGAGAAAGCTGTCCGTTAGCATTCATCTCAATGCCAGTTGCTTGGTCTTCTCAGAAGTATGCAATTTGAATTCTGCCATCTTTGCTCACAGCCACTCAGTTCCGGACACAATTGTTTACGAGTCAATCAGGGGCTAACTGGACCATGCTAAACAGCCAAACCTTGACCTCTTAGTGTGCGCCTGTCCATATTTGTCTCTCAAAACATCCGATACAATGGCATTAGCCTCAAATGTTGCTCCCAAAACTCCCAAATGCATCCATATTGCAGACTGACCAGTGTGCACAACATAAGTTTAAAAAAATTCTTCTTAGAGAATTTTGTCTTTATAACTCAATAAAAGTTCTCTCAACATGACCGCTACCATGAAAGGGTCACTTATGTACAAAACCCCCAAAGCTTTTTCTAGGCCACTCATACACTGAACATCATTTTGACACATTTGTCAAAAGTATTACTCATTTCTTTAAGCACTATTCTCATTTCTAAGTGCACCTATTGCAGAGTGGAATAATGTACTCTGGAAACCCATGTTAGCCACTTTGCTGTACTGAGTTACAAGAAACAGTATAGTCAGTGAAGGACTAGCAAAGGAACTGCTTGCCCAAAGAAATAGGTGGCTGAGTTGTAGTCCAATTAGGCAAGGCAAAAGAGTGTCTACGCACAGTAAGTATGTTGAGATTGCAGAGTCTAAACAAGACTATGCATTATCATGTTAAAGGTGCAGTATGTAGGAAAGGCAGCTAGTGGTTGAAATGGGTACTGCAGTCAAATTCAAAATATTGTTTGCCCCGCCCCCTCCTCCTCAGATGCGACGCTCACACGGGTTGCCAGTTTGAGAACACGCAACAGGAATGAGCGCAATTGACATTGGAAGGCGAGGAGACTTACACACCGTAAGTTGATGAGTTGATTTATCCGCGTTTTAACGTGCTTCCTTTCATAGAGATTTAAGATGGATGCCGAGGCTTTTTAGGTCGAGTAGAATCTGCGATCTCTGACCCAGTTTGTTTGCTGGCTTCCATGGCAGCAATATGATGTGTTTTCCGCCAACTGGCAACCTGTGGTGTCGAAATACTATTGGGTAAATTGCCAATGTGCGTTATCGCACAGACCAAAACAAAAACAGACATTCTGACACGGAACGCACATTTCAAAGTAAAATAAATGGCTGTAGCATTGTTTTTCGGAGAAACGAGTATGTGAACTCAGCATATTTCCTAAATATCTGCAAACATAGGATGGTATTTGTATGCTTTAGTACAGTAAAAAACTTACATACAGCACCTTTAACATTGATGTTGAAGTATAACTACCATTGCATAGTACATCTAAAGACATTTACTTCAGTCTACTTTTGTGTATGTTTGTCCATTTCATTACGTAAACAGATTTTCATGCACGCAACCATAAGCTTACCTGCGCAGAGCACTTGCCGGCACCTCTGGCTTCTCAGATTGGCTGTAGCAGCCAGCTGTACCGTCGGGTATTCGACCTTCTTCTCTGAACATGGCAGCGGCTGCAGAACTGATAATTCCCACAGCATCCTGCACGCGTGTCTCCAGGGGATAATCCCATTCGTCGTATGCCACAGATATCATCCCTGTAGGAAAGGCTTCCGGGGTATGTTCGATATTTCCTGTCGTCAAACTAGGAACAATCCACACAAAGCCAGCCCCGGTGAGCCCTAATGAACGGGCTTCATCCATAACCATCGCTGCTTCATCTTTGGAGCAGTAGAGAAGGATGACGGGCGACTGGATGCGTTTAAGCTGCACGTGGGCTCGGTCCTCAGGTTCGCCAACACCGTCCAGTGTCACTACGCCCTGAAGGTCCCAACGAATGAAGCTGTGGTCCACCGTGACACGTACGGTGGCTATGAACTCCTGGAAACCTGGGAACTTGGTGGTGACCACCGAGAATACATGCCAGTCATACTCCTCCATTATAGCAAGCATCAACAGCGCCTCTTGCTGGAGGGAGGCCCCAAACTGGAAAAACGAAGAACTGACATCCTGGAAGATAGATAGATAGAGAAAGAGAGAAAGAGAGAGAGAGAGAGAGAGAGAGAGAGAGAGAGAGAGAGAGAGAGAGAGAGAGAGAGAGAGAGAGAGAGAGAGAGAGAGAGAGAGAGAGAGAGAGAGAGAGAGAGAGAGAGAGAGAGAGAGAGAGAGAGAGAGAGAGAGAGAGATAGCAAGAGGGAGGGAGAGCCAGAAAGAACAGGTGGTGGAAAAGAAAAGGAGAAAGGGAAACATGAGTAGGAGTGAAGACAGAAAAGGAAAGTTAGATAAAGAAATGCAGGGAAGTACAAACCATGTGTTGTCACATCCAACTCTGATAGTTGGGTAATTGTACTTCCACCTGCATTTTTGCCAATGGACAGTTGTCAGTTCTGATAAATCAACTAAAATATCATAGCTGAACCTTAACAATAAAACAACAGTTCCTTATCTTGACATGGTAAGCCTTTCTGTAAGCCTTTTATTTCATTTTAAATGTACAACAGTATCTGTCGTGGTAAATGGTGAGGTGATTCTCAGATGGTGTTACTGAAGAAAAAAACAAGGAAATAAAGGGAAAAAAACTATGAGCTGCAGTGTGAAGATTTAATGTAGCCAACTCAAGTCCAAAGAGACATTTTAATGTTACTCCTAATGTTTCACTGATGCTGTTGGAGCACATTATTCTCCCTTTTTATTTCAAACCTAATGCAGAAATAATGTTTCCATCTCCGCTATTATTTACACTGCATACATCATTTACACCAAACTCACATCATTTATCTTGTTGTATACATTTGGTCATTATACAGTCACGTTCACTTGGTTAGGACTAGCAAGATCCCTTTATTTGATGGGTTTTTAAAATGTCCATGGAAAGTATATGGAATAAAAAGAGCATGAAAACAATGGAAACATCATTGTACACAGTAAACAATAATATTGCACAGACAGAACCATTTTTACTCATAAATGTATGTTTTTTGTGGTGTATGCCACTGTATTTATCTAATGTTGTTTAATGTGCTATATGCGGTCTTGCTTATATTGTATTTTTTTCATTTCCTTTATAAAAACAAAACTTTTTGAACCGCTGTTTTCACACATATACAGTGGCCTTACGCTACCGTTCAAAGGTTTGCTGTCAATACGATTTTTTAAGAAATTACCTTTTATTATGTAAGGATGCATTAAATTGATCAAAGTGACAATGAAAACATTTATCATGTTGAAGTCTCAATTTCGAATACAGCTGTTCTTTTTAACTTTTTATATATTAAAAGGATATTGAAAAAATGTATCACAGTTTCCACAAAAATATGAAGCAGCACAGCTGTTTTCAGCATGGATAATAATAAGAAATGTTTCTTGTGCATCAAATCAGCATATCTGAATGATTTCTGAAGGATCATGTGACCCTGAAGACTGGAGTAATGGTTGCTGAAAATTCAGTTTTGCCATTACATTTTTAAAATATATTCAAAATTATAATTCGTTATTTTATTAGAGAGACAAGAGACTTGCAAAAATTGTACCAATCCCAAACTTTTGAACAGTAGTGTACTTTGATATTTTGTATCTAATGCAATGATATTCATACATTTTTCAGTGTGTATTTTTGAGGCCACTGTATGTACTCCCGTAAACTATAAAATATCTGCTTTCATCCAGTCGTATAACATTTGCTTTGATTCGTCAACCCTGAAAAATATTTGAAAACAGTGAAACGGCTGTTTCTCAGTGCTGCTGATAAAACAGATGTTTCTTTACCCTACTGTTGAAGCCTTTAGCTTTACAAACATGGTAGTGTGGAAAAGGTCTATAGAGTGAACAGGAACGAGCAAGAGTGAAGGGCATGGATCAGGAGCAGACAGTGAACCGATGAATACCAGATAGGGGAGAGAGACAGAAATTGCTGCACACTGCCACACTGGAGTCGCTGACTGAGTTAAGAATAATGACTGCATCCTTGTGCGGTGACAGCTTGATATCTCAGAATACACAAACACATAAACGAGCGACAATGGAGCTTATGAATATCATGGTTCAAGCGCTGTGCAAACACACAGACGCTGATCTGTCCACCACGGTGCTGTGACAGATTTAAAATACTATGCTTAAGCAAACAGTGACACACAAATAAACAGGTAAGGAGGAGGTATTCGCCAGGGATTTGTGCAAAAAAAAAAAAGAGCCCAAAGGCAATTGAATTTAAATTAGGTAAATGTACGCTCCTCCAAACTGTACCTCACTGTAACTGAACCTACTGAGAAAATTGAATCTACGGCATGTAACTGAGTCACAAAGCAATACATCTCCACTGATCCAAAACTGAGCGAGCACCAAACTTCACATAAACCAGTTATGTCACGTTCTAAAAATATATCACAAACAATTCAAGAGACATTAAAACGGTGTCCCAGATACACTGTTAATAAATCAATGCAAATGTAGTGGCTGCACTCAATGTTTTGGATGGTCCCTTTTGCACTGTGAATGCAGCGCTTCAGAGTTTAAGAGGCTCTAGGATGAAACTGGATTAGAGGTATGCACACAGCTCAGGCACGCTCATATTCAGGTGCATGCACACACACATACAAACGAAGGCCCACACCAATCTCAGGTGTAAACAAATATAGGCAAAGGTACATGTGCGCACATACAGTGTGTCTAATCAAAAATACCTGCTTTCAGACCAGGTTTCGAAAATTAATCATAGAGAGAATAGGTGTTTTTTTTTGGGTGCTTGAGGTGCTGAGAGGTTTTCCAGTTTGGCAGGAGGTTGATAAGCATGTGAAGAGGGTTAGGATTTAGCCCCAGAGCTGGAGGTTTGCAGGTAGATGCACACACAAACAAACACACAAAAGATGTGTGCGCCTGGAAATTGCTTTAATCAGAGAGGGTATGAGGGTCAGAGCGTGAAAATATCTTTCCATTAAAGCACTTCTTCAATCTTGTCACCCATTTGTCCACACATCCTGACCTTGGAGCTGCCATTTTCTTGATGATGCTGCATATGAATGTTGCTGAATGAAAACAGTTTGATTGCCACTATAGCTATACATCATTGCAATCGATGCAACACTCTTTAATCTTAATTATATTTTTTTATGCTTTTTTGTTTAACTTTTTGTTTTTCAGCTCTGGAATGTCATGCAAATTTAATAATAGAAGAAATGGAAAAATCATATCTATCATAATTCAACATCCTCATGGATCTTTTGAAGTAATCTCAAAGGATACAGACAGACTCCAGAGTTTATCCTGACCATTCACACATACTTACTGATGCTTACTAAACACACATACTGGTTAGACACCAACCGCCCTGAAATCCTCATTCATATTTGTATTTCCAAAATACAGTTTATCAAAGATTATTTGATTTGTTTATGATGTCTGATAGCATTATGATTTAGAAGATGACGCTTGGGAGTTTGCTGTCCTACAGTAATATATATATATACATTGAGGAAAATAAGTATTTGAACACCTGAGAAAATCAATGTTAATATTTGGTACAGCAGCCTTTGTTTGCAATTACAGACGTCAAACGTTTCCTGTAGTTTTTCACCAGGTTTGCACACACTGCAGGAGGGATTTTGGCCCACTCCTCCACACAGATCTTCTCTAGATCAGTCAGGTTTCTGGCCTGTCGCTGAGAAACACAGAGTTTGAGCTCCCTCCAAAGATTCTCTATTGGGTTTAGGTCTGGAGACTGGCTAGGCCACGCCAGAACCTTGATATGCTTCTTACAGAGCCACTCCTTGGTTATCCTGGCTGTGTGCTTCGGATCATTGTCATGTTGGAAGACCCAGCCTCGACCCATCTTCAATGCTCTAACTGAGGGAAGGAGGTTGTTCCCCAAAATCTCGCAATACATGGCCCCGGTCATCCTCTCCTTAATACAGTGCAGTCGCCCTGTCCCATGTGAAGAAAAACACCCCCAAAGCATGATGCTACCACCCCCATGTTTCACAGTAGGGATGGTGTTCTTGGGATGGTACTCATCATTCTTCTTCCTCCAAACACGTTTAGTGGAATTATGACCAAAAAGTTCTATTTGGATGATCCAGAGGAGTCATGGGAGAAAGTCATGTGGTCAGATGACACCAAAATATAACTTTTTGGTCATAATTCCACTAAATCACTAAATGACACTAAAAACTACAGGAAACGTTTGACCTCTGTAATTGCAAACAAAGGCTACTGTACCAAATATTAACATTGATTTTTTCAGGTGTTCAAATACTTATTTGCAGCTGTATCATACAAATAAATAGTTAAAAAATCATACATTGTGATTTCTGGATTTTTTTTTTTTTAGATTATGTCTCTCAAAGTGGACATGCACCTACGATGACAATATCAGACCCCTCCATGATTTCTAAGTGGGAGAACGTGCAAAATAGTTCAAATACTTATTTTCCTCACTGTATATATATATATATATATATATTAAATATAGAAATTTAAACACATTAGAGAGTAATGAGCTATTCTGGCATTAAAGACATTTGGAATAAATCTTTCTGAATGAATGCTATATGTCCCAAAGCAATCCCATTTTTTTTGGTGGAAATGCCTGCTGTTCTCACTTCATCAAAGTGGTAGAGTAGAAAAATGCTCCCTGTTCCGCTTTTACTCAGCAGAGATCGGCCAGGGTTTGAACAACTGTGTGACTGACACTCCAGAAAAAGAAAAAAAAAAGAGACCAGCATCCACCACCGTTACTTTTGTATAAGGAGAATGATGGAGGTAGTAAGTAGCCTTGCAATTTCAGGGTTGACTTCTAAATATTTTAGTAAAAACGTAAAGATATATCTGTAACATATCAGCTATCAGCCAATATTAGAAATGTTTTAGATTATCGGTATTGGTCGTTATTGGATATTTAATTGTACATAGCTACTCATTTTCTTTATTCTTACATTTAAATTGTGTGCTAAATGATGACAAGACAAAAACAGATAATTTAATGACACTGCTGAATGCAATCTTGAGAAAATCCTGTATTCTGTACATTATAATGATATAGCATTTTATGATTTTTACTGTTTATTTTTAATTTATTCAGACAAAATAGTATAGAATTTAAATATAATGTGTCTGCCATAACATGAAAATAATTATTGGATTATCAATGTCTGCTGGAATTTTAATATCAGTGTATCTCTATATATCTTTAGCTTTGCCGTCACACTGCATTTTAAAATATATTGCAACAGAAAACAGTTATTTAAAATGGTTTTTACTGTATATTTGATCAAATAAATGCAGCCTTGGTGAACATAAGCGACTTCTTTCAAAACCAAAAATCTACAAACTTTTGAATGATAGCGTAGGTGTTGAATGGATGAGGGAAAATGCAGCACAACAGTATCAACACAATATGGTATAACACATAGAAAATCAAATATATACAGGTCCTTCTCAATAAATTAGCATATTGTGATAAAGTTCATTATTTTCCATAATGTAATGATAAAAATTAAACTTTCATATATTTTAGATTCATTGCACACCAACTGAAATATTTCAGGTCTTTTATTGTTTTAATACTGATGATTTTGGCACACAGCTCATGAAAACCCAAAATTCCTGTCTCAATAAATTAGCATATTTTATCCGACCAATAAAAGAAAAGTGTTTTTAATACAAAAAAAGTAAACCTTCAAATAATTATGTTCAGTTATGCACTCAATACTTGGTCGGGAATCCTTTTGCAGAAATGACTGCTTCAATGCGGCGTGGCATGGAGGCGATCAGCCTGTGGCACTGCTGAGGTGTAATGGAGGCCCAGGATGCTTCGATAGCGGCCTTAAGCTCATTCAGAGTGTTGGGTCTTGCGTCCCTCAACTTTCTCTTCACAATATCCCACAGATTCTCAATGGGGTTCAGGTCAGGAGAGTTGGCAGGCCAATTGAGCACAGTAATACCATGGTCAGTAAACCATTTACCAGTGGTTTTGGCACTGTGAGCAGGTGCCAGGTCCTGCTGAAAAATGAAATCTTCATCTCCATAAAGCTTTTCAGCAGATGGAAGCATGAAGTGCTCCAAAATCTCCTGATAGCTAGCTGCATTGACCCTGCCCTTGATAAAACACAGTGGACCAACACCAGCAGCTGACATGACCCCAGAGCATCACTGACTGTGGGTACTTGACACTGGACTTCAGCCATTTTGGCATTTCCTTCTCCCCAGTCTTCCTCCAGACTCTGACACCTTGATTTCCGAATGACATGCAAAATTTGCTTTCGAAAAAAGTACTTTGGACCACTGAGCAACAGTCCAGTGCTGCTTCTCTGTTGTCCAGGTCAGGCGCTTCTGCCGATGTTTCTGGGTCAAAAGTGGCTTGACCTGGGGAATGTGGCACCTGTAGCCCATTTCCTTGCACGGTGGCTCTGGATGTTTCTACTCCAGACTCAGTCCACTGCTTCCGCAGGTCCCCCAAGGTCTGGAATCGGTCCTTCTCCACAATCTTCCTCAGGGTCCGGTCACCTCTTCTCGTTGTGCAGCGTTTTTTGCCACACTTTTTCCTTCCCACAGACTTCCCACTGAGGTGCCTTGATACAGCACTCTGGGAACAGCCTATTCGTTCAGAAATTTCTTTCTGTGTCTTACCCTCTTGCTTGAGGGTGTCAATGATGGCCTTCTGGACAGCAGTCAGGTCGGCAGTCTTACCCATGATTGCGGTTTTGAGTAATGAACCAGGCTGGGAGTTTTTAAAAGCCTCAGGAATCTTTTGCAGGTGTAATTTTGATTCAGATGATTAGGTTAATAGCTCGTTTAGAGAACCTTTTCATGATATGCTAATTTATTGAGACAGGAATTTTGGGTTTTCATGAGCTGTATGCCAAAATCATCAGTATTAAAACAATAAAAGATCTGAAATATTTCAGTTGGTGTGCAATGAATCTAAAATATATGAAAGTTTAATTTTTATCATTACATTATGGAAAATAATGAACTTTATCACAATATGCTAATTTATTGAGAAGGACCTGTATATATTAGGGTTTGCACGGTACATGGAAAAAAAACGAACCGTTCGGTTCGCTTGTCTCGGTTCGGAGCGTGTGCGTCGCACGGTTCGCGCATGCACAATGTATCCTCGTGCCCGTATGTTACCTCAGACAGCGGGTGTCCTTTTCGCGCAAAATAAGAGGTGTGTGTGGACATACAGTATAGTAAAAGTGGAGTGCTGCAGGTCACATGTAGAAATGAAAGTGGGAGAGTTAAGGAAGGCTGCCCGGAGTTGGAGGATGCGCCAGCAACGTATAGCAGGGCAGATGCTGTGCGGAGAGCAGGAGCCGCGCCGCGCGTGCCCGCCGCGCATACACACACACACACACACACACACACACACACACACACACTGGCAGTGTTTGTCTCGTGAGTCGCGCAGCTGAACCGCGGCTCGTGGATTGCAAATACAGGCAAATATAGTCAATTTTGTCACATTTTCCGGTGTTCTCCTCCGACCCCTGTCTGTCTCGTGCTTTGATTTATGATGGGCAACATACCGGTATATCTGCTGCAAATGCGACCGTGTTCCCCTCTGTCTCATACACACATGCATATGTTGTATATAAGTAGTTCACATGATAAATGTAACATTTAAAAGTTATGATGCTTCTAGTTTTAATCATTTAAATATCCCTTTGAAGTTTGGGCAAAAACTTCTGGCAGTGTTGTGTTTTCGTGTATTTTATTTTTTCACAGCACTGGATGTCATATGGTGATTGTGAAACACACGGGACACTTCATGGTGAAATGTGTTAATCAGGTCAGCTGAATTAAAGCCACAGTGCATTGTTCTGATCAAAATTGATATGATTAACATGAAAAATGTTACGCCAATGTGTCGGACTCGGTAGACAGCCAGTTAGGAAACAACTTGATATAACAATTTTTAATACTGTATCCTAATTGTGGATGATTAAGCTATATATCATATGCTGAAGTAAATTTCTGGAGTGTTAACGATTAAAAAAAACAACAACAAGAACCGTACAGAACCGAAAACCGTGACCCTAAAACCGTGATACGAACCGAACCGTGGGTTTTGTGAACCGTGCCACCCCTAATATATATATATATATATATATATATATATATATATATATATATATATATATATATATATATATATATATATATATATATACACACATTTAGCCCATGCAAGCAGGAATGACTTATTCATTTCAGCTAGTTAGAGAGGGTAAAAGACAGTCCATGATGTTGATTAATTTAGACAGTACTCGGCCAATTATCTCCTCCAGTCTAATTTAGACCCATCAACAAAAATTGCCTTTTTTTGGTTAAACAACCCTTTAGCATCCCCAGCTCTGATGTGCTCTGATGATAACTGAAGAATATAGTCATGAATGACAGGAGAGACTGGGACCGTACTTCCTTTCTGGCATGAAAGTGGTACCACAGGCATTCTGCTGGAAGAACTATCTCTGCCATTGACCTCTCAGAGCAGATAAACAAAGGACACTCTGTAAAGATCACCGTTTGTACGTTGACAGCCCATACCTATGAGCCCTGAACTTCAACATACCTTCATAAAGATATATTAGAGCCTAGGGGTCCAACAGTCAGAAACGGCCCCTTGGAAAGTCCAGGTACACAGAGGTACATGAAGCCTTAGCAATCAAGTGTAATGTCCTGGGGCCATGATAAAATCTGAGCTAGTCACAGAAAACCAGACACATCTGAACATGATTTCTTGAGCATGGGGCCACCAGACAACCCTTGACCTCACCATCTGTGCTACAGCCACTGACCTGGAAGCCAACAAATCTTGCAATTTTCACCTGTACCACTTCAATGCATGGCAAGAAACCCACTGGGAACACCAGTGACATGATTTCAAATCAACTCATGTACACTGACCTTAGTATCACTATCTGAAATAGTTGCATTGCCATTTTGTGTAAAGTTCAGAGGAAAATAAATCCGTTTTGTCATAATACCCTGGAGAAAAATAAATATGCTAAGTATATAAAATGATGGCATACTCATACAATATTTTATGGTATAAAGTTAAGCTGACATGTCAGCAAAAATTTTAAATGCCCATCCACATTGAAATCATGTGTAGATTGATTTTGACAGTATATAGAAAAACAAGCCCCAAATCAACCCATGCAATTTGTAGGGCTGGTCCGAATACAATTTTTTGAGCTTCGAAGCTTCGGTAGTAATCAACACCGAATATTCGAATCTTCAGAGGGAGGGGGCTGAACATATTCTTCTCTCTAATAAAGGCAGGAATCTCGAGAAGCGGCGCACCTCACGCAAGCAGGGCTTATTTGCTCCAAAAACGGACACTGCACTAGTGATACAAAACACACAGGTCTGTTACGTCCCAGTAACAAGCTCCTATATTTCGCAGTGGATTCATTTAGATTGATAATAACGGGTAATAGGCTTGCTGCGATAGTCGGTGTTACCGGTGTTCAGGCATAACACCAGTTACATCACTTGCCCACTGTGGCACCGCCCCAACCGTCATTTTGATATATTGTAGTAAAAATCATTCAGTTCAGTTAGAGAACAGATTAACTACAAAAACTGAACGTGTATCGTGAGCCAAATGAGAGTGGCAGCCATCACGAGAGATGATCGCGGTAGATTTGATTTCAACCACGCGAAATGTAAAAGCGCCTATTTAAAGGAGTTTGTCATTGTACTGTTTTGTTGTTGTGTTTCTCATTAAGAATGATAGGCTAATGAATCCACCATTCAAGCACGCCGCCCCCGATTTGGCACTAATTCTAAACCGAAACTATGCGCACAGCCGCCGTGTCATTCGTTCACAGGAACATTTTATCACAGTCACATCCCTAACGGGTAAAAAAGCTAATACATTTTAATTCTATTATTTTATTTTCCACAACGTCAAACCAACGCAGCTTAACCCAAAATGCAAGGTCAGGCATGCGCTCATGCAGTTGTGCACTCTAGACAGAGAATACTCCGTTGCAGGGAACGCTAATAAGTTAATATATTTATAAGTATAACGAGGTTGGGTTCCTATTCAACTGTCCATCCTATTAAAAACTTCTAAGATAATTGTAAAAAAAAAACTAACCAGATTTTATAGTGTAAACATATTAAAATGCGAATGAGAACCATTTCGAGGGGAATGCCGGGTTTGCGGAAAAAAACAACAACAAAAAAACAAAAAGAATAGTCAAATCCCAAAATTGAAAATCGAATACCAACCCACCGAACTAATATTTGAATATTCTGGTCCAGCCCTAGCAATTTAGTATTCTCGTTTGAAAGTCTGCCTTTCTGCATTCAAGATACATGCAACAACAAAAACAACCAAAATCGCAATGTAATCTAATACTTGGATTACACTGCACAAATCCCCAAATTTCAATGTGCATTGTATCACGACTCAACTGTAGCGATAATATTGTGTCTTGGGATTCTTTCTGAATCCTTCCTCTATAAAGACTGAAAGCAGCAATGAAACATTTTAGTAGTATAAAATTACTCTTGCTCTGAGAGGGTACAACAAATGATGAAATCTCATGTGTAGGAGATAATGAGCCAGTTAAGATAGCAAAACTGAGATAAATTAGATAAAGGCAGACCTGGACAAATTGACAGAGAGGAAAAATGTGCAGCAAGAAAGAACCTGACAGTATCCAAACCACACAATTTCATGGCCCAAGGATCAATGGTATATGGGTACTACTGTTTCTCTCTCATTTGTCACTGTTGGCGATTAGACTGTTGGCTCTTATCAAGTCGAATGCCTTAAAAATCATTGGATGGGACTTTATTTGGCAGCTTGACTATAACTCTGCTTAGGCACCCTATGAGCGTTCAGGCACAAACAACAAAAAAATGTTTAAAGCAATTGTTTAATCGGAATCCAACTGTGTGTATTTGATATTAGAATGACAGCAAACAAGGAGGCACTGAAGGTGGCAACAGTACAAGCCTGGCAGAGCATCACAAAAAAACAATGCCAATGTCTACAGTATGAGTTGTTAGCTTCAGGTAATGAATAACCGCAGCTAAACTACAGTAAGAATACTGTTTTCCACAGTGTTGTGCAAAATTCAACTTTGAAGAATTGTCTCTCTTTCAATTTGAGAGCTGGAATTACAAATGACATAGATTGAATATAGAATATGATTTGAATATAGATTAATCCTTTTTAAAGCCAAGGTATTCAATTAAGATCAGAGAGTGATTATCTCCTTTTCTTTTGTTCTTTGACTTTGATTAACATTAAATGACAGACATCAGGGCAGCAGGTTTATTAGGCTGCTGTCACTTTAAGATCTGACGCACATGACGTGGATCTGACACAGATCCCATTTTCTCACAACTTTTTATGTTCATTTAAGGCTTTATTTAACTAATTTAAGACTGTGGTTGTGAGGATACTCAACAAAACGGGAGTTTTGTGTGTGTTTTTGTTCATTCAAACGCTGTCAGAAGCAGCTTTCTGTGCGCACATGTTGTGTGCGTCATAGAGATGGGAGATTCACAGACAAGAAGGGCTGCAACTAATGATTATTTTGATAATCAATTAGTTGGCTGATTATTTCTTTGAATAATCGTATATATTTATATATTCGCCGTGCCGTCATTATGTTAAGCCCGCCCACCGACACAATGTGATTGGCTTGACTAGAGTTTGGTTCCCTTTCGAAAGGGAACTCGCGCTGCGTCAGCTCAACGCTACGGGGAACGCCTCCGGCGTGACAGGTGCCTGAAATCACAATCAAAAAACGTCAATCCTATTGACCGGCGACAGCCTCTGATGTCATCAAGGTACAACCAGGAAGTATAAAAGGGCGCCTTGCCAACATGACAGCATCTCTTCGTCTTCAGTGACTGTTTTTGCCTGTTATCGCCATAGAAAAGAGCGTCAACAAAGTGTGCTAAGAAGCAGCGCCACTTCCGCAGGTGCGTGGATCCGTGTACCAGGTACCTTACACCTGATGACACACACACTCTGCGTGTACTGCCTGGGGGAAGAGCACGCACAGGATGTTCTCGAGGGAGCATCCTGTGCGAACTGCGAGCGTTTTTCCATGAGAACGCTCCGCTCTCATCTGGCTCTCTTCTCGAGGGGAGAGAGCTCAGCAGCTGGGAATGGCCTCGCTCGTGCTGCTGCTTTTCCGTTTGAGCAGAGGATGGTTGAGGAGGCGAATGAAGCACCTGAGGCTGAGGCTTCTCAACCACCCTGTCCCATGTATGGGGAGCTGTTGGAGGTCATGGAGCACGCTGCAGGTAGACTGCAGCTGCCCTGGCAGCGCGTTAGGAGGGATGACGTGCGTCCGAGTAGGTTGGACGACCGCTATCTCTCCGCCCATGACCAACCAGCTCCCGGGAGTCTTCCATTCTTTCACGATTTCCACCAAGAGATCTCGAGAGGATGGAAGAAACCTTATTCAGCCCGTATCCATCGACATCAGCGGGCTAATTTCGCTGATGTCGAGGGTTGCCCGAGGCTGGATATGTGTCGTTGCCACCCGTAGACGAGACGTTTGCAAACTACCTCGTCTCCGGGCAGCCATCGACACTAAGGGCTCCCACCCTGCCGACTGCACCTCTCAGGACGACCGCGCGTCTGAACGGCAGTGCATACATGTCGGCGGGTCATGCCGGGGCGGCCTTACACACGATGGCAGTGTTACAGGCTTACCAGGCAGACCTGCTGGGGGACCTCGATCAGTGGGAGGGACTAACCCCTGAGGCGATGGCGGAGCTGCGCCGGTCCACAGATTTGTCTCTCCGGGCCACCAAGCAAACTGCTTTCGCCATCGGTCGCTCGATGGCGGCGATGGTGGCCACAGAGAGACATCTGTGGCTCAACCTGGCGGACATCGGGGGGAAAGAGAGATCCTTTCTCCTCGATGCCCCGGTGTCACCCTCTGAACTTTTCAGCACCTCCGTAGAGGCGGTGGTGGGAAAGTTCAGAGAGGCAAGGGCGCGCTCGGCGGCATCTAGGACATGCATCCCGCGGAGGTCCGGGACCGCGCCCAGGCAACCGGAAGAGGAAGGAAGCCGGGGCTGGCAACCGGGACCAGCGCAGGCAGCGGACTCCGCCCCCGAGAGCGCGGAGATGAAAGCTGCCTTTTCCCTTCCTCTGGCTTTTTCCCCGGGCGCTTTACATCAGGCCGGTGGGCCTATGATGAGCAGAAAATGTAAGATTCTGACGGCCCGCCTGGTTTGTTTGTCGAAGCGCCCCCCTCAGGACGGCGGGCGGATACTAGCTCGACGGCTGGTTTGAAGCACCGCGAGGAGCGATTGGTGAGTCCCCCTCTATAAGGGCGAAACATTTTCAAAACTATGTTTTTCAGGACTTTTTGTACCGTCGCTCCCCTGAGAGGTTACTTGGGGAAATTTTGGAACGTCGCTGGATTTCGCAGGGCCTGCAGCTCCCCGTGAGTAGGCTAAGAACGATCTTCTTTGCAATATTATGTGGTTGTGTGTGAATGCCTCACTTTTGCTAGTGGAGTTTTGCTGCCTCACCGTGTTATGTTTTCCCCACTGATGTGGGTAACTGAATTGCGCTCTTGCCCGAGGGTTTGTAGTGTCGGGGGCGAGCTGTGTTTTTCCTAGCGTAAAAGTGTGAAGTAGCTGAAGACAGAGTATGCACTTATGCATGAGCTGTAGTGAGATCTGCGCCCAGCTCTGCGGGGCTTTGGGGAAGGGGTTTTTTCGGGGCCTCATTGTGTAATATTAGAGGTGATAATATTTCTTTCCCGAGCCCTGAGTGGATCTAGTGCGGACTTACGTCGCTCTACTTGGCCTAGGTTTCCGTCAAGGATGGGTGCGTTCCCTTTTAAGGAAGGTTGTTCGCCCCTGGCCTGTCTTTGATATATAAACAGGGCTTGTTTATGCATCCTTGACCTAACCTCCTCTTGTTACAGAGTTGTCCGGCCAAGGCCCGCCCCCTTCTCTGCGTTCTGGGGTTACGAGTAACGCAGTCGAGGTGTTGCAGGAGACAGCGACTTTGCCAGTGGTCGTGGGGCGGAATGAAGCGTCTTTCGCCAGTTTGCGATTAGACTTTATCTGCTGTTTCCGCCTTTCAGAGCTTGGTGGCTGCCATCTTTTGGCGGCCCCCGGCCTCTTCCTGGAGGATGGTTCGGCCGGTGGGTTCTATATTTTCTAAGAAAAGGTAATGTTTCACCCTTGCTCTATGTCTCTGCTCCACCTTCTTTAGGGCTTGGGTTACAAATGTAACCATTGTTCCCTGAGAACAGGGAACGAGACGCTGCATCGCTTTGCCATGCCGCAGGGCCTGCCTGCCGAAAACAGACCCTTCAGACGATCGGATGCTGTCATGTTGGCAAGGCGCCCTTTTATACTTCCTGGTTGCACCTTGATGACGTCAGAGGCTGTCGCCGGTCAATAGGATTGACATTTTTTGATTGTGATTTCAGGCACCTGTCACGCCAGAGGCGTTTCCCGTAGCGTCGAGCTGACGCAGCATCTCGTTCCCTGTTCTCAGGGAACAATGGTTACATTTGTAACCTGAGACGTTTTTCAAGCTCGCAAGCCAATGGAGAGTTGCTAGATGACCCTGGCTGCATATTATATTTGCTGGTGCTAGGGTGTGTCTTAGAGATTGCCGATATTGGATTTTTGCCGATATCCAATATTTTTCAACTCATTTTGGCCGATGCCGATATCGATACGATATGTTTATTTTTTCCCTTTGTTTGGAAACAACACCATTTTGAGCAAAAACATTTTTTTTCCCACTCTAGTTTCATATTTCTGAGGTCTCTTTACTAAAAGGATACTTGTTAAAGATAAACAAATGTTAATAAAGTTCTTTTTATAGTAAGAGTATATTTTCTCTAAAAATAACAATAATAAAGTCAGTGATTTTTCATCCCAGACAGATGCAGTTGTAACCAAAATATTTTATTTTTGGATTTAATGTTTGTGCACATGAAGTGGGGGTGGCATGGCATCAGTTGATGCTGTCTTTAGCTTCAAATAAAAAATATACAATTATTTTAGTGCTCCTTGTATTATTTTTCATCATCCATTTCATAACATTTTATTACAGATTAATAAACTGTATATAAAAGTATTTAATTTACAAGTGTCATGCTTGTGCTTTGACATCATTACTGCTTTATTTATTCAGAAAAAGAAGTAACTTGCGAGCGCCAGCCGATTCTACTTTTCATTTTATTACTATAACAACAGCGCCCCCACTAAATAGGCTATATAATATTCTACCTGGCAGGCACTAGGACCTGGAAGAGCTTCAGCTGCTGTGGAGGCTGCTGCGCGCACTAGAGAGTGGGTAGACGCGATTGTGCTTGTTTTCACTTCAAGAATGACCCCACGGCTGACATGATCTTATCGCTATAGCTCTCCTTGCACACATGAGTTATTGCAGGCTCATATCAACACATTATCATATCGGCAAGACATATCGGCATAATTTTTTCATATCTGCCGATGCCGATTTTTATATTTTAAGCGTTTATCGGCCGATTCCGATGTCGTGTCGATAATATCGTGCATCCCTAGTGTGTCTAGATTTATAGGCTACACTATTCCACATCCTGACCCAATACTGTCCTTCAAACAAATGTGCAAATCGAATGCTATGAAAATATATATAGTGAATATATCTATATCTATGCTATATGCAAAAGAGCTATGTGCAAAAGGACAGTTTAAATCCCCACATTAAAAATTAAGATAATAATAAAGATAATAAAGAAAAATATAAACACAAACTCAGTGTTAACAGATAAGAGGAATGTTCTGCAGGACCACACAGTCACTCTGGACTCTGACTGCTATTTCTTTTTCCTGTAAATGTAAGAAATATCTTACATTTATATTCAATTACACACTATTATCTCTTTACAGTTACCACTCTCATAAAATACTTCAATTACATGTTGACTTTTAAACCTAAATTTAAAGCCCAACAACCTATATTTCAGCAAAATTAATATTTTTGCGTTGAATATACTTTTTCTCCCTCTCTAATGTGTCCTGTCTGCCGGTGCTCAGTTTAAAACAGACTGTCAGGACAAGCCTTCATGCAAAATGGAAATACTGGCATGAATTTGTAACACTTACAGATAAGGATATAACCGTAAAATGAAAGTTTTGTATTGAGGAAACATATCACACATTAAACAGCACATGCATCTGTCAAAGCGGCTGACAGGGTAAGCAATGTTGAACATTACGCTAATGCATTTGCTTGAAACATTAAATAAAGAATTCTCATGTTTTGGACGGCTTGGATCACGCACCTTTCCCGCAGCAGCTCACTCTGTTTCCTCCACTTTTTTAGATGCTTTTTGTCCATAGAAATGCATTATTCAGTGCTGTAACTTGACGTGAATAGCGGGAGTTTTCCGTGCACTGTCAGCAGACGCGACTAATCGATAATGACATTTGTTGTCGATGATTTTCATTTTCGATTTTATCGATTAGTTGTTGCAGCCCTACAGACGAGCATCTACTCATCGATCATCATCTTTTTGGGGCCACTCTAGGACTATAACCAAATGAACCTAAATGTCTTTACTCATGCCATCCTAACACTATACCATTCCTTTAACTATAGGTGTCTTCTTTTATTCCTTTTTTATTTATTAATCTGAAAGTTGTCTTAATAAAGAAGTTCACTGTCTCTCCTGTCACTTTTGAAATAACTTTTTTTTCAAACATTCTCTATTTCATTTAGGAATCAGAATGCTCTTTCATTTATAACATCTTTCCATCCAAACATTCCTTCCACCACTCTACCAAAACATCCTTTCATCAGAACACTGTACTTGTTTATTCTAACCATCCATCATCCACCTAACCATACCCTCAGCCATCAAAACGTAACGTTTCTCACTTCACACACACCTCCACCCTGACATCTCTCCATTCCTAAAGCCCTTTATCACAACAACCACTCATCCATCAAATACCACTATGATACACGCACACACACACAGAGAGCGAGAGATATAGGCAGGGTTTATATTTTGCCACATGTGTCACTTATCACTTGTGTGTTCTCTCTTTTGGAAAAAGCAGGATATATTATATAATTTAGTATTCAGTCTGCATACAGAAATACATGTGTGTGTGTGCGTTTACATTAGTATTCAGTGCCGTCTCTCTCTTTTTGAGCGGAAACACATTATAGTTTCTGCTTGCAGAAACAATGCCTTTTTAATGTCTCTATTATTCTCCCCTTAGGCCATTCAAACCCCCAAATACTCAAAATCCCAGAATTCATTAGAACTTCATTACTGTGGAAAACTTAAAGTCCAATAAACTTGTAAGAGCAGAAGCATCGTGCGAGGAAGTCTCAGGAAGACTGAGTTCATACCGTGAGGTGCCATTCAACCAAAATAAGCATTACTTCCAATCCCTTCCCTTATTAGATCACAAGTAATGAGAGATCTATGAAAAAAAATAATAATTCAAATCCCATATTAACCACTACCTATGACTGGGCCCACACAAAATGCCTTTGTACATTTTCTGCCCTGATTGTGATGGAAAATCTGCAGAACGGATTTAAAGTCAACATGAAACAGTATTCACTTCCTATTTTACTTCAATAATGAGGCTTATTTGAAACAGAATATTAAAGGGTTAATAAAAAGTAGGATTTGTAAAAGTACTGGAATTGACTGGACTAAGAAGCGTGTTAACAAACTAAAATGAAGCAAATTCACAGGCATTTTGCTAAATTTTGCTAGCAAACCGATTCAGTTTACCATTGTAGGCCTATGTTTTAATTAAAATCATTTCTCGTCATGGCTTCGAAAACACAGTGATGTCTGGAATCACTTGATAAAGTAGATGAAAGTGCAAGATGTGCAGTGCCAATCTACCATATACCGATGCATAACATGTTGTAAGTTCTTTGTGCTTTAGTTGTCCGTGTTTCAGTGCATTATTCATAATCTAGCAGTGTTATTTTTCGTCATATTTTCATATTTGAATAGACATATTTCCATGGCATATTCTACATTTCCCTGTTATTTGTCAGCATTATTTTTCGTACAAGTGTTTTAATTAAAATATTATATAATACCATTAAAATATTTTCATTACACACCCCAATAGGGCACTCGAGTACTTGTTTTTGAGACCTATCAGTACTCAAAATGAAAAATTTACAAAAATGGATACATCACAGCATAACCACGTCTCTGAATTTAAATATTTTTGCAGTAAAGTCGAGTAGATTGTATAATTTTTCAATTTTGAGTGTATTACTATTTGTTATATATTGAATTTATCTTTATAAAAAAGATGCTGCAGAGTGTGACGTGTACTCACGACCGTTGCATTGTCAGAAGAAATTTTGCATGGTCAAAGTCTAGTGGCTTAAAACAAACGAGTATCAGTTTAAACTAAAGATTGGACTTGACAGTGTTCCTTACGACTTATCAAAGATCCAGTGATCCATGATATTGACATGCAGCAAAGAATCGTGTTTCCTGACATTTATATCAGCCTGATTTCGACGCCCGGGAAATACATAAAGCAAATTTGCATGTGAAAGCTTTATATACATACAATATGGGTAGCTAAATCTGGGTGATCACTTATATCAATGTTATATATACTGTAATATCGTCCAGCCCTAAAACTTATAGTTTTTGTCTGTGTTTATTTAAAAACATCCAAATATGCAGAATACAAGATGGTAAATATTTAATTGATGAGTTGTCAATACAATATATAACAATACAATATATAGGGTATGATTTTACCTCAAAATTCAACATACTGACACGAAATGTTAACTGCAAATCCACATTTTGCAGCCTGGAGTTCAGTTGTTTCTGTGAATTGCAGTGATCCATTTGCTTGTCTTTTCTGTAGCTTTCGGCAGTCTGCAAAAATATACCTCAGATTTCTTGGCAAATCTACTTGTACAGTCAACGCAAAGCTCTTTCCCATTTTAGATGTGTTTTTGCGGCATTCACGCTGTAAACCAATGCTGCCACTCAGTCTTTTTGCCACTCAGTGGGTGTAACCGCAGTCACTCCGGCCAACAGTGACGTCATGCGCATACCCTCTGTTGGCCAAACTATTTAACAAGGAGTAGATGCATATGCAGAGCTTTTTATGTGGAAATTACGCAAATTATGTGGAAATCTGTTCAGGCTTCTGCTGGTCCCAATTCCATGCAGACCTACCTATAACCACAGCTGTTATGCCCTTAAACCTTGTCAGCGCCAGGAACACCATTTATGGCTGGCTGCACCCGTGTTGTTGCTTTTTCTTCTGTTTCTGTCAGTAGCGCACAGGCATGCCAAGCAGCCTTCCCAGTATTCCCAGGTAGGCCAACTATATTCAATTCATGCAGCAGACCCAGAATATCATACAAAAGAAAGCAAAAAGGCAACTCTGGATAACAAAAACAAAGCCTCAGGAGAACAGAATTCGTCCTGGTTAATTCCAGACATAAAAAATTACATGTAACAAATGAAAAACAAACTAAAAGTTTAATTTAGTGGTGGTTGATAAATTAACTGAAATAAAGTACTAAACAACGAAAATAAATCATCTTTGTACGCGTCGGTCGAAGGATATTCTGACCTGTGTGTCTGTGTGGTTAAACCTCCTCACCTGCTGGCACGGTGAGTCCTGCACGGGTCCTGTTTGGTAAACCTGCATCCACCCTGAACCCGCAGTACATAACAGAACACCTGACTCGTTATCTAACAGCAGCACAAATTTAATTCTGTACCCGACCCGTTTGACATAAAGACCAAGACCCGCACCACACCCGCATTAAATCTACATCAAGTAGACAAAAATTATTTATTTTCTCATGCCACACAAGCAATCAAACCAACATGTAATTCTGAGTTGATGCATTCATTTATATGTTAGTTATATGTGAACATTCTGCCCATACAGGCATTTGTTTTGAATAAATGTGCATAAACAGGCTATATACTGACGCTTAGAGGTCTCCATAGATTAAAAGAACATTTAGCCAAATGAGCCTATAGTGTATAATATTATATCAGGGATACTTTAGTGAATTCACTCTGCATTTAAATGGGGTTGTCTCTCCTGAAACTCTGCAGTGTTTACATGGACGTTGGTCCTCTTAGCAACATAAAAAATAAAACTTGCATTCAAATTGAGAATAGATGATGTACAGAAAGCGAGAAACGAGCGCTCTCTCACTTCAGAGCGCTTCAGAGCACAAGAGCGCTGTCAATCACTTCAGTAGCAGCCTGCAAATGCTGCTATGCTCAACGCTGCAAACCACGTTGTAATTAGAAACATTTGACGGTCTTCAGACAACAGAGCGTGAACACAAATAAGCACGGGACCGCTTGAAAGTAGCTGCCTATCAGTGGGCACCAGTTTGAGTCGAAATAGTCTCTTGGTTGTTGGACCCACAGTCTGCCTGTGCCTATTGATATCCCGACCAGCACCGCATATGACAACATAAATATTATTCAACCGTTAAATCAAAATTAGCGGTTCTCTCATCGGGTACCTGCAGGTGGTGATATGTGATGCAACAGCAATAGAGTGGTGCAGGTATGACGTCAGAACCCGGAAGTCTAAAGGATGATTTATACTTTTGCATCTGACCTACGCCGTAGGCTACACATCGGCTTTCGTAATACTTCTGCGTCGTTATCCGCATTGATGTGCAATTACACATGCAGACCTCTAGTAGGCAGTGTCCACAGGCATGTTGATGGAGTAACCCACAGTATCAAGACAAAAGCCAAAGAAGAAGCAACTTGTTGTGAACAGTGTCTGAGAAGCAGCAGCGACTAAATAGACAGCGAATAGACAGCGATTTTTGTTGCAGCTTGAGTTGTTAAATATTGAAGAGCGGAAATGCGACTATCGCAGTTTTTTTTTTACCTAAGGGAGTGGTTCTAGCAAACCAATCACATCGCTTGCAGTCCGCGTAGAATTGACACGTTGTTACATTTTTGAAGAGGTGCATGGCAGGCAACGCAATAGACGCACGAGTGCTACACACAGCCTATGACGTAGCAACGCCGTAGGTTCGGCGCAGAAGTATACGTGAAAACGTACGTTTTTAATAAGTAACTAGATAAGACAGCTTGGGGTGAGTGTGTACGTTGTAGAGCAAAATGTCAAAGTAGTCAAGCTAAGTTTATTCTACTCATAAATTGAAAAAAAAACATTATGAAAAAATCTCGGAAGAACCAGCGGCGAATTAGACTTCCGTGTTCTGATGTCATACCTGCACCACTCTATAAAGGGAGCAAAGAAAACAGATGAACGATAGCTTCAATTATAATCAACGAAGATTTCTACACAGCAAGCACAGTTTCGTTGATTATAAAGGGAGCAATTAAATGTTGTTGCATCTCAGCACTATCTTATAGTTTAGGTTAAAAAAAAAACGCCTCTCGATTTCTCCTGCGCTTTAAGTGTATTTAAAAGTACATCTTAATTTTAAAAACAAATGTTTTGCTTGATTTAGAGGTAAACCACTGTGAATGTTCAGCTAATTCCCTCAGGAGTCTTACTAAACCCATATGCTACAGCCAAAGGAACTACTACAGTACATTAACTGAATATAATTACTAAGACTAAAGCCGTATTACTAAAGCCGGATTAGTTTTAAAAACTAAAGAAGAATCACATTAGTGATTACATGTTCTAATAATGTAAAGGATTGGAATCTGCTTTTATTACTAATAAATACAATGCCTATTGTCTGGATGAGCAATACAGAAGGGCTGTTGTGCTCAGGATGTATGTATTAAAAAAATACACAAAACTAGATTTAATTTTTAAATTGCCAGCTAAAGCCACCAACTTTTCCCAGAAAGTCATAACTTTAGTTTTCAGCCTTAGTTTCGCTACACGCTTACGATAAAGGTCAAATTAAATGGGGAGAAGAATACATTTATACCTCAATCACATACATTTCTATCCCAACAGGATTAGATTTCTCAGAGGACCAGAGTAAGCTGAAAAACAGAACATAATTTGCCAACGTTACGTGAGAAAAACACAAATGCGTTTGCTTCAAGTGGAATTAAAATCACATCTTTGAAAAATATGCCTGTGAAAAAATAGTCCTGAATAGGGCTTAAGATACACAAAAGTGAAAAACTGAAACTAATTAAAATTTAGTAAACATGACAATACAAAACAAATTTAAAGTGTAAAACTATAATAACCGTAATACACACAAGCACGAAGAGAAGCACACATTTCTTCACCACGTTCTTATGCAGAAAGAATGTTCAAATCAAATCACATTAGTTAGATCAAAGTGTCATGTATATTTAACCTTTCCCAGAGTAATGTTTTGTCAACATTCTGTCAAGAGACGTGCATGACAACCAACTCCTATCTGGTTCAGACAGATACAGACACTTTAACACGATGGCTCACAGACTGAAGAAAAGGCTTCATTCTGATCTAATCTTAATCATTCACACCCCCACACACATTTAGTTATGAGACTCTTCCCAATCCCTTCAACGCATCGCAATCACACATAAACCAAACACGACTGGCCAATTAATTAATTAGACCATCAAACAATGATTAAAACACAGACTATGCTTAAAGAGGTGAAAGGAACATCTTCCTCCTTACGGTCTTCCTCAAAGAGCATCTGCATATTAAGTGCGTCTGCACATGGTATGACATGATACTAGCTTTTGAAATCTAAAATGCATTCACTGAATCTTTCTAAGTGCTGCTGGTGAGATTGCTGAGGGCTAAATAGTTTGTGCCAACATCTTGCTTCAGCAATGTAAGCAAAATGTATATTAAGCTTGATTAAAAAAGCCCATTAGGAGCCACTTCCACAAAACATCCAAGTCCAATGTCTGAGGCACTTATGAGGGAGCCTTTCTTTTTCAAAGGAACACTTCCCGTAATTTAGCTATCTGACTACTATGCAAAGGATTATTGAACTGTTATTTGCATATTTCAGATATTAGGACATCAAGCTTCAGTATGTTGAATAAAACGATACAGTGCAACAGGAGTTCAGTATTTGTATTTCTGTTTTTGCTCATACAAGTCGTTTTCCAAATGCAAACTATTAGGATGTACTGGTATTACAATTCTGGACAACAGGATAAGCCGTCCAAGCAGCTTTTATTGAAACTAAGCTTAATGAACTTAATTTTTAACGTGTTCTGCTCGTTTGTTCACTTCATTTTACTGCAGATTCGTTTTTGAACAAGACACCGCAGGCTTTTCAGAGAGACTGAAAATAAAAGATGATGCAGGGATGACTATATTGGATCCGACAGTAATGTTGCAACACACTAGTATGAAAAACATTGTTTTTACCATATGTCATTATTGCTTTGTCTGTTACAAATCATTTGATATGTACTGAGTATTTATACTGTAGCTCCGCAGTCAAATTGTGAAAAGTTGTGATTTGTTGTTCTTTGCTTTGGCATTTATGGGGTTAATGCGTTGGATTATCAGATATAAGAGAAAGCACGGGAGAATGCTGCTTTTCTTATTGTACTGATTTAAGCCATTCACTGTAATCCTGAATTAAAAGCTTCAGTGAGCGAGATCTTCTGTTTGGACATCAGTAAGACATTATTACACGTTTCATTTTATCTAAAACACGACACTGCAAATTAATACGTTTTTCACTTTATCGAAAAAGATGAACAATGAATAGCCTACGATGGTTCATTCATTCATAATTCTGGCGTTTACATGAAACACTGTGGGCCCTATTTTAATGATCTAAGCGCATGGCAAGTGCACTTAAGGTGTGTCCAAATCCATTTTTGCTAGTCTAAAGGGTAACTAAACCCTAAACCAACTTTTTTTAGTCAATGATCTGCAAGACTGGGGCTTTATCAATGCTGTTCATTGATTCAGGGTGTAAAACCGTCTAAGTGCTGCCCTCTTAAGGTTGAACGGTGGCTACTGCAGTTGAATTTTCCTATTGGATGTTGTGGGTCATCCTGACGTAAGATGGTTCTTCCAACGGCTCACTACCCACGCCCCTGGCACGAGCTCACCACACCCTAAGAAATGTTTTCCCCAATCACATGATGAAAACGGCTTCACTCCAGTATGAACTGTCATGTTACATGAAGTAGAAACATTATGAATGAAATTTACTTGACACATGTATGTGACTGCGTGTCTCAGGTGCACGCCCTCCGCTCAGTCCCGCCCTCGGTTCGTCTCCTCTGTCTCTGCTGGGCTCTGCCCACTTTTCCAACATTTTTCAAATATTGCCAGTGGGTGGAGTTAAGCTCTGAGCTGGGGTTTAGTTACCCTTTAACGATGGGAAAAATGGTTGGCGCGCAAAGGGTTGTACCTAGTCTCATAATGAGTCATGGGTGTGTTTTGGGTGTAAAATGCAATAAACCAATCAGGGTCTCATCTCCCATTCCCTTTAAAAGCCAGTTGCACTCGCACCATGGCGGATTTGCTATTTACATGCCGGAATTTGTGAGCGGAAAGACTGAAAGTTTCTCTAGCCAGAAAACGGATCTTGCTCGTCATTGCTGCAAATAGGTAGGCTAATTTTGATACATGTAATGACTATCCATTATGACATGTAGTTAGGGATGGGCATTTCAAGCAAAAATAATATTCGAAGATCGCTGGGAATTATTCGATTTTTATTCGAAAATCGCAACTCCTCCCCCGCATGCACACTACACGGGAAGACCCGTTTAGATCTGCTCTGACGGGTAAAACATCTAGAGAACGCCCTCAAGTTAGGCCAAGAAGATTTGTCTGTAAGGGTACTGTTTCAACGCACAGTTACCTGACAAATATTTTTAAAATAAACCTGACTGCATTTGCATTTATTGTGCTACTTTTTTCAATTTAATTAAGAGATTAAAATCAAGCTTCCTTGTTTTGTATAAGTGTTGTATACTCATGAGCAACAAAATTACCCCTTTGTAAAAACATAAATACAATGAGTGAGCAAACATTTAGGTGAGATTTTTTTTTTTTTTAATTGTTTTAATTGTCTTAAAAATCAGGTTCTGGTTTTATTCATGTACACATTAATTCATTATTTAGCCATCTACTATTGATGAAGCTGTTGCTCAGATGCTTAAATTAGAGGTTTCTGTAAGGTTTTACAGATTTTAGCATACAGCTCTTTAAAATACTCTATTCTAATTGGTCAAGTGTGGTATTCTGAAGTCTAATATTTTTTTTTGTAATGGCCACCAATGGCCATTGTTTATTTACAACCAATTTCCTACAGTGTGCTAGTATCTGTATATCACGCACATGGTCTAATTTTTCTCACATAATAAAATTATTTCAGGTCAATATTTTATGTCCATGGTGTTTTGATTCCTTACATTTAAAAGCTATCTTTTGTTGTTTTATCAACATTAATGACAGACACATATTAGGCTCGTGTCACTTTAAGAGCTTGTGGACAGATCCATTATTACTGTTACACATGTACTTACACATGTTTAAGACATAACCAACTGTGTTTATGGGGATCCTTGTAAAGAGCGGAATTTTGACATCCTTTTGTGTGCTTTTGGTTTAAGCGTTCAGTGAAAAATTACTCAGTTTTGTTACTCACAAGCTGTTTGTGATACGCACCAGTACTGAATAGTTTAAAATCGCTTGAATGTTTAAATTGGTAAGACTTAAAAAGACGTGCAAATGATAAACTTTAGTGATGTTGCAGCACTGGCTGTCAACTGTCCCGACTCCCAAAACGCCCAAAGTCCTGAAGTCCAAGCCCTGAGAACAGTGCTAAAACATTAATGAATGTGAACACTGACAACTAACAGAAATTACAACGAAAGCTACAATAGTTTCTTACTTTGACATCTCAATCAATAGCATCTGTGGCATGCTACTGATTACCAATTTTGTACAGTTGCATTGAAACTTTAATTGAAAAATGTCAATATTCTGATGAAAGGAAAATAACTTTGATTTGGAACTAAATGAAAGTGAATTTTTAAAAAAAAAAATCATTACAGCTAAATTGCCTGTACATTTATTACATACATTTAAAGGGGCAGTGGATGTGCCTTGTTAAAATCTTAATCAGATTTCCAAAATGTGAGACAACAAACATGACAATAAAAACTATTTGTTCTTATAGTGTGTGGAGTGCCGCAATGTGACCAAGACAGCACAGCACACACAAATCTTGCAAATGTGACCAAGACAGCACAGCACACACTTGAAATCTTGCAAAATCTCTCACGGTCAAACGTGACTTTAAAGTAAACAAACATGGTGGAGGACGGGAGAGAAGAAATGGCGATAACAGTGTTTGGACTGCTTTTTTTTTACAGAAAAAAACATGGATGAAGTCATGTTATGCTTCTTTCTTCCGTCATCTTGCTTTCTGATTGGGTATTGTTTCGTTCCACGTGCCAGATCTTCAGAGCGCATGTGTGTTTGTCCTCAGGGTTCCCACCACACAAAAGGATTTCTGATCATAAATATTCAACATGTTGGATAATTATGATTTGAAATTGTTGCAGCCCAATGTCTTTCTGAGCATATTCAATCTCTCTTAACACACCTCACAACACAGGACAATCTGTTAAGATAACAGAACCTTCAAGATAATTGGGGCTTTACCTAGGAATGTCAGAAGAGGAGAATTGGGCCCTAAATCAGCCTGATTATCTTGTAGTAGTGAGTGGGTACCTTAAAGCTGTACTCCCTGAAGTTTTAAATTAAAGTAATTATCATGAGCCTCAATGTTTACTTTGTTAAGGTGTCATATTGGAAGATGTGAAAGAAACTAAGACTGACTCTGCTGTAACAAGTTAATCTACATTCTAGAATATTGTCATGTTGTTATCTTTTGAGCTAGATCCAACAAGCATCCACCAAATAATACAAGGAGATTCACTCAACACCGCATTAGAATAATTGATGATAAATATTATTAAGAGTAATGCTTCAGACTAAGTAAAAGGGTGGCAAGAAAGACTGAGCAAGGGTGTAGATGATTACAGCAATGGAGAAGCAGCTGGCTCAGTTCAAGCTTGAATAAACACATTGGAGAAGCAGGTGCATGAAATAGATCACAGTGATATTTTGGAAAACTAAGAGGAGAAAGAATGCATCATTTGTTGGGGACAATGAGAATGCTGCCTAGACTGAAAAATATTTTGTCATAGTCTAGTTCCCAAGAAATTTCCTTGACTGACTCGAATGGGATATTGGATGGGACTCTACACTAAAATAGTCTGACAAATGGTCTGTTTCTTGTGCTACTATTTAGCAGTGCCACTAACTGAATGTGACAAAACATAAAATGTGACCATTACTTGACTCTTAAGAAGAATCATATGCATGTATGAATCACTCAGAGTGGTAACTGAATCTGACTCACCCATTGAATCACAAATTATGTCCAGAATTTAAAGTCAAACAAAATTATTTAAAGGGACAGTTCACCCAAAACTGAAAATTCTGTCATTAATACCCTCATGTCGTTCCAAACCCGTAAGACCATCGTTCATCTTCGGAACACAAATGAAGATCTCTTAATTTGAATCAAAGGGGCCTGAGAGCTCTCGGATTTCATCAAAAATATCTTAATTTGTGTTCTGAAGATGAACGAAGGTCTTACAGGTTTGGAACAACATGAGGGTGAGGAATCAATGACAGAATTTTCATTTTTGGGTGAACTAATCCTTTAATATGTCTGAATTAACCTGACTATATTGAGTTACCTAGTGAAGGCAATTTTTTCAGGGTCAGATGAGGTAGAAATAGGCAACAACTGCACATTTCCACTTTTTATAGTTTGGAATCAAACCTTTGAAAAAAACAACCAATAACAGAGATGGAAAAAGCCTATGGCTTGCCAGGGTCCAAGAGGTTCAGGGGCATATGGTGAGAAATGAAAATTTCAAAGGTTATTTGAGTAATTAGTGGCAGACACAGACCCTAGTGGACAGTTTATAAATTAAACCAACTGTTCAAACTAAAACATTTGCACAGTATTTAAAGGGATAGATACCCAACAAATGATAAATCTCTACTCAGATCTACTGAGATCTACTCAGGTCACAGGTCACTCACTTTTCATAAAATCTTTCAATCAGAACACATTTATCATTTGACTTTAGAAGACTCTGAATATAATAGCCATTTTTTGAGTATGATATCTGCAGTCTATGCAGACTACGTGCGTAAAACAGAAGTATGGATATTCTGCTGAATCGAAATCTCCTTTCTGTGCTCCTTTGAGAAATAAAATCGCACATGCTGAGCAATATGAGTGTGACAGTCAATGAATATCCAATTTTAGGTGGACCTTTATATATAAGAGTATATCCACATGCGCACAAAAAGATCCACATATTGAAGCCAGCTAATTTGGCATAGATGAAACACCTGCATAATTCTGCAGATTAAGCATCTCCCTCTTGTAATCGTCCTGCCAAATCAGGAAATGATTTGGAAATAAAATACAGACATGGTGGAGAGTGCACATGCTCCAATATGTTTGCATGGTCATCCCACCAATATTATTTTTTTTATATTTATTCATATTTCATAGTAATATATATATTTTTTTAAGCATAAACTTACTTTCACAAAACATGGTTATGCTTTTTGCTACTATACCTTTCTTGTCTTTTATGAGGAGAAGTAAACGATAGCAGAGAAGGGAGGCTGCACTAAGCCCCTTCTTCTCTCAGTATATTTCTCTCCTTTTTATTTGACCTTCCTGGCGGCACTGTCTGTCTCTCTCTCTCTCTCTCTCTCTCTCTCTCTCTCTCTCTCTCTCTCTCTCTCTCTCTCTCTCTCTCTCTCTCTCTCTCTCTCTCTCTCTCTCTCTCTCTCTCTCTCTCTCTCTCTCTCTCTCTCTCTCTCTCTCTCTCTCTCTCTCTCTCTCTCTCTCTCTCTCTCTCTCTCTCTCTCTCTTCTGTCATTACTTTGTGCCTTGCTTTCACCAAGGGGTCGTCTAGAGTCCTGCTGTCCAAAATCTATGAAAGGCGCTCGGCTTATGCAGCCTATTTCATTCATTCTACAGGGCAAAACGATTTTTTTTCAGCTGCCCCCAGTACTCTCCTCCGCCAGCATTTCAAATAGCACCATGATAAATTAAAAGTTGTATATTTAGCATGTATTTTTATGTTGCAAAAAATATATTAAGACTTTTAAGAAATGCTAAGTTTCCTTTACAAAAAAAAATATATTGCAGAAATATTGCAGGGCGTAAAACAAATGTGCATGATCTTCAGATGTAGGATGTAGTGACAGTGCAGCGACAATTTTGTCAACTGGCCTAAAACTCTCTCACACTGCCCCCGGGCCAGCGGACCATTATTGTTGAGCTTTGCTCTATGAATCTCTCTCCTCTCGAACACTAACACATGGTCAGAGTCATAATTCAAATATACTGTGTTTGATTCACCAAAAAGGCAGTGCTAACCTTCAGGAGTCTATATTCAATTGTCCACGCTTTTGTGTCCACTTATAAATGTAAATCGTTATAATTCAATTTATTGAATTCTATTTCAATTAATGTTGAAAACAGTTGTGGTACTTGATATTTTTGTGGAAATTATAATAAATTGTGTCAGAATGATGGGTAGAAAGTTCAAATGAACAGCATTTATTTGAAACAGAAATCCTTTGTAACATTATAAATGTCTTTACTGTCACTTGACTTGATACACTCTTGCTGAACAAGTATTTAGGACCCACTGTGGTGTGAATCAAGTTTTTAATGTTGTTTATGTCTATGTGGAGTTTTTAATATGCTTTAAGTCAACACCATTGCTGAGTATTTTCTCCTTAAAGGTATAGTTCAGCCAAAAATGAAAATGATTTAAGCCCATGATTTAATCAAGTCATCCTAGGTGTATATGACATTCTTCTTTCAGACGAATACAATCGGAGTTATATTAAAAAATGTCCTGGCTCTTCCCAGCTTTATAATGGCAGATCCCTTGCAATACTACATGAGTACTGCATCGTTCGTCTTATTACTAGTACATTTTTATTACTTTTTCTCCGATTCTGAAGCCTTTATACAATCAAGCAGTGAATACTGCACGTTGATTGGTTCAAAAAGTTAAAGAAATTGAACCAATGATGGCACGGCTTGTACGAGCCAATGGTGAGCAAGCCTGCTCGAGCCTGCCGAAATGGGCGGAGACCACTGTTCCCTCTAATTTATTTTCTCGCTGAGCAAAACATTTCTCTATTGGGCGGACATTTTGATCACCTGAGCATCAGACCTTTACAGCATACGCAAAAACCCACAAAAAGTGGTTTCATCATGCAGTTATAACTTTGAACTTTAAAGCTGCAGTCCGTAACTTTTTGCGCTCTAGCGGTTAATAAACAGAACTGCATGCGTCTTGTGGAAGAACATTGCAGCCGGAGCTACTTCTCTCTGTTTATGTCTATGGCAAGTCATGCAGGGACTGTGCTCCTCCGCAGCGGTTCCTACCAGACCGGTCTGAAATAGTCCCAATATAAACACTTATTATAAGTGTACCATAATGATTCAAGACAAAAACACGATTTGGAAAATGGATTCATGTTGTACATTCTCATCATATCATTTTTGTAAAT
This sequence comes from Romanogobio albipinnatus, assembly GCA_023566225.1. Classification (NCBI taxonomy): domain Eukaryota; kingdom Metazoa; phylum Chordata; class Actinopteri; order Cypriniformes; family Gobionidae; genus Romanogobio; species Romanogobio albipinnatus. The sequence continues at coordinate 15,647,822 of CM042241.1, forward strand.
CTTGAACACAAAAAAAGTTACGGACAGCAGCTAATGTATAATTTTTATTTAACCCTTGATGTAACTTAGTGATGTATTCAAACATTTTTTTTTTAAAGCAGTTCATTCAGAAGTCACTAAATTAAGCACATTTTAATTTGACAGATTTTTTTTTTACAATGCTGTTTTCTTTACCAAGAAATACTATTAAAAATCTCCCCCAAAACATTCTTTATAATTCTATATAATTCTATAATATGAAAAAAATTAAGCAGTTCCACTGAGATTGTTTTTATTGGCGACAGGCAGCATTAAACCATCAAACTTAAATGTTTGTTTATTGCTTATGAATTTCCAAGATTTTCTATATCAGGTTTTTTTTTTTTTTTTACTTTTTAATGGCAAGGATCCCAAAACAATCACCTTGTGAGATCAATTCTTTATTAGGCTTACAATATAATTATAAACAGCCAATAATATAATATACAAACTAATTGAAGTATTTAAACAGATATATTATATATAAAAACAACTGAAGTAATTAAATAGATCTAATAGCTAAATATGTTCAAGGGAACATGTGGACTCTTTTATCTAAACATCCCTGAAACCCAAACCACACACAGATCTCTTTAAACTGACGTGTGTTACTGAGGTGTTTAGAGTTTGCACACTTGTGGTGGGTGTGTAACTATAAATGTCTGTTTTGTTACCGTGCTGTGTCCATCATCCATTATTTCCACCACTTAATCAAGCCACTCTTCATTAAAACATGATGACATTCTATTTCACGTCTTTGCGTTTCACGTTGCCTCTCATACTGAGATTTGGACCGCAAACATGACTCACTGCTGCTCACACGCGACATAATTCTCTCTATGAAACCTGTAAACCGCATTCACCTGTTCTAACACTATTGCGATACTAACTCTATAGCGGTTGGACAGAGCACTGCAATTATTTCTCATTTAAACTATAATCAAATGGATTTCTTCCCTCATTTCGCGTCTGCGCGGCATTTAATTCTTTCTGCGCGGCCGCGGCATCACAAGTGCGCACGCGCGCAGCTTAAAGGGAACATTGGCGGAGACTTGTGCTTTAAAAGTGGCCGTTTCACCATGGCAAATCGATTAATTCTCCTTCAGCGACAGATAACATCTCTTCATTGGAACTCAGATTGAAGCGGCCTTCACCTGCAAGCAGCTGGACTCGCCGCTGATATTCGCTGATACAGTCAATCAGCCCGCCTCCCAGCTCGCCGCTCTTCAGCTCGCCACTCTCAAGCAGCTCGTGCCCTTGCAGCCACCACTTCGAGCAGCCCAGCCGCAGCACTCTCCGCTCTTCAGCTCGCCGTTCAGACCGCCGCTCACATGCAGTGTTGATCGCCTGCTCTACAGCAGCCAGATTAGATCAGTGCTCTCAAGCAGCCCTGTTCTCGCACCGCTGTGTTAAAACCTGATCAGTGCTTCGCACACGAGCCGCCTGCAGCCGAGCGAGTGCACTTCGGGGTATCCTTTTAAGAGCTTTAAGAGAGAGCAAATTTTCGGTGACGTTGTTGCAAATGTCGGCCACGACTGTCAATGACGGGCACAGTCTGGGAGAGTCCCACGCAGAAGCCATGCTCACTGATTCGACCTGCTCTCACTGCGAGAGTATGAGTCTCGCCTCTCTGCGCTCGCGGATAGCATTCTTTTCAGAACGTGATCCCTTGCGCAAGGAAAAAACAGCAGGGCAGAGCATCTCAGTGCTCGGACGAGAGTGATATGACTCGCTCTCTCCACAAGAAGAGGTTCCACCCGTCCACTTCTCTCGTCCGGACCAACGTCCCTCTGCGGCCACGAGTGACTTGGTTTCGTTTGGAGGATCTGATGATGAGCCGCAGGACGACAGCATGTCTCTAGTGGCTCTAGAGACAGCATGTCTCTAGTCACAGACGATGCTCGCGCTCTGCTAGGCGCCACAACACCTCCGGTGCGACAGGGCCCCCGACCCAAGATAGTGTTGGACCCTGCAGCCCAGAAGCCGTCCTGATGGCCAAGAAAGGAAGGGGAGGAGGCTAAGTCCTGCTGCGGCCAGACCACCCTCCAAAAAGCCTCACCCAGTTTTCCTGCCACCCTGTTCAGTTCCGGGTGCTCGAAAAAGAGTGTTTGTTGCCCACACAGGGCCTGTTCATATGCCCTGCTTGGGAGCTCCTGTTATAGCGGAAATAAAAATCCAACATACTCAAAAAGAGAGCAAATTTCCTCTTCCACCACACACATGCACCCCAGTCCCTCAAAGCGACTTAGTGCCTGTATTAATTCAGCCCCTTGGCACACGGGCCGAGGCCTGGCAGGTCGTCCCCGGAGTGTCAGCCTGGGTTCTGGGTTATTCAACAGTGTGGTCGAAACCTCTGTGTAAAGCAAGGATGCACATGTCCTGCGTTCCGAGGTGAACATCATGCTGGCAAAAGGAGCTATAGAAGTAATTCCCCCAGCGATGAGCGAGTCAGGCTTTTACAGCAGGTACTTCCTTGTCCCCCAAAAGGATGGCGGTCTAAGACCCATCCTTGATCTCAGAACTAATATTCCACAGATCAGTGCAATTTACACTCTCTGAGAGCAGCGCACATACAGGGCATACTGAACGTAGGGGCAGACATGCTGTCTCTGAGCAACCTTCCTTCAGAGAAATGGTCACTCCACCTCGGCTCGGTTCAGTAGATTTGGGATGTTTCCGGGAAGGCAGAGGTCGACGTCTTTGCCTCAGAAGACAGTCATCACTGCCCAATATATTTCTCAAAAGCCAGGGATGCACTGGTCCACGATTGACCCAGCCTCCTCCTTTATGCTTTCCCCCCGATCGCTCTGATTCCCCAGGTGATCAAGCGAACTAGGGAAGACAAACAAGGTTCTCCTGGTGGCTTCTCTTTGGAGGACCCAACCATGGTTCTCGGAGCTGTCTCGGTTATCACCCTTGAGGCCATGGCCGATCTCTCTGAGACAGGACCTCCTCTCCCAAGCAAGAGGGACAATTCGGCACCCCAGACCCGAGCTGTGGGACCTTCATGTGTGGTTTCTCAATGGGAGCCTCCCTGAGAACATTTTAAACACTATTTCTCAGGCCAGAGCTCCATCTACAAGACGCCTCTATGCCTCAAAGTGGGCCGTCTTTGCCTCCTGGTGCAAAACCCCGGGGTGACGACCCTCTGAACCGTGACATAGCTCAGATATTGTCATTTCTTCAAGATTTAATGGATAGAGGCCGTTCTCCCTATACTCTTAAAGTCTATGTTGCGGCTATAGCAGCTTCACACGCTCCTATAGCAGGGCAGTCTATAGAAAGAAACAATATTGTTTTTCGCTTCCTAAAGGGCTCCAGGAGGCTAAACCCTCCTCGTCCCCTCAGGAGAACCCTCACGAGGACCTGTCTGTGGTTCTCAGGGGCCTTAAAAGTCCTCGATTTGAACCTATCCAGACTGCTGACCTTCGACACCTGATGCTAAAAACCACCTTGCTGCAAATCGGTTTAGCGTGTGGGAGACTTGCAGGTGCTCTCTGTGAGCCTCTTGTGTCTTGAGTTTGGGCCTAACGACTCTAAGGTCGTCCTGAAACCCAGACATGGATACGTTTTAAAGATCCTATCTACCCCTTTTTAGGGCGCAGATGGTAGTTCTCTCCGCCTTTCTTCCTTCTCAGGATGAACAGGAGCTGAACTTTCTCTGTCCTGTCAGAGCCCTGAGGACGTACATTGATTGCTCCGCCACTTTTTGGCAGGCAAAAGCAGGTCTTCGTTTGCTTTGGTGGCCGCACGAAAGGTCTTCCGACCACAAAGCCTAGACTATCTTGATGGCCTCCTTGGGCCTTCAATGTCCCTTGCATGGCCTCCTCATGGGCGTGGTCATCTGGCGTTTCCATTGATGACATATGTGCGGCGGCCGGCTGGGCTTCACCGTCCACATTTGTTAGATTTTATAATCTAGAGGTCATCATATAAATAAATAGTAAAAAAATCATATATTGTGATTTCTGGATTTTTTTTTAGATTATGTCTCTCACAGTGGACATGCACCTACGGTGAAAATTTCAGACCCCTCCATGATTTCCAAGTGGGAGAACTTGCAAAATAGCAGGGTGTTCAAATACTTATTTTCCTCACTGTAAATTCATAAACTAGGCCCCTAGAGGTCCTGGTAATGGGGTTCTGATGTATGACTATTACTTTGTGTCTTGGAGCCCATGGTTGAGTGGTTCCCACTGTATTTAGTCGTCATCTTACATAGCACGGAGTGATTGTATTATCCCCGTAGCGTCTTGTCTTATTTCTATTAAGACAAATGACGCAGCACTCATGTAGTATCGCAAGGGAATGTACTCGGTTACTAACGTAACCTCGGTTCACTTAGATATGGAACGAGTACTATGTAATTTACTGTGCTACTTGTGGAGATGCCTCTTGCGTCACTTCAGTCGAAACCAATCGATTTGCCATAGTGAAATGGCCGCTTTAATAGCCAGAGTCTCCGCCAATTTCGGCTTGCTCGCTCGCCATTGGCTTCCGCATGCTGCGTGGTCATTGGTTCAATTTCTTTAACTTTTTGAACCAATCGACGTGCAGTATTCAATGCGTGATTGTATAAAGGCTTCAGAATCGGAGAAAAAGGAATTTTCCCCGTAGCATCTTGTCTTATTTATATTAATAAGACGAATGAAGCAGTACTCGTTCCGTATCTAAGGGAACCGAGTACGTTTTTGTTTTGAAGTCAATTAAAATGCATCTATCCATCATAAAAGTGCTCTATGCGGCTCCGGTGGGTTAATAAAGGCCTGCAAACTGTAATCTCTAACTTCCACTAACTGTCATACACGCGTTCACGAGAGACTGGCGTTCCAGTGTAGAACGTGCGTAAAATTTTAAATATGGATATTTTCTTTCACAAATGCATCGCTTCGCTTAAGGCCTTTATTAACCCACCGGAGCCGTGTGGAGCACTTTTATGATGGATAGATGCACTTTTAAGGACTTCAAAACAGAAACAGCCATTCACTGCCATTATAAATCTTGGAAGAGCCAGGATTCTTTTTTAAATATAACTCTGACTGTATTCGTCTGAAATAAAAAAATTCTGCGTGCTACTCGTAAACAAAGAAGCTGACGAACAGCGGTCTTTTGAATCGGCTTTGGCTTTGTGACTCAGTAAGACTTGGAGTTAAGCTTTTCTTTGAGAAAAGAACAAAGAACGGCACTGAAGTCATTCTTAAGAAAAGAAGATGTGTTCGAAGTTTTGCCTACCGGATACGGCGGAAGTCTATCAACTAACGTTAGCTCGGCTTCACCTTCTTCTTTGCTCTGGTTGGTTGTGGCGCTCATGGCGCTATCCAATTACGTGCAGAGGGAATTTGAAAGACAACCGTTTATCCCGCCCCTCGGATTGAGCCCTGTCAATGGTGAGTTTCCAGACCCAACATCTTGATGTGGGTCTGACTTGTCAGGCTAGGTGAATTATGTATATGAGGTATATTACGTTGTTATGATGAACTATATGCCTTTCTCCACTGATGTCCACTGATGTTCTAAGTTGTTCAAAGTGTTTGTAAGGATATTGATTTTTAGAAGGCAGCTGTCTGACTCTGAGATGGCAAACGGGAACGGGAACATGGTTTGTGTAACATTAGCAAAACATGATTAATTCTTTGATAACATAGTCAAGCAAAAGGCTAATCATAATAATCACGTAATGTGTCCGACGTTGTAGAGAGCGATGCATAAAACGCATTACCATTCTGATTCATTGACTTGCAGATGAGCCTGTATGAGTGAGTGGAGGCGGGGATCATTTGCATATTCATGGATCTGTGTATATTAAATGAAGCAAGGGTTACATTCAAGCTATTTTAAGGCATGAATAATTTTTTTCAAAGGAAAAAAGTGAAATATGTACTTTTGGTGATGAAAAATAAGTTTTAAAGGATAAAATTATTGACTTTAATAAAACACCTCTTTGAATGAGTGTATATCATTACAACCTTTAATACATTAACTTGCATTAAATTACTATTAGTAACTATTGGCAAGGCATTAGAAAGCCTGTGTTACCTACACTGGTAGCCTAAACCAATACCTAAAAGCTATTGGGTATTGGTTAATATTTTTCCTAGCCACACAGCCTAGGTGACATCATACGAAAAGAACATTTGTTTTAGAGAGAAAGGAAATGATCTCTGATCATATGGCAAAAACGTGAATTAAAAAAAGTAAATGGGGCAATTTCGAATTCATGTTGACTATGTATGCCGATGCAGATGACGTGATCCTTATTTAAACTTGAAAATGGTCATACAGTGAGGTTACACAATATACATCCCATACTATTAAAATGGAGAACGACGTGTATTAACCAACTACATCCATCAATGGAATGGAACTTAATAATGATCAATCACGATTGTACTGTCTGTGAAACAGGATTTCTCCATTCTTGTGAAGTACAAAATGTATGGTTTGTGTGCGTGAACATGAGTGTTATTCTTAGAGCATCAAGACTCCGCTGATGGGGAGAAATAGCTGCTGCAGGGTACTCATGAATAAAACACCAAAGTTACTCAAGAGCATATCTATTCACACACACATGCACACATACTGAATCTAATGGGAGTTGCATGGCTTGATGGTTTACACACTTCCACACACATACACCCACAAAGAGGGTTACATAAAATTCTAAAGAAACTAACATAAAATTCTCAAATAACTCCTAAGACACAAAAACGTCTTTGTCAGTAACAAGTACCGTTTTCTGTCATAGCAGTTTTGCACGTTGAATTCTATCATAAAGTTTCATCTTGAATGGCTTCTCGGTGGTCTTGGCCCAATTATTTTTAATTTGCTCTGGCTCTCTAGTAGTGCAACATCATAATGTCTGGATGTCGGTCCTCACTAAGTGACCTCAAACTCACTAAATAATTCACTGGGATGCATTGGAATGTTTTTGCAACTTGACAAATGTTGCCGCTGCAGCTTCAAAGACACTGACACGCTTCGTAACGAAGTGGACCAAAACATCAGAGGCCAAGATTTACGGTCACTCATTCCCTTTGACCAACACAATCATAGCAACAGAAAGTGACAGACCGTTTTGAAGGATCCACAGAAATGGGTCTCTGCACTGCAAATAATTTGGTTTATTCAGATTATCCAGAGCCCTTCAAGGTGCTCAAGAAATCCCATCCCTTTGGGTAAACTCCAAACGGATTAGACATTAAATTCATTATTTTCCAGCCATAACATCAAGCAGCATTGGAAAATTTAATCAGAGTCAAGTATAAAATTACAGACTGTCAAACACGGTTCATTTAAAACAGTGCACAACACTAAACGCACATATGGGGCAAATAAAATAAAAAGCTTTTCAAAAGGGCCACATGTTTATTTGGTGTGCTTGCCCAGTTTAATTTGCTGTTATTGCATTATGAATTATGACTTCCATTTTATGCATTCTGACCCCTGCGTACGCCTACACTAGGACTATGCATGAGATTTAGAAGCAGGACTGATGAATAATGAACAATCCGCTTCCAACAACTCTAGTTTTCCGTCTGGACCAAATGTAGCAGCAAATGGGGATAAACTTCCCTCATTAAAGACCAAGTTCAGTCTTCTGTGCCATATCTCAAATCCTGAAATCAAATTTCTGCCCCATTTAGCGCATACCCAAAGTTGTAAGTTTTAGCTCTTTCAACTCAAGCACAAATTAGATTTGAAATATCATATAGGCACTACAAATCAGCCTCAAAAGGAATAATTACCTCTGTCAGCACTTCTTATTCACTTAATATTATGACTCACACTTCTTATGGACTAATCTACAGAGTTCGTTTGTTAGCAGAATTAAGCAGATAATAATATCTTTAAATTGCCTGCACAAATTGGTATTCTGAAAATAAAAAGGCACCATGCAGCAAGCCCCTCTGATGGCAGATTTGTAGCGGAATCTAACAGCCACATAGGGTAACCCGACAGGTTCCTGCTTTGCTTTCATCCCATGTTACTAATGGCTTTAAAGCTTTCATCTTCCACCTTCTGACATATTGAGATTGGTGCACAATTCATGCAAAGGTTGTGCCTAAAAGACCTTAGTTCAGAGCTGACCAGCCAATAGCAGCACAAGATGAAAGCAGAGGCAAGAACCTGACTAATTTTTTAGAAACTATGATTTCCTTTGACTACTTTTAGACCAAATTTAAAAGTATCCCATTGTGCGGAGGATTTTCAAAGTTAACATTATCTTTACTCCAGGGATATTATATGTTCAAAAACTTTTTTTAGTTCCACTCTCTTGATCTGGATAATTTGAATAAAGTTTGGAAAACATTTTGAGTGTGCCGCGAACACATATAGAAAAAACTAAACTGAAATCTTAATAATATTAATTTTGACACTGAATTAATAAATATTAACTGAAGAAATATTATATTGTTAACATTTAAGTGTTTACTAGTAGCTTAATTCATAAAATTGTATTACAAATAAAAATGATTTAAAAGAAAATGAATTAATTCAAACTAAATCCATAAAATGATCCCATGATGGGAACACCTAAAAGATTGTATTCTGCATATTCAGCGCTTGACAGAACCCTTTAAGGTTCCATGTAGAACCTTATCCTCTAAGAGTGTATGTTATTGTTCATTATTACACAACTGTGGAATACTTGATTCTGATTGGTCAATCGCCCCATCCAGCGATATGTTATTCTCTGATAGCAACCGGTAAAAACTGATAACACAGGCTCATCCAGGTAACTGAAGTCAGTGCTATACGCTTGCTTGGAACGTTTTTTCTTCGTGGACGGTTTGCGTTTGATGAGCTAATAAAATATTAAAACTCAAATCAATATTTTGTGTACAATTATTTAATTATGTCATTGTAGACTCGCTCTAGTTTTTAAACAAACGCAGCTGCTGCCACTTTGCAACGATTGTTTTGTACACTGTAATGGATTTCATCTCGAATCAATATCTCTTAACCCCATAATAATTTATGTTGCAAAATGCCGTGTAATAAGTGGTATGACTTTACCGAACCGTCTGTCTAGTTTGAACTTGCCGCTTGCTAGCAACTGCTTTCTTTGCAGAAGCTTTGCGTTTAAAGGCCTAATAAAACATTTCAAATCAAGTCAATATTTTGTGTCTAATTATTTACTTGTGTGGCAAGTAGCCATGTAATTAGCGGGATAATGTTCATCCAGTCTGTTGTTATCACAGAATAAACCCCTTCTGGCTGATGCAAGACCCCTCCGATTTGCGGATGTACATTATTCCTTACTTGTTAAATTATGTTCATTCAGAAACCTTAATGCTAATTTATACATTAATCTAGATTAGTACCTTATTTGCAGCTGCATCATACAAATGATGATACATGCTGCAAATAAGTATTTGAACACCTGAGAAAATCAATGTTAATATTTGGTACAGTAGCCTTTGTTTGCAATTACAGAGGTCAAACGTTTCCTGTAGTTTTTCACCAGGTTTGCACACACTGCAGGAGGGATTTTGGCCCACTCCTCCACACAGATCTTCTCTAGATCAGTCAGGTTTCTGGCCTGTCACTGAGAAACACGGAGTTTGAGCTCCCTCCAAAGATTCTCTATTGGGTTTAGGTCTGGAGACTGGCTAGGCCACGCCAGAACCTTGATATGCTTCTTACAGAGCCACTCCTTGGTTATCCTGGCTGTGTGCTTCGGGTCATTGTCATGTTGGAAGACCCAGCCTCGACCCATCTTCAATGCTCTAACTGAGGGAAGGAGGTTGTTCCCCAAAATCTCGCAATACATGAGGAGGTCATCCTCTCCTTAATACAGTGCAGTTGCCCTGTCCCATGTGCAGAAAAACACCCCCAAAGCATGATGCTACCACCCCCATGCTTCACAGTAGGGATGGTACTCATCATTCTTCTTCCTCCAAACACGTTTAGTGGAATTATGACCAAAAAGTTCTATTTTGGTCTTATCTGACCACATGACTTTCTCCCATGACTCCTCTGGATCATCCAAATGGTCATTGGCAAACTTAAGATGGGCCTTGACATGTGCTGGTTTAAGCAGGGGAAACTTCTGTGCCATGCATGATTTCAAACCTTGACGTCTTAGTGTATTACCAACAGTAACCTTGGAAACGGTGGTCCCAGCTCTTTTCAGGTCATTGACCAGCTCCTCCCGTGTAGTTCTTGGCTGATTTCTCACCTTTCTTAGGATCATTGAGACCCCACAAGGTGAGAGATCTTGCATGGAGCCCCAGTCCGAGGGAGATTGACAGTCATGTTTAGCTTCTTCCATTTTCTAATGATTGCTCCAACAGTGGACCTTTTTTCACCAAGCTGCTTGGCAATTTCCCCGTAGCCCTTTCCAGCCTTGTGGAGGTGTACAATTTTGTCTCTAGTGTCTTTGGACAGCTCTTTGGTCTTGGCCATGTTAGTAGCTGGATTCTTACTGATTGTATGGGGTGGACAGGTGTCTTTATGCAGCTAACGACCTCAAACAGGTGCATCTAATTTAGGATAATAAATGGAGTGGAGGTGGACATTTTAAAGGCAGACTAACAGGTCTTTGAGGGTCAGAATTCTAGCTGATAGACAGGTGTTCAAATACTTATTTGCAGCTGTATCATACAAATAAATAGTTAAAAAATCATATATTGAGATTTCTGGATTTTTATTTTTAGATTATGTCTCTCACAGTGGACATGCACCTACGATGACAATTTCAGACCCCTCTATGATTTCCAAGTGGGAGAACTTGCAAAATAGCAGGGTGTTCAAATACTTATTTACCTCACTGTATATATATGTGTGTGTGTGTGTGTGTGTGTGTGTGTGTGTGTGTGTGTGTGTGTGTGTGTGTGTGTGTGTGTGTGTGTGTGTGTGTGTGTGTGTGTGTGTGTGTGTGTGTGTGTACTATTACAGCATATTATTTTGACCCATTTTACATTTGTAGTGCATGCTACATTGAAATGTTAGAAATCCAGTATTTTTGATATGCTAGATAGCACCTTAAGGGGACGATTATTTAACATAATCTGGAAACAAGCCTATTCTATCAACAGAATTCATATACACTTTTTCTACTTAAAACCAATATGAAGCACACACAGTGTCTTTCACTTGACCTTTAAAATGTCCCTTGCTTTCAAAATCTCAACTGACTGCATGTTAACCTCCCATACACATATTTCAATAGTAATGACATTAAATCACTGTAATATTATATTGGCGCATTAGAAAACAGTCTGCACAGTGTAATAAACACATTTATCCATCAAGTACAGGTACAGCAATGTCAGGGTTGGGTGTGTGACCTGAGCTGGTATGTGATCAATATTTCATTGATTATTTTTGTAGTGACAGTAAGCATATCACTCTGGCACATGCTGCTGCCTTTCAATGTATTTGTATGGCATTGATAAGCACAGTGTGAACCCAGCCATTAGAACAAAGCCCTGCTGCTAAAACACACACTCCATTCTCTTTCTCTCAATCTGGTTCTCCTCTTTTCTTCTTCTTTTACTATACAAACACACACACACAATGCCATGCCATTACTGCACTGCTGGTTTCTGTATTATGCCTAAACACACACAGCAGTGAGCCAAAGACTTATTCAAACACTGTTAACATGTTAGAGGAATCATTTATGTTCATTTTAGTACGATATGTTTATTTGTGTGCAAGAATAATTTAGTGAATAATGGTTTTCATGAGCTCTCTGCATATGAAATATCCTTTTTAAATTCATGCTACTCTGCAGTAAAAAGAGGTCAGGTAGTATTACCATCGACTGCATGATGCAGAGACATCACTGCTGACTGCACACCTGACAAATGTCAATCAAAAAAGGTTTTGCTACCCTTCAGTGATTTGGATGGTTTGGAATCTGAATCTGAATGAATGTGAGCAGCCAAATCACATAATGGTCTACAGCATGATTCCCACGCAGCGGGTACTTAAACAGGTTCCAGGGGGTCCTTGGAAAGATTTCAGTTTTACTTTGTTAAATCTATCACACACACAAAAAACTGATTTATTCAGTTCCTTACAAAAACTACAAGCAACTTGGTGAGTCTGTTTATCACTAATTAGGCTGTGGGGGTACAAAACAAAAGGTTGAGAAAACCTAGTCTACACCATATAAATCTTTTAGAATACAATGGAATACATTGTAAAAATAAGGGGTGCACCAATGTATCCAACAATAACCGTTATCGGACGATAAAAGCAATTATTTTCACCATCGGCTGTCGGCTGATTGTTTAAAAACAGAGCCGGTTATATCCTATCAATTAAAAGGGGGCAGAAAAACGTGTCAGACTGCAACTCATACTGCGTGTGAAGAAAATGTATCTTGTGCTGAATTTAGGACTGTCGAAGTTAAAGTAAAAGTTGGTTAACTACATTAGTTAACATGAACTAATAATGAACTGCACTTATAAACCATTTATTTATCTTTGTTAATGTTAATTTCAACATTTACTATTGCATTATTAAAATCTTGCTAACATTGGTTAATGCACTGTGAACGAACATGAACAAACCATGAACAGCTGTATTTTTATGAACTAACGTTAACAAAGATGAACTAATGCTGAACAGAGGTGTTGGTCATGGTTAACTTATGCAATACAACCTTACTGTAAAGTGTTACCGAATTTCTTTAGTATTTCCTACCTCAATACAATTGTTAGACCTACCTAAAAAAATGCACTGTTTATTTTATTTGTATCTCTATTCTACTTTATTTGTTTGTGCTACTGCTTGTAAATTGTTTATTTGTTCTTATTTATTACAGACTGTTTGCTTGTCGTTTGTGAATTCAGTTCAGAGTCTGAAATCAGGCTTGTGCTGTGTGTAAGCTATAGTGCAACAATTGCTCCGTTGTAAAAAAAAACAACAACAACAAAAAGCACTTCACGATCAAACATTTAAGTGAGATAATAAAAATATATTTTTTAAATGTAAAAAAAAATGCTCCCCTCTCCCTTCGATTAAAAAATCCCTCCACAAGATTCCCCCCATTTTCACAAAAGATATTCAGGGCCTGAATGAATGTCTGTAAAATCCTGACTGGAGCATCCTTATAAATAATTCTACATGATAAAAAGAAGCCTTCAAATAGATTTGAAGAGGCAGATACTGCTTCCAGTGATCGACGATCGGTGATCGGCTCCAAAAATCTTTATCGGAGCAATATTGTCATAGTATTTTTTTTTTTGGTGAATGTCTGGCAACCACAGCTGCCAGTTTTCTGTTTGTTTGTTTGTAAATTTAATTGGATATTTTTACAGTGTAGAACTGAACGAAACAAGAAAACAGAAAACAACACAGCATAAAGTAATGTAACAGGACAGAACAACTCACAAAACCCAATCTTTGCATTCTAGTGGCAATTTCAGAAAGGATTCCTGACAGAAAAATGAATTTGCTTAGACAATTTACTATAAAAATTGTCCTCAAATGTAAGCGCTGTACATGTGGATCTACGTGGTACAGGTTGAACTGCCTTTGAGGATCATCCAAAACATCCCTCATAAGATGATTATGTAATGTAAAGAGTATATGGTGCACTGCGCTGTAGAGGGATGATTGATACAGCTAAAAAAGTTCCCATGATGCCATGCGTGTTTGTCTTGCCCCCATGGAGGCTTCATTAAAAGATCAAACTATCAAAATCAACAAATCTCTCCCTCACTCAACACTTCTTCTGCTATACATCTCTAACCGTGTGTTTCCCATGTCCCCGTGTGTGTGTGTTTAACAGCTTTGAAACAGAGAAGGCTCTCTGAGGTTTCTTGTCCTTTTTGGATATACAAATTCCGAATAAAGGAGGAACATGCAAGCAGCAGTGTACATCCTTTCTCGCTTGCATGTCGATTATGATCTCTCGTTTCTGAGAGCCCGTTGAGAGTAACCGTGTGATTGCAAGTGCACACGTTTCAGGATGTGGGTGCACATGTTGCATGTAATCCCTTTCCTGGGGAAAATTCCTCCACAATCTTCACAGTAACAGCTGGGGTTACCGTGACAACACCCTATTACTGTTGTGCTAACACTCCGGTAGCCTTGGCAACACCGTGGTGACACCATGGCAACGGAGCCTTTTGACAGAGATAAGAGAGGTGGTTAGTGCTGCAGACATGGAGCATTTAAATCCATTACCCTCTTCTCGCATCTCCCCTCTCGTGCGCCACTGTTGGCGCATTACTTTTATATAAATTGGATTCAATTCATTTTCAATGCAATTGAAATGCTTTGCTGTTGAAAAATGTGATCAACTGGAAATGTGGCCTTTGAGAGTCAATCCAATGCCGGGCAGTGTTATAAAGATGATGATTCTGCCACGCTCACTGCCTGTGTTTGGAGATCCTCTAATATTTATCATCTGGCCCTCAATCTATACGTCTTCATCTGCGTCTCTCCCTCACTCATGCGGAGGAGAGTTGAACAGTCGAGCTTTATTCTGTCAGGCTGTAATTAGCTTTCAGATTCGATGACACTTCTTTTGTTTATTCATCCTTTGCGGTGTCTTTTTCCTCATTGAAGCATGGCTTGGAGGAGTAACATCCTTTATATCAGATGAGAAATAAAACCGTGTTTCATATTCTCAGAACACTCCCTCACTTCTCTCAGAATTCTCCCTGTTCCCTCATGCTATTCTTCTCAAAGACTATAACTTTTACAACGCAGTCGTGTTTCCTTTCTTTTTTCCCATCCCACACTCCCTGTTGTCTTGTTCTCTAAATCCCTTCCTCCCTCCTTCCGTCCATGTTTGTTGTGCTTTTCCTCTAAACTCTTGTTCAGATCTTTCTCTCTCTCTCTCTCTCTCTCTCTCTCTCATGGCCTCTCTTTGTTGATACTAATGTCTGTTTGCTGTTTTTGTCTCTTCCTGTAACCGAAGCCAATCTCCCCTAGATATAGGGCACTCAAGGAAATAAAGTCAACAATTTAAGTTGTCACTCTGAACTCAGGGGAGACGGTCAGCACGCTAATGCTATACGCTGTTCTGCAATCAGACAATCGCTAATGCATCTGACATTTGTTATGTCTGACCCTGCATGCATAAATCCAGTACTGACTACAATCTGAAATAAACAAATAATGACTGTGATCATAGGGAATAGATATATACTTGAATTGAGAATTGATAGTCATCATTACATTAATATTGTTATATTATAAGTTCTTTTACAGCTTACAAAAAAACAGAACGTTTCTCTTAAAATTCCTCAGTAAAAAAAAAAAAAAAAAAAAAAAACAGTCTAGAAGAAACAGTTGAGATATTAAAGAAATCTCATTTGTGATTTTTCTTTTCTGCGAGTTGTTTTTCTGCACCATTTAACACAATTCAGTCACATCCTCAACATATCATGAACTTAAACAGTTTTAAGCTGTCTCCTCTTAACATTTAGAAATGTCTATCACTGGTAATGCTAACATCAAAGTCAAGCTTGTTTTTCCAAATACTTTATTCAATACTTTGCCCACTCTTAGTAAACCCACAGCAAAGACATGGCAGATGTGATGTCTGGTAACACCTAGCATTCATTTGCAAGAACTGAACATCCTGTCTAAACCAGTCATGACATGACAAGTTTCCAGCAATAAGTAATGTGTCTCTCCTCACTCGTGCAGTGAAATGCTGCATGACATGACATAAATCACAGCCAATTAGAATATATTTCATGTTTAATATAGAGTTATGTGGAGAGTGATTCTGAATCGGTAAGATTTTACTGTGGGGCAGAGCTACCAAAAATAGAAACCAAGTTACGCCTCTGCTTGTCGTGGCTGGTCAGGGCAAAAACACATTAACAACAAATTATACAAATATTATAATATTAAATATAAATATGTAAAGAAGAATAAAATTTTAATATACAGCTCTGGGAAAATTAAGAGACCACTTAACATTGAGAAATCAATGAAGTTGCTTCAATGCATTTAGGGGTGTGGTCCTGGTCAAGACAATCTCCTGAACTCCAAACTGAATGTCAGAATGGGAAAGAAAGGTGATTTAAGCTGAGCCGGATGGGCCGGTCTGAGTATTTCACAATCTGCTCAGTTACTGGGATTTTCACGCACAACCATTTCTAGGGTTTACAAAGAATGGTGTGAAAAGGGAAACACATCCAGTATGCGGCAGTCCTGTGGGCGAAAATGCCTTGTTGATGCTAGAGGTCAGAGGAGAATGGGCCGACTGATTCAAGCTGATAGAAGAGCAACTTTGACTGAAATAACTCGTTACAACCGATGTATGCAGCAAAGCATTTGTGAAGCCACAACACGCACAACCTTGAGGCGGATGGGCTACAACAGCAGAAGACCCCACCGGGTACCACTCATCCAGTGCTTAATTTGTAAAGTGGGAGGTCCCGGAGCGCAGAGGGGGGGTGGATCCGGCGACTCAAAACGCAGGTTGGAGGTAACGGAACAAAACATTTTTTACACTGCCTATAGCAGTGCTTCTCAATCTTTTTTCAATAACGTACCCCCTATCATTTATTTTTTTCTCAGCCAAGTTATTAAAAATCATTTGAGACAGAAATAAAAGTTATGACTATAGTGATGTGCCCAGTCAGAATTATTAGATTTATTAAACAAATTAAAAACATTTGCAATACCGATAACGATCATCATATATAAATAAAATATAGGCCTATATTTTAAATATATATATATATTCGGGTGACATTATTTTTTACCACTTTCATTAAGTTTTGCTTTGTAGAAAAAGCCTTTCTTTGAAACGAATTTCGTTTTGTATAAATTGTATATTAATTTTAGTAAATGTTGCATTAACAAATTGCTTGTATTTAATAAATAAAAACCAAATTTAACAGACAATATAATAATCGTGAAATGGAGGCACCGGTGCGCCGCGTTCACTTCGTGAACTGCAGCGCATCTAATCATAAATAAATTAAACTCAGCATAGGCCTATGCATACATTAGCCATTAAATATATTTTTTGCATTGGATGGTATCCTTTCTACAACAGACCAGGGCTTTCTCGCGGCTCGCATCAGCAGAGCATTGCGTCAATAGACCGCAAAACAAACAAGGCCGCGTGTAGCCTATTCAAGGCAATTTTTATTTTTATTTCAGAACATGCACTGCACGGGTGCGAAATGTAAAAAAATACACTGCATGAATTGTTTTCACAAGCAGTTATTTTTCTGAATATTAAATTAACCAAGAAAAAAAAAGAAGAAAAACACTCCATCCAGATAAACAGCAACAGGCTATTGTGGGACTTAAATAAACACAATGAAATTTCATATAGTAGAATATATATATATATATATATATATATATATATATATATATATATAATACTACATTTCATATAAAACTATATAGTAGGCTATTTTAATGATGACCACCCAATAATCAACACAAACACATCAGGTCGTTATCCTATTTATCCAAAACGGTCCATACAGCATCGATAGTGCCCCAGGCCTCGATTCTGCTTCTTTCTCTACACCTTGTGTCCAGTGCATTTTTCTAACAGCGATCTCAAGGCTTCACAACAAGCGCGAATAGCATGTGTCACTTTAAGTGCTTCACCTTTCGTCGTCCCTCTCCGCTCCCCCTCTCTGTCTGAAGCCCCGCCAGCGACACGCAGCGACAAAATCGCTGGCGGCGTGGACGGGCCTTTACTCTAAATTAAACATTCACCTCAAAACGCATCGAAAGTTGAACACAATTTTTTTATGGAACTTTCATAGGGAATAAATACGAACACGACCAATAACATTGAACACTACACAAATAGTTTTTTTTTTTTTTTTTTTTTGACGATTAATTTGAATAGTGACATTTGAGGTGCCGGATTCAATAAAAAAGGTTCCGGATCCAACATCGGAGGTGCCGGAACATGTTCCGGCGTGTTCCGGCTCAAATTAAGCCCTGCACTCATCTCCACTACAAATAGATAAAAGAGGCTACAATTTGCACAAGCTCACCAAAATTGGACAGTTGAAGATTGGAAAAATGTTGCCTGGTCTGATGAGTCTGGATTTCTGTTGAGACATTCAGATGGTAGAGTCAGAATTTGGCGTAAACAGAATGAGAACATGGATCCATCATGCCTTGTTACCACTGTACAGGCTGGTGGTGGTGGTGTAATGGTGTGGGGGATGTTTTCTTGGCACACTTTAGGCTCCTTAGTGCCAATTGGCCTACCTGAGCATTGTTTCTAACCATGTCCATCCCTTTATGACCACCATGTACCCATCCTCTGATGGCTACTTCCAGCAGGATAATGTCACAAAGCCCGAATCATTTTAAATTGGTTTCTTGAACATGACAATGAGTTCACTGTACTAAAATGGCCCCCACAGTCACCAGATCTCAACCCAATAGAGCATCTTTGGGATGTGGTGGAACAGGAGCTTCGTGCCCTGGATGTGCATCCCACAAATCTCCATCAACTGCAAGATGCTATCCTATCAATATGGGCCAACATTTCTAAAGAATGCTTTCAGCACCTTGTTGAATCAATGCCACGTAGAATTAAGGCAGTTCTGAAGGCGAAAGGGGGTCAAACACAGTATTAGTATGGTGTTCCAAATAATCCTTTAGGTGAGTGTATTTACACACACACACTGACCTGGCATAACATTATCATCACCTTCCTAATATAGTGTTTTTCTGCTGCCAAAACAGCCCTGACCCGTAGAGGCATGGACTCCACTAGACCCCTGAAGGTGTGCTGTAGTATCTAGAACCAAGATGTTAGCAGCAGATCCTTTAAGTCCTGTAAGTTGCGAGGTGGGGCCTCCGTGGATCAGACTTGTTTGTTCAGATGCTCGATTGGATTGAGATCTGGGGAATCTGGAGGCCAAGTCAACACCTCAAACTCGTTGTTGTGCTCCTCAAACCATTCTTGAACCATTTTTGCTTTGTGGCAGGTCGCATTATCCTACTGAAAGAGGCCACAGCCACCAGGGAATACCATTTCCACGAAAGGATGTACATGGTCTGCAACAATGCTATGGTAGGTGGTACATGTCAAAGTAACATCCACATGGATGGCAGGGCCCAATATTTCCCAGAAGAACATTTCTCAAAACATCACACAAACTGCGATGCACTGTGTATTCTGACACCTTTCTATTAACTTCTTGAGAATTTGAGCTACGGTAGCTTGTATGTTTGATCGGACCACACGTGCATCAATGAGCCTTGGTCACCCATGACCCTGTCACCGGTTCACTGGTTCACCACTGTTCCTTTCTTGGACCACTTTTGATAGATACTGACCACTGCCGACCGGGAACACCCTACAAGAACTGCAGTTTAGGAGATGCTAGCCATCACAATTTGGTCCTTGTCAAACTCGTTCAAACGCTTGTCCATTTTTCCTGCTTCTAACACATCAACTTTGAGGACAAAATGTTCACTTGTTGCCTAATATATCCCACCCACTAACAGGTGCCGTGATGAAGAGATAATCAGTGTTATTCACTGTACCTCATCATAATGTTATGCCTGATCTGTGTATATTACATTAGATATATAATACACATATAATATATAATTATAAAAATGAGTATAAATGTATATTCCTGTGGATCCCTTCAGCTAAAATGTTACTAACAACAAAAACTAAAAGCACATTGGGTTCTTTAAACTGCCTGCACTAAAAACCATTTAACAGCAATATCATTTTGGGTGGGTGTCAGGATCCCACGCATGAGGAGACAAGCGATTGAGCAAGCCAGTGGTCAGCCATTAAAAATCCTTAAATGGTTGCTGTCTATGGCCTAAAAATCTGCAACAAGTGTTGTAAATGGACCAGAGATCAGTCACTAATGAACTGTGTAATATTGTTGAGCCACTCATCCATAAAGGGAACTACACTTACTTACAGTTATTTGGTCTGGACGTGAGTCTTTTTCTTTTTCCTGTATTGCCTGGAGGAGTTGTTTAATTAGTTTAAAGGAGATGTACTATTTCTGGGGCACAGCTGGCTATCAAAGAACATCTGACAGAACCATTTGACACTGTTCAAAATAAAGGTTCTTCACCTTGACTTAAAAAACTATTCTATCAAGAATTATTTCTGGTCTAAATGATTCATTCACAAATAGGTTTGACCTGGTTCTCAAATCAATGAAAAAGTTATACAGGTTTAAAATGACATGATGGTGAGTTACAATTTGATCGATTATTTTAAAGTCAGCATGAAACAGAAGCTGCAATAGACTTTTCTTCGCTATTGTGACATATCTGAGTGAAACGGCCTCTTGAACAGGAAAAAAAAATCAGGACGGGACTTGATTTTGTCCATTGGGGATTGATTGGTTTGTTGGAAGGTTGTGGTTTGCTATAGAGTGGTGCAGGTATGACGTCACTTTGTAGGACAATCAGCAGTAAAGGCTGATTTATACTTTCAACTCTGTTGAACCTACGCCATAGCTACGTCGTAGGCTATATGTAGCACATGTAGCCAATGGCGCATCCTGATGCGCACCTCTCTGAAAATGTAACAAAACGCGTCAATTCACCCTTCGTGCAAGTTTGATTAACAGGCGATCTGATCCATCACATCACCGTATTTTCCGTTTTGTCCGACAAAGCAGTCAGGAGAGTTAGTAGATTAACGTCGGTGGACTTGAACTTGGAAAAACGGTGTGTACTGACGTCTTTCCGTGGTTGAAACATTTCTTTTAGTGTTCATTCATGTTAATTTGATGCTTATCAATAAACTAGAAGGAAGAGATGATTGGTTCACGAGCAGCTTTAACTGAGGCGCTACAGCGATCACGACACATTAAAGAGCCACAAAATGGTATTTATTGTTTAAATTTATTTTAAAAAATGACAATTTCAAAGTTGAGACTTTGTTTCATATCAAAAGTAACTTGCTCTGTCCTGTCTGTCGGCGTGTTGTCAGTGTCCTCTTTGCTCCGCGATGTATTTTCTCTATGTGAGAAAGTGTGTGGTGTGAGAGCGCCATGGCTTGTCGAACATAGCAACAGTGACTAAAGGGGGCGGGTCTTTGCGAACGGTCAATTCTACGCAGATTGTAAGCGCTGTGATTGGTTTGCTAGAACTCCTCCCTCAGGTCAAAGAAAATATCTGCGATAGTCGCATTTCCGCTTGAGGATTATAAATTATCTATTCTTTGATATTTAACAACTCAAGCTGCAACAAAAGTCGCTGTCGAGGGAGCCGCCTGTAGCGAATGTGATAAGCTGCTGCTCAGAGTGTTGCGCTCACGGCTGGCCGTGTTTGATGAGGAGTACCAATATCGGGTTCTTCCCTTCGGCCTGGCACTCTCCCCTCGCACCTTCACGAAGTGTATGGATGCATCACTGGCTCCTCTGAGACTCCAGGGCATCCATATACTCAATTACAACGATGACTGGTTAATTTTGGCCAGGTCGCGCGAGATGGCGGTTCGACATCTCGATGTCGTTCTGGCCCATATCAGGTGCTTGGGGCTGAGACTCAATACGAAGAAGAGTGTGTTGATGCTCCTGGGGGTTCCTGGGGGTCGTATGGGACTCCACATCAATGCGGGCACAGATTTCCCCCACGCGTGTGAAGTCCATACTGGCGATGGTCTCCAGAGTGAAGCCAGGCCACAGCCTCACTGTGAAGCATTTTCAGAGACTTCTGGGGCTCATGGCAGCAGCAGCAGCCAACGTGATACCTTTTGGCCTGCTGCACATGAGACCCCTACAGTGGTGGCTGAGGGCCAAGGGGTTTTCCCGGAAGGGGAATCCGTTTCGTATGATCAGGGTAACGCGCAAATGCCTTCGTTCCCTCGTCATATGGCGGAAACCTTGGTTACTGTCCCAGAGGCCAGTGCTGGAGCATAATGCTGCCGGAGAGCCGTTTCAACAGATGCTTCCCTCACTGGTTGGGGCGCAGTCATGGACGGCCGCTTTGCAAGAGGTCTGTGGGAGACCCGGCATTCTTCGTGGCACATCAACTGCCTGGAGATGCTGGTGGTCTACAAGGCTCTCAGGAGCTTTTACCCGGACCTCCGCGGCCACCATGTCTTGATACGCTCAGACAACACTTCGGTTGTCACGTATCTCAATCATCAGAGGGGTTTGAGGTCGCGCCCTCTTTGCAGACTGGCACATCAAATCCTCCTGTGGTCCCAGGGGAAATTATCGTCTCTCAGAGCGATGTGTATCCCCGGGGACCAGAACCAAGGAGCAGACATCCTGTCGAGGCAGGGGCTGAGGCCCAGGGGGTGGCTACTCCACCCAGACGCGGTGGAGGCCATGTGCGAGAGATTCGGCCCAGTGGAAGTGGACTTGTTCACGTCTCGAGAGACGTCCCACTGTCCACTGTGGTTTTCTCTCAGGGATCCATCCCCGTTAGGCCTGGACGCCATGGTGCAGACGTGGCCGAGGCTACGTCTGTACGCATTTCCCCTGATCGCTCTGCTCCCGGGAGTTCTGGAGCGGGTCCACCGGGAGGGCATCAGCCTGCTCTTAGAAGCACCCCGGTGGCCCACTCAAGTATGATTCTCGGACATCGTAGCTCTGCTAGACGGCCCTCCGTGGCCTGCTCTCGCAGGCAGGGGGCACAATATTTCCCCCCCGGCCAGAGATTAGGAGCCTTTGGGTCTGGCCCCTGAGGGGGCTCGGTACCTAGAGGCAGGCTTGTCAGTAGAGGTAGTCGAGACTTTACTCAGCTCCAGGGCTCCTTCCACCAGGAGACTGTACAGCCTCAAGTGGAACGTATTTTCCACTTGGTGTAGAGAGCGTGAGGTGGACCCAGTTAACTGCCCAGTGGCTTCAGTGCTGGAGTTCCTCCAAGATTGCTTCTCATCTGGTCTTACCCCGTCCACCCTGAAGGTGTACGTGGCTGCCCTTGGGGCTCGGAGGATGAGGCCTGCGGCTCGTTCCAGAGTCCCAGCCTGGGACCTGGCGGTGGTACTTGAAGGGCTGGCTGAGGCCCCCTTCGAGCCACTGGAGTCGGCTGAGCTGAAGAACCTGACCCTTAAGGTGGCCTTTCTCCTCGCCATTACTTCTCTTAGGAGAGTGGGAGATCTCCAGGCCTTGGCGGTCACGCCGACTTGCCTGGAGTTTGCCCCTGGCGGAGTAAAGGCCATCTTACACCCTAGACCGGGTTATATACCCAAGGTGCCATCTCAGGTGGCACGGTCCCTGGTTCTTCAGGCTTTCCATCCTCCTCCCCACCTGACGGCGGAAGAGGGGAGACTTCACCTGCTCTGCCCTGTCAGAGCCCTCAGAATCTATCTGGAGAGGTCTTCCCAGTGAAGAAGGTCAGACCATTTGTTGGTGTGTTTTGGCTCACCCAAGAGAGGGCTGCCTGCGTCTACTCAGACGATCAGTAAGTGGATCGTCCAGGCTATAGCCTCGGCTTATAGGGTGCGCAATCTGCCTTCACCCATGGCTGTGAGGGCCCATTCCACCAGGAGCATGGCCTCCTCAGTGGCCCTCCTCTCTGGCGTCTCGCTTCAAGAGGTTTGCGAGGTGGCTGGGTGGGCCACCCCGCACACCTTCATTAGATTTTATAGTCTGCACCTCCCGGTGACGCCTGGTGCTAGAGTGCTGGCGTCCTAAGTGTGCCTGGTCTCCAGCTTCACACTAGGACGTGGGTGATGTCGGTGTGGCCTAGTGGCTATGAACGTTCCCAAAGTGTCATCACTCGATGACGCAGTGCGAGTTCCCTCGAAGGGGAATGTCTCGGGTTATGGCTATAACCCTTGTTCCCCGAAAAGGGAACGAGACAATGCGTCTCGTCGCCACACCCATCACGGTCAGAGCGCTCGCTTCATCGCAAGAAGCTGCCGTGTGTTAGCATTGGCGTCCCTTTGTATCTTCCGGGTATGCCGTCATCTACTACGTCATGACGCACCACCAATCAGATTGGCTTGATTTCTTTCATACTTCAGATGCGTAACGCTGGGGGCGTTCCCAAAGTGTCATCACTCGATGACGCAGTGCGAGTTCCCTCGAAGGGGAACAAGGGTTATAGCCATAACCCGAGACGTTTCTAACTTCAATAGCATTTGAAGAGAATAACTTAGTCATCAAACTGACTGTAAAGTGTTCATCTAGGTATCAGGTATGATGCACACCTTTTGGATTTTTGATAATAAATCAAATAAACGGTCAAATCATTTGAAAATATGGATATGCATTACTTCACTAGGATACTGTTTGGGCTCTTACACAAAATATGCTAGATTTAAATGTGTCATTGCTGATAGAACACTGTAAATATATTATCAAGCAATATTCTCATCAGAGACAATATTAGAGATTATATTAACACCAAATTATTATTATTTATCCGTTATGCGTTGCTATGGCCATTATAATGAAGGAAATCCCACAGAATAGAATCTAGAAGCATAGAGCTGCTTGATTTATTTGTTGTTTGTTGATTTTCAAATATAAAAATTGTTGAAATGTTTTAAATGTGTGCATCTGTTCATTTGAACAAAACCATGATAATATTGATAACCGTGATAATTTGGGTCACTATAATCATGATGTGAAATTTCCATACCGTTTCATCCCTAGTTATTATAAACTATTTATAATAAATAATACAATATTCCGTTAAAAAAAACAAGAATTTGTATGATGACTTTAAACCATACAGGATGACATACGGTTCGGCTGGCTACATAATGTTTGGAACTCAAACCAGCCACAAACTTGGAGTTTAAATGCAATGTTATTTGTCAAATTGTCTTTGTGTGGGGGTTCAACATTTTTAAAAGGCTCTTTCTTTTATTTTTTTATATCACTCGCTCTCTGTATCTGTTTGGTAGAGGTCAAACCAATCATGCCAAACCAACTGTGTGATTGTAGGAGTGAAGACTGCAGAACTGACTCTTTTCATGAGTCACGCACTCTTAAATACAATAAATAAACTGAATACTGATTCATAACATTAACATATTTACCTATTTATTACACTAATGCTGCTATAGAAAATCAGAACTAGCCAATCTGCTTTACTACTCAAACTATACACATTCACATTCAGAAATTAATCAAAACACGTGCACACATGCAAATCATCACTACTAGTACTGATCATACCTTGGGTTAGGGTTTTTCAAAAGTATTAAAATCCGGTGTGTAATGTGTTGGTGCTACAGACATAAATGATACCACAAATCATGTTGGTTGCGGAGGAGAGGTGTGCTATTATATTTCTAAGTGATCAGATTTATGATTTCGCCTGGAGCATGTTAAAAGGGAGAAAAAGTACCTCTTCACTAAAGGAAGAACCCAAGCCATATCTAGGAACTAGAACATCAGAGATTTTGGGGCAGGCTCTTTAGATTAGCAAACACCGGAACACCATAGCAACTGCACAGCAACATACTAAAGGCAGATCAGAACACATTCAACCACACAGCAACGTCCTGGCAATCATCCCAAACACCCTAGCAGACATTAAGATTAAGAATATTTAATTTTCAATTACATATTTAATTTTAAAGCAATAGTCCGGTCCAGACTCGTCCATAGAGCAGAGGAGTTTCACCTGGAAAACCCGAAGGACCGCCATAGTGTGCAGGGCTGAGGCAGCTTGACCGGCATAAGCCCGGCTGGCGAGAGCTGAAGTCATTCTGCATGGCTTTGATGGATGCGCCGCTTTGGCCTTCCATCCAATGGTGGTGGGCGGGCAGAGATGCACGGTCACTGCTTCCTCTAGGCGGGGGAAGTTTCCCGTAACCCTTTTCCTCCTCGCCGTCTAATGTCGAGAGCGCTGCAGAGGCGGAAGTGCGTCAGCAGGCAGAGTAGGAGGCGCACCAGGACTTCGTAAGTTTGTTGTGAACTTCCGGGAAGAACGGCGCATATCGCTGATGAGAGGCCTCTAAAAGGCAGCTTTGGGTGGGCTCTGCTGCCAGTAACCAGTCGAGGCCGAGCTCTTCGACATCCCTGGTGAGAACGGGGAGAAGTTTGGCATCTGTGCTCGCCCTGGTGTTAGCTTTGCCTCGCCTTCAGACGCTGCCAATGACAGGCTGTCATCATAGAGGTCTTCCTCCGAACCACCAAACGAGACAAGTCCGCTCATGTCAAATGAGGGGCGCTGGTCTGTTGTGTGATGAGCACTGGCGAAGCCTTTCTATTTGGAAAAAATGAGGCACGCGGGTTCTGAGCCGGCGTGAGCTCGCTCAGAAATGGGAGGGAGTGAGGGGCGGGTTACTTTTTGAAAAAATTGCACTTTTTCTCTTAGCATTTTCGCTAGAAAGGATTAGTTTGTGATTGGTTCACGCAGATATGCCACCTCGCCATAGGTTTGTGTAGTTCCCGCAGCCCAACCAACCAGCACGCTTATAGCGTGCATAATGTTGGCTGCGCAGCTTCAATGTGTTTTAAAAATAAGGCTTCAATATTTCAAGAAAAGGAGTTTTCCCATAAGCGTCTATATATACTCCTTGTATTGCGACACATACAAGGAACCGTTTTCGAAAGGGAACACTTAATGTAACAGTACTAAAAATGTCTTCTTTTATGTTGCACAGAAGAAAAAGTCAAATACAGGTTTGCACATTAAAACTATCCCTTTAATTTTCTCTCAGACATTTCTCATCGATTGCATCCTACCCTTAATGCCACTAGTAATTTTCGAAAAAAACCTGAGATAATGAAAATAACTCTCAATTAGTCTGCCTTTGATCTTACTAAAGGTCATCTGTGGCATATTAATCATAAGGGTAGTTGGGATTAAACCCTTTGTGTAAGTTAAAGATATACACATTACCTTGTACATTTTAACATCTTGATGTTGGTTAAAATAACTTCATGGGCACATTATGAATTAACTACTTGTAGGTTTTCTTGGCAAACGTTTTAGCTATAAAAAATAATCAACTTCGATATAGTAAACTCAGCAGGAATGCTGGCAAAATGGCACCTCTAACACAAATAAATGAAGAATTTTCTTGTTCTGAAATGGAACAGATCTACTGTATCTCCCTCTCTCCCTTCCCTGATTTTTTGTTAGTGTGCGAGTGTGTGTTTATACTGCACACTTCCCACGCGCAGTGAGCCTATGACTTGCATAAGAGAACCTCACCTCTTTAACTCTCTCTCTCAAACACACACAAACACACACACACACACACACACACACACACACACACACACACACACACACACACACACACAC
Source organism: Romanogobio albipinnatus (assembly GCA_023566225.1). Classification (NCBI taxonomy): domain Eukaryota; kingdom Metazoa; phylum Chordata; class Actinopteri; order Cypriniformes; family Gobionidae; genus Romanogobio; species Romanogobio albipinnatus. Next base: position 15,674,966 of record CM042241.1, read on the forward strand.
ACACACACACACACACACACACACACACACACACACACACACACACACACACACACACACACACACACACACACACACACAAATCAAGCTCTTCACTTACTAACCAGACAGATATTTCATTAAAACCAATAAAATAGGCAATTTTTCAAAATGTTGGAAGATGCTGGAAAGCCGATCGTTGAAATTGCAGCACATAAATATCACAGCAGTGTCAAAACCAAATCACAGACAAAGGAAGATAAGCAAACCACGATAAGCACAATAAGCTTTAAATCCATAGTTAGGTTCACTGACAGCAAATGTTTTGTGAATACAAAGATCAGAGTCACAGAGACAAATACAAATATTACAAATATTTTTGGCCATTGTAAGTTACCTTATAAATGTAATGACAACACCACAGAAGATTTTATTTTATTTTGTAGAGCTGACAGAATGAGGAATAAGAGTTAAGCGAATCGTAGTTTATAGAGATTATCAAAACACTATTATAACATCATAAAAATCTATGTGTCATTTTTTTCTATTTTTGTCACATTTTTGTACTTAAGTGTGAAGTATATATTTGTAGGAAAAGGTCACAAAGTCTCATGAAAAACAAAAACTGACAGTGAGTAAAGAGCTTCCTTTATAATTACTGAAGCTCAGTTCAGTGCACACTCTGAGTGCGAAAACTCGATTTAAATCAATGAATCTGACTAAACTCTAAAGTAATCTTTTATTTACAATGTGTCTCCGCTTTGTTTGTTTTAATGATTTGTCCATGTGTTTTTTTGAGCGATACTGAGTGAATTCTCACTACCAGTAACTTAAACACCTCTCTGATTGGTCATTATTTTCAACAGAAATACCTGTGATTGGCTACATTACAAAATCACGTTGTAAATAGACACATTTGCAGCACCGCTGAACTCATGTGAAACGAATATAACAACCAGGTTGCTTTAATTTACTTTCTTTTCTCTTTTATTGAACAATAACAAATTAAATGTTACCTGTAGTAATACAACTCTGTTAATCCTGCAATAAAAATATTACTTTGCATTGACCTGACCAGTCAGCCAAGGTATAGCAGCCGCCATACCTTGCCATACCCAATTGACGCCCCTGGTTGTGACTCTCAGACTAGCCTGTAAATAATATAACTGAAGCAGATCAAATACTGTCTGTGTGCATGTATGCTGTCAGTCCCCTTCTCTAGCTTGCAATAGTCTTAAGTAAACCTGTAACCATAGTGACAGTACACACGGAGGTAAGCATTTGCTTACCTCCGTGTGTACTGTCACTATGGTTACAGGTTTACTTATGGCATCTTTGAGATTAATTTGTATTCTAAACTGTTTGGCATTGTAGGCAACTCCGGCTGTTTTTGTTCTTTCAGATAAAATTTGGTGTAAAATGAATTGTTTTTGTGCAGCTCATCTTTTTTCTATACTATATTCCCACCACGTAACTGTTTTATCTCACTCTCAAACACAATACCCCATTCTCTGCCATTTTTCATAACCAGAGAGATACTGACAGCGCTAACGTCAGTGATTGACAGCAAAGAATAAACCACAAAGTGCATGGTAATGTCATGCATGTCAATGACTAGCTTACTGTGGTTCATACAGCATTTTATCAACTGAAATTTCGGTAACACTTTATAATAACTAAAAGGCTAAGAAGCATTAGTTAAGCATTAGTAAATCGTTAATTCATCAATTATAAAGCATTAATATACATTAATAGGCAGTTTATAAATACAGCTATAAATGCTTTATTCTTGATTTATAAGCACATATATACTGTGTTTAATAATTGTATTTTCATACTTTATAAATGATCAATTTATCATTTCTAAATTAAGTATTACATTATTTACAAACCAGTTATTTAGGAGTTGTCAGTGGTTCATCAGATCATTTAGAAAGTGTACATAAATGATTAATAAACTATTTAAATATACATTTATACATCTTATTATTTAGACATATTGTAGTAGTTACTCAGTGTGTTAATAAATGCTTTATTAACATTTATTCCTACTGTAATTCATGATTAATTCAGGTAGTTATAAAACATTTAGTAGTTGTCAGTAAGCTATTTCTGTGAGCTCATCTAAAGTGAGGACTATTTATGCCTCGTAAAGCTTTTACAAAGGAGATATAAAGGCTCAGTTCTCTTCTGCACTGCTGTTCTCTGGTACTGTTTTGACAGTAAAATTGACAAAATATCATAAAAATAGTTTACTGACAACTACTAACTGTTTCATAACTACCTGAATTAATCATGAATTACTGTAGGAATACATGTTTATAAAGTATTTATTAACACACTGAGCAACTGTTACTATATGTCTAAATAATAAGATGTATAAATGTATATTTAGATAGTTTGTTAATCCTTTACTTACACTTTCTAAATGATCTGATCAAACACTGACAACTCCTAAATAACTGGTTTGCAAATAATGTAATACTTAATTTAGAAATAATAATTTAGAAATGATAAATTGATCATTTGTAAAGTATGAAAATACAATTATTAAACACATTATGGATATGCTTATAAATCAAGAATAAAGCATTTATAGCTGTATTTATAAACTGCTAATTAATGTATATTAATTAGTGGTGGGCATAGATTAATTTTTTTAATCTAGATTAAAATGGCTCATTTGAATTCTGCCGAAGGCATTCAGAATATGTGTGCTCGTAAGTGATCGTTTGTCTTTTTGTAGTTTGAATAATAAATAACTTCTGTCCCTTTAAGACCTGACGCACGCATGGATCCCAAACACTGTTCCTGTGAGCTGGTTACGACTGTTTTTACGTTAAAACTCACCAAGATGGGCATTGAGACATTTTTGAGTGTATTTGACCATTAATAAACTGGAAAAAGGAGCTCATTTTTGCACTTGTATGTCAGAGGCAGCTTTATTACGGTATGTGTGTGTGCGCTTCAGATGCGAGCGCGAAATCTGCGGGAATTAGTAGAATTAACGTTATGTGCAACCCTGCGCGAAATTCAGATCAGTCACACCAATACTAACAATCCAATACTAAGTCAAGCAGAACACGCGTTCACCATGTTCAGAGGGTTAACCGGACTGAATGAGAGGAGGCGGGTGCGTGTCACTCGCTGTCGGTCGGAGAGGAGAGGAGAGCGCAGCTGATATCGATACTGTAGAAAATGAGTATTGTATCGTTTCAGATATTTCAGTATCGATACATAGCGAAATATCGATATTTTTGACAACACTAGCAGACATCCCAAACTGAAAAAATCATTTCAGGTGGTCAAAAAAAAAAAAGGAAAGGTATCCCGAAGATGAAATTTCACCACAGAACATGACTTTACTTATATAGTATATAATATATCATTAATATATAATTTCTATAGGCCTATGCAATTATTTGTAAAAAATTATGTAGATCACTTTTACTATTTACATAAGCTGCTTATACTATTTATGTAAACTGCATTTATTTATATTTCATTGCAACTTTAAACAGGTCTAAGGAGTTTGTTGTTTTCATGCCTTGGCAACTAGCCGACCTGAAAAATATGCACATGAAATGAAACTTGTTTAACTCAACCATAACATGTCAGTTACAAACTGTACAGCGTGCAAGATTGTCATTATGTTTATACTTTATACTTTCATTTTTTGGGGCAGTCTCCCTCTGCCATGGCGCTCCAGTTTCTAGATACACTGAACTGATTAATTCGGTTCGGGGGAAGAGATAAAAGCCCGCCCACACTGACAACTGATTGGTTGACTTACCGAAACAGGCCGATCAGGATGCTCTCTGTCTTACATGCGCTTCATTAGGTGCACACTAGCACACACACGCAAGGTCTCTCGCTCTCTCTCTCCCTCTCTGCCCTGCGCGCGTGCACAGTCTGTGTCTCGCATGCGCGATCTTGCTCGCTCGCTCTAGATTGCGGGAGAATTTAACTAATCAATATGTGGGAGACTCCCGGAACTTCCAGGAGACTTGGGATGTCTGCACTAGTAGGCATACACACAGGTTCGAAGACTCGTTCTCTTGCCCCCTACAGTGCAATTCGGCTAGGTGTACATCCGCGCTAAAATATCAAGGTGAAAGTCATCAAAGCTTGCATAGTATAGACCCAGCTCCCAACCCAACTTTGAGAATAGATTAACGGCGATATTTTTTTTTATCGCCCGATAAGAGTCTCGCGTTAACGCAGCACGTTAACGCCGATAACGGCCCACCACTAATATTAATGCTTTATAAATGATGAATTAACTATTTACTAATGCTTAACTAATGCTTCATAATGTGCAGTTATTATAAAGTATTACCGAAATTTCTCCCAGATGTTGTTGTGACTACTGAAAATGTAACCACTTACACCCTGAAGGCATTTTTGAATGATTTTAAATCTAAGTGGCATACTTAAAAGTAATGGCTTATAACTGTACAAAAAACAACATATATACAAGCGCATGGTCTCATTTGATAGAAAACCTTTAACATTTTGAACAAATATTTTGATCATGTTTGGAAGTTCTTATTTTACATCACTGCTGAGAAAACCTCAGAAAAAGTGATGCAATTTATTGATTTATTTTGCTATTATTGACAATTTGTTATTGATGATTGACATGATGACTATTTAATATATGAAGGCTCATAAAATCACTTGAGCACAATCATGTCAACTACATCGGAGCCAAATTTTGTATTGATATCTCAGAGCAATCAAAAGTTACGGCATTTGGAAAGGTAGCCTTTTTATCAAAAGTCCAAAAAAAATCTCTCCAAACAAGTGATCTGAGTATCTGGGTGTTTTACTGAACATAAGAATTACTTACATGTGTAAATGCCACAATAAAGCATAAAAATATTTATAATAATATATAACTAACAAGTAATAAGTTCCTGGTCGATGAGTGATGATTTTCCAGCGTGCTCTCCTATTCTATGGCACATGGTACATCCAGACTAGGGCTGCAACAACTAGTCGATAAAATCGATAATGAAAATCATTGATACCGATTCTCATTATCGATTAGTCGGGTCTGCCCTCTGTGCACGATAAGCTTCCACCAATTGTGTCAAATTACAGCACTGAATAACGCATTTTTATGGACAAAATGTGCATCTAGAAATAGTGGAGTGGAAACAGAGTGAGCTGATGCAGGAAAAGTACATGATCCAAGTGCCCAAAACATGAGAATTGTTTATTTTAAGCTTCAAGCGAATGCATTAGCGTTTAACACACCCCGTCATGCACTTTGATAGATGTGTATGTCCGTCTGCATCCTCAGCGCAAAACGTTCATTTTACAGGTTATATCCACTGATCTATATAGAGAACAGTAGTTATATCCTCATCTGTAATGAGTATTTCCATTTTGCATAAAAGTGTGCCCTGACAGTCTGTGTTAAATGCGCGTCAAACAGACAGAACGCAGTAGAGAGGGAGACGCAAAAACACCCATTTAACTGAAATATCTGCTTTAGGCGCTAAATTTAGTTTTAAAAGTCAACATACAATTCAAGTATTTTATGAGAGTAATAACTGTAAAGGGATAACAGCATGTAATTTGAATATAAATGTAAGACGTTTCTACAGGATAAAGAAATGACAGTAACAGGATACTGTGTCCAGAGCGAATGTGTGTGTGTTCCTGCAGAACATGCCTCTTATGTGGTAACACTGAGTTTGTGGTTTTTTCTTTATTTTTTTTTAAATATAATTTTTATGTAGGGATTTAAACTTCCTTTTTTTGCACATAATGTATAGCACAAACATACATATTATATTATATAATATGTTTGATGGGTCGCAAACCGTATTGATTACAATTGAAGATAACCACACAAATACCATATAGTTAAACTATGGATTTGAAGCAAAACAATGGTTAATTTGTGGTTACCATTGAATAACTACAACAACCCTATTATTTATTTATTATTATTATTTTTGTTTGTAAAACCATGGTTAATTTATGTAATGGAAGATATGTTCACTATGTATGTTTTCATAGCACTCAGCTGGCACATTTGTTTGAAGGACAGCACTGGACAGGATGTAGAATAGTGTGTTTTGTCAATAAAATGAAAAAGTAGCTTTTTGTCCGATTAATCGATTATCAAAATAATCGTTAGTTGCAGCCCTAATCCAGACCTGTCAATCAGGGCGATCAGCCCAATCCAAGCACGCTCCAGCTGTAAGAGAATGTCCGATTGCTCTCTACACATCATCCCTGCCCACTTTACCCACCCACCTCACCTGAGATCCAGTTTCTATTGGTTGAACTTTCAAATGACGCTGTAGTAACTTTTAAATGTCACAAAGAAAGTTTGCGAAGTTATATCGCAAAATGCCACGCAAAAGCTTCATCTGTGTACTGTTGTTATATGCATTGGCGGTGATCCTTTCATACAAATACTTGGTATAGTTTGGTCTCAAACTGAAACAAATATGATTTTTGTATTCTGCTAGTTGAGACCAATTCAACGATATATAACAAAAGACTCAGTTATTTATGATGTTTTACAGACCACATTTCAATCCGTCATTTTTCACACTATAAAAATGGTGGTCCTCTAATATTATAGCAAGTTTAAAAGCACTTGTTAAGAGTTAGTCATATTCATTATCTGTAAAGCCAAGCTTCTAAGCTTTAAAATGACACCTATTTTTTTGTTTGACTCCGGTACCGGGCCGAGTTTAAGTGGGTAAGCAAGTCACTTTGGTTACACAATAGTTTTCTCTCTTTATAACTGAATTGTGTATGAACATAATGCAAATAGGACTAACAAACCACATTATGTTGCTGTGTGAATATAGACATGCTACCCTCTCACCGTTCAATGATAGCTGTATGTATGGTGTATACCTTCCGCAAATGTAATACGTTTTCTTTATCCTTCTCAAAGGACTCTAGTACATAATCCAGCTGGACTGAGAATGTCATCTGACCTTCTCTTTAAATTCAACAGAACATTTTACCTTTTGAAGCTAGTTGGTAAAATGTCCACTTGTCAATAAAAAACAGATTCCTGCCTGAGGCACTTTGGGAGGACTGCATCTTTCCCTTGCTTCCACTCTCTTGTTCCCTTGTACTCCTAAAGGTATTTAGAGGACACTCCAATGGACAAAAAAAAAAAATCCTGTAGCTAGAGAGTCTCTTAATTAAATCTGTTTATTCAAGACTCATTTTAATTCTATTTTGTTTGATTAATTTAAAAACGAATTAAAAAAAGAAACTGTTCAATTATATGCAAATAAAATAAATAATATTGACTTCTAAAACCACTTTTTGTCATGTCTATTCAATGCTTTCGCCTGCCACATTAATGTAACGTCTTTGAATTATCTTCATTTTGGGGGGTTTCTCAGAAAATATTGATATGCACAATGAAATTGATTAGTTATTGCCATGTCATTATTTTGATTAAAATATTTAATGGATTAACAACCTATTTTGCACTAAAATCATCTATAACATCTGATACCTGTAGAGAAACAACTGTGCGATTAACATGTGGACAAACATGTTGCTGCTCATGCGTTTGTGTATGTATTTATGTATGTATCCTTTGATGTGCTACAGATCAGGCACGTGATGCACTAATACTGATTACATAATCATCATTTAAAACTTGTTGACAGTAGCAGCACACTGTTGGTTAATTAATAGTGAAAAACACTCCTGTTGAACATGCACTGAGCGAACACTTGATAAGAAGATGAGGCAAAGGACGATAATGACGCTTAATAAACGTAATATGCACGAAATGTTCTATTTTGGTAAATCTCTGGCAGATGCAGACACATGCACACACGGACTGAGGATGGGGATGGGGCACAAGGTCAGCCAAACTGCAGCCTGCCCAGAGCAGACGGGGCTCAAGTGCCTTGCTCAAGGGCACAATGGAGGAAGGTTGTACGGTGCAGGGCATTTCAGAAACACTCTTCAAAATAAAGGTTGTTCAATGATTCTTAGATTAAGACATCAGTTTCGACTTTATAGGGGGTACTTATTACTGGCTTTTGATCAAACGAAAACATTGCTCCTCTTCCTCCTCCAAAGCTTGCAAGACTTAATGGAGTTCTCAGATCTTCTGTACTCAGGGTTTTTCCCGCATTGAAAATGAATCTTTGTCCCGCCAAAGATTTATTTGATCATTTAGTATCTGCTGTTCTGCTGTACCAGTACCCGCTGATAGCCGTCTGCTTTAAAACGGTCCTGTGAGTGTTTCTTTAAATGCTCTGTGAAGAGCGTCAAAGGTTTCTTTTTAAAATGCAATGTAACCATACACAAACATGTCTGTTGAGCGTGTGAATCAGATGTGTTTAAGTTAGTCAGAATCAGCTCAACACCGCTCTAAATGGCGGGTTTTTTGTTCAGCATGAATGTTGCACAATTGCAAATCCTTTTATTATAACCAACAAAGTATAAACATGAGGTCAATAAGAGATTCATTGCACAGCTTCATTGATTATAACGGGAGTTTGAAAGTGCAGCTAATGGCAGCAATCTTTGCTTGCTTTTTTTATATCTAGATTTGTCATGCTGCTAACTACACATTGCAAAGATTTAAATGTGCACCTGAAATCCGGTTGACAGGGATCATTATAGAAAAGAAACAAAACAATCTGATACTGTATGTAAAATGATATACAAGTCTAGGAGTGTAAGTGCGAAATAATAGACCTGCCACTCTTTCCTATGTAATGTGTTACTTTGTTTTTCCATTTTATTAGCCTTCACTTCACTTCAGATTTTTAACAGATAATTATAACAGAGAATTCTGCGGCGAACGCTTCCACTAGATCTCGCAGTAGCAATGTTATTCACTTTCTCACTGGATCTCCCAATGCTGTGTAGTAATGGCATCGCCTGATCGAGATAGGCCCCGCTTTAGTTTTGTTTGTCATTTCTCATATGTAACAGAAATGGCAGCTCTCATCTGTTGGGCTCATCAATTTAGTCGCACCAGCAGGAAAAAAAATGGTCGCAAAAAGTGACCATATGGACGCAGTCTGGAGCCCGTGGAATGGCCATGCAGCATGTGCAGTCCAGTTTGCTGCGTTGGATGACAAGTCGATAACGCACGCACCAATTTCACGGTTATCACCATAGACTGTATAAAACAAGATTAGCACCCCATCCCCTCTCTCGCTCCCCCCAAAAAAACGGATTTACGCAATTTACATGGGTCATCAAACCGAGGTAAAGTGGAATTTGATTTTATCTTCCTGGACGGGTCGCAGTTTATCTGGGCGATCAACGTAAGTGTTGATCAGTGTTGATGCATTTTGGGAGTTTTACTCTTTTATTTCAATTGTATTATACATCTATTAATGAGAATGGATCGGGTCACTCGCACTGGTGCGGCTAAATATTTTTTCACAGTCGCACGCAGTAATTTTCAGTCGCAAATACGACCGAAATGGTCGCAGTGTAGAGCCCTGCTGTAGTGTGAAGCAGGGTGAGAGAGGAATGAGGCCACTGGAGTAATTGCTAATGAGAGACAAGCACGACACACGGCTCGAGAGCAGTGGAGCTTTTATTATGCCACAGACGACCGCTTACGCTTCCTCCACTCATGCATAAGTGGGATAACGCAGCACTTTTATCATATTAGATACATTTGAGTGTGTTGAAAGTTATTGTGGCGAGGTGGACGAGCGAGAGACATGGGAGGAGCGAGCGAGATCGGTGTGCGTGATTGAGGATGAACGTCACCTGCGAGGCACACCGGTCTCGAGTCCTGTCATGAGGGAGCACGGAGGCATATAAGGACGAACGACTCCAGTGAAGGACGAGAGAGGACCAGGCCTGGGATTTTGCCTTGTGTTTTATTTACGTTTTGTTATGTGTGTGCGCGGCAGTCGTCCGCGAGGGGCTGCTGCTTTTACTTTCATTTTGTGTTCATTTTTTTTATTAAACTTGTTGAATGTTCGCCGGTTCCCGCATCCTTCTTCCCATACGAACAAACTCTGTTACAGTTATGTTATAAAGTTATGCTACTCTGTGTGTTCACTCGGCGGCTACTATGTGACTCTTGTTGCACACTGCAGTAAGCTAGATCGATATTAGGCATGGTAAAAACATGGTACGTGCGGTAAATCATGAAAACGAGATTTAAACAATAAGACTGTGTTGAGCTATATAACAATGGTTCGTTTTCTGTCGATGAATGTATCCAAACAGTTTATCACCTGTCTAATAAAACACATAATATATTAAAGCGTCTTTGGGGTTTCCATGGTTTCTACAAAATGAAACCGGAAATCAAAAGTAATGCGGGTATATGATGTCATTGGTAGGCGACTCACGGACACAGTCCGTGTCCTGGTTAAAATTGCTTATTTCTCTGGATTTAAACATTCTTAGAAAAAATTGTGATAATGCAAGTACACAAATCAACAAAATATATAACATTATTCTAGTGGGGTTTTTATGCAAAAAATCTTACATATTGTGCCTTTAACAGGAATCTTTCATTTTAAGAGTATAGAATCTCACCACGTTGTTTCTCAACCTGATTAAAAAAAAGACTGGAGAATGTTCATGTACTGACATACAGTTTGGTAACAGAAAAGTGAGAAATGCAATTCTGCCTGAACAGACAGAGTATGGAAGTGAATCATAAGGGGTGATCAGTCCCACACACAGCTACTGTGGCCCAGCGCTTTGAACAGCTACACATTTCTGCATCTAATCCTACGCCAAGCAGTCTTTGATCATGCGATGACTGCTGGACCATTATGACCAAACATGGACATTCTCTAAAGTTAAGGCTGTTCTATGAAATAGCACCTGAAACAAATAAAGACACAGTCTCTGGATAAGTATTTATGTAATTTCAATGACAAATACCAGGCATTAAGGTACATTAAGCCATGCCTTGGTGCATGCTGACACATCTAGTGCGAGTTTGAAGCCTGCTTGTGAATTGTACCGATACTGTTGCCGTGTTTCAGTCATCTGTGCACAACCAAAACAGTGCTACTGTATTAAAACCGTTTTTACCTTCAGTAGATTCCATCAAGCCTCAGCCATTTTCGAACGTTCAGACGTGTTTAAAGGGGCTATATGCAACTTTTTCCCCAAAATAAACGTAACTATAGCCTTTTTATTTTACCATTTATGACTCAAACATCTCCTGATGAGCATACTGACACCTTGTCCGCTCACAGTGGGTGCACCTATAAGCCTGTATCCTATTTTTCCTATTTTCTGGCGGGTCGTCTTTTCCCGCGCTGTCTGCGGATGTGACGTCAAGCGCGTTCATGTTAAACGTTTCAGATCACTCTGCCACCACCGCTAATCAGCGAGTAGCCTACACTCGCAAGCAGTGCAATGGATTTAACGAATACACAGAAGAGACCCAGGACAACTCGGACACCAACAGTAACTCCACAGAAGACTAAAAAAGTTAAACCCCTGACAAGTGGCAAAAAAAGGTCGAAGATTGAGAGAGACCAGCGCATTGCAAGGACTAGAGTGAACATCGGCTTCGCATTTGAGCCTTGGAGGGAGCTCAGATCTGTGTTGGGAATACTAATTAGTAATTAGAGCCAAGTTTCATTTCATGTTCTGTATGACATTCAGCTAAGTACACAATTGCTCACAGAAATGATGCATCAAGATAAGATTTAGAATTTTATATATATTTATATATATATATATATATATATATATATATATATATATATATATATATATATATATATATATATATAAACAAAAATAAATATGAATAGTACATCAGTAATGTAAAGTCTTTTTGGGTGTCTAGAAAAGCGCTATATAAAACTGATGGATTATTTATTATATAGCCATGTAAAGCTACATTATATTGTTTGTTGTTTCTATATCTTAACAAAAAATAAGAGGTAAATGAAGATGTAAAGTGTGATGCATTTTATTTCACATAAGACATGTAGTCAATAAATATTGCTAAATAGTATTATGTATATGTGTCTTTCATACTTGGTGATAGTAAGCTACTTGTGTATAATAAGTGGTCAAGGACAGTGCTCAGTCGTCAAGGACAGTGCTCAGATTTGTGTTTTTAATATTCTACGAAAGATTCGGTCTGTGCGCCCTTCATCAGAGTGTATGCCAATGGCGAAATGGGTTTATTTATTTATTTATTTATTTAATGTATTAATTTTTTGTGTAGTTTGTCAGCTACACGTTTGACGTTTTTGATAAGAGAATACTTATCTCAAACATTATATGTATTTGACAGTTCTTACCTCTGTAAACATAATGTTGACCTCCTTGCAGCAGATGACTTGTGAAGTGTGCACGTACGAGCGCGCGCTGCGAGAGCGAGCAGAAATGAAGAGCAGTTCTGTTTTTTGGCCACAGGTGTCAGTCGCGAGTTTAAATTTCAGAAAAACGCATATAGCCCCTTTAATGATGCAAAATATGCTATACCAATTCCAACAATGGCTTTGACTGATTTAACACAATAATTTTCTGCTTGAAAAAACATCTATAACCATCTATCTATCCATCTATTTTTGAAAGAAGTCTCTTATGCTCGCCAAGGCTACATTTATTTGTTTAACAATCCAGTAAAAACTGACATTATGAAATAGTATTACAAAAATATATTTTCATTAAAAAAACAGTTCAGAATTCATTCTAATATGCTGATTTGGTGCTCATTACAACATGTTTTATTATTATGTTGAAAACAGGTGTGCTGCTTAATTTTTTTGTAGATTTTCAGGATTCTTCGACGAATAGAAAGTCAAATAAAAACAGTTATTTTTAAATATAAATCTTTTGTGACATTATAAAGGTCTTTACTGTCACTTTTGGTCCATTCAATGTATCTTTGATTAATAAAAGTATTCATTTCTTTGAGAGAAAAAAAAATCATCCTGACCCCACACTTTTTTTTTAACAATACTATATATAGCACTTTTCAAAGGCAACTGAAGCTGATGCATGTAAAAGATCAGATTCAACATATTAGCATAATCTCCCAAATTTTTATTGTCTGTCTTTATAATTTATAATAGTCTCACACACACACAAAAAAGCCTCTGGCCTAAGACAAATCTGGAAAACATGTAGGAATTATGAGGTTACCATTTCACTCTAAATGAATTAGCCTGTGTGTCTACTTCACTATACAATATTCATAAAGTTAGTGTCGCACAAAATGCAGAAGACTGCGGAACAGAGAATCTAAACTTAGCCCTTAAAAGCTGCTTTCAAAGGTTTTCGAGTTGCTTCGCCCGTTCTTCTCCCAAATAGACTGTCATTTCCCGTGAAGGCAGCACTAAGAGGGAAAATGACCTCGTTCGGCCCGGAATACAGCAACCAATCTCCATGTTAGCCGATTGTCCTTTACAACCCCCGGGAAAGAAGCATCAAGAGGAATAGGAAGAAAGAAAATAAGTGAGGACGAGAGAGACATGTTGGTGGTCTGTCAGGGAGAGGGATCCTTTGTGCAGACCCTCTCTTCTGATAAACCCTGAAGGAAGAAAGACGGAGAAAGAAAATAAAAGAGAACGAGAAAGAACTAGAGATGGGGGAAAGGAACGTTCACATATAGCAGGATTGCAGAGATTAAAAGAAGAGGGGACAGACTGAAACTTGACAAAGGTCTAAAAGCTTTATCTTCTAAGAAAAGACCTGTAAAGCTCTGTCTGATTCTATAGTTCAAAGAGCCACATACAGTATGGGAGCTTTCCTGTCAGCCGACTTAAAATGACACCAACTTGCCTAGGGATTTGTTATCCAGTCTCCTATTGACACTAAACGACTGTAAATGAATTACTCATTTCAAATCTTTGTAAGAAATATCCATCTATAACAGCATCTAAGAACTGCTGGGAGTCCATAATAACAAGGTGGCCATGAAGGCGTTACTGTTGGGGGAGAGAGCAGGATATATCGGAGTATTGAGCGATGGCAGATCGTTTGTCCACTGTGTACCATTCCGGAGTCTTTTAAAGCATCTTAAATTACATTCCAGCTTAGGTTCGCCTTTGTAACTTTATTGTGGTGTCTGCTTGAAGCGCAGCAATAAATCACACAAAATAACGAAGGACAAGTTTATTTTGGCTTTTACAGGACTTTCACTTAAGCTGTAGTGATACCTCCTTGGGGGCATTTGGGAACGCAAGAGCACAGGTAAAGTGTAAACAAGAGCTGGATCAGTATTTCAAAAATGACACAGAATGCTGTTCTAAGCTAAATTAAGACTGACAACTATTTGACGTATAAAAATCCAAACTTTCTTTTTGTGCTATAAATATTTTAGTAATAGATACACTACCATTTAAAGGTTTGGGGTCAATACTTTTTTTTTTACTTGATACATTAAATTCAGGAAGAATGCATACATCAATCAAAGCCGTGACAGAAAAAAACATTATCACTTTACAAATACTGTAAATGCTGTTTCCTTAACATTTTATTCATCAAAGAATCCTGAAAAAAACACATCATGGTTTTCACAAAAATAAAATAATTTCGGGCTACAGGCAAAACAAGTTTGTCGATTTTGAGGTTCACAAAAATGAGTTCATTAAGCCCTCGTCTAGCAATCCCAATGTAAAAAATAGCAATTAAACAATAAAAGTATCTTTATTTGTACGTTTTCTGAGAAGAGTGCCTTTCCTTTGTCCATGAAAACAATCTTACTCGCGCTGACTGACAAATCCGACACGCGCACACTAAGACAGTGTATATACATTCCCAATGTATATATTCAATCCCGATATACACACATACACAGAATTCCCATACTTCAAAATATCTGTCTTGGTGAGTATTCACGCAAACATCATCTGTTATGTCTTATGTGAACGTTTGATTAACTGTTGGGGAAAAACATCCGTGCAGTACAGTTGAGCTTAATATATAGTCTGTCGGTTTCATTGATGTTAATCAAACAATTGTGGTATCATTTTGACTTGATGTGTGCCAAATTTGGTGTTATTACAAGAGATTTTAAGGTATGGTTGCTAGGTGATTTTGTTTTGTAACCTTCAGAAAACTTTAGACATTTGACTCTATCGACTTCAAACAGGTGTAGCTCAATAATTTGTCCGATTCAAACAAACCATACATTGAAAATTTGCTCATTGTGACTCATTTTGTGGGGTCACAAGCAACACAATCATTTTCAAGAGGGCTGCACGTTATATAGTTTTAGCATCAATATCGCGATGTGCTCATCTGCGATAGTCACATCCCAGGATGTGCAATGTCAAGTAGAGGGATCGTAGTTGATCCGTGATCCACGGATGTGACTCGCGGATTAATTGCAAAGTTTAACCATCATAGAGTGAAAGTTTATCATTTGAATGTGTTTTAAGTCGAGTCAGGCATCAAGCGCAAGAGGATTGCGAGCTGTTTTCTCTGCACATACACAGAGCCACTCATACAGCACGTCAACGCTGAATTCACCCTTCGCCACGAGTTTGATTGACAGGCGATCTGACCAATCACAACGCAGAATCTTCCGTTTTGTCCTTGGTGGACTTGAACATGAAAAACTGTGTGTAAAACTATGTGTCTTTCCACTGTACATTTCTTCTAGTGTTCATTCATGTTTATTTGATGCTAATTAACTAGAGATGAACAGTTCACGAGCAGCTTTAACTGAGTGATCTGTCAAGACACATTAAAGAGCCACAAAACAGTATTTATTGTTTAAATTGCTTTGCAAAAACAAAAAAGAGAGAGAGAGAGAGAGAGAGAGAGAGAGAGAGAGAGAGAGAGAGAGAGAGAGAGAGAGAGAGAGAGAGAGAGAGAGAGAGAGAGAGAGAGAGAGAGAGAGAGAGAATTTGACGGTTGAGATTGACGGTTTGTGTCCTCTTTGCTCCGCGATGTATTTTTCCCTGCATGAGAACATGATGTGTGGTGTGAGAGCGCAATGGCTTGTTGGATATAGCAACAGTAACTAAAGGGCTGCAGGCCTTTTGAGCTTAAACGGACATGTTCACGCAGATAATAAAGTCAAAATGCCTGTTTAAACACAGTTGTTAGAAAGAAAAAGGATGTGTGTCATTTATATTAGGTCCGTGCATTCGTCTTAAAGGGACAGCAGCCTAATGTACCCGCAGCTGTTTGTCACCATGATGATCAAACAACAAAAAAGAGAAAATGACATTAGTCGCTTTAACAAAGATAAATTGTATTAATTAATTATATTAGTTATTTATACAGTGAAAACTGTTATTTTACATTTGATTACTCGATTTCTGTACCTGAAAACTGTTAGATTTACCTGGAAAACATAAAGCACTGCTTATTTCAACTGTATCTTTCTTCTGTTGTATTTATCTGTGCTTGTAATTTGTTTATTATTTTCTATGCCTTACAAAATCCCTCCCTCACAAAATCACCCCAATTATTCCAGAATTATTAATTATTTACAAATAGAGCGATTCAAATCATCTGGTGAAATTGTTTTTATAATCGCAATATATATTTAAGAAAAACTAAATATCGCAATGTAAGTTGTTTCCAATATCGTGCAGCCTTAATTGATAATACTAAGAAATATTTCTTAAGCATTTAATCAGCATATTACAATGCTTTCTGAAGGAGAAGTAATGAACTGAGCCAGTGCAGCGAGTTTTATTGTAGCTGACATCATCAACTAATGTCACGGTGACATCAGCAAAGTGTCCTATAAGCTGGTTGGAGAGGAGTTGGCTTTCACCCTTCAAGTGGGTTTTCTGCGCGTTACTGTGTTTTTTTATAGGCACTTATATGGCACCGCTGATGACATCATATGATCTAATGTGCCAGTACAACCTCAGTCTATTGCTAAATGAATAACAAGAAAATTTGAGGGTGCATGTGTGGGAGATGGATAAGTGAAAAAGAAAAGGACTGTGTGTGCGGCGCAGTCCGCTTCTAAGTGTATGTAACATATTTAATTTATGTCAGCCCCTATATTCTCTTCTCCCATAATGCACCTCTCTAATACAGATAGGATAAAAGCAGCTTCAATGGGGCAGAAAACCGCTTTAGTGTTTAACTCTTCAGCCCTGGCTCTCTTTTCCTCCTGTTTTCTTTCTCCGTCTCATCCACCTCATATAGACCCTAAACGCATATGCCCAGACCTCATTCCAGAAGCTGAACATGCAAACCACATAAAGCAGCTCATAGAATATTCAGTCCTACCCCCTCAGTGTGCGTTAGTGCCTGTGTGTGAGTGCTCCCTGCCCTTTCTTTCCCACATGGAAGGCAGAAACATGGTTAAAAAGATGCGTCCTCGCGCCTTCATTTTTAATAAAACGCGAGAAGGAAAACCTGGGTTTACAGTGGAGGGAAGCATCCTCTAGGACCCTCACATACACGCTCTCAAAACAAACTTACGCACCCCCATGAGTGCACCACAAAAAGACATGCAGTTGAACTTGATCAAAGCAAGCCAAGAGACACAGAGGAACAAGAGAGAAAGGATGTATAAAACTATAGAGATGAAGGCCATTCTGAAAATTTTTAAAGGGATTGTTCACTCACAAACAAAAATTCTGGCATTACTTTTAAGTCAATTCAAACCTGAATCACAAAAGAACACAATTTGAATAATCTTTACATGGTTCTGTCCAACTCCTACTTGTTCAAATCTCTCCTTTTATGTGTCATGGGGAAAAAACAGCAGCATACAAGTTATGAGGGTGAGAACATTTTAAGTCTGGGTAACTAATCCGAGTGAATGACAATTCTGTCATCATTTACTCACCCTCATGTTTCCAACATGTATGACTTTGTTTCTTCAGCGGAATATAAGAGAAGATATTTTGATAAATGTTTTAGTGTTTATGTCTACACAATGGAAGTTAAACTGTTTGGTTACCAACATTCTTCAAAATATATTTTATGTTCTGCAGAAGCAAGAAATGCACACAGGTTTCGCTGAGTAAATTATATAAACAATCCTCATTTAGGGGTGAACGATCCCTTTTAACAATACTTCAAATATGTCTCAATGTATAATCCAAATACACATACATGAAAGCCAACAGAATTGTGTATACCACATGACGGGGCTAATTTGATAAGAATCGATATAATAGCTGCTGCAGTTAGAGATCATGCACTGTGATGGTTCTGCTGATAAATAGTATATAGCCAGCGTTTTGAACAAAATCCACTTCCACTCCTGACAGTAACATTATAATCTTTGCCTAATTTTCGCCATCAAATACAATTTGTGAAAAAAAATTACTCTTGACAAGACAAAAATGATATGTGGAAACTCAGTTCCATGCTAATAGCATCATGCATGCAAAAGTTACAATTTAGGATGCCAAACATTATTGTGTTATACAGTACTTTGAGATTAATTACATATATCTAACACGATTCAATTTAACACAGTTAACACATTTACCTATATTGACACTGAAGCCGTTTCATTCGGTTCAGTCTGATCAGAAAGACCAGAAGCTTCACAAGCCGACCTTGATGTACTGGTCAGAGGATATTATACAGTATAAATAAATCATAAATGCTGAGAAAAGGCTTCCTGTATTTGTTTACAAATACCATTTGGCTTGATATTTTGATACTGAATGTGAGGAAATTATGCTTTTTCGTGCCAATGTAAACTACCATTCAAAAGAAAGAAATGTATGCCTTTATTCAGCAAAGACGAATTAAACTCATGAAAATGTTATAAAAGATTACCAATTCAAATAAATTATTTTCTTTTCTAACCATCAAAGAATTATTCAAACAATCCTGAAAACATTTCTATCAATATAGTATTAAAGGGTTAGTTCACCCAAAAATGAAAATTCTGTCAGTAATTACTCACCCTCATGTTGTTCCAACCATGTAAGACCTTCGTTCATCTTCGGAACATAATTTAGTATATTTTTGATGAAATCTGAGAGCTGTCTCACTCCTCCATAGGCTTTCAGAGGGACTGAAACTTGATGGCCCAGAATAGTAAGTAAAAACGTCATTTAAGGAGTCCAAATGACTACAGTGGCTCTGTATTAAGTATAAAACACAACCGATGAGGGTGAGGATGAGGTGCCATGTGATGAGGAAGATGAGGTCATAGGTCTATCATGCGACGAAAATACTTTTTGAGCGGAAAAACAACAAAAATAACGACTTTATCCCACTAGTATTGTTGTTCAATTTGAGCCTCTGACGAGAGTTCGCGGGAGTGCCACGACGCATGCGCGAGAACTGAGATTAACCCTACTCCGAAAGAGTGAGCAGCCAGTCAAGTAGTAGTAGAAGAAGAATCTCAGTTCTCGCGCATGCGTCGTGGCACTCAAATTGAACAACAATAATAGTGTGATAAAGTCGTTATTTTTGTTGTTTTTCCGCTCAAAAAGTATTTTCGTCGCATGATACACTTAATACAGAGCCACTGTAGTCATTTGGACTCCTTAAATGACGTTTTTACGTACTATTCTGGGCCATCAAGTTTCAGTCCCTCTGAAAGCCTATGGAGGAGTGAGACAGCTCTCAGATTTCATCAAAAATATACTAAATTATGTTCCGAAGATGAACGAAGGTCTTACATGGTTGGAACAACATGAGGGTGAGTAATTACTGACAGAATTTTCATTTTTGGGTGAACTAACCCTTTAAGCAGTAAACTTTTTAACGGTAGTGTATATATAACTATGTGTAACAACACACGCAATATTTTAAACCAAAATAAAGGAGAGGTTTTTTTTTATTATTATTACTTTATTATTATTAAAATAATATTATTATTATTTTATTATTATCAGGACCTACAAATATTCCCTAATTGCATTATTATACATTATATTCAACATTATATAGTAGTTTAATATAGTAATGTCACTCAAACGCTTCGAATAATCATACTACTAAAACAAAATGTGATATGGTGATTTAAATGATATGTGCCGTTAGAGCATGTATGCGCTTCAGGTGATCAATGCAATCGATCACCTGATGTCAAAATGACTAGGCCTGTTCCAAAACTGTAAATGGTTAGTTCATCCAAAAAATTTAATTCAGCATTTGCTCACTCTCATGTTTTTCCTGATCACGCAAGCTTTTGAAGGGCCATGTTAACTACAGTATATGCGCGTTATTGTAAATCTGTTCATCATATAAACCACTCGATTGATTATTTTTTATGATGCCTTTATGATATTTTTTGGATCTTTTAAGTTTTAGAGGAATGGTCTTTAAAATGAGGAACAGAATCTTATAGGTTTGAAACGATATGAGGGTGAGTACATGATGACAGAATTTACATTTTTGGGTGAATTATACCATATAAATACAGTAAGCCAAGTCTTGAATAAAACTAACTCTATATTGCGAATCATATTGTTTACATCAATATACATACATATCGCATTATTATATTGCGATGTATCGGAGACATAGCAAAATTAGCATGCAATTCATTTTTCCAGTTTAACGCATTGTCAAAATGTGTTATTAAATATTAAATGCATTAAATATTTTAAATATTTAAAAATATTGAATGTAATTAATGCAGAATCCGTTTTTATGTTATCCTTTGGCTAGCGTAACATTAAATGACCATGCTCTTATTCATGCAAATGCTTTTAAACCATTCAAGCGCAACAAGACGAGAACGCTCTGTCTGTGAATGTGACACACACAACGTAATTTATATGCAGTTAAGACTAAAGTGTTTGATAACTTTATTCAATTTCTGCATTTCTGTTAGATAGATAAGAAGGCCACATGTAAATATGACATTTATAATAATGGGTTTATGTGAAGATCGTTTTAAGTTCACTTAAATTAAAAGTTGTCGCTGCCTTTTTTTTAAAGCCTAATAAATGTTGAAATTTATATTATTTCAATTATACTGTAATGTTAAATGATATCTTTTTAAAATAGCAGTATTAGTATCAGAGTGATACTGGCCTTCATTGATAAAAAAAAAAGATGCCATTACAACAAATATTTAAAAGATACTGGCTTTAAGTTATTTCTACATTCATTTGGAGAGTAACTGTGAAATTATTATTACAATATAAAAATATTAAAATATTGCAATTAATTAGTAATTTTTTTTATCAATTGACAGCACAATTATATATGTGTGTGTGTGTGTGTGTGTGTGTTCTTCATTCCTCATTAATACACCTTATAAATGTGAAAAGAATCTGATAATTGTGAAATTGCGATATCGGATGGTAATTGTGTCTTTATATTTCTGTTTATTTCATACTTGGAAATGCATTGTGCTTGACATGTTATTGCACAGCCAATACAGCAATGGCTATATAAGCCTGAGTATCAAAAGGAACTCTTGTAGATGATTTAAAGAAGGGATGAGAAGCGTTATGGGAAACAGCAAGCAGGGGGCCTCTTAATGTTTGAGTTTCATTCACATCAGCCCCAGCATTTGACTCCCTAAGCAGTGCTTCCCTCCTGAAGAGTCTCTTCAATTATTACCCTCCAAGCTCTACAGCAGCACCGGGGCGCAATGTGTCAAAGCTGGATGATGTCGCTCCGAGGAAATTAGATAATGAAAAATCGGAACCTTGTGAATTCTAAACACCTTTCAATACTTTCCATCACAAACAACTCGTCATATATAGAAAGAGAGGATACCGTTTCAGGGTTTTTCCTGGGTCAAAAATGGTCTTTTCGGTGGTGGTGGACAAAAGACCATTTGCATGTAAATTCAGAGCCCAGTACTGACAATGAATCGAAAATAAAATGCAAAGAAAAAGTTTGTAATATTAAAGGTAGGGTAGGCTATGTAATTTTCGGAGAGGCTAGCAATAGCAAGCTAGCTTTGAAATCATAAGATTCCTTCAGAGTGTCTCTAATATACAGCAGGGAGCAAACAAAAAAAACTTTAACAAGAGATGGCGTTAAACTACCTCATGTCTCAAAGCACATAACATTACAATAATAATGAACATAAACAATTTGAAGAGGACTGACATGTACCACCTGACTGCTGAAGATTCACTTCGGCGTAGATAGTGTTGCCATTGAAACGCATACATTTTAGTCACAAACTGCTCAGAGTATAACATCACAGGTTTCCATCTCTTCTAAATTACAGTAGTTATGGTGTGACCGCAGCATAAGGCTTGTTGTCTACTCTGCCTAGCATGAAACGCACTGACGATGTGATTGGACGAACATTTTATGGTCCTACGCCTTCCGCAAACAATATACACTATATTGCCAAAAGTATTGAGACACCCCTCCAAATCACTGAATTCAGGTGTTCCAAACACTTCCATGGCCACAAATCAAGCACCTAGGAATGCAGGCTGCTTTTACAAACATTTGTGAAAGAATAGGTCGCTCTCAGGAGCTCAGTGAATTCAAGCGTGGTACCGTGATAGGTTGCCACCTGTGCTCAAGAACAGTGTGTAGAGAGCTTCATGGAATGGGTTTCCATGGCCGAGCAGCTGCATCGAAGCTTTACATCAAGTGCAATGCAAAGCACCGGATGCAGTGGTGTAAAGCACGCCGCTACTGGACTCTAGAGCAGTGGAGACGTATCCTCCGGAGTGACGAATCCCGCTTCTGTCTGGCATTCCGATGAACGAGTCTGGGTTTGGTGGTTGCCAGGAGAACGGTACTTGCCTGACTGCATTGTGCCAAGTGTAAAGTTTGGTGGAATCATGCACCCAACTTTATGGGAACAGTTTGGGGATGGCCTCTACCTGTTCCAACATGGCTGCGCACCAGTGAACAAAGCACAAAGTTTTGGGAGCATTTTAAAGCAGGCGGCTATCAGCAGATACTGGTACTGCAGAATGGCAGATATCAATATGTCATATTAAATGATCAAATAAATCTTTGGCGGGACAAAGATTCATCTTGGCGGCCACCAAAATATTTGCAATGCAGGAAATATCCTGTGTTTAACAGCAGCTCTAAAATAGTATCTATTACCTTTACAAAACTAAACGCACATTGCATAACATAAAATTGTCTGATTTAAGCGAGAATACCGCAATCTACTTTGTAGTTATTTCATCACAGTTAAAAGAGATTGTGCGTTCATCTAAAATTATCAAATCACTATTTGGAGGGGTAGTTTGAAGTGAACTCAGCCAGATGATGCAACGGGATGACATGGCCGCCTCGCCTACAAGAAGTTTCTACACTTTATGTGGATGAACAATGTGTAGTAATAGCCTAATAGTCAAATGTGAACAATATGAACATTAAAACATCCACATCTAGATGTTTAATGTCAAAATGACAGCATCAATGAATCAATGTGCAATCATAAACTTTTTCGGCTTTAACACTAAACTCTTTGTGGCAGATCTGTCACTAACCCAGCCACAGGTTTCTGTCACACCCACACAACTGTAACCGATTTTGCTATAAACACAGCTTATTGCCAACTTTGCAAAAACAAATAGACAGACAGAGGGACAGTGACAGAAAGACTGGCAATTTGTCAGGCTATATCTGATGCAGATGGCATGACTGATAAAGAAAATCTGCCAGGTATCTGAATTGTGTCTCATTTAATGCCAAACAGCTAGACAGTCGAAAACATAGCATTGAATATTTGAAATCAAGCTTTCTGTTTAGGCCTTGGTGGAAAACACCTGACTGATGCCAGATATGATGAAATATTCTGCGGTGGGTTGCTGTAAATGCCAAAGCAAAATAAGATGACAAATAAAGCGCAAACAGCCAGCCAGGAAGGAATGCATGCTTACCTTTTCGGCCATGGTCATGGCAGAGCCGCCATGGATTCCCAGTATGGGCATGGAAGTCTGAGAGGAAACAAAGTCCAGCATTTGTGCCACAGCTTCCTGGTCCGTGCCGTCTCCATAGACCAGCCCGTGCAGTCTCTGTCGGGACATGAGTTCACACAGGTGTGTGAGCATGCTTCCTGGGTCCGTCTGGTTCACCTGGACGCTGAGTACGGTCACATCCAGAGGCGCACCTATCCCACGAACCGGACGCAGGGCTGATTCGGATACGGTGGGGGTCTGGCCCAGAATCACAGCTACACTCAGGGTTGGAGGCTTCTCTGCAGCATGCGACCAACCCAGCAAAGCCCATAAGACCATCAACCAGACTACAGCTCCCATCATTCCTGGCTTCAGCCCCTGTCAAGATGAGAAGCTTTAAAAGGATGCAAAACATGCTCAGATACCCATCACATCTTAGCAAATCAGGCTTGCTAGATCTAA
This sequence comes from Romanogobio albipinnatus, assembly GCA_023566225.1. Taxonomy (NCBI): domain Eukaryota; kingdom Metazoa; phylum Chordata; class Actinopteri; order Cypriniformes; family Gobionidae; genus Romanogobio; species Romanogobio albipinnatus. The sequence continues at coordinate 15,699,112 of CM042241.1, forward strand.
ACTAGACCAAAATCAGATAACGCACAGACATAAATTCCATCCAGCCTATTACTCTGCACGCAATGATTCAGCGAGGCGGTCTGGGAATGAATGGAAAGTGAAAGCGGAAGACAAGGTTAAGATGGCATGGTACTCTGTTCAACTACTCAATCATTTAAGTCAATATTTTTCAATTAGTCTAAACAGTTAAATGGAACAGTGGTTCACTTATTAGCAATTAACTCTGATGTACTGTCTTACAAAATGTCAGCGTGGTTGCATTTAAATGGCCTGTCTAATTGTTAGGACTCTTCAATAGTTTATTATGATTCTAGGCAGAATTTGATGCCTGAATGATTCCAGATGGCTAGTGTAGCTGTCTCTTAAATTATAGTAATAATTGATGAAACCATGCACTAACTGGAGTGCATTATAACTTCATGAGTGAAGAACAGCTTCCACATGGTTAAATTTAAGGATGCTGATGTCAGCGGTTCAAAGATGGTCCAATCTCAGGAGATTAAATGTAAAAGTCAACTCCATAATGGAGGAATTCCATAGCACGTTCTTTTTTCTGTGGAACACAAAATGTATTCCTCTACAGCAGCTCTATTCCATACAACATAATGGTAAGTCCATACATACTCACTGGTAAGTCAATCAGCACCCTTTTCATTTTCACTGTATGGAAACACTTCAAAACATCTCCTTTTGTGTTACACAGAAGAAAACCATACATGTTTGGAATAACTAAAGCGAGAGTAACTGACTGATAATATTCCTTGAAGTTAAAAAATATAGATTTTTTCATTTGGCCTCTTTTATCAAGGTAGAGATACTCTTTTATCAAATATGCTTTGATAGCAAGATTGATCAAATTCACTCTGAACTTTTCACTCTCAGAAATGTCACTGGATACACCTGCTTCCTCCCTAGAAGCAGTCATCAGTCATCAGTCCATTTCATTCGCTGACTACCATTGGGACCCCAACACAGATGAAAAAGTACTCTGATGTTGAGAATTATCTGAGCACTAGTCAAATATTCTGTTTCTTATTTAAGTCTGGTTGAGTGACATAAACACTGACATAAACAGGATGTATACTGTATATAGCATCATAAAATAGCCAGTTTGTCTCTTAATATACTGTATGTGCCAGGGCATGTAATTTGAAATCAATACTCACCATGACACAAAAATCAATAAAATGAAATTAACTCCACAGTCCCCACAGCATGAATTTTGGGAGTTTGTTTGGGGTGCTCAGCAATGAACGATGCGATAACAATGTGCTGCCATCGGCTTCTGCAAATACTACCATTTTATATCACCAGTCCTTAACAAAGGACAAAGCTTAATGCAGAAGCTCATAAATGCATAGCTTAACAGAAAAAGTCTTAGCCTGGAATGTTGCACACTGAATATATTGCAAATGCCTAAATATGGGTAGTTGAGATTCAATACGGACATGAACTTTGTTTTCAACTTCAACGCAAAAATAAAAAATGTATATTTACATAAGATATTATATGTTTATATAAAACAATACATCGAAGTCTATAAACTAAATTAAATTTTTCACTATTTTTAATCACCTGCAATGTGACAAACGAAAGTCATATTAAGCCCCGTTTCCACCGAAATTACCCAGAACAATTTGCACCAGGAACTTTTTTCCCCTCAGACCTGCTACTGTCTGCGTTTCCACTGCGGTCTAAAGTACCGTAAAGATTAGGCAAATTAGTTCAGAGATGTGGGACTGCACCCGACTGCACATCCCAGTCAGCGACGGACAGGAATCATTTTTTTGCGACACTGTCTGCAAACAATAACTAGTATGAAGGAGATGCAAGCAGCGCTGCTTTTGCTGGTTGTGAATTGGTTTGATAAAGATGTAATTAACAAAACGGCGGAAAAGAGACAAGCACTGATACTAAAGCGTATTCTGAAAGCTCGTAAAGCTAGATTTAAAATAAGACAACTTATGTTATCATCAGCTATTACGGACATTGACCATGCGATTGCTGAGACAACGCGTGCCATCAGACAGAAAGAGCAAGACTTACTGAACGCAGAACGAACCTCGCAAAAGACTTTTAAAAATGCCGGTTGAAATAAAATGCTGCGTTAGCTCAACCAATCAGCATGTTCAGCGCCCAGTCCCACCCCCGAAAGTTCCTGAACTTAGAAAAAGTACTATCTCATGAGCAGGGCCGTTTGGAGGGGGATTTATTTACCCGGAACTTCATTTAGACCCTGGTTCCTGCGGTCGAAACACACCGAGTACCACCCCAAAGTTCCTGCAGTGGAAAGGCTGCTTTAGAAGGTGTATATCATGTCAGACTGCCGAGGACTGCTGTTGTACGTGTGTGTGTGTGTGTGTGTGTGTGTGTGTGTGTGTGTGTGTGTGTGTGTGTGTGTGTGTGTGTGTGTGTGTTTGTGTGTGATTTATGAGGACACAAATTTGTATAATGTATAATGGTATTACACTGGTATTACGAAGTAGACGTGAAATATGGGGATATTTCACATGTCCTATACATATGTTCCTGTACATCATTGCATGAACAGAAAAAAAGTGGATGACCGTTATCGGCTGATGTATTATATAATTCCTCCTACAATATAATTTTTAAATAAATGAAGCAAGAATTGTTTAACACTCGACAAACTAATAATTTATTGATGTGTTTTCAATTGTTGGCAAACACTTACTGCAGATAGTGAGAGGGTTCAGCTTCTGACAGCTAAAACATTTAGCTGTATTGTGAAGCATACTAATTAGTGCCAATCACATAATTGCCTAATTGCTTTTTTGATGGTTGCACTGGTAGTTTGTGAAGGTCCAAAAGTGGTGCATGCCTCAATGGCTGCGTTACAGATTCCAGAGGCTGGCAATTGTGCTCTGTTGCCCCAGTAACTTTCTCATTTAGTATACTCACTAACATCCATAATTTGCATGCTCACAGAGCTACCCCAGCAAAGCATCCATGCCCTTAAGCCTAACCCGGAGTAGCACTTAGTGTTTGCAAATGTAGTGCATCAATCTGCATCTCGTTCACTCCTTCTGCATGTGCATCTGTCAGATTTGTTGGACGTTTTACAAGTAAACGGTGTGTAATGTTTTCAGTCACATTAGACAATCACCTTCACCCTAAGCTTGCAGGATACAACTGAAGAGCAGCCAAGGTTCAAAATAAAGACGGTTTGTTTCACTCACATACAAAAACAGACCCATGGCTTTTTACGCATCAAAATTTAAGCAACGCTGCCAAAAACATCTTGCCAATAGGAGTGTTTGTACGAGTGAGGTTTGAGTATATGCCTGGAAGTACCAACCGCAGTTTTGATGGTCTGTCACAGCTCATATTTCATAATTCAAAACCACAGTGTAAAGTGCGAAGTGCAGATCGGCTCCTCTGTTAGCAGAATATCACCGCTGAGATCACTTCTCTACGCAGGCGAATGGGGAGGTTGTGGGTGGATTTCTGAGTTTGACTGTGTGGAAAGGTTGAGGGGTCAACAGTTATGAGTACTCTCAAAATAAGCACCTGCACTAGGTCCTCCTCCCCCATCTATCTGTTTCTCTGACCAACAAGACATATGCTCGTATATTCTTCTGTTTAAGGCCTAAACATGTTCTACCTAACGCAGACACTTCTAGCCATGCAAGCTTACAAAATGTGTGGAAAACTGGTATCGCCGACATTACCGTGTTTGTATGGTTAGTTTTCTGGAAAAGCAACAGTTTGAATAGAATATGTTTAAAGTGTGGCTAAAGTCAGTATGTACACAGCAACTTTCATTTTTAATTGCTCAAAATTTTGAAGGTAACTCCATTGCCCCTTTGAGTCCTGAGGTTTGCTACCAGCAAGAGAGCACATTAAGAATGTTCAACAGGGCTTTGCATTGGCCAAGTGCTCATGTCTGTGTTTGCATACTTGCGAAAATTATTTTTCTAGCCTAAAGTGTAAGAAGAGTTGTCTCAATATAGCAAATGTAAGAATGCATTGCTGTGTATCTGGGTGTTCAGTTAAGGTCATTTTTTTCAAGGCGTGTATAAGTGTCTCTATACATGAATGTGTGGGTAGGGAGGGGGCGGTTTTGAAATATTTTAGCTCCTAAATTTGTATTCTCCATTACAGGAAAGACTATTTCAGGCCTGGTCCTGTAAGCAAGAGGAAAACATCAAAAATGTGCTTGGACAACGTGACTGCACCCAAATCTGCAAGTCCCTTTTTCCCCCATTTAGACTGAACCCGCGAGACAACGGCGCCCCCTGTCGGATCTCCCTGTCCGCCGCTTCACACCTATTACTAAGCGTTCAATATTTAAAACGTTCTTACCTTGCGTGTCACGAGGTGTCAGTGAAGAAGACTCGCCGTGGTTGAAATGTGCCATCTGTGAAACTGACCGATGTCTTGTGAATGTTATCCACGAAGATTTCCTCACATTGAAGGCGCGTTTCTCGGCGCATTTTTTTCAGACCTTCGGTGAACCACCTTGACAGGAGCTTAAGTATTCAATGTTCTGAAAGAAAGTCAACCAAAATCCTTATACTAGGTTAACAAAAATGACAGAACTCATTATTTAGTGTATTTATATAACTTCTCGCTTGTGTTCAGAAAGAAAAGCCACACCAAAAGGCTTCGCGAGTGGGCTGATCTGCGTGGAAGCGGAACGGTCCCCCCGCACAGAAGTAACCTCTGAGTCTGACTACAATACCACACATGCGTGTTTTAAAGAATGGCCATCAGTGAGCTTCGAGTGTATTGTCACTGATGCAATAAGGTGTGTGTGTGTGTGTGTGTGAGAGAGAGAGACCTGGTGTGTTTAAATAACGGCCGGTGTGGTATTCCCCTCACGCGCGCGCGGGGTTTGTCTATGTAGGGCGCTCGCTCGCGCAGCAGGTGTTGCGCATCAAGGTGGTTGAAATAATTTCTCCCGTCACGAAAATAAGCCGACGATTTAGTCAACGGGAGGATCCAACGACTCCCATTTCAATGAGAGCGCACCCACATTTGGTAAGCACAATAATATGTGAATGATAGTCTTTGATGTTTTATTGAAAGTAAAAAGAGAACTTACCTAATATCCTGGTTATACATTTCCAATATACCAGTCATGCATTACACCGTGCCCTCACTATTCATCGCATAACCTTGCTCTTTCTTTATAAACAAATCCGTCAAGTTCAGCGCTCTTAACGGCGTAATTCCACCAGTGTCCTTGTGTCCATTCCTGACAGAGGTTCACCAGAAAAAGGGAAGGAAGATATGTTCAATGATTCAGTCGACATTAAACGACCACATGGCTTTTTCGCCCTAATATTTGTGTTATGTATTTCTGAGTCTCGAGCGCTTTCCGCAGTGGAGCTTGTGGAACAGGTCCGCGTGCCTCCACTGAGGGGATTCCGTCAATATCGCATCCTTTTGGAGAAAACTGCAACACGCCGTATTCGGATGTTAAAACGTCAATACCGGGGATGAGATCTATTTCTATAGATTCCTCTGCGACACCATCGGCTGAACTCGAGACATCATGGCAAACTGTCGAGCGCGTGTACGCTCCTTCACATCTCAGCGCGGAATTGAGGCTGGACTGGCCAATGCCTCCCACGCGCTCCGCGCCAAATTCAACTCAATTCTCTTCCACCTATTATTAAACATAAACATATACGTTTTAGAGAGGTATATATACTGATGTTCTGTCTGTAAACGCAGACGGACTAGTCTTATCTCTTATCTGAAAAAAATAATTTGGTTATGCCACCCAACTTTACAGACCATTGCCCTCAGACGCACACTCCATGAATCAAGTAGATGTTAGATTGAGGCTTGCGCGCGCTCTCTCGCTCTCTCGCTCTCTCTCTCTCTCTCTCTCCCCATCATCACACACACGAATACAGTCAAATGATAATGAGCGCCATTAACAGTCCCCGCGCATGATGGGCGCGTCAAAACTGTGGAAAATTCTCAATCACACGACGCCTCAGTAAACAACTAATTTTCCCTCTCGATGTTGTAAAACCATGTCCCATCCACTGTCGCCTCCACGTGTTAAAGAGAGCAAAACAGTTCAGCGAACCGACTCCTGTCTGTATCAATGAAAAGGGTATTTTTCGGCTTGCTCCGTTTGCGCCAAAATTGATGGTTCGTTATGAGTCAGACGCTCCCATCTGTGTAATTTCCCTGTAGGAAATCCACGGGAGCCGTTATGATCCCCAACTCATGCAATTAAATCAAATGATTTTATGCTTTAAGATCATTCACCCAGTCAAATGAAATCTGCTTGACGAGTCTATTTAAAGTCTTTTAAACTCCAGACTATGACAGCGCGGTGTCGTGTCCCCTCAGATTTTGGAGACAAGTGGATTTTAAAATGCAAATATTTGTAAGCTGCACCGTTACTGTGGTGGGTCTAAAATATAAGTGTTTGTCTTATTACAAAAAAAGCTTAACTTTTTATTTCCAGATTTAAGATTAGAAAAAGTTATTTTCCCTAAGTGAAGTTACTGAATAGGATACTGAGGATGTTTCTGTCATACAGCTCCTAGTCTTGTCTAACCCCACAAAACCTATGCCAGCACCACAGAAAGTTCAGCAGATTTCCACAGAATCCATGAAGTTTTACACATTCCGCACCGCAGCCAGTTGTTTATTTTGCCTAATTTCATTCCTTTGGCTGTTAATTGGTATAATACTCTTGTTTGAGTATAATACTCGCTACACTCTAAAAAAAAAAAAGGTTCTATATGGCACCAAAAATGGTTCTTGGCTCGTAATCATAGGGGAACCTTTTTAAGTGCTATATAGCACCAATTTTGGTGCTTCAGTGGTTCTACAGCGGTTCTTCAGAGGTTCTTCACCGGTTCTTTGACTAAGGTGCTATATAGCACCGCTATCATATACAGAACATGTTAAAGCTATGGTCTACGATTTCAAAGATTGTTCATTATTAATAACCTCGTTTAGATGCTGGTTATGGTTCTACAGTACAATCCTAACAACATAAAGAGAAAAAAGAATGAAAAAAATCCATTCACTCTATTGGGTGTACACCCGCAGAGAAATTGATCAATGTAAGCTGTCCGGCCGGACAGTTTACATTGGTTAACTGCTCTCATCCAATCCCCATCCAATATGACTCGCGTTTCCCCCCGACTGCGACATGAAATTTCGCGGGCAAGTAAGGCAGCATCAACTCAGCAATGGAGAAAAACCAACAAACAGACAGCAAGCGGCCCCTGCTCGCCCCAACAGTCAAGGTTGGAATAAAGAGAAAGTCAATTGAGGAAAGAGCAGAGATTTAAAATAAATGTGAAGCCGAATCAATATAGGGTCCACCGTTGCCCGTTGGAGGAAGCTTCAGAGAAATCTTTGGACTTAAAACCGACGCTGACTTTTTGTTGAGACGGTAAACATTTATTTATACTTTTATTGTGTGGTGTATTACATAAATAGCTTTTTATCAGTCTGACAACATGATCATGCTGCCGGCATTGGAATGTTAGCCGTTTAGCATCGCCTATCACGGGTCAAAGTAATTATATTTCTTGAAGTGCTGGACTATTTCAATAGGCCTAACGTTAGCGGTTTTCTGTTCGAGCCGATAGAACATTGCAAGTGTTGCTAATCTTGTGTGGGCGTGAACTCAAACGTGTGCCTTTGAGCTATCAACATCTCTGTTCCGATGTTTACTCCTGCTTGACTGAGTGACGTTGTTCAGGTCGTTTCCCGGTGGGAGGGATCAGGTAGCACAGAGGGGAGGGGTGTGCGTGTGGAGGGGCGGGGCGGGATGAGTTTTTTAAAAATTCAGGCTTTCTCGACTGATTTTCAACATCGTAGACTACAGCTTTAAGATATGGTGCTATATAGCACCAAAAGTGGTTCCCCTATGATTACGACGAAGAACCATTTTTGGTGCCATATAGAACCTTTTTATTTTTAGAGTGTATGTGTTAGCACATTATACCATATTGAAATTCATTTTGCAGCTTCTCCCCCCCAAAATAGCACAGAAAATAATTATTTAAAAAACACCACAGATTCCACCTGGGCTTAGTCATGTCTTATATCGCCTATGGGTACTGAGTGAGTCAGGACTGCCACTGGCACCCCCTGAAAAAAAACTATAGGTACATAACATCCCTGTATATAGACATATTTAGAATAATGACACATATGCCATTCCAAAAGAGATAGCAGAATCTTATTTCCAATGTTACGGTCAGTTTAACAGATTTGTGAAAGCATTGGTAGCACTTTATACTGCTATTCAACAACACAGACCGCCCAGCCTCCTGTTACGGCAGAAAACTACATTTGAATATGATGTAACACTACAAAGCCATTTAATATACATATCATTAAACACACACACACACAGGCATGCATACACAAGTTATATGCCTCAGGAGGAACATTCTTTGTCTTGCTGTTTATCCTTACAGGCATTATAATGACTCATTCCCTGTAAATTGACATTTAGATACTAATTCTTAGTTTAAAAATGACCCATTTTGACATCCTGCATTGATTACATTGATTTTGATGTAATGCTGAATGTAGGCATGCAAACCTCTATAAAGTAGCTTTGATGCATCTAAACTTGTACAAACATTCACATATCATAATGCATTGCTGCCTTTTGTTACCCCCAGCGTTTTTTGTCTTCCTCAGCCGGCCAATCATATTTCAGAATAGGCAGGAAAAGGACGTTTTACAGTCCACTGAACAAATTTCAAGATGATAAACTTTACCATTTGTAACAGCAGGTCCATTGTGATTATCCCTGTCTGTGTATCTAAGTTTGGAAACCTATGCCCATTATCTGCTTGCTTGAGCAAATAATGCAGATTCATGGCTCAAAGGGAACTCTGATTTGCTTTGGCAAGAAAGATTTTCCTTAGCTTTTCCTTCAGTTTATACGTGATCTCATATAGAAAACTGCTAAAAGTTGTTAAAGAATTTGGGTAACACTTTACAATACGGGTGCACTAATATGCATTAATTCATGCTTAACTAATGCACAGATAATCATGAGTTAATGTATGACTCATGAAGAACTAAACCATTTATTAATGATTACTGCATCAGCAACTAATGAAGATTCTATATGATTATGTAATATATTAATTGCTATTAATTAAATATGACATCATGTATTAATTCCCTAATAACATTTTATATTAACTAATAATGTAAACAAAGACTTCAGATGCCTCTCAAAAGTCCGTCTGACGTTTTTCTTTAAAATAAGCATTTTTGTCAGGCTCCTATCTATAGGTTTCTACCTACGGTACTTCTGAATGGGCTGAGGCTGGGATTTAGTGGGTCTGAAGTGAAAGTGTTTTATGAACTTATACTATATGCAGAGAGCATTCACTCAGTACTCATTTTTGACCGAAGTGGCTTTTAGAGGCTTTTGCATCTGAACTCTTCAAATTAATGTGTGAATTACCACAATGGGCCAAAGCCATGCATTTCAACTTCCAGTTGTCTGCTTTAATTAATCATTAGCTAACAATTTTCAAAGGTATCATTATGCTATGACTTGTTGAGGCACATAACTATTAACTAACAACCATTGTGGTAATTAACATATGAATTTACACTATTAGATAATATAATATGTTATAAGGGAATTAATACAATATGACCCATTTAACTAATAACAACTTAATGATTACTTAATCTATTAATCTTATAGAATGTTCATTAGTTACCGATGCAGTAATCATTTATCCAAGTCACTGTGAGTTACTATTTTTGTCATTTTCTTTAGAAAAAAATATATATTTTTGCTTTATCCTTGCGTCTCGGGGAGAGTATTTATGTTAAGTGAAGTCAAGAAAGACTGTCTTTATTACATTTGTTATTAAAATATGTTTTTTTTTTTCAGGAAATATATTTTAATTTCAACTTAAAATGTCAGGAGATACATTTTTGAACTTTACTGTTAAAAATGCACTTCCAATAAAGTGAGTGTTGGCAAAAATGGTTGTCATTTTTATGTTGAGGCGGCAGGGGTGTTGTCGGCAACTGCTTAATGTAACTAATAATAATCTAACTTAGTTACTTTTAAAATCAAGTAATCTGTAAAGTAACTAAGTTACTTTTTAAAGGAGTAATCAGATTACTTTTTCAAAGTGTGGCAACACTGCATCTGAGTGTGTTGAAAATGATGTTATGATGTTACTCTGTGCGTTCTCTTGGCGGCTACTGACACTTGTTCACATTGCAGTGAGAGTAAAGCGTTTCTGCAAAATAAAACCGGAAACCGAGGGTAACGCAGATATGACGCCATCGACAGGCGACTCCCTCACACATCCCAGTTCCTTGGTTAAAATAGCAATTTCTCATGATTTACAAATAGTTGGAAACATTTGGGATATTGTAAGTACTCAACTGAACAAAATATATAACACTGGCCTAGTTGTTTTTGGATATTTTACTGAATTTTTTTTTACATAGTGCACCTTTAATAAATGGTTTAGTTCTTCATGAGTCATACATTAACTCATGATTATCTGTGCATTAGTTAAGCATGAATTAATGCATATTGATGCACCCGTATTGTAAAGTTCTACCAGAATTTGCAGCAGCAAAATCTCAAATCTGAACATAAGCATTCCCGTGGCTCAACTAGCAGTGCTAGCATCTAATAAAGATATAAAAGTATTTCTGGAAGATATTTCTGCTAGCTAACTATTCAATTACTTAATTCATTGTCTAATTAGAAAACACAGGTTTATGTTTAAGTGTGGGTATGGAAGCAGCACTGAAGCTCCAGAGAATCTGTAACAATTATTAAGAAATCTTTTAAATAGTACGTGAATCACTCAAAGATAAGCACTAATTTGTATGTATATTAATGCGGAGTTAAACTGGGTCAAATTAGGAGTTGTTTACTTATTAAATGAAAGCCCAGAACTGACTTGAAAGGAATCACATGCAATTATCCAGAAAGCTCATAATGAAACAATTTTACTACTGAAAACAGATAATAAATTTGAGACACTTTCTTTTAAGGAGAGAGCTATGCACAAATGGCATGCTTTGGCAACAGACACAAGCTCACGTTGACTAATGAAGATTCTCCCATTCCTGTTCAGATTTACAAAACACATCATTGCATTTCCCTCATCTCACATCCACAAACAAAATATCTGCTTACAATAAGTTTGAATTCCAACGCAGACAAAATAAACTAAGTTTGTGCACAATACAGTAAGTCCACAGCAGCAGCATTAAAAAAAATATGCACAACTTCATGAATAAATGAAGGAATTAAGAAATAAAAGAGTAAAGAAGAAATGGAAGAGAGGTTAGCACGGGTCTGTCATGAGCACAAAAAAGTGGGAAAATTCTGTCTCCATGGTAACCCAATTTTCAGTGTCACCACTTTTGTTACCAAACAGACCATGCTACATTACATAAAACACACACTCACACCCCCCTTCACACAGACAAATGTGCGCACACACTCACATGCATTCACTCAATAGAACAGCAGTGCTTGCATGACAATTTTAGCTTTGACTTTTATACACCATAATCTCTAGATTAGAACATAGCCACCTTGTCTAAATAGATTTTTCTTTTATTAAAAGTGCTCCTTTAGAGCAAACTTTTCATTTTTAACACACCACTATCCCGCAAACATATTAGTGAGTGATTAAAAACAAAACACAAAGACAGTGTTTACTCTATAATAATTATGCAATCATGAAATTTGCATTTGCAATTAGAATAAATTAACCCTAATCTTAGTCCTAATGCATCCATTTACATCTATCTTTACACACAACATGCAAAAACTAAATGCACAAACACGAGCCCTGATGCACATGCATGCTTTCGCACATACTGTGAAAATCATATATTTCACATAAGCTCGAGGTAATGAGTTTTTTTTTTACATTTATATGAATAATGCAGAAACAGCATTTTCAAGCCTTACTCAAACACACAGATCCAGTCACTACATAAAGCTTTGATATGTCTTAATTTGCGATGCAATTTTGTTTTTAACAATTCAATTTATTACATGCACATGTGGAAATTAGGTTGAATAACAAATGTAGTACTTCTACAATGCAACGTGACGTCTGCCAAACAGACAGACAAGCAAGAATACATATTTTACTTAGAGGTCATCTCAGGCCAACACTGATATACTAATTCAATGACAAACACATACTGTAGTGCATATAAGATGACAAAAGCACATGGTCATTACATGAATCTGAATTCTCATTCTGTATTCAAAATAGTGAGCTATTGCAGAATTTATTGAAAAATTTCCAAATTTAAACTGAAAGCATACTATATGAAGCATATTTTTCCGGGTCCGTAACATATTTGAGACCCTTTTCACGTTTCAGGATTTGTCTGAATTCTGTCCCATATATATAAAACATCATCTTTATGATAGGCCTGCTGTTCTGGCCAAAAGAAAATGTGACAGCTGGTCAACATACTTACAGGATAATTTCCTTTTTGACGGTGGTAATTTCAGTCAGATGATCCAATTAATGAGATGAATGAGGAGAGAATTTGAAGGTTCTTCTGAATACCAATGAGCGAGGTGTACACTATTGCAAAAACTCATAGAGCTGGAAAATGTTATGCTCATATTTCCAGCATAGAAACTCCATCTTTCATACACAAGAGAGTTGAGCAAGGTACAATACCACTGCTTACAACTCTAACCTTTTACCCTGTAGTGATTCAGTATCTTACTATTTCAGACTTCAGTGATTTATTCATGCTAATGGCCATTTCAATTTGCTGCCCCACCTTGCCTATCACCTTACATTGGGGTGACCATATTTTGATTACCGAAAACCAGGACACTCTGCCCAGCAATGAGATACTCAAATGATACTCGAAGTTTACTCAAAGATTCCTTATTAATTTCAATACATTTAAAGTATACCCCCTCTGTATGGACAGAAAATTGTTATATTAGGGCCAGGACAGGACTGGAAAACAGGACATGTCCTGGGAAAACAGGACGTTTGGTCACCCTATCAGACTGTCACAGTGTGAGAATCCCCTTGCAGAGTTAAATGAGCAAATATTAAAACGCCAAGGCAGTAATAATAATGCAGGCAGAGTCACAGAAGGCAAACAAATCAAAATAAGATAAAAACAAGAATACAACCAACTAATATGCCATTGAAGCGAATTTCGTAATAACAATATCATTACTTACCGATGACTGTAGAGCCAAGCTACTTAAACATGCAAGCATTAAACAAAACACAGGTGCGTTCAATTAAATTGTCGCATTAATTTCAGAAAGTGGAGACCTCTGGCGGCTGGTGGGGAAGGAACTGTCTGCAGGGTGTGTGCAACCGGCTTTACGGAATGGTGGGATTGACAGCGGGCCGGGAAAAGCGTTGATAGCGGCCAAGAGAAGAAGGGCGTCAAAAGGTTGTGAAGTTCTCGACTTTATGCAAATATCAATCGAAAAACGCGGACGCCAGGCAATCGCTGTGACGCCATGTTCACGCATACACCGTTTGCTGTGCGTAGCTACGCGATGCGCACCACCTACCACAAACACAACATAATTAATTTTTTTTTTTTTTTTTAATTTTCAGCGATTCTCTTTGTACACAGTAGCCTACAGTCATACAATCTTTCATAGACATATTCACGTTTAAACAATACATTTAAACAATGTATCATTCAGTGCATTACTTCTATCTACATAATATATATACAATATCCACACTTTATTCATGAATTTAGATTTAAATTATATAATTTCCATTCTAAATTTGATGCATTCGGGTGATAATTATAATTTGATAATGATAAATTGTGTCTGTGTCAGATATGCCTTTAAAACTCAAATTTAATCTAAATCTAAAACTTTAATCTTCTTTCTCCTATCTAGCTTAAAGGTGACGTGTGTCATTTTTTTAAATGTTAAAATACTTTCTCATATCCCAGTTTAATGTGCTGAGACCGCTATAAATAAGCCATTCATGGTTGATTTCCCTAAAGAGTGAAGACTGGCTTGAGCGAGACATCCTACCTGGCAGACGGGGAGTGTTTGGGAGACTTGTTCAAAAACAGTTATTTATTTATTCATTCATTCATTCAATTCTGTTTGTGACACTAAAACTTGCAGTTTTAAATAATATTATGTGGTATAAAGGCATTTTACAAAACTCCATTGACTTTTTTTCTGCTAGTCACAGAGAGAAACATTGTTTGTTGGCTCCCCAGCTCACGTTACATGACATCGACACTGGAAGTTCCTGGTTCTTTAATAACTGTTGTCAAGGTCATTGGAAGCCAATACAACATATTTTAGCACATGACAACACAAAAGTCAGTTCATTAAAGCTTAAACGGACTCCCTCTACAGGTGTAAATCAGTGAAGTGTGTGACACTAACTTGAATGATTTACAGTCCCGCAACCCCAGTGTCACTGCACTTTAGCCATTAGGAGAGAGAATGTGCAGGGGGACATTTGTAAAAGTCATCTGGCCATTAAGATGAGGGAGGAGATGCACTGTCCTGTCTGATAATGATTTATTAAGACGCATTCAGATCTAATGGGGAGTTTGTGTGATGGTGTGTGTGTGTGTGTGTAATCTAAGTGTAATACGCTAATTTAGGGTTGCATGGTTAGCTTTATCAAGCTGAATGGCTCACTGTAGTGAGCATGTGCTTTGCTCCACAGTTTCTCTACTGACAATTTTACTCCGAGCCAATATCTGGAGCACGCGTGGGCCTAACACATACTCTGACGCAACACACACATGGTGTCCTGGATACGCCACAGACCGACAACAGCCAGAAACCACACACATTTTGACACACAGGCTATTATTCCACCATTTAACTTTAGGTGTGCCCATGAATGTATCTTGGTGTGTCTGTTGAAGTGTACATGACAGGGAATCTTCTTGCATGGCTTTTATCTGTGTGTGCACGTATTAAAGCTTTTACTTTCTTTCTTTTTTTCATTTTATGATTTGAAAATGGTCCAAAAAGCATCTTGTGCTTCAGTGGATGCAAGAGACGATTAATGATTATAAACCTGAGAAAAATCAGTTTAAATGTAAAAAAAAGACAAAAAAAAAAAAGGGTTTAAATGACAAAAAAAGTTTTCAATACGGTCATAGATGTTTGGACCTCACTGTATATATAAATTTTTTTGTGAGGATCTTAGCAGAGCTCTGCTTTGGGATTCTTGGTTGTATTTTATAACCTACTTTGGATTTCTGAGTGGGACAGTAGTTTTCCCCAAAGTCCTGGGCCTTCTCTTGCTCAAATATCTGCAACAGTCCACGTTTGTTGTGTTACATCTACACCTGACTTGCAATACAAAGTGCTTTGAATATATCAAAATACGCCAGAGGCATTGCATTAAATTTAGGCTTCATATCATAACCACCCCACACTCGTAAAGTCATATTTCAAGTATCGATGTTGGAAAAAGGCGTATTTGTATTTTCCCATGGAAATCAACCCTTGACCTTTTGTCTTAGGGCTCATTAGACTGAATAAACGGTGCTGAATCTGAAATCACCCCCTATAGCCTTAAATAGGGCATTATTTGAAGGGACAGCCATTTGTAGTGGTGTCCGAAACCAAAGTGGACGTTATTGAGTGCACTCATTCAATCCCACATTGCACCGCAATAACGAGTGTACAGCTGATGTACACACAACGGCTGTCCGAATTCACTCACTTGTTTTCATTCACTCTTTTAAGTGATTTGTATTAGTGGAGTAATGTAGGGAATAGTGAATGAGTGTATAGGGGGCGATTTCGAACACAGCATCACTTTGGTGTTATCGCTTGGTGTCTTGGTCTGGATCTGGGTCGCTGCTTATAGTCTCAGACAACAGATAGTCTATTTCCAGTGTTTGGCACAGTATCTTTTCAAAACCCTACATGGGGAAAGATGCCTCCCCAGCTCCTGTTCTCTTTGGTGGAGATGTAAGAAGTCTTTGTTTTCATTTTGGGTTTATAAGTGAAATCCATTTTTGATGATCACAATATTTATGTTCACAAAATTTAGTTGTCTGCATAAAACAGCCACAGTTGGATTTTGTAGGTTTGGAAAAATTGTAAAAACTGAAAATAATGTGTTGACTTTATTATCAGATTATTTTAAATCATTGCCGCAATAAATTCTGTATTTATTTTTTCAGTTCATTAATGGAATGGTATCCACTGAGGGCTGAGTGTGGCAGAACGTGAACAGATACAAAATAAACAACATAGAATACTTGACTTGAACTAAACTTCAAACATGAAATCAATATGAACCTGGACTTGACATAAACTCACTAAACAGCGGGTTACAAGTAACAAAGCTAGACCAGAAAATAATGAAACATGAGGGCTATTTTTACAGAGAGACTAATGACAAACAAGGAACACCTGTGAACAATCAAGACAATGACACAAAACAGAACTGAGAAACCACATGACTAAATCAACCAATGACAACGGCTGTGTCCGAAACCTGTGCTGCGTCCCAGTTCGCCTACTTATACTACGACTTAAAACTTTTGAGTGTGTAGCAGAAGAGTATGCAAGCTTTGGGACATACTACTTCGTCATCTATAACGGAGTCTGACGCTTAGTTACGTGCATCCCGTCACCGTTTAAACCGTTTTAAATCATCATCACAGTTAAAATCCTTTAATGCAGAGACTGACGCTCCTTATGTGTTTGCAGTTTACATATACTGATGCATTTTAAATTTAATGGCCAAACGTATCATTACACAAGTTCACAATACTGCTGCAGGTGACATATAATGCAGATAATATTGGAGAAATATCTTTTCATCATGGTAAATACTCATAATTGATCACTCAAACCCTTTTATCTAAACTTCTCTACTTAGACGTCAGACTCACACACCCATGTTTGTTGTTTTTTAACACTTTTTATCCGCGTTTGTAGTTCTAATCGAATCCTCGGCCCAACTTGCAATGGGTTGTGGGCAATATCAGCCGTTAGAGTGTGCGTCGATCTGCACTTCGAATTCTGACCGGAAATAGTAGACCATCCGGGTATCTTTGGAATACTCATTTCAACATACTACGATTTGGGACATACTAATTCTATTTTCGAATACTATTTAGTATGGATAGTATGTGAATTGGGATGCAGCACTGGAAAATGCTGTCTTCAGAGGACACATTTCAAGGTAGGAAGGCATTAAGGCACGTTCAAATCTGGGTCATGGGGTAGTAGCGAGCATGGGCCGTGGAGCAGAGGCGGGAGCCATGGAGGTGCAGGCAGTTGCCAAGGAGGCATTGGTAGTTCAGGGGGCCAGAGAGTCGCTGCCTCCATGGCCTTAGCAGGGTACCTATAGTCCCCCCAAAAAAAGTATTGGGAGGAGCTATGGGGTTATGGGCTAGAGCCATCACTGGACTCTGGTCAGGAGCTGGAGCCCTCACTGGACTCTGGTCAGGGGCTGGAGCCATCACTGGACTCTGGTCAGGGGCTGGAGCCATCACTGGACTCTGGTCAGGGGCTGGAGCCCTCACTGGACTCTGGTCAGGGGCTGGAGCCATCACTGGACTCTGGTCAGGGGCTGGAGCGGGTTCTCGGGCAGACGGGGATGTGTGTGCTGCCCACACACACAAGATAGACGTGGCCACGATCGTCAGCACTGCACACTCTGGAGACGACTCTGGCGAGTCACTAGACGGAAGACGGCATTGAACGTGTAAGTGATAATTTAAATACTGGTCATTCTCTTAGTTTATTGTTTGCTGCTAGGAAGAATTAATTTGACTTTCAATAATTAGCATTTTCTACTTTCATTTTCACCTGTATTTTAATTATATGTCTTGTTATTCAGAATAATAGGCCTGTTTGCTTGCCTTTTGTTGATTCCAAATCATCAGTTTTCACCATCCTGGATCTATCTACTGCCTTTGACACTGTGAATCCTCAGATCCTTCTGTCCACACTCTCATCACTGGGCATCACAGGAATTCTGAGATGAATCCTATCTCACAGGTAGGTCTTTCAGGGTTGCCTGGAGAGGGGAGGTATACAAAGCATATCATCTGACCACAGGGTTCAGTTCTTGTGCCCCTCCTCTTCTCCACATACACTACATCACTGGGACCCATCATACAATCACATGGTTTCTCTTACCATTGCTATGCTGATGACACACAGCTCTACCTTTCATTTCAACCAGATGATCCCAAAGTGGCCCGAATCTCAAGCTGTCTGGCTGATATCTCGGTATGGATGAAAGAACATCACAGCTCAACCTGCCAAAGACTGGGCTTCTCGTCTTCCTTGTCAATCCGTCTATACAGCACGATTTCATCATCCAGCTAGGCTTTCTTGGCTGAAAATTCTGGCATGGTGGCCATGACGTGAAGAAGCACAGGCTTGGCAGTCATGACGTGAAGAGTCTCTGGCTTAGCAGGTATGAGGTGAACGGGCTCTGGATTGGAGGGTACTGCAGTATTGCGGGACTCCTCATCCACAGTTCCCACAGTAAAACATGAGGCATGATCAATATATTCTTCCAGAGACCAGTGTATTTTTCCCCCAGGAAGCCGTGAACGAACGGTTTCATTCAAACCCACAAGCAAAACGTATTTTAAGGCTACATCATTAAAGGTCCCGTTTTTTGTGTTTTTTTAAGCTTTTATTGTGTTTACAGTGTGCAATATAATGTGTGTTCATGTTTCGCGTGTAAAAAAACACAGTATTTTTCACACAAATTACTTATCTGTATACCGCTGTTTTCACTGTCCTAAAAACGGGCTGATGAGTTCCTTGTTCTATGAAGTCCCTCCTTCAGAAATACGTAACGAGTTCTGATTGTGCCAGCGGTTCCTGTGTTGTGATTTGACCGCAGCTTAGCGCACGTTGCCCGGTTCCTGTGTTGTGATTCGACAGCAGCTTAGCGCACGTTGCATGGAAAGGTCACGCCTCTTAATGGGAGATATATGCGCTCAATGATCTCTACAGCGTCCCTGGGAAAGCCAAACAAAGGTGATTTGACTCCGAGATGAAAATAACAGCGTCTCGACGACATGGCGACAAACACGCTCAAACGCAACACTTCCTCTTCTCCACGTGGGAGAGCAACAAGACCACGCCCCCTTTTTCACCTATTCTTGTGGGCGGAGGTTAGTCTGTTCTACTGTTCTACTGTCGTAATTAAAGCAGGCTGTACCAGGATGTAGTCCAAGCCGGCCGTTCGCTGTAGGCTTTGAAAGGGAACTTCTGTTAAATAAAATATCTCGCTTGGCATTGAACTTTGAGCTTTATAATTTTACAGGTATTATTTATGCTCTAACAGCAACATTACACACAAACTAAAGTTTGAACAATGGGATCCCGAAGAACGGGACCTTTAAACCCCACCTGACAAGAAAGTCCACAACACTTCTCCACATAATCTTTAATGAATTGATTCCCCTGACAAAGCTGTAACAGGGCAGCTGCTGGGTCCATTATGGTATGGCCATTGTGGTAGCTTTCTGTAATGTCTACCGAAGGCGAGTGTAGCTGAACCCATATGCAGTTTATTGAGAACGTGAACAGATACAAAATAAACTTGACAATCCTGTTACGCGTTATACAAAATCATGTGACAATTAAATTAGACTGTCTTGTTTTTGGTTTGGATGAGCAAAAATCACAGCTTGGCCAGAGCCATTGAGAAAATCTGATCCCAGCCCCATTGGCTGAAGTGAGAGACTGCAAGTTTCGAATGCTTATATCTTCTAAATGCAAATGTTGACATTGTTTTGGAGCACACTAGCTTATTGATAAAAAAAAAAAAAATTCTAAAAGCCAAAAAACTAAAATTTTGATTTCATGGGGACTTTATAAGATGAGCCAAACTGTACCTGATTATTTTTGTTGGCTGTAAAAACTCAATGTTTAGTCTGTAAAGGTATGACTCACCTCAACTCTGAGTCCCAGGTATTTTAATATTTGCCAAGGTATTGCAAATACTTGCAGATGTTATTGGAGTCACGTGGCTGAAGCCTGTATCTCAATAAACATTTAATGCAGATGTGAATGCCATCTAACGTGAGATTCACACAGCTGGTGGGATTGACAACTGTATTTTTGCTCTCAGATCTAGTACACTTTTGCTTAAATGTCAATGAAAATGTCTCTAAAACTGCCACCTTCAGTCAACAGTCCTACATACATGCACACTTTACAAAAGTGTCAGTTGTTTTTTAAAAGATGTGGGTAGTGAGGAGAGCGTTTCTCTGACAGTGTCAAACCCACATACTAATGCTGCCGTCTCACACTATTGCAGTTTACACTGTTTTCACCTGGTCAGTGTTTCTTTCTCTCTCTCTGCATGTGAATGACTAAGATCATTATCTGCATATAGACTCCATGACAGCAAAACTGACATGCTACAGAGAGAAAGTGAAGGAATGGGGAATAGAGATAGACATATTGTAGACAATATGCAGGGATATTTGCAGTATCAGAATGACGCAAAGATACTAAGGCAGGGAATCATAAGAGCAAGAATAAGTTGTAGAACAGTTGGATGTAGCTCAGGAAGTCAGGTAGGAAGACAACGGCACACTCAAAAAGTACATTTACTTCGTTAAATTTACTTAAATTATTTTGGAAAAATTGTAGCCTACTTTTAAGAGTAGATTTTTTTTTGTGGGTACTTTTACTTTAACTCGAGTAAATTACTAATGAAAAAACTGTACGTTTAATTTGTTACGTTGGGTGATGTTCCTCTTGTTACTTTAGTTTAATGCAAAACATGTTAAGAAATGCGTAGTTTATTCCAAGCACACTGTCTCTTTTTTCAGGGACATAAGCGATCACTCTTTTGAGTCTATTCTGTTCAAAGACTTGATCAAACAAGTTGGCCAAACCATAGATAGGCCTATGCATAATAAAGGCTAGATGTCTCGTCTGCGCTGCTGGCCAATGGAGGTCGACGTCCACACCTGGCGGCCATCTTGTCACAGTCAGCTCGCTCACTCGTAACATTGTGTTTTAATGGTGCATGTACTTTTTAAATAACCATAACTTGCTCAATTTTCTACCGATTTTCAAACTGTTTGGTTTGTTATAAACGATAGAGATGTAGTTATGACACTGATAAAATTACGTTTGTAAGAAACCAAACCATTTGTAAATCCATCAAGATTTTGTCACGGTTCATGAATTCACTGTCTCTCTCTCGTATGCTTTTCGTGTGTGTTTGTGTGTGTGAATGATTGGGCGCTGCTGCTGATCAGGATCACCTGCGGCTGTTGATCAGCGCACCAGCTGCGACTGATCATCGCACCCTATTTTATTGTCTCTCTGTTTGCCATGTCATTTGTCAGAGCATTGTTGGATGTCTCCCCGTTTGTTCCTGCCTGCCCTCCTGTTCTACTCCTGCTGTCTTCTGTGTTCCCGGGTCTTCATGCTGTCCAACGGATGCTGTGACCTCTCACCACCGCCATCATCACTCGCCACTGGAGGTCTGGCTGTCCTCAGCGTCCCTGTGCTGCCAAGCGTCTGATCACCCTGGACTTACCCTGCAGTGCCACAATTTCCTTAACCAGTTGTCCAAATAAATACTTTTACTTGCAATTCAATTCGACTCTGTCCTATGTTACTGAACGTCACAGAACGCTCTGACCAGAAAAGATGGGGGCGCTGCTTCTCTTCCTCCGCATCGTCCCTATGACTGCGCTATAGATTTACTCCCAGGTAAGTCTCCACCTAGAGGCAAGCTTTACTCTCATTCTGCTCCAGAGAGGGAGCCAGGGAGAAATATATTTCTGATTCTCTAGCCTCCGAATTCATCCACCCTTCCTCTTCTCCAGCGGGGGCGGGGTTCTTTTTTGTGGGAAAGAAGGATGGTTCTCTGCGACCTTGCATTGATTACCGAGGGCTGAATAACATCACAGGAAAGAATACTTATCCTTTGCCGTTGATGTCTTCAGATTTTGAGAGGTTGCAGGGAGCATCCGTTTTCACAAAACTGGATTTACGGAACGCATATCATTTGGTTCTCATCAGGAAGGGGGATGAATGGAAAACCGCTTTTAATACCCCCAGGGGGCACTTTTAATACTTGGTGATGCCGTTCGGGCTGTCCAACTCCTCAGCGTTTTTTCAAGCACTCGTCAATGATGTGTTGAGAGACATGGTCGATCAGTTCATATATGTTTACCTGGATGACATATTGATTTTTTCTTCGTCTCTCCAGGAACACATTCAACACGTCAGACGAGTGTTTCAGAGGTTGTTAGAGAATGGGCTTTTTGTCAAGGCGGAGAAATGCGCTTTTCATGCACAGTCTGTTCCTTTCCTATAGTACATCGTCTCGTCTGAGGGAGTGCGTATACACCCTGACAAGGTTAAGGCTGTGGTAGATTGGCCAAGTCCAGATTCCCGTAAGGCCCTGCAGAGGTTTCTGGGGTTTGCCAACTTCTATCGGCGTTTCATGCGCAACATCAGCCAACTATCGGCACCTCTGACTGCCTTGACCTCCCCCAGAACTACGTTCAGGTGTTCCGATACAGCTGAGGCTTTATTCGCCAAACTTAAGAGTCCCTTTGTTTCGGCTCCCATCCTAGTCGCCCCTGATCCTTCATGTCAGTTCGTGGTGGAGGTTGATGTATCAGAGGTGGGGGTAGGTGCAGTTCTATCCCAACGCTCTCTCTCAGATGACAAGATACACCCTTGCGCGTTTTTGTCCCACCGTTTGTCTCCTGCCGAATGTAATTATGACATTGGTAATAGGGAATTGTTGGCCGTCAAGTTAGCGTTGGAGGAGTGGCGTCATTGGTTAGAAGGGTCGGGGTACCTTTTATCGTTTGGACCGATCATAAGAACATGGAATATATTAGAACTGCTAAAAGACTCGGTGGGCACTTTTTTTTTAACGTTTTGACTTTTTACTCTTGTACCGCCCCGGGTCTAAGAACATCAAACCCGATTCCTTATCTCTCATTTTTGATCCATCCGAACGCCAGATTACTCCAGAGTGTATTTTGTCTGAGAGACTAGTTGTCTCCACACTCACATGGGAGGTCGAATTGAAGGTCAGATCGGCCTTAGAAGGGGTAACGCCCCCGCCCGGCAGACCACCGAGTCGATTGTTTGTTCCGGAAGAGTTACGGTCCGAAGTTATTCGATGGGGTCACTGCTCCAACATTGCTTCTCATCCAGGAGTAAACCGGACTAGCGGTTTGATAAAGCAACGATTCTGGTGGCCATTAATGGCTCGTGACATCCGCAGTTTTGTCTTGGCCTGCTCGGTTTGTGCTATTGGTAAGACGTCTAACCGACCCCCTGATGGGCTACTCCATCCGCTGCCGGTGCCTTCGAGACCCTGGTCCCACATCGCGCTAGATTTTGTCACCGCCCTCCCGCCCTCTAATGGCATGACGGTTGTGTATGTGAGATGGTGGTCCAGTGGGTTAAACCATGGAACTGATATGCAGAAGGTTGCTGGTTCGATCCCAGTGGTCACCACCAGTGTGTCCTTGAGCAAGGCACTTTACTCCATGTTGCTCCGGGGGGATTGTCCCTGTAATAAGGGCACTGTAAGTCGCTTTGGATAAAAGCGTCTGCCAAATGCATAAATGTAAATGTTTTAACCGTGGTGGACCGGTTTTCGAAGGCAGATAATTTTATTCCCTTGCCCAAATTGCCCTCAGCCAAGGAGACAGCAGTATCTGACCACATCTTTCAGTTACATGGCCTCCCGATGGATGTGGTCTCGGACAGGGGTTCCCAATATGTGTCCAAATTTTGGCGAGAATTCTGTAAATTACTAGGGGCAACAGTTAGCTTGTCTTCGGGTTATCATCCCAAGAGCATTGGTCAGACCGAGCGTGCCAACCATGATTTGGAGAGAGTGTTTGGAGATGTTTGGTGTCCAAGAATCCTTCTTCTTGGAGTCAACAACTTTCTATGGTTGAGTACGCTCATAATTCACTACCAGTGTCATCCACGGGCCTTTCTCCGTTCCAGTGTAGTCTAGGCTACCAGCCACCTATTTTTCAGAGTCTGGAGTCCCTCCGCCCACGCCTTCGTCCAGAGGTGCCACCGCACATGGACCAGAGCCCGTGAGACTCTGCTCCAGGTGGGGGCGCGCACTAAGGCTAAAGCCGATCACCACCGGATTAAGCCTCCCGTATACGTCGTGAGTCAAAAAGTGTGGCTTTCTACCAAGAATATTCCGCTCTGCTCCGTGTCTAACAAGCTTGCTCCCAAATGTATTGGCCCATTCACTGTCACCAAGATCATTAGTCTGGTGACAGTCCGCCTCAAACTTCCTCCGGCGTACAGGAGAATTCATCCCACCTTTCACGTATCCAAATTAAAGCCTGTTTTTCGTTCTCATCTTAACCCGCCTGTCCCGGTTCCCCCACCGCCGCGTCTCGTAGATGGGGAACCTACGTATTTGGTCAATCGTATTCTGGACTCGAAACGGAGGGGACGCGGATTCCAGTACCTGGTGGACTGGGAAGGTTACAGTCCGGAGGAGAGAAGTTGGGTTCCTGCTAGGGACATTCTGGATCACTCTCTTATTGATGATTACAATCAACAGGTAAGTTCTTCTGGGAGCGCCAGGAGGCGCTCCTGGGGGGAGGGGTACTGTCCCTAATGTCTCTCTCTCGTATGCTTTTCGTGTGTGTGTGTTTGTGTGTGTGAGTGATTGGGCGCTGCTGATCATTGCACCCTATTTATTGTCTCTCTGTTTGCCATGTCATTTGTCAGAGCGTTGTTGGATGTCTCCCCGTGTGTTCCTGCCTGCCCTCCTGTTCTACTCCTGCTGTCTTCTGTGTTCCCGGGTCTTCGTGCTGTCCGTCGGATCCTGTCACCTCTCACCACCGGCATCATCACTCGCCACTGGAGGTCTGGCTGTCCTCAGCGTCCCTGTGCTGCCAAGCGTCTGATCGCCCTGGACTTACCCTGCAGTGCCACGATTTCCTTAACCAGTTGTCCAAATAAATACTTTTACTTGCAATTGAATTCGACTCGATTCTGTCCTACGTTACTGAACGTCACAGATTTCAGCGAGATAAGAGTATTTGTGTTCGTGCAGATCACTCACTTTCCATCTGTGACAAGATGGCCACCTGTGATGACGTTAGAGACTCCGCCGTAAGACATCTAGCCTTTATTATGTATATCTATGGGCAAAACTGTCTGAATTGGTTCGCGAATCAGTTTGAATGATTTGTTCAGTTCAGTTCAATCTTCTGAAGCGGTTTCTCACTCGGAGCGTTGGACAAAGTGGCAGTGAACCTACAATTAAAAGCAAATCTGCAAATGCATCCTATTGTTTGCCAGCGAAGAAGATATTTATTATTTTGAACTGCGTGTGCTGTCTTTGAACGATTTCACAGGTAGGCATATAGATTTGATTCCAAATCATACAGCTAGTACATTTTACAACCAGAGTATTACGCCACGATAACGCCACTACAAAGTACATAGCATTTCTTTCAGTGTTAATTTCGTTGACGAATAATTTTAGTTATAATTTTCGTCAATTACCTTTTTTCACTGACGAAAACGAGACGATAACTAAATAAAAACTAGTGATGGATGACAAAAACTATAACGAAAATCAACTGTCATTTTCGTCAACAAATAAAAACAAGACGAAAATGTTAGGGAGGGACGATTAGGGAAGAGATCCGGTCAGAACTGATGTCCTGTGTAACAGATGCGCACATTTGATTTGAACGTGTTGATCTAACTGCTGGAAAACAAGGCGCTGTTGCGCTTCAACAGGCTCACCCCCGCATCCCCAATCCAGCGCTCCAGAGTGGCTCACAATCAATGAATAACACACATTTATGCCAGGCAATTGTTTATGAACTAATGCTGATGAATAATGACAATGTTTACTTTACGATGTTTATATAGTAATATGTTTTAGACGGTTGTAACAATGCATATTTTATCTCCTCATCTGAACTTGAATGAGCTCCTGCAACTGCAATAGTAAGGCGAGATTTCAAAATAAGAGTCCCGGTGTATTTCCAGCTGGTTTATAATTAAAAGACTCGCATTATATATTCGTTTTTGCTTACACAATAAACTGTATTTAATTTAATTCCCATTTAATTCATAGTCAGGAGGAAAGACCAGTATTTGACACATATTAAATCAAGTATTAGGCTTATAATAGTTAACTAAAACCATTAAAAAAATCTTTGTTACTTGAAATTAAATAAATGTTAACTGAACTTAAAAAAATAAATAAACATTTATTAAATAGAAAATATTTGAAGCTTTAGCTTAACATGATATACTAACTAAAACAGAAATACAAAGTTATAAAACTATATAGATGTTTTTAAAAACAAACAAAAAAGTGAATTGAGCTCTCTTTCGTGTATTTTTAATGTCAAAAACAAAATGATGTCAAAATGTCAGTTCTAGTGACAGTCGGTTATGTAATACTTAAATGCTTAATATATTACAATTGAACTAAACTCATTAGATTTTATGAGACTAAATCAACTGTAGATTTAGTCCACTGAAATCTTATGATATTTAGTTGACTAAAATCTTATGATATTTAGTCGACTAAAACTAGACTAAAACTAAAAACAATTCAGGTGACTAAAATATGACTAAAACTAAATGGCATTTTAGTCAAAAGACTATGACTAAAACTAAATAAAAATATGCTGTCAAAATGAACACTGATTTCTTTAACTGTTTTTTGGACATATCTTAATTTATACATTAAATAAGATACCATTGTTCACAGAGTATGAAATGATTACCCGCCGTCCTGTGATAATTTGTGGGTATTGCGCAGTGGCTGCGAAGGCGACTTGTTCGTCTTGGAAACAAACGTCTTAGCTTAGACCCAGAACCAGTTTACACGCACCTGCAGAAATACACATTTGATTACATTTTGGAGAACAGAAGAAAGAAGGTCTGTCGATGTGCATTCGATCATTGTTTGTGTTGAGTAGCGGTTATGAGCGCGAACACATGTGAAGAGTTTTCTCTTTCTTCTTTCAAATGTAGCTCGTTATTATTATACAAAGCAAAGTAGTGCAATGCTATTCAGGCTACAGATGCCAGAAATGCTTTGTCTCTACTGTGTTTGTTGCAAAGATATCTAATTATGATAATAATATAATAATAATTTAAATTAAATATCTAAATAATAGCATGCTATTGTATTTGTATACCAATCTTAAAGGTCCCGTTCTTCGTGGTTTTTTGAAGCTTTGATTGTGTTTACAGTGTGCAATATAACATGTGTTCATGTTTCGTGTGTAAAAAAACACAGTATTTTTCACACAATTTACTTATCTGTGTACCGCTGTTTTCACTGTCCTAAAAACGGGCTGATGAGTTCCTTGTTCTATGAAGTCCCTCCTTCAGAAATACGTAACGAGTTCTGATTGTGCCAGCGGTTCCTGTGTTGTGTTTTGACCGCTTAGCGCACGTTGCCCGGTTCCTGTGTTGTGATTCGACAGCAGCTTAGCGCACGTTGCATGGAAAGGTCACGCCTCTTAACGGGGAGATGTATGCGCTCAATGATCTCTACAGCGTCCCTGGGAAAGCCAAACAAAGGTGATTTGACTCCGGGATGAAAATAACAGCGTCTCGACGACATGGCGACAAACACACTCAAACGCAACACTTCCTCTTCTCCACGCGACCATCCTCTTCTCCACGTGGGAGAGCAACAAGACCACTCCCCCTTTTTCGCGTATTCTTGTGGGCAGACGTTAGTCAACAAACTGTTCTACTGACGTAATTAAAGCAGGCTGTACCAGGATGTAGTCCAAGCCGAGGCATTGAACTTTGAGCTTTATAATTTTACAGGTATTATTTATGCTCTAACAGCAACATAACACACTAACTAAAGTTTGAACAATGGGATCACGAAGAACGGGACCTTTAATATTGTGTTGGTCCCGCTTTTGCTGCAAAAAAAAGCCCTGATCCGTCGAGGCATGGACTCTACTAGTCCATGAAGGTGGTGCTGGGCTATCTGGCACCAAGATGTTAGCAGCAGATCCTTTAAGTCCTGTTATTGCGAGGTGGGGCCTCCATTGATCGGACTTGTTTGTTTGCACATCCCACAGATGCTCGAGTGGATTGAGATCTGGGGAATTTGGAGGCTAAGTCAACACCTTAAACTCGTTGTTCTGCTCCTCAAACCATTTCTGAACCATTTTTGCTTTGTGGCAGGGCACATTATCCTGCTGAAAGAGGACACAGCCACCAGGGAATACAGTTTCCATGAAAGGGTGTACATGGTCTGCAACATTATTTAGGTAGGTGGTATGTGTCAAAGTAATGTACATGGATGGCAGGACCCGAGGTTTCCCAGCAGAACATTGCCCAAAGCCTCCACTGGCTTGTCTTCTTCCCATAGTGTTTCCTGGTGCCATGTGTTCCCCAGGTAAGCAACACACACGCACCCGGCCATCTACGTGATGTAAAAGAAAATGTGATTCATCAGACCAGGCCACCTTTTTCTATTGCTCCGTGGTCCAGTTAGGGCTGGGCGGTATACCGAGTTTGGGCAATATATCGATATTCTTTTTCAACGCGTCACAAGATGAGACAATACCGTCTATATCAATATGGTTTGATGCGACCCTCCCCCATGTATTTCTCACTTTGCGCGCGTGAAACGGGTCCTGTCCACCCACTCCATCACAAGTTCACCTGCGACATGGAGGAAAAACAATGGTTCAATTATTTGGAGATTTAAAAGTTCCCATGAGCAGCAAAACCAAGCCATCTGTAAAGAATGTCATAAAACGATCATGTCAAAAAGTGGAAGCATGTCAAATCTCTTCCACCACTTACAACGTCACCATAATGTGCAGTACGATGAGTGTTTAGAAATTCGTGCTTCATCTGCTACAACCTCAGCCATGAAGACTAAGCAACCTGAAAAGTTTTCTGTCCCAAAACAAAGCTCGTTGGAAGTTTCTTTTACCCGCAGTGTGCCTTATGAAAAGAAAAGTCCCAGATGGCGCGATATAACTAAGGCGGTAGCTTACCACATCACAAAAGATATGGTTCCTGTTGCAACAGTGGAACATGAAGGTTTTAAAACATTGCTAAAAACCATTGACCCAAGATACCATTTGCCCAGTCACAAAGTATTTTGCAACTGAAGCTCTGCCAGAAATGTACACTGAAGTCAGACGAAAGCTTGCCGAACGGCTGACAAAAGTGACTCTTTTTGCGACTGATATATGGTCAAGCAGGACATGTGAGCCATATATGAGTTTGACAATACATTTTATTGAAGACTGGGAAATGAAAACTGCGTGTCTCCAGACCAGCTATTTTCCCCAAGGCCACACCGGGGAGTATATAGCTGAAGCACTGCAGGATGCGCTTACGAACTGGAAGTTCAACGAAAAAGGACTGGTTGCTATAACGACCGACAATGGCAGCGACGTTATAAAAGCGGTGGAAATGAAGAAGTGGCTAAGGAAGCAGCGCTTTGGTCACCGACTTCATCTGGCCATTGGTGAGTGCTATCTTTGTATTTGTGTAACTTGGGAAGCATATTATGCTCAGTAAAATGATTGCAGTAATAACTGCTTACAGCTGTAAACGGTATAATGAAAATGTATTTGAAATGTTAAAGCACCATTTAAACATGTATCATCACAAATCTATATTAAACACACGTGATGATCTGCCTATTTAAATAAATATGTATATATATAATCTCTCACTTGCATATATCTGGTCTTTGCACTACTTTGTTAAATGTATAATTATATAGTTGTGATAATGTAATGTTTGGTTATTTTTTATTTTATTTATTTTGTTTTAAGAGCATGGCATGGCATGGATGACAACCACATCACCCGGGCCGTTTCTCTGTGTAAGAAAGTTGTCAGGAGCTTCTCCTATAGCTGGAAGAAGAGAAGAAAGCTCGCTAAAGTCCAGATTCAGCTGGGTCTGCCAGCTCACCAGCTCATCACAGAGTCAGCCACACGCTGGGGATCAAGGCAGCAAATGATCGAGAGGTTCCTGAAACAGGAGGGAGCAATCACAAAAGTCCTGTCTGCTGACAAAAAGTCCAGGCATCTTGTTCCTACATGGCAGGACATCGAGGTCCTGGAGTCAGTTCAGAAAACTCTAAAACCCCTTCAGGACTTCACAGATGCTCTGTCAGGTGAGGAGTATGTCACCATCTCATATGTCAGACCTGTACTTCACCTTTGGACATGGCGTTACTTGTGGATCCACGGAAAAATGTATTCTTTCTTTCTAGTCTTTAAGGCAGAATCAATGCTGGCCGATCAGGGCAGCTGTCAGCCTGACCAAGCTGTGCCCACTGCACCTATGTCTACAGACCAAGTAGAAATAATGCCACCAACAGCAAAGAAGAAGTCACTTGCAAGCTTCTTCAAGCAGAGCACAGCACAGCACTGACATGGAGGGAGGCAATTGAAATGGAACTTTTAAGCTACTTGCAGAGAGTGACACCGATCCTCTCAAATGGTGGAAGGAACATGAAACACTCTTTCCAGCACTAAGCCACCTGGCAAGGAAGTATCTTTTGGTACCAGCCACCAGTTCCCCTTCTGAAAGGGTTTCCAGTTGCAGTGGTAACATTGTAACCTGCCACAGGGCATCCCTAAAGCCTGAAGCTGTTGAAATAAAACATTGTTTGTTTTCCTTGCACAAAGTCTGTAAGAGATATATACTATAAAATACTTTTAGTAAAGAATGTTCTACCTCAAATAACCTACTTGTTCTGACAAAGTGGTTACGTTTTCTATTGTTCTGTTTACATTGTTATTTGCACATCAGAGCTGTGTAGTTAAGCAGGAGGAATTGTATTTAATTGTTGTTTTTGCACATTTCCAGAGAGAGAGCAATGTTATTTAATAAAGATTAATATAGATGTTTATATGTTGTGCGGCTATATATTTTCAAAGGGAGGACAACCCTGTCTTTGCATTTTATTTTGATCATAACTGCTGATCATAAGGTGATTGTGACATCTCACATGAGGCTTTGAATTGCAAGTAAACATTTATTCCACTTTGTAGAAAATACCGAGATATATATTGTATATTGCCATTCATCCCAAAAACACTGAGATATGAATTTTGGTCAATATCGCCCAGCCCTAGGTCCAGTTCTAATGCTCACATGTCCACTGTAGCCGCTTTTGCCGGTGGACAGGGGTCAGCATGGACACCCTGACTGGTCTGTGGCTGTGGCTATGGTCTGTGGCTATGGGCCCATACGCAACAAACTGCGATCCAGCATTGACTTCTTGAGCAATTTGAGCTACAGTAGCTCGTCTGTTTGATCGGACCACACGGGCCAGCCTTTGCTCCCCACGTGCATCAATGAGCCGCCCATGACCCTGTCACCGGTTCACGACTGTTCCTTCCTTGGACCGCTTTTGATAGATACTGACCACTGCAGACCAGAAACAGCCCACAAAAGCTGCAGTTTTGGAGATGCTCTGACCCAGTCGTCAAATCCTCTCAAATCCTAATGCTTGCCCATTTTTCCTGCCACTAACAGGTGCCGTGAAGAAGAGATAGTGTTATTCACTTCACCTGTCAGTGGTCATAATGTTATACATGATCGGTGTATACAGCTCTGGAAAAAAATAAGAGACCACTTTGATTTCTCAATGTTAACAATGTTAACAATGTTACAATGTAACTAGTAACTAACTACTTGAGTAGCTTTTTCATTGGATACTGTTTACTCATACTCAAGGAACTATTAAGATTGTTACTTTCACTTTTATTTTGAGTAAATATTTCTATAAGTACTTTTTTTTTTTTTTACTTTAGTACTTTTTTTGGATACTTAACCCAACTCTGGTTTTAACTAACTAAAAACTTTAATGTGATTCATTTATACAAAATACAAAATTGAAACAAGAATGACATTTATGTAAAAGTACTAATAAATCAAAAGTGCAGCATACTTGCATGTATTCTGAGACGTACAAAACATGTTAAAATACACACAAAAATAATTCTGTATCAAAGTGACAGGTTAAGGCCATCAGTATTGTAACCCATATTCGGAATTTGTCCTCTGCATTTAACCCACCCCACACACATTAGGAGTAGTAAGTAGTGAACACACACAAGGTGCAGTGGACACACACACCCAGAGCAGTGGGCAGCCATTTTGCCTTACAGTCATTTACTATATATATTTTAAGAATCAAACCCACAACCTTCAGGTTATCAGGCTGACTCTCTAACCATGGCCACGACTACCCCAATCTTTTGTTTGTAATCAATACTAAGGAAATCCACCAAAAATCTGCACACTTTTTTTATTTAAATAGTGAAAAATGTTCATTGAGTGCATCTAGGTTCCTATCATGGATTTAGGATCTCTCATGAAGAGAAAAAAACACAAGTAGATTAAGGACATCCATAATACTGTACTATCCACCAGAGGGCATCAGGTAACCTTATTAAAAGAGGGCATCTTATTGGGTTTTTAAAGAATGCAGATTTGTTCTCAACATGACTCATCTGGGTCAAATCAAAACATTATCAGTGTTCATCTCTTACACACACAAAAAAAAAAACTAAAAAGATTTTGTCTTGTGTGATACATTTTATTGGTTCTAAATGTTCAGAGTTTTTAGAATATTAGCTATCAAAACAGAGCTAAAATTAGAAAGATTAATTGAGACTTTCTATCTCTCTAATCTGAGAAAAACAGACGATTAAGTCCAAGAGCAAGGTGCATGAAAACCAAGCAAACTGATCCACTGAATTTTTGCAAATACAATTTAAAGGGATAGTTCACCCAAAAATGAAAATGATGTCATCATTTACTCACCCTCAAGTTGTTCTAAATCTGTATGAGTTACTTTGTTCTATTGAACACAAAAGAAGATATTTTGAAGAATGTGGGTAACCATACATTTGCTGGTCCCCATTGACTTTCATAGTATGAAAAAAACTAACAAAAAAAACCCCATGGAAATCAGTGGGGATCAGAAACTGTTTGGTTACCCACATTCTTCAAAATATCTTCGTTTGTGTTCAACAGAACAAAGAAACTCAACTTGAGGGTGAGTAAATGATGACAGAATTTGGTGACAAATGCAAATTTTGAGGTGAACTTTCCCTTTAAATGTGAAAGCTGTGGGCCGCAGATATGTTCAAACACTTTCCCAATGCTGTGGGTTCGATCAGATATGTTTATAATATTTTGAGTTAATCACACTGTCTGTAAACATATAGCTGGAAGTTTATATAGACAAATATTGTGTGATGTGTATGCAAATGATATGGCGTAGCATTCTCTGCTCTGGGAAAACCCTAAGGTGTCTCTCCAACCTTTGACAAGCTAAAATCACTGCAACAGAAACACACAGCCTAAAGCAATCCTGCTTGTCATATGAAAATGCTAGCAATGTACCACAAAATATTCCAGTTAAGTCCTAGTGGTTTGGTTGCACATTCAAAAGTCAGTTATTAGGCTTAGTAGCTTTGAAAACCTGCATGGTTAAATTACCATAATCTGTTGTCATTCAATTGTAATAAAAGAAAAGGTGCTGATTGATTTCCTTGAGCTGTTTTAAGATTTCTGGGAAATCAGTATTCCGGTGGAACCAGTCCTGCAGAGTTTTTTGACAATGTGCCACAGTTGCTTTTTTTGTTAGCATAGATCTTGTCAGTTATTTTCTTTGAAGAAGCCACGCAAGACATTTTGACACACCAAGACACACAATTTAAAAAAAAGGTTTTTTTTACAGTCGATTATTAGCCTATTTATCAAGATTTTTCTGTCAAGGGCCTGTGCGCATGCCCTAAATAAATGTGGTACAGTGTGATCAGGCATGCAAACTCAAAATAAAATAAAAAAACCTACTACACTTAATTAAGATGTGCAAACTCTTCCTAACCAAAACTGCAAATGTTCAGGTCATACTTCTCTAAAATCTGTCATACTGCAACATATCTCTTCCTTGCCCCTGTTTTTGCTTCTATAGGAGAGTTGTTCTTGTTCACTCTCCTCCGTGTTCAGAATCGGGTTTCTTTGCTAACTGGGACTTAGTACTTTGATTTCTTGAGTTAATCCCAAGGTAATAAAGAATGATGTGTGCAATAAAACTACAATGCAATAAATATAATAGCTAAACATGAGGGTATAGCATCTGCAATGATGCATTAGCCTTTAAACTGTGTTTACAGTATGTTTCTCAATCACTTCCCAACAAGATACAAAAATCTAAGGAATTACAACCAAATAACTTGATAGATCAACAATGTAGAGGGAAGCCTGCCTCCTTGTGGCCAATGTGCATCCACAAAGTAGCAATTCTAGGATTGAACATATCAGATGTATTATACACAATATAAACACATATCACCAGAGCCTGCCCAAGGCATAAGCGAACTAAGCGGCTGCTTAGGGCCCCCTTGGCCACCAGGGCCCCCCCAAGAGCACATTAAATGACTTCTTGCTGCATGTAATTTAATGATGATTGAAATTGCGAAATAGTCTTAAATAATTACTAAATAAACTGCAAAATGTTAAGTTTTCTAATATATGCACGGATTGATTCTGACAGCGCTGCACAAGCTCGCGGCGTCATTGGCTGGACACTATTCGCTAGCAGGGTTCAAAGGCCAAAGTGCGAAAATCAGCTGAAACTTTGCTACTCATTAGTTGCTCTGTAACCTTTTTATGAATGGATGGATTTGAGAATGTGATATGGTTTAGTGCGAGTATATCTGACATGCTGCATGTTTTGGAGTACAGCATAGCTTTCAGTTTCTCAGTAAGTTAAATGTTTTTGTTTTTGTTTCTGATATTTGAGTCGCTTGCAATTAACATTTGGGAACGCAGCATGCGTCAAACATCTTCCCAAATTCAATAATGAGGATAATTTATACATCTAAAGTCTTCCTGCGTGTTTCTGCCAAAATAAAAGCTATTTTTAATGTTTGAAATAAATCAACATTTTTTGTTTTTAAAAGAAGTCTCTTATGCTCACCAAGGCTGCATTTATTTGATCAAAAATACAGTAAAAACTGTAATATTGTGAAATAATACTCCAGTGTAAAGCAGCTGTTTTTTATGTGAATATATAGCGATCAAAGCTGAATTCATCATCATTACTCCAGTATTCAGTGTCACATGATACTTCACAAATCGTTCTCATATGAGGATCTAATGCTCAACAAACATTTGCAATGCTGTTCTTTTGAACCTTCTATTCATCAAAGAATCCTAGGGAAAAGTGAGCATATTCAGCATACGAGTTGAATATTAACACCTGACCACTCTTGTGGGTTTTCTACTGTTACAATTAAAAACCATATAAGGGTAAAAACATGACAGGCAGACATTGATAATAGCTGTGTGAATTATCAAGAAATGACAATAGTCAATCGTATTGGTGGCACAGAGGGGCCCCCAAATAAAAATATGCTTAGGGCCCCATAAAGGCTTGGGCCGGCCCTGCATATCACATACACACACACACACACACACACACTCCTGGGGGGGTTCATGAGTAGTTGAAAAATGTCTTCCAGTTAGTTTGGGTTTAATGTGAGAGCAAATATTCACTATAGGGTTCAAATCTGGACTCTGACCAGGCCAAAACATGAGTCTGATGGGCTTGTTCTGAAGCCACTTCTTGGTTGTCTTTGCAGTTTGGACAATAACATCTGATCATTCCTCATTATAACAACTTTTCATTTGTGGGAAGTAAGCCATTCTGCAATATTCTCCTGTACTCCAAAGCAGTAAATTACTTTTCACAGTGAAGTAGAAGTGAAGTAGCAGTTAAAAAGACTTCCCACACAATTACACTTCTTCCTCCATGCTTCACTGTGGTAGAGATGCGTTTATTAATATATTTCTCAAATAAATAAATATAAATATATATACAGTGAGGAAAATAAGTATTTGAACACCCTGCTATTTTGCAAGTTCTCCCACTTAGAAATCATGGAGGGGTCTGAAATTGTCATCGTAGGTGCATGTCCACTGTGAGAGACATAAAAAAAAATCCAGAAATCACAATGTATGATTTTTTAACTATTTATTTGTATGATACAGCTGCAAATAAGTATTTGAACACCTGAGAAAATCAATGTTAATATTTGGTACAGTAGCCTTTGTTTGCAATTACAGAGGTCAAACGTTTCCTGTAGTTTTTCACCAGGTTTGCACACACTGCAGGAGGGGTTTTGGCCCACTCCTCCACACAGATCTTCTCTAGATCAGTCAGGTTTCTGGCCTGTCACTGAGAAACAGGGCTGGACTGGGGATCAAATTCGGCCCTGGCAAACCCAGCCCATCCGGCCCGTGAGATCCTCGTGAATGTTTTTGCTGGGGTTAGGGCCTTACATTGGAGTAAATAAATAAAACTAGGACAGGGACAAATAATGATGGATATTATTGAATTTATTACAAATGCAGATATCAAACTTGATATTGCACTTTTGTCACACAGAAATGCTAGGATGCAATAAAGTAAATTTACTGCTTTTAAATTCTGTTGTGTAAAGTTGTTCCAAACCGAAATGACATTGTCTCTTTTAACCGAGTTTAACTGTTGGCCAATTTTGGCCAAACCATGCTCCTCATTACCATGGGTATATGATTTCTAAAATAAATAAATAATAAACTATTGAATTTGTAATAAAAAAAATATTGTAAACACGTAGAAAATACAAAAACAGCCTCTATAAAAGTGATTTATATTGCGCAATATTTAATGTAGCCTATAATAATAGCAACATTTTTAATAAATACATTTGTGCCAATACACCATTTTTTTTCACTGTTAGTAGCTGCAAGGTAAATTGTGGTTGTGCTAGGGTGATAAGTATGTAGTGTGTATTGCCATTTTCCAATTTACCTCGTTGTGTATGTACATGCTCACGGCTGTTTTCAGCTGATTCACCAAAGAACCGTTATGTTACCATATCACACGATTGTATAAAACAAAATTCAGAGTCAAAGTGCCATTCATCACTTAATAGAGCAGCAGAAACGCAGAGCATGTTCGTCAGCGGCAGCGCTGTGCGGATATTCGCCTTTTGCAGTTTCATGCGCCCAAATCAAAAACACAATAAAAAAAAACAGCGCCTAATATGGACACAGTCTATGAATATGGAAGAAGGAAGGTCTCTCTCGCTGTGGCCTGTCAATTCAGAAGACAAACCAATGGGCCGCGGTCCCTGCATGATGAGCCAGTCCGTGGCAAAAAAACCTAAATAAATAAATAACCTTGTATCGGCCCCAAAGTGCGTCGGCCCACCGGGAAAATGCCCGGTATGCCAGATTACCAGTCCAGCCCTGCTGAGAAACACGGAGTTTGAGCTCCCTCCAAAGACTCTCTATTGGGTTTAGGTCTGGAGACTGGCTAGAAACTTGATATGCTTCTTACAGAGCCACTCCTTGGTTATCCTGGCTGTGTGCTTCGGGTCATTGTCATGTTGGAAGACCCAGCCTCGACCCATCTTCAATGAGGAGGAGGTCATCTCCACATGAGGAGGTCATCCTCTCCTTAATACAGTGCAGTCGCCCTGTCCCATGTGCAGAAAAACACCCCCAAAGCATGATGCTACCACCCCCATGCTTCACAGTAGGGATGGTGTTCATGGGATGGTACTCATCATTCTTCTTCCTCCAAACACGTTTAGTGGAATTATGACCAAAAAGTTATTTTTTGGTCTTATCTGACCACATGACTTTCTCCCATGACTCCTCTGGATCATCCAAATGGTCATTGGCAAACTTAAGACGGGCCTTGACATGTGCTGGTTTAAGCAGGGGAACCTTCCGTGCCATGCATGATTTCAAACCATGACATCTTAGTGTATTACCAACAGTAACCTTGGAAACAGTGGTCCCAGCTCTTTTCAGGTCATTGACCAACTCCTCCCGTGTAGTTCTGGGCTGATTTCTCACCTTGAGACCCCACGAGGTGAGATCTTGCATGGAGCCCCAGTCCAAGGGAGATTGACAGTCATGTTTAGCTTCTTCCATTTTCTAATGATTGCTCCAACAGTGGACCTTTTTTCACCAAGAAGCTTGGCAATTTCCCTGTAGCCCTTTCCAGCCTTGTGGAGGTGTACAATTTTGTCTCTAGTGTCTTTGGACAGCTCTTTGGTCTTG
Organism: Romanogobio albipinnatus; assembly: GCA_023566225.1. Classification (NCBI taxonomy): domain Eukaryota; kingdom Metazoa; phylum Chordata; class Actinopteri; order Cypriniformes; family Gobionidae; genus Romanogobio; species Romanogobio albipinnatus. Next base: position 15,737,222 of record CM042241.1, read on the forward strand.
GCCATGTTAGTAGTTGGATTCTTACTGATTGTATGGGGTGGACAGGTGTCTTTATGCAGCTAACGACCTCAAACAGGTGCATCTAATTTAGGATAATAAATGGAGTGGAGGTGGACATTTTAAAGGCAGACTAACAGGTCTTTGATTGTCAGAATTCTAGCTGATAGACAGGTGTTCAAATACTTATTTGCAGCTGTATCATACAAATAAATAGTTAAAAAAAATCATATATTGTGATTTCTGGATTTTTTTTTTAGATTATGTCTCTCACAGTGGACATGCACCTACGATGACAATTTCAGACCCCTCCATGATTTCCAAGTGGGAGAACTTGCAAAATAGCAGGGTTTTCAAATACTTATTTTCCTCACTGCATATATATACTATATATATTACTGAACCCCTGATTTAACTGTATGCTATCAGAATGAAGCCAACAATTCTTGTTTTCCTTTTTAATTGTGTCAAAGCCCCACAGAACAGAGGGACGGGGTGAGCAAAGCTCATTATCATTTAAGGGCACATGCACTGAAATGGTTTGCTGAAAACAGAGCTGTTTTTGACCAGGTAAAATTAGTGTTTTCTTACAATACAAATGAGAATTTTTAATTAAAGTATATTACAAACTTTTCATTTAGACACTAAAGAATCATATTAACTTGTACAAAAATGGTCACATTAAAAATAATGAGGCTCCGCTAAAGGAACTGTACCTCTTGCGGTTTTCACACGGATTACATAAACAGAGAATATTTGTTTTTTATATACATGACTTCATTTAAAAGTAGACATTCCAATATAAAGAGCTTTATAAAGAGATATCTGTCGTGTCTTTGTGGCAAGTATTCGCTGAGTTACAGTTAATTTTCAGACCCATTTCAGAGTGGACTTCCCAGGGAGACAGACGGGAGAACACGTATCCTGTTTGTTTTCTTTATTTAGGCAAAAGCACAACATTTTTTTTATTTTTTTATTTAGTGTAATTCAAGTAGACACTTTAAGCTTTGTAAAGACTATCTTTCATGTCTTTGAGGCTAAAAATTACAGAGTATTTGAAGTTGTTTTACACTGTCATGAGGGAAAATCCTGCAGAACGCATGGGTGCGTTCGTCGGGTTCAGAGGGTTAATGAATAGCAAAGTTCACAACACAGCTATAACGATAAAGGCACAGAAAAACTATATAGTTGTAATCACTTTCAGAATTATTTTTTTCCAGGTGATGAACGATAAAACCATTGATAGCCAATCAGAATCCATCCTGCTGTAATGAACTTGAGCGTTTAAAGCGCCATACATGTATGCACTTAGAATGAACAGAACAATATTGTGGTGTGGACGCTATATAGTTATCTTTATAGTTATCTTTAAAGTTATCGTTCTTGGTGTGAATAGGCCTTTAGTCTTGGCGGACTAGATCTACTACGCTGCACATAAATAAGGTGAATAGAATGTGGGCTGCTGAGAGGAAAGAAGGGAGAACATGCCTAGCAGATCTAGGCAGGTGGTGCTGGGGAAGGTGGAGGGCTAGAAAAATTCCTCTGATGGCTACTTCCAGCAGGATAATGCACCATGTCACAAAGCTCGAATCATTCTTGAACATGACAGTGAGTTCACTGTACTAAAATGGCCCCCACAGTCACCAGATCTCAACCCAATAGAGCATCTTTGGGATGTGGTGGAACGGGAGCTTCGTGCCCTGGATGTGCATCCCACAAATCTCCATCAACTGCAAGATGCTATCCTATCAATATGGGCCAACATTTCTAAAGAATGCTTTCAGCACCTTGTTGAATCAATATCATCGTAGTATTAAGGCAGTTCTGAAGGCGAAAGGGGGTCAAACACAGTATTAGTATGGTGTTCCTAATAATCATTTAGGTGAGTGTAAGTGTCTACTTATTGGATGACTATAGGGACTCATCTCAAGATCACTCATTTAACAGTTCATCTATTGCCAAAATGTTGGGGGGGGGGGGGGTTTACGATCAGTCAATAGAATAGAAATTGATTGAAAATATTCAAATCAGGAATCTGAATCAGAATGTGTAGTTTTTGCTTTAAAAATGTCTGTCAAAACCAACACGTGATGACCGATGTTCACTAACCAGACAAAGTTTTTCAAATGGATTGGCGTTTATTTCCTTTGCATGCAGTGTGAAGTATTTCACTCAGTTCACTGATCATTCCGATTCCATTTCAGCGAGTGAATAACTAATTTATACTCACCTGCGTTATGTATTACGTATGTTATTGTCTGCCATTTTCACCCTCTTCTCACTATAGTCAAAACTTCCAGTAGTGTTTTTTCCAGGAAATGTGTGTACTCCCTCTGCTGCCAGCAACCGATTCCCATGAGTGTGTTATATCAATATTTTAGTTCTAATATTCCAGCCAAAAGTCAGCCCAATTTTTTGACGGAGTGACAACGTGCGTGATGGGTAAACTATGTTTCATTTTTGGGTAAATATAAAATGCTGGATACATTAAAAATGTTTTGTTTTTGTTTGTTTTTTTTTGTTTTGCATAGTTCATTATACTTATTTTATGGAATGAAGTTTAATTTGTGGCAATTTATGTTACTCAGAGACTGACATGTTTGGCTTTTCAAAAATACTACATTCATCATGACTGAAATGCACTGATGTAGACGTTCTCTTCTGTAAGGTATGTGAGGTATTCAGTATAATCACAATGGATGTCTTTGTTTCAGTTTCTGTGCTAAAAAAAAAACAAACAAAAAAATTCACAAGAACAAAATCCGTCTTCCTGTTTTATTCTGCCATGGAATTGTCAAAGCAAAGGAATGTTTGGATACAGAGGAAAAAAATGTTTTCCTGTTTATGTATAAGAGGATGTGATGTGTATGTTTATTTGCATGTATGATGATTTGTGCTTTTAATCTATGATTCCACATAAACAACATGAACACAGTTTTGCCCGGCCTGACAAGCACATATACATGTACATGGCATGCAGTAATTGGTGAATTGTACAATTAAAAAAAGATAAGAGGGTAAACATATGTAGGTGTAACAAATTCAGAAACGAATGTATATGTAACTCATATTTCCCCTAGATGGGGCCATTTCTGTAAAGTTATGAGAGGTTTCTGGTTCTTTTTTTTTTTTTTTGGGTTGGGTTGGGTTGAGTTAGAAGAAACTAGCCAAAGTGAAAGGGAAGAGCGAGAGAGAAATGACAGCAAGCTGTAAATCACATCAAATAATTTATCTTTATTAATAAAAAGCAATCCTAAACAAAAACTGTTATGTCTCATTAGGTGAAATGTATATTTCTGCATAGCAGAATGACATTGGTATACAATACATACTATAGATTATATAGTCTACATATTGTATACATGTACCCATATATAAAATTATTAAATGTTCATACTGATATTACCATTGCCTTGTGGTCAGTTTACATCCATATATAAAGACAGACAATACTATTCCAAAGTAACTAAAGTTGTCAAATCATTAATTTTACACAAATACAAACTGACCCAGTACCAGCGTGATTGTTTTAAAACAGTGGTTCTCAAACGTTTTATACCAAGTACGACCTCAGAAAATATTTGGCTCTCCAAGTACCACCATAATGGCCAACATTAAAATACAGTAGCGTAGTAGGCCTAACTATTCAGCTACAGCGCTGCACAGTTCAAAAACGAGGCAGTTTATTCCTAAGAATATGTATTGTTGTCAGCCACTTTAACATTGTAAATACACAGTTTGTACATTAACACTGCACTGTGCTTACATACAGGTAAATAAAATAATTACATAAAGATTCAATTAAAATGTATTGCGTTTTAACATTAATTAATTTAGGGATTCCTCTGCATACCACTAGAAGCAGCCTGAGAGTACTACTAGTGGTACTCTTACCACACTTTGAGAAGAACCACTGTTTTAAAACAACCAAAGGCCAATGGTGGTGTTGTGCTGAACTGCATATGTCAAATAAAACCTTTTGTAGTGCTTTTTTATCTGAGAATAGTCCAAACGATCACTACACACATAAATAGTAAATAAATGTTCTAGTTGGATCAATGAAGAGTACAGTATCCTATGAAATGATCAAATAAATGGTGCCGTGTTAAAGAGCTGCAACATCTGTAACTACATCTTCAAATAAACAACACACATTCATATACTAAAAGGGTACAGCCACAGAAATTCTTTAAGTTTCTTGCTCACAGGCAGTTGGTGAATACTATCTTTCCCATAACTCCGCACCACAGCTCTTCTTGCCAGCTCTTGTAGGCTCTGCGCCGCTTCTCCACGATACGGCATACTCAGACTCTTTTTTGGGGACGCAATATAGTATCCTAGCAGGTGGAAAAGGCAAGAGAAAGTATGTTTACTCCCTGCTAAACTGAATCCTCCTCCTTTTAGGAGCAACCGCACGCTGGTCGGGCCCTCGGGAGCCCGATAGCTGAGAGTGAAGAAAACATTTGCCTGCATGCTGTCCCGGATCAGGAATGCCCCAAGAGGGAGTTTGGCCAGTCGTTCATGAGCTTCATCTGCTTCCATGGGACCCCAGTAAAATCCGCTGTGGTTCAAGTAATCCACAGACTGGGTGATCAGGTCACATTCCTGCTGGTGCCGAAAGGGGTGAAAGTGTGTTGGTGGGTCGGAAGAGGGTTTAGGGGGCTCGTCCGGCTTGGATGGGCCCTGTGGCGCAACTGTATGGTCAGAGTCATTATGCTGGACCATTCTGAATCGGGGCCCACTCATACCATTCCTCCATGGTCCCAAAGCATAAATGAATGATTCTGCAGCCTGTGCAAAGAACAAAGAGTTCAAACATCAAGAGGTGGGAAGAGCTCATGCCCGTACACATTCTAGAACAAAACTTGTTAATGGTTTTGGCACTAGCTATGCGAACACACACAAAAAAAAATCATGGACATGATTCATCTAGTGGAAACGTTTGGTACTGCGCCCAAACAAAATCTAACTGAAAGCTAAGTTTTTTAGATATAAACCTCAAATTTAGCCTGGCTCCGCCCTCCTATGTACTTCCGCTCACTTTTCATTTTCCTTCAGTACTCCGTCTGGGATTACGGTATATTCTCTGGTTTTCTCTGGTCAAAATTTAACCGGTCCAATCAGTAAACAGAGGGAATGGCAGAGAACGATAACGTTGATATCATACCAAGCGAAACCTCCTCCTGTTTCTCTTGAAGCCAGTATGGAAGTGATTTAAACAGCAATTCATCGTCTGGCTCCAGAAGACAGCAGAATCTCATTGAGCCCCATGCTAAACTTCACAGCAGAAATAAACATGTTTACAGTCTGGTACAAATTGAGGTTTTGGTCTATACGGCTAATTTTGCCCTTCATGACAACTGTGAGGGGGGTGAATTTTTTTTATAACTCATCCGTTTGCATTATAAAGCCTTAAAGTTCTGCATAATTAAGGGCGTGGCTACTTTGAGTGACAGGTAGATAACCATTTATCTGCTGTCTGTTTTTCATTGTGTCACCTCAGCTCCACCCACGTCCCGCCTCTTTGCCCATTTTCTGTTATCCGGGAGTGACGCTCGATGACGCTCTGCCAAGATGGCAACAGCCAGCTCGCCCCTACTTTACGCTTCAAAACTGCTCTTCAGAACATATTTTTTTACAGTCTATGTGTCGTAGGTAAGTTTGAGGATTTTGAGATGACATACGTCACGACCAAACGTTAGCGATTGGTTATGGCAGATCTAGAGTGGCTCTGGGCAGATCCAATAGTTTTAAACTTCAACAGAGTACCCGGCTTCAAGGAACACTTGTCAATGGAGAGTGGCCAGACTCTCTGTACAAATGAAATGTATGAGAGTCTGGTAGGACCAAACTACCTCAAATTTGGAACAAAACTTTATTTATAGCTTTGATTTTCTCACAGTTTTAGAGTGAAACATGTTTTGGAAAATATATACCGGTACTTCATATCAAATTTCCAAATAGTATTTTATACATTTTTCATAATGGTAAACTTTTTTTTTCGCTTAGCCAAACCCAAGTCTGTGCTCAAAAGCATTCAATATTTACGACTAAGTTACAAATTTAATTCAAAAAGTGATTAAGAGGTAATAAATGAACCATAATTATTAAATAAATATAATTTAGTAGCCTACCATAAAATCCCCCCAAAATACTATATATATATATATATATTCAGTACATTCAGTAGCCTACATTAATTTAATAAAAAAATAAAAAAATAGATTTAGTAATTTTTACCGCCACACAAGCAGCATCAGAGGGTTACATTCTTGGAAACAGAAAGCAAAAAGAATTTGACTATTTATATGAAGATGATGCTCAAGACAAAAAGAGGAACATTTTTTTTTTTTTTTTAACATTATTTATAAACTTGTGTGAGTCAGTGTGCTGTAACTAACAAACATACAAGATGCAAATGTGTTGTTTTGACAAAAATACTATAAAACAGAAAAGTAGACCCCTCTTGTCACAACTTTTTTGGCGTTTTTTGAAAAGTCACATTTTGTTGGGGTAACCCTTAGAAACCGTTTTGATATTATTATTTTTTTTTAAAAGGAAAAGTATTTTGAAAATAATTATTATACACCGATGACTGTGTGTGTACTGTGCCCAAAGTGAAAGTATTTTAGTACTTTTTACTTGATGGTTACTGGTGACACCACATTTATAAATCAAAAACGTGTAGAAATGGTACAAACATTTTAAGAAAAAATTATGAAATCAACATGAATACAACTATTTAATTTCAGAAGAACTTAGCATACGTGTTTTAAACTAGATTTTAAACTATTTTCACTTTTCTTTGTATTTATTTACTATTTATTTATATTTCACTCACTCGTAATATACTAGGCTATTAAAACAATATTCACATCATACTTTTTTACACTTAAAAAAATGTAGGCTATTTATATCAATTCATTTTATATTTTAGGCATATTTTAAACATCATTATATATATATATATATATATATATATATATATATATATATATATATATATATATATATATATATATATACTATTTTCTTTGGTTGGCTACATAATTCTTCGAATGTCTTGATGTTATAGGTTCTTCATAGACAAACGCGTTGGTTGTAACCGTTAGCAGAGGAAGCGAACCCCCTGCCTTTTATCCAAAAAACAAGCTGTTTTCTCACTCCAGAAGAAGGTTCTCCTGCAAAAACGGGCTAAATATTTTCCCTTTTCGAATATCTGTCACGTAGGTGTTTCAGAATAACCATTAAGCTAGCCTACATGTATACAGAAAAGGTTTTCATAAAACGGTGTCTAATACATGGAGAACGTCTCGGTGAAATGAAAGGTGAAAGAAACACCTCCATGCAGTCCGGTGTCAGAACAACAACCACTATAGCCAACTTACCGCAAATGCAGTCAGATGTTGACTTGCCCAGACTTCTCCAGAACTGTGTAAAGATTTCCTGCGACGCTACATTTTTGGTTGTAACACGATTATAGGCTGACCATTACAAAAGAATAGGCTACGAATAGAAAGCGAAAGTTTTCTCTCTCTCTCTCTCACACACACACACACACACACACACACACAAATGATAAAAGGCGGATCTCGCCTGTGGCACATCAATGACTAGAACATGATTTCTTCCAAGAACTGTTTGGATGAAGGACATATGTCTCAATGTATCCAACCGTAACTTCTGTGCATCCCTCTCCCCCCTCAGTGGGTAATATGATAAGTGAAATCGTAAATGTAGGAATGCGATTGGATTTTGGCAGCACTCTCTTTCAATGCAGGCTAATGCCTTAAAATGGTGAAGATCATGGCGATGTAAGCACATAATGCACATAAAAAGTCTGATACAAGCTAACAGCTGCAGTATATTCAATGAATGAAATTAGTATGCATGCTAATTTATTATTTTGCCTATTAAGTGTGCCCTTTTGTTTCGCTTTCACTTTGCACGCGCTGGTTTACTTTAAATCACGTGATCTTCTCCAACTCATGTCGGATTAGGACAGGATAAAGTGTCATGTTTTAGCCCTGTCTTTTATTGTTTAAAACTGAATTAGTTTACATGACAGATACATATGAGCCACACATTCGAAATGCAATGTTATTTTAATTAGACTCGGATAACTGCAGAAATTACACGAGAAATGAACTAAAACAACACAGAGCATCCTTTAGTGCAAATGCAAGGTTTTTTTTTTTTTTTTTTTAAGACTAATGCTCAAACAGAAAAACACATACATACTAGTGCTGGGGGAAAATAATCGTGATTAATCGCATCCAAAATAAAAGTTTGTGTTTACATAATATATACGTGTGCTGTGTATTATTATTTGTATGTATATATAAATACACACATGCATGTATATATTTAAGAAATATTTGCATGTATATATCATTTATCTTGTATATAAATATATTTTATTATTTAAAAAAATATAGCGTACTAAATAAATACATGCATGCGTGTGTATTTATATATACATAATAATTATACACAGCACACACATATATTATGTAAACACAAACTTTTATTTTGGATGCGATTCATTTTTCCTCAGCACTAATAAATACTGATTTAAATGTGAAGTAAAATGTAAACAATGTTAAAGTGTCCAGTTTGTTTTTTGTATGCCAGACAACTAATACACAATACAGCAGTATTCACTGGTAACTGGATATATACATTTCGGATTGTAAACAGATGCTTATGGTTAACTGTTCATTCTGTAGATGTCTTTAAGCTTACTTCCGACTCTTTAATCAAACATCTCTAAAAACATCTGACGACAGGCAAGGCAGAATGCTATACCTGGAAATAAATCATCATACATTAGGTTCAGGGCATTTACATCAGAAAACATATCTTTAACAAGTATGTGTTTGCTTAAAATATGATCAATAAGTTATGACAACACATGTTAAGCAATTTTCAGGGGGGAAAAAAGTCAGTTTAATGTAATTTAAGTTGGAATGACTTAAACATCCAAGTTGATTGTACTTCAAAATACAATTTTACAGTGAATCATTTTAATTTAATTAATATTTGCTATGATTTTTCATGTTTTGTTAGCAAATTTTGAAAAAAACAAACAAGTAGCCTACCTTGCACTGTTCTGCAGATGAATCCAAAGATGACTTTTCACCTGCAGTTTCACCTTTGAAGAGAGCCCCAAATTCCAAAAAGATCATCAACTGCCTGATGAGCCAGAGCTCCTGCACATTCACCTACAGAGAATTTACTATGGCGGTGTAATACTACCCTACCTTCACAGGGGGAAAAACTAACCCCAACCTGCCATTAGACCTCTTTTATTTCAGTTTCACTTTGGCTGAGCTCTAACACATTCATATGTAAATATTTGAAAATTACTAAAATTCAAAGAGACGTGGATACAAATTGTATAGTATACCATGTCTAAAAGAGGAAAACAATAATATGGCAGACATTTGGATTGTTATAGGAAAGGGGTAGTTTTTCAGTCATGAGTTGATTGGCATAATAATGGAATATTGCAGTCTAATGAAATCAATGGAATTTAAATTAAGCTTCACTTTCAGAATTATGCCCAATCATGATCGACGGAAATGATCATCCCGAAACAAAAAGCAGAAAAACATATTACAACAGTGCTATTATTTCTGAAATAATTTCTGAACATTTCATTTTACAGGAAAGCGTCCCCATCTGCACTCCTAGTTTCACTAACCTAAAATCAACAGCTGTAAAATAACCACACAATTTGCCTTTAGAACAGATAAAGCAAAGCGCTTCCAAGAAATGTACTAGACAATAAGCTAACACTGCACTCTACTGGCAAATGACTAATGCGTTAAAACAACATTGCAACTTAATATTTTTTTAAATGACAATCTGAGTGTGTGAAAAAGTAAGAAGACATCTGGCCGGTGCATGTAGAGAAGCACAAGCTTCATTAACCACAGTCCTTGCATATAGTGATCATAAATAATTTATTGTATTTTTAAGCCCCCCAAACTTTCCATTTGTAGTTTATGAGGAGGCAGATGCTGTTTCATGTTCCTCCTTCCTGCTGCTGCGTCTCAGCATGTAGGCAGCAGCTGTGAGTGCAAGAATACCATATGTGGCAAGAACAAACTGGAAAAGGGAATAAGTGGGAGAGAGAAAAAGAAAAAAAAAGATAGTTGTGACGTGAGCAGGAGATGTTACTGATGCTGATGGTACTGTTGTCTTTGATCAATCAATCATCTGACATGCTCTTAAAGGCATATACTGTAATTTTTCAAAACATGATCTTACATTTCTGCGTCCTTGTATTGTGTAGCTGTTAAAATGTTTCCTCCATCCTGTCAGTTCTGTTGGGCTTGGTGCTTCAATCCCGAAGATCTGTCTCTGTCATAAAAATATACATTACAAAATATTATATTAGAGTACAAGTACAGAGACAAAAATATCAAGATGTGTTTTTATGTCCAAAAAAACATCAAACATATAAAAAACACAATAATTGGTAGGTGGTAGCGTAATATAATATTGTTCTATGTTTACCATGGTACTGAATATGCTTAATATGCAAGTTATGGAAGTTTCACTATATTATATTGTATTTAGTGTATTATATACATGCATTTGTGAGCCACTCTTGATATGAATATAGAGCTCTTTCTCACGAGAGGATGCATTTTATATCTTTATATTTTATATTTTATGAAAGCATGCATGGTTGCGATTTGTTAAATAATTAATTCTAATTTGTTTACCTTCACTTCGCTTATAAGATGACCAAAACTTGTCAGCGGAATCCGAGTCTTCACGGGGGAGGTCGGCATTGTCTGTAACACAAAAACACATAATCAAAAATCAGAACCAATGGCCATGGAAATATTAGTATGTCAGTCTTGAAATGTAAATAAAACCTCGGCTGCATCTACAAGGGCATGCATCGGTTTACAGGTGCGTTTAGTTCCGGACTTTTTAAATGCCAGCTTTAGCATCCAATCAAAACTCCCCTAACGTACACTTTGAGCCAATGTCTGCAGGTCTGAGGCGGGACTTAGATGTGGTTACGCAAACGAGTTAAAGCGCCAGTGTTTGAATTTATGGTCAACCGTGTAACCTAAACGTACGTGCTAACCGAGGTCAGAGGAAGTTATCGAGGCAGTTGGGTAATGAGTGTCTTTAAAACGCTTTAGCTTCCTCTAATGGGACTCCTGCAAACTAGTCTAGCAGCTTCCTCTGGTAAAGTGTCTTCCCCAAGAACAACATTTTAAACCTCAATTACTCTCCATTTAGCCTGCAATACTGTCCCAGCTAACACAAACACGTAACTGTTACGTAGCTGCAACGTAATCTGCTGACTAAACTTTCGTGGTGGTGACGTAACTAGTTATGTTGTGGCAACTGGAAAAGTGAAATTCCTATTTCCTTATTTTATTTGTATTAAGCATATAAGTCATAGATTTATAAGAGAGGTGTTTTTGCACTATTGTAATTTGTTTCTGCTTGAAAATAAATAAAAAAAAAAAAAAATTCCCGGATACGTTGTCACAACGTAACTTTGTAATGCCAGTTAGTAAAGTGGCAACGTCATGGATCAATAGTTGTGTGTTGGTAACTTTTATAATTATTTATTTTTCAATGGGCAGACATGCTGTAGTTTATCCTAATTTACGTCCTCATTTGCCCAAACTAATTTAAAGGTTATTTCAATAGCTGTGAATAACGAATGCAGACTCAAAGTGACTTCAGTTCATTTATTTTGAAAAACACAAAAACGAACAATAAAACAAATTATTAAAGGTCCCGTTCTTCGTGTTTTTTTAAGCTTTGTGTTTACAGTGTGCAATATAACGTGTTCATGTTTCGCGTGTAAAAAAATCACAGTATTTTTCACACAATTTACTTATCTGTACACCGCTGTTTTCACTGTCCTAAAAATGGGTTGATGACTTCCTTTATTCTATGAAGTCCCTCCTTCAGAAATACGTAACGAGTTCTGATTGTGCCAGCGGTTCCTGTGTTGTGATTCGACAGCAGCTTAGCGCACGGAAAGGTCACGCCTCTTAACGGGGTGATGTATGCGCTCAATAATCTCTACAGCGTCCCTGGGAAAGCCAAACAAAGGTCATTTGACTCCGGGATGAAAATAACAGCGTCTCGACGACATGGCGACAAACACACTCAAACGCAACACTTCCTTTTCTCCACGCGACACGTCCTCTTCTCCACGTGGGACAGCAACAAGACCACGCCCCCTTTTTTCGCGTATTCTTGTGGGCGGAGGTTAGTCTGTTCTACTGTTCTACTGACGTCATTAATGAAGGAAGTACCAGGATGTAGTCCAAGCCGGCCGTTCGCTGTAGGCTTTGAAAGGGAACTTCTGTTAAATAAAATATCTCGCTTGGCATTGAACTTTGAGCTTTATAATTTTACAGGTATTATTTATGCTCTAACAGCAACATTACACACTAACTAAAGTTTGAACAATGGGATCACGAAGAACGGGACCTTTAAACAAAAACATAGGACATACAGCGGAACATGAATGAAAGCATTCAAGATGCTCTGTGCTCAGCATTATAAACATAACGTATTTGCTATTCTAGCAACGTACCATTTGCTAGTTGACATTTCAAATGATTCAGGAAAGATACCATAGAGGTATAACCAATCTGACGCCGTTGTTGAATTTTTTTTTTTTTAGATAACTTGCGATAAAACAGAGAGAAATGTGAGAAATGTCGACGCTGTCCTCTCCAGCTGTTTCTGTTTGTGTTTACGGTTGCCATGGCAACTCTCGGCCACCAGGCAAGTGCATTCTCATTCAGTATCTGTTAGATGAGATGTAGACAGGCCATGCCTGTCATTATTCCAAAGTTTTCTATGAAATATTATGCAATAAAAAGTTTAATACCCCAGAAAAAAATTACTATTGTTAATAATAATATTGATAATATATTGCCTAATGTGTTGTGGAGTTGTGGAGGCGCGTGCTGATTGTCACGTAACAAGTCACTGTATATAAAAAGATCGTTCATATTAATTGTTGAAAAGAAACATTTATCTTAAAGGGAATTTCAATCTTGTGTCTGATGTTTAATTACACAGTTTAAATGGCAAATTCTGATAATAAGAACATAATAAATCAGAACATAAACCTGCAAATGATAATGAAATTATGAGCAGGTGACCTTGCATTTATGTTGCCAGTAAGTCATGGAATTACAAATATATTACGAATTTAGTACGTATCTATAGGACGTCCTTGGTTATCTAATAACGTTAGGAGATCGTACTGGCGACGTTGTGTGTTGGTAATTTGATGGTAATGATATTACAGGCATGCAACGTTATAGTTACGTTGTCATTGAGTCATTGAAAATTACCAAAATATTACGTGTGGAGTACGTATCTGGAACATTGTTGGTAATCTTGAAACGTCCAGAGATCGTACTGACAACGTTGCGAGAAGGTCATTTTATGGTAAGGAAATTACAGACATAAGACGTTGAGACTACGTTGTCAGTTGGTAAGTCATGAAATTACCAAAAAGTATGAATAAATTACGAAACTGTTATGTCGTGTGTTAGCTGGGGTGCTGGCAACATCTGTAGGCCTATCCCATGGTTAAAGTAAAATCACTTACTCACCCTCTTTGTTCCAAACCATTATGAGTTTCTTTGTTCTGTTGAACACGAGATAAGATATTTTAAAGAATGTTGGTAACCAGACAGTTTCGATAGTATGTTTTTTTCCTACTATGGAAGTCAATGCTGTCAGCTGTATTTCATTACCAACCGAAATATTCAACAGAACAAAGAAACTCATACAAGTTTGAAACAACATGAGTGTGAGTAACCTATAAGTGAAAACAGAATTTACCGATTTCAAAACAAGGCATCATGAAGCTTCAAAGCGTTATGAATCAGTGAGTCGATTCAGCGGTTTGGATCATCAAAGTCACGTATTTCAGCAGTTTGGCGGTTTGACACGCGATCCGAATCATGATTCGACTCGCTGATTCATAACGATTTGAAGCTTCATGATGCCTTGTTTTGAAATCGGTCATCACTATATAAGTCGTTATTTAAGGGTTTTTTTGCGCACAAAAACTAATTCTCGTCACTTCATAATTATTGTAGAACCACTGTAGTGAGATGGACTTTGTAACGACGTCTTTAGTACCTTCTATGGGTCTAGGAGGCCTTTCTGAGCCATTGGATTTCAACTAAAATATCTTAATTTGTGTTCCGAAGATGAACGGAGGTCTTACGGGTGTCGAACGACATGAGGGTAAGTAATTAATGACAGAATTTTCATTTTTGGGTGAACTAACCCTTTAATGACCCTTGGCATTGTGATGTTTACACATTTAGTGGTGCTGCTAGTGGCTCCTCACTGCAGAACATGAGATCCAGGGGGCGGGGTAGGATCCAGGGGGTGGAGTTGGGGTAGGTTTAGGATTAGGATAGGTGTAATCTCAGCCTCAGACGTCACACCCACAGACCGTTGGCTAACGGTCTGATGCATATGGAAACTGGAAACACTTCAAGATTTTTGAAGTCGTCATCTGGTTGTTTGAATTCTACAAGATGTCTGTAAACAAATGCTGTGAGCCAAACTCTCTTGTGGAGGAAGAAAGTCATCGTGTTTACAACTGAGCGCTTACCAGGATCAACTAAATGCTGGATTTTCAAAAGTAGCCTGTGTGAAGTTTGCGGCTCCATTGTTGAAGTAATATAGCAAAGTAATAAAGTGGGAGGAGTTGGATCTGGATCCAACCCCGCCCTTTGATCTCATGTTCTGCAGTGAGGACCATCTCAGTGCTCTGAGAAGTTTAAAAACATAAATTATTATTGATCATGATTGGGGTTTTGTAAGTAAGTGTCAGGAACATAACTCGTCCTGCATCATTTTTTTCTGCAGACCCTCTTGTTTAATGTGGATGCAAGATGTAAGGTCTAAGTAATCAGATTTTGCCTGGTAGCAGATAAAATCCCATAGATTTACTTGGAAGAAAAGACGTGTGACCAGATTATCATGATTAGATATACGCTTTTTAGCATAAACTGCTTGCAAGGTTTCCTTTCCAACCCAGTAGTGTAAAACAGGCCCAAAAGTTAGGCCTATACTTTTTAGTACATTTTCTGCTTTCTTTCTGTTTTATTTATCCAAGAGGGCTGTGATACTTATATATATAAATAATTAGTTATGCCCTCTGCATGCACTTCTCTTTTTGACTCATTGTTAAAGGAGTCTGCATGTTTACACTAAATGTGACATATTCATTTTGCCAATGTATGCATCTAAAATTGAAACAGTACAGAAAGACTGTTGTTTTGTCAACATTTCAAATCAACTGAAGCAGAAATAGAAAAGTAGCTTTCATGCGTCCCAAGTGAACTGAGGAAGTGGTTTATGCCTGATACGGGCGTATGCCTCTTTTCACCTGTCATTTATAGTGGCACAAGGGAGGAGTTTAGATTCCTCTTTTAACAGAGGAACTGCTAAGGTCAAAAAGAGAAGGCTAAAATTCAAATTGGAAAAAAGGAACTCTTATCATGATATTGCAACCAAGTACTCAACATAAACTCATAAATATAACTATTTAAATTAAATGTGTAATATTATTAGCATGAGGATCCCATTCACCATGCACATGACTCTTTATTTTGCTAGAAATTAAATGTATTTTATATTATATTATGAAACAAAAAAAATGGGCCAAGCCCAAAATGGCTATTCCTTAAGGTATTCCTTAATTGCTCAGGAAATTAGCAAATATTAAGCAAATGCACATAAAAAAGCAATGCTGTCTCAGAAAAGGCAGAATGAAGTTCTTGGCAGAATATGGGAAGTTGTGTGTTCACAATGAAACACGAGTTGCATGGCGATGCTCCAGAGGTCTTTGGAAATCTGGTGAGAAATATAATTATAAATGCATCTCTACCACAGTGAAGCGTGGAGGAAGAGGTGTCCAGGGTTGGGGAGTAATGAAATACGTGTTAGTAACGTATTTAAAATACACAATTTGAGTAAGTGTATTTCATTACAGCTACTTCTTAAATTGGTGGATAAATCAAATTACAGTTACATCCGAAAAGTATTTTAGATGACCAAAGTGATTAATTTGAATTTTAATGTTGTTTATTTCATTTAAACATTAATAACTATAACGGGCAATTAATGTAAACAGCAATTGATGTTTCTCAGACTCTGCAAAGCATCCTAAGCTCTGCTCATATGTTTCATTTCCCTTGCAGAATATGCAAAATTTTAATAATTTTAACTTAAGAGGGATCTGGGATCATAAAAATTACATGTTACTTTTATTTAGTACTGTCTTGAATAAGCTATTTCACATAATAGTTATTTACATATACTCCACAAGACAAAAAGTTTATACAAATTGCCACATTCAAAACTGTACATACTTAAATATGAACTTTCTGTGATTACCAGTCCTTCCAGAAAAATGTGGCTTTTTTTGTGATTGTTACGGGCAAACATCCTTGATTATGCGGCACGTTTTCTTAAAAAATGCGATGGAAAATGCGGGAAATTTATGCAATTTTTTGCGAAAACTGCGGTTTGATGAAAAAGAGAAAAAAAGCACTACGTCACAAAGTGCTGGGAATATTTAAGTTCTCATCTTGTTTTATTGAAGACCTTAATAAACACATGGCTCAAATTTACAAAACATTGAGTCAAACACTGTAGCTTTACAAAAGGAATATGCTACAACTTCTGAAAAAATGAATAAATAACTTCCTGTTTTACAGAGGTAGCTATACAAAACAGACATTTGAGTGCTTCCAATGCACAAAGTGCAATCTCTTAAAGGGTTAGTTCACCCAAAAATGAAAATTCTGTCATTAATGACTTCCCCTCATGTCGTTGGACACCCGTCAGACCTCCGTTCATCTCTGGAACACGGAGGAGGAAAAACTCCGGTTATAAAAATACCCGTGTACGTGTGGACTAGGCCTTAGTTGAAATCCGATGGCTCAGAAAGGCCTCCATTGGCACAATGCACTTTACACTCTCAAGACCCATAAAAGGCACTAAAGACGTTGTTACAAAGTCCATCTCACTACAGTGGTTCTACAATAACTTTATGAAGCGACGAGAATAGTTTTTGAGCGCAAACAAAACCTAAATAACGACTTATATAGAGATGACCGATTTCATGAAGCATCATGAAGCATCGAAGCGTTATGAATCAGCGAGTCGATTCATGATTCGGATTGCGTGTCAAACTGCTGAAATACGTGACTTTGGTGATCCGAACCGCTGAATCGACTCACTGATTCATAATGCTTCGAAGCTTCATGATGCTGTTTTTTGAAATCAGTCAACACACCGGGAAACTGCTTTGCACTGTCTTTTGCTGTTATTTTTGTTGGCAAATGGGAATTTGCATGCTTCATCATGGTTTCACCGATATCTATGGTTTCACCACGGGGTTTGCAGCTTTTCGATGACGTTCGCGTCGGGTAATTACGTCACTTCAAAACGTTCCCATGGCAATAGGGGGAAATGGTGGCTCTTGTATGAAGTAAACAAACATTTTTCAACTTTCTGCTAATATATATGACTTTTTTGCAACGAAAATGTGGAGATTATGAAATCATGCTAGCCTCGCATATTTTGCACACGGAAATAGGCAATTTATGCGGCGAAAGTGCAGCGTATTTGAAAAAATGCGGCCCCCGCATAAATATGCGGACTTTGGCTGATTATGCATTAAATCATTTCTGGAGGGACTGGATTACCTTGATGATCCACATCTGTTTTAAAGGAACATGCCAACTTTTTGGGACTTTAGCTTATTCACCGTATCCCCCAGAGTTAGATAATTCCACAAGCACAACTGGGGGTAAGGCACAAAGTTCCTTGATTACTACGCAGGAATGAGAGTATAGTTGCTAGCCATATCGGTCTAGAAAATCACAACTTTTCATTTTCCGTCAGTCTTACACAATGTAAGTATACACATCACAACATAATGTTGCCGTTATTTTGTCACTTATTGAGCAGTAGGTTAGATGGAGCCGTTTACCTCCAGTCTTTGTGCTAAGCTAGGCTAGCGGCGTCAGACAGAGTTATGGCACGCACTGAAATGAGACAAGACACTCTGCGGTACGGGCCAACTCTATTACAGTATGGGCCCCGAACTCATTACTACATCGCTTTAAATAACTCAGACCAGACCGAAAAACTGTTTCAAATGGAAATACATGAAGCCAAAGGGAATTTAAATTGAGTCGAATTCCCATTTGGCTCGATTGAAAGGAAACCAAATGGCTCCAACAGCCACACCCACCATCATAAGTAAAATACCTCTAAGCTCTAAAAACTCTTATTAACTTCTTATATACTTCTGTAATTATGGGATGTTTGTACCATTCACACTGAGACATTTCAAACGATACCAAACAATGTAATTTGGTATCAAATAATGTAAAACAAATAATAATGTTGTATAGTGAGAATTGACATTGAAATATACCCAAAATCTATTGGATTTAGTGATCTCCCAGGAGAGGGGATCAGAAGTTTGGGGGAAGTTTGGGACAAGGTAAATACACGCAAATGAAGCCATTCTCAGATGAGAGTGATAATTGTATGAGTGGATTCAGATGTTAATCTCTTTCATTAATTTTCAGACAGTCTGAAAGTTACTCATCCAGACAATCTGGCCTGGTTCTTTACATTCTTACAGTATGTATGGACTTATCTAACTCTGGAGGATACAGTGAATAAGATAAAGTCCCAAAAAGTCTGCGTGTTCCTTTAAGTAATTTGTTTAGATAATTGAGACTTCTTAATCTCACAATTCTGACTTTTTTTCTTGCAATTTGCAAGATCATTGTAACAAAGTTTGTAAGACGGTAAGGAAGAAGACAAAGGGGTTGGCTTACTTGGACTCGTAACTGGTTTTAATAACTCAAATTCACTCAGGTTACAACGCTGTGCACGTCGCACAAACAAAACTCATTCATTAACTCTCAGTCTCAATCGTCGGTTTTATTTCCCGCAGTTCCTCTCTGCGTGTGCCAGCCGAGTCCCAGTAAGTCTGTCCGTCTCCAGCTCTCTCTCCCTCTGTCCTCGTTTCCTCTGGTAAATATTCTCTCTCCACGCCAATTACTGCAACAAGAGACAGGTGTTCCTCTGACTCTCTCTCCCGTCACAGACTTCGCTAAACCACGCCCCCTCGCCACAATCATATCTCATGATTCTGACTTATTTTCTGAGAATTGTGAGATATAAACTCGCAATTGCGAGTTATAGGCCTAATGTCCAAGTGGAGCAACTCTGACTCTTCCTGTAAACGCTGTCTGCAAGTTGGGGTAATGCTATTCCGTGCCAAGTTACTTTATGTACAGTATTTGTGCAATTCTCCCTAATTTCCTGACCAGTGATTGTCACATGCCTGTCCTGTCTTGTGTAAGCACATGTGGTGGTTTGTTATTTTCCTGTCTCTGTCTCGTTCCCACCCCCCTTGTTATCTTGTTATTGGTTTAATTTCCCCCACCTGTGTTCCCTCATTACCTGCCTCATTTGTCCCCTTTATTAGTTCCTTGGTGTTTGCAGTCCTTGTCGGTAAATTGTGATGTCTACGTCTTCCCTCCGTGATCTGCTCCTTTCCTTTGTTGGTATGTTTGTGTTTAAGTGATTATGTTGTTTAAATGATGTTATGTTTTCCCCCTTGTGGGTTTTTGTTTTGTGTTTTTGTTTATTTTTTATCAATAAATCATCCGTATATGCATTTGAGTCCTCAACCCAGTTTTTCCATGTTGAGTCATGACATAATGTACCGACCCACAAGAGGACTCAGCAGAAGATGAAAACCTTCCTTTTCCCATCTCCTTGTCCCTCTGCTGCACAGACAGCAGAACGACGGAGCAAGCTCCTTTCCCTTCGGCAGGAGGAAGCCAGCGTGAGGGAGTTTGCTTACCGGTTTGTCTTCGCAGCAGAGGGGCTCAACATCAGTTACACAGAGCGTAAGGACATTTTTAACAATGGCCTGAATGAGCCTGTCAGCGCCTGGGAGATGGGAATGCTGGAGATTTTATCATTCTGGCAGTTTGTGGGGTTCATATACAATCGGGGTGGTGGAGGAGAGTTCTGGAAGGGTGGACTTCCACCTCTTGGTCCTCTCCCACTTATCCTCACAGACTGCCAGGTCCCCAGTCCTCCGATGACCCCTTCGGGGAGAGGGAGGAGGAAGAACGTGGTCGCCATATCGGCCACTCACCCAGTCCCGGTGGTCCCAGTTCCGGTGGTCCCAGTTCCGGTGGATCGTGTTCCAGTGGACCCAGATCTGGTGGACCCAGTTCCGGTGGTCTTTAAGCGGAGGAGGAGAAGGAAGGCTCCTTCCGTGATGGTTCCGGTGGTCCCAGTTCCGGTGGATCGTGTTCCGGTGGACCGTGTTCCGGTGGTCTCAGTTCCGGTGGTCCCAGTTACGATGGATTGTGTTCTGGTGGACCCAGATCTGGTGGACCCAGTTCCGGTGGTCTTTAAGCGGAGGAGGAGAAGGAAGGCTCCCTCCGTGACGGTTCCGGTGGACCGTGTTCCGGTGGACCGTGTTCCGGTGGACCGTGGACCGTGTTCCGGTGGTCCCAGTTCCGGTGGATCGTGTTCCGGTGGATCGTGTTCCGGTGGTCCCTGTTCCGGTGGTCCCTGTTCCGGTGGACCCAGTTCCGGTGGTCCTTGTTCCGGGGGTCCCTGTTCCGGTGGTCCCAGTTCCGGTGGATCGTGTTCCGGTGGATCGTGTTCCGGTGGTCCCTGTTCCGGTGGTCCTTGTTCCGGGGGTCCCTGTTCCGGTGGATCGTGTTCCGGTGGTCCCAGTTCCGGTGGATCGTGTTCCGGTGGTCCCAGTTCCGGTGGATCGTGTTTACGTTTACATTTAGCCATTTAGCAGACGCTTATATCCAAAGCGACTTACAAGTGAGAGCAATAGAAGCAACTAGAACAGTCAAAGGCTACAGTATGCAAGTGCTGTAACAAGTCTCAGTTAATCCAACACAGAACACACAGGACAGATTTTTTTTATTTTTTTTTATTATAAATTAGACAGACAGAAAATGAATAGAATGTTAAGTGCTATTCTATTGTTGATCTCTCCCTCTGTCCTCGTTTCCTCTGGTAAATATTCTCTCTCCACGCCAATTACTGCAACAAGAGACAGGTGTTCCTCTGACTCTCTCTCCCGTCACAGACTTCGCTAAACCACGCCCCCTCGCCACAATCATATCTCATGATTCTGACTTATTTTCTGAGAATTGTGAGATATAAACTCGCAATTGCGAGTTATAGGCCTAATGTCCAAGTGGAGCAACTCTGACTCTTCCTGTAAACGCTGTCTGCAAGTTGGGGTAATGCTATTCCGTGCCAAGTTACTTTATGTACAGTATTTGTGCAATTCTCCCTAATTTCCTGACCAGTGATTGTCACATGCCTGTCCTGTCTTGTGTAAGCACATGTGGTGGTTTGTTATTTTCCTGTCTCTGTCTCGTTCCCACCCCCCTTGTTATCTTGTTATTGGTTTAATTTCCCCCACCTGTGTTCCCTCATTACCTGCCTCATTTGTCCCCTTTATTAGTTCCTTGGTGTTTGCAGTCCTTGTCGGTAAATTGTGATGTCTACGTCTTCCCTCCGTGATCTGCTCCTTTCCTTTGTTGGTATGTTTGTGTTTAAGTGATTATGTTGTTTAAATGATGTTATGTTTTCCCCCTTGTGGGTTTTTGTTTTGTGTTTTTGTTTATTTTTTATCAATAAATCATCCGTATATGCATTTGAGTCCTCAACCCAGTTTTTCCATGTTGAGTCATGACATAATGTACCGACCCACAAGAGGACTCAGCAGAAGATGAAAACCTTCCTTTTCCCATCTCCTTGTCCCTCTGCTGCACAGACAGCAGAACGACGGAGCAAGCTCCTTTCCCTTCGGCAGGAGGAAGCCAGCGTGAGGGAGTTTGCTTACCGGTTTGTCTTCGCAGCAGAGGGGCTCAACATCAGTTACACAGAGCGTAAGGACATTTTTAACAATGGCCTGAATGAGCCTGTCAGCGCCTGGGAGATGGGAATGCTGGAGATTTTATCATTCTGGCAGTTTGTGGGGTTCATATACAATCGGGGTGGTGGAGGAGAGTTCTGGAAGGGTGGACTTCCACCTCTTGGTCCTCTCCCACTTATCCTCACAGACTGCCAGGTCCCCAGTCCTCCGATGACCCCTTCGGGGAGAGGGAGGAGGAAGAACGTGGTCGCCATATCGGCCACTCACCCAGTCCCGGTGGTCCCAGTTCCGGTGGTCCCAGTTCCGGTGGATCGTGTTCCAGTGGACCCAGATCTGGTGGACCCAGTTCCGGTGGTCTTTAAGCGGAGGAGGAGAAGGAAGGCTCCTTCCGTGATGGTTCCGGTGGTCCCAGTTCCGGTGGATCGTGTTCCGGTGGACCGTGTTCCGGTGGTCTCAGTTCCGGTGGTCCCAGTTACGATGGATTGTGTTCTGGTGGACCCAGATCTGGTGGACCCAGTTCCGGTGGTCTTTAAGCGGAGGAGGAGAAGGAAGGCTCCCTCCGTGACGGTTCCGGTGGACCGTGTTCCGGTGGACCGTGTTCCGGTGGACCGTGGACCGTGTTCCGGTGGTCCCAGTTCCGGTGGATCGTGTTCCGGTGGATCGTGTTCCGGTGGTCCCTGTTCCGGTGGTCCCTGTTCCGGTGGACCCAGTTCCGGTGGTCCTTGTTCCGGGGGTCCCTGTTCCGGTGGTCCCAGTTCCGGTGGATCGTGTTCCGGTGGATCGTGTTCCGGTGGTCCCTGTTCCGGTGGTCCTTGTTCCGGGGGTCCCTGTTCCGGTGGATCGTGTTCCGGTGGTCCCAGTTCCGGTGGATCGTGTTCCGGTGGTCCCAGTTCCGGTGGATCGTGTTTACGTTTACATTTAGCCATTTAGCAGACGCTTATATCCAAAGCGACTTACAAGTGAGAGCAATAGAAGCAACTAGAACAGTCAAAGGCTACAGTATGCAAGTGCTGTAACAAGTCTCAGTTAATCCAACACAGAACACACAGGACAGATTTTTTTTATTTTTTTTTATTATAAATTAGACAGACAGAAAATGAATAGAATGTTAAGTGCTATTCTTGAATGGTCAGGTGCTGCTGGAAGAGACGTGTCTTTAGCTGTTTTTTGAAAATGGCTACAGACTCGGCTGCTCGAATTGAGATGGGCAGGTCATTCCACCAGGAGGGGGCAGTCCAGAAAAAGGTCTGTGAGAGTGATTTCACGCCTCTTTGGTATGGCACCACAAAGCGTCGTTCACTGGCAGAACGTAAGCTCCTGGAAGGTGTGCAAGTCTGAACAAGCAAGTTTAGGTATATTGGTGCAGAGCCAGTGGTTGCTTTGAAGGCGAGTACCAGTGTCTTGAATTTGATGCGAGTGGCTATTGGCAGCCAGTGGAGACTGATGAAGAGAGGCGTGACGTGCGCTCTCTTCGGCTCGTTAAAGATCACCCTCGCCGCTGCGTTCTGGATCAGTTGCAAGGGTTTGATAGTGCATGCCGGAAGGCCCGCTAGAAGAGCTTGGACCAGGAGTTGTGTGGCCTGCTCTGATAAGAAGGGTCTAATCTCCCTAATGTTGTATAATGCAAATCTGCAGGACCGGGTTGTTGCAGTAATGTGGTTAGTGAATTTTAACTGATCATCAATCACAACTCCAAGGTTCCTGGCTGTCCTGGACGGACTAATGGTTGAAGATCCTAACTGAATGGAGAGATTATGATGAAGTGCTGGGTTGGCTGAGACCACAAGTAGTTCTGTCTTTGCAAGGTTGAGTTGCAGGTGATGCTCCTTCATCCAGGCAGAAATGTCTGTTAGGCAGGCAGCGATACGAACACCAACCGTGGGATCATCTGGTTGAAATGAGAAGTAGAGTTGAGTGTCGTCGACATAGCAGTGATAGGAAAAGCCATGTTTCTGAATGACAGATCCCAGTGATGACATGTAGATGGAGAAGAGAAGTGGTCCAAGCACTGAGCCCTGGGGTACTCCAGTGGCTAGATGATGTGACTTAGACACTTCACCTCTCCATGACACCCTGAAGGACCTACCTGAGAGATAAGACTTGAGCCACTGGAGAGCAGTTCCTGAGATGCCCATCTTCATGAGAGTTGACAGGAGGATCTGGTGGTTAACTGTGCCAAAAGCAGCAGACAAATCCAGTAAGATAAGTACAGTGGATTTGGAAGCCGCTCTTGCCTGTCTCAGTGCTTCAGTAACCGAGAGCAGGGCAGTCTCAGTTGAGTGGCCGCTTTTGAAGCCGGATTGGTTGATATCCAGGAGGTTGTTCTGTTCAAGAAACATAGAGAGCTGCTAAAAACAAACTCGCTCAAGTGTCTTTGCAATGAAAGGCAGAAGGGATACCGGTCTGTAGTTTTCTAAGAGTGCTGGGTTCATAGAGGGTTTCTTAAGCAGTGGGGTTTCCCGAGCCTGCTTAAATGCTGTGGGGAAGGTCCCGGTGTGAAGAGAGGTGTTGACATTGTGAGTGAGTGCAGGAGTAACAGAATAAGAAATGGCCTGAAGGAGGTGAGTGGGGATAGGGTCAAGCGGACAGGTAGTGGGGTGGTTGGAAAGGATGAGTTTGGAGACTTCAGCTTCAGAGAGCAGAGAGAAGGAGGAGAGCGTATGTGTGATGGTTGTTGAGATGTGCATGTCAGTTTGTGGTGTGGAGAATTGGCTGCTGATGGAGGAGGTTTTGTTTGTGAAAAATGATGCAAAGTCGTCAGCTGTAAGAGTTGATGAAGGAGGGGGGGGGGGGAGACAAAGGAGCGAAGAGAACGTTCTGAAAAGTGCACGAGAGTCAGAGCAGTTGTTGATTTTGTTGTGGTAGTATGTAGTTTTAGCAGTGGAGACATTAGCAGAGAAGGAAGCGAGGAGAGACTGATACAGGGTCAGGTCAGTAATGTTTTTAGTTTTGAGCCACTTCCTCTCTGCCGCCCGGAGCCCAGAGCGATGTTCGCGGAGAACATCAGACAGCCAGGGGGCAGAAGGGGTAGTGCGGGCTGGCCTGGATGAAACGGGACAGAAGTTGTCTAAGCAAGATGTTAGAGTGGAGCAAAGAGTGTCAGTAGCGCTGTTAGTGTCCAGTGCTGAGAACTGAGCAGGTGGAGGGAGTGAGGAGGAAACCATAGTGGATAGATGGGAGGGAGAGAGCGAGCGTAGATTATGCCGAAAGGTGATCTGCGGAGGAGTGTGTGTTGTGTCAGTAGTCAGTAGGAGGTTAAGAGTGATGAGAAAGTGATCTGAGGTGTGCAATGGAGTAACTAAAGTGTCGTCTGTGGAGCAGTAGCGTGTGTAGATAAGGTCCAAATGGTTACCTGATTTGTGAGTAGCTGTAGTAGATACTCGCTTAAGGTCAAATGAGGTCAGAAGAGTGGTGAAGTCTGCAGCCTGTGGTTTGTCAAGGTGAATGTTGAAGTCACCAAGCAGTACCAGAGGAGTGTCATCCTCGGGGAAGTGAGAGAGTAAAATATCCAATTCCTCCAAGAAGTTACCCAGTTGACCTGGAGGGCGATAAATAACTACAACATGGATTTCAGCAGGGTGAATGATAGTGATTGAGTGTGATTCAAATGAGCAGTTGCCAGATAGAGAAGGAATGGGCATACATTTCCAATCATTTGAGATGAGCAGACCAGTACCTCCGCCCCTCCCAATCGGGCGAGGGGTGTGTGAAAAAGAGAAATTATTTGAGAGAGCTGCAGGAGTGGCAGTGTCTTCTGGTTTGATCCAGGTTTCAGTTAGAGCCATGAGACTGAGATGTGAATGAGTGTTCCGGTGGACCCTGTTCCGGTGGACCCTGTTCCGGTGGACCCAGTTCCGGTGGTCTTTAAGCGGAGGAGGAGAAGGAAGGCTCCCTCCGTGACGGTTCCGGTAGTCCCTGTTCCGGTGGTCCCAGTTCCGGTGGTCACTGCTCTGACTGCGCCGCCCAGGCGTACTGCTCTGACTGCACCGCCCAGGCGCCCTGCTCTGACTGCACCGCCCAGATGCCCTGCTCTGACTGCACCACCCAGGCGTCCTGCTCTGACTGCGCCGCCCAGGGGTCCTGCTCTTCCCGCGCCGGCCTGGTGTCCTGCTCTACCCGCGCCGGCCTGGCGTCCTACTCTGCCCGCGCCGCCATGGCGCCCTGAACCCTCCTGGCCGCCTGAACTCCGCGTGCCGCCTGAACTTTTTTTTTCCCCCTTCCCTCCTTGGTCTGTTTCCCCCGTCCCGCCCTGGTCTGTTTCCCCCGTTTCCCCCATGTGGTGGTTTGTTATTTTCCTGTCTCTGTCTCGTTCCCACCCCCCTTGTTATCTTATTATTGGTTTAATTTGCCCCACCTGTGTTCCCTCATTACCTGCCTCATTTGTCCCCTTTATTAGTTCCTTGGTGTTTGCAGTCCTTGTCGGTACATTGTGATGTCTACGTCTTCCCTCCATGATCTGCTCCTTTCCTTTGTTGGTATGTTTGTGTTTAAGTGATTATGTTGTTTAAATGATGTTATGTTTTCCCCCTTGTGGGTTTTTGTTTTGTGTTTTTGTTTATTTTTTATCAATAAATCATCAGTATATGCATTTGAGTCCTCAACCCAGTTTTTCCATGTTGAGTCATGACAGTGATTTGTGATTTAAAATGGTTAAGACCATTAAAAGACAACTAAATATTTTGCCATATTTTGACCCATTGTTATTGCCCAGGAGTGTAGTGTGTGGAGCTGCTGTGTGGTGTCCTGCAATAACCACAAGAGATGTGAAGTGATGCTTTAGCGGTGGAGTTAAATTCATGCCTTGTTCAAAAAGGCTAACTTCCTCTTTCCGTATCCTTAATTGTAATGCAGTGTTTAGTGAAGCGAACGTAAACGCATATCTGAAATGTATTTACAAAACACTATTTGCATAAAAGCTGTGTAAGATATTTCTGAGACAGTCTGAAAAGTTATTACCCAACTACATATGCAGCATGTAAATATATGTACACATTAGGGGTGTAACGGTAGGGCCAAGTCAGCTAAAATGGGCCATCAGGTAAATGGGCCAAATAAGGTTGCATCATCATATCTCTTAAACAATTTTACAGCCAATCACATAACCTGATCTTGCATTGTTGCTTCAGCACTTGTTGACATGTAACAATAGTTTTGATTGGTCTGAGATGTTTTATGGTGGGCGGAGCAGAGTGTTACATGAAGCTTGTCAGAGAAATAGTAAGGTAAGTGAGCCTGACATATATGTTTTACTGAATTTTATATTTAATGTTTATTTATATTTTTTAGCAATTATTAAGATCTGTAATTGCATGAGTGCTGGACAGAATGTTTTGTATTTTGTATTTCTCGTATTGGGTGTCTTTTGGATTTATTTTATTTTGCTGTGATTACTCTGGCCTGGATAAATAAATACATTTCATCCATCATTAATAAAGGTACTAAAGCAATTATAAGTAAGCTTACCAAGAAAGCGTCTCAGGTTACAAATGTAACCATTGTTCCCTGAGAACAGGGAACGAGACACTGCGTCAGCTTCTGCTTACGCTACGGGGAACGCCTCCAGCGTGACAGGTGCCTGAAATCACAATCAAAAAACGTCAATCCTATTGACCAGCGACAGCCTATGATGTCATCAAGGCGCGACCAGGAAGTATATAAGGGCGCCTTGCCAACATGACAGTATCTAATCGTCTGAAGGGACTGTTTTGGCAGGCAGGCCCTGCGGCATGGCAAAGCGACGCAGTGTCTCGTTCCCTGTTCTCAGGGAACAATGGTTACATTTGTAACCTGAGACGTTCCCTTTCGAAAGGGAACTCGCACTGCGTCAGCTTCTGCTTACGCTACGGGGAACGATATACCCACTACGCCATGCCGACGGGAGTGCCTGCCCATAGGCAGTGACAACTGTCAAGACAAGCAAATTCTACTGAAATGCCTGAATCACTCCCCTTCTGGTCACATTAGGCTGTCAGTGACAGCGCTCCCTACGGTCATAGCCCAAGCTATCGCCCAAGAATGAACCCTCACACACATGAGGTCCTTCCTAGGCCCTGCTCGAAGGCCTGGAACCACCCATTCGACTTAGAAGGGGTCCCTTTAAGGGAACGTGGCAAGGGAACCCGAGGGAACCCTATGCCAGTCACTATTCGGGAGTCCTCACCGAATGCCACCAGGGAGACCTGACCTGGTGACCCAGTCTGCTATGGGACACGTAATACGGTCAACCCTGTCTGTAGTGTACAGAGCCTCTGGTACACGCCTATGAAAAGGCATCCCGCTAGGGTGCTGCAAGAAAGGCAGTGACATCCACTAGCCGGATCTCAGAGATGGGTTATCCCGGAGAGCGGCGCTCAGCGAAGTGCTCTATAACCCTTGCTAGCGAGGGGAGTTCAGCCGCTCAATCCTCGGATCTACCAAGCACCTACTTTAAAACGTGCTTAGGAGGCCAGAGGCCTTACAGGCTGATCATACTAGGGAGGCCCCGAGGGGCCTACAACCCTAATCAGCGCCAGGCGGCCGTAAGCTCATAACAGACCCTCACTTGAGAGGAGCTCATAAGCCTGCCCGGTAGGTACCCATGCCGCAGGCAAACTATGGAAGTCCCCTCCTGTGGGGACCGCATAGCAGCAGTAACGTCTCGTCGTGCTAGGGTAAGCACACCGCCTTCAGGTCTCGCGAACGGCCAGAGACCGGCGCCTGATAGCAGGTGACCACTAGCTGTCAGCGTCAAGCCAGTTGTGTGTTCCCGCCTAGGGAACTCGTTCCCCAGGGAGGCCGAGAGGGACCTCCACCCGGTAACCTGTGCCGACTGCTCGCGTGTCCAACAGCGGAGCTCGCCCTCAGGAAGGCCATACGGGCCTTATACCTGAAAGCAGTCGTGCTAGCCCTCGAGGTAGCTGGGAAGACCAGGGACTCGCTTCAACAGGGAGGCCTAGCGGGCCTACCACCTGCAAGAATGTTGGGCATTTCTCCAACACAGCCCTCCGCTCAGTGGCTGGACCTATCCAGAGACCACGAGACAGGAGCATGCCTTCAGAGGAGGCCCCGTGGGGCCTACTACTCCAAGCGAATCCCACAGGGAAGCCCCGTGCCGCTTGCCTGATAGCAACCCATGCTACGATCCGTTACCGAAACTGGGGACCGGGGAACGACTTCAGGGAGGCGCAATGCCTCCACCTGACGGCAGAACATGCCACCCGTCTCAGAGCGGGAGCTCGCCTTCAGGGAGGCCCAATGCCTACCACCTGATAGCAGACTGTGCCACTCATAGCACTTCCTGCTCACCGCCACAGCCAGGAAGGTCACTCAGGGGGCCGATTGCGGCCTACTACCTACTAGCACTCATGCTAGCCCTCCAGTGACTGGAGCCCAGGAACGCCCCCACAGAGGAGGTCAGGTGAGCCTGCTTACCCCACAGCAGGCTCTTAGGGAGGCCAGGTAACGCCTACCACCTATTAGCAGCACGTACCAGCCATCGAGGGGCTTAAGCCGGTGGCGCCCCCTCGGGGGAGACCAGGCAGCGCCTGTTAACCAAGCCGGCTCTCAGGGAGGCCAAACGTGGCCTCCACCTGATCGAAGATAACCCAAACCAGGAGCCTACCCCTCAGGGAGGCCTTTAAGAAGGCTGGCTGCTGCACCTGGGCTGACGGCAGCTGTCTGCTGCTGACAAAGGCCTGGAAATCCAGATATCACCTGGGAATTCGTCCCCAGGGAGCTAGTTGACGAGGTTACTGCTGACGTCGACACCAGTGGAGAAAATCCTCCCAGGCACACTCGTGTGCCATGGCGTCGGGACTTCTTGCAAGGAGGCCGGTTGCTGCCTACTACCTGTCCTGAAGTCCTGCTGCCCAGACCGCCCAAGCTGGCTACCAACAACCAGCTGGCTCTTATACCCGCACCTGGGGCTGGTCCTTCCCGGAGGTAACTAGGAAACAAGTTCTCACTTTGCCCTAGGGCCCCCAAGACGGCGCAGTCTCTCGGGCAGTGCCTACAGACATGGACCTAATCACATTGCCAACAGCAGTGTACTCAGCAGAAGTGCTAACAAAAACCCTCTAAGCGAGGGGAGTACAACTTACGTCACCTGCCTCGGGGCGGCTGTCTTATTTCCCATGCAGCGGCCAACCGTAATGCGAGGGCGTCAGCCAATGGCAATGCTCGGGCCTCAGGGGAGCATCCGACCAGAACCGTAAACATCGATTTATCCGATGTTCAGCTTACCCCGGGCCCTAAAGAAGGTGGAGCAGAGACATAAAGCAAGGGTAAAACATTACTTTTTCATAGAAAAAATAGAACCCACCGGCCGAACCATCCTCCAGGAAGAGGCCGGGGGCCGCCAAAAGATGGCGGCCACCAAGCTCTGAAAGGCGGAAACAGCAGATAAAGTCTAATCGCAAACCGGCGAAAGACGCTTCGTTCCGCCCCACGACCACTGGCAAAGTCGCTGTCTCCTGCAACACCTCGACTGCGTTACTCGTAACCCCAGAACGCAGAGAAGGGGGCGGGCCTTGGCCGGACAACTCTGTAACAAGAGGAGGTTAGGTCAAGGATGCATAACAAGCCCTGTTTATATCAAGACAGGCCAGGGGCGAACGACCCTCCTTAGAAGGGAACGCCCCCATCCTTGACGGAACCTAGGCCAAGTGGTGCGACCTAAGTCTGCACTGGATCCACTCAGGGCTCGGGAAAGAAATATTATCACCTCTAATAATACACAATGAGGCCCCGAAAACCCTTATCCCAAAGCCCCGCAGAGCTGGGCGCAGATCTCATTACAGCTCATGCAAAAGTGCATACCCTGTCTTCAGCTACTTCACACTTTTACGCTAGGAAAAACACAGCTCGCCCCCGACACTACAAACCCTCGGGCAAGAGCGCAATTCAGTTACCCACATCAGTGGGGAAAACATGCACGGAGAGGCAGCAAATTCTACTAGCAAAAGTGAGGCATACACACACAACCACATAATGTTGCAAAGAAGATCGTTCTTAGCTTACTCACGGGGAGCTGCAGGCCCTGCGAAATCCAGCGATGATCCAGACTTCCCCAAGCAACCCCTCAGGGGAGCGACGGTACAAAAAAGTCCTGAAAAACATAGTCTTGAAAATGTTTCGCCCTATAGAGGGGGACTCACCAATCGCTCCTCGCGGTGCTTCAAACCAGCCCTCGAGCAAGTATCCGCCCACCGCTTCCTGAGGGGGGCGCTTTAACAAACAAACCAGGCGGGCCGTCAGAAAAGGTCAGAGGAAGGGAAAAAGGCAGCGTTCAAGTCCGCTCCCTCGGGGGCGGAGTCCGCTGCCTACGCTGGTTCCGGTCGCCAGCCCCGGCTTCCTTCCTCTTCCGGTTGCGGGTGTCCCGCCTCTTTTGCGTCCCGGTCCTCCGCGGCGGGGGCGCTCGAGAGGCAACGCTGGCTCGTTGTTCCCGTCTCCAGCCCTCAGACTGAGACGGGAGAGGGACACCCGACTGCCTGGGCGCGGTCCCGGACCTCCGCGGAATGCATGTTTTAAATGCCGCCGAGCGCGCCCTCGCCTCTCTGAACTTTTCCACCACCGCCTCCACGGAGGTGCCGAAAAGCTCAGAGGGCGACACCGGGGCATCGAGGAGAAAGGATCTCCAGCAGGTCCCCCAGCAGGTCTGCCTGGTAGGCCTGTAACACGGCCATTGTGTGTAAGGCCGCCCCGGCATTACCCTCCGACATGTATGCCCTGCCGTTCAAGCGCGCGGTGGTCCTGAGCGCTTCCGTCGGCAGGGTGGGAGCCCTTAGTGTCGATAACCTCCCGGAGGCGAGATAGTGTGCAAACGGCTCGTCTACGGGTGGCAACGACACATATCCAGCCTCGGGCAATCCCTCAACATCAGCGAAATTAGCCCGCTGATGTCGATGGACACGGGCTGAATAAGGTTTCTTCCATCCCTTCGAGATCTCTTGGTGGAGATCAGGAAAAAATGGAAGACTCCCAGGAGCTGGTTGGTCATGGGCGGAGAGATAACGGTCGTCCAACCTACTTGGACGCACGTCATCTCTCCTAACACGCTGCCAGGGCAGCTGCAGTCTACCTGCAGCGCGCTCCATGACCTCCAACAACTCCCCATACATGGGACAGGGTGGTTGGGAAGCCTCAGCCTCAGGCGCTTCATTCGCCTCCCCAACCATCCTCTGCTCGAACGGAAGAGCAGCGGACGAGGAGGAGGAACCCAAATCCAGTTCCTCCTCCGAGGTCCGCCCCTCGCGATCTGGCTCGTCGTCAACCAAAACCACACCAGCCTTTAGGCGACGAGCCAGATCCAGCTGGGAACCCCAAGATTGTATGCGCCGCTCAGCCTCAGCACGAGCGGGGCCGTTCCCAGCTGCTGAGCTCTCTCCCCTCGAGAAGAGAGCCAGACGAGAGCGGAGCGTTCTCATGGGAAAACGCTCGCAGTTCGCACAGGAGGCTCCCTCGAGAACCTCCCGTGCGTGCTCTTCCCCCAGACAGTATACGCAGAGTGAGTGTGTGTCATCAGGTGTAAGATACCTGTTACACGGATCCACGCACCTGCGGAAGTGGCGCTGCTTGCTAGCACACTTTGAAGACATTTCCCAACGGTGAAACAGGCAAAACAGTCCCTGAAGACGAAAAGATACTGTCATGTTGGCAAGGCGCCCTTATATACTTCCTGGTCGCGCCTTGATGACATCATAGGCTGTCGCTGGTCAATAGGATTGACGTTTTTTGATTGTGATTTCAGGCACCTGTCACGCTGGAGGCGTTCCCCGTAGCGTAAGCAGAAGCTGACGCAGTGCGAGTTCCCTTTCGAAAGGGAACAAAGGTTGATGAACAATGTTTTGACATGCTCTTTCAAATAAAAAAGTTTAATTTAAAAAAGAAACCTCGATTTTTGTGACAAGGGTCTTTTTAGGAAGAAATGGCTGGTTAAGCTAAAATGGGCCACAGCTTTCAGCTAAAATGGGGCACATACACATACACACACACTTTTATACAGAAATTGTAAAGGCCTAGTCTTTTAAAAGAAAATTGCATTGCAGACAGTATGGCAGGAGGACAAGCAAATAAGTGAAACAGATAAATGAGAAGAGAGAAGAGAAATAGAAAGAAAAGAATATGTCAGTACAACCAGTGGAGAATTTTTTTTGTGTCATATGTTCCAATCTTTAACAAATTGTTTGACAAATATTTGCATACAAGCATACATGCACACAAAAGACACAAATGCACAGAAACACAAACCTATACAACATGATTAAATCCTTTTAACTGCATTTTTTTTAAATGAAATATTCGTTCAACTTTCTATTTAATGAAATACATTTATGGTGTTGTTGTTGCACACTAAAGACAATAGTGTCACTTTACTGTTAAAAATAAAATGATTTCAGCTAAATTACCGGTGTTGTTCTCTTTTTATATTGGCCCATTTTACCTGAATGTTATACCGTGGCTCAATACTCTAACTCTCATAAGTTTAAAACAATTATACTTTTTCACATTTAAAATGTATATAAATATTTAAGAGACCCATGCTAATTTATAAAAAATATCATTAGATCTCATGCATATCTTATTTGATGGTATTATAAGTCATTTACCAAAACATGGCGCGTTTTAGCTGCGGAACATACTTCAATCTGAGTTCCCACACGAACATATTAAGTATTCAGTCCATTTTATCATGAAATTCAAACGATAAATGCCGTTTTGATAGCCTAGAAATCTAGACGCACCCTAGCGGCAGAAAATTTATTTTGCCGTGAGTGTAGTCTAGCAACTCAAGGTAGACCTGAGAGCTGGAAAAACCAAACTCTGGTCAGGCCAATCACAGCGTGTGTAGAGTCGGTGGGCGGGCTCAACATAATGACGTCACTGCAGAGTTGCGGAGGTTCTGCGTGCTACTCGTAAACAAAGCTGACGAACAGCGGTCTTTTGAATCGGCTTTGGCCGCGACTCTGGAAGACTTGGAGTTAAGCTTTTCTTTGAGAAAAGAACAAAGAACGGCACTGAAGTCATTCTTAAGAAAAGAAGATGTGTTCAGAGTTTTGCCGACCGGATACGGCGAAAGTCTATCAACTAACGTTAGCTCGGCTTCACCTTCTTCTTTGCTCTGGTTGGTTGTGGCGCTCATGGTGCTATCCAATTGCGTGCAGAGGGAATTTGAAAGACAATTGTTTATCCCACCCCTCGGATTGAGCCCTGTCAATGGTGAGTTTCCAGACCCAACATCTTGATTAAAGAGCGTCAAAACGTTAGCCTGACAAGCCAGGGTCTGGATTGTCAGGCTACCGTTTTGACGCTCTTTAATGTGATGTCACTGATCACTGGCACGTCAGTTCAAGCGGCAGCGCGAGTGAACGCGATCATCTCTTCCTACAATTTTTTTATATTTTTTTTACATTTATCTTTCTATTATGATTTTTTCATACTTTTCAACCTCCTTATAGGTGTCAAAATCACTGTTTTCTCTTTGTAGCACACCCAGACTTTTTAACTTCAACAATGAAAATACAGTTTAAAAATATGACTTATCTGGTAACTATTAATGCACCTGAATTAAGCACTAGTAAAATCATTCAAATACATTATAGTATTTAATGTGAGACCACTATCAATATTACTTTTTATACAAAATATAGCTGTCGCACAGTATTACTGTCATTTCCACCACAACACTGTAATGTCCATTTAAATAGTTTGTGTAAAAGATTTTTTAGGTGGTTTCTATGGAAATATTAAGTTACATCAGAGCACATGTTGGACATGGAGGGAATTTAAATTTTCATCAACAACAAATGAAGACAAATCAAGCTAAATATTGCTTGATCAGTTCATATATTTATTATACATAATTTCCAAACATGCTGTTACCTTCAAGGCTGTTTTTAAAAAGCTAAAAAAAAATAGTATTTTGCATACATGAAATGCTAAGTATTAATTCAAAGCTAATCAGTGAAGGTATCTTCCATTTTTTCACAAAAAACTAGCCTACAGAAATGTCATTTCCACCACAGAGGGTAGTGTGGTGGAAATGACATGAATGATTACGAAGTACAATTTCATGAGTTTGTGTGCCCATATAATCTTGGTAAAAGTGGTAAACGGATTTGGCGTGCTGTCTGCTATAGAGGGGCTCGGAGAGGATATTCTACCCGAGCTCCGATTGCCCCCCTATAACAGGAAAAATTGTTCAAAAGGGAGGAGCCGGGGAGGAGGAGGGATGCTGCAAGAACTAACAATGGGAAGAGGTAAGCTGCTGGTTTTATACCTTGGAATTAATTGGGAGATTAGATGGGCGTACTTCCTCACGAAATTACGTTTAGCAACTTCACTTATATGGATTGTGAGAGTATATTTGTGTAATAATTTTTATATTATAATATATTACAATATTTTTTATATTTACTGTTTCTTTACATTCACGTTACATTTCCACAACACCCTGTCATTTCCATCACTACACATATTTTTTAAAAATACTTTCAAAGTTCTCATCACACATTAAAAATGTATCCACAATTTATGAGATCATGCTCTACTTAATATAAAAATTCAAGTTGTTTAAGCTCTTAGACAAACCAATATTAACTTTCAGAGTGTGACAGGTGTACAGTTCAGCATTTGGTCCTTTGGGCAGTTCATTTATCTCATTGATAAATGTATAATTATTGTACATTGTGGACAAACTGATAAAACTAGTTACACAAATTAGTTTAGACCATTCTTGAGTGGCATAAGTTATTCTGTTTTTAAATAACAGCTGTATATTGAGATGTGGTGGAAATGACATTTGTTCATTGCAGGTCAAAATTTTTTTTAAATAATAACAATTTCTCTTGTAATCTAAGTTTGTCCTCTTACAGACCTTACAGCTAAATTAATTAAACTTATGAGACTGTGTTACGTGACTTTAGAACAACTTCAAATGGCTAAAAGTGCCCCTATTTGAAGAAACACCCATATATACACTCACTTAAAGGATTATTAGGAACACCATACTAATACTGTGTTTGACCCCCTTTGGCCTTCAGAACTGCCTTAATTCTACGTGGCATTGATTCAACAAGGTGCTGAAAGCATTCTTTAGAAATGTTGGCCCATATTGATAGGATAGCATCTTGCAGTTGATGGAGATTTGTGGGATGCACATCCAGGGCACGAAGCTCCCGTTCCACCACATCCCAAAGATGCTCTATTGGGTTGAGATCTGGTGACTGTGGGGGCCATTTTAGTACAGTGAACTCATTGTCATGTTCAAGAAACCAATTTGAAATTATTCGAGCTTTGTGACATGGTGCATTATCCTGCTGGAAGTAGCCATCAGAGGATGGGTATATGGTGGTCATAAAGGGATGGACATGGTCAGAAACAATGCACAGGTAGGCCGTGGCATTTAAACGATGCCCAATTGGCACTAAGGGGCCTAAAGTGTGCCTGAAAACATCCCCCACACCATTACACCACCACCACCAGCCTGCACAGTGGTAACAAGGCATGATGGATCCATGTTCTCATTCTGTTTACGCCAAATTCTGACTCTACCATCTGAATGTCTCAACAGAAATCGAGACTCATCAGACCAGGCAACATTTTTCCAGTCTTCAACTGTCCAATTTTGGTGAGCTCGTGCAAATTGTAGCCTCTTTTTCCTATTTGTAGCGGAGATGAGTGGTACCCGGTGGGGTCTTCTGCTGTTGTAGCCCATCCGCCTCAAGGTTGTGCATGTTGTGGCTTCACAAATGCTTTGCTGCATACCTCGGTTGTAACGAGTGGTTATTTCAGTCAAAGTTGATCTTCTATCAACTTGAATCAGTCGGCCCATTCTCCTCTGACCTCTAGCATCAACAAGGCATTTTCACCCACAGGACTGCCGCATACTGGATGTTTTTCCCTTTTCACACCATTCTTTGTAAACCCTAGAAATGGTTGTGCGTGAAAATCCCAGTAACTGAGCAGATTGTGAAATACTCAGACCGGCCCGTCTGGCACCAACAACCATGCCACGCTCAAAATTGCTTAAATCACCTTTCTTTCCCATTCTGACATTCAGTTTGGAGTTCAGGAGATTGTCTTGACCAGGACCACACCCCTAAATGCATTGAAGCAACTGCCATTGGATTGGTTGATTAGATAATTGCATTAATGAGAAATTGAACAGGTGTTCCTAATAATCCTTTAGGTGATTGATTGATTATGCTTAAATAAATAGCAACTGAATTTAGGCTAATAGTTGTTAACCTTTAATATTATAGTAGCCTATAATGTGTATGTAAGGGCTCCCTATATATAGTTCACAGCATTATCTTTTATATAACTTTTAGTTATAATTTAATTCATTTAAGGACAGACACAATTTTTTCAGTAAACCACTGTTGAATAAAAATATATAAAAAGCTATTTGTAAAACTGCTGTACCAAACCCGTACCAAACCGTGACTTCAAAATCGAGGTACACACCGAAACGT
Source organism: Romanogobio albipinnatus (assembly GCA_023566225.1). NCBI lineage: Eukaryota > Metazoa > Chordata > Actinopteri > Cypriniformes > Gobionidae > Romanogobio > Romanogobio albipinnatus. The sequence continues at coordinate 15,774,668 of CM042241.1, forward strand.
CAGTTTTGTGTACCGTCACACCCACACATGCTGGTCTGTATGGTTCCCTAAAATCATGCTGCTGAAAAAACAGATGTGGTTTTGTAAGTTTCAATCAGGCTATGCAGTTTCACTACCTCCAGTGACTCACGCTGTTTGCATATGATTCCTGTTTGTTTTTCTTTATTATGACTACTGCCAAACTGCAGTTTGCGTACAAAAGAGGAGCAGACACAATAATAGCAGTCAGGTAATCAAATGTTTTTTATTTTTTCTGTCTTGGAATATGCAGGACTGGTAATACTTTAATATTTGAGTGCAAACGGTCAGCTTGTGATTGTACACAATGTGGTATAGAGGTTAGATATAACGAGAGTGCATTGATTGAGTGAATATTTTGGACTATTTTTTGACTTTTTCTGTTTTCTGTTTTTCTACTTTTGTGTTCGCTGAATGATACATCTTTTTCGAGATTCTGTGATGATTAGAAAGTTCAAAATGCATTTATTTGAAATATAATTGTGTAAAAGTGATGCAAAAGTCTTCATTATCAATTTTGATTCATTTAATAAATCCTTACTGAATAAAAGTATTTTCATCTTTCTCTTTTTACAGGATGAGTTTCTTGGGAGCAAAGGAGTCCATAATTCTTTTTATGTTGATTTTAGCTCAAGCCTTTGAGTACTCCATGACAACATGTAAATGTAATCAGCAATATTTTTGCAATTGCTCCTCAGATCATCTCCAACAGGTCCCAAAGGTTCCAGCGAATGCTCTTGGCCTTGACCTGTCTTTCAATCAGATTGAGTCTATTGACATGAATGATCTCAGCCCTTATAGTGAGCTGATAACCCTAAACTTGCATAAGAACAAGCTCAGGTTTATACACAAGGGGGCATTCAAGTCTCAAAGTAATCTGAAAGTTCTTGATCTGTCCTTAAACAACCTGAACAAACTGCTTTCGTCTTGGTTCCATGAGCTAAAATCTCTTCAGCAATTGAACCTTGTAGGAAACCCATACTCCACCTTGGGACCTGCTTCCATCTTCCAGTCTCTCGTTAACTTGAGGACGCTGCGATTTGGTAGTCCTTCGCTGAGGAAGGTACACAAGAATGGCTTAGATGGGCTCACTCATCTGGACGAGATGACATTTATTGGCAGTAACCTGAGGTCGTATGAGAACGGGAGCTTGAAAGCAGCCCGTCCCATCGGTTTAGTCTCTTTGAGCCTTCAGAATCTGTTTCAGAACGATCCAGAACTTGTCTCTAAGGTTCTTCAAGATGTCTCCCACCCTGAAACCCTGCTTACTATCAAAGATGTCACACTCAGAACGAAAACATCGGCAAAACCCTTCAAAGCGACGAGAGAAGGTGGGACTAAAAGCTTGAGTTTCCAAAATAGCACCTCAACTGATGAAGCAATGACCTCTCTATTGCAGGTCATGGATAGATCTTCTTTGTTCTATATTGGTTTCATAGATGTACATTTAGTTGGTAACGGGTGGTGGCAGAATGCTTCGTACACACACTATGAAAACTTACATACAGCCTACATATGTAATCTTGACATCCAAGGGTTCTTTAGGTTTAGTAGCATGATCCAGTTGGGATTTCTCCTGAGGCATTTCCATAAGTTGTCTGTGATCAACAGCACAGTGTTTGTCATTCCTCGGGAAACTACTTGCTTGTTGAGAAATCTTGAATACTTGGACCTTAGTCAAAATCTCCTGTCGGACCTGACAATTGAACCGACCTTATTTACAGGTTGTGGCGCATATCAAAACCTCAACACCCTTAATGTGAGCCAAAACGTAATAAAATCTCTTGAGCTGATGTCTCGGTTGGTAACAAATCTTAAGAGCCTCATACATTTAGACTTAAGTCATAATAGTTTTGTTTCTATGCCCGAAAAGTGTAGCTGGCCAACAACTCTTAGGTTTCTGAACCTTTCCAGCACAAAGCTACATACGATGACCACTTGCCTGCCTTCTACCTTGACGGTTCTAGATCTCAGCGAAAATGATCTGATGGTTTTCAACCATAGATTTCCTCAGCTTACTACACTTATATTGACAGGCAATCGATTTATGAAACTGCCACAGGGGGAATTATTCCCAAGGCTACATACGCTGCTTATCCAAAGGAACGCCTTGCGGATGTTCAACGGGAGCTCTTTGAGGCGTTTTAAATACCTGAAATACTTGGAGGCAGGTAACAACAATTTTGTGTGCTCCTGCGAGTTTGTCTCTTTCTTCAAACAAGATGTTGACCGTTTCATCACACTACGGGATGGTCGTTGTAATTATGTGTGCGACACTCCGTTCACTCTCAGAGGTGATGATATTGAAAGTGTCAGATTGTCAATCTTCAAGTGTTATATGATCCCTGCTGTCTCAGTGCTTTGTTCTGTGATTATAATAGTGCTTGGACTTATTGTTGTCACCTGCCATAAGCTTCACATTGTATGGTACCTGCAGATGACTAAAGCATGGATACAAGCCAAACGAAAACCTGCAGTTGGTCGACTGGCCGGAGAGCTCCGCTATGACGCTTTTGTATCCTACAGTCAACATGACGCTGAGTGGGTCGAGGAGATCCTTGTTCCAGAGCTGGAGAGCGCTCAGCCTTCGTTCGCCCTGTGTTTGCACAAACGGGACTTCCAGCCGGGCCGCTGGATTGTGGACAACATCATCGACTCGATTGAAAAGAGCCATCGGACTCTCTTTGTTCTGTCCGAGAACTTTGTTACCAGCGAATGGTGTCGCTACGAGCTGGACTTCTCGCATTTCCGCATAGTCGATGAACACAATGATTCTGCTGTCCTAGTACTTCTGGAGCCAATTGAGAAGGAGACCATTCCGAAGCGTTTCTGCAAGCTGCGGAAGATTATGAACTCCAGGACGTATCTGGAGTGGCCCGAGGATGAGGAAAAGAGAAGCGAGTTCTGGAGCAATCTGAGAGCCGCCCTGCAGAGAGATGAATGAATGGTGATGCCTCATGAAGGCTTGCCAGGTTTGTGTGACAAATACAGCCTGCTCAAAACTCTGACAATGACCAATACAACTGGCCCATTACACTGGGGGGGAAAAAACAATGAGTAACATTTACTTAATTTTTCTTTTGCAAGTAAATTTCACATATGGAAATTAAGTAAAATCGACTTAAGTAAAATTAACAAAGAAAACAAGTAGCTTTAACTCGGTAGCTTTAAGTTCCTACTTAGTTGACGTTTACTTTGCAATACTCTTTTTTAAGTACATTTTACTCATTCAGTAATGTTTTACACATTTAATACAAATAAATAATAAATATATAATTTAATTTAGAAGTAACGTGATTAAATAGGGGTATAATTACGTTTTTTATACTAAGGTAACTAAATAAAATTGATTAAGCTCAACTAAATGTGTTTGTTTAAATTTATATTAAATAAATTGATTGCAACCACTTACCTTAACAATTTAAGTAAATTCAACTAATCATTTTTTTCAGTTATTGTTAATACTAATATAACTAAATATTAATTGACATTATTCTGAAATAATATACATATTAGATGAAAAAAATTACACTTACAAAACTTAAATGAAAATGTGAAATTAATAAAAAATTAGAAACTACAAATAACACTGCTGTATAATGTAATATAACATTTGCAAAGTTTAAAACGTCACATTCATTAAAACGTCAACATGGATAAGATGATTCGCTAAATGCTACGAAAGTCGGGTGTGTTTGGAAAATACAAGAGCAGAAAGCCCTGCTTTTACTTCATACATTGTAACTTGAAAGACTATTTCACATGATGTGATCAGAGCACTAACTTCACTGTGAATGCATGTCGTTTGAGGAACAATAGTTATCACGACAAACAGTAAAATGCCAGGCCATTATCAGTAGAATGTGTTTGTGCAACGTGAGCTTTGACAATGGGAGGTTAGCTTTTGCAGTGAAACTAATGAAGTTATACGTTTTTCTTCTGATGATTTCCTTTTATTCACATCATGATATTTTAGACTGACAAAGTACAATGTTTTCACTGACCAACTTAAATGTGTTTTGTAAACATAATTTTTTTTATTTATTTGAATGGCTGCAACACACTCTAAAAGAGTTGGGAGATAGGCATGTTTACCACCATGGGGAAATACCTGTGAGGATAATAATTGTTGCAGTTTTGAAATTCTGAAATGAATGAAATTCTCTGTTTCATGATGGGCCATATACAGGGAGTGCAGAATTATTAGGCAAGTTGTATTTTTGAGGATTAATTTTACAACATTAATAATTAAACAACAACCATGTTGTCAATGAACACAAAAAACTCATTAATATCAAAGCTGAATATTTTTGGAAGTGGTTTTTAGTTTTAGCTATTTTAGGGGGATATCTGTGTGTGCAGGTGACTATTACTGTGCATAATTATTAGGCAAATTAACAAAAAACATATTTATACCCATTTCAATTATTTATTTTTACCAGTGAAACCAATATAACATCTCAACATTCACAAATATACATTTCTGACATTCAAAAACCAAACAAAAACAAATCAGTGACCAATATAGCCACCTTTCTTTGCAAGGACACTCAAAAGCCTGCCATCCATGGATTCTGTCAGTGTTTTGATCTGTTCACCATCAACATTGCGTGCAGCAGCAACCACAGCCTCCCAGACACTCTTCAGAGAGGTGTACTGTTTTCCCTCCTTGTAAATCGCACATTTGATGATGGACCACAGGTTCTCAATGGGGTTCAGATCAGGTGAACAAGGAGGCCATATCATTAGATTTTTTTCTTTTATACCCAGCCACGCTGTGGAGTACTTGGACGCGTGTGATGGAGCATTGTCCTGCATGAAAATCATGTTTTTCTTGAAGGATGCAGACTTCTTCCTGTACCACTGCTTGAAGAAGGTGTCTTCCAGAAACTGGTAGTAGGACTGGGAGTTGAGCTTGACTCCATCCTCAACCCGAAAAGGCCCCACAAGCTCATCTTTGATGATACCAGCCCAAACCAGTACTCCACCTCCACCTTGCTGGCGTCTGAGTCGGACTGGAGCTCTCTGCCATTTACCAATCCAGCCACGGGCCCATCAAGACTCACTCTCATTTCATCAGTCCATAAAACCTTAGAAAAATCAGTCTTGAGATATTTCTTGGCCCAGTCTTGACGTTTCAGCTTGTGTGTCTTGTTCAGTGGTGGTCGACTTTCTGCCTTTCTTACCTTGGCCATGTCTCTGAGTATTGCACACCTTGTGCTTTTGGGCACTCCAGTGATGTTGCAGCTCTGAAATATGGCCAAACTGGTGGCAAGTGGCATCTTGGCAGCTGCACGCTTGACTTTTCTCAGTTCACGGGCAGTTATTTTGCGCCTTGGTTTTTCCACACGCTTCTTGCGACCCTGTTGACTATTTTGAATGAAACGCTTGATTGTTCGATGATCACGCTTCAGAAGCTTGGCTATTTTAAGACTGCTGCATCCCTCTGCAATATATCTCACTATTTTTGACTTTTCTGAGCCTGTCAAGTCCTTCTTTTGACCCATTTTGCCAAAGGAAAGGAAGTTGCCTAATAATTATGCACACCTGATATAGGGTGTTGATGTCATTAGACCACACCCCTTCTCATTACAGAGATGCACATCACCTAATATGCTTAATTGGTAGTAGGCTTTCCAGCCTATACAGCTTGGAGTAAGACAACATGCATAACGAGGATGATGTGGTCAAAATACTCATTTGCCTAATAATTCTGCACTCCCTGTACATGCTCAATAGCAGACAGATCTGGACTGCACGCCAGTCAAGTATCCACTCTAGTTTCCATGAAATCACTCTATTGTAGCACATGCAGAATAAGGCCTTGCATTGTCTTGCTTCCCAGGAAAGATGTCATCTTGATGGCAGTACAAGTCTCTGTACAATCCCAATATGCCTCCACGTCAATAGTACCTTCACACATATAGTCACCCATGCTGTCGTTAATGAAAATCGGGATGGTCCCTTTCATGGACTGAGAACTCGATGCCTGTTTTTCCCACAAAAAAAGTTAAAGGTGGACTCATCTGGCCACAGCACACATTTCCACTGTCTTTTAGACTATCTGAGATTAGCTCGGGCCCAGAGAACTCTGCAGCATCTCTGCATTGAACAGATGTATAGCTTTGTCCTTTCGATTCGGGTTGCATTTCCTTATGCAGTAGCAAACCGTGTTAAGTGACAACAGTTTTCCAAAGTACTCCCGAGCCAATGTGGCTTTATTTAACACTGTAGCATGATGGTTTCATCATGCAATGCCATCTTAGGGCTCAAAGGTCACGTACATTCAACAGAGGTCTCCTGCCTTGCCTGAGATTTCTCCAGATTCCCTGAATCTTTTCACAAAATTATGTTTGGTAGATGGTGAAATACCTAAATACTTTGCAATCTTGCATTGCGAAATGTGATTTTTTTTTAAATAGTTTGACCATTCTCTCATGAAATTTGACACAAAGCAATGAGCCATGACCAATCTTTGCTTGCAAAGACTTATTACCAGTCCTGCTTATTATGGACTGCAAAACTGTTGAACTTGGATATTCTATAATCGTTTCACTTTTATTTTGCCTCTGTCCCAACTCTTTTTGGAGTGTGTTGCAGCCATCAAAATCTAAATTTGTTTATATTTACAAAATATAATTAAGTTGGTCAGTGAAAACATTTGTCAGTTTAATAAAGGTTGACGAATCACATATTCTTGATTTTATTGTATTTTACAAAACCAACTTTTCTGGAAATCTGTGAAATAATATTCTATCAAATTATTGTCTATAGGTTATGGAGAAAACATGTCTTATAGCAGTTCCTTTAAGATGTTTCTGTGATATATGTAGGTTGTTGAAATAATTATACATCAGTAATAACCATTCCATAAAAACATTTAAATTGTACAGTCATTGCTTTTAAGGGTACATGTTAGGGTTTTTTTTTCTTTTTTTTTCTAGTATTAAACAATGTGTTTTTCAGATCTCCTTTTCAGGAAATCTCATGATTTACAATTAAAAATGACAGCTTTTACATAGCATTTTATGTTTTTTGGCGCCACCTGTTGGATGTTTTAATTTAAGATGGAGTTTACGATTTGAAGGAACTCATTTCCTAGCTGTGAACTCATATCCGATCAGTACTGGTGAGGTGGTAAAGACCAGATCAGAGTGTTTGTTTCACTATTTCTCTAATGTTTTCACAATAAAACCAGGGCAAATTTGCAATGATTTGTAAGTGTAGAAATCACCAGATCTCCATCTTGTACCTTGTGTGGAGCTCAGTAGATAGTGGATGACTGTAGCAAATGCTTTTTTTGCCAATTCAAGTGATTCAAAGAAGAAAGTTGTGACAGTGGTGAAGGTCATACATATTTTTGTCAAAGAATAAAACTATGTTTTGACTAAATATCTCACGTTTAAATAATGTATCACAACCTGTGTCCTAATCATTGTTGTCATCGTTTTTTCACACACACACACACACACACACACACACACACACACACACACACACACACACACACACACACACACACACACACACACACACACACACACACACACACACACACACACACACACACACACACACACACACACACACACACACACACACACACACACACACACACACACACACACACACACACACACACAGACACAGACACAGACAGATGTCTGGTTCACTGTCTTTGTGGGGATTTTCCATAGACGTAATGGTTTTTATACCGTAGATACTGTACATTCTATCCCCTACGCTGCCCCTGCCCCTAAACCTACCCATCACAGGAGACATTCTGCATTTTTACATTTTCAAAAAAACTTCATTTAGTATGTTTATGAATCCATTTACATTGTGGGGACCACTGGCTGGTGTAGGTGATAGGTGATCTCAGGTTTTACTATCCTTGTGGGGACATTTGGTCCACACAATGTAATATAAACAAACACACACACACACACACACACACACCCCAGTCCCCTACTTTGATCAATTTGCAGACATGATCTGTTTCTCCTTTTAAGGTTGAATATAGCATCTGCTTAGTGGCAGATTTGATGTAAATGAAAAGGGGAACTTGTTGCCACAAATAAAGAACAGGTGGGAGGTCTCCACTGTTCCTCATTCAGTCATTTTATGTTTTGCTCTTGAACATTAATTGCAAGGACAGTCCTATTGATGGTACCTGCAGGTTAAGTGTCTTAAGGGCACATGGTGATTTTACTGAGCGTATATAACTGCGTGGGCAGTTGTGGCCTAATGGTCAGCGAGTCGGACTTGCAACCCAAAGGTTGCGGGTTTGAGTCTCAGGTCCAGCAGGAATTGTCAGTGGGGGGGGGGGGTGAATACCAGCACTCTCCTCCACGACTGAGGTGACCCTTGAGCAAGGTACCGAACCCCCAATTGCTCCCCGGGCGCTGCAGCAATATGGCTGCCCACTGCTCCGGGTGTGTGTGTTCACTACTGTGTGTGTGCACTTGGATGGGTTAAATGCAGAGCACAATTTCAATATGGGTCACCATACTTGGCCACATGTCACTTCACTTTCATAAGTCACTACTAGGGATTGAATCCGATCATAGACCTCTCTGCTTCAACCACAATGTTTGCATCAAATGTTGCCGGAAAGTGATCCGAACAATTGTATTCTTATAGTGCTACTGCTTCAGAAAAAATGTAAGTGAACATAAAAGTACTTGGTCTAAGAAAAACAAACAAAACCATCAGTTTAAAAACCAAATGAAGAACAAATGTTCTCAGGCATGAAAATAGTCTTCCTTAAAAACTAGACGATTTAACACCCCTCCTGCACATATTTTAAGGTGATTTGCATAAACAGGCACACAGCTACTTGTGTTAAACAGATAATGCTGGGTTGAGTGTCAAAAGTTTTCAGAAACCATTTATCACTACATAACACGGTTAAAAAGAAAAGATACTTGAGCTGCCATTTGGGGCTCATTATATTGCTGCACTGAACCATTTGGAGAGCCCTTTCAAACAAGACTATCTTTGAATAACTTATAAGATTTCGTAAGATTTCATCACGACTTCAGAATCTTAAAGCTGAAGCTTTGTGCACAATGGAATCTTTAAGTTCCTCAAGAAGTTAAAAGACAGTCCCCCATGCAGTCCATCAAAACAGGGTATGGAAAAGAAAAGGGAAAGGGTTTTTGAGGCACCTAAAATGTATACAATGAAGTTTCTTGACTTCTTAAAGAGTTAGTTCACCCGAAAATGAAATTAATTTTTTTTTTCATTTCGTCAGAACAGTGGCTCACCATTGGCTAGCTCCTCCATCAGCATCACACGCATGCGTCATGGTGGTCATGTGAACAGCCTCGGCCAATGGTAAGTCGGCGTTCTGATGTAGCGCGTCGAAAGCACTGGACTATATTACTACGTCAACAGACTGACACAGACGAGAAGAAATTGTTGAATAAAGTCCTTATTTTGGTCTGTTTTTGCGCACAAAAAGTATTTAGGTTGTACCACTGGAGTATATATCTTTCCTACCTTTCTGGGCCTTGAAAGTGCTAATAAAATTACTGTCTAGTAGTCAGAGAGCTCTTGGATTTCATCAAAAATATCTTTATTTGTGTTCTCTTACTGGTTTGGAACAACATGAGGGTGAGTAATTAATGACAGGATTTTCATTTTTGGGTGAACTAATCCTTTGAGTATTCCACACTCTGTAAAAAGTGATCAGTTGACTTAACATAAAAGAAGTTAGGAAACCTCATGCGTAATTGAAAAAAATAAGTTATGTGGAATTGTCAAGTTCACATAACGTACTTTTTTCAATTACGCATTAAGTGAATTACTTTAAAAAAGTGAGGAAACCTGTTGCCTTCATTTTTAAGTTAAAGGGTTAGTTCACCCCAAAAATGAAAATTAGCCCATGATTTACCCTCAAGTCATCCTATAGGTGTCTATGACATTCTTCTTTCAGACAAATAAAAGTTATATTAAAATATAAAAAATGTCCTGGCTCTTCCAAGCTTAATAATGGCAGTGGATTGTTTGGTCGTTTTTGAAGTCCATAAAAGTGCATCTATCCATCATATAACTGCTCCACATGGCTCCGGGGGGTTAATAAAGGCCTTCTGAAGCGAAGTGGTGCATTTGTGTAAGAAAAATATCCATATTAAAAAATGTATAGACTAAAATAACTAGCTTCCGGCGGACAGCGGTAGCAAGTCAAATTAATGTGAAAGAGTAACCTTGAACCTTGAACCCTTGACAGTCAGGGGTTACTCTTTTAGCGCAAGTCGATATGTGTACCGCTGACTGCCGGAAGCTAGTTATTTTAGTCTATAAAGTTTTTTTCTTACACAAACGCACCTTTTTTAACCCCCCGGAGCCGTGTGGAGCAGTGTGGCGAAGGGGGCGTGGTTCTGCGAAGTCTGTAGCGGGAGAGAGAGACTGCGGAGACGAGCGGTGAGTAAGTAGGTCAAGTGCAGATCACTTACACCTGTCTCTCGTTCCAGTAATTGGCGTGGAGAGACCATAAAACCCGCGGTTGGGAGAGAGAGAGGAGAGAGAGTTTTGGACTGGGACTGTGCGCGTGCTGCTGAGACCACGAGAGGAAACCGAGTGCCTATCGCTGACAGAGAGAAGATTTATTGAGCTTGTGCGCCCACGTGCGCTGTGTTTTGTTTGAGAGAAACTGACTATTAAAGCGACAGTCCCAGTGAAAGCCGACCCCGTCTTCTTCCTTCCTTCACCCACACAAAGCTTCATTACACTGGTGCCGAAACCCGGGAGGGAAGAAGAGTGCCGCTGCTATGCAGACTCCGCCAAAAACGGCGCTTGCGGACTTAGTCCAATCGCTCGCCGGTCTTCACCAGCAGACCCACGAGGACCTGCTGGCCGTCCGGGTGGAACAGGACAAACGTTTCGAGGCCCTCATCCGGGCGCAGCACGAAGACCGCGAGCTGTTCCGGAGCTGGATGGCCCAACCCCCCCGTCTAACACCGACTCGGCAGGTACCATCAGCCTCTCGAAGATGGGCCCGGAGGATGATCCGGAGGCATTCCTCGACCTCTTCGAGAGGTCCGCCGAGTCCCGGGGGTGGCCCAGGTCCGACTGGCCCATGCGGCTACTGCCGCTCTTGTCAGGCGAAGCGCAGATAGCCGCCCACCAACTGCCAGTCCAGAACCTCCTGGACTACGAAGACCTGCACCGCGCCATCTTGCAGCGGGTCGGCCGGAGTCCGGAACAACAGCGACAACGCTTCCGGTCCCTGACCCTCAGTGACTCCGGCCGGCCCTTCGTCTTCGCCCACCAGCTCCGGGACTCGTGCCACAGGTGGCTGATGGCCGACGGAAGCGACGTCGAGGAAGTCATCGACCGCGTGGTACTGGAGCAGTTCATCGCGCGGCTTCCCCAGAAGACCGCGCAGTGGGTCCAGTGCCACCGCCCGACGTCGCTGACCCAGGCCATCCAGTTGGCGGAGGACCACATGGTGGCGTGCACCGGGGTCGGCGAACCCTTACCTTCAAAACTCTCTCTCCTCTCTCTCTCCCAACCGCGGGTTTTATGGTCTCTCCACGCCAATTACTGGAACGAGAGACAGGTGTAAGTGATCTGCACTTGACCTACTTACTCACCGCTCGTCTCCGCAGTCTCTCTCTCCCGCTACAGACTTCGCAGAACCACGCCCCCTTCGCCACAAGCAGTTATATAATGGATAGATGCACCTTTATGGACTTCAAAAATGACCCAACAATTCACTGCCATTATAAAACTTGGAAGTACCAGGACCTTTTTAATACTCAGATTTTATTTGTCTGAAAGAAGAGTGTCATATACACCTAGGATGGCCTGAGAGTGAGTAAATCATGGGCTAATTTTCATTTTTGGGTGAAACTAATCCTTTACAGTGCACTGTAAAAAAAAAAATATGATCAATAAGTTATGACAACATATTTCTTTACATACCCTTTACTCATCAAAATAAGTTAAGCGATTTTGAACATTTTATAAGTTATACAAGATTCAACACAATTATTTAAGTCAGTTTATTGTAATTTAAGTTGCAATGACTTGAACATCCAAGTTCATTCAAAATTTAAGGCAGCAACTTTTTTTTTACAGTGCAGTTTTTGTAATATCTAAAAACTAGAATTGTGTTTAACTGGAATGAATGTGAATGTTAATAAATGACAGAACTGTGTCACCTGATTCTCGTGCTTTCATATACAACATTCACACACGTTTTTGCATAATAAAAAAAAGGACAAGTTGAAATGTCATGGTTGACCAGCCCGGGAGAGTTGTAACACTACTTTCACATTTACTTCTGTTGAACCCACAAAGATTGCACAAAATGGGACAGTATATGCTGACATCTGACAATCTAAATGTGACTAACGTGCACTCACACACACTGTATGTAATGCTTTTAGAGTTGTTAGTCTAGGTTTTATGTCTTAGTTGTATATTTGTTTTCTATTTCTATTGCTGTTTTGAATTAAATATCTCCTAGACAACATTTTAAATGAAAATGAATTGAGGGACAATTTACTTGTAGGCCTAAAAACAGCTGTTCTACTCTAGAGCAACTGTTTTTAGACCTACAAGTAAATTTGATTATTGTGGACACTAGATTTTCAACTAAATATTCAAATACATTTTCAACTAAATAACTGATCTGCCTGCATTGCCACTGTATGATAATTGAAATGAGCTGGATGACATCACCGTTTTCTCCAGAGCCGCTGTACAACCGAATCAAATTCTGTTGCATTATTTTCCTGTTTAACACTGTGAAGCTGCTTTGAAACAGTCAGCATTGTAAAAAGCGCTATATAAATAAAGGTGACTTGACTTGACTTGATGTCCATGCTTTCAAGTGTCCATGCTTCAGTGCAATCCAGTACACTCTAAAAAAAAAGGTTCTATATGGCACCAAAAATGGTTATTGGCTCGTAATCATAGGGAAACCTTTTTTAGTGCTATATAGCACCAATTTTGGTGCTTCAGTGGTTCTTCAGTGGTTCTTCAGTGGTGCTTCAGTGGTTCTTCAGCGGTTCTTCAGTGGTGCTTCAGCGGTTCTTCAGCGGTTCTTCAGAGGTGCTTCAGTGGTTCTTCAGCGGCTCTTCAGCGGCGCTTCAGTGGCGCTTCAGTGGTTCTTCAGTGGTGCTTCAGCGGTTCTTCAGTGGTGCTTCAGCGGTTCTTCAGAGGTGCTTCAGTGGTTCTTCAGCGGCTCTTCAGCGGCGCTTCAGTGGTTCTTCAGTGGTTCTTCAGTGGTGCTTCAGCGGTTCTTCAGAGGTGCTTCAGTGGTTCTTCAGCGGCTCTTCAGTGGTTCTTCAGTGGTTCTTCAGTGGTGCTTCAGCGGTTCTTCAGCGGTTCTTCAGTGGTGCTTCAGTGGTTCTTCAGCAGTTCTTCAGTGGCTCTTCAGTGGCGCTTCAGTGGTTCTTCAGAGGTGCTTCAGTGGTTCTTCAGTGGTTCTTCAGAGGTGCTTCAGTGGTGCTTCAGTGGTTCTTCAGCGGTTCTTCAGCTGTGCTTCAGCGGTTCTTCAGTGGTGCTTCAGTGGTTCTTCAGTGGTGCTTCAGTGGTTCTTGAGCGGTTCTTCAGTGGTGCTTCAGTGGTTCTTCAGCAGTTCTTCAGCGGTGCTTCAGTGGTTCTTCAGTGGTTCTTCAGCAGTTCTTCAGCGGCTCTTCAGTGGCGCTTCAGTGGCTCTTCAGAGGTGCTTCAGTGGCGCTTCAGTGGTTCTTCAGAGGTGCTTCAGTGGTGCTTCAGTGGTTCTTCAGCGGTTCTTCAGCTGTGCTTCAGTGGTTCTTCAGTGGTGCTTCAGTGGTTCTTCAGTGGTGCTTCAGTGGTTCTTGAGCGGTTCTTCAGCGGTGCTTCAGTGGTTCTTCAGCGGTTCTTCAGTGGTTCTTCACCGGTTCTTTATATAGCACCACTGAAGAACCACTGAAGCACCAAAATTTATGCTATATAGCACTAAAAATGGTTCCCCTATGATTACGAGCCAAGAACCATTTTTGGTGCCATATAGAACCTTTTTTTTTTAGAGTGTAGTGGTATTATAACAACAACAGCGCTTTTCATGTATACTTGACATTGATTTACACAATTTTGGGATAAGCAGAAGATTTTCACAACACATTTATATTTATGCATTTGGCAGAAGATTTCATCCAAAGGTATACACAGTTTGGGCATTACCTGGGAATCGAACCCATGACCTTGAGGTTGCTCTGCAGGAATGCTTTAAAACATTTAGTAAAAGATTTCTGCCAAAATACAGTTGTTTCTACTGTACTACACTGGAGAAAAAATAAATGTAAAGAACTGGCAGCTGAAAAATACTTAAATGATTTCAAGTTTACTGAAACAACCTCTTCAGCACAATGGCATAGTTACCCACACAATTAGGGTAACACAACACGTGACACAATGCAATGAATATTAAATAATGCAGCATCAAACACGCCAGTGTAATTGATAACAAAAATAAGAAATCCACACGTTGCCCTTTTTACAATAAAGGCGATTTATTTTTAAATTGTCATTATAATTTATTAAATAAAATAAAAGTGTTGCATAATATCAATTTTAATGTAGAACTATTTATTGATTATTTATGGGAACTCCTTCAGTGGGTGTAGGCCTACAAAGCTTTCCAGAAAGCTTAAGTGTTTTATGACAGTGATGAATAATAACTGCACGCACCACAATTCCAATGCAGTAGCAAATATTGTTATGCATCTTGGCAGAAAGCTACAGTTACCATGACAAATGCGCCAAATCAACAAGTGTGCTGTGCATCTGGCGCTCGATCACTCTGACAGTTTCCACGGAAATGATTTTTAAACGGTTTTCTCAATCAGAACGCAAGACCAAAATTGTTCTCTCAACCGCAGTCATTCAAAACGTCTGTACGAAGGGGGCGTGGTTACAGTATCACTGAAGCACCGCCGCTTGCCGCGCGCTCCACCACCACAACAGTCAGCTGGGGAGAGGCAGGCGTGTGCGCGCGCGCGTGCCGACCAACCGGGAAGCGAAGCGCAAAGCCGAGCAAGATCCCGTCCAACGGTGCAGGCTACAAGTCGAGGAGATTTCTACCCACTACATACATTCCGTCCCCATCATGGCCGACCCAGCGGCTGCCGAGGGCGAGGGGGGCGCGCGAGGCTTCGCCAGACAGGGCGCGCTGAGGCAGAAGAACGTGCACGAAGTGAAGAACCACAAGTTCATCGCGCGCTTCTTCAAGCAACCGACCTTCTGCAGCCACTGCACCGACTTCATCTGGTGAGTATGCCGGAGGACGTTGAGGTGTTTTGTATACACACACGGCTGCGAAGGGCACAGGTGACTCACTTGATGCTCGTGAAAGGAAAAACACCAAAGCGTTTGAACGCTCTCAGACATCCGCAGTGGTGTCAACACTGAACAAAGACGCCGAGTGCAGACGGAAAAGACAAGCGCTTCGTGCAATGAGTCCAGCGCAATGCTGCACCTCTACAATATATGTATATGTCAGTGCACTTAATGTTTACGCATTCCTGTGATTTGTAACACATTTATTTAGGCTCTTCTGTTACTTTAGTATGGATAGCCTACATGTTAAAGTGTTTATCACGAGAATGAAATTCCTCGTGCTATGATTAAGCCATCACCATCATCATCCTAGAGATGGATTTGGCGATTTTGCGGAATATGGCGCGCGCCTGCGCGTCTTGCCTCTGTGCGCAGAGGAATGCGTCCAGATTTGGTTTCTGTGCTGTAACCTCTCACACAGTCTCGCCTCTTTTGCAGGGGTTTCGGCAAGCAAGGCTTCCAGTGTCAAGGTAAGACTCTTTGCCTGCCCCTCCCCATGAAAAATTACATTTTCAGTGACTGCAACTGTTCTGTTACATTACAGCTGCTTTCATTTTTAAGGCTAGCAGTGTTGCAAACATGAGTTCATGGTGCTTTCATTTCATTTGCGTGTGTTTGAGGAAGAAATACAGAGAAGCTTTTTTGGTTTCTAGTGGTGGGTTGAAGAAATGACTAGTGACAGTTGGTGTAGCTGTAGCTACTCTGAGAGGGGAGGCCGGGGTTAGTTGTCACAAACCACCACACACTCATCTGAGATCTGCTTGTCACAGCTTATACGCCAATAGATATTTCCTTGGATCATTTGTTTCTGTTTAGGCCCATTCCTTAAAGTTTTCTCTGCAAAAGGTATTGCGCAGTTACACCATTACATACGAAACAAACTGCTGCTAGAGAAAAACATGTGTAGTTGAATTGAACTTTTGCTCTTAATTTGGTGTTATACGATAGCCCTTGGTGTCAACTTCCCTGTGAACATTCAGATATGAAATACAATATTCAGGCATTGTTGCCATGAATGTCAAAGCCTGAACTGCCATTATACTGGCATTTGGCAGCATTATCCTGAACACATCACCTCCTACTCAGATCATTAATGGGCTGTTGAAAACGCATCATCCGCAAATACTACATTACAGTGCTACTTACTAAGACAGTGAATACATAGTTGCAGAAACCGGGGCAAGTTGTCACACATTTTACAACAATAAATATTTCTTACTTTAAATCAGCTAAAAAGCACAAACTTACTTCAGCCACACAACAAACACCAGCTACTATGGTGTAATGGCAACACTTTACAATACGGTTCATTAGTTAACTACATTAGTTTACATGAACTAATAATGAACTGCACTTATAAAGCATTTATTTATCTTTGTTAATGTTAATTTCAACATTTACTAATGCGTTATTAAAATCTTGCTAACATTAGTAAATGCACTGTGAGCTAACATGAACAAACCATGAACAGCTGGATTCTTATTAACTAACTAATGCTAAACAGAGGGGTTGTTCATGGTTAGTTCATGTTAACTAATGCAACCTTATTGTAAAGTGTTACCGGTGTAATGAACTGCTTTGTCTACCACAGGTGAAACTAAATAAGATGCAGAGGATTTAGACCAATGAAATATGATTTAATTACATGTCAAGTCGATACTAGAGGTTGACCGATATATCGGGCCGATATTGTCATTTTTAAAAATATATCTGCATCGCCCAATATCCGTGTTTATAGCAGCGCCGGTAGCAGGCACGTCCACGGGCAGCTGCGGTGTAACCGTCTGGAACTGGCTTAATGCTACAGCTGGTTGAATGTTTGCTTATGTTTGCAGTTAACTTTTAATAACTATAGTCGAAAACTATCAGCAGCTTGCTTGTTAACATAATAGCCCCAATGTTGTAAGTTCTGTTTTATTTTTCCTGTATCGGAGTCAGAATTTCACTCTATGCGTGGGGTGGAGAAGACGGCAGCTCTCACAAACACTGCAGCGTGATTGAGGGCTACATTATTCTGCCCCGCTCACAGACAGCACCGTGCTCGGAGACACAGAGCTGTCCTGGAGCAGCCCAGAACAGTGTATGACATTAGTTCGGAAGCATGGTTTGATGCAGGCCCGGTGCTAAGCACCCTCCAACCCAAGCAAAAGCACCCTCAGTTGATACTGGAATAATATGTGACCCGTTCTGGCGAAATGAGTCGGAAGTCGTAACGTTCCATTCCATTCTAAGATGAAATTTTTGGGCTTCTACATTTATAAGCTTTTTGATTGGTTCTATACAACGCTTAACACCATATTCGGAGAGCAAAGATAGTGACGTTTCAGGGATACCTGGAATATAGGGAAATGCTCAGAAGTGACGAGAGGATGTTCATTTCCAGCGAATTTAGTAAAACTTTGTGAACTTTAATAGTCCTTTAAATACCTTTACTCAGTTATCTGGACTACGAAACGTTGGGATATTATTTTTGAATGTCTGTTCTTTGAAATTAGCTACAAAAGAAAAATTGATTTTTCCATTGTTTTTCCACATTATCGGCCCGTATCTTAAAATGGAGATGGTGGTCCAGTGGGTTAAACCACTGAACTGATATGCAGAAGGTTGCTGGTTCGATCCCAGCGGTCTCCACCAGTGTGTCCTTGAGCAAGGCTCTTTACTCCATGTTGCTCCAGGGGGATTGTCCCTGTAATAAGGGCACTGTAAGTCGCTTTGGATAAAAGCGTCTGCCAAATGCATAAATGTAAATGTAAATGGACCGTTGCGACTTCCGACTCATTTCTCCAGAACGGGTCACTTATACTGGCGCAACAGATTGGGCAAATTTCATCTATTAACAACGTGTTTTTGCAGCGGTGAGTAATGTAGCCAATCACAGATATAGTTGTTGATCTCTTGAACGCGATCCGAATCTCTCGGTTTTTATTCAGTTCTGTGTTAATGCAGGCTCGCGAAACTCGAGGCTATACAGTCTATAAAATCCATTGAATAAAACTATTGATTTCCATGCTGCTAAGAGGATCGATGGCCACCTGCATGCTGCAAAGTTTCTGAAGTGACATCTAAATATGAAAGCCACTCTGCACGAGACAGAAATATCCTCCTGATACTCAGACTAGAGGTTTCTCCTCTGTAGAGGATATTTATATTTTAGTGAATTTCTCTGACAACATACACAGTTTTAAATCTGGATATTCTTAAGAAATATGAGATTCTTATGAAAATATTCCTTTTTATTGCTCCCAGTCTGTTTTCATTTCATATTTTCCTAAAAACACATTACTTTGCAAATTAGATATAGTGTATAGATGCATTGAATGGAATGGGAATGGCATTTATGGCCATGTTTATCATTAATACTCGGTCAGTTTATTGATTTGTTAGGTTAACTTTGGACAAAAAATTTTATACCGTGCAGTGCACAAAAGTAAGATTCGAGAGATGGTTCAAGTCAGTGTTCAATAAATGATGTTAAGTTTAGAAATGTTGTGCATCCACTTAGTGTGACATTTTAGCATGCAAATGAAAGGGGAAAACTTCAAGATATCAGCCCTAAAAATCAGCAGTACATATCGGCCATTGGCTTATCCTGACCTCTAAACATCGGCATATGTTATAGAAAAACCCATATCGGTCGATCTCTAGACGATACCCCACCCCCGCACACATCTTTTTAGAGAAAACTGGAAATCCTGCTGTGGATTTTCTCCATTTATTGTATGAAAATGTGTATTTTCAGCAAATCATTCAGTTAAAATCTACTTTTTTTTAAGGTAAAACTTTCTAAATCGCTCCAAATTTTAAATTCTCCTATGATGATCGGTAAGGAGCTCACCGTTTTGTGCTTGATTTTGTGAATAATCTTTGATATTTAAGCTCAGATCTCAGTAGTGACAGTTATATTAAACATTACACCACAAATAATACACTGAAATTGTCATCTGCGTTGTTTTAGCACAATGAGTTCTGTACAAATGGCCTGCTTGGCTTGTCTGCGGAGATAACGCCTCGTTCCCATGTTTCCTGCCTCCACATGGTCTCCAACAAATTCTAAATTTATGGACTTGATTAGCATATTTTATCACACTTAGAGAGACATCTCTCTTGCATGGCTCTTTATCGTTGCAGTCTCTAATGTTGAGTACCGTAGTGAATTTGTGCTTTTGTTTTTACTTGGGCAAAGTCATTCCTTAATTTTCTGATAGTTCATCACAGCCTGTCAACGTTAAATCTGTTTTACGTCATCTCATGCCATTTTGTAAAGTATATTGGCATTATACCAATTTTAAATATTTGCTGTATTGCATAGCCATATAAAAACTGCATTAATTTTGGTCGTTTTTATGTTTACCAAGCCAAAGTCCATATTCGCTCTGTTGATAAATTGATAGTACTCTGTAAGGGCCAGCCAGGGCCGTTGCTGATGGAGCGATATGTTAACAATCAGTGTTGATCATTTACTTTGTGGACACGTACACAGGCACACATATAAATGCAACTGTAAAAAGAAATAAAGATTGATTAGACAAAGCATAGATCTGGCCTCATCTTGTTAATGTTCCCTCTATGCACATGTGCAGATTGAATAGAGTGAGATAGAACAGCCGGCACTTTTCCTTGAGCCAAAATTACATTTCTGTATTCACGCAATAATCATTGTCAATCATTTAGTCGTTGTGGGGATTTAGTTTATTTTTAGAGACACTATGAAATCAAAATTAGCTTACTGTTAGCTTGGAGACCATCCATATAATAGTGTACCCCTAAAAACTCACCAAATCAATATTATTATTGGGAAAAACATTAACAAATGGACAGAAAACAGTGTTTGTCTAGTGATTTCGTGGGTTCTTTAAATTCATAATGCAACTGCTACCAGGTATAATGTACATAAGACATAAACATAAGATTCACGCCCCATCTCTCATATATGAATAATACATTTATTTAAATTTTTTTGCATGTACGTATTTGTATTTGTTAGGAGTGAAAAATAGAAGGTAAGAGAGGAGGTCAGAGCTGACCTGCTTCAGTAACAAAGGGATGTGTTTGATACCAGCACAACAGCTATTTTTACCATTTCATTTAACTGGCAAATACTTGCAGACTGAGACTCAAGCAAAGAGAGAAAGAGAGAGAGAGAATGCAAACAAGAGGTTGAAGTGAAGGCTACTGTTCAATTAACCAAGACCTGCTTGACCAAATGCTTATATTAAAGCCTTTTATTACAGCTGCAGCCAAATACAATGCTTTTTAATAATGCCAGCACATGAATTCATTCATTAATGTCATTGATCTTTTTACCGCTGCAAAACGTGTACTTGATGTGCACCTGCGTGTATGTAAATCTATAAACCCAGGATCATATTAAATTACACCGACATGAGCAAGATTGAACCGTGCCAAAATGTCATGTTTGAAAAAAGAACAGTTGCTGTCATTGTCATTCATATCAGTTATCAATCCAATACTTATCATTTATATGCAAGTTTGGGGTTTGAAAATATGCATATACTTTGAGTAGAGATTAGCAAAAACGAGTGCAAGCTAAAAAACCCAAAAGTTGGAACATTAGGTCATTATTTCCATCCCATGAAGTATCTATGAAGTTCTGGTCTCTAGTTCTGGTCATTTCTTCTAAAAAAATATTGCCACTAGACAGACAATGACTATGAAGTAAACAGTAACATTATAAATAAATGTGCACAACTAATGTGACACTGGATTACATTGTTTTCAAATGTTATGATAGTAACTATATGGACACTGAGGTTGCTTGGTGAGTTTTAAAAGGTTTCAAACTGATAGCAGGCCTTTGCTACAGAACCCCATCATCACTGACTGCATGAATCTTCTGTAATCACACAGCTGTAATGACTGGAGGGCAATAATTGAACGCAAAGATATAATTAATAAGGACCTTGACTCTAATTAAGATGCATGTAGCTATGGGATTTAAGAGATTCCATAATGAATGTGTGTGAAGTCCTATTTTTGCCCATTTTTGTATGCTGTTTACATACACTGTAATTCCTTTTATTGGTAGTGATTGCTGTAGGACAAGCCTCACAAGGCATTTTAACAAATCATTAACCCTAAAGTTAGGGGTTCTCTATAAATTTAAAATATGAGTTTAAAGTCGACATGAAACTAGTTTTATATTCCCTATTGTAACGTACACTGCATGGCCCAAAAAAAAGTTTCTGTTTGGATATAAATAGGCATATGCTTAAGAGTCTATGACTGGATGATTATTATGTTTCTAGTATATTTTATTATATTTATATTTTGGCAAGTTATTCTAACCCTAATTGGTGGAGTGTGTAGCTTTTTCATTTCTTTAAAAATTAGGAAGACATGAAAGAATGTGAAATGAGGGATGGAGCATGTTTGGGAGGGACCATGAAGAATCTTTTTCACAAATGAATTGGCACCTCTGAGCCCAGAACTTAAATTAATTGAAAGTCTTTGGGGATGTGCTGAAGTGGACTTTACATAGTACTGGACTCTTGCATTGTCAATACAAGACCTTGACCAAAAATTGGCACCTCTTGATGGAAATAAGTGCTGTGATGTTATTTCCGTCAAGAGATGCACCAATAATTTGTCAGTTAGAACTGTTGCCAAACATGTAGATACACATGATAACCATTGTAATAGTGATCCAATGTAAAATCTGTCTTAAATGAAAACCAGTTCCTAAATGATCAACTTACATTGTCCTGCCAGCAGCATGATAAACAAACCTGTTATGTAAATATTGAATATGTTATACACTCACGTAAAGGATTATTAGGAACACCATACTAATACTGTGTTTGACCCTCTTTCGCCTTCAGAACTGCCTTAATTCTACGTGGCATTGATTCAACAAGGTGCTGAGAGCATTCTTTAGAAATATTGGCCCATATTGATAGGATAGCATCTTGCAGTTGATGGAGATTTGTGGGATGCACATCCAGGGCACGAAGCTCCCGTTCCACCACATCCCAAAGATGCTCTATTGGGTTGAGATCTGGTGACTGTGGGGGCCATTTTAGTACAGTGAACTCATTGTCATGTTCAAGAAACCAATTTGAAATGATTCGAGCTTTGTGACATGGTGCATTATCCTGCTGGAAGTAGCCATCAGAGGATGGGTACATGGTGGTCATAAAGGGATGGACATGGTCAGAAACAATGCTCAGGTAGGCCGTGGCATTTAAACGATGCCCAATTGGCACTAAGGGGCCTAAAGTGTGCCAAGAAAACATCCCCCACACCATTACACCACCACCAGCCTGCACAGTGGTAACAAGGCATGATGGATCCATGTTCTCATTCTGTTTATGCCAAATTCTGACTCTACCATCTGAATGTCTTAACAGAAATCGAGACTCATCAGACCAGACAACATTTTTCCAGTCTTCAACTGTCCAATTTTGGTGAGCTCGTGCAAATTGTAGCCTCTTTTACCTATTTGTAGTGGAGATGAGTGGTACCCGGTGGGGTCTTCTGCTGTTGTAGCCCATCCGCCTCAAGGTTGTGCGTGTTGTGGCTTCACAAATGCTGTGCTGCATACCTCGGTTGTAACGAGTGGTTATTTCAGTCAAAGTTGCTCTTCTATTAGCTTGAATTAGTCGGCCCATTCTCCTCTGACCTCTAGCATCAACAAGGCATTTTCGCCCACAGGACTGCCGCATACTGGATGTTTTTCCCTTTTCACACCATTCTTTGTAAACCCTAGAAATGGTTGTGCTTGAAAATCCCAGTAACTGAGCAGATTGTGAAATCCTCAGACCGGCCTGTCTGGCACCAACAACCATGCTACGCTCAAAATTGCTTAAATCGCCTTTCTTTCCCATTCTGACATTCAGTTTGGAGTTCAGGAGCTTGTCTTGACCAGGACCACACCCCTAAATGCATTGTAGCAACTGCCATGTGATTGGTTGATTCGATAATTGCATTAATGAGAAATTGAACAGGTGTTCCTAATAATCCTTTAGGTGAGTGTATACCGAAAATGCTGCTAGAGTACTAGCAGAACTAGTTTAAATCACTGAAGCTGTCACTGCAAGTTTACAATGTTTGAGCTCACTGCCTGCGTGAGCAGAGTTATGGACTTTAAAAGTTTCCATTATAATCAATGAAGCTGTCTGCATTCCAATAACTCTTTTTAGTTACTCTGCATTCTTCTTGCTGATTTTTTTGTTGTTGTCACGAACCCAAGACAATTCCTTTTTGCTTTGGAATTAAGGCTTCAGGCTTCAGGTGTCAGGTTTAGTACTTGTTTTCACGCGCCAGTGCAACCACTATTTATTGATTTATTTGTGCAGCTCTACTTGTATTTCGTGTACTCACATAATCTGTTAATCCTCAGATCTACCCAAGTTGGTTTGCTTCTACCAAGCGGCATACAATAGAGTTTGGTTTGATTTGATTGGATGCTTAGTCTTTGATGTCAAGAAGAAAGGATATGAGAAGCATTTCTCTTCACTTTTAAACTTTGCCTATTTATTTTTTATATCCTAACAATGCATACATATTTTAGCATTCTAATATTTTAATTTAGGATTGTATTGTCACAGTGGCCCGGCAACCTACATTTGGGTCTTGAGTTGACCCACCAGTTAAACTTACTTGCATTGAAGGAGGGATCTGAGATCCTAGAACATCAACCATTCGGAACACCCTTTAGCAAACGCATAACAAATCCCTGGTGGAAACCACCCACAACACCTTAACATCAACAAGCACAATGCTCATTCTCTTTAGCTCACTTTACTTTGTTTTATATAAACACAGGGTCCATATATTACAAGAAGCTCGGGAGCAGTTCAGGGTCGATTGAGCAAACTTGAGGCTGCAATGGTGTTCATGATTTTCTTGGTGGTAACCACAGATCTAGTTAGTCTGCCTATACAAGACCATCTGTTCTATCACGGCTATGCAGTATTTTAGGGTTTGGGATGAACTTGAAAACTTCTGAATTCTGTGCAGGTTCAAACTTGCTTAGCTTCCGAAGAAAACATTTCAAAGACGTCGTGGTTGAAAAGTGTGTATTATCATAACAGTACACAAATGCATAGGTGTGAACTGGCTAAGCTGTGCCAATTAAGTTGTCTCTGGTCAAGAACAAAGTTTGAGATCAAACTAAGTTGGCAAATTATATTGCAAGATGTCTGTAACATAGCACAGTACTAGAAATGTAACTTCTATAAAAAGTCTTTCAAGTCAAGGGGTACACTCTAAAAAATGCTGGGCTAAAAACAACCCAAGTTGGGTTGAAAATGGACAAACTCAGCAATTGGGTTTTTAACCCAGTGATTGGGTTGTTTTAAGCAAACATTTAACCCAACCCCTGGGTTAAAACAACCCATTTTTTTTAACCCAGCGGTGTAAGAGTGTAAGTTGAATAATTGGGAAAACTTAAAAATGTATATTACATTAAACTAATTTCATAAATGAGTTGTTTACCCTTTAAGGTCACACTTTACAATAAGGTTCATTAGTTAACTACATTAGTTAACATGAACTAATAATGAACTGCACTCATAAAGCATTTATTTATCTTTGTTAATGTTCATTTCAACATTTACTAATGCATTATTAAAATCTTGTTAACATTAGTTAATGCACTGTGAACTAACATGAACAAACCATGAACAGCTGGATTTATATTAACTAACGTTAACAAAGATTAACTAATGCTGAACAGAGGTGTTGTTCATGGTTAGTTCGTGTTAACTAATGCATTAACTAATGTTAACTAATACAACCTTATTGTAAAGTGTTACCAAATTTAATAGACTGAAAATGGACACTGCCTTTGTGCGCATAAGTGATCACACGACAAAATCACATGACAAAAATTGTGTAGTTTGATAGTCTAAAGAGGGCTGCACGTCTTGCTCTCTGACACATCTTACCCCACTCTCCTTTACATGTCTTTAATTGTGATATTGCCAAGAGTTAAAACGTCAACAGCAAAATGGAAATTATCCTGTAATTTACTCACCCTCAAGCCATCCTAGGTGTATATGACCGAACACAAACCGAGTTATATTAAATAATACCTAATACCTTCTCAGCTTTGTAATGGCATTGAATAGAGTTTTTGAAGCTCCAAAAAGTGCATCCATCCATCTTAAAAGTAATCCACTCCAGTCGGTTAATAAAGGCCTTCTGAAGCAAACCGATGGGTTTTTGTAAGAAAAATATCCTTATTTAAAACTTTATAAACTATAATCACTGGGTTCCGGCAATGACTGTACGAGCGTTCACGAGAGAGTCGAGTTCCAGCGGAAGGGTGACCTCTGACCTGACGTATGACGTAGTGTAAGCTCAGGTGAGAACTGACGAACACGGAAGCGCAGAGGACTGAGCAAAACAAAACACCAGTCACAGAATAGAAGTAAATGGAAAGGGTGGAAGGGTGACCTCTGACCCGATGTAGGACATATGACGTTCATGTGGTTTTCCATTTACTTCTATTCTGTGACTGGTGTTTTGTTTTGCTCAGTCCTCTGCGCTTCCGTGTTCGTCAGTTCTCACCTGAGCTTACACTACGTCATACGTCAGGTCAGAGGTCACTCTTCCGCTGGAACTCGACACTCTTGTGAACGCACATGCGACCATTGCCGTAAGCCAAGGATTATAGTTCGTAAAGTTTTAAATATGGATATTTTTCTTCCAAAAACCCATCGCTTCATTTCAAAAAGCTTTTATTAACCCACTGGAGTCACATGGATTATTTTTATAATGGATGGATGTGCTTTTTGGAGTTTCAAAAACTTAAGCAGATAAGCACTATTCAATGCCATTACAAAGCTGAGAAGAGCCAGGATATTATTTAATATAACTCTGATTGTGTTCGACTGAAATAATAAAGTCATACACACCTAGGATGGCTTAATTTTAATTTTAAATTTTTTTTGGGTGAACTATTCCTTTAGGGCCCTTTGTATAGCAATAACTATATTAGTGTCCACACCAACGCACAATAACGTACTGTTTATAATAAGCATGCACTGCAGTTTTGTCGTTTGTCACTTAAAATGACTGATTGACTGTGAAGGTTTTTATCATTCATCAGCTAGAAAAATATTCTGAAAGCGATTCCAACAATATCGTTACTCTGTGTTATCATTAGTTGTGATGAGGACTTGTGACGCTATTCATTTAAGGCAGTGGCAATAGATGCTATTTACATTAAGTGCAAATAGCGATAGGTGCTATATTTACAAATAGCGATTACTTAGCGATATGCTATTTATTCCATGTAAAAATAGCAATATTTTCTTTGCAATAAGTGTGAATAGTAGTTAGATGCTAGTTATAAATGGTGGGAGATATTTGTACCTCAGTGGTGTTGCACATTATGGTATGCAAAAATAACATTAAAGCCCTCCCTACACCCCTAACACTTTATTATTAAACACACGTTAGACACTTTTTATATCCATTTTTAAATATTTTCTTAATTTTTAGTGAAAATAAATGCCTTTCCTGATATGTGATGGGAACAGGGAGTAAAGCGAGTTCGGCAAATGGCGTATTTGAACTTGAGTCAAAACTTTCTGCCACACTCCTTCCTTACCCCCTACACTATTGCTACTGTTAACAATCCGGCGTCTTCCGTAATTGTATCTGGCCCAACCAGACGTCAGTGGGCGGAGTTAGTGTCAATAGCCTCTGCCAACCAGGCGGGCTATATGCACTTAGTGTAAATAGACACTCCATTCTTTTAAATTTTGAACAATTTTAAAACTAAATCTTTATTGTTATCGTTATAGTTATCATCCTTAGTGTGAACATCCTTAGTGTAAACTGAGGCAGACTATAAACTTGACATTTAGTGGAGAGAACAGTTCCACCCTCTTTAACCCTTAGGTCTTGTTGCTAGGCAACAACTGACAGATTAGAGAGGGAATGTCCTGGAATGCTTCTCTGGAAAAGGGGAAGGTGTGTGCCGAATAGAATGGACTGTTTACATGTGAAGGGGAGATCCTTTAGCTTCAGTCTGGCCGCTGTAACTCAACCGTCCCTGCATGTATCTAAGCATGAATTCCAGTGTGAGTGTAAGATTAGCTAGATTTAACATGTATGTGTGTGGTTCCCTGCCTCAACTTCACCCCTGTATTTATGTTTACCTGGTCTGTCAAGTTTGGCTATATTCAGAAGGGTAAAATGTGCATAAAGAGAAAGCGTTTTCGTGAAATAGATTTGCAGTTAAATCACAGATCGCAACAGTTGCCATTTGAGTTATCAACCTCATAAATAATTTTCCAAACAATGCATATTTAATAGTCTGGTTAATAATGAATGCTAGATCCCAGTGATTAAAGTCTGAAGGCCTATAATGATTTGTTGTTGTTGTTGTTGTTGTGTTTCTGTCTGTTTCTTTATGGTTGTCAATCCAGTTTATATTGCATATTTGCCGAAAAGTAAGCTTTA
This sequence comes from Romanogobio albipinnatus, assembly GCA_023566225.1. Lineage (NCBI taxonomy): Eukaryota > Metazoa > Chordata > Actinopteri > Cypriniformes > Gobionidae > Romanogobio > Romanogobio albipinnatus. The sequence goes on from CM042241.1 coordinate 15,802,439, forward strand.
ATATAGGCATTAAGCAAGATGGATATGCTTTTATGTTCCTGAAATTGTTTTAAAAATATAGGCTTCTAAATTTTTCTAAATATATTTCCTATTTTGGTAACACATTACAATAAAGTTGAATTAGTTAACTACATTAGTTAACATGAACTAATAATTAACTGCACTTCCACAGCATTTATTAATCTTTGCTTATGTCAATTTTAACGTTTACTAATACATTATTAAAATCAAAGTTGTATTTGTTTATTAGTTAAAGGTACAATATGTAATTTTTAGATTCAGATAAAAAAAAAAAAAAAAAAATAGAACAATGTTATATATTTTGTTGACCTGTATACTTGCAACATTTCCAACAATGTTTAAATCCAGAGAAATCGGCTATTTTAACCAGTGTTACGGACCGTGTCCTTGCGTCGCCTGTCACTGACTTCATATCCGCACTACCCTTGATTCCCGTAGAAACCATGGAAACACCAAGGCGCTTTAATATATATATATATATATATATATATATATATATATATATATATATATATATATATATATATATATATATATATATATATATATATATATATATAATATATTATTTTATTAGACAGCTGAGCAACTGTTTGGATATACACTAAATTGCCAAAAGTATTGGGACACTCCTCCAAATCATTGAATTCAGGTGTTCCAATCACTTCCATGGCCACAGGGGTATAAAATCAAGCACCTAGGCATGCAGACGCTTCTACAAACATTTATGAAAGAATGGGTCGCTCTCAGGAGCTCAGTGAATTCAAGCGTTGTAAGCGTGATAGGTTGCTACCTGTGCAATAAGTCCATTTGTGAAATTTCCTCACTACTAAATATTCCAAGGTCAACTTTTAGCGGTATTATAACAAAGTGGAAGCAATTGGGAACAACAGCAACTCAGCCACAAAGTGGTAGGTCATATAAATTCACAGAGCTGGATCGGTGCATATGTGGAAAGGTTGTGCCATATCAATGTCTCGTGTTGGATTCTTCAGTAACAGAACCGACGTGGAGTGATAAGTGGAAAATGAGTGAATTGAGTTGAAAATGAGTGAGCGAGGACATTTTTTATAAAACAGGAAAACAAGTCAGTGTGGCAGACCAAACTTGTTTTACCACCTTAAGCCTTGTTATACTTTTGTCTGGCTCTGCAGTGTGAGCCTCCGCTGACTGCGCGCGTGCCTTGTCCGTTTGGGGATGTGTTTATACTCGACGCGCTCGTCGTTGTACTAGTCTTTGAAATTACCTTAGAGAGGTACTCTGCATCAGTGCCTTATGACAAAACATCTAAACGGTACAAAGAAATAACGGAGGCACTGCACCTTAAAGGGGCTATATGCAACTTTTTCCCCAAAATAAACGTAACTATAGCCTTTTTATTTTACCATTTATGACTCAAACATCTCCTGATGAGCATACTGACACCTTGTCCGCTCACAGTGGGTGCACCTATAAGCCTGTATCCTATTTTTCATATTTTCTGACGGGTCGTCTTTTCCCGCGCTGTCTGCGGATGTGACGTCAAGCGCGTTCATGTTAAACGTTTCAGATCACTGCCACCACCGCTAGTCAGCGAGTAGCCTACACTCGCAAGCAGTGCAATGGATTTAACGAATACACAGAAGAGACCCAGGACAACTCGGACACCAACAGTAACTCCACAGAAGACTAAAAAAGTTAAACCCCTGACAAGTGGCCAAAAAAGGTTGAAGATTGAGAGAGACCGGCGCATTGCAAGGACTAGAGTGAACATCGGCTTCGCATTTGACTTCGCATATATATATATATAATAAATATGAATAGTGCATCAGTAATGTAAAGTCTTTTTGGGTGTCTAGAAAAGCGCTATATAAAACTGATGGATTATTTATTATATAGCCATGTAAAGCTACATTATATTGTTTGTTGTTTCTATATCTTAACAAAAAATAAGAGGTAAATGAAGATGTAAAGTGTGATGCATTTTATTTCACATAAGACATGTAGTCAATAAATATTGCTAAATAGTATTATGTATATGTGTCTTTCATACTTGGTGATAGTAAGCTACTTGTGTATAATAAGTGGTCAAGGACAGTGCTCAGATTTGTTTTTAATATTCTACGAAATTTTCGGTCTGTGCGCCCTTCATCAGCGTGTATGCCAATGGCGAAATGGGTTTATTTATTTATTTAATGTATACATTTTTTGTGTAGTTTGTCAGCTACACGTTTGACGTTTTGATAAGAGAACACTTATCTCAAACATTATATGTATTTGACTGTTCTTACCTCTGTAAACATAATGTTGACCTCCTTGCAGCAGATGACTTGTGAAGTGTACACGTACGAGCGCGCGCTGCGAGAGCGAGCAGAAATGAAAATCAGTTCTGTTTTTTGGCCACAGGTGTCAGTCGCGAGTTTAAATTTCAGAAAAACGCATATAGCCCCTTTAATGTTAAGAGATAATTAAGTGTTCATTGTGATTTTAGACTTATGTTTACATTTTAATCATCTAATGTGTTTTCCATGGTTGTGTTGACATTTCTGCCTTTATAACTGAGGGGATTATAATCAGAGGAAGGTTAAGTTTAAAATAAAAATGTTTAAATGTAATATATTTTTCTCCTTTGGTCCTTATTTTAAATAGGTCATAAAAATATAAATAATTATCGATATCGACCAATATGAAACGCTTATATCATGATACAGTTTTCAGTCATATCGTCCAGCCCTAGAAGAATGGTAAATAATTATCTTAAACTTTGAAGCTGTTTTTGCTACAAAGGGTGGGCCAAGTCCATATTAAACCCTACGGATTAAGAATGGGATATTAAAGTTCGTCCCAAAACTTTTGGCAGTATAGTGTACATTTATCAACAGAAAACAAATCATTGTTACACAGCGCAACATGTTTATTTCCGCATGTTTTCTTAATTCATTGCAGTGTTGCTTCTCAAGTAAATTTATCTTGATTTAAATGTTTTATAGATATTTTAACCAGACAAATAGGCTACGACAAACATACTTAAGACTGGGATTTTTTTTCATTCATGAGTGTTTCATTAAGTTAGTAAAGCATTATCAACTGATTTAAATTTTTCCTCTGCTATAGTGTGCTAGTGACAATATCATATTTAGACAGATCGATATATGCATTCTTTATTGGTGCCCATATATTTACATTCACTTAGCAGACATTCTGAAGTGATTTACGGTGACTTCAATGTATACATTTATTCTAAAACAATTTTTAAATATGTTTTGCAGAATTGTCCTCTAAAATCAGCACAGAAAAGTTATCTTCTTTTGTTTGGGCCTACATGAACCCCATGGGATCCCTAATGGGAATGATTTGGGCTCTTTTAGCATGTGATATGTATTCATAGTTACACATAATGCTAGTTTAACAGGTGTGAATGTCACCCTTTATTTGTTCCAATAAATAGTCATCAATCCCACCTTGTTTCTCTTCCTGTTTGTATTGGCCAGAGAATATGGGGTTGTGGTGATTTTTATTATAATCGTTTAGTAAGTCTGAGGCACGTTCTGATACAACCTTACACTGTGAGGTTTATGATAAAGCAGTAGCCAAATTAGGCAAATGCACGTGGGAAGAGCGAGACTCTTGGCTCAGGAACACAATGCAACTAAAACCAGTAAGAGCCCTATTTTTCATAAAACGGATTTCATAGGGGCCTACATTTAACTGCAAAATTAAATTGCATGCACTGCAAAAAAAATGTTTTGCATTTACATTTAGAGAACATATTGTCATGTAATGTTCCCTTCAATTTATTCCTTAAATGTTCTTTTAATTGGTCTTAAAAAGGTCTTAAAGTTACCTTCATAAAAGCTGCAGAAACCTTGTGTTGGCAACTAACTGAAATCAAATTAGTTGAAGTATTGAAATAAAAAGCTAAATATAAATGTAAAATAAAACCAATAATAATTACACTACAACTGGAAATATACAAATAAAGGTTAATTAAAACCTTATAACATAAATGTATAAAATACTATAATAGTATATAAATAATACTAAAATAACACTTTAATGTCAATAGCACAAATGTCTTATCTTCTAAAGAATATCAGCTTTTGGAGATACACTGTGAACACGTTGTGTAAATATGTCTGAATGTGATTGCATTACACCACAAAATATCTAACCACATGGCGTCTTCAAACAAATGAAGCCTCAACTTTACTCAGAACTAACGGAGCATTTACTAACCATGAACCTGTTGCACTAACATTTGACATCCAGAAAGTTTCCAAATACATTGTCTTCGTTCTGGATTGTGTACTGTGTTTTATCATTTAAAAAAGAACAGTGCTTGTGCGTTCTTTCTGTAAACTAAATGCAACTTGCTTTGATATTTTGATATTGAATATAATACAAAAAATGTGTTCTCTCTCCCCCAGTGTGCGGTTTCGTGGTCCACAAACGCTGCCATGAATTTGTTACTTTTTCCTGCCCAGGGGCCGACAAGGGCCCTGCATCAGATGTAAGTGAAGCCATACTAGACAACAAGCAACTCCCTCACCCACCCCCTTTTTATCCACCAGCTTCTCTTGCACGATCTTTTCTGATAGTGAAATACACTTCCTTTTCAGTTGAAAGAAACTACTTCCGGTGACTAAGCAGTACATATTTATGTATACACACTGCTTGGTGAGCAGTTTAAATATTTATTTAGTGGTAACTGATTACGTACTGTTTAATGAAGCCTAACACTAATCATGTTCCTCATGTCTTTGCTTGCACTATAGCCTATAATCACGTGCACACAGGCAGACACATCAGTTTTCTCTTCTCTAATCTCTATTTATAACCGTGCTTCCTCCCTATATGTGTAAAACCAGGCGCATGTATGCACACTTCCTGTGTTGTGCTTTGTTTCTGCATTGTTGGCAATTATATTTGTTTTCCTTTTAATGAGACACATAAAAAGTGATATTTGTTGCATCTCCATTGTGTGATGCTGCTGTGTAGAAAATCTTTGATTCTTGACCATGTAAACAAAGGCAAAGCAGCAATCAAAATTCTGCTTCTTTATGTAGCTGCACCTTATTTTTTATAGTAACATTTGCAGCATATTATTTCTTGCGTTTCTATGTTGGCGCCCCCCCAGCTGTAGGAATTTAGCATATTGTTTCATACACTCAAAAAAATGACTTGTTGAATTTACTCAAAAAAGCAGCGTCAAGTGGTTCCACGCAACTATATTGAGTCATTTTTACAAATAACAATTTAGTTATATGAACAAAAGAAAGTCAAGTAAAGTTGACAATTTCTTTAAGTAAATACAAACCATTTGAATGTGTCACTGTTACATAATATTTATATGAGCAGTTTACTTAATAATGTTATGTTAATTTTATTATGTTAAGTGAACACATTTATCATTTTAATTTACCTTATTAAATTAACTACTTGCTCTATTTTAGAAGAAACAACTCAGTAAATTTAAGTTCATTTAGTTACATGAGTTTTTTATGAAATGTGAACAAGGATGATTTGAGTGCAACTAACAACAGTGAAAGTTCTTTTTTTTTTGTGTATGGTGCCTCAATATCCACTGAATTGTTTCGATTCCTCCTTGTATATCTCGCTGCAATTGAGCCTTTGCTAAACCGGAAATAAAAAATAATTACTATTTAGACATACTTAAAAAAAACAATATATATACACTTCCTTTTCAGTTGAAAGAAGCTACTTCCGGTGACTAAGCAGTACACACACATGCACTTATCTATGCACACTGCTTGGTGAGCAGTTTAAATAGTGTGCGTGCGTGCGTGTGTGTGTGCGCGTGTGCGCGTGCGTGTGCGTGCGTGTGCATATATGTGTATATGTATGTATGTATGTATGTATGTGTATATTATTAGTGGTGGGCCGTTTTCTGCGTTAACGCGCTGTTAACGTGAGACTCATTTCGGGCGATTAAAAAAAATATCACCGTTAATCTATTCTCAAAGTTGGGTTGGGAGCTGGGTCTATACTACGCAAACTATGATGACTTTCACCTTGATATTTTAGCGCGGATGTACACCTAGCCGAATTGTACTGTAGGGGGCGAGAGAACGAGTCTTCGAACCTGTGTGTATGCCTACTAGTGTTGTCAAAAATATCCATATTTCGCTATGTATCGATACTGAAATATCTGAAACTATATGATACTCATTTTCTACAGTGTCGATATCAGCTGCGCTCTCCTCTCCGACTGACAGCGAGTGACACGCACCGCCTCCTCTCATTCAGTCCGTTTAATCCTCTGAACATGGTGAACGTGTGTTCTGCTGGATCATGACAGCGTGTTAGTGTTAGTGTTGGTGTGACCGGTCTGAATGTCGCGCAGGATTGCACATCTACTAATTCCCGCAGATTTCGCGCTCGCATCTGAAGCGCACACACACATACCGTAATAAAGCTGCCTCTGACATACAAGTGCAAAAATGAGCTCCTTTTTCCAGCTTATTAATGGTCAAATACACTCAAAAATGTCTCAATGCCCATCTTGGTGAGTTTTAACGTAAACACAGTCGTAACCAGCTCACAGGAACAGTGTTTGGGATCCATGCGTGCGTCAGGTCTTAAAGGGACAGAAGTTATTTATTATTCAAACTACAAAAAGACAAACGATCACTTACGAGCACACATATTCTGAATGCCTTCGGCAGAATTTAAATGAGCCATATTAATCGAGATAAAAAAAATGATCTATGCCCACCTATGATATAATCTATGATATTATCTAAAAATAATCTATGATATAATCTATATATATATATATATATATATATATATATATATATATATATATATATATATATATATATATATATATATATATATATATATTATTAGTGCCTCGCAAAAGTATTCATACCCTTTCATCTTTTCCACATTTTATGTTGCTGCCTTATGTTAAACTACTTAAAATTACTATTTTTAACATCAATATGCACAATATACAATCTATACACCATAATGAAAAATCGAAACAGATTTGTGACAACTTTGCAAATGTATAAACTCCCTGCCATTGACAAAATTTTCTGGCTTTCTGTTTTTTTTATCGGTAGAGGGTGCTATTACACATCATCTTAAAGAGTAAACAAGAAATAGCATATGCATATGTAGAAATGTCAACCCAGGACAAGCTATAGGACAGTGCAAGCATTAGGCAGTCCCTCCAGAAAAACGCGATTATGCGATCGCATGATTTAACGCATAATCAGCCAAAGTCCGCATATTTATGCGGGGGCCGCATTTTTTCAAATACGCCGCACTTTCGCAGCATAAATTGCCTATTTCCGCATACAAAATATGCGGGCTAGCATGATTTCATAATCCCTGCATTTTCGTTGCAAAAAAAGTCATATATATTAGCAGAAAGTTAAAAAATGTTTGTTTACTTCACACAAGAGCCGCCATTTCAGCCTATTGCCATGGGAACGTTTTGAAGTGACGTAATTACCCGACGCAAACGTCATCGAAAAGCTGCAAACCCCCGTGGTGAAACCATAGATATCGGTGAAACCATGATGAACCACGCAAATTCCCATTTGCCAACAAAAATAACAGCAAAAGACCGCACAAAGCAGTTTCCCGGTGTGTTGACCGATTTCAAAACACAGCATCATGAAGCTTTGAAGCGTTATGAATCAGTGAGTCGATTCAGCGGTTTGGAGTGTTATGAATCAATGAGTTGATTCAGCGGTTTGGAGCGTTATGAATCAATGAGTCGATTCAGCGGTTTGGAGCGTTATGAATCAATGAGTCGATTCAGCGGTTCAGAGCGTTATGAATCAATGAGTCGATTCAGCGGTTTGGAGCGTTATGAATCAATGAGTCGATTCAGCGGTTCAGAGCGTTATGAATCAATGAGTCAATTCAGCGGTTCGTATCGCCAAAGTCACGTATTTCAGCAGTTTGACACGCGATCCGAATCATGAATCGACTCACTGATTCATAGCATCATGATGTTGTGTTTTGAAATCGGTCATCACTATATAAGTCGTTATTCAGGTTTTTTTTGCGCACAATAACTATTATCGTTGCTTCATAAAGTTATTGTAGAACCACTGTAGTGCGATGGATTTTGTAACGACGTCTTTAGTACCTTTTATGGGTCTTGAGAGTGTACATTGTGCCAATGGAGGCCTTTCTCAGCCATCGGAATTCAACTAAAATATCTTCATTTGTGTCTGAAGATGAACGGAGGTCTGACGGGTGTCCAACGACATGAGGAGACGTCATTAATGACAGAATTTACATTTTTGGATGAACTAACCCTTTAAGAGATTGCACTTTGTGCATTGGAAGCACTCAAATGTCGGTTTTGTAAAGCTACCTCTGTAAAACATGAAGTTATTTATTCATTTTTTCAGAAGTTGTAGCATATTCCTTTTGTAAAGCTACAGAACTTGTTTGACTCAATGTTTTGTAAATTTGAGCCATGTGTTTATTAAGGTCTTCAATAAAACAAGATGAGAACTTAAATATTCCCAGCACTTTCTGTGATGTAGTGCTTTTTTTCTCTTTTTCATCAAACCGCAGTTTTTGCAAGTTCCCGCAATTTCATCGCATAAAATTGCATAAATATCCCGCATTTTACATCGCATTTTTTAAGAAAACATGCAGCATAATCAAGGATTTTTGCCCGCAACAATCACAAAAAAAAGCTGCATTTTTCTGGAAGGACTGATTAGGGGTGTTGGTGGACTCTATCTACTCCATCTGTGTTTTGCTCATCGTTCTGAATTCAATCCGGATGTAGTCTTCTCAGCTTTTTGCTCAGAATGTTGCTTTTTTTTATTAACTTACCAACATTCAAGTGTTGATTAAGAAAAAGAATGTGTGAAGCTAGAATAAAACGTGTTTGTTTGGGTTTTTTTTTTTTTTTAAGCAGAGGATCTTTCTTTTGATATATTGCATATTCAGATATTAATACAACAAAATATTCTGGGGGCCATGAAAGTTTTGTGAAAATGATCAAAAGCAGTGGCTGGCAACTTTTTTTTTTTTTTTTTCAACGCTGGAGAGGGAAAAGTGTTAAAAAATAAAAAAACTTAAATAATTACATTGCATAAGTATTCGTACCCTTTTCTGGTACACTTGAAAATGAGCTCAGGAGCATTCCAATTTCACGTGTACTGTAGATGTTACTACACTTTGAGTGTCATTAACCTGTGCAAATTCAATTGAATGGGTATGATGTGGAAAAGCACACCCCTCTCAATAAAAGGTCTAACCGCTGAAAATGCATATCAAGCCAAGCCAAGCCATGAGGTCAAAAGAACTGCCTTGTAGAGCTCAGAGACAGGACTATGTCAAGACAGATCTGGGGAAGACTACAAAAAAATTCTGCTGCATTGAAGGTCCACAGAAGCTTGTAGCCTCCATAATCCTTTAATGGAAGAACTTTGGAACAACCAGGACTATTCCTAGAGCTGGCCTCCTGGCCAAAGTGAGCAATCAATGGGCCTTGGTTAGAGTGGTGACCAAGAAGCAGATGGTCTCTTGTTGAGCTCTGCAACACTCCACTTATCTAGGCTTTATGGCAGAGTGGCCAGACTCAAGCCTCTCCTCAGTGAAGACACACATGAAAACCCACTTGGGATTTACTATAAAAAAAGCACCTAAACGACTCGCTCAGATTGAGAAACAAGATTCTCTGGTCTGATGAACATCAGTTCCAAGCATCATGTATGGAGGAAACCAGGCACTGCCAACAGTAAAGTGTGGTGGTAGCAGCATCATGCTGTGGGGGTGTTTTTCAGTGGCAGGGAGTGGGGGACTCATCAAGATAAAGGGAAAGATAGAGTTCTACTTAATGAAAACCTAGTCCACTGCATTCAGAACCTCAGACTGGGCAAAAGGTTCACCTTCCAATGACCCTAAGCACACAGCTAAGACAATGCATGAGTGGCATATGAGCAACTCTATGAATGTCCAGGAGTGGCCCAGCCAGAGCCTGAACTTGAACCCAATCGAACATCTCTGGAGAAACCTGAAAATGTCTGTCCACCGAAGGTCCCCATCCAAACTGACAAAGCTTGAGAAGAATGGCAGAAAATCGTCACATGCAGAAGTGCAAATATTGTCGCTTCATACCCAGAAAGAATTGATGTACAGTATTAAGTATTGAGTTAAGGGTACAAATACTTATGCAATGTACTCATTTTGGGGTTTCCTTTTTAATAAATTTGCAAGGTTTTAAAAAAAAAAAATGTTATTCAATTTTAAAAAAGGTCATTTAAACTAGTTTAACATAAGGCACTGTTCGAAGGGGTACGAAGGCACTGTGCGTATATACACTGATCAGGCATAACATTATGACCACTGACAGGTGAAGTGAATAACACTGATTATCTCTTCATCACGGCACCTGTTGGGGGGGGGGGGGGGGGGGGGGTATATTTTGGGGGATATAGTTTGTTGCATATGAGGCTGCATAGCCGCAGACAGTCAGGGTGCCCATGCTGACCCCTGTCCACTGCCAAAAGTGCAAACAGTGGGCACGTGAGCATCAGAACTGGACCACGGAGCAATGGAAGAAGGTGGCCTGGTCTGATGAATCATGTTTTCTTTTACATCACGTGGATGGTCGTGTGCGTTTGTGTCGCTTACCTGGGGAACACATGGCACCAGGATGCACTATGGGAAGAAGCCAAGCCAGCGGAGGCAGTGTGATGCTTTGGGCAATGTTCTGCTGGGAAACCTTGTGTCCTGCCATCCATGTGGATGTTACTTTGACACGTTACTTGGCCTCCATATTCCCCAGATCTCAATCCAAGTGAGCATCTGTGGGATGTGCTGAACAAACAAGTCCGATCCATGGAGGCCCCACCTCGCAAAATACAGGACTTAAAGGATCTGTTGCTAACATCTTGGTGCCAGATACAACAGCACACCTTCAGGGGTCTAGTGGAGTCCATGCCTTCACCGGTCAGGGCTGTTTTGGCAGCAAAAGCAAAAACACTAGAGTATTAGGATATAGTGTCACAATGTTATGCCTGATCGGTGTGTGTGTGTGTTTACGTGTATTATATTTTTATATATATATATATATATATATATACACATACATACATACATACACACACACACACACACACACACACACGCACATACACGCGCACACACACACATGCACACATACATGCACACATACATGCACACATACACACACATATACACACATACATACATATATATATATATATATATAATATATATAATATATGTATATATATATATATATAATATATATATATATATATATATATATATATATATATATATATATATATATATATATATATATATATATATATATATATATATATATATATATATATATATATATATATATATATATATATATATATATATATACATATATATAATATGTGTGTGTATGTATGTATGTGTACTATTATTTAAAATAATGTTTTTCTATCTTAATATACTTTAACATATAATTTATTTCTGTAATGCAAAGCGGCATTATCAATGTTTTTATAACATGTGATACTTTTTTCATTCTTTGGTGAATAAAAAGTTAAAAAAGAACAATGTGTAAAGATTTATAATGTTAGAAAAGATTTCTGTTTTGAATAAATGCTGTTATTTTTTACTTTTTTTTTATTCATCAATCAATCATGAACAAAATCTCACCGGTTCCAAAAAAAAAACTTCCAAAAGGTTTCCGACATTGATAATAAGTCAGCATAATGTTTTCTTAAGGATAATTTGACACTGAAGACTGGAGGAATGGCTGATGAAAATTCAGCTTGGCATCACAGAAATCTTTTTTTATTTTAAAGTATATTAAAATAGAACATTATTATTTTAACTTTTCTTTGCTTCTGAGTTATTGTTGTAACCTAAGGTTTAGTAATATGACTTTCCTGTTGAGGTAGTTTCTTTCTTTGATAACAAATCGTTGTGTTTGTGTGCCACAGGATCCTCGCAGTAAGCACAAATTCAAGGTACACACATACTCCAGCCCCACATTCTGTGACCACTGTGGATCCCTACTGTACGGGCTCATACACCAGGGGATGAAATGTGACAGTGAGTTTAAACCTGCACGCACACACAAACACTGAACCAACAGTGTGTCACTGCACAATGAATCCCTCCATACAGTGACCTCTGCTGGTTATGATGTTGCATTACATGATACACTGTTTGATCTACTCTGTTGGAAGAGAGAAACTGTTATTTGGAAAGGATGCATTGGAATGCATATGTAATTTTGTTTTTGAATCTTTCAAATATGTATATTTATTTGTGTGTGTGGTACACATGTAAATACAGCTGTTTATCTAGTGTTCTATATATGTTTTTGCTAGTGTGGGTGTGATCACAGTGTGAATGTGGGTGTTTTGTGTGTGTGTGTGTAAGTCTTGGTGTCTGCGGTGTTTGTGTGGGCATTTCTCAGTAAGTAGTGAGTGAGAACCAAACGCTACATGTGTAATACTGTCAATCTAATTATATGTGGTTCTCTGCAGCTTGTATGATGAATATTCATAAACGATGCGTGGAAAATGTTCCCAGCCTGTGTGGAACAGACCACACCGAGAGGAGAGGACGGCTGCATATCACTGCTAGTATCACAAATTATGTTCTCTCCGTGACCAGTGAGTTCACACACACTTTTTTTAAAAATATAATAATGTTCTTAAATAAAGCTAATTTAGCAATTCACAGCACCCACCACAAAAACCCAGAACACTGTAGCAAATATCTGAAATGCCCTAGTAACCACAAAGCACACATAGTAACCCTCAGAATACCTTAGCAATCACATAGCAATTTCCTGACAACAAAATCAGCCACATAGCAATGTCTTGGTTTGCTGTTCTTAGCTGGTCTCTTGGCCTGGTCAGGCTGGTCGTTCAAATGTTGGGGATCAGTAAGACATTTTTTTGGAAAGAATTTAATACTTGAGCAGCAAGGATGCATTAAATGGGCCAAAAGTGACGTTAAAGACAACGCTACAAAAGATTTCTATTTCAAATAAATGCTGTTCTATTGATCTTGATATTCATCATATCATCACAATAAAATGTTAAAGGTTTCCACAAAAATATTAGATGTTTTCAACAATGATGATAAGATGAAATGTTTCTTGATCACCAAATCAAATCCTCTCGTTAAAAACTAAATATTTAATATAATACAAAAATATTGCTCGTTACGGACGAAAAGAGAAGTTTTCTTACTTGAATGTTGATTTAAAGTCCTAGGTTAACTACACTTGTATTATAGTGGCATTATAATGGGTTCTTACTCGTCAAAGAAGTCAAAAATCTGTAAAGTTTAATCAAATTCAAAAAAGGTACAAAAATATTGTTGTTTCTTGTATCCTATGATATTACACTTGTCAAACCTTTATATTGTGTTACCATAAACGTTTATATATATACCATAAAAGTTTTATACATAAATGACAGACAAGATGGTAAGAAAACAGTTTCTCCCTTTCTTCCTATGCCCGAACCGCTTACCTTAAATCTTCCGCAACGACAAAAAGAAACGGAACAGAAATTATACATAAGAAAACATAGGAAATAATACTGAGATAATTATAAAACACAGGAAATATCAAAACTGCCTCTCAAATAAAGTTATTACTTGCACAACGAGCAATAATAATATACAAATTATTGCCATATTAAATTGGCTCTTACATGCATATTAGAATGATTTCTGAAAAATCATGTGACACTGAAGACTAGACTGAAGTAATGGCTTTACCATTACACCAATTACATTTTAAAATACATTAAAATAAGGTATAAGTTCAATTGTATTTATTTATTGTTGTATTTTGATCAAATAAATGCAGATGTGGTGAGCATAAGAGACTTCTTTCAAAAACATTAAAAATCAATTTTTTAGAGGAAAACCCACTTTTCAACTGGTCAGGCTAATCTATCTGAACTCAAGTTTAAAACCAGTTTAAATCACCTTGGCCAACAAAAAATAACACGTTCGGTTATCTGACAAAACTTTTTAAATCCCCAGACACTAAAATGTAGCTTTTTAGGTTGCACTACCGGTGTGTGGATATTTGGTCCTGACATGGATGGATAAAGATTTTATTGTTTTCAAGTTAACCCTTTACAACATAGTCCCATTAGCTAATGTGTTAACTAACAATGAGCAATACATTTGTTTCAGTATTTATTCATCTTTGTTAACATTAGTTCATAAAACTGTACATACAACTGTATATATGTACAAATGAACATACAACTGTTCATTTATTAGTTCATGTCAGCTCAGTTCCATTTAAATAATCTACAACTTTTGATTTGCATGTATTAGTAAATGTTAAAATGAACATGAGCTGAGATTAATAAAAAAGTATTTAGAAGTATTCTTCATTGTTAGTTCATATTAACTAATGTAATTAACAAGCGTTAACAAACGGAACCTTATTGTATCATGTTACCGGTTTAGATGAGAGATGCAGCTAAAAAAATGCACTGGATTTTTATGTAATTTGTGCTTTTTTTTTTTTTATTGGTCAGTTGCTTTTCCAAATAAATGCTCTGATTAATAATTTACTCATCATTATAGACTTGAGGAGTTACTGAGGAAGGGCCTTGTTCATAAACTAGAAAACCCACAGCTGTGCTGGTTTTGAATATGGAACGTTATAAGCAAATATGGTCGGTGCTGTTGTGGCTCATATGATATATTAGCAGGGCAGAAAGCAAACTACTTTACTAGCTTAAACTTTCAGCCAACTTACTGCAAATCAGAAGAACGAGAAGAGAATGGAAATGTTGCAATAATGGTAACATTTTTATGTTTTTAGCTTAGGTTTTTAGATTTTAGTTAAAAAGAAAAAATGGGAATATTGTTTTCATGAGAAATATTGCGACTCCTCGAGAAGAGAAAAAAAAAAAAACAGAAAAAAAAACAGCAACAAAGTGTTCTAAATGAATCTGTTTTTCTCAGCTCTTTTAGCCTTGGGCAGAAACCGCATCCTCTGGAAACATGTGATCAATCCACCAACGATCGCCCCACATCCCATTCACACCAGCTCACCCATCCATCAGCCGTCTCGAGAGCTACATTTAGAGGGCTGTATATATAGATAGCTGAATTTTCAAACACTATTATGCCTATCATTTATAGCGTCCTTACAGATTCTGTAGTGTCAAAAGGTGTGCTGCAGATGACATTGTTATAACACACTGCCCGGCCAAAATGAAAGTCGCTGTTTGGATTTAAATAGGCAATGATATAAATAGATCATGAAGAATATTTTTCACACATGAATTGGCATCTCTGAGTCCAGACCTTAAATACATTGAAAGTCTTTGGGATGTGCTAGGGTAGGCTTTACACAGTACTGGACTCCTGCATTGTCAATATAAGATCCTGACCAAAAACGTGCACCTAATAACGTCACAAAATTTATTTCCATCAAGAGGTGCATTCATTGGTTTTCACATTGTGTTTTTTTTTTTTTAAATGTATAGTCAAGGAGGCTCGTAACTTGGTGCCAATGGATCCAAACGGACTGTCAGATCCATACGTGAAGCTTAAATTAATTCCAGACCCAAAGAGTGAGAGCAAGCAGAAGACCAAAACCATCAAGTGCTCCCTCAATCCTACCTGGGATGAACACTTCAGCTTGTGAGTGAAAAATCAACCAATCTGCAATCATGTGCGTGCATTTGTGTGGATGTTTTACATGTGTGCAATGTCTGTTTCCTTCTCCATGCTACCATAGTAACCTCAAAGATACAGATAAAGACAGGCGTTTGTCAGTGGAGGTGTGGGATTGGGATCTGACCAGCAGAAATGACTTCATGGGATCCATGTCTTTTGGCATCTCCGAGCTGCAGAAACAAGGTGTCGATGGATGGTAAGCACTACCATGATGAGATGCATCAGACCTCAGTGCTCGAAGTTTGAGACAATCGTCTTGAATCTGTTTGGATTGTAGGTTTAAGTGTCTGGGCCAAGAGGAAGGGGAATATTTCAATGTTCCAGTTCCGCCAGATGGAGAGGATGGCAATGAAGAACTGCGGCAGAAATTTGAGGTGGAATCCCCCTTCCCATTTTGTAAACACATTTTTATTTTTACATCTAGCTTTCCTCCCTTTCTGACAATATTCTGATTTCTTTCTTTTTTTTACACTAGAGAGCCAAGATTGGCCCTGGCACTAAGAATATAGATGGCTCTTCAAAGAATGACATCTCCAAATATGATGCCAATGGCAACCAAGACCGCATGAAGCTCACAGATTTCAACTTCATCATGGTGCTGGGCAAAGGCAGCTTTGGCAAGGTAGCACACACTGTTTTGTATATTATTTTATACTTTTTTAAAGTAATGAATACTTCATTTAGCTAGGGCACATTAAATTGATTAAAAGTGAGCATAAGAGACTTAAAAAAAAAAACACATTAAAAATCAAATCAGTTACACTTTATTTTAATGTGTCCTTAACAGTGTAATTATATATTTAAGTACTGAGTAAATTAATTAACATGTACTTACTATAGTGTTAGGATGAGGAATAGGGTTAGTTGCATGTAATTGTGCATACTTTTGCTGTTATTACTACAGTGAATGTAACATATGTAAGACGGACACTGTTAAATAAAGTGTTACCAAAAAAACGTACAAACCCCAAGCCTTTGAATGGTAGCGTATGTTTAGTATATATAAACGTATTTAAAAATCGGTCCTTTTTAAAGTCTGGTTGAATAGTCAGAAATTTAAAAGCTTTTTTTTTTTTTTACATGACGTATCCCATACTTATCGGTAAATATTTTAAGAGAGCAAATTTATTTATATCTTAATTAAATCAACTATTAAGTCAATTATACATAATTACTCAATATTTACACATTTATTTTACATTTAAATAAACTATCAATTAATAATTAGATTATTGTAATCACTATCACTGTCAATATCACAGTATTCATGTTCTGTCTTCCTCCAGGTGATGCTTGCCGAGCGTAAAGGCTCAGATGAGCTGTACGCAGTGAAGATCTTGAAGAAGGATGTGGTTATTCAGGATGATGATGTGGAATGCACTATGGTGGAGAAGAGAGTTCTTGCTCTCTCTGGGAAACCGCCCTTCCTCACCCACCTCCACTCGTGCTTTCAGACCATGGTACACATCACACACACACACACATGACAAACACTTTATTTATGTATTAGTTTATTTGACAGGGACAATGCAGAAGATACATTGCTACAATTTCAAGCAGTCGATGCTCCACATACAAGCTTCTAGCCAAAGGCTAATTTGCAGCCCCAGTCCCTGGTATAATCTTATATATTATAATCTTATACTCAGTTGTTGTTGTTTGTAGGACCGGCTTTACTTCGTGATGGAGTATATCAATGGTGGAGATTTGATGTATCAGATACAACAAGTTGGAAAATTTAAGGAACCTCATGCTGTGTATGTATTTACTCCCAAACACACAAAACACTTATTTAATTATTTATTGAAGAAGTAGAAAGTACTACTGAGAAAGTAGTATTTTTTTATTATTATTTTAAGACGGCTTTATATTTAAGATTTTAATGGCTGCTGGAAATTCAGCTTTCCATCAAAGGAAAGCATCATTATTTTGAATTGCAATAATGTTTCACAGTATTACTGTTTTTACTGTATTTTTGATCAAAATAAATGCAGCCATAGTGAGCAGAAGAGACTTGTCAAAAGCATAAAAAAATCATACCAACCCTAACAGTTTAGTGTGTATTTTAAAGTTAAGAAAAATATATAGTAAAATATTTTACAATATTTCAAGTAATTTTAAAATATTACTGTTCTATAAAAGATACCATTCTATAAAAGTAATAATCATAGTCCTTTATTTGTGGTATGTCTAATTTTGAATATAAATGTTAATGCCAACCAACAAAACTACTGTTATTTATATTTATTCATACAATGGATGATCAGTAATTTAACGGTTTTTAATTCTAGTTTTTATTTACCATCAGGTTCTATGCTGCAGAGATTGCCATCGGCCTGTTCTTTCTTCATTCTAAGGGCATTATTTACAGGTGACATGTTTGTTTGTTTGTTTGTTTGTGAGTGTACTCTGAATGCACACAGGTTTGTCATGGTGAAAAAAAATTTGAACAGTGGATTCGAAGCATAAAAGTTGAATATTAATACACAATGTACGTAAGCAATAAGGTACGAGAGACTGTGCTGTATCGTGAATAAGTCATGGCTGAATTAAGGGCATTGTTAGGCATGACGCGAAGCTATGGCTGCTTCACCCAGCGGTTCTCTTTATCACTGCACAACACCCTTAGCAACCACTCTTAGGTCAGATAATTAATAAAAAATCAGTTGAATGCCCACTGCAATATCTTGTCCTTTTAACAGTAAAGGGGTTTTCCTGTATCCTGACAGTGACAGCGCTCATTTGTCAGTTTTCTCGTTCCTGTGTTTACATACACAACAAGTTTAAGTCCTTTCAATATAAGTGAGTGACTCACTCATAAAGACAGACTTGGCCGCCATCTAATGACATAATAATGTAACTTCTGTTGCTGTTATATAGATCATTGGTTGCTGTTCACTGTCAGGAACAGCTTCGCGTTGTGCCTAACAACGCCCCTCAGCTGCTATAAATACACTGCAAACCATGGTTTCTTGGGGCTTATTGCTTTAATCTAAATGCAGGTACTCTCTCTCTCTTTCTCTCTCTCTCTCTCTCTCTCTCTCTCTCTCTCACACACTCACACACTCACACACACACACACAATACTCCTCTACATAATGTAGTAAGCTTCAATTAACAATACAAATGAGAAAAAACACGTTGCTAAGGGTGTTGTGTATACACAAAACCATTGGGTGGGGTGGCTATTGACCAATCTGAATCAAGGACCTGAACTAACCGTTTTAAATTTCTTTTTTTTTTTTTGGCAATATACCACTATGGTGTAAATTGTCCCCTCCAGTTAATTTGTTATATTTTTTAAACTAAATTATGAATAGTAACACCATAATGGAATCAAATTTCTCATATTTCATGATGCCTTGCATTGTTAGTAAAGAATCGTGTGTGTGTGTGTGTGTGTGTGTGTGTGTGTGTGTGTGTGTGTGTGTGTGTGTGTGTGTGTGTGTGTGTGTGTGTGTGTGTGTGTGTGTGTGTGTGTGTGTGTGTGTGTGTGTGTGTGTGTGTGTGTGTGTGTGTGTGTGTGTGTGTGTGTGTGTGTGTGTGTGTGTGTGTGTGTGTGTGTGTGCTGTTCTTTGTGCCCTGGGTTTGTGTAGAGATCTGAAGCTGGATAATGTGATGTTGGATGCTGAAGGCCACATTAAGATCGCTGATTTTGGCATGTGCAAAGAGAACATGTTTGATGGGGCCACAACCAAAACCTTCTGTGGCACTCCAGACTACATTGCCCCAGAGGTGTGTATAAATGTGTGAGTGTATTATGTAAATTAGAGCGAGTGTACACAAGGCATATAAATGCTCTTCTGTGTTACAGATCATTGCATATCAACCGTATGGGAAGTCTGTTGATTGGTGGGCTTATGGAGTTCTCCTGTATGAAATGCTGGCGGGACAGGTACACTAATGCTATGTTCATTCTGGGTCTAAATTCAGATTGGATTAGCCATTTACAAAAGTACTTCTGTAATTGTGATACAGTAGTGCTAATGTTTTTCCACCTCTTTAGCCTCCTTTTGATGGTGAGGATGAAGACGAGCTATTCCAGTCCATCATGGAGCATCATGTATCTTACCCGAAATCCATGTCAAAAGAAGCAGTGGCCATATGCAAGGGGGTAGGCGACACACAAGCACATGCTTTATACATTTTTGTCTATGCTTGCACTCACTAACAGTCATTCTTATGTGTTTGTAGCTGATGACAAAGCACCCAGGGAAGCGTCTGGGTTGTGGACCGGAGGGAGAACGAGACATTAAGGAACATGCTTTCTTCCGCTACATGGACTGGGAAAAGCTGCAAAATAAAGAAGTTCAACCCCCCTTCAAACCCAAAGCAGTAAGTAATTGTGTGTGTGCGTGTGCGTGTCTTTTGTTACACATTGTTTCGATAGTCCACTTCAGACATTCTACTGACTCAGGCCCGGTTCCAGAATCAAATCACTGAGGGTGCTCTAGTAAAGTGCAGATGTAGGCTAAGCAACCATAGCAGTGTACAGTGAGAAATGTATGATTATTTATTTACAAGTCATCGCTTTTACCAATAATTGGAATGTTAAAAATATTTTGCTACAAATGTTTGTCTATTAATCTGCCTTTACATTGCTTTAATGTGTAATTTAATTTACACTTCTCTTTCTCCTAGTACACATGCACTCCTAGTGCAGTGGTAGAGCATATCTCTGTTATTTAAGTGCCTAATTTTCAGAGAAGATTTTGTGCATGTGGCCAAGATGCTGTGGTTCCAACCTGCTCAGTGCAGGAAGTAAACAGTCACAGTTCATGCTTCGCTGTTAAACCGCAAAGATTGTGAACACAAATATGTGAAGGTTTGCTTTCAGATTCAGACTCACGAATGCTGTAGAAAACAATTATGGAGCATTTAAAGAATTTAAGCATTTTTACAGTGTTGTTTGGTGTGGTCTGACTCAGGATGTGGATATACAGTGACCCCAAAACATATTTGGACACTTAAACCACACGAAAATGTATGAATGGCATTCATTTTAAAGAAGTATAGCACACTTAAAATGTTATTAATGATAGTTTCAAGGCCAACCAGTTGCTTTGGCTGTGCAAGCGATTAATGGTAATTCATACATACACACATACTACTGTTCGGTGAGATTTTGTAATGTTTATGAAAGAAATGTCTTATGCTCACCAAGGCAGTAGTGATTTAATCAAAACAGTGTGAATTATTACAATTTAAAATAATTGTTTTCTTGATTTCAAAATGTAATTTTATTCCTGTGATGGCAAAGCTGAATTGTCAGCATCATTCAGTGTCACATGATCCTTCAGAAATCATTCTAATATGATTTGCTGCTCAAGATTTTTTTTTATTATTATTATCAATGTTGAAAACTGTTGTGCTGCTTAACATTTTTGTGGAAATGGTGATACAATTTTTTCAGGATTCTTTGATAAATAGAGAGTTCAAATGAATCGTATTTATTTGAAATAGAAATCTTTTGTAACAGTCAATTTTGATCAATTTATGCATCCTTGTTGTATAACGGTATTAATTTTATTTATTCATGGTAAATTAACAGTAAATATCACTGACCCAAACCTTTGAACCGTGTTTATATTCAATTTTATATTCATAGCTGTTTCAACAAAGTTTAGTTATAATAAATAGTGACAATAATGCTAAAGTAATTGCCAAGGTTTTATTTATTTTTTTCGCTTTCAAATGGCAACTAGACATTTTAAAATCATGTTGTATATGTTGAGAGGGGATAATGAGATTTTTTTATGCATCTCTCCCACTTTTCAGATCATTCCTAAACCCCTGTTCTTATGTTACATTTAATAGAAATTGCATTATGAGTATTTTAACATGTTTAATTGTATTATTAGATAACCATTTAACAAGCAGGTTGATGTTAGATTGTCATTTTATTCAAAGTCTAAGCGTATATGTCTAATAATGCATTTGGCTGTGGCCTGATTGGCCAATTTAGTAAGCGCCCCCCTGAATATTTAATAAAATTGATTACATCCATTCACAGGTAAGTGTTTTGGATACAGATCCCTTATTATTTTCTCACTATCCCTCTTCACGGTCTCGCTTCTTTTAAATGCTTGGAATTGTTTAATTCCACAGATGTCAATTTTCTGAATGCTGCACCTGAAACTATCAGCTGAAACTAAATGTCTTTAACATGGGCTGACTTACATTCTGTAACCGTAAAATAAGTAGCAGCATTAGAAATATGTTTCCAACACAGAAAATGATGTGCAAGAAATGTTTTGCAGGAAGGTGACTGCAATCCTTTGACTGCCAATATGTTCATGCACATATTTTGGTTATGCAAAACAGATGTGTGCTCATCATTTTCTGTCATTACGCATTAGGGTGGTCCACCAAAATGAAAGTTGTAATTTCAACCATGGTACCCTCTCAGTTTGTTATTTAGCCCTATTGGAATTATGCTGCAAAATATTGGTTTAATTGACTAACATTTAGAGGTTGCTCAGTGCTCAGTGTATTTCCGTTGTTTACCTCCAGTTCCCGTAATGTAAATAAGAAAGTTAAACACATCAGATAGGTAGTCAGCAAATGCAATACGTATTAGAAAACAACATATTAAAGTAATTAAAGGGTTACTTCAGGTTCAGGTTATCAGTAGAAACCCGGTAGTATATTCGAATTATGGTACTTTCCCCCCTCATGTCCCCCTGAAACGAGAGAATTATGCATTTTATTTCTGGAAAAAATCCTCCGATGACGCAAATATCG
Organism: Romanogobio albipinnatus; assembly: GCA_023566225.1. Classification (NCBI taxonomy): domain Eukaryota; kingdom Metazoa; phylum Chordata; class Actinopteri; order Cypriniformes; family Gobionidae; genus Romanogobio; species Romanogobio albipinnatus. Next base: position 15,824,894 of record CM042241.1, read on the forward strand.
TCATTTTGCGTCATCTGAGGATTTTTTGGCTATAGAGACTACAGTCAGTAGAAGGAGCTAGTTCCGCATGTTTTCAACCCGCCCATAGGGGAGAGATCTCACTCACAGAATGTAAATGCGCACGGCCACTGCCTCTCGGCTCGGGCATTAATAACGGAGCGGTACGGAGCAAAGTGAGTGTTTCAACTTTTCAATGAATTCCTATGAAAGTTAAGCTTCCATAGGCATGATCTGATAACGTGCCAGACTGGACACGCGCCGAGAATGACTGCCACGCTTACCTCAGCTCTGCTCAGCTCTTCACTCTCGAAAAGACACGTTCCATTTTTGAATTTTTAGTGTCTGTTCTCTAACTGAACAAAATTATTTTATTACTATGAATATCCAAACGACGTTGGGGGCGTTGCCACGGTGGGCAAGTGATAACCAGTGGCCGTGGCTTTGGGAGTGGCCTCGTAGGGCAGCAAAGCAAGTGCATTCTGGGAGTTGTTGACTTTCATCTACATGAGACAAAAATGAATTTTCTGTCTCTTCTCAGTCTAGAAGGCACCAAATTCAAAAATAATTTCACATTTCTACTACATAAAGAACATCTTCCCAGCACTGAAGTACCCCTTTAACTGCTGGAGAATGAAGATGGAGCAAGTAGAACATTTTTAATTAAATTCAAAGTTACATTCCTAGGCTACAACTGACGCCCATAGTTTACAGCCTTAGTTAAGAGATTTGTTTTCCTTGAGAAAATCTGCCATGTATTGTACCTGATATATCCAAAATAATATATCCGATATTGAATCAAATCGAATTGCAAGCTTGTGAATCGAAATCTAATCGAATTGTGAAATTTGTGTCAATACCCAGCCCTACTAACCAGTCAATACTGAACAATGATTTGTAAACCTTTATGAGGTTTTCAGCCATTTTCTGGTACTTTTCACAGAAATTTGACTAATTATATAATGTGCAATAAAATGTCTGACTGGAAGTGAAGTGAATGTGTAAACAAGGTAATTAGTAAATAAGTCAAATAAATAGAATAATCCAACACATTTATACCCGAGTCCTGGATTCTTGATATTGCTCGACCAACAGAAATCGTACATGTGAACCATAATTCATCTTGAGCAACCTCTGAACTCAGATCAAATTCAATAAAACTTGGCAGGAGTCATTGTTATATGAAGGGTAAAAGAACTAAAGGGTACCATGCAAAGTTTTAATCATTTACATTTTTTACATTACATTGTGGACCACACTATTATGCATTCCCTCAATTAAAACTGAAGTACTGTTATTATTATCACATTTTTGGATCAATTATTTCCCATTTTTTTCCACATTTGAGGCCTCCATTTGTCATCAGTTCCTCATTTGGTTGCTCATGCCGTATCATCATTTTCCCATCCCATATCTCTCTTCTCTCGTCTTCTCCACAGTGCGGTCGAGACGCAGAGAACTTTGATCGTTTTTTCACCCGCCATCCTCCCATCCTGACCCCTCCTGACCAAGAAGTGATTCAAAACCTGGACCAAGAAGAATTTCAGGGCTTCTCATACATTAATCCAACTTTTGCATCTGTGAAATCCAAGTAGCCAGTTTTAGCCAAGCACAATATAGGGACCAATGAGATTACAGATCTTGAAATTACGTAGTTTGAATGAGCCAATGAGAGAGTTCAACCAGATTGGAGGAGGAATAGAGGTAATTTCAATCTATATTGCTTATTATTTTTTGTTTGATTCAAAGGGTCAAGAGAGATTGACTAACTTTGTAAATTGACTAAAGAGTGAGTGTGTGTGGCGGCTCGTGAGATTTTGACTATTTGATGCTTGTATATCATGGACTTTAGTGTTACAGGTCTCAAAAATATCTGAGTGAATCCAGATCCCATCAAAATATTTGGGAGCATAACGATTTTTTTGTTGTTGTTGTTTCATTGGCATTATTGTCATGACAATTTAATGAGAATCAAACAAAGAACATGCTTAATTGTGAGAAGAAGAGAATTTTTTTTTTTAAAACGAGGCCCGCACATGAAATACGGGGACCACAATTTACAAAAACGAGAGAATAAAATCTTAATCCGTGGCCACGATATATATCTTTTTGTCCGCATGTCATGTCCCAGGGGCGCCATGTATTCCAAATGTTTGTTCTTTTTCTTCAGTTTGGGCTGAAATGTGACCCTGGACATGTCCTTATGAGATTTATTAATTGCCTCTGATGTAACATATCTTTAGAATTTTAAATATAGCTGCCAAATCTATCCGTCTCCCCATAACATACACAAACCATGAGCCTCAGATGAACCATTTACCACTTATTGATCTGGATGTTTACTGGGTCACCCCATTTTAGTGCTTTTTCAGTTGGGTGTCGTACGTGTGTTTGTGTGAAACCGTGCCAAGTCGGAGATAAAAGTTTAGGAACTGGTCATGCAACGTGTAGTTTTCCAACCAGTGCTGCTTGGATACTCATAACCACATCCTTAAACCAACTGGAAACGATAGTGATGTAACTACAACAACTTAATTCCAGACATGATGATGTTGTAACTACTTATGAGAACATATCTTTCTATGTCATTTATTCTGCCAAATCTGTGATGTATGACATTTTATGACTTGTTACCTGTGCCTGGCAGTGTTTGGATCAAATTACTGTGAAACTGTGGACAGACTGTTTCTATAGAGGAAAATATATGAATATGTATTTGGAATATATTAATGATCTCTGTATGTCTGTATATTTTCCTCCTCTGCATGATATTCTTGCACACACAAACAGTGCCAAAACAAAGTATCTGGATAATGATATTTTAGTTATGAAAGTTAAAATATAGTCTATGATATGTACCATGATTTTTAGATGACAACATTACATTTTCATAGCTAAATTTAAAGAGATTTTTGTAAGATTTCTGAATGTTTTTGAGGGTAAATGTTTTTGAAAGAAATCTATTCTCACCAAGGGTGCATTTATCTGATCAAAAATACTTAAAAAAAATACAATAATATTTGATTAAAATTCTATTTTAAAATGTAATTTATTCCTGTGATGTTAAAGCTGAATTTTCAGTGTCACATGATCTTTCAGAATTCGAACTTGACGTGGTGCTCAAGAAACTTTTTTTTTTTTTTTTTTTCAGGATTCTTTGATGAACAACATTTATTTGAAATCGAATTATATCTTTATTGGCACTTTTGATCAATTTAATGCATTCTTGCTGAATAAAAGTGTTCATTTCTTTCTTTCAAAAAAAATCTTTTGAATGATAGTTTAATATCCATTTTAAGTATACAGAAAATGCATGCGATACCAGATACTTTCGCTGGATTTTCCAGCAGGGAAATGATGATTATAGATTATGAAACATCAAATGTGATAAATGTTCATAATGTGAATAGTTAATAAATAATTCCCCACAATGCAAGTTCACTTCCACTAATTGACTAGTCTTAAAAAATATGCTATCAACTCTTCTCAACTCACACACCTGCAAAATAACCATCAGCGAATAGCGGATTCATGTGAGAACAAAAGGAGTGTTTTGTATAAATTGTGCATTTGGTCACATGATGGCGCAGTTATTGAGTAGGTACAGGGACCAGACTCTCGAGAAGTGCTTCTCTCCAAGGGCCCTTATTCTTGAGCTGGTTTGGGCCTCTAGCAGAAGGTAGGACCTTGTTGATTGTCCTGTCTTGACTGAAGGCATTTGGTGTCTCTGTCCCTGGTTTATGTGTTTAGCCGAACTTTCTTGAGCTGTTTGTCTCCAGTTGGTGGCTGGACTTGATGTCCAAACGTTCATCTCATTGTCATGGGTGTTTCTCAGATGTTAATGGTCCAGTCTGCTCTCCTCTGTACTGTCCCTCTATGTTTTTTGTGGTTTGATTCTGCCTATTCCAGACTGACTCTCAAAGTTCTGTTGGTCTTTTTTGTCTTGAGTTTTTAATTCTGTAACAAGCTGTGGAATTCCTTCATCAGTTTCCTCTTGGTCTCTTTTGCTGTTTCTGACTTGTATATCTGATTATCCTCTGTGTGTTGTCTTGCAGATATGATAGACGTTAGCATACATAAAACCTAAATGGTCCCTATTTGCTTTCTTAATACACGTTCTTGGTGTTTTGGCATTTTTTTCCCCCCAAAGTGCCTAAATTATCAACTGCTGAGGCCTTGTGGGCTATTGGATAATGTTAACCAATTAGCATTTTCATGAGCAAAGTTTTTCTTGTTGAATATTCTGTTTCGGGTCAGAAACACACCGCATTGTGGAAGTAAAAATAAACTGTAAGATGTGTGACCATTTTGTAGAGATGGAAAAATCTAGATACACTAGATATAATATTGAAAAACAATCTTTTTACAACATCTATTAATGTTATTAATTTATGTTCATTGTTCTTTCATAATACAGATTAACTAATGTTAATTTATGCAACTTCAAAGGTTTGGGGTCAGTAAGATTAAAAAAAAAAAATGAATTAATACTTTTGTTCAGCAACACTCTCAGAAATAAAGGTAGGCTCCAAAAGCTGTCACTGGGGCGGTACCTTTTCAAAAGGTACACTTTTGTTCCTTTTAGGTAGCCTACGTACATTTAAGGTATTAAGTGTACCTTTTGAAAAGGTACCGCCCCCGTGACAGCCTTGTACCTTTTTTTTCTGAGAGTGAAGGATGCATTCAATTGATCAAAAGTGACAGTTAAATTAATTTTGAAATCAATTTACTTGAATTTCTGGCAGGTCACGTTAGTCAAGCTTGCATCAGCGGATCACGTCTACCTATAGGAATAGGACATCTATCACAGCATACATATACAGCTCCTTCAGTATTATCAGCAGCTATCGCGTTTCTCCGGAGCTAATTACCCTCCTCCATCCCCAGCTCCTCCTCTCGTCAGTCAGGATTTGGTATTCTGATTCCCCTTGAATCAGACTAAATTCCCGAATTATGTTGTACATTTAAATATTGACATTAAGGCTATCTGCAACATTGTTGGTTCTGTTCTGTTTGGGTTATTGCTGAGAACAGAACCTAATTGTCAATCATCTTTGAAGATAGTGGTCCTGATAGAAATGCTGTTCTTTTGAACTTTTCTATTTATCGAATAATCCTGAAAAAAAATTGTTCCATGATTTCCACAAAACACTAAGCAGCTCAATTGTTTTCAACATGGATAATAATCATAACTGTTTCTTGAGCAGCAAATCATCATATTAGAATGATTTCTGAAGGATCGTGTGACACTGAAGACTGAAAATTCAGCTTTGCGTCACAGGTTTTAAAATAACCGTTATTTTATTTTTACTGTATGCAACATTGGTGCACTTCAAAAACGTTAAAAAATCTCACTGACCCCAAACTTTTGCACAGTAGTTCTTGCCTAAACAATATGATAAACGTTATGATCAGTTTCATGGTCACATTCCTAACTCTGTTTCTCTTTTTCTTTCAGAAAAATCGACGTGACACTGGGAATTTCGACAAGGAGTTCACCAAGATGGTGGTTGAGCTGACGCCAACCGATAAACTCTTCATTATGAATCTGGACCAAAACGAATTCCAAGGCTTCTCCTACACCAACCCTGAGTTTGTTATTCAGGTTTAACACCAAACTCCAATCGATTGCTCCTTTAGGTCGTGCCGTACAGGTGTGAGAGAAGGAGACGGTCTCATTATTTTGTCCCTGTGCATCTTGATTGTCCTCTCTCTTCACTTATAAAGGCACAAAACCAGCAGGATCAAACAGAACCAAACCAGGATTATACTCAGTTTTTCAACCAAGGCCTCAGAAACTCTTGAAATTTAATTTGACAGAGGAGAGAGAACGGTTATAAAAGAGTGTATTCATAGTCTCCATGAGAATGTCTCGTCTTTTCATCTCCAAGAGAATTGTCCTACCTCTTTCTTTTACACATTCTCTCCATGTATTCCGCTTTTTACTGCAGTCCCTCGTTTCCAAATGAATTAGCCTGACGACACGCAGCACTAATGGCTTTTTTTCACCAGAGCTAATTAAGCCTTACGTAACCTTGAACCTTTTAAGTGAAAATCCGGTTTAAATTAGTCAAACATGTCGGTATCAATTCAAAGCAAAGTTCCAGTAAATGATAAATAAGCAAATATCCTCAAGCAGGTTTGTTTAAACGGTTGATATTTTTCATTTTGCTCTGAGATTCTCAGCATTAGCATATCATCAGAAGTCAAATTATATCCATATGGCCTTTAGTTTGCTCCTGGCATAACGGCTTCTGTTCATGAGATGCTCTTAAAAATGTATTATTTATGTCATGATAGCTGGAGGGAATAACATAGGCCATCAGATTTCATTTATAATTTACATGCACCTCAAAAGCTTTGAAAATCACTTTCATATTAAATCAGATCACTTTAGTTTAGTGGCAAACATATGTTGATTGTTTACCTTTGTTTTACATATCATTTGGTATTAAGTATATTGAAAATAAAGGTGCAGTAAGCGATTTCTAAAAAACTGTGGATATTTGGAATCAATAAACAAACACGCCCCTCCCTTCATTGCCCCGCCCCCAAATTGCAAGAATGGATGTCCCTTTATCACAGCGGACGCGACGCAAAATAATGCTTTGCGAAAAATAAAGCACAAGCAAACAATGAGGAACAAAAAATGAACATTAAACAACAGTATATACAAGCAACAGTTCATAGTCGCCAGCAGCACCAGCTCCAGACAATGACACTCAAAACTGTCCTGTTACTAAAATTACAATTGGTTCTTTGAGACACAGCAAAACTGTTACTCAAGTATGGAGCAGAAACAACGCAACCTCAGCGTCTGTTTTCAGGCCTTCCCACTTAGGTCTCCAGCTCTGGAAAGCTTTTATAGTACTAACGCGGGTCCTGAAGCTCTTGCCTGATCATAACCCTTTTTTTCCCAGTGATATTCCTCTGCCCTTTTCTCTTTTGTAATGTCTCTCAGCCATCTCTCTTTTAATCAGTCTTTCTTCAAATCTCCCTCTGGCTCACTCCCTCCCCCATCATGAGTGGATGTAACGGAGGCCAGCTAGTAGTTGCTGTGCGAGTGAACCTCACTCCTCTGATCTCAAGAGACGCTCTAGCGACTGAAGCTAGGGGTTGCAGCCTTTAGCCTCCTTGTTAGAGCGTCCGACTCTCATGCCGGCGGACCCGGGTTCGAGTCCCGCTTGGAGCGGGGCGGTTCGAACAGGAGGGGTTACATTGGTGCCGTGACCCGGATGGGAGTGAGGTTTAGGGGGGTGAGTGTAACGGAGGCCAGCTAGTAGTTACTGTGCGAGTAAACCTCACTCCTCTGATCTCAAGAGACGCTCTAGCGACTGACGCTAGGGGTTGCAGCCTTTAGCCTCCTTGTTAGAGCGTCCGACTCTCATGCCGGCGGACCCGGGTTCGAGTCCCGCTTGGAGCGGGGCGGTTCGAAAAGGAGGGGTTACATGGACACGCCCCCTACTGCTGATTGGCTACAAGTGTGTTGTGGCACTCCGACCCACTTTCAGCAGCGTTTCTCAGAAATCACTTACTGTACCTTTTTAAAGGTTCCGTGTGTAGTATTTATGAGGGTCTATTGACAGAAATGCAATATAATATACATAACTATGTTTTCAGTGGTGCATGAAGACCTTACATAATGAACCGTTATGTTTTTATGACCTTAGAATGAGCCATTTCTATCTCCATACACCGCGGGTCCACTTACACTGAAATCGCCATTTTGTGCTGTCATGTTTCTACAGTAGCCCTGAATGGACAAACTTCTCTACAGAGTGCTAGTCACTCTCTGCTGTCTCATTTGTCCTGTGTCGGTCCCTGTAGCTTCTCTATGTGCTCCGAAAGGGAGGGGTGAGCGTTGGGGGATGCGATTCACAACCTCACCACTAGATGAAATTCAAAAGGTGCACTGTGTAAATTTTAGCGGCATCTAGTGGTGAGGTTACGGATTGCAACCGTCCACCACTCACCCCTCCCTTTCGAAGCACATAGAGAAACTACGGTGGCCGACACAGGACAAAGATGTCGTCGTCTGTGACAGCCGAGAGTGACTAGCGCTCTGTAGAGAAGTTTGTCCGTTTAGGGCTACTGTAGAAACATGGCGGCGCAAAAAAAAAAAGCGTCCTGCGGTGTATGTAGATAGAAATGGCTCATTCTAAGGTAATTAAAAACATAACGGTTCATTATGTAAGGTCTTTATACACCACTGAAAACATAGTTATGTATATTATTTTGCATTTCTGTCAATAGATCCTATATTACACAGTGGACCTTTTAAACTTGGCCATTATGACATAAAAGTCAAAATTGATATTATTACATAAAAAGCTGAATTTGTTTGTATATTTATATGATTTTTGTCATCATTTTGACTTTTTAATCTCCTAATTTAGAGTTTTTGTGTCATATTTATGACTTTTAATGCAATCATTTCTTCATAATTATTTTTTTTTCTTCTCATAATTAGGAATTATTGTCAGTTGTGACTTATGTCATAACCAAAAATTATGATTCATTATGTCATAATTTTAAACTTTCTATGTCATAATTATGGTTTACCAAAGCATGATGATTTCCCTTACTGAGAGGTTTACACAATTCCCATTTTAGGGATAAAAAAATAAAAGTTTCAGGAAGCATGACACAAAAAGAAAATGCAAAAAGCAGTGATTGTAGCATCAAGTAGGCTAATATGAAACAAACAGATGAAAATAACCTTGCTGATTTGCAAAATGATGAGAATTACAAAAACTGAGCCCTGATGTACTGGTAAATGTTATAATGCACTTTCAACCATTGCTGTGTTTAAAGTATGACGTTCCATCATTTCTTTTCAATTGATTTACAATCAGATGACGGGTGCATGCGGTTACAATCCTTGATCAAGTGCATTAATTGAATTGGCATCAGAGGTTGTTCCATGCATATCACTGGCTGCAGAGAATGTGATTCATACTGTATGAGCTGAAAAACTACAACTCTCACTACCAGTCTTGACCGAAACCCTAATGTGCCATATATTTTGTTGGGGAATCTGCAGTGTTTAGGGAGCTCATTATGTGCCATGTGTCTGTGTTAAGCAGACTCCATAAGGAGTTTTAGTCTACCCTATGCATGCCTGGTAGAGCCCTTGCTCTTTAACTCTGTGTTTACTTATTAACCAAGTGTGTCAGTACTGGTTGGATCTGTTGTAGCATAGATCCTTATAAGGGTGATGGTGTGTAAACATTTATATTTGTTAATGTTTCATTTTGTAATTAGATATATGAAATCTAAGTATTCTAGTCTTCCAAATGAAAACACATTGTGTGATCATGTAAACAGTGACAATATAAGTATAATCTGCTTTTCCCGAGGTGAGAAATAGAAAAGTGGGGATAATGTAAAGATATTGTATAATATTTATTGTATAGTGTATATGGAAGCATAGATGTTCGTGAAGGACCTATAGCCTGAACTACAAAGATGTGAAAGCCAGAACTAAGGATAGAAAAGCTGTTATCTTAACTGGATGTTTTCTGAGAAAGTGCAGATAAAATAAGAGAGTATACAAACTGACAGCCTTACTACCGTTCCTGTCCTGAACTATTAAATTGCTTTGGCATGTGCACAACTGTAAATTAATAATGTGGCCTTTACGTGATAAAAGTAATTGTCACACCTCTGGAAAAAAAAACATATACATTTTAGCATTGTAAACCCCTGGCCCTGGTTCATTTTTTAGTTTTTCTATCATGTTTTAATGATGAAGACTTTAAAGGGCTTCCTATACAAGAGTCGATCCCCCAAAATGAGTTTTTATACTATGCAAGACAGATGCATGTCAACAACGACACATTAACATTAACATCCAGACAGCAGCAGTGGTTGGCTATGGGGGAAGGCTATCGCTGGTGATTGCAGAGATATTTTGCATGTTATTTATTTATGCTATGTGGATTATTAAAGCTGAAGTTTTCAAATGCCGATCTGTGTGTTCATAACTTTTGTAAGATTGTGTTATGAGGATAGGTTAAGAGTCATTTTAGATCTGCTGGGGCCCATTCACTAGAAACTTGAACAAGAAATTTGTGTGTGTGTGTGTGTGTACCTGGTATTCCCTACGTTATGGGGACCAGATGTCCCCACAAGGATAGTAATACCAGCATATTTTGACCTTATGGGGACTTTCTGTTTTGGTCCCCATGGGGAACACAGCGTATAAATCACATTAAAGGGGTGATGAATTGAGAAATCAACTTTCCTTTAAGCCTTTGATATATAAAAGTTAATCGTGATATAAGAATATCCTGTAAGTTTCAGAGCCGAAAACGTCCTTGTTAGTCAAAGAAAAGCTTTTATAGACACCAGGCCCAGAAAACGAGAGCTCTCACAATATGTCGACCACTGACGTCATAGAATGCAAAAGCACCGCCTCAAGCCCGCCCACCGACTTGTGGAGCTAAACGTGTCGCTGCCGAGCAATAAACATTCCAGCTCACGTGTGTAAGACATTGCGCGTTTGTTCGCTTCATTTAACAGCAGAATCAATTGTAAACAAGATACAGGTCGAAACTGGATTTGCAGACATTTTGAGATTAAAACACAATGCTGTGCCTTCTATATTGGATCTGACAGAAACGGTGCAACACACTTAAGGCCTGTTCACACCGGGACGATTTTCGCACGCGTTTATCGCCGACGTTTAACGCCTCGTGACTAAACAAAGGGCGCCAATGTGTGTGTAAAAGCGGCAGACGTAAAAGCGTCATTTAAAAAAAAAACGCCTCGGTTTGTTTTTTTATTTTGACGCGACGCATTAAAAACTGGCCGACCAATGAGATCAGCGCTTTTGTTCACGTGCCTGGAGCTGCTGAAGTGACAGTAAAACACGACTTGGTGGCGCTCAAGCACAAAACGGTCTTACCGAGCACACATTGATATGACGAAGAAGTAGTAAGTAGACAAAGAAGAAGATGAGCTGCTAATGCTGCCTGCCAGTTAGCAAAAAGTGTGTGAATGGTTTTGGCCATAGACATAATACATCTGTGGTTTTGGCAAGCACGTAAATACTGTCTCTCTTCTTCTTCTGTGTGACAAGCGAGTGTCAGAAGCGTAAAGTGCCGCAGCACCAACTTGTGTACCGGGAGCGCTATCTACTGAATGTGCACGTTCACTCAGGACATTGCATTGTTACAGATCGTTTGATATCTATAAAGCCCAAAGTCCAGGGCTATGTGTTTTTCAGACGGGCTATCACCGGCTTGCCGACAGGCTATCTTAAATAGTGAAATAACATTCCTTTCTTGCGCGTGTGTGTACGGTTCGCGGTTATATTCACTGATGATCGGGCCGGCCAAGTAATACAGAAACAACACTCCAATCAATCGCGGGTGGATGAGAGATGAATCATTGTGTTTGTTTGATAAAGATATTTTGCGAGTCCTGTGAGCGTTTCTCTAGCCGCTTTCAAAACAGTTTCCACATGTACTGAGGGGAGCAGAAGCTCATTAAATATGCAAATCTTATCCAATCCTAGCTGTGGGCGTTTACTTCCAAGTCTTCAGTGCGGCACACCCATCAAAACCGACCGTTTCTTCTGAGAGCCTCAAAACCAAGGCAGAAAATAGCCTATTAGTTATTCATTATGATGTTTCTGAATGTAAAAACCACACAAAAGTCATAAATTGACCTCAGACAACAGTATAATTTTTTTTTTTCAGGACCATCATATAATTAATATAATATAATATAAATATATATATATATATACAGTACTGTGCAAAAGTCTTAGGCACGTTAGTATTTTCACCCCCAAAAATGGTTTTAAACCAGTTATTTATAACTTTTGTAATAGTGTGTCTGTAGGTTATATCAGTTTACATTTTCAAACATTAATTTTGCCATTAATTGTAATAATCCATTCCAGTGAGATTTTTGTATGCAGAATGAGTCTGACAACAGAGCTATGATCCACACAGAGATCTGATCTCACCATCATCGAGTCCGTCTGGGATTACATGAAGAAACAGAAAAAACTGAGACTAAATCCAGAAGAACTGTGGCAGCGTCTCCAAGACGCTTAAAGAAACCTTCCTGCAAAGCTCCCTAAAAAAACTATGAGCAAGTGTCCCAAAACAAAAGCTGTTTTCAACGCAAAGGGTGGTCACACAAACTGATTTGATTTAGTTAATAGAAGTTAATTGATCAAAAAATTTACAGTCTACTTATGACATTATGTTTGAAAGCTTCCTGACTTTACAGCATTGTTACACAAGTGTCTAAGTACTGTAGCTTTGCAGGAAGGTTTCTTCAAGCGTCTTGGAGACGCTGCCACAGTTCTTCTGGATTTAGTCTCAGTTTTTTCTGTTTCTTCATGTAATCCCAGACGGACTCGATGATGGTGAGATCAGATCTCTGTGTGGATCATAGCTCTGTTGTCAGACTCATTCTGCATACAAAAATCTCACTGGAATGGATTATTACAAATAATGGCTAAATGAATGTTTGAAAATGTAAACTGATATTACCTACTGACACACTATTACAAAATGTATAAATAACTGGCTTAACCATTTTTGGGGTTTTTCTGCTATTTTGCAAGTTCTCCTACTTGGAAATCATAGAGGGGTCTGAAATTGTCATCGTAGGTGCATGTCCACTGTAAGAGACATAATCTAAAAAAAAAAATCCAGAAATCACAATATATGATTTTTTAAACTATTTATTTGTATGATACAGCTGCAAATAAGTATTTGAACACCTGTCTATCAGTTAGAATTCTGACCCTCAAAGACCTGTTAGTCTGCCTTTAAAATGTCCACCTCCACTCCATTTATTATCCTAAATTAGATGCACCTGTTTGAGGTCGTTAGCTGCATGAAGACACCTGTCCACCCCATACAATCAGTAAGAATCCAACTACTAACATGGCCAAGACCAAAGAGCTGTCCAAAGACACTAGAGACAAAATTGTACACCTCCACAAGGCTGGAAAGGGCTACGGGGAAATTGCCAAGCAGCTTGGTGAAAAAAGGTCCACTGTTGGAGCTATCATTAGAAAATGGAAGAAGCTAAACATGACTGTCAATCTCCCTCGGACTGGGGCTCCATGCAAGATCTCACCTCGTGGGGTCTCAATCATCCTAAGAAAGGTGAGAAATCAGCCCAGAACTACACGGGAGGAGCTGGTCAATGACCTGAAAAGAGCTGGGACCACCGTTTCCAAGGTTACTGTTGGTAATACACTAAGACGTCATGGTTTGAAGTCATGCATGGCACGGAAGGTTCTCCTGCTTAAACCAGCACATGTCAAGGCCCGTCTTATGTTTGCCAATGACCATTTGGATGATCCAGAGGAGTCATGGGAGAAAGTCATGTGGTCAGATGAGACCAAAATAGAACTTTTTGTTCATAATTCCACTAAACGTGTTTGGAGGAAGAAGAATGATGAGTACCATCCCAAGAACACCATCCCTACTGTGAAGCATGGGGGTGGTAGCATCGTGCTTTGGGGGTGTTTTTCTGCACATGGGACAGGGCGACTGCACTGTATTAAGGAGAGGATGACCGGGGCCATGTATTGCGAGATAGATCAATGCTCTAACTGAAGGAACAACCTCCTTCCCTCAGTTAGAGCATTGAAGATGGGTCAAGGCTGGGTCTTCCAACATGACAATGACCTGAAGCACAGAGCCAGGATAACCAAGGAGTGGCTCCGTGGCCTAGCCAGTCTCCAGACCTAAACCCAATAGAGAATCTTTGGAGGGAGCTCAAACTCCATGTTTCTCAGTGACAGGCCAGAAACCTGACTGATCTAGAGAAGATCTGTGTGGAGGAGTGGGCCAAAATCCCTCCTGCAGTGTGTGCAAACCTGGTGAAAAACTACAGGAAACGTTTGACCTCTGTAATTGCAAACAAAGGCTACTATACCAAATATTAACATTGATTTTCTCAGGTGTTCAAATACTTATTTGCAGCTGTATCATACAAATAAATAGTTAAAAAATCATACATTGTGATTTCTGGATTTTTTTTTTTAGATTATGTCTCTTACAGTGGACATGCACCTACGATGACAATTTCAGACCCCTCCATGATTTCTAAGTGGGAGAACTTGCAAAATAGCAGGGTGTTCAAATACTTATTTTCCTCACTATATATATACACTCACCTAAAGGATTATTAGGAGCACCATACTAATACTGTGTTTGACCCCCTTTCGCCTTCAGAACTGCCTTAATTCTACGTGGCATTGATTCAACAAGGTGCTGAAAGCATTCTTTAGAAATGTTGGCCCATATTGATAGGATAGCATCTTGCAGTTGATGGAGATTTGTGGGATGCACATCCAGAGCACGAAGCTCCCGTTCCACCACATCCCAAAGATGCTCTATTGGGTTGAGATCTGGTGACTGTGGGGGCCATTTTAGTACAGTGAACTCATTGTCATGTTCAAGAAACCAATTTGAAATGATTCGAGCTTTGTGACATGGTGCATTATCCTGCTGGAAGTAGCCATCAGAGGATGGGTATATGGTGGTCATAAAGGGATGGAAATGGTCAGAAACAATTCTTAGGTAGGCCGTGGCATTTAAACAATGCCCAATTGGCCCTAAGGGGCCTAAAGTGTGCCAAGAAAACATCCCCCACACCATTACACCACCACCACCAGCCTGCACAGTGGTAACAAGGCATGATGAATCCATGTTCTCATTCTGTTTACGCCAAATTCTGACTGTACCATCTGAATGTCTCAACAGAAATCGAGACTCATCAGACCAGGCAACATTTTTCCAGTCTTCAACTGTCCAATTTTGGTGAGCTTGTGCAAATTGTAGCCTCTTTTTCCTATTTGTAGTGGAGATGAGTGGTACCCGGTGGGGTCTTCTGCTGTTGTAGCCCATCCGACTCAAGGTTGTGCGTGTTGTGGCTTCACAAATGCTTTGCTGCATACTCGGTTGTAACGAGTGGTTATTTCAGTCAAAGTTGCTCTTCTATCAGCTTGAATCAGTCGGCCCATTCTCCTCTGACCTCTAGCATCAACAAGGCATTTTCGCCCACAGGACTGCCGCATACTGGATGTTTTTCCCTTTTCACACCATTTTTTGTAAACCCTAGAAATGGTTGTGCGTGAAAATCCCAGTAACTGAGCAGATTGTGAAATACTCAGACTGGCCAGTCTGGCACCAACAACCATGCCACGCTCAAAATTGCTTAAATCACCTTTCTTTCCCATTCTGAGTTTGGAGTTCAGGAGATTGTCTTGACCAGGACCACACCCCTAAATGCATTGAAGCAACTGCCATGTGATTGGTTGATTAGATAATTAGATAATTACATTAATGAGATATTGAACAGGTGTTCCTAATAATCCTTTAGGTGAGTATATATATATATATATATATATATATATATATCTTTTTTTTTTTTTTTGGTCCCCATGAGGAAAACGGCTTATAAATCATACTAAGTTGTGTTTTTTGAAAATGTAATTGGCCTAATGCAGAAAGTTTTCTGTGATGGGTAGGTTTAGGGGTATAGGGTTAGTGTAAGGGGATAGAATTAATATGGAGAGCCCCCACAAAGATAGTGAACCAGACGTGTGTGTCTGTGTCTGTGTCTGTGTACCATGTAAAGCTAAAAAAAGTGGGGCAAAAATGTGTCAAATACATCTATTTTTTTAAATGTATATTGTTAAAATGTAAAGTGCTAAATAGACCAGTCACTGTAGTGTCATCATTGGGGCACAAATAGTTTCCTGAGAATGACAGCATTATATAAAGCAGCGACTGCAGATTATGAAACATACAGCCAGACTTAACATTATCATTCATGGTACATTCAACACAAACAATAGAACTTTTACATAAGCAGGTAGACTACTGAATAATAGCAACTTAATATTGTATTCTGTAAAAAAAAAAAAATCACATAATGTCATAATAGCATCAGTGTACATCTATTTATTTTTACAATAATCGTATACATTTTTATACGATTTCATAATATTTATAAGATTTTAGAGTTTCAACACTACATTTAAAGTGGTCTATAAGGAGCAATAAATTACAATTAAATATGCGCTACAATTAATCGAATTGCTACATTAATTAATCGTATAGCCTCTTACGCAATTAAGTCCCGCCTCATTTTAGTTTTAAAATGTTAAGTTCATTTGTTAGCTTGTAAATTGTACAGAATCAGATAGCTACTCTTTTGTATTGTGTAACTTTGCACTATCGAGCGCAGAGTAAGAGGCGGTGCTTTACATTCCCAAGCACGAGCAGAGAACCATCAGAGACTCAACCAAAACCACCCCAGTTCCACGGGAATGCGCACACTTCAGTCATGGGCATACTTTGCGTATCTGAGGGAATACCGAAAAACCTGACGCCACAGCAATGACTTTTGGGAGAAAGTTGATTTTTAATGTATAAGGTAAGTTTGGAGCGTCAAAATGAGGATTTACCTACTTGAAGGAGATAAACCCGAATTATCTCTCTCACTTAACGCGTAAAAGCGCCGCACAACATGAGGGACGCGTGCCAAAACTTCACAAAAACTTCGCTGATATGGTCGCTGGCGTGTGAGAGTTCATTAACACCCATGCATTTCCTCGTGGATAAGCTCACAAGTGTACGCTGATGCCAGAGAGCCGCGTGCAGGATGAAGGTGTGTAACCGTGGAGTGCAGATGCTCCTCACCACGGCGGGGGCTTTCGCGGCCTTCAGCCTGATGACCATCGCGGTGGGCACCGACTACTGGTTGTACTCGCGTGGCGTCTGCAGAACCAAAAACGTGAATGACAATGACACGAACCGAAAAAATGAAGAGGTACTGACGCACTCAGGGCTCTGGAGACAGTGCTGCATGGAAGGTACATTGTTTTCAAGACTGTGATAAACTGCTTTTACTGCTTGTTTATGTAGGTGACATGATAACAATATATAATTATACGTATATATTTATTCCTAACCACTTACCTTGCCACTATAGTCATTGTTGCAATAAAACTGGAATTGAAAAAATCATCGAATGAATGAAATGACAGAAAGGTTATGAAACCTTCATGCAATGATTTAATGTACTGAATAATTGAAATATTAATACTCAAAAGTAGCAAAAAATCACCTTGCTACATTGTTCATTGCAGTTTTACCATGTATTTTACACGTTACATGCTGGTATCATGCTAGTTGGATTACTCATGAATAGCTGTAAACACTATTCAATATTCACTATTATGCATCATTACTATTAACACTTTACAATAAGTTCTCATTTGTTTACATTAGAACTAACAATGAGCAAACGTGTTACTGCATTTGTTAATGTTAGTTAATAAAAATACAGCTGTTCATTGTTTGTTCATGTTAGTTCACAGTGCATTCACTAATGTTAACAAACACAACTTTTGATTTTAATAATGTATAAGCAAATGTTGAAATTTAAAAAAGATGAATAAATGCTGTGGAAGTACAGTTCATTACTAGTTCATGTTAACTAGTGAAACCTTATTGTAAAGCGTTACCCTATTATCTTATACTATCTCTCGCCTATTACAATGACTGTCATTTTACCACATAACTTTTTTGGTAATTGTGTTGACTATAAATGTATCAGAGTTGGTGTTGAAACAAACCCCTTTCCTGTGGGATGATTTATTTATTTGATTATTGATTGAATTATTTTTACTTTCTCGCACGATACACGTTCCTCTAGTTTCGACCCATCTTTCACACCCTACTCTCTGACCTATATCAGTTCAACGTCAATTCTTTTAATGGAATGTGTAATGAAGCGTTCGCGCTGTTAAAAGGGCATCAAAGTGGCAGCGTTCACTTGACGTGTGTGAATGCGAGAGCGAGTATGAGATTTATGTCATGATGAGTAGACAGTTATGAAAGATGGTTGGCACAGACCATACACTTTCTCTACAAATGTCAATAATGCACACAGAGACACATCAACAGAGATACAGCTCTGCTATGTATGGTGCATCTACCTCACAGACTAACATGTACCTCCTATGTAGTGACCATTTAGTCGATTTATATTGCACATAACAACAAAAAAAAGAGCAATTTAGGCCCAATTTTTTAATTTTAGGCATCTATATTTTGATAATGGCTATTGTGGTTCATGGTATGTGGAATGACACTATAAGAGAAAATGTTTTGTCCATTGAAAAGAGAAATAGAGTGTTTGTCTGTCTGTGTGTTTTGAGAAAGACTAATTAGATGGGTGGCTATTGATATTGTTAATGATTTGATAGCATTAGTCCAATCATGTGGAAAATGGCATTGGCCATTAACTGACGCATGTGTGACTGTGAAGGAGTCTGGATGTGTGTTTCTTACAGGCACATTTAAGGGGGTTTGTAAGAACATTGATCATTTCCCAGAGGACGCCGATTATGAACAAGATGCTGCGGAATATCTACTGCGTGAGTATCTACAAATGCTTGACATTCAGTTAAAGGTCAAACGCATGCAATAAAAACATACAGTAACAATAGCACTTAAAAACTCTAAAGTGCCCAAATAATTATAAAAAAATAATGGATTCTGAAGACATTTTTCATATTCACTGTATACATCCCATAGAGTCATTATGATTTTACATTAGTTAAAAAAAAAAAAAGGAACATTTTGTCTTTCAGTCCAATTATTACAATAAATCACAACAAATACTGACTTTAGAGAAAAATAATATGCCAAAATATACATTTTTGGTGTGTGTGTGTGTGTGTGTGTGTTTGTGGCAGGTGCTGTGCGCGCCTCTAGTCTTTTCCCTATAATGAGTGTGGGACTGCTGTTCATTGGTGGAGTGTGTGTAGCCGCCAGCGAGTTCTACAAGAGCAGACACAATGTCATCCTGTGTGCAGGCATCTTTTTTGTCTCAGCTGGTATGTACATACACATATATAGACTTTTAGCTAGTTATTTAAATGGATATGTACCAATACCATAATGTTATTTACAAATACATCTAAATATGAATGTATCAGGGTTCACAGGGTGGTGTGAACCAGTCCAATAGCATCCCATTGTAAGGTTAAGATTGTGCATTGTTTGTAGACTTTGACCATTAGGTGGCACCATTTTATTTGTTTTGTAACCTATTTTTATGGCAATGATATGGAAGCCAATTTCTGCCACATGACACAAAAAAATCATGCTTTGGTAAATCACAATTGACCCTTCGCTAAGACCCATGGTGCTTAGACAAGCCATTGTGCTCTCACGCAGTGAAAAATATATTGCGGGGCAATGAGTCATTTTTTGAGTCATCAACTCTTTCCCTGCCATTGACAGAATTTTCTGTAATTTATGAGACAATGCTTCCCAGATGCATATGTAAAATAACATGACCATCAACATTAAACAGCATATAAATCAAAACGGCCTTATATTACCAAATGAAATGTCGATCCAGGACGAGGTATAGGACTGTGAAGCTTTGGGGGTGTTGATGGACTCGACCTACTCTAGCTAGGTTTGATCATCCTTCTGAATCAGATCTGGATATGTAGTCTTTGACAAAAACGCTTTTTTTCCTCAAAATGTTGCTTTTTTTATGAATCTTACCCACATTCAAGTGTTGATAAAAAAAATGCAAAAGTGAGAAAAGTTTTGTTGTTGTTTAAAAGCAGATGGTCTGTTCTTTCTTTTGATAATATGATGCATGTTCAGATATTCATACAAAATATTCTTGGGAAAATAATCAAAAATGCTGGACTGGCTGGCAACTTTTTTTCAGAAATGCTGGTGGCGAAAGAGTTAAGATATTAAAACAATCTACCAACTCCCCTGTCTGGCGGATTCGCCGTTATGATTGGTCATATCGCCTGTCAATCAAACTTTCAGCGAAGGGTGAATTATGACAGAAAAGTCATAATTATGACATAAAGAGTGGAAATTATGAGATAAAAAGTAAAATATGACAAGGTCAAATTTATAACAAAGGTCATTATAATGGCAAAACCAATATAGTTAAATGATGATAAAAAGGTAAAATTGTGTCAACATTTTGACTTGACTTTTATCTTATAATTAATCATTTATACTTTTTATGTCATAATTATGATTTACCAAAGCATGATTTGATTGTGGGTCCCCCTCGGTAGAAATCATGTTCCGTACCCCCTCTTTGAAAATGGCCACTAATCATCCTAACATAACTTCTACAGACATTTTTAGCAAATTTGTCCGCAACTTATGACTAGTTTTGAAACGTAGACGTGGTTTGCAGCAAAAGAAGGAACATTTATCTCATGTATTTCTTTCAGGTCTCAGCAACATCATTGGCATTATCGTGTACATCTCGTCCAACGCTGGTGACCCCAACCAGAGCGAGTCCAAGCGCAGTCACTGGTACGGCTGGAGCTTCTACTGCGGCGCTCTTTCCTTCATCATAGCAGAGACTGTTGGGGTCCTGACCGTGCACCTGTTCATCGATACGCACCGTGTGTTGAGAGCACGTTCGCACTGCACACCCCAATCCAGCACGCATTCCCTGCAGCATCGCCGCTCGACCAGCTACCGTTCCCGCTACCGCTGGAGGCAGGGTCAAAACCGTTCGTCTGACACCCGATCACGTGAACCCTCCCCTGCCCGTCACGGGAACGACCTCGGGCTGTACGCGCTGGGACGCGGGCTTCCATCCACAGCTACTCACGCGCTCGCGCACAAGTCCCTCAGCACCGGCCAAGGTTTTGCGCATTTTCATAACTCTGTCATTGCTAATAACAGCTTTGTCACCATGCAGAACTCTGTGAAATCCCTTCCACACATACAGAACTCGCTGAGCACTGAGAAAGGGTTTGAGTTTACAAATGCACATGGACAAAATTCAGTCAAGCCGGAAAATGGAGTCATGCTGTCGCAGAACTATAAGCTCAACTCAGTAAATCCCAACAAAAGCCCAGCGCACGTGCAAAATTCTGGGAATGAAAGTGCACACATGCAAAATGCTGTAAAAGAGCCCTCATATGTGTCTCAAAGTGGCACTGGGACAAGAAGAACAACTCCAGTGTGAAAAGAAATGCTGCTGCAACTTGAAAAGCTGTATGATGCTTTATGAAAGGTCTGAGAGAAGATTAGCTATTTACCTTCACTGAATATGTGCATATTACTTGCTTTTAGCTTTATGCACTAAATGAAGTGGATTGACTGAAAAGAACGCTGCTGTTTATTGTCCCTCTGCTGTCTTCATGCAGAAGTGAACATGCTACCTTGTCCTTGGATGTTTTATTTTCGGATGCGATACTCATAACGGCCATGAGCAGCAAAGTGCAACTGTCATGTCAAAAATAGACACTCTCAAAATTGCTTCATCCACCATTTCTAGATCCGTATGAATCATAAAATCAATCCGCCCTAAAAACATAATGCATGATTCTCAAGTCAGTGCTCACACATCTGCAAATCCCAGCCAGTGGTAAAACTTGATGTAATGACGTTCTAAAATGGTGCCATATATCTTTGGCTCAGTGACAAAAATAAAATATACAAAACTAGAACTTTTAAGATGATATGCCGGTTTTTGGTATCTGTGTAAATTAGTAATATCCTCAAAAGGGAAATGTTCAGTGCAGTAGAGTAGCAAATTGCTTCCTGTCTTTGGTGTAGCCTACATTTTATGTGAGTCTATTGGATTGGTAGCCTGACGTCGTCATACTCAATTCTAGTCAGAATTTGAGTCTGATACTGCTCCGTTGGGCTGTGATTATGGGGCGTGTTTCAACTGAACCAGGAAAGACCTCAATTGGATAGACCTACAACCAATCAGAGCAACGGAGCGACGCATAACGTTAGTTGTCAAATGTCAACAGAACTCAACTGTACTGTGTTGCCAAGTCCGCGGGTTGAAGCGACCCCAATTATGTGATATACAGACCCAGGAATGCGAAATTTAGCAGGCAGTCCAGCCAAAATAACACATATTTTACTCCCCAAATGCTATTTTTCCCGGAGAACCGCACCCCCTCCCCCCCAACCCGGAAAGCTATTGGGCTTGTTTTTAGCTAGTTTTGAGTAGCAATTGGCCGAGTTTTGCTGTAAAATCTTGGCAACCCTGTCTGTGCGCGCTGGAATAAGTCACGTTAGAAGAAGAAGATGAGTGTAAACGATCTTTGCCGGTGTTGAAAAAAAAGAACAAGTTCTCCGTTTAGGGTTAGAACAAATTCAACCCAAGCGCTTTTGATGACGTGATTACGTTATTGTTTATCATCTGACCATCATCGTCTAAAGCCCGCCCTGACAATTTCATTGGAAGTAATTATGCCACGAACAGAAACTGTTCGGACCAATGAAATTGTCAGGGCGGGCTTTAGACGATGATGGACAGATGATAAACAGTAACGTAATCATCCACGTCATCAAAGGCGCTTGGGTTGAATTTGTTCTAATCCTAAACGGAGAACTTGTTCGTATATGCATTCACCTTCACTATTTCTCTCAGAAATGATGATCGTGTTGGTAAGTACTCTGTGTATCCTTAAATTATTTTTTACAACACCGGCAAAGATCGTTTACACTCATCTTCTTCTTCTAACGTAACTTATTCCAGCTTGCGTGCGGACAGGGTTGCCAAATTTCTACAGCAAAACTTGCCCAACTGCTACTCAAAACTATCCAAAAATAAGCCCAATAGCTTTCCGGGTGGGGGGGGTTCTCCGGGAAAAATGGCATTTGGAGGGTAAAATATGTGTTATTTTGGCACGGCTGCTAAATTTCGCATTCCTGGGTCTGTATATCACAAAACTGGGTCTGTATATCACAACATTTGACAACTAACATTATGCGTCGCTCCGTTGCTCTGATTGGTTGTAGGTCTATCCAATTGAGGTCTTTCCTGGTTCGGTTTAAACACGCCCCATAATCACAGCCCAACGGAACAGTATCAGACTCAAATTCTGACTAGAATTGAGTATGACGACGTCAGGCTATCTCTATGGATCAAGTCCAGACCGAACTGCCCGTGCAAAAAAAATTGTGGGCGGGGCTAAGTTCGTCTGGCATCCAGGCTATTGGATTGGGTGATTTAACAGACAATTTTATACAAATTAAAGCAGCACTAGGTAGGTTTTGCTCTCGGGGTCCCCCTACAGTTGGGAAACAGTATTGTCCTGTTGTAAACTGTGTCGTCCTACATCAGGGGATGCATTGCACGTGCATTTGTTGACATGACAACTATGATAGCCCTGAACACTGCAGGAGGAGTTCACATGCAGGTGTTCTGCTTGCGTCACGTGTGAAATGTCTTCATCCCAGGTACAGTGGCATATGTTTCAGCATGTCGTATGAATATAATTGCATGTTTTTTTTTTTGTTTTTTTGTTTTTTCCAAACGCCAAATGATCGCGATGCTCACGTTTACAAGCCAGCGTCATTATAGTAGTCTAGTCTATTGGTTACCGTTTTACAGAATCTATATGATACTTCAATTCAATGTTTGAGTGGTAGGTTATAACCATATATCGTCAATATAATATCAAGCTACCATAGATGAATCTTCAAATTTGAAAAATTGATTTGCATTATAGCTTGAGGCAAGACAAATAAACAAATATAATACTTTAATACGATCACTTTCTCGTTTCCTCTTTTTGCATTCCTCCGACAAAACCTTTGCTTTCTTCTTTTTCTGTGCTGCCTCGGCCATGACTATAACATCCAGCAAACAAAGGATAGTTGGGCTCGCACGTCCGAATTTAAGTATATGCCGTAAAGCAGTCGAATTTTGTAACTCGAAACCCGAAGTTTAAAAGTACGATTAAAAACGATACAGACCCCGTCAGGCTGACGTGCCATTCAACCTATTGTAAGTCGATGTATCATCACAAGAGTCTTGAAAATATATTATGAAGGTTGAAAAGTTACCTAGTGCTGCTTTAACTGCCAACTCAATTGATAGGACAGATGGCCTGGAGCACCGGGGGTTAAGTGGATTGATTTTAGACTCAATGAGGACAGAACAGGATGGTGACATTAGTGTCTGGGTCACACATGACTATGATTGAACCATGAACCCTTGTTTTAGCATATTAGCCAATCGGAAAACGCAGAGGCGTCTCACTGCCTTGGTCATTTGGCACATTCAGGTTCTGTTTTAGCAACGTTTCGGTCTACTGACCTTCATCAGGCATATGCCGGTATATGCCTGATGAAGGTCAGTAGACCGAAACGTTGCTAATAAAAAGTTTTCATATTTTTTGCAAGTACCAATAGTGTGTGGGATTTCCTTTTATCCGTTGAGTCTTTTAATATGAAAAACAATATTATTTCTTTCCGAAATAAGTACCGTATTTTATTTAAATTAGCACTTACAAAAATTTCCTGTACAAGTTTGGGGTTGGTAGGATTTTTTATGTTTTTTAAAAAATTATCTTATGCTCATCAAGGCTGCATTTATTTGATAAAAAGTTATATTGTGAAATATTAGTCCAATTTAAAATAATTGTTTTCTGTTTTAGTACATTTAAACTGTAATTTATTCCTGTGATGGCAAAGCTGAATTTTCAGCATCATCACTCCAGTCTTCAGTGTCACATGATCCTTTAGAAATCATTCTAATATGCTGATTTGCTGCTCAAGAAACAGTTGTTATTTCCAATGTTAAAACCATTGTGCTGCTTAATTTTTGTGTGGAAACGGATTCATTAGAAAGTTCAAAAGAACCATTTTAATGTGTCCTTGATGAATAAAAGTATGAATTTACTCTAAAACAAAAAATGACTGACCCCAACATTTTGCAGAGGACACTGGAAGCAGAGTTAAAAGAGATTTTATTCAGATGGATCTAGTTTGGTACAACAGTGGTGTTCCTTTAACAGATGAAATATTCTCACATTTGGCCTGAAGTTGTATGGTTTTTCTGAATCTCCGTTAAGCTGTCCAGCTTTTCTCTAAATCTACAAGTTCCATGCCTTCACAGTAAGAGCGAGGACGAGATGCTTTCACCTGGATAAGCAACACAGTTGTGTGTCATTCAGTTACAACAATATACGTTGAGGCTGCGTCCGAAATCACACACTCTCTCTGTACTTCTTTTGAATAAGTCATTACTTCACGACTGCTAAAAAAGTATGATGAATGTGTTTAATATGAATGTAATCTGGACATATTACATTCGCCATGTTGTCATTATCATGTGACCTACCAGCATCAGTTTTACATCGCTTCACTGCATTCATAAATCATCTCCCGTGGCCTCATGGGATAGTAAAGTGTCCACTTCAAAATCCCGCCAGAAGAAGTTGGTCATCCGGGTTCTATCCGGACATGACATTACTTTGTAGGCCAAAACGCGGAAGCGAAGTTAGCATTTTAGCACTTCCGCTTCCATCGCCCCAAAGTCAGTGGGTTTTTTGTATTTGAATTTTCGTTAAATGGCTGAAATAAGGTCTGTGGTGAACACAAGCTCAAGACACTTTCACGTTTTATTCTACGACATAAAATACATCAGTATTACCCCTCTCGTGAAATTTTTTAAACTGTTATGTCTCTCGAAAAAGGCGGCTGCTAACAAGTGGCTAAATGGGGCTACAGAAGCTGTTGAGGAGATTAAACGCCATCACGCCAAACAGGTAAACTCAGTCCACTTTTACAGCCTTGTTATGCTTAGAATAGTTTATAAGAGCACAATTATAACTCAAACGTTCTGGGAAAATGTTTTTAGATTAAAACCGAAAGAGTTATCGGAAGCTTAGTGATGGTGACGTTGAAGTCGAGCGACCACGGTGTAGTTAGTTTATAGCCTACCTTTAGCCTTTTACTTCTGGCGACTGCATTTAAGCTTCAAAATTTTAACAGATGAACACAACTTTTATGAATTATCTTGAATTACCGCTCTATTTGGACATACTTCTTTTGTCACATACTGTTTTTCGCTTACTATATAGTAGGAGAGTATGCCATTTCGGATGCAGTCATAGAGTCTGTGTTTGTGTCTTACTGTAGTTGTATTCCTGGTGAGCTGCTGTAGTAAAGGGAATGGTGTCCATTGAATCGGCTCGATCGGCCAGCTACAGACCGACAGGTCACTAGCCTTCCCAGAATCCACCACACCATCCGCCAAGCTGCAGTTGCTGAGATCCCAACCATACTGAGAACTGTAAGCCCAAACGTACACAGAAAAATCAAGTAAACAACTTACTCTATTTATGGTACTTTGGAATATTCACTACCGATCAAATGTTTAGGATCATATTTCTTTTATAGTTTTATCCAGCAAGGACACATTCAATTGATCAAAAGTGACAGTAAAGTCAAATATTCATCGAAGAACCCTGAAAAGATGTGTCTTGGTTTCCACAAAAATGTAAATTCCAACATTGATAATAATAATAAAAAATAAATCTTAAGAACCATATATTAGAATGATTTCTGAAGGAACATATGACACTGAAGACCAGCTTTGCAGCACAGGAATCATATACATGCAGCCTTTGCGTAGGATTTCTTTTTAAAAACAATACAAATCCTACCAGCCCCAAACATTTGAGCAGTAGTGTACCATGATATTGACAGTGTACTTTCAAGAACGGCATCGTATTACCATGGCACCATGTCCAAAAAACAATTGTTAATACAATAATATGCAAATAATCTTACGGTACCCGTGAGGATATATGGTGTTGAGGTGTGTTCCACTTCCGTGGTATGTGGATACCACAGAAAGAGTGTCATCATGGTAACAGCAGGTACGATCAAGTGCTCTAAGATGTAATAATTCATCTGAGCGGGTGAAGGCAGGGTTATCCAATGAGTCATCAGAGCCTGGCCAGGACCTTCCCCAAAAACGAGCCGAAAGCTCATCAAAGTGATTGAATCTGCGATAACTGTATTCACACATACACATAAAATTCACATATAAGAGTGCCTGTGTGTGTTCACCACCTGTGTCCCTTTCAGTGGTGCTATCACAACCTATGGTTTGTTTTAACTAGCCAATGATTTCCTGCAAACTATTTCCAATAACAAAACCAGGCTGCTACAGACGACTTTATGGGAGTGAGTTTATGTGTTTAAAATGAGTGCACATGTGATACCTGCTGCGTGTTTGTTCCACTTTGGCTTGCATAAGCTTGCTTTTAAAGCGGTGCACTGCGAGATAAGACAGAAGAGCCATGACTGCAGCGACAGCGACCAGTACCCCGAAACACACGCCCACCAAACGCGGTCGGGTCATGTGCAGGTCACAGCGCTGCCCCATAAACCAGTAATCCTCCCCAACAGGACACCTACAGAATGAGAGAGTTTGGTCAAACCTACAGGTCATTTCAGCAAGTATTTTTAATTAGTTCTCCTGGAAAGTCGCGTTTACAAGCTATACGTGTCCGTCAGAAGGTTTTGAACTTGGCCTGCATTGCCGCAAGTCAAACGACACTGCATGTATCTGTACATGTAACTTACTGGCAGATAGGCTGTTGCCCGAGGCGATGGACACAGATGCCCTGATGATTACAGTATTCAGAGTGGCACACGGATGTGCAGGTGGCATTGCCCTTCGAAGAAACACACTGGAACCCAGATGGACATTCAAACAACCATTCACAAACATCTGTCTGCAAACCTGAGAAAGAAAGAAAAAAGAAAGGTGGCATGATTGCTTGAGATACTATGGAGCCCCCGAAGGGACATGATGGTAAAAAAAAAACTGTATTTTTCAATGCTTTTGCATTTTCTTGCAAAAGTATTGCATTCCCCTGTGACACTGCGTTTGCTCACAAAACATTTGCGTTCTCTTGCCTAACATTGGTGTCACTCGAGAAATGCAATACTTTTGCAAGAGAATGCAAATGTTTTGCGAGAGAACACAAAAGCATTTCAAATATATTTTTTCCCACCCATCTCATATTTTTGAGATGGGTGGGACCCGTTGGGTAGGGGCTCCGCAAGATATGAATAAATGCGAGAGACGTTAAAACTGGTTAAGCTGTAGTTGTTCAACACTCACCTCCCACAGTAATATTTTTCACTCTAACTCCTCCCACAAATATTCCTTTCTTCGGTAGTGGGTTTAACCCCGCCTCCTGTAATAGAGACTCCACCCTTCCCAGCCAGGAGAGCGCTTCCACTGTTTGGAATTGAACTACTGTTTGCAGAACTTGACCACTGATGAAAACACGCATGACAGAGTCAATCAAAAGCACTTCATTAACACGTCATCAACCTCTTAGATATTTTAGAACAGGAATTTACACTCTTTTTGTCTGCTGAACCACTGTGACTCAGATTAAGTACTTAAAATAAGTATAAGTAAGTAAGATTTTAAACTTAATATGTATTACATGTTGATTGTTTTCACAATGTATATTTAATAATATTGTATATAGCCTAATAACATCATGTATATTTAATAATATATTCAGGGTTTTTTTAATAATGTTTTTATTTAGCTTTATTTTGCATTGGCATTTCTATCACAATCTCATGAACACTTTGCAGTTCAATTATGATCCTATAGGGGTTACATATACTTAAGGTATGTTTACACGACAGCGATGTACTGAAAACTGAATAGTTTTTCCTTTGCATTTTTCACGTACAAACAACAACGATCCCTGTTCGCAAGGATCCACTAATGACTAAAATGACTAAAAACCATACCAAGCCAGTAGCTGGCCATGTCACTTTGTAAAAAAACACTACATGCCTATGGACTGAACACGTAATAAGCATAGACTGTAAAATGGGGACGCAGTGTCTGTGACGTCACCCATAGGATTCTGAAGAGCAGTTTTGAAGCGTAAAGTAGGGGCGAGCTGGCTGTTGCCATCTTGGCAGAGCGTCATCGAGCGTCACTCCCGGATAACAGAAAATGGGCAAAGAGGCGGGACGTGGGTGCAGCTGAGGTGACACAATGACTAACAGACAGCAGATAAATGGTTATCCACCTGTCACTCAAAGTAGCCACGCCCTTAATTATGCAGAATTTTAAGGCTTTATAATGTAAACGAATGAGTTATAAAAAAAATTTCACCCCCCTCACAGTTGTCATGAAGGGCAAAATTAGCCATATAGACCAAAACCACAATTTGTACCAGACTGTAAACATGTTTTTTTCTGCTGTAAAGTTGAGCATTTTAACATGGGGCTCAATGAGATTCTGCTCCCTTCTGGAGCCAGACGATGAATTGCAGTTTAAGTAACTTCCGTATTGGCTTCAAGAGAAACTGCGGGAGGTTGCCGCTTGGTAATACGCATGTGCATGACATCACCGTTTTCACAAATTCTCGTTTTTGTAGTTTACACTGAGACGATAACAGTATCTTTTTCAAAAACTTGCACTTTGAAACCCGTTTTTCAAAAGTTTGCATTGTCAGGCCCCTAAAAAGTTTAACATTTTTAGTTGAAACGGTGTTGTGTAAACGGCCCCTTAAAGGAACATGTCAACTTTTTGGGACTTTATCTTATTCACCGTGTCCCCCAGAGTTAGATAAGTCCATACATACCATTCTCATCTCAGTGCATGCCAAAACTGTGTCTGACGCACACACCGCTAGCCTAGCTTAGCACAAAGACTGGAGGTAAACGGCTCCAGCTAGCCTACTGCTCAATAAGTGACAAAATAACTCCAACATTTTCCTATTTACATGTTGTGATGTGATTTTCAGGCGCTGTGTAATATCATTGCGCCGTTGCACCCATGGTATGGCAGCAAAGTTCCTTGATTATTACGCAGGAATGAGAGTATAGTTCCTAGCCATATCGGTCTAAAAAATCACAACTTTTCATTTTCCGTCGGTCTTAGTACACAATGTACTTATTATACACATCACAACATGTAAATAGGAAAATGTTGGAGTTATTTTGTCACTTATTGAGCAGTAGGCTAGCTGGAGCCGTTTACCTCCAGTCTTTGTGCTAAGCTAGGCTAGCGGTGGGTGCGTCAGACAGAGTTATGGCACGCACAGAGATGAGAATGGTATGTATGGACTTATCTAACTCTGGGGGATACGGTGAATAAGCTGAAGTCCAAAAAAGTCGGCGTGTTCCTTTAACGTTTAGATCATCAGTCAAAACACTCAAATTGCATTAAAAAGAAATAATTGTTATTTTACATCAATAACTTTTTAAATACTCAATGAATTATCAGTTTAATCAATAATTGCAGCCAAATCTAGTCTCTTAGATAACTCGCATTGTCTTCAACGCACATCTCTAAACAGATTAATTGAAATTACAGGCCAGTGAAGCTATTTACCTGTGCCATGTCACATGTTGATTCTGAAATCCAGAAAGTCTCTGAAGAAATGTCTCCACCTGCAGGAGTGGATGATTACCAAACATTACTGACATGAGTGGGCATACACTCAAAAGTTTGATGTTAGTAAGATTATATTAAAGCTACACTGTGTAACTTTTTTTGTTTATTCTTAGCTAAAAACACTTAGTTCTTTCAAAAATATATGTGCTCATTAATGTATATTTACTTCTTTCAAGTAATAAAGTATTCTCGTAAGTTTATAATATGCCATTGAAAATACATACGGGTAAGGGGTTCGAATGGGGGTCGCCATGTTGCCCCTCCATCTTGAAAGTACATTAGCCAAAGAGGGACATACCCATAAATTCAAGCTTTGCCTTTCGCGTTTTAACACTCGATGGCACTGTGTCGATATAGCCTACAATGTAAACTTTGCCTTACGCTAGTGATGTCGTACAATATACAGAATAACGATAGCACTGATAAAAGTTACTTTACTAAGATTAGCTTGCATTCGTCTGGGAACCTGATAGCTGATGTTAGCAATGAAATGGTAAATAAATTACGAAAACGTAAAACTATTATTCATTTTACATTCATTTTACATAGATGTCATAACCTACACGTTAACTGACAAATTAAATAACTGCAAATTATAATAGTTTTCTAAAGTAACCTCATCACTTGAAGGAACACTAATGGACGAGGTCGAACTGGAAGCCATGTTAATCTTGGACTAAATCAGCCACCGTAGGAGTTCAAACGAAATCGGAATTGGGAGGAACAGAAACTAATATTTACTGGATGGTCATATAAAATATCACACAGTGTAGCTTTAAAGAAATTAAAAAATTAAGAAAGAAAGCATTCATTTGATCAAAAATAACAGTAAAGACATTTATAATGTTTTAAAAAAAATCTATATTTCAGTATTCATAAAAGTTCTTTGAGTATTCTATTCCGCAAAGAATCCTTTTCAACATGAGCACCAAATCAGCAAATTAGAATGATTTCTGAAGGATCATGTGACACTGAAGTCTGGATATTAAAACAGAAAGCAGTTAAATTGTAATAAAATTCCAGAATATTACTGTTTTTATTGTATTTTTGATCAAATAAAAGCAGCCTTCCTTCAAAAAAAAATCATAAACTTTTGAATGGTAGTGTATAAAACAGTCATTCAAATGGTTTCACCTCAAACAGTCTCATACTAGGGGCATAATCCCCTTCCAGGATGATTTGTAAGAGCACTTGAAATGTTTTCTCTGAAAAAACAGAACAAATGTTTTTCATTAAAACAAAAAACTCCCTTTTTACTCAGAAATGTGGAAACGGGATAAATTAGGAGTCTCGGAGAACGCAGAATTGACAGAAATATAACTCACCCTTGATGACTGCTGGCTGGTCCTCCACTATGAAATAATGCCGTCCATGTGGCCACTTCCTGTCAAGGCTGGATGCAGTAGAATGGATCTGAGATGTTTGGGTGATTGCTTGTGTAGATATTGTGCGTGCTTTTGTTTGAATAAGATAAGAGCCTGTGGTCATATGTTGGGGAGGTCTGACAGTGCTGGATTGAGGCACTGGAATGTGCGTATGGACCCGGCCTGAAGTCCTTCCTGTGGACGTGGCATGTGGATTCATCTGCAGTGTAGTTATTGAAGGTGGGTGAACCACAGAGGTCTGACTGGTTTCCCAATGTGTAGTAGTCGTACTAACAGGTGTGCTTGTCTGAAAGGCACGATCAGTTGTGCTGACCTGAGAGATGTAGGAAGCTGTGACGTCAGATGATGAAGTACTCAATGTTATGGTAGTGTGGGCAGTAAAGCCATTAGTGTTTTCTTTTGATCCAGCATGAGTGTCATTAAATGAAGATAATCCTAGTGTTGTCTTCGAACTTGTCGCACTAGTCTGAGTAGGACTCAAATGACTTCCACCCACTGTTTGACCACTACTCATCTCGTTGAGGTCAGTTGCATCAGAAAATCCCACATTGCTCTGTGTGCTTTCAGAAGATGGATTTGAATACTGAGGTGTAACTGTGTAGTTAGGGAATTCAGTATGCATACTTGATTTTGTGATGGTATTCTGGACTTGTGATGCAGACTCTTCAGCTTCCTCTACATCTGTGCGGTTCTCAAATCTCACTGTAGTGCTATCTTCAACCATGAGGTCAGAAGTCACGTTAGGATTAATCTGAGGACTTTCAGAACTCGACAAAGAGATTGATGGAGGGCTGGTAATGGGGTTTTCTTGTTCTCCTCGCACTGTAGATGTTAAATACGAGGTGCATGCAAGACCGAGACAATCACTTCCAGATGGTGACAGTCCTTCGTCCTCTTCTGGTGTACTAGGACTTTCAGTAGGAGTCAGGTTTGGAGGGATGGTAGTTGGGAAAGTGGTGAAGGCACTGATTTTGTTATTGTTGTGCGTTGTCAGATCAGACATTGATGCAGATGTGGAGCTGGTTTCTTGGGTGCTTTTATTGTGCTGAATTTGGATGGTGTGTGAGATGTGAGTGGTTGATTCTTCTGAAGAAGTTAAAGTTGGCGTTGCAAGTGTGTTTCGTGAAGTGTGCATGAACTCGCTTGAGGTTGTTGGCTCATTCTCAGTGGTAAGATTTATTGGCGGCTCACTTATTCTACTTGGAGATGTGGAGTAAACTGAGTATTCAGTCGTGTCACTATCAAAAAATGCTAATGGGTTGGTTTGACTAACATTTGGTAACTTTGATACTGTAGCAGGCGTACTGCGAGAGAATACTGAATCATCGTAGATTGTTTGATTTTGATTCGTTGACCTTGGAGAGCGATCTGTCCTGTCCATTTCCAATGCTATAGGCTGGTCGTCATCTGTGATTGTTGCATGAAATTGACTCGTTCTGACAATCTCTGATATTGTAAACACATCCTTATTTGGGACTGTCACTGTTGTAGCTTTAGCCTTGTTAACAGTGTCACGAAGGAGGTCTTCATTTTTAGAAGATTTGTCCGATGGCTGAATATTTCGTGGACTCGCTGTAATAAAGCTGGAAGTTGGAAACATTGAACTTGGATGACCTCTTTTAGCCATTTTGAACTGAATTTCGCTAAATGCATGTGTATGTGTATTCTGTGAACTTCCTCTATGCAATTCAGTGTGTGAAACATCAGTGGTGGCTAAAAGTGCACTTGTATTTGTGGCAACGTCTGTTGCCTGTCTGGGTGTAGTTTGGACAGACGGCAATGGTGATTGGGTTTCAATGGAAGCCAAAGAAGGTTCATGGGACGACCCGATGAGCGTGTTTATGTGTGTGTCAAGGGCAGAGTTGGTGTGTGTATCAAAATAAGAATTTGTGCCAGCGAGTGTGAGGTCAGAGATCCAGGCTCCAGCCGTTTCCTGTCCATTGTTGGTGATTTCCTGCGGAAAGAGGGGTCTGTGCTTATCGGCCAGGTCAGACACACCTCCGCCCTGCCGTGTATTCTCGCCCCTGAGAGTGTGTGTTTTGGGGGCTGCGTTGCTGCTCACTGGAATGTCTGTGGTGTAGGTTACATCGTTTGAGTCACTCGGAGAGGGAGACACTGGGTCAGAGTCAAAGTGGGTGTCAGGAATCAAAGCAAGATTGGGACTGTCCTCTGACGTGTTCCATCCTGAGAAAAACACACACACAAACACACAGAGATGAATGGAAACAGGAATTAGGAGATTATTCAAGACACAAGATTTTAACACTAAGGGAAATAAACAAACATACAACAACCTTCTCAATGAGTATTGTTCATACTTTTCACATACTGTGTGTGACACATGATCCTTCATAACTTATTCTAATGCTGATCGGTGCTCAAGAAATGTTTCTCATTATATTATCAATGTTGAAAACAATTGTGCTGCTTAATCTTTTTGAAAACAGTTATCTTTTTTCAGAATTTGATGAGTAGAAAGAACAGACAATATTAAACAGTAAAAACAATATTAATATTACACTGATATTTTATTGATGAACCCTGACTAAATACATCAGCATATAAGAACGTGTTTCTTTTCTAATGTGTTTACAAAATTAGCAGATTATAAATGTACAAAAAGTACCACGTTACTTCCATAGTTTTTTGGACATGCCATGGTACCCTTTACCAAGAAGCTACTGAACCATGTTCTCACAAAAAAGTACTGTTGCAGTATTGTGGTATAGTGATAGTGGTAATACTAGGATACTTTCCATGGAATTCATGTAGTATGGCATATGGCATGCACAAACTTTTAATACTTGGTATTGGATACATGTACAAAAAAACGTGGTATTACCATATTTACCTAAGTACTGTCTAAAAACATGCTATTGGCATTGTACTGGCATGTAGTGACTTCATTACACTTACTCAGATGTAATGTGGCAAATGGTTTGTCAGTCGTTCTCAAGCTCCATTCAATGATGGTTCTCCCAGTGCCAGAGAATAACGCCCTCTCCTCTTTTTCATAAGTCTGTGTATCCCCATTCCCAAACTGAATCCCAATAGCACCTTTCCCAGCAGAAATGACATCTATCCAAACAGTCTGGTTTTTATGTGCATCAATAATCCAAGTGCAGGTAACATCCAACAGTTTCTCTGTGCTTTCGTTGGTTATTCTGTTTGGCTGTGAATACCGGATTGAGCCGCTCCTCTCTCCAAGAACTTCACCGCCACAGTCTTGCCTCAAGTTTAACAACGTGTTACCTACAGAGAAACATCATTATTGTCATTATCACCTTCAATAATTAAGCATTGCATATTTGTATCTAAAAGTTAGGCCATGAATTTTAGGACTATATTTCAAAGTATCATAGTGTTAACATCTGATACCAGCACTATTGGTGGTACAGCACAGCACTTTTTTGTAAGGGATGTCACTGTGGTACTTTTATAAATACCATGGTACTGAGTTCAGGTACCATGGTATTTACATATAGCCTATCATAGTACTACCGTGGTACATGTCCAAAAAACATGTACATTCTGTGATGCATAACAATTCAGTAGCTGCTTTGTAGGGATATTCTATATATTTAATAACTATATGAAATAGTTTTTTTTAAACATAAGGTAGGCTAAATAATATGTTTAGCATTTAAATAGGCTATCTCCTCGTCTATTAATGAAATTATCATCTTACCTGGAGCGAAAATAAATAACAAAACATACACAAAACGACACATTTTGCGAGCCAAAACATTCCAGGAAGGAATATGTCCACACAGTTAATTCCATAAAGAATATTTTACTGTTCTAAAATATAACGTAGACAACACTTTAACTCGCCGGAAAGTGTGTGTAACGAGGATCAATAGCGGGTTTCTCTTTCTTTAAAAAGACCTTTATAGAAGAGTGAAGTCCATCCTTCAGTCCGCCTTGGAAACCCTGTTGAGTAGAACGGACCGCATCTCACTTTAATGAAACGCGCGCGCACGTGCGTTTCTGTGAACGCGCGAGCAAGGGGTGTAGAAAGCAGGGCTGCATCGTCCAAACATATGATTACGATTAGGCATCTTTTTAACAGGGAAAAATGGGACGGAAGCGGTTAAAAGTTAAGGGGACAGACAGAGGAGATTTCAAGATTAAGTTTATTACCCAGGTTGTGTGTGTTTGTGTGAGAGCAAACAGAGAGAGTGTTTGTTTACTCTCCCCTGAGCTTGTGCTGTCAATTCAAACTAGAAAATAGATTAACATAGAAGGTCATTCAGAGATCATTGTCAATGTTGACTCAGTGGCTGCGTCTCAAAATCAAAAGATGCCATTTAGACAACAGTTTTAGGGGATTGAATGCACCTTTAACAAACAAAAGTACTAAGGAATAGCCTACCTAGTATTACCACAGTATCTTTGTGTGTGAGGGTATAGACCACTCAGGTTTTACTCTCAAACTATTTCTTATTTGGAGCTGCATTTGTGAAGCCAAGTAAAAGCTTGTTTTACTATTACCATAAAACTATACTAAAACATATTTCAAACTCTAATACCATTCAGGGGCGTAAATCGCGGGGGGGACAGGGGGGACAGGACCCCCCCAATCTGAGGGCTGTCCCCCCTAAAAACCATGCTGAGTATTGTAAATAATATAACAATATATACTTAAAATAAATGTGTAAGTAGTGAAACAATACAAACGCAAACGGGGGGAAAAAATGCGTTTTAAGTTTAGAAACATGTTGAGTCCCCCCCTCCCCCCTTGCCTCACAGTGGTTTGATCCACCGCGCACCTCAACTAACGTTACATAGAACGTAGAAAAACCACCACACAAGTTTGGGGAGAGAACAAGGCTCTTCAGACAGCAGTTGTGAAACACCAGTAAGTAGCTGTCAAGGCTATTATATTCACTTTAAACGTCAGATGAAATTATTCTTTTCT
Organism: Romanogobio albipinnatus; assembly: GCA_023566225.1. Classification (NCBI taxonomy): domain Eukaryota; kingdom Metazoa; phylum Chordata; class Actinopteri; order Cypriniformes; family Gobionidae; genus Romanogobio; species Romanogobio albipinnatus. Next base: position 15,861,458 of record CM042241.1, read on the forward strand.
CTTTAATACAGATTAGACAAAACACTGTTAACATGACTTGCCCACCGCCACACCGCCCCGCTCCGCTGTACAGTAATAAAATCATTGAGTTCAGTTAGAGAACTGACAAAACAATTAAACACTGAACGCGTCTGCTCAATACAGCACGAGCCGAACGAGCAAACAGCTGACAGACAAGATTATCGAAGATTTGGTTTCAAAGCGTAAACGCGCCTATTTAAGGGAGTGTGTCATTGTACTGTTTTGTTGTTGTGTTTTTCATTACGAATAATAGGCTAATGAACCCAAAATTCAAGCAACCCGCCCCCAAATTCTAAAAATTGGCTAATTCTACACCGTAAGTTCAGTCAGATCTGTGTTGGGTTTTGCTCAATATGATAATAAGTGGAAGATCAGAGGGCTTGCTGCAGTTGAATATAAATATCTGAATATCATAGTATAAAATACTATGTGGAGGACGCAAGATAATTTAATAATTATAATATGACTGCGTGGTGAACCTTAATCGTATTTAAACTACTATCGCTTTGTGTTGTTGGTCAGATAAAATGACAGAGAAAAGAAAAACGGACATTAATAATTTTTCAGTGCACCAAAACACCGCCCAATTTTTTTTTTTGTGGTACACATATCCTTACAAGTACGATTTTGGCTGTATTATTTGTGTCCCCTTCAAAAATTGCTCTTGAGAAATTTCATGTTTATTGTCCCCCCCAACTTTTAGATGAAATTTACGCCCCTGATACCATTGCATTTAAAACTTTGCTTAACCATTCCCAAATGTACAGAAATTCTGACACACACAAAAAGAAGGAAATGCCTGAAGCGTCCCTTCTTGGCTTCTCATCATCACAGTGAGAGGTGTGTTCACAGACATCCCCTGACATACTAACACACACATAAACACAGAGGGAGGGAGAAGGGTTTACTACACCTGAAGGAAACGTGGGCTTATTTAAGTTCATAAGTGGAAGATAGGAGTGTCTTTTAAATCTAAACCCTTTTGAACGTAACAACAACTAAAGTTATTCTGTTTCTTTCATTTAAATGTAAACCCCGAGCCTGAATAAAAGCGTGCATTTTATGACAATGGCATATTGCTTTTTATTAACCTTCATATGGCCTTTAGGTTCCGTTCGGACCACATTTGATGTTTCCTTCATTTAAAAAAGCAGTTCCCTTTATCTCAGTGGGATGAGATTTTGTGACTTTTGTTAAATTATCTGTCTAAACACACAAAAAAACCTGGGCTTGATTCGGTTGTTCTGACGGTATGTAAAAGGTTTTCATTGAAAATGAATGGGAAAGGCAAAAAAAAAAAATTTTCAATAAAATCAATATATCCGGCATAAATCTGAAAATTTTCACTCAGAAATGAACACCTGGTACTATAGCACAAATGCAATGTGGTACAAACATGCTCTCTCTCTCTCTCTCTCTCTCTCTCTCTCTCTCTCTCTCACACACTCACACACACAGATTTGTACAGAATTTGGCAAACAAAATCAGCCACAAATGCAGATATGAAGGGGAGAGCTAACACAAAAACACACGAACGCACACAACTCTTGTTCTTTTCCTCTTATTACTGTTTTTATTTTCATTTATTTTTTTATTCTAAAGTTCTAAAGTGATTTTTTTACATTTGGTTTTTTGAAATAAATAATTTGTGAATACAATCTGACTATTAGTTATTTTTTGTGTAAACTGAAGTGTACACACTTCAAAACAACAAAAATTCTAACATTTCACAAAAATACTGATTTTAATGTATTTATTAAGGTTTAAATATATTCACAAAATATATAAAATAACGCTAGGATAGGAGTGGTTGGCCACATCCAGAAAAAAAATTATGAATCTCCCATGTTGGATATATATGGTCAAAACACTCTCCCTACAAGTTTTCTTCTAACCAGCAGATGGCAGAATTCTGCCTATTACACATAGATCAATATCCAGAAACAACTCATATTTAATTTAGATTATCATTAAAGTAATTTTTATAAATAGTTTTTATGCAATTGCTCTGTAAATGTTTGGGGTCCAAATGGACCCAAAGACCCTGAGTGTAAAGGAGAAATGAGGACCATATGAGGGTTAATTCTAGATTCAGGATGACATGACAAAAAAAAAAACAATAGTTTTGCTGTAATCCTAATTTTTGATATAGATTTTTTGTGTTCTCTGCATTTTGCTCTATTTTGGCTATTATGTGTAATATTTAATATTCTGAAGGAAATAAAAGGTTTACACAGACACATTAGTTCTGTTATGTTGAAGAGCAAATCCTGAAATTTAGACATGGCATGAAAGGACTTCATGCGCAAATGTGAACAAGAATGTGAAAGTACTACTATTTTAAGCCACGCTGCAAAAAATGTTAATAGCTTGATATTATGTAGGGTGAGTTAAATGTTATAGTGGAAGATTGTATTAGTTTTATTAGCATTTACTTCAGGGGTGAAGATTAAGTACTGGACAAGAAATGTTTCCTAATATAATCTGTTTGAAGTCTTGGCTCCAACTCTGGAAAGTCTTCGGGTAAACTTTTAGACTTGGAAAGCATTTCCAGTAGGTGGTGCTGTAACCAAATACAACCACTCCTAAATATAAATGTGAACTATTGCATTTTCTTGTTTTTTACATTAGCATTCAAAGGTTTGCGGTCAGTAAGATTTTTTTTCTGTTCTGAAGGAACATTAAATACTTTTATTATTCAGTAAGAATGCGTTGAATTGATCAAAAGAGAAAGTAAAGACATTTATAATCTTACAAAAGATTTCTATTTTAAATAAATGCTGTTCTTTTGTAATATTAATTAACTACTTACTATAGGGTTATGGTAGGATTAGGGTTTGATTGAGGGTTAGTTGCATGTAATTAAGCATAATTTACTGTTATTACTATGGTAAGTACAAATAATGTATGTAACAAGGACGCGTTAAAATAAAGTGTTACTAAAACATCTGACCAACCCCAAACATTTGAACGGTAGTGTACTTCACAATGCTACTGAATTCTTATAAATACTTTATGATTTTGTGTTAAACAACAAAACTAACTAACCTATTAATGGCCGAACCAATCACATTGGCAAAGATTCACAACGTACATCCGAAGACATAAATAATGTCCTTTAAAGTGATTTAAATCCTTTATTATTGTAGTATTCATATGATTTATTTCACATAATCTCCAAGCTCTATTGTATGAATGAGGAGCTTGTGCATGTGTCTAGCATAGAATGCTGCAGATCTGCAAATCACACAAGCACAATTATGAACACCGATTTAAACATGTATCTAAATAAAAAAAGAAGAAAGAGTGAAGAAGAACAGCAGAAACATAAACAGTTCATGACAAAACCTCCATGGTCTTTATCATCTGACGGGATGATCTTTATCTGGATGAAAAAGAACAAACAAACATTCATAAGCATGAGCTCCACCTGAAGTGAATTTTCAGAAGATGTGAATAGTGACTAAACTCACAATGAATATTTATGCTCATTCATAGACATCCTTCTTGTCTGCGATGTACTGAACAATCTCATGTGGTGTCATCAACTTCTCTGCCTCGCCGTCAGGGATCTCAAAACCTGTACACGTGAGAAAACTGTATCAGCTGGGTAAATACGCATCTATAACCTTCTAGTGTAAGCATCAGATTCTATGAATCCTTATACACCAAGAACAATGCATGCATTCAAAGATTGCACAAATACAAAACATTGGTCATAATGCGCTACCAGGGAGAATGGATCTGTGAAATGTAATGCATGAAATTAGATTATAAAAACTACGAGTACAAACCGAATTCATCTTCCATAGCCATGATGATCTCCACCTGGTCTAAACTGTCCAATCCCAAATCTTTCATGAAGTGGGACGTAGCCTGAAGCTATAAAGATTTGATCAAATAGTTAATCTGCAAAAGTGCAATATGTTTGAAATATTTCAGACAAACATGTGGTCCATCTGATCGAATGGATGGAGGATTTACCTTCTCGGGGTTGATCTTGTCATAGAGCTTCAGGACGTAGAGGACACGGTCACGGATCGTCTCTAGGCTCAATGGGGGCAAGTCCCCATATGTCCTCCACTGAAAGACCTGAAATGAACTGCCAGAGACCTACAAAACAAAACATTTTAGAAAGTACATTTTAAACAAAAAAGTATTTCAACAGGCAACTTGAGCAGTGTTGTTTTAATATTATATATTTTAGCAATTTTATATGTTCTATTTTTATATTTCTTTTAGCATTATTTTAGTAATGTTAGTACTTCCAACAGTTAGTTGCCAAGGCCAAGTTTCTCAAGATTAATTTTTTTATCTAATATTTTATCTCAATTAGCAAAAGGTTTAAGTCTTAGTTAACAATAACAACACTGAACTGTTCGGTTCAGTAATAACTGGTGATACATGAGTATTATGATTAGATAAGTCAATCATAATCATATAAATTGCTGCCAAGATGCACACCAGGATATACTATATAAACATTTTTAAACACTCATAAATGTTTACGTACAATCTTGTAATGCATATTTACAGCAAAAGGGGAAAAAAGAAATAAAACATAACACCAGTTTAATTATCTGTTATGCCACATAAAGATAACACATTAAATATGAAACATTATCGTTGACTACATTCAGCTCATTGGGTTCAAACCTTTTTCGTTGATTCACACCGTACATAAAACTGAAATTAAGTGAACAGAGGTTGTTTGTCCATCATGTTGAAGTCATTAGAACTAAAGACACACGGGTAGGTCATTGGATGTCATCAGTCAATCACTAACACACACACCTGCGCCAGCGGAGACTTGTGTCCATTAGTCAGATGTGAAAGTGTTCGGCCATGGGTGAGCGGAGCTGCTGTTAATGTCGCGGCAGTATTTACACGGTTAAAATATACAGAACGGTGGTTCAGGGATCGGACACACCGGGCAATGATGCGCGCCGCCATGTTTCTCAATCCGCTCCCACAATGCACGAGACTTCACTGCGCATGCGCGAAACAGGGTCCTTACGGAACATCCAAAAATAGTTTTTTTTTTGGTTTGTTTGTTTTTAAGTAACCTATAAATGTAAACTGTTATGTGAAAATGACAACACATACTATAAAAGGCTACATAATAATACATATTGACTATTCTACAACATCAAATATCAATCTATCCAATGTATGACATTGAGCGTCAAGTGTTGTGACCTGTATGTTGCGCTGATTCATTCAAACAAAAAATACGGAAAAAATAGTATAGTTCAACATTTTCTCCACTAAAACCTTAAAAGTAACATTAAAGATATAAAGGCCTGGTTTCACTTGGGCCTTAGTTTAATTAGGACATTAAAGTAGCTTTTATAAACGTGCCTTAGAAAAAAACTTTACTGGTGTATCTTGAGACAAAACAATGGCACTGATATATTTTTAAGATGTCAGTGCACGTTTATTTCAGTTAAAACAGCTCATACGTATATTTTAGTTTGGGACTAGGCCTTGTCTGTGAAACAGACAGAAAAAGGGTTTTAATCTTTCACAGAAAAAGTCCATTCACAGAATCATTTTATTTTGTAAAATATATATTTTTACATATCACATCCAAAAAATCCAAATATTTCGCTGGTAATGCTTATATTAACTAGCAAATAGCTGTGCCAGTATTGAGATTTGATAACTCTATACGAACACAAACTTACAAATCTATCTTGTGTATTTAATGATTTTAACCGTGCAAGATTTTCAATTTTGTATTATTTAACAATGGTGTTAACACTATTAACAAGTAATTAAAGTGATTGACAAACATGACCTGGGATGTATGATCCGTTTACGCAGATTTATAATGAAACACACTAACATCCCCATTTAGATATCCAGTCAGCAGAGTGTTTGGTTCTGCCCAGCGAGCTAGTCGACACAAGTCATCAGGCACACCAACAACTTTAGCTACGCTTCCTCCGAGATCCCAAACAGCAAGATGACCAGACTGAAATACGCCAACAAGCCCAGAGCCCAAGACATCACCATCTATTAACCTAGAGAAAGATAGTAATACTGATTCAGCTTTACTGCTAACAGTGTGTCCTAATATCAAAACATTTATGGCTTCTAGTCTTACTGCTGTTTGTGTTGATCAGGATAGTTTATTGAGGTCAGTGTGATGTGTTTTCCAGTGAGAGGATTTGTGGCAATCAGAGTAAAAAGGGGTGCGTTATTCTCTTCATCACACACATTTGCTGCATTTTGAAGCAATACACACAGCACACCCTGCAGGAATGAAAGCACAAAGTTATTACTCACACATATTCATTCTCGTACCACAAGAACAATACACAGTTACTTACTCTGTAAGAATATCCCTTCATGCAGTTTGTCATGGTTAAAGACTTTTCCAAGCATATATTCTGAAGCAGCTGGCCAGAAATTATGTTCCTGAAATACACAATTATGACAAAAGAGATAATCAATTATACAATTAAAATACTAACAAAACAAGATATAAGAATTACTAAAAGTCATTTACAGATAACATGCTCAAAAATGGCCTCATGACTCAAAATTCAACCCAGCCTTTAGTACCATATCAGAAAATAATTGATTCAAAAGGTAGTAATAAAAAGTCTCAATATACAGGATGGATACAATTAATAAAAAAGTTGTTTAAAAGTAGTTTTAGACTCAATGTTGTCCAATTCATCACCATATGAGGAGGGTTTTACATTCTGTCCAACCGATCAGAGCATCTTTTTCACCCTCTACAATGGCAAGGGTCCGAATGTTCTGCTTAGCAGAGACCAATGGAAGAGTGTTCACTACCCTGTTAAGAAATAATGAAACACAAGTGAATAATGCATAGTTCTGCAGAAACATTTCAAGTGAATGATATATTCAAATGGTTTCAGGTCTTTAATATACACATGATGGTTTGTTACCTTCCCTCTGGAGTCACTGTTAACACATTGACTCTTTGTTGATCTCCAGGGGTGGAGCAACACACGAGCCGACAGTTAGACACACCCACCACTGCTTGCAGTGTGTCCTTGCACACCACGTTCTGAGAAAACGTCCCATCCATACTTGGACAGCAGAGCACTCTGCACTCAAGAACAGTGAATTAGCTTAGTGTTTAAGTTTATTGAATTCTAAACACATCTTGGTTTTTGAGCGCAGTCCTCCTAGGGTTCGAGTTCAGTGAGAATGTTTTTAAAAGTGGAATTAAAAAAACAATTGTGGTTATGTGAGTCGAACACTTCAGTTTTTGCCCACATAATGGTAATTTTGCCATTTTTATTACCTTGCTTCTGTGATTTCCAAGTGACCCAGAGTCACACAAAGCAAGCCCGAAGAGTCAGGAATCACTTGCAAAGACATGACGGGCTACAAATAGAAACACAGGAGTCAAATCAGAGGGACGTAGACATATTTTTAAATGATATTGTGATAAAAGAGCAAGTCAACCACAACTGTAAATTCATCATTTAACATTATCTCACCCACATGTCATTCCAAACCCAAAAGACATAAAGTTTGTGTCCCTTCATTGAAATTCCAGGTAACTAAAACTTTTATTTACACCTAAACAAGGGTCAACACAGATACATAGAGCACGTCACATATGGTAAACACAGAATCTCAAACGTGCTTGCACGTTTCACGAGAATCAATGAGGCCCGTTCTAGCGTATGACGCATACTCGTGATGCATGGACAAGCTGTCGTGTTTACCATATGTGACGCGTTCGATGTATGTGTTTATATGTGAATAAAAGCTTGAATTAAATCGGTGCATATAAAATCATCATCTCTCTTCACAAGATTTGGATTAAACCACTCGATTCATATGGATTCGTTTACAACGCCTTTGTGACCTTTTTAGTTTTGGTTATTTGAACTTTCAATGGAGGGAAAGAAACCTCTCAGGTTTCATTCAAAATATTTCAAAGATTACACTAAGTCTTATGGGTTTGGAACGGCATGAGGGTGAGTAAATGATGACAGAATCCTGGGTGAAATATCCTTTTAAAGTTGGCATAAAACGGAAGTTGTGGTAGTCTTTTCTTCACTATTGTGATGTACATCCAAGTGAAATGGCTTCTGGAATACAAAAAATGTAAAGTGGGTTTGATTTTGTCCTCTGTAATCGATTGGATCGTAGGAATTTGGGAAATGCAAACTAAATGGAGGCAGATCTGAATGCCAATTTGCAGTCAGTTGTGGAGGATATTTAGATCCATCTTCTGCAGAGACACGCGTCATGGTGAGAGCAGGTGCCATTTCGAGGGTGAGAGGAGGTTGACGTTTTTGATTAAAGATTACGAGGGCACATGAATTTAAAAAAAAGATGAGCACAGAAAATTTTTTTATTATAAACATTATATTTTGATTTCATGGTGACTTTAAACTTGTACGCCATCTTGCAATTATTTTAAAGGTGCCCTAGAATGATTTGAAACAACATTTTAAATTGTTCTCTGGTATCTACATAAATGTGGGTATATGCCTTATTTAAGGTCAATAATTGTCCAGATACAGTTTTACAGGTCCATTTACAACCCTAGAAATCTTCCCCAGGATGAAATGGTCTGTTTTTGCCTTATTTGGAAGGGTCATGAATATTAATGCAGAGTTCTGCTCTGATTGGCTGTTTCACTGCACGGCTCAATGATAGCTGACTGTCATGACGATGGAGAGATTAGGCATTCAACCTTATATGTTTGAGCCTGTTTCTGACGAAGATGCAGATTTTGAGGAACAACAACATGTTTTGAGATTGGAAATGAACGCTTCTGAATGGTAAGTTAAGTCTTTATTTTAATTAGGAATCTGCAAAATCATTACGTCCATAACCAGAACTTCAGCCTAAACGATAACTAGCATATAGCATTAAATATACACATCAAGTAGCTTCTTTACTTTGAATCACAAACTGAATTGGGTAGCGCTTAAATATGTTGTTTGTACAGTAACGCTTGAGTTTGACAGTAGAGTACTGATTTAAAAGTCGATTTATTTAGCCATTTAGTTATGTAAGCTACTCGGATTATCCTATTGTTACTGTACTAGCATCTTGCGTTGGATCTAGACAACAACGGGGATATTATCGTTAATGCTGTCTCTCTAAGAAGCTTTCAATTTAATCAGAAATGGTTTAGACAGTCAAGAAGTGGATAAAATCACTTACTGCTTTCAGGAATATGGTTGGAATTGCCCCTTTCTTCAGTGTCGGACGCGGAGCAAAGCCTGCTTGATATTGTCCCAGGTTTTAAAAACTTTCACGTGGGGAAATGGGCTGAGCAAACTAACATCTTTGAATTAAATTGTTGCGGTATCCGATTATAAATAAACATCAACCATGCCTGTTGACATGTTTTATCTGTGGGAAGAGTATGAAACGTCTTCACATCCCCTGCACAGCCTGGAACATAACATTTGTTTCCATGATCTGCCATGTTCGCTATCCTCGCGGGACGCTTGTTTACCTGCATAACTCCAGATGATTCGGCTGCGCAGTTTCGCCTGACAGTGAACATGTGCTTGCATATGCAAATGTTGGAGGCGTACATATTAATGACGATTGCATCATTCTCTGTGTTACGTTGAGATTTGCCTATTTTTCCGTGGTGTTTTTCGCAAACAAGATTTACATATGAAGGAGGAGGCAGTGGTGTTTGAGACTCACTGTATGTGATTTACATGTACTGAACTCCTGTTATTTAACTATGGCAAGGTTAATTCAATTTTTCATTCTAGGGCACCTTTAATTTATGCTGTCATTTATGAACGAAATTAGATTACCTGGGCAAATGTCCAGGTGTGTAAAAGACTCCACTGCTGAACTCCCTTCATCTGAGCCCAAAGACAAACGCTCCATTCTCCTGCTACACAAATGCACCAGTCCTCCGATGGCCATCGCACCAAACACAAGTCCAACACGCATCCTCCCTCCAGCGCCTGAATACAAAGACAAGCACCACCCACATACATATGCAGGTAATTAAACCTTTTAACAATTAAGCACATATCATAGCTTTGCATATCAATTATTTCTTATAATTTATTGGCACCTTAAAAGTGTGCATCTCTTGCAGGATTGCAGAACAACCAGCTGCATCAGAGAATGACGTGGCAGTTAGGGTTTCATCATGTAATAATGTCCGATTGTTGGATGCATCAGTGTTAAGTTCCTCTGATTGAGTTCTGTTATTGTCGGAACCTGTCGTTGTTTCCGTTCTCCGATTGGTGGAAGTGTCCAAAGAGGTTGTCTCAACAGGAGTTTGACCTACATTTCCAGATTTAAACTGTTTCACATTTGTAACAGCATTACTTGGGCTTTCTGACCCGTGCTCAGAGCGTTTATAGGTTTGAACCTCCATTTCAAAATTGTTCTGGGTTTGGATTTCAGACTCAGAAAGATTTTTAAAACTCCCTGGTTCAGGAATATTGTGGAGTTCATTTTCTGGTGTGCAATTGACTTTATTTCCACATTCAAGATTGCTTTCTGTATCGAAGCGGTATTCACGTTCCAGTTCATTTCTCGAGATGCATGAAGACTCCTTTTCTGGGCCGTTTAAGTTCTCATATCCCAGTGCAGTATTGTTTTGGGATGGAGTACCTGGTTTTACAGTTTTTTGAACTTTTGTCATTGTTTCTTGACTAATTTGAGTTTGATTCTGTGTTTCAGAACCTCCCTGATCTCCACTTCCAGTAAAGATACAATTTTTGATGATCCCTGATGTTTTAGCTGAGACTGATTCTGGAGACACACACCCCTTAAGTGAGACTGAAGAGGGAGACCTACGGACACCAGACGAAGAAAAGAGAGGTGACCGGAGGTCTATGGGTGAACCTGGAATCAAAAAGTGAGGGGACATTCCCAAAGATGGTAGAAGAGGATCTTGACCTTTCTGCATTTGTGGGGTCAGAGACGGACTTAAGTTCAGTATCTCGGGGCAAAGTGAGGTGTTCTCAGAGAGCATGTGAGATTCTTTTTGCATCTGCTTTATGTGAAGCTCACTAATATTTTCAATTTCTGAAGATTCTCCTTTTGTCTCATTACTTAATCTTCTGTCTGGTTCAGTTTGGCAGAACTGTCTGCTGCCCACCAGATCTGAAGAGATGGTATTGTCTTCATTCACAACATTGAGGTCCTTCTGTATCTCTGTCTGCGATTTGTCAGTGGGTTCTGACTGACAAAGAGGTAAACTATCCTCAGGAGAAGAGGTAGTTATGGGTTCTGGAGTAAATAGTTCACCCTCTGAGTAGCGTACTTCCCGATGACTTATTCTTCCACTCACTCTCTGGTGCCTGCTGCTCTGCCGTGTGTTGTACGCTAGGGGACGCTGAGCAAAGTGTTCTACGGCTGAAGTTGACAAGCACAATATTTTGAGCTTTAGTTGTCCAAAATCCTCATCAGGTAGGTGGAAATCCTGGATATCAACAGCGCCCAGCAGTCCAGTTTTCATATCCTTTTCTTGAAGAGCGTGAATGAGTGAAGCTAATGATGGCAGAAGAGGTGACTGATCTAAAATGCAAAACATATTGACAAACATTATTGTCTACATGACTGTTGCACAATAATTCTTATTCACAGCTATGCATTTGGCAGATGCTTTTATAGAGGGCATGCACATGACGTCACAGTAGGCTCACTGCATTTAAACCCACTGAATGGCAAAAACAGAGTTGCAACGTTGGTGTTCAGCTTAAATGCAGCAAAAACATACAAAACACATCTAAAATGGGAAAGAGCTTCACGATTAACTGTACAAATAGATTCAACAAGAAACAGGATCTATATTTTTACAGACTGCCAAAAGCTATGGAAAAGAGAAGCAAATGGATCGCTGCAATTCGCAGAAACAACTTGAATTCAGACAGCGAAACGTGGATTTGCAGCTCTCATTTTGTGTCAGATATGCTGGATTTTGGGGTAAAATTATACCCTAGGTTATGTAATGTATTGATAACTCATCAATTAAATACTTACCATCTTATATTCTGCGTAACTGTAAAGTTTCCGTCAACATTTGTCAAATGTCGAGTCCAATTTCCTTTAATTTAAGATAATTGTTTGTTTCACTCCCATTTTCTCATTTTCACCATTTCTCATTTAAACAAGTCATGATGGGAAAGTGACGTCAACGCATACCCTCTATTCAAACATTTTATCACTATATTCATGCATTCGCTGGGAATTGAACCCATGACTTTGCCGTTGCTAGCGAGTAGCCATGCGAGTACCCCCGACACTGCACATTTGGGATGTCTCCCTTATCAGATACACACATCTGAGGTCTTACTGTCTATACCAACAAGCACATCAGGTGTGTTTGATTAGGTCGACATCTAAACTGTGCAGAGCTTGGGGTACTCCACACCAGGATCAGGGTAGGGAACCATTGCTTTCCTGTTTGAGCTACACAGGAATAAATTCTATATATTCATAAATATAAAATAGTGATGGAGAATTATCAAAAATAACATACTACAAGACCCAGACACCAAAAAAATTCTCTGAAAGAAAAATTAAACCATAAATCTCACCATCTGTATTAGAATTGGTCTGAAACTCGCTTCCAGTTTGTCCATGTTTTCTTCTGAAAATAGGGTATACATTTGCATCTGGGAGGAGTTGGGTATCAATGTTAAGCTGAGAATCTGGGAGATGCTTAAAATCTTGAGTAACTCCTTGCTCTGGACTTGGCTTCAAACTCACTGTAGGCCCAGGTGATTGGATTGGCCAAGACTCTGTCTGTGGCGGTCTGAGGACCAATTCTGATTCGCTGAGGGATTCAGTGTTAGACTTTGATTCCACAAGACATTCTGAATCTGCTTGAGAATCACTTGCAGGATGTGATATTGTACAATCTAGAGCAGCTTTGGCACATGAGGGCCTACCAACAGTGCTTCTTCGACGGCCTCTCCTCCCTCTCTGACCTTTCCCTCTGGATCTGGCCTGGTACAAATCAGAATCCACAACAAGTTGGGAATCAAAGTAAAGCTGAGAATCTGGGAGATGCTTCAAATCTTGAGTAATTCCTTGATCTGGACTTGGCTTCAAACTTGCTGTAGAACCAGTTGACTGTTGACAGTTGAATTCTGTTTCGCTGAGGGATTCAGTGTTAGAGTTTGATTCCATAAGAGTTTCTGAATCTGCTTGTGAATCACTTGCAGGATGTGATATTGTGCAATCTAGAGCAGCTTTGGCATATGAGGGCCTAACTACAGTGCTTCTTCGACGGCCTCTCCCCCTTCTCTGACCTTTGCCTCTGAATCTGGCCTGGTACAAATTGGAATCCACAACAAGTTGGGAATCAATGTAAAGCTGAGAATCTGGGAGATGCTTCGAATCTTGAGTAACTCTTTGCTCTGGACTTGGCTTCAAACTCACTGTAGGCCCAGGTGATTGGATTGGCCAAGACTCTGCCTGTGGCGGTCTGAGGACCAATTGTGATTGGCTGAGGGATTCAGTGTTAGAGTTGGATTCCACAAGACACTCCGAATCTGCTTGAGAATCACTTGCAAGATGTGATATTGTACAATCTAGAGCAGCTTTGGCACATGAGGGCCTACCAACAGTGCTTCTTCGACGGCCTCCCCCCCCTCTCTGACCTTTCCCTCTGGATCTGGCCTGGTACAAATCGGAATCCACAATAAGTTGGGAATCAAAGTAAAGCTGAGAATCTGGGAGATGATTCAAATCTTGAGTAACTCCTTGCGCTGGACTTGGTTTCAAACTTACTGTAGAACCAGTTGACTGGATTGACTGAGATTCTACATGTGGCTGTTTGAGGACCAATTCTGATTGGCTGAGGGATTCAGTGTCAGACTTTGATTCCATAAGAGATTCTGAATCTGCTTGAGAATCATTTACAGGATGTGATATTGTACAATCTAGAGCAGCTTTGGCACATGAGGGCCTACCAACAGTGCTTCTTCGACGGCCTCTCCTCCCTCTCTTACCTTTTCCTATGCGTTTGGCCTGGTCTCTGGGCTTGCAGACTGATTCTGAATGCTCTGGGGTCATGTGACCTCTACCACTCGTTTGGGATTGGCTGAGCCTGCGTCTGCCCCGCCCCCCAGTGAGCTGGCTGTAAATGACAGCGTCTAGATTGACAGAGCTGTTAGATGCAGCCATACGCCGTGTGGTCCGAATATAATACTCCACAGGAAACGGTAAACCCTCAATCAGCGTGCAAGACTCCAGAATGCCAGATGTAAACGAGGAGGGTTTAACATCTATCCTCTCAGAAATTTTATTTGAGTCTGTGAGCGACTGGTTATTTTGTTGAAGCCTCTCTTCTGACTTGTCAGTGATCTGTACTGCCTCAGATGGCTGGGGGAAATATGAGGTTTGAATAGACACTGCTGAACCTGACAGTATTTTTTTCTCAACAGGGCGAGCAATCAGAGGTACATTAACCTCTTCAACTGGCATCATCTCAGTTTTTATTTCTTTTTTCTTTTCACAATCCTTCTCTTCCTTTTTACCTTCATTTCTCACTCTTTTCAGACTATTCGCATTATCAGTACATTCACTACCCTTTTCACGAATATTGTCTCCACTTCGATCTCTTTCTTTCTCTTGGCTGATGTCAGTGTCTGATTCTCGCTCTTTGTTCTGTAGGCGCAATCGACTGCGCTTAGAACGCAGGCGGTGGGCAGGACTTCGTCTGCATGCAGGGGAGTACAAAGGCGGCGTGGATGCAATCTCTGCAAGTTGCATTTGAATGGCAGGGTTCTTCTGTACAGCAGAAAAACCAGAGTAGTTTCTTTCTGCAACTACGTCTGAAACAGCAAAAAGAAAACCACAGTTTATTCGTATTTGGAATTCATTACCATCTGAATTGTTATTCATACTGTTATGCATTTAACAACTTTTTAAACACTCTTTAACATTAACATTACAACTAAGTCTGGGTAAATACATTTTTTGATCATTTTGCAATGTAAGTTTATGGGTTGCATAAACTTACAGTGTCTCAGGTTACAGTGTCTTCCATAATTTTGTTCATTTTTGGAACACACATGAAGATCCCTTTGATGAAATCTGAGAGCTTTCTGTTTCTCTATTGACAGCTACACAACTGATGCTTTGATGCTCGTAAAACGAATCCATATGAATTGAGCGGTTTAGTCCAAATTTTCTGAATGAACCGATTGAATTTTGGCTTTTAGTCACATATAAACATTCATCAACTCACACATCAGGGGCTCGTTCTTCGTACGCCGCTAACTCAGTAAGCTGGATTTGATTGTTGACGATTTAGCTTGATCTTGGATTATTTGGTTCTTCAAAGCTCATCCTGGACTTGCTGTCATAGCAACAGGTCTGTAAACTTAAACCTGAGCCGTGCATTAATTTGAGTGGTGACAGATATTATGGGAGTGGCTTGATGCAGTACATGAGGTAACTTGATCTTGACCCTTAAGAGACTTTAAATAATGCTGTCACGTAAAAAATCTGCTTCAAATATAAAATTAAATGAATTGCTAATTGCTAATTACATAAAAATGTAAAGGCTGTACAAATACTAGAAATCGTGAATATAAATAATTGGGAATCATGTTTTTTTTTAAAAACAGTGCACATTTAATTTATATATTATAACTTGTATGTTGTTTTGGTTGCTTGGCTGTTTCCTTATAAAGGTCCAGAAATTTGTCAAGTTTATGTGACTAAATTAAATCATTATATTATTCATTATATAAAGCGATCGTGTCTCTTTAGAAAATTTGGACTAAACTGCTCGATTCATATGGATTAGTTTTACGATCGTTTTATGAACCTTTTAAAGCGTCAAAGTGGTAGTTGCGTAGCTGTCAATAGAGGAACAGAAAGCTCTCAGATTTCATTAAAAAGATCTTAATTTGTGTTCCGAAGATGAACGAAAATCTTACGGGTTTGGAACGACATAAGGGTAAGTCATTTATGACAGAAATTTCATTTTTGGGTGAACTAACCAAGTAATAATGGTGAATAAAGATAAATATAAATATTTAATAAATAAATAGAAATGACAAAAGCACACAACAAAATTACTCGAATTAAAATTAAATCTGAAAATAACTCATGAATAGAATGAATAGTGCCACATTTACAATCTTCTGTGGTCTAGGAAAAAACACTGAAGCATGTCTGTATCTATTCATGGTTTGATTTCACACTGAAGCTGGCCTTACCGGTCTGTAATTGCAGATTCTGATGGTTTACAGAACATTCTGAGGTCGACCCGGAGGAAGTCGCAATAGACGTCTCATATGTGTGTGACAAGTCAATCTGCGTAAATCTGTTGTGGTCAGAGTATCTGTTCTGCACACGCCTGCAAGTGGCATCATGATGCTCTGCTCTCTAAACAAAAAACACACAAACATTCATTAATAGGTTTTAACAAGTTCAATTTTATGACAATTCAAGCTCTATTATACCACTTATATCATTGTTTTAACATCAGTTTAACAAATTCTCGCGTAATCACAAATACAGCATGTCTTTACCTGCAGTCTCTGTGCCGTCCTCTCATACTCTTGCTTAAGCTGCTCCAGTCGTCTCCTCAGCTAAAACATTAAACAAATGACAAAATAATGTTTATCTGTCATGCTAAAAACATTAAAAATACACTAAAACATAAATACATGTTAATCTTACATATAATAATAGTGGTACCTTTAAAAAGTACTAACAGGGTACAGAGAGGATATCAGATGTTAATCATGTCACTACACCAAGTATGCTGAAAGGTACCATAGTATTTGCATAGTACTTCAAAGAATACTAAGATACAAGTAACTATACATGTCCAAAACAATATAATATGACCATGGCAGTTATTGGTTCGTTTTCTGAACAATAAAATCGGCTTTTGTCAAATTATGCTTCCACAAATATATAAATACATGAACTTACTGTCTCTTTATCTTCGTTATGTAGAATCTCCTCTGACATCCTGTAAACTAATATGCTAATATGTTATTTCTTTATTTACTAGATGCAGGTTAACATTTGACATGAAGTAATTACGAGAATCTCAACCAACTGTAACTGTAAACAACCACACAAACATCTTATGAATAAACACAGATTCGGCTGGACAAACAATCATTTTCATTTACTTAACGTTCGTTTACATACCCAGGAGAAAACGATACTCTCAAAAGTTGGTTTTGACTTTTGTTTCTAACCTGATAAGACTTGCGGAATATTTTGCAGCACTCAACCATCCCGCGAGTTCTGACTGCAGACAAAAACAAACGATAACAGATCACATTTTGTGAACTGTAGGGAAATGTTTACTGTTTACTTAATTTTTTTACTGTACATTATTAGAATATGCATATAACCTATTACATATTCAGATTAAATGAACTCTAGAAGAGCAGGATTTAGATTTAATTAGACGACGTATGCATTATCCTTCTCATCGGGACTCTTTAGTAATGTCTGTTACCAGACTTTCAAGTAAAGGAGCAGCAGATTTGGGGCTGATTCAACTTTTGTCTCGCATCTGTAAGGTTATTGACAGCAGTGTGGTAGATTAAATATTAGCTAAAGGTGTTTATTTTGCTTTAGAGGGAATGGAAAGGTGCTTCATAATTATGAGTTTTATTTCCAAAGTAACATTAGTCAAGTATCCTGATCACGTGTGTAGTAGAGTGAGTAGACTAATATAGGCTAGATAAAATAGTTATATTAGCAGGTGCTAGTGGCAAATAATAGCACGTTTTATTGAAGCTTCTGCATGACAATTGTCATTACTTAAACAAGCATCTTAAATTATAATTAATGTTCTTAAACTATCCTGAGGCCTACCGCCCACCAACAAGGCCTAAAACCATTTAAAAAAACATTTAGTTTTACTTTAAATGAAATAAACTTTAACTAAAATAAAATATAGAAAAAATTGAATTTAGTTTAACTTGATGTTGGCCTACTAAAATGACTTAAACTAAAACTAAACTTTTTAAAATGAATTTTTAAAAAAACTAAATGACAATAATAACAACATACAAATAAATTACTTTGATAGTACTGAAGCTAGAATGATTTTTCTTTTTCTGAAGAAAATGTGAGTGGTGCTTGTCCATCTCACTTCATTGACACCCGTGGAACTACTTTGCCACAAAGACTCCCTCAAAGAAAAAAACTAGGCCCACGTTTTTTATTATTCCAGAAAAGTAATAGCACACGTCTCATTAATAAGCTGCACAATTTGGGTGCAACTTATTAAGGAGGGTTTGCATCAAACAGGACATTCATTCTTTGCAAGCATGGGCAGCATGAGAGTCCATGCAAGGACGGTGGGTCTCCATATACGTCATGGTTCCAATATGTTAATCCTGGGGATTTACATACAAAATGTCAGCTCTCTGACATTTGCTGTCTGATGTCACAAAGTCACATGCACCTGAGACCTACACTGAAATAGCACCAACAGGTTATTTTGCTCTAATAAATAGTCTATAAAAATATACTGCATTAAATATACTAATAAACAAGACAATGTTCAGAAAAGGCAGAGCTGAACGCCATAGTCTCTTATTCACTATCAGATAGACAGATATATGGACATAGAAAAAGCACTTTGACTGCATATAGCCTTCAGACTTGCATAAACAGTGTTTGTGTGGAAAATGTCGGTGCTCTGAGGTGGCCGCGTGTATTACAATCCCTGATTTTAATATGCAATGAATGGAAACTCACCTCTGACGTAATAAGCTCATGACGTGATGGGCTCAGTGTTACTGACCTCAGGATGCACTTTCTGTTTAGTTAGGCTTAATGGTGCTTAATGACAATTAGCAAGCAAATAATGCTGTTTTGGTAATTTTACGTATTCAACAGTTTTCACATGCAGGGACAACAAGATGGAGCATGACTAATTAAGCTCATTAAAATAGTAATTTCCCAAGCGTTGCTCACTGCAGAGCCAAATGACTTCCAGCTCGTAATAGGTGGATCTTGACCAAGTCTAGCTCCAGCTCTGTGAACCAAATGGGTGGTTCACTCCACCCATTACGTCCAGTGAGGGGGAACTGGACGTCAAGCTCCACCCACTGGCTCTACTCTAATTTCCTGGAGTCTTATGAAAGTCTTTGAAAGGTCAGCCAATACACAAAGATTGAGAAGATTAAATATTAGACTTCAAATAACAGACTTGTTCACACATTAGTTCAATAATTAACCCTGATGTCAGATAAGCGTATTTACAGGGCAGAGTAAAACAAAATTCTATAGTTTGCCAAACCACACCTACAAGAATCAGGCTCAGAAATCCTGATTGGAAGCTAGCACACTATTACCATACTGTATCCTGCAAAGTCAAACCTCTATTTTTTAAACGGAGCAAAATATGCAGCAATAAACTTTGCTTTCCCTGGGGAAAAATGTGGCGTAGAATTTACTTTGTAACAAAGTCCACTCTGAAATTGCAAGCAAAATTTAAAAATAATTACTAAGGAACAGCAATAACGCATGGAGCTAAACATGGAATTTTGAAGTAGAGTTAAGTCTTGTAAAATAAACTCCAATGATCTTTGTTTTATTCTTTGTTTTAAATCACACTGTCACATGAAGATGTCTGATAAGGGGACAATTATGGGGATTTTGGAGGGCTCTCACACCGTTTCGTCATCGTCAAATCCTCGATTATGATCCACAAATAAATGTAAAGAGATTAAAAAATATTTTGAAGACTTCTTTTGAAGAATTTACACAAAAATATTTTTCCCAAAAATGTAGTGTTGTGAGACCGGTCTTAAGACCATTTTTTGAAGGTCTTGGTCTTGTCTCGGTCTCGACCATATTTGTACTGGGTCTTGTCTCGGTCTCAGACTTAGAGGACTCAAGACCACAACTGCTGGGATATCACTAAATTGTCGGTGTATCGTCTGATTTATTTATTAACATCATTGATGTAATTTCATTTGATTGGTAACAGCTCTATATAGTCTTATTCTGATTATATTTATTTATTTATTTAAAATAAGTCATTTATTAGACGGTAATGTGAATTTTTATGAATTTAAGGAGTAGGCTACTGGTCTCAACTCTGTCTCGCCCTGCCTTGGTCTTGTCTTGGTCTCAACACACATTGGTCTTGGTCTCGACTTGGTCTCGGATTAGGTGGTCTTGACTACAACACTACAAAAAAGATTTTAAAGGTCCCGTTCTTCGTGATCCCATTGTTCAAACTTTAGTTAGTGTGTAATGTTGCTGTTAGAGCATAAATAATACCTGTAAAATTATAAAGCTCAAAGTTCAATGCCAAGCGAGATATTTTATTTAACAGAAGTTCCCTTTCAAAGCCTACAGCGAACGGCCGGCTTGGACTAAATCCTGGTACTTCCTTCATAAATGACGTCAGTAGAACAGTAGAACAGACTAACCTCCGCCCACAAGAATACGTGAAAAAAGGGGCGTGGTCTTGTTGCTGTCCCACGTGGAGAAGAGGACGTGTCGTGTGGAGAAAAGGAAGTGCTGCGTTTGAGTGCGTTTGTCACCATGTCGTCGAGACGCTGTTATTTTCATCCCGGAGTCAAATCACCTTTGTTTGGCTTTCCCAGGGACGCTGTAGAGATCATTGAGCACATATATCTCCCGTTAAGAGGCGTGACCTTTCCACGTGCAGGAACCGTGCCACGTGCGCTAAGCTGCGGTCAAATCACAACACAGGAACCGCTGGCACAATCAGAACTCGTTACGTATTTCTGAAGGAGGGACTTCATAGAACAAGGAACTCAGCCCGTTTTTAGGACAGTGAAAACAGCGGTGTACAGATAAGTACATTGTGTTAAAAATACTGTTTTTTTTTACACGCGAAACATGAACACATGTTATATTGCACACTGTAAACACAATCAAAGCTTCAAAAAAACACGAAGAACGGGACCTTAAATTGTCAAATTAATGAAATGAGATTTGCCAATGTACAAACGTTTCAGCAACCACAAAAGTTAGGTTATTAATTTCACTAAACAGGCTAAACAGAAACCGTGAGTGTTACTCCATACTCAAGCGTTTAGTGTTACATTCATAAAAGGTAGCCTACACTCTAAAAAATGCTGGGTTAAAAATAACCCAGGTTGGGTTGAAAATGGAAAAACCAGGCAATTGGGTAGTTTTAACTCAGCGGTTGGGTTAAATGTTTGCTTAAAACAACCCAAATGCTGGGTTTGTCCATTTTCAACCCAACTTGGGTTGTATTGAACCCAGCATTTTTTAGATTGTATTGAAATTATTCATCACTTTATCATATATTTGCATATCACAAGTGTTTTACAAAACAAATGTGTTTTATGTAAAATAAAATAATAAAAAAGAACTGGTGCTAAATGCACCAACAGAAAACTTTTTGAAAAGCTATCAGTGTAGTTTGATTCCCAAACATATGACTCTAACGAGTTGGTTGTTTAGTTATGATTAAAATGATCTGATCATATGCATAATAGAATTACAATTTTTCCCTAAAATATTTCTTTCTTAAAAGAAACCAAACTGGAATCGTTCCAAATTGGAATCGTTAAATTATTAAGATTCCCATTCCTATTCATGCTATAATTAATGCTATAATTATTTTTGCTGTAAATTCACCATAAAGTGGTTTCTTTTTTAATAACTGTGTGGTGCCCTTTTGGATTACACCTGCTAATTAAATGCAAAACCCCGAAACTTTCCTACTGGCCCCTGAACTCCTGAACTCAGTAAATATTTCGCACAATTTGAAACTACAGCACAGAAACCCACGCGTCACGTCACTAGTTTCCATCCATTGGCTACAACAGTGGATACGTATGACGCATTCAGGTAATATAAGGGTAGCATCCTTGTCTCCTCTCAACACTCACCGACATTGGCACGCTCAGAGTATTAGATTTATATGTGTTATTTAATCTTTGCGCATTCCAAATATTTTCTTGCAGACTATAAGTTATATAATTAAAGACTGAAGGAATATGTCTTTGCTGGTGCAGGAGCATCGGACTGTGCGCTTTGTGTTTCTGGGCGCCGCCGGGGTCGGGAAAACTGCCCTGATCACCCGCTTCTTGCAGGATCGCTTCGACTCCAAATACACGCGCACGGTGGAAGAGCTTCACGCGCTCGAGTACGACACGGACGGCGCGAGGGTGCGCATTGAGATCTTGGACACGAGCGGCAGTTATGCATTCCCAGCTATGCGCGCTCTGTGCATCCGAACCGGGGACGCGTTTGCGCTTGTTTACGCCGCCGACGAGCCAGACTCCCTGGATGAGGTGCAGCGACTCCGTGAGGAGATTCTGGAGTTGAAAGGGGAGAAGTTTACGGGCATCACGGTGATAGAGAACAAGGCGGACCTGGGCAGTCGGAGTCGCCAGGCTACTGCTGAGGTGATGCGCGCGGTGGAGGAGGACTGGGGCGCGGGGTTCGTGGAGACGTCCGCGCGCACCGGCGAGAATGTCAAAGGTGTGTTTCGGGACTTGCTTCAACAGATGAAGTTACCGAGCCGCGTGAGCCCGGCACTGCGCAGACGGACGCAGACAATGGCCAGAGAGCTTACAGAGACGCGGAAAAAACCTCCAATGAAGAAGAACAACAGCTGTATCTTGTCTTAATGGTCTTTTACGTGACGTTATATAATGTTATGCATCATACTGATGCTTGGGTGATCTGGATCAAATAGACTCCATAAATGTTGGACAATTGAGGGACGTTGATGTTTATAGTTTCATAACCATAAACTGTGCTATGTCTGATCTCTCTAACTGAGAGCAAAAGCCATCTTTAATGAGTGAATAAATGAAAATTATGTTCCAATCAGTATGTGCTCTACTCTGCATTTAGTTTTGTGACCTACAAGTACAACATACAACCAAGTTGTGCATGCAACAGACTTGTTTAACCTATGAAGGAGATATAGCATACTTTATGTTCATTAATTTGACAACATTATCTTGAGTCTAGTAATAGGCTCTAAGTGTTTTCTGCACCTTGCTGCTCTGATCCCAACAGATAGAAAATAGCACTCTGTGCATTAAACTTCTAGAACATGTGAAGGGTTTTGCTACATGTGCTGAATGACCTGACCTTCCATCAGAAAATAAAGTCAGCTCTGCACCTTACAGATGGCATTTTTTCATCAGTAGGGCTTTATCAGTCTGTGTGCTCATGTCTTTGCATGACTCAACACAATGTCACACCCTTTCTTTGCTATGGATCAGGCGTGATATGGAGCACATGGGCTATGCAAATCCTCATGTCCTTAATGCTCCAAAAAATTATAGTTATTGTGGCCAATGAGATCAAACATATAGTTTGTGGCGTATCAAAGGGATAGTTCACACAAAAATGAAAATTCTGTCATTCCTCACCCTCATGTCGTTCCAAACCTGTAAGACTTTCGTTCATCTTCTGAACACAAATGAAGATCTTTTTTATGAATTCTGAGCGCTTTCTCTCTCTCTCCATTGTTAGCTATGCAACTACCACTTTGATGCTTCAAAAAGTTAATAAAGAAATCGTAAAAATAATCCCTACGAGTTGAATGGTTTAGGCCAAATTTTCTGAAGAGACTCAATTACTTTATATCATTGAAGATTTTAATTCAGGCTTTTATTCACTAAGCAATCAACTCACACATTAGTTGTTCGATTGATGTACGGGAACCAATGAGGTTCATTCTCATGTTACGCATCACGTTTGAGCTTCCTCAAGAACCAATGAGGTTTGTTCTTGTGCATCAAGCAGGTTTGGTTGAGCTTCTGTTTACATTTGCTGATCGAGGTTTATATGTGAGTAAAAGCCTAAATTCAATCTTTTCAGAGATCGAGTCTCTTCAGAAAATCTGGACTAAACCTTTCAATTCATATGTATTATTTTTACATTCTCTTAAAGGTCCCGTTTTTCGTGTTTTTTTGAAGCTTTGATTGTGTTTACAGTGTGCAATATAACATGTGTTCATGTTTCGCGTGTAAAAAAACACAGTATTTTTAACACAATTTACTTATCTGTATACCGCTGTTTTCACTGTCCTGAAAACGGCTGATGAGTTCCTTGTTCTATGAAGTCCCTTCTTCAGAAATACGTAACGAGTTCTGATTGTGCCAGCGGTTCCTGTGTTGTGATTCAACAGCAGCTTAGCGCACGTGGAAAGGTCACGCCTCTTAACGGGAGATATATGCGCTTAATGATCTCTACAGCGTCCCTGGGAAAGCCAAACAAAGGTGATTTGACTCCGGGATGAAAATAACAGCGTCTCGACGACATGGCGACAAACACACTCAAACGCAACAATTCCTTTTCTCCACGCGACACTTCCTCTTCTACACGTGGGAGAGCAACAAGACCACGCCCCCTTTTTTCGCGTAGTCTTGTGGGCGGAGGTTAGTCTGTTCTACTGTTCTACTGACGTCATTTATGAAGGAAGTACCAGTATGTAGTCCAAGCCGGCCGTTCGCTGTAGGGAACTTCTGTTAAATAAAATATCTCGCTTGGCATTGAACTTTGAGCTTTATAATTTTACAGGTATTATTTATGCTCTAACAGCAACATTACACACTAACTAAAGTTTGAACAATGGGATCACGAAGAACGGGACCTTTAATAAACTTTTTTGAAGCGTCAAAGTGTCAGTTGTGTAGCTGTCAATGGAGGGACAGAAATCTCTGAGATTTCATAAAAAAGATCTTCATTTGTGTTCCGAAGGTGAACGAAAGTCTTATGAGTTTGGAATGACATGAGGGTGAACTAACCCTTTAAAGGTGCAGTAAGCAATTTCTGAAAAACGCTGTTGAAAATGAATCGGACGACAACACACTTGTATCCAATCAGCAGTAGGGGGCGTGTCCACTCATGATCAACAAGAGAGAGTGAGTCAGAGGGAGATTTTTTGAAGAAAGACTGTTTTTTTTTTTTTTTTTGATCTTTATTTAACCAGAAAGATCTCACTGAGATTAAAAATCTCTTTCACAGGAGTGTCCTGGCCAAGAATGGGCAGCAGTTACAAACACAAACTATAAAAAATTAAACAATTGTTTAAAGAGAGATGGCTGAGGGACATTACAAAAGAGAAAAGACCAGAGGAATATCACTGGAAAAAAAGTGTTATGATCAGACAAGAGCTCTAGGACCCGCGTTAAAATTAGAAAAGCTTTCCAGCGCTGGAGAGACCTAAGCGAGAAAGCCTGAAAACAGACGCTGAGGTTGCGTTGTTTCTGCAATAACAGTTTTGCTATGTTTCAAAGAACCAAGATATGCTATTGTTGTAATATTAGCTAGAGTAGGACAGTTTTGAGTGTCATTGTTTGCCTGGAGCTGGTGTAAGGCTGGCGACTAACAACCAACTCTTGTTTGTTTTTACTACCGTATGTTAATTTTTTGTTCTTTGTCATTCGTTCGTCATCTTCACTTTATTTTTCACAAAGCATTATTTTGCTAAATATGATCAAGAGAATGAAGTGAAGGGAGGGATGTGTTTGTTTGGGTTGATTTCAAATATCAACAGTGTTTTTCAGAAATCGTTTACTGCACCTTTAAGGCCCGTTCACACAAAAGAGATGGTGTGAGATGGTGGTCCAGTGGGTTAAAACATGGAACTGATATGCAGAAGGTTGCTGATTTGATCCCAGCGGTCGCCACCAGTGTGTTCTTGAGCAAGGCACTTTACTCCATGTTGCTCCAGGGGGATTGTCCCTGTAATAAGGGTACTGTAAGTCGCTTTGGAAAAAAGCATCTGCCAAATGCATAAATATAAAAGACAATAACTATAATATTTAGAGATAATGATACAGATATACCATAGTTCTAATAAATACACACCACTACTATAACGTTAAGGGCACATTAAAATGTTGGTTGGAATCACTTTCAGAATGATTTTTCCAGCTGATGAATGATAAAAACAGTGACAGCCAATCAGAATCCATCTTGATTTAAAGAGATAAAACAATAAACAGAATGATATCATGCGTAGGTGTGGACGATAATATAGTTATATTGTGTTATAGTTATTGTTCTTGGTGTGAACGGGGCTTTAATGTTATTTCTTATTTGGAATCGGCCCTCCTTTCTTCCTTCGTCACCTCCTACAAATAATTTCCATAGTTTCATACAATATTTATTTATAAACCAATAAGAAAATGTAAAATGGAGTATATATTATGAGCAAAAATAATAATTTTTATGAGTTAGTCCACTGTTCACGTGTAGCCGTGATGGCATAATAATGCACAACACAACCATAGCCATTTGAAACAAAAAAATGCAACAAAATAAAAATAAAATTGTGGTAAAAACGGCTAAATATGCCAGCTACAGTCAGTCATATCAGTGTTGGTACATAGTAATGAATGACCCAAAGATAAACGATTATGCGTAGGTGGCAGTATTTTGGAACGGTCTAATTTAGCCTATTTATAATTTATTCAGCTTTCAAGGAGGCGTACATGTTTTATGCAAAAATTAAGTACTTCCTTTCTCACTGCAACCATTCAACCCACCTTTTTATATATGCTAAAATTATCGAACTGCCATGACAACCTATTAGAGAGACACTTGTGCTGTTTTAAAAGTAGTGAATGCGTGCAGTTGTGAATGAACCAGAGAAAGACTCGTGAGTGCCAGAATGGAAAAGCTTTAATGAAAAACAGTAAACAGCCTTACTAGGAAACACTTCACAGTATTCAAAGACACAGACATACACTAAAAGAAAAGCAGCTAATCTAAGTCATGTCTTCTCTTTATGGGTTGATTATCTATTTGAAGAAGAAAAAAATACATTTGCATATCATTTATTTTTCATATGCCTTCATGAATGCTGTGGAAAATATATTTTAAGTCTGTGAGCAATAACTGAAGATCCTGGTACTGGATGAGACACTAATAAATGCTAAAATGGTCCAATAATGTAATATATTGTGTTGTGTGTTACTGCTCACTGAGCTTGTAACTGTTTTGGTTTGTGCCTCAAGGGCACTTTCTGTTTATCTCTCTTTCTCTCCTTTAGAACCTACACCCCACACGTGTACAAACATAAAACGTGTGCAACGATAGGTGACACTGTACCATTTTCCCTCCTCCACAATCAAAACTGTGCCCTTATTTGACCATTCTCACACACAAACATGTACAAAGGTACACAAAGAAAAAACACATGGGATAACTGGCTAGAGGAAATTCTGGAGCAAGGTACTGACATCCAAATATACTTCTCGAGATTAGATACGTATGAATGAATGTGTATAAACAAAAACCCATAAGTGCACGTGGCATGATTAAACAAATGGAATAATGTGCAAAGCCAAGGCATTAGCTGTAGGCCTGAGCAAATAATATACAGTAACATATCACCAGTCTTGTCTGCAATTAAACTGTGTACAATTTAATATAGATAATGTACATTTAATTAAGGTTATCTTTGACTTTTCAAATATTTTTTGCCCATCAAAGACTCAACATAGGAATTTATAAAATTATAGTTTTTAACATATAATTGTAGTCTACACTCTAAAAAAAAAAGGTTCTATATGGCACCAAAAATGGTTCTTGGCTCGTAATCATAGGGGAACCATTTTTAGTGCTATATAGCACCAATTTTGGTGCTTCAGTGGTTCTTCACCGGTTCTTTGACTAAGGTGCTATATAGCACCGCTACCATATACAGAACATGTTAAGATATGGTGCTATATAGCACCGCTACCATATACAGAACATGTTAAGATATGGTGCTATATAGCACCACTACCATATCCAGAACATGTTAAGATATGGTGCTATATAGCACCGATACCATATACAGAACATGTTAAGATATGCTGCTATATAGCACCACTACCATATACAGAACATGTTAAGATATGGTGCTATATAGCACCACTACCATATACAGAACATGTTAAGATATGGTGCTATATAGCACCACTACCATATACAGAACATGTTAAGATATGGTGCTATATAGCACCACTACCATATACAGAACATGTTAAGATATGGTGCTATATAGCACCGATACCATATACAGAACATGTTAAGATATGGTGCTATATAGCACCACTACCATATACAGAACATGTTAAGATATGGTGCTATATAGCACCGATACCATATACAG
Organism: Romanogobio albipinnatus; assembly: GCA_023566225.1. Lineage (NCBI taxonomy): Eukaryota > Metazoa > Chordata > Actinopteri > Cypriniformes > Gobionidae > Romanogobio > Romanogobio albipinnatus. The sequence continues at coordinate 15,889,551 of CM042241.1, forward strand.
AACATGTTAAGATATGGTGCTATATAGCACACTACCATATACAGAACATGTTAAGATATGGTGCTATATAGCACCACTACCATATACAGAACATGTTAAGATATGGTGCTATATAGCACCACTACCATATACAGAACATGTTAAGATATGGTGCTATATAGCACCACTACCATATACAGAACATGTTAAGATATGGTGCTATATAGCACCGATACCATATACAGAACATGTTAAGATATGCTGCTATATAGCACCACTACCATATACAGAACATGTTAAGATATGGTGCTATATAGCACCGCTACCATATACAGAACATGTTAAGATATGGTGCTATATAGCACCGCTACCATATACAGAACATGTTAAGATATGGTGCTATATAGCACCGCTACCATATACAGAACATGTTAAGATATGGTGCTATATAGCACCGCTACCATATACAGAACATGTTAAGATATGGTGCTATATAGCACCACTACCATATACAGAACATGTTAAGATATGGTGCTATATAGCACCACTACCATATCCAGAACATGTTAAGATATGGTGCTATATAGCACCAATACCATATCCAGAACATGTTAAGATATGGTGCTATATAGCACCACTACCATATACAGAACATGTTAAGATATGGTGCTATATAGCACCACTACCATATCCAGAACATGTTAAGATATGGTGCTATATAGCACCACTACCATATCCAGAACATGTTAAGATATGGTGCTATATAGCACCACTACCATATCCAGAACATGTTAAGATATGGTGCTATATAGCACCAATACCATATCCAGAACATGTTAAGATATGGTGCTATATAGCACCACTACCATATACAGAACATGTTAAGATATGGTGCTATATAGCACCACTACCATATCCAGAACATGTTAAGATATGGTGCTATATAGCACCACTACCATATCCAGAACATGTTAAGATATGGTGCTATATAGCACCACTACCATATCCAGAACATGTTAAGATATGGTGCTATATAGCACCACTACCATATACAGAACATGTTAAGATATGGTGCTATATAGCACCACTACCATATACAGAACATGTTAAGATATGGTGCTATATAGCACCACTACCATATCCAGAACATGTTAAGATATGGTGCTATATAGCACCACTACCATATACAGAACATGTTAAGATATATTATATATTAACCTTTTTAAGTGCTATATAGCACCAATTTTGGTGCTTCAGTGGTTCTTCAGCGGTTCATCAGAGGTTCTTCACCGGTTCTTTGACTAAGGTGCTATATAGCACCGCTAACTATGGTGCTATATAGCACCGCTACCATATACAGAGCATGTTAAGATATGGTGCTATATAGCACCAAAAATGGTTCCCCTATGATTACGACGAAGAACCATTTTTGGTGCTATATAGAACCTTTTTTTTTTTTTTGAGTGTATCAGAAAAATTGACAGTGGGATCTTACCATAGACTGTAAAAAAATAGGATCTTACCCAATGTTTAATTAATACTTTATTTATTTATTGAACTATTAAAGTAGAGTTTATATAATGTAACATTTAAAACAGAGACCTGTTAAAATGTATAATTCCTATTATAAATCACAAAATACAATACTATACGAAAACTATTTTTTACGTTGCCCAATGCTTCCCCAAGTTAAATATCCAGGGAACACAAATAAAGTTTTTCAGAGCGTGCACGCGGAGTCCCATGATGCTTCGCTGTGTTTGGTCAGAATTTAAATCCCAGCAGCCAATCAGAGGCGAAGATAACGAATCGAGCACAATTCAAAAAGTAGCAGCTCCTCACTGCATTCCCATCAGAGCAGCTGGCCGACGCACTTCCTTTATGCCCGTTTTATTTCAAATCCAACCGATGCGTTTTTTTGTGCTGCGAATATAGAGCTTTTAGATAAGATACAGTGTTCACTGTGGGATTTCTAGTTGGTGAAGTTATTGTTTGAATGTAGTTTTCGGTGCTTCGCAACGGATGTGGATGATTGGCGAATTGTGTGCTGTGTCGGGATAAAGAAGCAAGAAACTTCGCCTCGGTTATTTATTTTCCAAGACTCTAAAGTGCCTTATTTTACTTGAATCCTCTTGTGCAACGATGAGCGCTGGAATTGCAAAGACGGCGAAGCCACCGGCTCACTCCGACCCCAAATCTGCTCCCCTGAAAGAGATTCCTGATATTCTAGTGGATCCCAGAACCATGAAGAGATACATGCGAGGACGCTTTTTGGGAAAGGGAGGATTTGCGAAATGCTACGAAATCACAGATATGGACACAAAGGAGGTTTTCGCAGGGAAAGTGGTGCCGAAGTCGATGCTGCTGAAGCCGCACCAGAAAGAGAAAATGAGCACAGAAATCTCCATTCACAAAAGTCTCGATAACCCGCACGTAGTGGGATTTCACGGGTTTTTTGAGGATGATGACTTCGTGTACGTGGTGTTGGAAATCTGTCGGAGAAGGGTAAGAACGGGGAAACCGATTTGAAAACAGACCGTCAACGGTCAGTATTCCTGTCACTGGCTGAGAGTTACAACGCTTGAGGATTTTAACCCATTAAACGAGTTAAATCCTATTAAGATTAACAGATACTCATTTTATTTCGAATATCAATTGTTTATTCACTTTAATAATGTACAGTTACGGTATACTAAAACAATTTCTACTCACGTATGCCGATAGTGGATTTTAAACGGGAGGATGTGACGTCAGTTGATCTTGTGCTTCTCGGAGATATTGTTTAAAAAAACTTTGATTTGTTTTTAATGTAGATTTATTCATGTTTTCTGTCACTTTAGATAGTGTTCTAATCCTACCTGGTAAATAAATGATGAAAAAAAATAGAAAAATTGTATTTTGATAGAGTTCTGTGAGAACATTGTATAGATTTGTGTGTTGTAAATGAAGTTTGTTTAAACTTTCCGCCTGCTCTAGATTTTGGTACTTAATTTCTTTCTTTCCTTAGTCTCTTCTTGAGTTGCACAAGCGGAGGAAGGCAGTGACGGAGCCTGAGGCCAGGTACTTCATGCGCCATACTATCCAGGGTTGTCAGTACTTGCACAACAACCGGGTCATCCACCGTGATCTCAAACTAGGGAATCTGTTTCTAAATGATGACATGGATGTGAAGATCGGTAAGCGAGAAATGGTTGTGCTTAGCCTTTTTTTTCACCTCCTGGCCTTTTCCTTTTTTGTGTATTTTTTAAATTTGTGTTTCTCACTCTTTAGGTGACTTTGGTTTGGCCACTAAGATTGAGTTTGATGGCGAGAGAAAGAAGACCCTGTGTGGCACTCCAAACTACATTGCCCCAGAGGTGCTCTGCAAGAAAGGCCACAGCTTTGAAGTAGACGTATGGTCGCTGGGATGCATTCTGTAAGTCCCACATGGATTTACATAACGAAGCGTTTTCATAGCATTTATTGGCTTATCCTTGCACATTGACTATTTTTTTTTATAATTGGGCATGTGGTTGATAACTGAGTTATGTCCATCAGATACACATTGCTGGTTGGAAAACCACCATTTGAGACCTCCTGTCTGAAGGAGACCTACATCAGAATCAAGAAGAATGAGTACACTGTTCCTAGAGTAAGTATCTTTGCATCAGGAGTTTCCTTTTATATCACATCTCATAATCCAATCAACAACTGATGCCTAAACACCCCCCCATTGAAGTAAACCGTGAATCTGGTCAGTGAGAATCTGATTGGTTTTGTCTTGTTTAGCACATTAATCCAGTTGCTGCTGCTCTGATTCGCCGGATGCTGCACGCTGACCCTACGCTCAGACCTTCTGTGGCAGAGCTGCTGGCCGATGAGTTTTTCACCTCCGGTTACGCGCCTCTGCGTCTGCCCACTTCGTGTCTCACTGTTCCTCCCAGGTTCTCCATTGCCCCCTCCAGTCTGGATCCTGCCCTCCTTCGCAAACCCCTCTCGTCACTTAATAAAGGTATACATATAAACAAATCCATGTTTAAAATGCAAATTGTATTTTGGCACACCTGCTTTTTGTGTGTTGGATTTCAGTGTTTTTCGCCCTTTTTTTAAATTATCCTGTCACTATTGAAATAAAGTACAATGGATACCTGTATGCTTCTGTGTACAGGAACAGACAGTCCTATTGAGAAAATGGGGAAAATGGAGCAGCCACAAAGGGAAGATCTTCAGCAAAGGTTAGTTTTATCTGTTTTAATATTGGAGCTGTTTAAAGGGTTAATTCACCCCAAAATGAAAATGATCTGACGTTTCAAAAGTTCATAAAGAGATGGTAACTAATCCATGTGACTTGAGCGGTTTAGTCCAAGTTTTCTAAAGGGACTCGATCAATTTATATGATGAACCGACTGAATTTAAACTTTTTCATATAAACCTCGATCAGAGAGCATAAACCGAAGCTCAGCCGAACCTGCTTGATGTGCGAGAAATGTAATTGGTTCTTCCGGAAGCTCAAACGTGCTGCGTAACACGAGAACGAACCTCATTTGTTCTCGCATGTCAATCGAACATGCTTAAGCTTCTGTTAATCATAAATGATGTGTGTCAATGAATGTTTGTGAGAGCCTAAATTCAATCTGTTCATCACAAAGCCATTTATACCAGTCTCTTCAGAAAATTTCATATAGATTAGTTTTACCATTTCTTTATACTTTTTTCAAAGTGGTAGTTGTGTAGCTCTCAATGGAGGGACAGAAAGGTCAGATTTCATCAAACATTAGTGTGAGTAATGACAATTTTCATTTTTTGGTGAACTATCCCTTTAAATCTAGTTTTGATCACACATTTGGCCAACACTATCAAAACCATGATTAATATAGTTATGCACTCTAGTACATTTGTGTTCAATGGGTTTACATCACAATGTTAAATTTTATGCAGGGATGGAGCTGAACAACATGACTCCAACCTAAGTGACATGTTGCAGCAGTTGGTCAGTGTCAACACCGCCAGGCCTTCTGAGAGAGACTTTATTAGACAAGGTAACATGGATTCTCTGCGTCTTGCAAGTGAAGAGCTGTTGCTATGTTTTAATGGAATAAGTTGCTTGTATGATAGCAGAACTCAAAGTATACTTCATGCATTTGTACATAAAGCCAAACAAAGTGAAGTGGTGTTTGGTTAGTTTAAAAGTTACACATGCTCAACAATTGTCAAGCATAATGCAATTTTCTTTTTCTTCTTCTCCCCTTTACAGAGGAAGCCGAGGACCCTGCTTGTATTCCTATCTTCTGGATTAGTAAATGGGTCGACTACTCTGACAAATATGGTCTTGGTAAGACACCATGCTAACACTGATATATTGAAGTCAGAAGCTAAATTGGAATTTATTTTTTTTAAATTCACCAAATTTGTAACGAAAGTTACAACTTAAAAAAATCTACCACCTCAGAACGCAGGATAACATGACAACATTTATTGCATTTCATCTGTGTGCTCTGAGGTGCAAGAAGTTTATGTAGAATGGTGTCAAAGGACCATTGTATAAGCGGGATTGTGATTTTAATGCACACAGTGGTGGCACCACCCTAGCCATGGTGGATTATCCTTTACATGTTTGATTCCAATTTTCCACAAGTTTGTTCATCACAACTTAACTTGGATACTGATTAACACGTTCTCCAAAAAGATTGCCCTATTTACTGTATGCTACTGTATTTTCCCCCTTCATAGGCTACCAGCTGTGTGATAACAGTGTAGGCGTTCTGTTCAATGATTCCACGCGTTTGATCATGTATGCTGACGGTGACAGTCTGCAGTACATCGACCGCAACACAGCAGAATCCTACCTCAGCGTTCGGTCCTACCCCTCTGCACTCTCCAAAAAGGTCTGTCTGCACTTGAAAAATGTAATGCAATGAATGAGTTTCATAATTGTTTTTTGTTATCCAGGATTGCTGACTAATCACTTTATTTTATTTTTAAAAAATAAAGATTACACTCCTCAAGTACTTCAGAAATTACATGAGCGAGCACCTGCTGAAGGCTGGGGCGAATATAACACCCCGTGATGGGGATGAACTGACCCGGCTGCCTTACCTTCGTCACTGGTTCCGCACAAAAAGTGCTATCGTGCTGCACCTGAGCAACGGATGTGTGCAAATCAACTTCTTCCAGGTGAGAAACCACCTTGTTTTGGGACCTATGAAAAGTTTTTTGGACTTCGATTTTAATGTTTAAATTTAAATGTTATAATGTCTAATAGTAAACGTTTTTAGTGGCCTATGAAATGCGTTTAATCTTTATTTTTTTATAACTTTAATTAAATTACTTAACTTATTATTTTAAAAGTAGGGCCCTATGAAATGCTTTTTTTCTTCTTTCAAATCTTTCTGGATTTGATTGAATACAAATTTGTCTCGTGGTTAATGTAAGGGAAGGTTTATCACGGAAAAATTGTATCGTACCATGTCCACTCTATAAATGGCTTTCTTACCTGTACATGACTGCATTCAGAATGGCATTTTCTGTAGTGCACCTGGGTACTTATGGCATATCAAACTAAATGCAGGAGGAGCCAAACTGACACCGTGAACTCACCATTTTCTTTTTGTGCCCTCCAGGACCACACTAAGCTTATTTTGTGCCCCCTGATGGGAGCAGTGACATACATCAATGAGAAGCGAGAGTTCTGCACCTATAAGATAAGCTTAATCGAGGAGTTTGGCTGCTGCAAAGAGTTGGCCAGCCGTTTGCGCTACGCTCGCAACATGGTGGAGAAGCTCATGTCCTGCAAAAGCACTGCGGCAGCCACTACTTCCGACCGCTAACTCACTGACGTCACAAATTGTATAGCTATGAGGTCCCTATCGATTCTGGTCTCCCTCAATTGAGTCTGAGGGCTCTTCAATATTCCAGCAGCAGGACTTTGTTGTTTACTCTATCACTTGTTTTTCTGGGTTGGGGAGTTTGTGACCATGTCTGCTATCTGTATCATGTGAATGCTCTTTTGTACATGTTTTAATGTTTTAGAACTTGTCTGTTTACCTTTTTGACTGTTCCTTGTATAAAAGCTTTTGGACATTAATCTTTTAATTTGTAAGAGAATATTTTAAATAAGTTGGTATTCCAAAATAAAGATCGTTTTAGAGAATTTGTGATTATTAGATGCTGTTAATGATAATTACGAGTTTAATTAAAATATAAGTGTATTTTGGAAATAAGTGTGTTTGATACTGTTTACTATCTATTAACCCCTAATATTTCACTCATTCAGATGATCACCCCCACCCACCACATTTTAATAACATAATTGATGTGAGGTCCACTTTGTTTAGTAAGGTTATTAATTGGCAGTTTTTTTGTTATTGGTCAAACCCTGAAAGACAATTTCGCAAGTGGTTTATTTTTTTTTTTAGTTTGAATAAAATAGTGTGGTAAACATAAGTTGATGATACTTGATGTTTAAATTACACGCATACCCCAAATGTTCTTATCTAGTAACTTGTTAGAAACATTGTTAAAACAGTGGCTTCAAAATTGAAGCTCTCTTCACACTGTTCTTGAGCTAATCTGAAGGCCACACAAAGTTTGGAGGTCTATCTATTGACTGGAAATTTGGTGACTTCTGCGCACTGTGTGCCTCAGCATGTGCTGACCCCGCTTACCACTTTGGCCCACCATGGCCTACCACTTTGTGGCTGAGTTGTTGTTGCCAATTGCTTCCACTTTGTAATACTACCCCTAACAGTTGACTGTGGAATATTTAGTAGTGAGGAAATTTCACAAATGGACTTAAACAGGTGGCAACCCATCACGGTCCCACGCTTGAATTCACGACCCATTCTTTCACAAATGTTAGTAGAAGCAGTCTGCATGCCTACGTGTAGGGGTGTCCCAATACAGTGTTTTGCATATTTCTGCATTAGAGGAATGACTTTGCCACAAGCATATGTACTTTCTAAGCTTATGTTTTAAGACAGCATGTTCAAATAAGACAATGTTTGAGTGAAGACCATGAGAATGATTGCACCACTATGGAGTGTCACTTAATTGTGTCCTCTTAGTAGTGTTTATTCACATTGCCATTAAGTGCACAAACAAACATTTACTGTCTGCTATTCCTTTTAAGCTTGCAATTTGCTTCTGTCAGTAACCAAGACCAACTGTATTATCATTAAGAGTAATGCTGGCCATCACAAAGCTGACAAATTATTTAAAATATTTTCAGTATATTTGCAAAATAACAGCATATACCACAACATATTATGGACTAGATGGGATATACTTGTTCTGTTAAGAGCTGAAGATTTATTATGGATAAAGGAAAACTAAAATGCAAACAAAATGCGTAAAAAGTACAGTTTATTTTATTTGTGCACTAAGCAAAAAACCAGAGTATCACTGCCCAAAGTGTTTTTTCCAGGGCACCAAGTCAGTGTAAAACATGTTTAATTAGATTTTTTTTCTTCATGTAGTTACATAAAGTTGGCCAATAGTCTGTTGTAGATGCTATAGTAAAATGGCACATAAAGGTACCATGGTATTAGCATGTTTTTTGTACATGCACCATGGTAATATAATGATAATTTGGAGTACCTTGTAATTATCACAGTGTGAGACCGCCTGATACAATCAGTATTTTGTGCAATGAAAATCCAAAACAAACCTGTTTGCATCGACATTAATCTGAATCAAGTATAACCATTCTTGGTAGTTGCACAGATTTTTGGTTTTGTTTGGTAAAACATAGTATACATTTACTCAACATTTGGTAGAAAAACAAAGGCACTAGTATTTCCACATTTGGAGAATATTTCCAGTGGCAAAAATCCTCAACACTTAATTTATAAAAATATTTCTTTTTTTAAACTAGCAGTATAAAACTAGTGTACAGCAGGCAGTAAAAAATACTTCAATGAAACCATATTTGTGTTTTAAAGCTGTAACATCGAGAGATGAGGGTGAAACTGCATGTGTGGTACACTGTAAAAGATCATAAATGTAGCATGAAGCTGCAATTAAAACCACAAAGGGGGAAAAAAAACAGTCCCAATTTACCTGAATCACACAAATACATGTACAGAACACTTGGTGTACAATATGACACAAAAATAAATATTTTTTAGTCCACAAATTATCAAAGATCTTCATATATCTGCAAATATCAATGGATTGTGATCATTCTTTTAGCATGTAACCTGGCTAAAGTAATAGTTCACCCAAAAAAAGAATATTCTGTTTATGCTCATTTATTAATGACTCTCTGTCTGTTTTGGCTTCAGAACACTTGGAATATACTGCACAAGATTTATGACTTTTTTTTAGAGTATTTTTTGACTTTTCACCCTTTTTGAAACTTGAAAGCATTAAATTAATTGTAATTGAAACTTTCTCCTTTTTTTTCATATGACTTTAGAACAACATGAGGGTGAATATGATGACAGAATTTTAATTTTGCCGTGAGTTATCCCTTTAAGAAACCATAATACAATACAAAAATACTTTTACCATGCAGAATTCTACCTATTAAGAATATAAGTAGTTGGCTGGAGATTCCATAATCTTGCGTGTTAAAATCCAAAACTAAAATAAAACAAACTGACAGAAATGGTGGAACATATGCCAATCTATTGGCTGATGTCAGCTTATTAGAAAATATGGCCTTTTTTATTTCTTTGCTATTTGGTTCCAGCAGCAAACAATGGCAGCTTTGTAAAAGCCCATTAATACACTCAGTAACTCACTTGTTTAATCTGACCTATAAAACCTGTCTCTATAAAAGCATAGGCATAAAAAAATCAGCAGGCCCATTGAGATGTTTAGGAGAAAATGTCCATAGTGCCCTAGAACAAAATGTGCTCACAGTTTTGAATTGTAGATCGATAGTTTAGTCTAGTCTAGTCCTCAAGGTCTCCATTTCCTCAAGCACCCTACTTTTCCTCTGCAGTCCAGTGTAGGAAACAAACAAGCATGTCTCTGTGGATGTTTAGTGGTGGTAGTATGGGTGAAACAGTCTCTCAGGGGCACAGATGCTAAGCGCTGAATGTGTGTGAAGCAGTAACCGGGGGAAACGGGAGGTAAAATATACCACAAAACCATCAGGGACTTCACCGAGAGCTATCTGAACCTCTGATGGGAGTTCATGGTAATGATGTTTCTGTTGAAAAACATTAGAAGAGAGGTTATTATATCATATTATATCATTATTCAAAAGATTGGGGTCATTAAAATTTGTATAAATTTTTTAAAGAAGTACTTTTATTCAGCAAAGAGGCTACGTGAGGCTAGAGCTGATTTTATTGAAAATGATATGCTCCAATTTGTTAAGGGTGGGAAAATGTGTGTATTTAACGCAGCCGTCACTAGTAGAAGGGAACACTAGCGGATGGATTGAAGAAACCGTAGATTATTGTTAGTGCTGTTTGAGAGCTGACCTTTTAGTCTGTTTCTATTAATAACCTTTGTTTTAATCACGTTCTTAAAGTCCCCATGAAATCAAAATGGAAGTTTTTTGGCTTTTAGTAAGAATATGTTAGCTTTACTTTTATATCTAAGCTAGTGTGCTCCAAAGCAAAATTTAGAAGATATAAGCTTTCCAAACATACAGTCTCTTACTTACGCCAATATGGATAAATGAACATCACTCCGGACTTCAGCTTCTCATCAGATTTTCTGTCAAATCAAATGCTCTCTAGAATCTAAAGCGTCCCGCCCCCTACATTATAAATAGACACTGAATCTGTCACTTGTTCACACATTTACTGTTTTTACATGTTCTACATGGTGAATGGCACATAATGCACTATATAGGAGATAGGGAACGATTCAGACAGTGTAAATATGCTTTCCATTAGGGTAAATGAAGTCTAGTTTCACGTCAGTGTCATGTGAACAGCGCACACACAGTCTGCTCCGGTCCAGAGACACAGAGCTGATCATATGCGCGAGTCGGTGCAGACCAGAAAACATATCAGAGCATTTGAATTCTGCACAGACTGCTGTATTTTAAAGCGATATGGAGGATATTAGGAGGAGAAACGGTTAGACAGACCTGGCATTAGAAACAGCACTGATGTCTACGTATTAAGTCTAAAAGGAGAATCTATTATACTTTTGCTGTCATAAGCCGTGAAATGCGGCTTTACTGAGCTCAATGGCTCTGGCTGAGCTGAGAAGTTAAACAAAATGGCCATTTTAAAAAAGGGGAGGAGCTGCTCGATATTGTCTTCCTGTTTCAGTGGAAATTGCACGATTCAAGACACGTCAGTGGGTCTTTAAAGGAACAGGCCGACTTTTTGGGACTTTATTTTATTCACCGTATCTCCCAGAGTTAGATAAGTCCATACATACCATTCTCATCTCCGTGCGTGTCATAACTCTGTCTGACGCACCCACCGCTAGCCTAGCTTAGCACAAAGACTGGAGGTAAACGGCTCCAGCTAACCTACTGCTCAATAAGTGACAAAATAACTCCAACATTTTCCAATTGACATGTTGTGATGTGTATAAGTACATTGTGTACTAAGACTGACGGAAAATGAAAAGTTATGATTTTCTATACCGATATGGCTAGGAACTATACTCTCATTCCTGCGTAATAATCAAGGAACTTTGCTGCCATACCATGGGTGACAATGATATTACGCAGCGCCGCAACGTTTAATTTTCCGTCGGTCTTAGAACGCGATGTGACTATACAGATCACAACATGTAAATGTAAATATTAAAATGTTGGGGTTATTTTGTCACTTATTGAGCAGTAGGCTAGATGGAGCCGTTTACCTCCAGTCTTTGTGCTAAGCTAGGCTAGCGGTGGGTGCATCAGACAGAGTTATGGCACGCATGGAGATGAGAATGGTATGTATGGACTTATCTAACTCTGGGGGATACGGTGAATAAGATAAAGTCCCAAAAAGTCAGCATGCTCCTTTAAAGGAATAGTTCAACCAAAAGTAAAAATTCTGTCATCATTTACTCAAGTTGTTCTAAAGTTTATTTGTTGAGTAAATGATGACAGAATTTTTATTTTTGGGTGAACTATCCCTTTAACACTATTTATTTGCACACCTGTTTTAATAAACATCGGCTATGTTTCCATTCTTTCCATCATGGAGTGATTCTCCTTGTGACCGCTTGCGCTTAAGTCCTTATCACATTTTGTTTTTGCTGTACTTTTGATCAAATAAATACAGCCTTGGTGAGCATAAAAGACATTTCAAAAATCTTACCAACCCCAAACTTTTGAATGGTATATATGATATTATATTAATTATATTATTAGAGCAATGTGGATTGTTTTGTGTGATTACTGACTGTTGTATGCAGTAGAAACACATTAAAGTTCTAAACACTTACTTTATTTCTCATTGCTCTAAGTAGGTCTCTCACAGAGTTTCCTTTATATGTACGAAATTTTCTAAGATCTGCCAGATGGAAAAAGGTTCATATTAGACATGCAAATTTATAGACATGAATAAACATGGTTTGAAACATTGTTCATTTCACATACATCAAAACATTCCATTTTATTCAATATTTCTATAAAATTCTTGAAGTAGCAGCGCTTACCAGCCTGCAGTGGTGCTGAGATGTGCATCCTCCAGTTGGTTCTTACGACAGACCTGCCTGAGTTCTCCAGACGGGCCACTACAGCGCTGTCTGCTGGCTCCTTCTCTATTCTGTCACTGACATCCTATAGCCAAAGAATAAATTCACTGTCTCACTATACCCTTCAACATACTTCACTGAACACACGCACACGCACACGCACACACCTGAAAGAACTGCAGTTGTTTCTCCGGACTCCAGAAGAAGGGATGTTTGAGGATGGACGCTGCTGAAGGACGGGTCTCTGGTTCTGCACTGATCATCTGCTCAATCAGATCTCTGCCAATCACGTCCTCTACAAACACAAAACAGCCATGAAACCATTAAAGGGATAGTTCACCCCAAAATGAAAATTCTGTCATCATTTACTCACCCTTATGTTGTTCCAAACCTGTAAGAGTTTCTTTCTTCTTTTGGACATAAACAACAGGAGGGTGAGTAAATAATTACATCATTTTTCAATGCATACAAAACATTTATTTGACCTAATTCATAGTTTTCACGTGACGTCACACGCAAATCAAGGCTATCCTCCACTGCCCGCCAGTCATTTTTTTACAAGGTTTGTATTAATGCAGTAAGACTGCAAGTCGCGTTTCCATTACAGATTTGCGCAAAACTTTTGCGATATTTTCTAAAAGTCGATAAAAAAATATTGCGAAATGACGGCGTTTCCATTAACTGATGTTATGCGACTAAAACCATTTTTTTCATCTCGTGATAAATCATTCCAAAAATCATGCTAAGCATGTTCTTAGGTTTATGTGTATCCCAGCCACCGCACGCCATTACTATTAATGAGACGTGTGCGTTATCCAAGCTCCTTATACTTGAGCGGCACACATGAGGTGTTATGTTAAATTGTGGCATTTTTTATTCTATTGTTTTTTATAAGTTTAATAAAGAACTCGTCTTCTGTCCAAACACACCATCATGTATAAAGAATGAGACTTTTACATCCGCAGGTTATTGTGACGCATTGCCACATACAGAGACGAGCGAAAAGTTTGAATTTGATGGTGTAACTCAAAGGTTTTTTTTACCACTTCGTTATTTTGGCTTGGAATTTCGTTTGTTGTAAATATAAACTGAATTTAGAAATGCTTTTGAAATGAAAAACTTTTCGTTTAATAAACAAAATATATTTTTGAAATGAAGACAGTGTTTGGAGTGCAAAATAATCCGTTCCCTGAGTTACGGCCTTTGCTGTTATTGAGTGTACACAAATAAAAGTAGACAGTTTACTGTTTATAATTACGTCTTGCACTTAGCCTATCTGTATAGTTAGGCTATGTCTAAATATTATAATCTTTTAATTTCATATGTTGATTATGAAAAGCGAGCAGCATGAGTAGCCTAAGGCACATAATCAGATGCGCATATGTCTGGGGACATGGATTGAGCATTTCATTAAATTGTGTTTTCTAGAAAGTCTTAATTTAAAATTAATTTCGTTTTGTATGAATTGTATTTTAATTTTGATCAATGTTTAATCAACTATTTGGCTGTATATTTAATAAATAAGAAGCAAAAGATCGTCGGGAATGGATTGACGTGCTGGCCTGTTTCCTCAGTCTTTGAGCAAGGCTGAAACTATAGCGTCTTCCTGTTTTAATACATTTCTTGAATATATGTCTTAATTACAGTAGGCCAATAGATAGTTATGATATTTGTGGTTGCACCGGGGTCCGTCATTATAAAGTTACGGCACTTTCCTTATTAGGAGAAAATATATGTCGTTTTAACGACATAAGATCTCGTTATTAGACATACTTGAGTGGGAAAAAAATAATATGTAGGCCCTATGTGGGGGCAATGCGTGACCGTACCAGCTGACCTGTAAATGCGAAAAAACTGTTTCCATTGCAGTTTCGCGAAAATTTCCTTTTTCGAATTGCCTGAAAAACCACCTCATGCGAGCGTAAAAACCTTTTTGCGATATATGGGAGTTTTTGCGAAATTGACGCGTTTCCATTGGGCGTATTTTCAATTTTCAATTTGCGCAATTTGAAAGGTAATGGAAACGCGGCTACTGATATTAAAATACCAAATTCAATATACACCTTATTGATGTTGCATACTTTGTACAGGAAAGCAAATTAACACAGTTAATATTCTGCAACACAAGGTTTCTCGTTAAGCAAAAAAGAAAAAGGGGTTGCGTTCATATTCTTGACTCATCTGCTCGCCCAGATCATCGAAAAGGTGTAAACTGAATTTGAATTTTAATGTCACTGTTTTAGTACATTTCGGCACTTTAAGGGTGGGTTGCACTAAGGATTCTTAAGCCTGTCGTCAGTTCACCCTCCATCTGCTACTTGATCAGCTCTATAATTCTAACGATTTTATTGCGTAATTAATCGGTGTTTAAAATTAACTTGATTTAAATTAAAACCCATATCAACAAATCCTAGATTAGTGTTAAACTTTGCTTAATTGAATCTTTATTGGTGAAACTCACCCTATAGTGTTTTTCACGTTAAGCGTTTTAAAAACGTCCCGCTGTTTTTAGTGATTGAAATACTGCAGCAGGTGCAGCATATGGATCATAAGTGCCCAAAACGTGCATCTTGTTTACATATTTTTGTTTTAAGATGGAAATTTGACAGGCTTGTGCTGGGGTTCCATGGCGGTTTTGCCCTCCAAGGCTTCACGATAGTCACGTGACTGAAAACTATGAATAAATATCAAAAATTGATCAATAATATTTTGAAAATAGTAAATTATTCATTGACAAGGCTGATTTTAGAATTGATTTATTGAAGGGGTCCTATTTAGTTTTTTAAGACGTTCTTTAGTTTGTAATGTTGCCGTTTGAGCATGAAAAATTTCTGTAAAGTTACAAAGCAAAAAGTCCAGTTTGTGAACTCCCCAAAAAGCCTTGAGTTTAGTCTTGAGTTTTCTTTTTGGAATGTACACGTCACAATATTCTTCATTTGAATAATTTCTACCCAAGTTATATGCAATAACGGGACGAGGCCTGGTTGAGTTGCATTAGTAATGAGTGAACTTGCTTTTTTATGGTTAAAGGCATGATATTTCCAAAACTCGCTCGAAGTGGTGGACCAATCAAAATACACTGGTCCAGCTGACCAATCAGAGTCACACTGATCGATCGGCTGGGCTGATTGGCTGGCTGGACCAGTGTATGGAAGGAGGGGCTTCATAGAGACCAGAACTAAACAGGGATGAATATTTTGGAAGCATCGTTAGCCAACTATGGTCGCAAGTTCCATCGTTATCAGCAAAGTTCAATGAGTCGGTGTTTCCCGAAACCATAGTTACAATGAACATTCGCAAACAGCATCGCAAAGTTGTGTGGTTGGAGTGACAGCTCTCGACCTGTGGTTAGAAGCCCAGTTTCTTGTTTGCATGACATGCGGACTTAATAAATCCTTATCTTGAGCAAAATAACCAAGTTGACATTCATTAAAATCTATATATTTTGTTTTAAATACATACAAATGTAATTTACGTCTTTTGGTTTGTCAAGAGATTTAAAGCACCGTTTTTGAAGAGCGGGCATGTGTGTATGTGCTCTAGTATGCAAGAACGAGCCTATGATTGAATCTGGAAATAAAGCAAAATAACTGAGAAAACTCCACCAATGTGTGACATCATTAACCAACGTGGTTGAATGACAAATTTGCGACAATATCGCGACTAACTTGTTAAATTCTTCAACGATGCGACAATATGGTTTCGTCGCGACTAGCTTGTTGAATTCTTCAATGATGCGACAATATGGTTTCGTCGCGACTAGCTTGTTGATTTCTTCAACGATGCGACTATATGGTTTTGTCGCGACTAGCTTGTTGAATTCTTCAACGATGCGACAATATGGTTTCGTCGCGACTAGCTTGTTGAATTCTTCAACGATGCAACAATATGGTTTCGTCGCGACTAGCTTGTTGAATTCTTCAACGATGCGACAATATGGTTTCGACGTGACTAGCTTGTTGAATTCTTCAACGATGCGACAATATGGTTTTGTCGCGACTAGCTTGTTGAATTCTTCAACGATGCAACAATATGGTTTCGTCGCGACTAGCTTGTTGAATTCTTCAACGATGCGACAATATGGTTTCGACGTGACTAGCTTGTTGAATTCTTCAACGATGCGACAATATGGTTTCGTCGCGACTAGCTTGTTGAATTCTTCAACGATGCGACAATATGGTTTCGACGTGACTAGCTTGTTGAATTCTTCAACGATGCAACAATATGGTTTCGTCGCGACTAGCTTGTTGAATTCTTCAATGATGCGACAATATGGTTTCGTCGCGACTAGCTTGTTGATTTCTTCAACGATGCGACTATATGGTTTTGTCGCGACTAGCTTGTTGAATTCTTCAACGATGCGACAATATGGTTTCGACGTGACTAGCTTGTTGAATTCTTCAACGATGCGACAATATGGTTTCGTCGCGACTAGCTTGTTGAATTCTTCAACGATGCGACAATATGGTTTCGACGTGACTAGCTTGTTGAATTCTTCAACGATGCAACAATATGGTTTCGTCGCGACTAGCTTGTTGAATTCTTCAACGATGCGACAATATGGTTTCAACGTGACTAGCTTGTTGAATTGTTCAACGATGCAACAATATGGTTTCGTCGCGACTAGCTTGTTGATTTCTTCAACGATGCGACAATACAGTTTCGACGTGACTAGCTTGTTGAATTCTTCAACGATGCGACAATATGGTTTCGATGTGACTAGCTTGTTGAATTCTTCAACGATGTGACAATATGGTTTCGACGTGACTAGGTTGTTGAATTCTTCAACGATACGACAATATGGTTTCGTCGCGACTAGCTTGTTGATTTCTTCAACGATGCGACAATATGGTTTCGACGTGACTAGGTTGTTGATTTCTTCAACGATGCGACAATATGGTTTCGTCGTGACTAGCTTGTTGATTTCTTCAACGATGCGACAATATGGTTTCGATGTGACTAGCTTGTTGATTTCTTCAACGATGCGACAATATGGTTTCGACGTGACTAGCTTGTTGAATTCTTCAACGATGCGACAATATGGTTTCGTCGTGACTAGCTTGTTGATTTCTTCAACGATGCGACAATATGGTTTCGATGTGACTAGCTTGTTGATTTCTTCAATGATGCGACAATATGGTTTCGTCGTGACTAGCTTGTTGAATTCTTCAACGATGCGACAATATGGTTTCGACGTGACTAGCTTGTTGAATTCTTCAACGATGCAACAATTTGGTTTCGACGTGACTAGCTTGTTGAATTCTGCAACAATATGGTTTCGACGTGACTAGCTTGTTGAATTCTTCAACGATGCGACAATATGGTTTCGACGTGACTAGCTTGTTGAATTCTTCAACGATGCGACAATATGGTTTCGACGTGACTAACTTGTTGAATTCTTCAACGATGCAACAATATGGTTTCGACGTGACTAGCTTGTTGAATTCTTCAACGATGCGACAATATGGTTTCGACGTGACTAGCTTGTTGATTTCTTCAACGATGCGACAATATGGTTTCGATGTGACTAGCTTGTTGAATTCTTCAACAATGCAACAATATGGTTTCGACGTGACTAGCTTGTTGAATTCTTCAACGATGCGACAATATGGTTTCGTCGCGACTAGCTTGTTGATTTCTTCAACGATGCGAAAATATGGTTTCGTTGCGACTAGCTTGTTGAATTCTTCAATGATGCGACAATATGGTTTCGTCGTGACTAGCTTTTTGAATTCTTCAACGATGCGAAAATATGGTTGTCGCGACTAGCTTGTTGAATTCTTCAACGATGCGACAATATGGTTTCCTCGTGACTAGCTTGTTGATTTCTTCAACGATGCGACAATATGGTTTCGTCGTGACTAGCCTGTTGATTTCTTCAACGATGCGACAACATAGCTTTGTCGCGACTAGCTTGTTGATTTCTTCAACGATGCATCATACTATGGTAGTTGCGTAGCAAGTTACGTTGTTGTATGAGATATGCACCAAGCATTACTGAAAGACTGGGATGTGAAGTGCTTCAAACTACGTAACGTGCAAATCATCTAGTAGATGCCAAAAACAAAATCAAGGCTGTCAAAAAGGGCATAATAGGTCCCCTTTAAAAGACACTTCTTAATCAGCCAAAAACAGTTATTAGTTGTTGCCAATAATTTCAACATTACCAAATTAATTGGCCATTTGTTCAGTCGATTTATTCTCAAATTTTGCAAAGCCAGTAATTAGAAAAAACAACCCTACAAACAAATCTTTTCTGCTGATGGGACTTTTTGTGTGACATTTATGTCAGTGATAAGAATTTCTAAACAAAGCTGGACACTGAAAAAGAGAGAATACAAGCACATTAAAGCATGCACACAAACCATGTATATCCTCCATAAAGTGGTCGAGGTTATAGACACCAGTGAGGATATTAGATTGACGCCGCAGAGTGTCACCAAACGGATGCTGTCCTTTGGACGTCACATAATAAAACACACATCCGGCAGAAAATATGTCCACTGCACTCGTCTGAAGAGATAAAAATAGAGGAAATAAGAAACAATGCAATCAATTCCAATGAAATATATGAATATATCTTATTAAGTTTTTAAAATTCAGTCCACCACAGTATCTGTTTTTTAAACTCAACGTGTGACGTGTGTGTTTGTATGCAAGTCGTACAGGGTTCCCTTTTGGTGCATTTATGAGTAATTCAGGGGCAATCCAGCCTTCGGTTCCTGGTATTCCAGAGCGTAGGCTGAAACTATGGCGACCATCTGGAAGCTTCTTACACAAGCCGAAATCTGAGATCACCGCCCGGACTCGACCCAATGCCCCCGGGAGGGAGAGCAAAATATTCCGTGGCTTTAAATCCCTGTGAACTGAGAACGAGAGGGTCACGTAATTACAAATGACAGTGGGTTGCATATATGCCATCACCATCCAGTTACTCATTTAATAAACATCAGTGCAATGCAATACTAGCATCTGCAACTTTAATGCATTTTTATGTAGTTACAGGAAGGAAGTTATTGTTGGAATTATTGCTATGACAACAGTGACTCACCAATGTTGAGGGAGTGAAGGTGAGTGAGGCCACACATCGTCTGGTCCAGCAGAGACACTGGGTTCAGGTTTAAGTAAGGACAGCTTGGGTCTTCCACATACTACATACAAAAACAGAAAAACACAAATCAGAGTGCATGGAAACAGATATGTTGTGATTATACAGCTGAAAATACGGTTGATTATACAGACAAAACTGAATACTGAAAATGTGATACAGTTTTTCTTTATCCTTAACCCGTCTTTTAAAATGAAGCATTTTTTATATTTGTCACATCTTGAATATAAGTCATTTCACTTGGCGACCATCTTTGAAACACCTCTTCAGTCATGCGTATTCCCCTCTGAATGGGGAAACATAAAATTCTCAAATTCAAATTCTCTAAATTCTCTTGACTCTTGAAATCACCAATGAAATCTGACAAAAAACTGTCTCATAAATTTTGTTTCTAAACGCTCAAATCATGACGAAATAACAATTTTTTTAAAAAGAACACTGATTGTTTTTATAGAAACCGGAGTTTCTAAAGGCAGCTGCAGTTTGGCTGGTTTATTTAGAAGGATGGACTTATTCCGCCATATTGTGCGTTAATGCCATTCTTATTAATGTGGCTGTGTCCGAAAGCTTAAAAATGCTGCCTTCAGAGGATGCATTGCAAGGTAGGAAGGTATCAAGGCATGTTCGAATCCAGTGTTAGCTCCACTTCCTGTCTCCCGAGATTGATCCTGATCATTTTTTGAAGGTAGCTTAGATGTATCCTTTGCTGTCTTATATATCTCACAATCCTGTGCTTTCCATTCTGTGACAGTTGAGTTAAAAACAAAGATGGCGTCTGCAGTTGATGGTCAGTTTGTGTGTAAATGTACATTTTTGATTGTTTTCCACGTCTGCTGTCATTTCTAGCTAGAAATGACTATTGTAGTAATTAAATATTTGCTTAGTTTTCACCAAAGCTTTTTCTATTTTTCTGTATCATTAAAACGTTACGCTGCCTCAGAAGTCTGTCTGAAATCAGTTTCATGAAGAAACCTTCATGCATTGCCTGCAAAGTCATTGCCTGATAGGGCAGCGAGGCAACAAGTCAGTTCTCGGAAACAGCCAATGATAGGCAGTCTTTGTATATCTAAAGTCTTGATATAAATGCATTTTCATTTGCCATATGCAGATCATTTTAAGCAAAAAATCTTACTAGTTTAATTTTATTTCCTATTTTCAGCAAGTGTTTATGATTTAGGCTATTGTTACCTAAGAATTGGTATACATCATAAAAAATTATGTTAATTGAAATAAAATAAATACAAATATTAGATGAAAAAACTTAAAAACATTATTTACTACATATATTAGTAAAATTATTCAAACTGAAATAAAATCGAGATAAATACAAATATTAAAAAAAACCTAAAAATAAACATGACAAACACACATAGCTAAATTACTAAAACTTAAAATCTAAATAAATAAAAAATAATGGCTAATTCAAAATACTAATAAATACTATAATAGTATATTAATAATACCAACATAACTATAACAAACCAACATTAATAACTGCATGGAAAAAACAATTTGTGTTTTCAAACAATTTTTCTTGTCTGTCATTGGTTGATTGGTTGAACAGATTGTAACCTTTCAAATCTAATTATAAAATTCTCGTGTAGACAGATTTCACAAATCACGATAAAATAGTGAAAAGTGGATTCGAATTAGAAAGATTAGAATCACTTGAAACCATTCTACACACACACACACACACACACACACACACACACGCACACACACACACACACACACACACACACACACACACACACACACACACACACACACACAAACGCACACACACTCATTGAAACACACCTGCTGGAGTGTGGCGGCACACAGCTCTATGGCAATGTAAGTGAACTGTCTGTCCCGCTCTGTGCAGAAGTAACGGATGACGTTGGGATGCTCGTCTGATTCACGGAGGAGCTGGACCTCTCGCTCCGCAAACTCTACACACTCTGGAAGGATACGCTTTACCGCCACACGCCGACCATCAAAATGACCCCTGTGTGCACAAAACCAGTGAATTTAGGGTAAAGAACAACCATCCAACCAAACCAGTGAACAAAACCAAAATGCTCAATTACAAAACCTTAAAGGGGTACTTCGCTGCTTTTTCAAATGTGGCTGCCTATGCAATAGCATTACATTTTTTATTTCGTTTTTTAAAAAGATGCTACCTGACTAGAGAAAACCAGTCTTCTAGTCAAATGCTGTCTGCCTTGCTTTAGTAGGAAATACTTCTAGGCAAACTTTAAAATGGTGTCCACTTGTATTGTTCCTGGGTGCAAGAATTCAAAGAGTAAATGTTTTGCGGGAGTGAGTTACTTTCGGTTTCCAGTGAAGGATCCGTTGTAGGCAGTGGCTAAAGGCCAAAAAGAATCGTAAATACGGTTGTAATATGTTTGTAGTCAATATTTCAAACTGGATGACCACGAACACAGGCCAAACGGAGGGAAAAATTTAAAGAAACTGCAGTTCTGTCAATTCCGCCTGAAACAAAACACTGTCGTACAGGTAAGAAAGCTGTTGCCATTAGTGTTCCATTTTTTACCATAATGCTGTTTATGGAGTAGATGAAGTACGATACAAATTTTAATGATAAACCTACCCTTACAATAACTGTTCTGTTAATAACCCTCTGCCGATCCGACTGGCGGGATACAAAACTGCGGAAGTATAATCTGTAGTTTTCACGGAAAATCTTGAGCTGTCAAATGTCCTCTGGATGATGCATTTTGCTTCATCTGGCTGACTTTTGCTAACAAATAAACATGAATTTCTCTGCCCAGGTAACATGGATAACGAGTAAACATTGTTCATTTATTTACATATACAACCGACATTGTGACAATACAAAGCGGGTTGAAAATTGCCGAAGTTAAACTTTACCTTCACAACACAGTATAAGCAAACTAGCATCACAATCCATGAAAACCCACCGGAACACAAAGGTTCCCGCCGTCCCATGACCCAACACCTCAGCAGGACTGAAAGAGATTTTACCAACTTCCACAACGTCATGTTGTTCATCTGAAAAATATGAACACATAAATAGCAATGCTATGCACTGGGGAAAGAGCTAAGAAATGATACATCTGACATTAGTTACTCACTTTAAAAACACACAATTAACTAAAATTTGCATTATAGTGAATAACATATAGGTTTGTAAATTAAACAAACTGCTTATTTAGATAAATAGAAATAACAATGGGCCTCACTCACGAAATACAAGCAGAACAATTTTTTGAGTAAATTATTTGTTAAATCCTTCTTATAATCAGTTATAGAAACCAACAATTTAATAAAGGATAGCTTTACTTCTTGGATTTAATTGTATTTACACAGAAATTATTTTTTGTGTTTCATTAATGAGGCTCAGTAGAATAGATTCCATACTCTGTGATTGGCTGGCTGTTGTTATTGGGGCGGAGTCTTTGCTTGAGAATGGCCGTGTTTGATTGGATGCAACAGAACTAGTCTTCTCTGAATTGCTGTTGTTGTAGTAGGATGATGTTGAGGATGGAGAGTTGGATTCTGTGGGAGTGCTCTGATTGGTCATCCCGAGCAGAGGGTTGGAATCCACTGGCTCGTCAGACCTCTGGGATATTTTGACAGGCTGTTCGAAAAGAGAACAACAAACTATTTTTACAATTTTTTAAGTGCAATTGCTTATATTATATATGTATAGGCCATATATATATATATATATTATACTTGATTAAAACTATTTTTTCTGTGATTAATCGCCATTAAAACACTTACATTTGTATACATTTTAGAACTTTTTAAAGTATTTTATAATGTAATAATTTCACAGTTAATCTCTAAATTATTGGAGAGGTTTTTTTTAAAGTATATTTTAAATACTTGACTAATGGCATCTTTTTTATGAATGAAGGCCAGTACCACCGATACTAATACTGCTACTGATGTCTCAATGAAAATAATTTTTTTTCCTCCCGGGATTGAACAAAAGTCCAGCAGAACACGCGTTCGCAATGTTCAGAGGGTTAACCGGACTGAATGAGAGGAGGCGGGTGCGTGTCACTCGCTGTCGGTCGGAGAGGAGAGCGCAGCTGATATCGATACTGTAGAAAATGAGTATTGTATCATTTCAGATATTTCAGTATCGATACATAGCGAAATATGGATATTTTTGACAACACTAGTAGGCATACACACAGGTTCGAAGACTCATTCTCTCGCCCCCTACAGTGCAATTCGGCTAGGTGTACATCCGCGCTAAAATATCAAAGTGAAAGTCATCATAGTTTGCGTAGTATAGACCCAGCTCCCAACCCAACTTTGAGAATAGATTAACGGCGATATTTTTTTAATCGCCCGATAAGAGTCTCGCGTTAACACAGCACGTTAACGCCGATAACGGCCGACCACTAATATATATATATATATACCACTAATGATGAATAAATGATATATTCATTAACATCAGAAGGTTACTTTAGATCAGGGGTGTCCAACCCTGCTCCTGGAGAGCTACCGTCCTGCAGATTTCAGTTCCAACCCCGCTCCAACACACCTGTCTGTAATTATCTAGCACCCTGAACACCATGATTAGCTAGTTCAGGTGTGTTTGATTGAGGTTGGATCTAAAATCTGCAGGGTGGTAGCTCTCCAGAACCAGGGTTGGGCACTCCAGCTTTAGATAAACACTGATACTGATATACCAATTAATTCAAAATACAATCTGTAAATCTATTACTCACCCTTTTGTTTGTTAGCAGGAAGGCAATCC
Organism: Romanogobio albipinnatus; assembly: GCA_023566225.1. Taxonomy (NCBI): domain Eukaryota; kingdom Metazoa; phylum Chordata; class Actinopteri; order Cypriniformes; family Gobionidae; genus Romanogobio; species Romanogobio albipinnatus. Next base: position 15,913,973 of record CM042241.1, read on the forward strand.
ATGCTCCCAGCACTAGTGTCACCACCAGCACGGTCATGGAGTCAGAGGTCAAGGAGTCTGGCAAAACGGGGGAAGAGCTGTGCTTTGTTACTGGTGGCAACTGTAAGCAAAAGATGACAAGTTTGTGCTTGGCTGTTCAGAATGCTTGCAATTTCATCATGCATGAGATTTTCAATGGCCTACAGCCACTTTCATTTAAGAATGTACAGCTCAACATATTAATCCCCCCTTTAGCTAAATACCTCATTATTCACAGCATAGTTTGCTACATGGAAATAGCCATTATAAACAATCAAATCACAATATAAAGGTATCAGTACTATGTAAGATTTTATGCTAATAATAACGTGGCCTAATGGTTAGAGGGTCGGACTTGTAACCAGAAGGTTGTGGGTTTGAGTCTCCGGTCGGCAGGAATTGTTGGTGGGGGGAGTGAATAACCAGCACCCTCCTCCACCCTCAATACCACGACTGAGGTGAGACCCTTGAGCAAGGCACCGAACCCCCAACTGCTCCCCGGGCGCCGCAGCAATATGGCTGCCCACTGTTCCGGGTGTGTGTTCATGGTGTATGTGTGTTCACTACTGTGTGTGTGCACTTGGATGGGTTAAATGCAGAGCACAAATTCCAAGTATGGGTCACTTCACTTCACTTCACTTAAAATATTATAATAACTTAAAAATGATATTCCTCCAAAGCTATCATATGGCTTAAAAAAACTTGGAATATAGTTACATATATTACTTTTATGGTAATTTTAATTTGTACTTTTTGAACTTCTTCTGGACAGCACTGTACATATTATACAAAATATTGTTGTATGTGTTTTTCACAAAAGAAATAACAATGCACACACTAACATAACTGTTCATGTTGAATAAATGACAGATTTTTATTTTTAAGTGAACTTTAAGATCCCTTTAAGAGTGTGAATTATGCATTGAACTCACTTGGTGAGAGGCAGAACGGAAAGAAGAACCAGAACCTCGAGGTGGGATGACATCACCAGAGCGCTGCAGGTTCTCTGGGAAATCTCTCAACATGGTGGTGTGAGCCACAGGAGGGACTTCATGGTGACCTACTCTCACACACACACACACACACACACACACACACACACACACACACACACACACACACACACACACACACACACACACACGTTGATTTTTCAGGTTTTATGGGGACATTCCATATACAGTTTGTACAGTATAAAATGCATGATGTCTATTCCATCCACAAGCCCTAAACCTACCCACCACAAAAAAAACATAATTAACTATGATTTATAAGTCATGAAAACCCAAAAATATCCCACAAGGTAAAGGAGTTTGGATATATCCATCTTTCTGGGGACATTTTGTCCTCTTAACGTTTTAGGACAACAGTTTTAAGTAAGATGATTTTTGTTGTGCATCTCTTCACATTATAATCAGCTAAGGTTTTAAAACAGGTTTGGGTAGGGTCGGAGGTAAGAATATTAACCTCAGTCCTGAAACTATTGAACTAGAACTTAACCTGTGGGTGTTGCAGCATTGCAAATGCAATGTATCTTGAAGTAAACACTTTTAAGTATGTAAGTGAGAAAAATGTAGAGTGAAATTTAGAGAGTGTGTGCATATATAGAGATAAATACGTTGTGTGTTCAGATGTATTAGTTTGCCGTACCAATCAGCAACCACTGGTTCTGCAGGGAGGTGCTGCTTCCTGGTGGATATTTCACATCAGTGCTGGGTGTGATCTCACACTCGGGCCGTCCATTACCCATTGTGACGCCAACTGTCATTGGCCCCTCAATGCGTGCAAGAGTGAGACCTTTTGGCTTCCATGGGAAAAGAATAAGGTTAATCAGAAGGAAGTTTTACTATTGTTTTTGAAAAATGATTAGCTGAACTTACCACTATTGCAACACCTTTATGCACAAGGGAGGTAGAAGCATAAAGATGAGAGTCCGTCTTGCCAACATAGAGAGTGGGGCTATCAAAATATGCACAAACAAATACATAATTACATTAAAGGGGACCTGTTATGCCCTTTTTTAGAGTCTTGATTTAGTTTTTGGGGTCTACTAGAATAGGCTTTAATATAAAAAACACTATAAAACACTAAAAACACATATTTCCCATATTTTACATTGTTGCACCACCTCTCTTCCCAGGCCCTGTCCCAAATGGCGCACTTTATGTGCACTTGTGGTCTTGTGGACATACAATGGCCACCGATTGGCATGTCTGTTAAGTCCACAAGACCGTAGAGTTTCCCATTTGTCATTTTAGGTTTCAGAAGGGTGCTCGCTAGCGCCCATTTGCAGCCAATATGCACCCTTGATGCGCACTTTTGCTCAGCCTGCGAGCCTGCTCAGCAACAGACTTCTACCGACAAGGGCCGGCCCAAGCCTTTATGGGGCCCTAAGCATATTTTTATTTGGGGGCCCCTCTGTGCCACCAATTCAATTGACTATTGTCATTTCTTGATAATTCACACAGCTATTATCAATGTCTGCCTGTCATGTTTTTACCCTTATATGGTTTTTAATTGTAACAGTAGCAAACCCACAAGAGTGGTCAGGTGTTAATATTCAACTCGTATGCTGAATATGCTCACTTTTCCCTAGGATTCTTTGATGAATAGAAGGTTCAAAAGAACAGCATTGCAAATGTTTGTTGAGCATTAGATCCTCATATCAGAACGATTTGTGAAGGATCATGTGGCACTGAATACTGGAGTAATGATGATGAATTCAGCTTTGATCGCTATATATTCACATAAAAAACAGCTGCTTTACACTTGAGTATTATTTCACAATATTACAGTTTTTACTGTATTTTTGATCAAATAAATGCAGCCTTGGTGAGCATAAGAGACTTCTTTTAAAAACAAAAAATGTTGATTTATTTCAAACATTAAATATAGCTTTTATTTTGGCAGAAACACGCAGGAAGACTTTAGATTTATAAATTATTCTCATTATTGAATTTGGGAAGATGTTTGACACATGCTGCGTTCCCAAATGTTAATTGCAAGCGACTCAAATATCAGAAACAAAAACAAAAACATTTAACTTACTGAGAAACTGAACGCTATGCTGTACTCCAAAACATGCAGCACGTCAGATATACTCGCACTAAACCATATCACATTCTCAAATCCATCCATTCATAAAAAGGTTACCGAGCAACTAATGAGTAGCAAAGTTTCAGCTGATTTTTCGCACTTTGGCCTTTGAACCCTGCTAGCGAATAGTGTCCAGCCAATGACGCCGCAAGCTTGTGCAGCGCTGTCAGAATCAATCCGTGCATATATTCGAAAACGTAACATTTTGCAGTTTATTTAGTAATTGTTTAAGGCTATTTCGCAATTTCAATCATCATTAAATTACATGCAGCAAGAAGTCATTTAATGTGCTCTTGGGGGCCCCCCTGGTGGCCAAGGGGGCCCTAAGCAGCCGCTTAGTTCGCTTATGCCTTGGGCCGGCTCTGCTACCGACAGTCAAAGCGGCATTACGTCACGAAAGTGCGGACTGAGGGGAAGACCACGAGGGCTTAGCGTTCCATTTGGGACAGGGCCTCAGTCAGTCAGTAATGCTCTGTTTATTTCCTATCTCTATAGAGCCCCTCCTACCAAAAAAAATGCAATGTGCTCGGATTGGTCGGCTGGACCAGTGTGTTTTGATTGGCCAACTGCTTTGAGCGTGTTTTATCAATATCTCCATAACCGCAAGTTTTTCCTATGGGTTTTATAATGGGGTTTTTCAGTTTATCAGTAAAATAAAGCCTGTGGTAACCATAACGTGACGATACTTTGACATTTTGTTCTACAACGCACATCGCACACACTCACACCATAAGCTGTCTTATCTTATTAAAAAAACCCTGTATGTTTTCAAAAATGAACATAACTGCTTCAAAATTTTTAGTGTGTGTAATTTATGCTGTAAAACAAAACATCAATGTATAGTCAGGTTATGTTTCTTTTTTAATTTTTAAGTGAACCTGTACCACTCTATTGCCTTGATCAGTTACATGGAACAAAGAAAGTCATACAGGTCTGGCGAGTAAATGATGATACAATTGTATTACTGTGTGAACTATCCCTATAAATAAATGGGTTTTAAAAAACTATTGTAAGATTGTCTTACACTAGCTGAGTCTTCGTGCTGTGGTTTTCCTTTGTGAACTGGTAGGCCCACTTCATGGTCTGGGACTGTGTGTTTTCTGCAGTGAAGGTCAGGTAACGCAGGGTTTCTGTTGCAACTGTCAGGTGAGGAGCTCGCCGCAGACTGTCCTGACTCCATAAGTAGAACCCTGCCACTGGAGAATCAAACTTCTGCATCCACAAGACCTCACCAGAGTCCCGATCCACCGTAACCACCAGACCGTCCCCACTGGATGCAAAGTGTGACATCTCTGTGATACACAGACACACATGATGAAATCGAAAAACACCCCCAATATACTCACAAATCCAAAAGATTGGCTCATAAAATCTGTGCATGCGTGGTGAGGAACCTACTGTATTCATATTTTTTGTCATCATAGAGAGGAGCGGAGTAGTCATTGTAGGTGGCATTCCAGCGGAGTTCCTGAGACTTCGTATCATACATTGTGATCATATATTCTGCAGACACATGTGTATACATGCGACACATGAGTTTGGGTCAGTAAGATTATTTTTATGTTTTTCAGAGACGTCTCTAATGCTCACTGAGGCTGCATTTATTTGATTAAAAATACAGTTAGACAGTAATATAGTGAAATATTATTACAATTTAATATCATTATTTTCTATTTTAATATACAACCCCGTTTCCAAAAAAGTCGGGACATTTTGATAAAGCAATAAAATCAAGAATCTATGATTTGTTAATTAATATTTATTTAACTCACAAAATTTACAATGTTTTCATTGACCAAATTGATTGTATTTTATAAATATAAACAAATTTTGATTTTGATGGCTGTAATACAATCCAAAGGAGTTGAGGTTGCATTTTTAAATGTAATTTATTCCTGTGATGGTAAAGCTGAATTTTCAGCATCATTACTCCAGTCTTCAGAGTCACATGATCCTTCAGAAATAATTCTAATATGATGATTTTCTGCTCAAGAAACATTTCTTAATGTTATCAATGTTGAAAACAGCTGTGCTGCCAAATAATTTTTTTATATGTTTATATTTTTCTTTTAATATTTTTGCCTTCAGTCACCTTTAATCAATTTAATGCATCATTGTTGAATAAAAGTATATATAAAAAAAATAATTACTGTATCTTTTATTTAAAAAAACCCTCCTTGGTGAGCATAAGAGACTTCTTTCAAAAACATTAATGTTACATTGCAACTAGAATGCATTGCAACTATATCTGTGAAAATGTCAAGATGTCAGTAAATTTTTACAGTTTGTCGTACAAAACTTGCCACCATTATGTTAGGCTGTCCTTGGTGGTTGCCAGGGTGTTGCAATACAGTTGCTAGGGTGTTCTGGTTGCAATATTACCATACATGTTATATATATATATCTTTAAAAATACTGTATATGTGCAGTGCCAGAATAACTCAGGGTGTATATAGGGGAATCTGATGTGCCAAGGGACACACATAGACAGACATGAGTGTGTTGAGTTATAAGACAAGGTGCATGTATGTGTGTTCAGACCTGTGCGACCAATGTACAGCAGAGGGGCAGAGGGGCAAATGGAGTCTGAGGAGGAGGTGCTCAGACTTGTCTGTTTTTCACCTGTCTGAGGATCAACCACAAACCAAGTGTCCTGTTTTTTACCTGGGGATGAACACAGTACAATAAATGAAAATACACAAGGGTAAGCAGATTTTCACACGTTTCACATTTTATAAATGTGGTTCACACACCCCTTAATGTTATCAAGTCTATGCAAACACTCACAAAAAGCTAAACCAGCCTATTAAGTTGCTCAGAAAAACTAAAAGTATGTCTGTGACTTTTTGGGCCCTATTTTAACGATCTGAGCGCATTGTTTGAAGCGCATGGCGCAAGTGCACTTAGGGCGTGTCCGAATCCACTTTTGCTAGTTTAATAACGGGAAAAATGGTCGGAGCACCAGACGTTAAAAGCGTTGTACCTAGTCTCTTAATGGGTCATGAGTGTGTTTTGGGTGTAACGTGTGTAATAAACCAATCAGAGTCTCATCTCCCATTCCCTTTAAAAGCCAGTTGCGCTTACACCATGGCAGATTCGTTATTTACATGGGGAAATTTGTGAGGGGAAAAACTGAACACTTCTCTAGAGAGTAATCTTTTTATTTTTAATATTTGGGTGCTGCTGCGCGTCCCTGTGTGTGTAATAAGCTGAGGGTACGTGCGTTGTGCAGCCGCCTATAGGCACATGTTACTAACGCGCCCTTTAAATAACACAAAAAATACTGCGCTATTGACTTTAGACCAGGTTTTTGTTGGTCAATAGTGCAGTCTTTTTCACTTGCCTCAAAATAGCAACGCGTCAACAATTATGCGCCTGAACACACCTGGTTTTCAGACCAGTACGCCCATTGGCGCACAAATGGGCGCAGATTAATTTGCTATTTAAACAACGTGGCGCTGGACGTGAAAATGATAACTGTGTCAGGTTGAAATTAGCAAAAAACACTTGCGTTGCGTCTCTCACCACTTTGCGCCGGGTGTATTAAGCTTTTATTCATTTTCATGACTTTGAGCTGGAATTTATTTTTTCGAATAAAATATGAGAATATGACCATGGGAATTCTTCACTACAGATATCAAACACTGATTTCACCATAAAACATTGCAAATAAACAAACATGTATGACGTTACCCGTGTAGAGCACTCCATCGGAGCTCCTGCAGGGAGAAGACTGGACCAGTTCTGGAATAGTGAACGGGAGTTTCTGCAGAGAACATTCATATAAATGACATGAGCTTTAACTGTCTCACAGTCTCAGACAAATACATTCGCAGCCCTGCCCGTGACACTCACCATCAGACCCTCTTTGCGCTTGCCTCCTAGAACATACAGACTGCCATCATTGGGATCCGGTAAAAAGCCTGGCCTACAAGAGTAAAAAATTACAGAATACAAATTGGATAGTAAAAAGTGAGCATTACAAACAAGAATGGAGTCAGATCTGAATACAAGATTTTTTAAAGCAATTCACAAAATGGTACTTGGCTATTGGAAACATTATCCAATAGCCTGCATGGCTTAAGAAGCAATGTCATTGGTAAAGGATTGTTGTTTCAGAAAGGCTTATTACAATTTGATGAAAGACTACAAAGACAAGAAATTATTCACAAGACCAAGAACAAGCAATAAGAAATTAATAAAGATCAGTTTTGATTTAATCTGGATTTTAACAACCACAAACACATGCACACACACTACCGTTCAAGTGTTTGGGGTCAGTGAGATGTTACTGTATACTTTTATTCAACACATGAAATCAATAAAAGAAAATTACAGCAAAGACATTTGCAATGTTACAAAAGATCTCTATTTTAAATAAATGCTGTTCTTTTGAAATTTCTATTCATTAAAAAATCCTAGGGGGAAAAAATGTTGGTTAGTTTCCACAGAAATATTAAGCAGCAACTGTTTTCAACTGCAATAAATCAGCATATTAAAATTATTTCTGAAGGATCATGTGACACTGAAGACTGGAGTAATGATGCTGAAAATCCAGCTTTGCCATCACATGAATAAATTACATCTTAAAATATATTACAATAAAAAAGCAGTAATTTTAAATTGTAATAATATCTCACAATATAACTGTTTTTACTATATTTTTGATCAAATAAATGGTGAGCAGAAGAGACTTTTTTCAAAAACATTAAAGAATCTTATAGACTCCAAACTTTTGAATGATAGTGTAGTGTATGGTAATTTTGTTTCTGAATCTGTTAAACACTTACTCTTGAAAATATGTAGGAACCTGTATGATGGGATCTAGGAGAGAGAGAGGATTAAATGGTTATGGAAGTTGTTTGGCAAATATTAATTTACACTACTTTTAAAAATGTAAAAATATGTCATGTTTGTAACCACGAAAAGCTGTTTACTTTAAACACTTGCTATAAAACAGCACTAGTACAACATGATCATATTCTTTCTGTTATCACTTGTCATAATGCACTCACGCACACCCCCACACACACACACCTTCCTTCAGTGTCCATTTGATGTCTCCTGTCTGTTTACTGATGGCATGCAGACTTCCATCCAGTGTAGAAACAAAGAGCAGAGACTCAGGGAGTGAGACTGAACTTCCTCCCTCACACTGAAAGGGAAACCAGTAAAACACCTGCAGATATCAGACTATTTAAAACTAAATGCTACCTGATATGTAGCCAGAAATACCCATAATGTGTGTTCTCTTAAGAGTGAGTGTGTGCGTGCGCTTGTGTACAGGTTTGGCTACTTGCTAAGACTATTAAAATCAATGTCAACAAGTCTGTAAGAGTTAAGAATGAATGTCATTATTTAAGTAAACCATTGAGTCTATAAGTTGCCCTCATAGGTCTGTGTGTGTTTGTGTTAGAGAACACGGTTAACAGACAACGGCTTAAACCAGGATATCCTTCTTCATAGTCGTTAACGCCACTCCTATATTTACCAAAAACTGCCTAACATTATACAGCTGGAAAAGTGTGGACAAGCAAAGAGTCAATATCACTCAACTTTACATCTTGTATTCCCTTTTTTTTGCCCCGGCTCTGAATAACATCATTTTTTTTAACCTTGCCACATATTCAGTTCATTACTGTAATCTATCTGACCCCACAAACATTAGTAACGTTTGTAGAACATTTGTTCAAAGTTATCTGGTCTTAACATTCTCAAAACGTCCTGAAACATTTTAGTCGGATGTTCGTTTAACATTAATATATATATATATATATATATATATATATATGTGTGTGTGTGTGTGTGTGTGTGTGTGTGTGTGTGTGTGTGTGTGTGTGTGTGTGTTTTGAACATTCCGAGAACATGCATATATACTGTTTTCATAACTTAATTGGGAAAGTTATTAAAACGTTCTTAGAACATATTTCTGTTAGCTGGGTCCACCCTGTAATGTAGGCCTATTATAAAGATGACTGTAGAACTTACAAAAGCGTTGGAAAAACTTGCTCCACCAAAATGCACCATTATAAAAGGTATCACATTTACTTTTAGGAGGACATTATTAAGCTGTTATTTCATTAATGCCTATAATCATTATGTATTTGAGGGGGTATTTTACATTTAGAATGATTCATCCCGAGGGCACAAAAACAGTGATATTTATTCAGACTGAAGCCTTCAAACAACACATGGGCCAGTAAGTGCTTAACATAAATGATCTTATATCACCACCTAACACTCTTTTTCCCCACGGATGATAGTAACTCTTGTTATAACACATGCACCCGCTCTGGGAACAATGAATTGCGCGAGCTCTCCAGCACAAGCCTATTAAGCGCGCTCCCATCATCAGGTCTCGTGCTCAGGTTCGGGTTATATGACACTATTGTAAGAACACAAACAGAAAAGAGCTTAAAAAAAAACTAAATTAGCCCACTATGGTGAGTTTCCAACTTCTTCCAACCTTATTGCATGGAATGGATCACGTACGCAATGAAATGAATCCTTTCGACTGTCCGGAATGATGTGTTCAGGAATAAATCCGTGAGCAGGAAAACAATATTTTACTTTTAATTTAATATTATATCAATACCATTACAAAATTCACATGTCTGCAAAAATGCCATTAGTTACAGCGAATATTGTTAGAGGAAAAAAAACGTATTAGATGCAACCTACTCGAAAACATAACTATAAAAAAAACAACAATATCATTACTAAATGAGTATTAAAAGCAAGCGCAGGACTTGTAGGAAGGCTTTTGAGTGATGATAAAGAGAAAGGGGGTTTGTTTGAACCGTCCGAATGAACCGATTCACCTAAATTAATCTGACATTTCATTATGAATATTAATATTATTATTATTGATAACACTAATAATTGTATGACTATAATGATGATAATAATAATAATAATAATAATGATAATAATAATAAGCTCTTTCTGATTCTGATGTATTTGTTTATTATTTTTAATTATCATTCCGGGAACCCCAAGTACCCCTCCTCTGCGTATCCAAATATAGATCAACACATATCACTGTCCTCTTGCATTCCCTACGGTGACCAGCAACACAAAGTGCTAAACATGAGATTTATTCCTCCGTTTTTACCTGTGAGACGATTCCTGCGGAGCTGAGCAACAGCAGCAGCATCACCTGCCTCCAGTCCTTCATTCTCTCCCTGAATCTGGTTAAAGTTGCGGTGTGTTCTCGGTGTGTGTCAGTGAACACACACACTAAGGTCGAACGGGTTCCAAACTCCTCCAACAAAACGCCATTATCACGTAGCGTCGGGAAAACTTCACAGCGACATACTCAATCACGTACAGTACTGTTACGGTTCAGCATATGTCTGTGACATGCCAGGCAACTGATCCTGTAATAAAATAACAAATAATGCACATTTCCGCGTTGGGACGGAACTGGTGATGTCACTCAAATCAAACAGCATACAGTAGAAAACTAGAAGGCACGGCCATGTTTGTTTGATTGACAGCTCGTTTGACCAATGGCGTCTCGCTGCGGTGAGTTGAAAGGCGGAGTTTCGAGAAAACTGGATGTCATTTTAAAACACGTGGAACAATAACAGTTTGGCCCTCACAATTGATGACAGCAGGCCTTGTGTCTATTTTTTCTTTTCCTTTCGAAGTTCAACATAGAATATTCTCTCTGCGTATTAAGTGGGCAAAATAATATAATTGATCGCTTTATTTGCTGCAATTTTGGTATCGGACCTAACAATGTTTTATAACCTCACTTAAAATAACACAATGACACATATGACATTTTTTTTTTGTCGTTTTCTCAATGTGGTCACATTGAATAATACAGATACTGTCTGATAACATTTAGAACTGAATTGGAAAAAAACAAACACATTTTAGATAATGTAAAATAGACACATATAAGATAATGTAAAATAGACACATTTAAGATAATGTAAAATAGACACATATAAGATAATGTAAAATAGACACATATAAGATAATGTAAAATAGACACATATAAGATAATGTAAAATAGACACATTTAAGATAATGTAAAATAGACCGGGGCGGGTGGGTTGTGATAATCTTTATTCCAGTATTTTCATCGTAGGTTTATTTTTAAGTAAATTTCTGTGTAGTAGACATACCTTAAGTGAACATTAAACAGTTAAACACTTTTAATTAAAACAACTAGGATGTAAAAAGGTAACATAAAAATATAAAAACCATTATATGACCAACAAATTCTGTAATTAAAACTTGTAAAACATTTAAAACACTTAAACACATTGTTTTAATAAAATGTGGCAAATTGCCTTGAAATTGATGAAAATTATATACTTACGATGAACTTTGCTGCCCCTTTGCAAGATTTTTTAAAGTCAAGGCCACCAAATTGAAACAATTTAAATCAAAGAGCTTCATAATTTGCATACCAGTATAGAGTATATTATTTATTTATTACAAAAAAGAAGAAAAAAAAGAGATATTACAAATACATGTTTGCTTCTAATATAAAATAACTGTTTTCATTTGACATTGCAATAATATAAAAAAAAAAAGAGTCTAAAATATTTTTTGTTAGATGTATGTTGATGAAAAAACATTTCATTTCACATTTTGTAGCAGCTACAATAATATATGGAATAAAATCACAAACAAGCTACCAAATTATTGATTGGTCGCTCATAATTTCACGGCTTTTGTACTTAATAATTTATATGACAGTTGATAAAGAGTTTTGAAATAAATCAGAACATCTAAATGCATAAATCACAAAAATTGGATACGCTTCACGATTATGCGTGTCATCCTTGCGCAGGGAAATGCTAATCTTCTCTGTATCGTTCCAATTTTAGTATGTGTGCTGCCTAGACAGCACGTCTCTATAGTGAGGAACACCCATATTTATAGCTCAAATACTGGCTATCAATGTGCATGGTGGTATCCAAAATTAAGTATAAGAGCTGTCAATTGTACAACAAAGTTGGCTATATCGTAGAGCTGTTTATGAGAGATCTTGAGAATATCTAAAAATAATAAAGACGTACATTTTAAGAGGGTTTACTTCTGTTGTAACAAGCATTCTGGGATATATGCAAAACACTCGCGTCCCTGATTGGCCTTCTCGTTGTTTACGTAATGCCCCGCCCCCTCGGTGTGTCTGAAAATCTGAAGCGGGGATTGTTTATCATTATATAATCATCATTTTTATGTATATCATTGTTTAGTGCACTCGGTATTTCGAAAATAACATTATTTCATATTAATTCGAACTATTGTAAAATTTTAATTATAATAGCCTACATTTCGTAATGACAGTTAAAAAAAGGCTGACGTTAGTCTTTGTAACGTTAATCATGCTGTTTTCTTATTCAATATCAGTATTAAATAGTTTAATTATTTCTCGTTTATTATATTTATCAGTAGCCTGTATAGAAATGCTGTTCATCCAGGACTTTTATGGAGCGGATGTAGGTCTTACAATAGACCCGGAAATACACTTACGTACACAAAAATTTTGCGCGAAAATTTCTGTTGTCCATTTATGTACGCTCTACCACTTGTTTATATTAATTTGCCACATTGGATGTAAATTCCCTGTCAAAACAGACAAGACACCGCAAACATGGACGAATATGACGAAATGTACGGGATTGAGGATGATTTTGAACAGCAGTTTGCTGATGAATTGGAAGTCATGGCTGAAATGGACCGTAAGTTTGAAAGAAATGTTCATGTCTGCGACTCTGATGGCATAATGGCTGACAGTCTGTATTTAAAGCTAGTTTACCTAATACAAACAACACTAACAAAACATGGTTTCTATACATGTACAGTAATATCACGGTATTCCTTGAATAATACCAATATGGTACGTGAATATGGTCAACTTTAATTATACTAACATTAATAGCACTGAGTCTGTACCATGACATTACAACAATACGTTTTGATAAAGAAACAAAAAACTTAAACTGCTCTTGGTTAGTGTTATTATTATTATTAAGTGTATTTTTTATTCAGCCCACAAGCAACAGCTCCTAAAGTGATACACATTGTCATACAGTATTTTGTTTATAGTTTTCAACCCATTCTAACTAGTCTGACTAGTTGATAACTCTAGCTAGATTACATGGTTTTATCAGCTGACTTTGTTCAACTTTGCTCAATATATAATATAATCACACAGAATTGAACTAAAACTGTTCATTTTGAATGTATGACTGTTTCTGTGTGTGTGTATAGGTGAGAATTCATCAGGTGCAAAAGTGTCTGAGTTCCGCAATAAGAAGCCAATCCCACAGACGTTCGAGGAAGCCATTGTGTCCGGTGACGTGCCATCGAGGAAATCAGTAAATAACCAGCATCCTGAGAGCATCTCACCTCTAGTATATGAAGAGGAGGAGGAGGAGGAGGAGGAGGAGGAGGAATCCCTGAGTCAGTACATTTATATTGAATTTTCTCACTTGTGTAACAACACAGTACCTCCATAATAGAGCTACAGTACCCAGGGTTTGGGCATCAGCTTTGACATATTTTAATCTGCATATTTGTGATATGTTTTTACCTTTTATAAAGGGCATTTTTTTCCCATAATCTTATTAATTATAGGCTATGGTTCAGCTTTAAATTTATGTTCCTAAATTTGATCAATACATTAAACTAGAATACAGACACTGGCTGTTACCAATCAAATTAATCAAATGTAATGAAAAATTACAACCGTATTAAATGTTATGAGATTGTTGTAAATATTTTTTAAATATACAAATAAGAAAAGTAAAAAAAAAAAGCATGCTTAAACATTAAACTAATCTGCCAGTAGGTGGCGGCAGGTGACCGTCTTAATGAGCGAGTCATTGAGTCGATTCGTTCAAACGGCTGATTCATTCAAGAAATAGGCGGTTGTTTATGAATAGGTCAGTGAATCTTTGATTCAACCGATTCGTTCAAAACGCTGAATCATTCAGTAACACACTGTTGCTGTGAGATGCCGTTGGCTGTGATCTTTGTTTGGAACTAATTTCACTGCTGAAATCGAACAAAAACACTCAATATTGCAGCAAAAATGTAAGTGACTTGATGTTAATTAATTGTTTATGGAACTGTCTTATGAAATCAGTGTCACATTTTCAGTCGTGATGGTATTCAGGAAAACAGCACTCTTGCTCTTGTGGTGTTGCGTAACTATCATATGTTAAAAATATAAAAACTCCTTTTTATGCACAGTTTTACCGTAGTATATTAACTGAGTTTCTCTGTTTGAGTGGCGCTGATTTGTTGTGATTTCTCCTCAAGAGGCGCGAGCATCAACAAGCAAGCTTGTTACGTCAGTTCATTACATTATATATTATTATCTACTATCGATCCTTACACTAAATGAAATTAATTGAAAACTTTTTGAAGTTTTACTCACTTGTCCGTCGGGCAAGTAAAATTCTCTTTCACTTGCCCCTTCGAAAAATCCACTTGTCCCGGACAAGCGGACAAACGTTAATGTCGAGCCCTGGTACCATTCAAAAGTTTGGGGTTGGTACGATTATTTTTCCATAATTTTGAAAGTCTCTTATGCTTACCAAGGCTGCATTTATCTGATAAAAAAATACAGTAAGAACTGTAAAATTGTGAGTATATATTACAATGTTTAAATAATATATATTTAAATATTTTTTAAAAATGTAATTTATTCCTGTGATGGCAAGATTTAGCTAGATGTTTTACTTCATAAAGTTTTAAATATGGATATTTTTCTTACACAAACGCACCAATTCACTTCCGAAGGCCTTTATTAAAGGGTTAGTTCACCTAAAACTGAAAATAAGATATTTAACACAAAAGAAGATATTTTGAAGAATGTTTGTAACCAAGCAGATAGAGCAACCATTGACTACCATAGTAATTTTTTCCCTACTATGGTAGATAATAGTTGCCCTATCTGCTTGGTTACAAACATTCTTCAAAATATCTTCCTTTGTGTTCGGCAGAACAAAGAAACTCATACAGGTTTGGAACAACTTGAGGGTGAGTAAATGATGACAGAATTTTCATTTTTTTGGGTGAACTATCCCCTTAACCCCCCGAAGCCATGTGGAGCAGTTATATGATGGATAGATGCTTTTTTATGGACTTCAAAAACAAAACAACAATTCCCTGCCATTATAAAGCATGGAAGAGCCAGGACTTTTTAAATATAACTCAGATTGTATTCGTCTGAAAGAAGAATGTCATATACACCTAGGATGACTTTAGGGTGAGTAAATCATGGGCTAATTTTCACTTTTGGGTGAACTAACACTTGAATTACTTTAAAAAAAATATCTTACTGACCCTAAACTTTTGTACACCACTAGTGTAAACTTTGTGAGAGTGTATACAAGTAATGCTGTGTGTTTAATGGTGTTTGTGGTTTCTCACAGCTCCTAAGCCCAAGAAAAGAAGACAAGATGTGGCAAAAAAGCTCCAGTTTGGTGTTGAACACAGTGATGACATCACCCCTCCGTCCTCGCCAGAGGTTTACGACAGACGAGTGAGAGATGGGTAAAAGTTTATGCACATCACAGTTAATCTGTGCTGCTGCATGGAACACATTTCACATCATAACATTACAACCATTGGTTGTTGACGCTTAAGTATGTTTTTTGTTTACACTTTATTTAAAGGTGATGTAGTTACATTGTACTTACTCAAATAAGTACTCAGTAATATTAATTAACTACATGTACTTACTATATTACGGTTAGGTTTTGAGTTTTGTTTAGGGTTAAGGTTAGGGTAGTGTTAATTTCGTCAGCTATTTAACTTAGTCCTGTGTTAGATATGCTTTTTAGTTTCATCATATTTAGTCAACCTTGTCCTTTTTTTTGTTGTTTAGTCAAGTTTTAGTCGTCTAAATGTTTGAGCCTTTTAGTCTAGTTTTCGTCAATGAAAACATTTCCGTCATGCTGCATTGATATTCCCGATTATTTCGCTCAAAATTATAATCACAACGATTGTTGTCATTTGAGAAATGTATTTATTGTTGCTCTTTCACCTTTAAGCACAAATCAAGAGAATGTCGACCCATACACATGGTTTATTTTACCTCATCTAGTTTAATGATTTATTATAGGCTATTTATCATATAGGCTTAATGGAAAAATAATAAGAAACTTCTTTAAAAGTTTAAAACAGTGAAATTCCACATCAATTTAATGTTTATATATTAAAATAACAGCAAGAAAGACTTTGTATTGTCACACAGAGGTTGCGTAAGTGCATTTATTCAGGAAACACAATCGCAAATTGTCAAAACATCCATGCTTGGATTTATTACAGTTCATCACTGAGAAGGTTTGATGGCAGATTTAGTCGCACAAGTCGTGACAGAACACAGGCCGACTGAATGACAAATCTCAAATGAAGTGAAGTGACGTGTGGCCAAGTATGGTGATCCATACTTGGAATTTGTGCTCTGCATTTAACCCATCCAAGTGCACACACACAGTAGTGAACACACACACACACCTTGAACACGCACACCCAGAGCAGTGGGCAGCCATATTGCTGCAGCGCCCGGGGAGCAGTTTAGGACTCGGTGCCTTGCTCAAGGGTCTCACCTCAGTCATGGTATTGAGGGTGGAGGAGAGCACTGGTTATTCACTTCCTCCACGACAATTCCTGCCGGACCTGAGACTCAAACCCGCAACCTTCGGGTTACAAGTCCCCATCCGCACGCACAAGAAAGAGAGCTTGCGTGTACATGGTTGCCAAATTGCAAACTTTAAGTAAAATACCGGATAGAATACGTGTTCTTTTAACTGAAAATTTCTGATTGGGGGAATTATTAAAATCTGTCAACCGCAAGCATGAACACTCGAACGCTCCACTTACAAACACCAAACACATGAAAAAAAAAGGTCAGCAACAAACATTTTTTTGTCATAATTTTGTTAACAAAATAAACACCATGTTAGGGTTAGTAAAGTGCAACTACGTCACCTTAAAATAAAGTGTTTCCAAATTATAATTTGTTTTATGTTTTTACAGGCCTGCAGTTTCCCTGTCCTTAAGTCCAGATAGACCAGCAGCCACAAAAATAACAACCAACGTGTTAGATATTAGTGGACTGGCTGCATTACAGGAGTCACCAAAGCGGGTTACCTCAGCTAGACGTCATGCCCAGAAACGGCCCCCTGCAATTGGAGATTACATCACAGTCACAGACTCCGTGGGAAACAGAGTCTACCTTAACAAGAAAGAGGATGAGGAGAAGGTTTCAGACCCTACCAATAATTATACTTTACGGCTTGCTGGAGTACATTGTGTGAAGTTTATAGATTTTTCTTATCCTTTTTCTCAGACACCAGACCCAAGAGCCTTCCGTAACTCACTGAATGGACTAGGGCTGCTAGCGGTTCCAATAGAAGTGCTGAAAGAGCAAATTACAGAGAGAGTAAGAATATGTGTGGACATGCAGGCACACCTAAATGAATGATTTGGGGGAAATCTGTCTGAAATGGTTTTGTTTTTTTCAGCGCCATCGACAAGTGGTGGAGGAATCACAAAGATTGACAGAACTTATGAATAGGTGCGTGCACATTTTTATGTGGATTGTACCAGTCAATTATTTACTCTTCTCTACACATGTTAACTCTGAAATTACTTTTTAGTGGTATCGATCCAGAGCTTATTGCAGAAGAGCAGGCAGACTCTGGTGTGGATGGCGATGGCAGGGAAGATGAAGGCTTGTCCTCGCGGCTGTGGGTGGATCAGTTCTCGCCACAGCACTACACCGATCTGCTGAGTGATGATGTGAGTAAACCTACTCATTTGAAAACAAATTATTGACAGGCATTTGCCTTGTAATTATTTACATTGTCTCTCTTTCTCTATAGTTCACTAACCGCTGTCTGCTGAAGTGGCTGAAGCTCTGGGACACCGTGGTCTTTGGGCGAGAGAGGAAAGCCCGTACGGCCCCTGCAGACGTCAGATCGAATTTTACAAATGCTCAAAACCAAAACCAGTCCCAGCGTTTCAAAACCAAGTCTCAAATCACGGAAGAGATACTAGAGGCTGAGCTAGACCAGTACAAAAGACCTAAATTTAAGGTGAGTAAAACTGAGCAACCACAGCAGATTTGTTTTATTTATATTGGGTTTAGACTTATTTAAATTAACCTTTTTATATTTGTACTAGAGATTAACATTAACATTTATTTTTAAGTGTTAGATTTAATAGTGTTTATATTTATATATTTTTTGGTTTAGATTTATTTATTTTAGTTTAAATGTATTTATAACATTTAGGTTTTTAATTATGTATATATATATTTATATATATAAATAAGTATTTGAACACCTGTCTATCAGCTAGAATTCTGACCCTCAAAGACCTGTTAGTCTGCCTTTAAAATGTCCACCTCCACTCCATTTATTATCCTAAATTAGATGCACCTGTTTGAGCTGCATAAAGACACCTGTCCACCCCATACAATCAGTAAAAATCCAACTACTAACATGGCCAAGACCAAAGAGCTGTCCAAAGACACTAGAGACAAAATTGTACACCTCCACAAGGCTGGAAAGGGCTACGGGGAAATTGCCAAGCAGCTTGGTGAAAAAAGGTCCACTGTTGGAGCAATCATTAGAAAATGGAAGAAGCTAAACATGACTGTCAATCTTCCTCGGACTGGGGCTCCATGCAAGATCTCACCTCGTGGGGTCTCAATGATCCTAAGAAAGGTGAGAAATCAGCCCAGAACTACATGGGAGGAGCTGGTCAATGACCTGAAAAGAGCTGGGACCACCGTTTCCAAGGTTACTGTTGGTAATACACTAAGACGTCATGGTTTGAAATCATGCATGGCACGGAAGGTTCCCCTGCTTAAACCAGCACATGTCAAGGCCCGTCTTAAATTTGCCAATGACCATTTGGATGATCCAGAGGAGTCATGGGAGAAAGTCATGTGGTCAGATGAGACCAAAATATAACTTTTTGGTCATAATTCCACTAAAGGTGTTTGGAGGAAGAAGAATGATGAGTACCATCCCAAGAACACCATCCCTACTGTGAAGCATGGGGGTGGTAGCATCATACTTTGGGGGTGTTTATCTGCACATGGGACAGGGCGACTGCACTGTATTAAGGAGAGGATGACCGGGGCCATGTATTGCAAGATTTTGGGGAACAACCTCCTTCCCTCAGTTAGAGCATTGAAGATGGGTCGAGGCTGGGTCTTCCAACATGACAATGACCCGAAGCACACAGCCAGGATAACCAAGGAGTGGCTCTGTAAGAAGCATATCAAGGTTCTGGCGTGGCCTAGCCAGTCTCCAGACCTAAACCCAATAGAGAATCTTTGGAGGGAGCTCAAACTCTGTGTTTCTCAGTGACAGGCCAGAAACCTGACTGATCTAGAGAAGATCTGTGTGGAGGAGTGGGCCAAAATCCCTCCTGCAGTGTGTGCAAACCTGGTGAAAAACTACAGGAAACGTAGTTGACCTCTGTAATTGCAAACAAAGGCTACTGTACCAAATATTAACATTGATTTTCTCAGGTGTTCAAATACTTATTTGCAGCTGTATCATACAAATAAATAGTTAAAAAATCATACATTGTGATTTCTGGATTTTTTTTAGTTTTTTATTTTAGATTATGTCTCTCACAGTGGACATGCACCTACGATGACAATTTCAGACCCCTCCATGATTTCTAAGTGGGAGAACTTGCAAAATAGCAGGGTGTTCAAATACTTATTTTCCTCACTGTATGTATATATATATATATATATATATATATATATATATATATATATATATATATATATATATATATATATATATATATTTATATATATATATATATATTTATATATATATATATATATATATTTATATATATATATATATATATATTTATATATATTTATATATATATAAACATATTTATAAGAATATATTTATTAGGTAATATGTAATGAATTTGTAAATATATATATTGACTTTTGTTAATTTTTTTTAATACTTATTTAGAAAAATATTGTAATATTGGAATTTATGTTGCTAAATTTGCCAAATGACCATGTTGGCTTGGCTTGACAGTGATCAAATGTTTTTTATTGTAAAATTAATATTTTACAACATGGTCACAAGCTGCTTCATACATGGTTGGACCATCAGAGAAGTAGTGAATGTAATGCTACAAAGTGTGCACTTCCAATTTTTTTTATCATGTTCAGTGTTGTTTAACTGTATGTTTCATACACCACAGGTGGCACTCTTATCAGGTCCTCCTGGACTGGGGAAAACCACGCTAGCACACATTATCGCAAAGCATGCTGGTTACAATGTGGTAGAAATCAACGCTAGGTAAGAGGATGCAAGCCCTGGTGCCAACCAATTTTGAAATGGAAGTATGCACATAAAAATATCAACACTAATATTGCTGATCTCTTCTCAGTGATGACCGCAGTGCTGAGCTCTTCCAGAAACGCATTGATACAGCCACACAGATGAAGTCAGTTCTGGGAGCCAATGAGAAGCCCAACTGCCTTATTATAGATGAAATTGATGGGGCTCCTGCTGTAAGATCTGCTCTTAGTTTTATTGGTTGCTTTTAATTCAATGGCTTGTCTAATTGTTGCTGTTTTTCACTTTTTGCTGTTTTCATTTTGGCTCAGGCTGCCATTAATATTTTATTGACCACCCTGAACCGGAAGGATAGCCGAGATGGGGAGGAGTCAGGTGTTAATGCCTTGAAAAAGAAAAAGAAGAAGCAGTCTGTGCTGCTTAGACCAATCATCTGCATCTGCAATGACCTGTAAGTCTTATGTTTAAGAGGAATATGTAAACATTTTGGTTGGATTTAAAATATTAGAATTTCTGCGTATTTTCCCAGTCAAATAATAAACTTTCAGAAAACATACAAATAATGTCCAACGCAGTCTCTGAACAAGAACATTAAATGGTAACACTTTAATGAGGTCTCATTTGTTAACTTTAGTTATTAACATAAACTACCAATGAGCAATATATTCTACCAGAATTTAATAACCTTTGTAATTGTAAGTATATAAAAATGTTCAATGTTTAGTTGCATAAACTACTGTTAACTGATGCAACTTTAGATCTTAAAAATGTATTAGTAAATGTTGAGATTAACAATAAAGGGTTAGTTCCCCCAAAAATGTAATTAAGCCCATGATTTACTCACCCTCAAGTCATCCTAGGTGTATATGACATTCTTCTTTCAGACGAATACAATCTGAGTTATATTAAAAATGTCCTGGCTCTTCCAAGCGTTATAATGGCAGTGAATTGTTGGGTCATTTTTTAAGTCCATAAAAGTGCATCTATCCATCATATAACTGCTCCACACGGCTCCGGGGGTTAGTAAAGGCCTTCTGAAGCGAAGTGGTGTGTTTGTGTAAGAAAAATATCCATATTTAAAACTTTATAGACTAAAATAACTAGCTTATGGCAGTTATTGTGCATCACCATGGCAATATACATTAGCACTGGAAAATCAATACAAAAAATGTAATCCATTTACCTGTACTTTTGTCAGTTATGTTCCAGCTCTGAGGCCGCTGAGACAGCAAGCTTTCCTATTGGCCTTTCCCCAGACTTTGCCCTCCCGCTTAGCTCAAAGACTGTCAGAGGTGACACACACACATGCACTCACATGTCTACACAGTGATTTCATAAACACATGACTGTAGACTCATGCAAGCTTTTGCTCTTTTGTGTAGATCACACGGCGTCAGGGTATGAAAGCAGATACAGGCACTCTGATGGCCTTGTGTGAGAAAACTGACAATGACATCCGTTCTTGCATCAACACATTACAGGTGAGAGAGATGTGTGCCTTCTTAAAACTTGTCAGAATTAAAATATGGGTTTGCTTAATCAAGTGTGTGTGCAGTTTTTACACAGTCGTGGACAGAAGCACTTGGATCAGCGCAGCGTCAGTTCCATGTGTGTGGGATTGAAAGATCAAAACAAGGGACTCTTCTCAGTTTGGCAGGAAATCTTCCAGCTTCCTCGACTGAAAAGGTACTCCAAAACACAATATGCCATACTCAAGCACATGGTCTTTTCACTCAGCCCTCCCCTTGATAGCTTTTCAGTGTGGGCAATGAAATAAAAGCATGCTATTGTGTCACTATTTAAACAGAATAATTTAAATTCTTTAATAATGATTATTGTTCTTATTCATGGAAAGACAACATGGATTATTTGTAATTATATATATGTTGTTAAAAATTAATTTGTGACAGCACAGGGAAATATTTTAGCATATTTTACTCCCAATTCTCAATTTAACGAAAAGCGAATAATGCATATAATAATGCATATGTATCCTACAGGTATTTAGTTATTTTTGTCTTTATGACAAGTTTTTTTTTTTTTGGGAATGTGACCTGAAAATGTTTTCTTTACTATTTAAAAGTGAAAAGATAAAATTAGAAACAATTTTAAAACCTTTTATTTGTCAGCCTGACCAATCACACTGTACCACTGATTACTGCATTTTCATTTTATGATGGTGTTGTGATTTAGGAAGCGAATTGGTGGAGATCCTTTTGGTGGTTTTGATGAAGCTGGACCTAAAGATGGTGCACAAAGGATTCAGCACATCTTACATGTGGTCTCATCTTGTGGAGAGCATGAGAAACTCACTCAGGTAACTAGAGCTCTATGTTCAATGCTTTTTGGCTCCATTTAAAGGTCCCATGGCGTGGATTCTTTTTATTATTTTATAATGTTTCCGGAGGTGTACTTATATTGTTAGTATGATTTTTACATCATAAAATGTCATAATTTAAAAATAAAATACATTTTTCAATTCTGATATTAGCCCTCTGGCTTGAATGCTCTGTTTTAAGGGGTGTGTCTGCTGTGAGACTTCAGTGAAAACAGCCACTGTTGTGATTGGCTGACATCTTTGCATTTGAAATGAGTATTCGTTTATGTGACGGAGGGGGCGAGGTCTGCAAGCGCTGCCAGAGAGAAACGGACTGGGCACTTGTAGACCAGAAAGACGAGAGCTGGAGGAAGATTGCTGAGAAAAGTTATTGTACTGAGTTGTTGAGAGCGCTGAGAGCACGAGTTTATTTTGTTTGTATCTGTGAGTTCTGAATAAATACGAGTCCCAGTCACGACGACCCTGTCATCTTCCTCCTTATTCTACGAACTTTGTAACATGTGGAACCACTCTCGAATACTTTTACCACGTTTTTTTTTACCATTACAGCGCTCGAGATGAACGAATCGTGAAAGTGTTGATTATAGCTTTTATTTTTTTATTTGCAGTGATCAGCATTGAGTACACAGACAGTCTGTGATCACGTGAATGCAGTCATTGCAACGCGTTTTCTCTCACAAAATGTTTTGACCACAACTAACAGCAAACACAACATCAATATTAATAAAGTAAGAGCCTCGTTGTACAGCACAACAGCGTCATTCGTTATAACGGCAGTTTGGGCAAGTGTGCAGATACACTCGCAACATGTGATTGACAGATCCGAACATTATAAAGAGAGTGTTCTCTGATCGCTAATCTAATCACAATTAAAATAACAGATTTGTTTCATGCTTCTAAGAGAAACGTTGTGAAGTTGATAGTTTAGTCACTGGCTTGATTCACGGATGCATAAACAGTATTAAACGATTTAGAAAGAAAGTCTGTGTGAACTTGAATGATTAGCTACACATCAGAGATCACTGATCACAGATCAGGCATTAATGAACACTGTTACTCACTGTTTGTGGCGGTGCTGTCGAATCCATATCGTAGAAGTCTGTTTGTAAAGCCTGTGCTGACATCGCCCAAATTCTATGGGCGGGCAAAGCAGAGGAAGGGGAGGTAACCGTTCCCCGTATGACGGCATAACAGGGAAGATTCCAGATCGGCTCATCTGAGCTTTCATTTTCTCAAAGGCAGAGCAGGACACCCAGAACTCGGTTTACACCTATCAAAATTTCTAACCACTTGGGGACCATATACAGGCTAGGGGAACTCATTTTAATGTTAAAAAACCTCATAAAATGAAATTTTCATGCCATGGGACCTTTAAAGAAGAATATCAAAATCATACCTGAACAGTGGCTTCAAAATATTTGGACTTATAAATCACAATGAATTTGTTTGCTTAAAATAACAAAATGTCAAATAGTTCATCACATTATATATAGCCATGTTCCTAAAATGTTTGACAACCAGAAAGTGTTGTAATTTTATATTGAACCATATATATGTTGTTTTATCATTTTTTTTTACTTAAACTGTTTGCTTTTGTTGTTTTTTTAAAATAGCATATATATATATATATATATATATATATATATATATATATATATATAACACCGATCACCTTCATCATGGCACCTGTTAGTGGGTGGGATATATTAGACAGCAAGTGAACATTTTGTCTTCAAAGCTGATGTGGTAGAAGCACGAAAAATGGGCAAGTGTAAGGAATTGAGCGAGTTTGCAAGCTACTGTAGCTCAAATTGCTCAAGAAGTTAATGCTGGTACTGAAAGAAAGGTGTCAGAATACACAGTGCATCGCAGTTTGATGTGTATGGGGCTGCATAGCCGCAGACCAGTCAGGGTGCCCATGCTGACCCCTGTCTCCACCACCGAAAGCGCCAAAGGTGGGCACATGAGCATCAGAACTAGACCACGGAGCAATGGAAGAAGGTGGCTTGGTCTAATGAATTACATTTTCTTTTACATCATGTGGCTGGCCGGGTGCGTGCGCGTCGCTTACCTGGGGAACAGCTTTGGGGAATGTTCTGCTGGGAAACCATGGGACCTGCCATCCATGTGGATGTTACTTTGACACATACCAACTACCTAATCATTGTTGCAGACCATGTACACCCTTTCATGGAAACAGTATTCCCTGGTGGCCTCTTTTAGCAGGATAATGTGCCCTGCCACAAAGCAAAAATGTTTCAGGAATGGTTTGAGGAGCAAAACAACAAGTTTGAGGTGTTGACTTGGCCTCCAAAACCTCAGATCTCAATCCACTTGAGCATCTGTGGAATGTGCTGAAAAAACAAGTCCCATGGAGGCCCCACCTCACAGCGTACAGGACTTAAAGGATCTGCTGCTAACATCTTGGTGCCAGATACCACAGCACACCCTAAGGGGTCTAGTGGAGTCCATGCCTCGACGGGTCAGGGCTGTTTTTGGCAGCAAAAGGGGAACCAACACAATATTAGGAAGGTGGTTATAATGTTATGCCTGATCGGTGTGCATATATATATATATACTGTATATGGCAAATGTAACTTGCTTTTTATTACTTAAAACACATTTTAAGTACTTCGATACCACAGCAAAAACTACTAGCCTAATAAAGTTCAAACGTTATTAAAGGCAAGTGAACAGTCGGTAAAACGTAATAGAAATTACAAGCATAGACAAATGCAGTATATCAAAGTTACAAATAAAGTACGGTCTAACTGTAGTGTATTCAGGTACAGACATGTAATAATTAGGCCTAAATGTAAAATAACACTAGCGTGCATGATATAAATTAAATATAGATGAATCTTTGTTAAAGCGGTGTTGTGATTAATGGCATTAACAGCATCCGTTTAACCCCTACAAAAGAGTGATATTTCAGACAAAATGATTTACTCTCTCTCTCTTCTTTAGGGCTTGTATGATAACTTCCTCAGCATGAAGCTGAAGGACCCTGGGATGTTGAGTGTGTGCACAGGTCTTGACTGGTTGTGTTTCTCTGACCTGCTGAATGAGTGTGTGCTACATGGACAAAACTACTCGCTCATGCGCTACTTCCCGTTCCTGCCCGCTGCCTTCCACCACCTATATGCCGCGAACTCTGTCCCACGCATCAATTATCCACACAGTCACTACGAGGTGAGAGAATGCAATAGACAGTGACATGTCAGCAAACTCAAATTTTCTAGGAAGGAGATGAATAACCCACACTTTTAAGGCCATTCAGACATCTAGCCAATCAGAAACACTCTCTGACTGATGTGTTTGGGATTGCTGATATCAAGTATGCTGACATGCCTTTATATAATGATAATAAACTTCAACATTATTGTTTTCAGTGTAAAATGAAAGTGGTAATAAATAAAGTCTTAATTTGTTTCTAGGCTTTCACTAAAACTCAGCACACAAAGAATGCCCTCCTTGCCATGTTGAATGACATCCCACCTGCCATACAGAGCCGTGTTTGCATAAGCAGTCTCTGTTTGGACATCCTCAGCCTTCTCCTGGAGCTCATCTCCCCCAAACTACGGCCGGTGAGTCACTAAAGTCTGTGTGCAAACAAGGTACACACAAGGAAACAACAATATTATACTAGATAAATTGCAAATTGCTTCTGAACCCTAGTGAGATCTAAGGTTAAGAGTTTTTTAACGTTTGCTGAGTTCGAGAGAGTTATACATGCTTTTAACTCATCTCGTCTACTGCAACTCTACTTGTTAGGTATTAAGGTATTAGCCAATCCTATATGAAACACTCACAAACACTCCAAAACACAGCTGCTAGACATCTGACTGGTATGGGCGTCACTAGGCCCTTTTTAGGGGGTCTTCAGCCCCCCCCCAAAAAAAGTGTGATTAACCTTTATAACATATGTAACTGGCGGGAGGCTTCGGCTTTGTCCCACCTTTTAATCTGCGTTAATCAGCGTGTTCTTCAATCTGCAGCGGCGTCTAACAGAGCATACGTCAGAAGCAGAGGAGTTTGTGTTCATCTGAGCCTCATTGGTCTGTCACCACTCGTCAATGTCAAAATATTTGAGAAAACCAATCAAATCAGAGTAGGCGGGCTTTATGTTCACACAGAAGCTGCTGAGGCTGAGCGCAAATTTTAGCAGCAGGACTCGACGTCAAGTGCGAGATATGTAAATTCATATTTGACAGCTGCTTCTTTAAGTCAGAAATGTTAAACAAATGACAAAAATATTAATAAACTTTTGTCTAATTTCGCCATTTTTATTTTAAAAGTGGCCTATGTAATGTCATTTATAATATAATTAATAAACAAGAAATATTAACAAAGCCGTTTTCTTCAGATTAGGCATAAGATTAATAGTAATGAATGTGTGCATATTGTAAATTAATAATTAAAATAAAAAATTCAAATAAAAAAGCTCCGCTTTTTTCAGTCTGTATTGGGCATTAGATTAGTAGCCTAATGAATGCGTGTATATTATTGTGAATTAATTTAATACATTTAGTTACCTAGCTTTCCTGTTAGCTTTCAGTAAATTAACATGTCTACAAAAATGATTAATAAAAAATATAAATATCATTAAAACATGTTTACTTTCTTCACTGACAAAAATGGAAAAACTTTATCAGTCATATCTGCCCACTGACATGGTTTTCAAGCTATTGTTATCTAATTTTTTGCTGTTAAAATGCACATATGTAGATCATAGAAATCAAAATTTTCTTGAGGGGCCATGCCCCCAAAACCCCCCTAGCCTCACAGTGAGCCCCCTGGGATCTCAGTGATTTATAAACCTGCCTACATTGTACGATTAAGAGATGTACAATATGGTCATTCAGAATAAGGCATTAATATTCGCTTAATAAGTAATAATAAACAGCCAATATCCTAATATGCATACAAATAAGCTACTAGTTAATAGTGAGAATTGGACCCTAAACTAAAGTATTACCATTTTGAAAATTGAAATGAAAATCCTAGAATCGCCCCTGCTGACTGGCACTCGCAAATGCGAACATATCACCCCCGTCTTACTCTCTTTGCACTGGCTGCCAGTCTGTTTTAGAATAGAGTTTAAAATGTTACTCTTTGTCTTTAAGGTGTTAAATGGACTGGCACCTTCTTATCTTTCTGAACTTTTGAGTATAAAAACTCTAGCTAGATGTTTAAGATCTTTGAATCAGAAACTCTTAGTTTCAGAAACTCAGTCCCTAGATCTAGGCTGAAGAAAAAGGGCGACCAGGCTTTTGCCATAGCCGGCCCTAAACTGTGGAACAGCCTACCGCTCTTAGAAGCTAATAGAGCTCATCACTTTTTAAAGCAAAATCTCTTTAAGAAGGCTTATAATCGCCAAGTCGAATGGGTTTTGTCTAAACATCAATTGTGTGTTTGTGTCTTAGTGTCATATTGTTTTATGGCTTTTAGTTTTCTTTTAAATATTGCTATTGTGCTTTATAATTATTTATTTTTTTATAATTATGCTGCTTTGTAACTGTGTTCTAACTCGGCGCGACGCGATAAGATTCCACAAGCAATTTGTCCACACCAGATGCAACACGAAAAAGAAATCAATTGTCGTGTCAAAAATCAATGATCAATTATCCATAGCTTTCAGAATGGCTATATATATAATAATCAAACTCACATTAAATTCATTTATCATTAAATAAAGCACATCATCTGAGTGATCATTGTCATACATTGTATGCTGTTGTTTCTAAAATGCAGTCCCCTGTCTCTCGTTTTGTGTCGCCGTTGCATCTGGTTAGAACAGAAATTCTGATTGACATGGGAAAGATACCTTTTATCATGTGTAAGTAAGTTTAGGGTCAGATTTTTCAGATGTTTTTTTTAGAAAGAAAGAATTTAAAACTGTTATTCATCAATGATGCATTACATTTATCAAAAGGGACAGTAAAGACATTTATAATATTGCAAAAGATTTATAATCGAAATAAATGCTGTTCTTTTCAACTTTCTATTCATCAAAGCATTCTGAAAAATAAAATATATCACTGTTTTCACAAAAATATCAAGCAATTGTTTTCAACCATGATAATAATAAAAAAGTTGTGACACTGTGACACTGAAGACTGGAGTAATGATGCTGAAAATTCAGCTTTGCCATCATAGGAATACATTTAATTTTAAAATATATTTAAATTGTAAACAGTTATTACTCTTTATGCAGTTATTTTTGCTCAAATGAATGCAGCCTTGGTGAGAATAAGAGACTTGATGTGTTTCTTACAGGTCAACCCTCAGCTTTACAGTACCAGGGAGAAGCAGCAGCTTTATGATTTGATTGACACCATGATCAACTACAACCTGACCTACAGACAGGACCGCAC
The DNA here is from genome assembly GCA_023566225.1 of Romanogobio albipinnatus. Taxonomy (NCBI): domain Eukaryota; kingdom Metazoa; phylum Chordata; class Actinopteri; order Cypriniformes; family Gobionidae; genus Romanogobio; species Romanogobio albipinnatus. The sequence goes on from CM042241.1 coordinate 15,943,141, forward strand.
TCCAGAGGGACAGTACAATTATGTGCTGGAGCCGTGAGTACATGCATATACACAAACAACATCAACCTGATCAGACTCATTGAACACATTGTTCTGTTTTTGGGCAAATAGCCATGCTCGTCTGTCAGGACTTTAGTTATGCAACTCGTACATCACAACAATACCTACTAACACATGCAGCGCTGATTCCTGTCTATCACGATTTATGAGAGATTAGGCTGCAGCTCTAGATTACTGTCTCTCCATCCCCTCCTCTTCCACTTTTTTTATTAGTCTCTGACTGTCCTCTGGTTCACTTTGTTGATTCTCTCACATGAGAGCTTGGAGGTTTTTGTTACTTGCCTTTGAAAGTCATGCATGGACGCATGTTCATTACTCAAGCATATAAAAAGACCTACAATCCTCTCTGTGGCTTACCGTGCCCTACCACTCACATTGATTGATGGAAGCGATGCTGAAAATGTTCACAAACAAGCTTTCGACACTCACAAGTCGAGCACTTGCCGCAGAACCTTTGAAAGTCTGCTTGATGGAGCTAAAGGTGGACAAAAACCAGGAGTGAGAAGATAATCAAGGGAACAATCTACGCTTTTGGATTGGTTTTCAGACAGTCTCTTCAAGCTGGAACTGAAGAAGAACATCTCTGTGCATCCGGTATGTTTGCTTCTTATTCATGGAGCATTTCTCATGTTTTATTGCTTTCATTTTTTTTAAGTGTCTTATGCACACCAAAAACACTGTTTACTATTTAAAAATGTTAAATTAGTGCTGGGCAATCGATTAATCGCGTCCAAAATAAAAGTTTGTGTTTACATAATATATGTGTGTGTACTGTATATATAAATACACACACATGCATGTATATATTTAAGAAAAATTTTATATTTATATATTACAAAAAATCATTCACGTTCAAAAGTCAACTAAAAACTCAGCTCTTCCGTGAGCACTTAACCTCATTAAAAAAAAAAAAAAAAATCATACATTTGTGATTTCTGGATTTTTTTTTTTTTAGATTATGTCTCTCACAGTGGACATGCACCTACGATGACAATTTCAGACCCCTCCATGATTTCTAAGTGGGAGAACTTGCAAAATAGCAGGTTCAAATACTTATTTTCCTCACTGTATATATATATATATATTATGTAAACACAAACTTTTATTTTGGATGCGATTAATCGTTTGCCCAGCACTAATTTAACTGTCATTTATTCCTGATGACAAAGCTGATTTTTCAGCAGCCATTACTCCAGTTTTCAGTGTCACATGACATATTTTGCTTAATATTTTTTTACAATTATTTGAATAATAGAAAGTTATTTATTTAAAGGTCCCGTTCTTCGTGATCCCATTGTTCAAACTTTAGTTAGTGTGTAATGTTGCTGTTAGAGCATAAATAATACCTGTAAAATTATAAAGCTCAAAGTTCAATGCCAAGCGAGATATTTTATTTAACAGAAGTTCCGTTTCAAAGCCTACAGCGAACGGCTGGTTTGGACTACATCCTGGTACTTCCTTCATAAATGACGTCAGTAGAACAGTAGAACAGACTAACCTCCGCCCACAAGAATACGCGAAAAAAGGGGGCGTGGTCTTGTTGCTGTCCCACGTGGAGAAGAGGACGTGTCACGTGGAGAAAAGGAAGTGTTGCGTTTGAGTGTGTTTGTCGCCATGTCGTCGAGACGCTGTTATTTTCATCCCGGAGTCAAATCACCTTTGTTTGGCTTTCCCAGGGACGCTGTAGAGATCATTAAGCGCATACATCTCCCGTTAAGAGGCGTGACCTTTCCACGTGCGCTAAGCTGCTGTCGAATCACAACACAGGAACCGTGACACGTTCGCTAAGCTGCGGTCAAATCACAACACAGGAACCGCTGGCACAATCAGAACTCGTTACGTATTTCTGAAGGAGGGACTTCATAGAATAAAGGAAGTCATCATCCGTTTTTAGGACAGTGAAAACAGCGGTATACAGATAAGTAAATTGTGTTAAAAATACTGTTTTTTTACACGCGAAACATGAACACGTTATATTGCACACTGTAAACACAATCAAAGCTTAAAAAAAAACACGAAGAACGGGACCTTTAAAAATAGAGATCTTTTGTCGCATTATAAATATGCTGTCATTTTTTTTACCAATTTAATGCATCCTTGCTGAATAAAATTATTAATTTCTTACTGGTTTTAGTTACAAAATTTAGGTAAAAATATAGGCATGTTTTTGTTTTCACTAAATTAGCACATTTATTTATATGCATATTACAATATAACCATACACCAGGGGTGCCCAATCCTGCTCCTGGATGGCCACTGTACTGTAAAGTTTAGCTCCAACCCCAATTAAACACACCTGAACCAGCTAATCAAAATCTTACTAGGCATACTAGAAACTTCCAGGCTGGTGTGTTGAGGCAAGTTGGAGCTAAACATTGCAGGACAGAGGCTCTCGAGGGCCAAATTTGGACACCCCTGCCATACATTAAGGGCCAGATTTATTAAACAGGGCAAATTAGCGTGAGAGCACAATTCCAAAAAAGCACAGATGGGAGTGGAAATCTCAGCCTGTGATCTACTGACAACGCACAAATTAAAGAACACAGACGCAGCCAGATCATTTCCATAATGACCAGTACAATCCAATACCAAGAGCAACGCAAATTAGAGTCTGGTTTAAGACATGATTGGGCAGTGAATAATGGTGCAAATACCAGTAAATTGATGAGCGCAAACCTTAGTAAATCACCTTGCATAATTCACTTAAATACTCTGCTCCCATACATTTTGCAAAAGGGAAACTCCTACAAATGCATATGCAATAAGGTCAGCCACAAAAATAACCCTGTCCACTCCTTTTCAGCGCTGATTTCGTGTCTTTAGCAAATCCTGACAGTAGTTTTTTTAACGCCAAAAGAGGGTTTTGCGCTGGTGCAAGCTGTTAGTAAATCTAGCCCTAAATGTAATAGTATATATCTAACAGTAAACAGATATATTTATCTACATTTAAATACAAATTTTTACCTGTGAAATGCCACAGAGATTTCTGTCAACATTTTTTAATGATTCATTGAGAGTTCAAAGTAACTGCTTTTGTAAATGAATCAAACCATAGAAGTGATATTGAATTAAAATAAAGTATTATATCATCCAGCCCGACTACAGGCTAGATTAGATGGGGAAAAATCCCTGTACATGTTTTTTCATAATCATGTTTCTGAAGTTCATTATTTATTTGCGTGTGTGTGTGTGTGGTAGAACCATGCAGCAGTCGTTCCTGCAGGCCCGCTGCGAGGAGACCCTGGTCACCTCCGACTGGGGTATTCCACTGCTGATCGCCCTGTTACTGCTTCTGCTCGTTTACGCCTTCCTGTATCTTCCCGCCATCTCTTATCGAGCTTTACTCCAACAAGCGCTGAGTAACCACACTGAAGCCATGATGACCCTGGAAAATAACAAGATGGACTGAGGATTGTACACTTCCAAAGCCAAATGTTGCATGACTTGCATTTTCATTGCATTGTCTGATTATGAGGAACATTATAATTCATCTTTCATCAAATGGCCTAAATGGAAGAAGTGTCTCTGCTTCATTTATAATTACTGAGATATTTTGACAGGCCATCTTGTCAGTATAATCCAACTATGTAATGTTCAGTCTTGCCTATACACGGCAAGCATTTTCATATATACATGAAGTTTTTTTTGATGATTTAATTGGGAGATGTGATGCGACGAGCAGCACATTTTGCCCAGTATCTGGATTTTATCTGATTTTACACTGGAAATAACCCGGCAAGCTTCCATCGCTGTCCTGTTCCCTAGAACGTGAAACTTAATATATGGGAACAAACACACAAACTTCTGAACTGCTCTGTATTTTTTTTGACAGAACATTCTCCAACTGTCCTAGAGAAATGACTTGTGTATGTGACCAGGAATAACCTGCACAACTAATCCTGCTTTTGAAGTTTCATCTGCTTGTGTCTATTGCACATATGTCTAATTTCCTTTTATTTCTGGAACGGTGTTTTACCTTCGGAGTAAGAAGGATTATTCAGCTCACCCACTTTCCACTCTTTAAACCATCTCATCTTCCATTTGCTTTCATATCCTTCCTCATTTGAGTCCCTTGTTCAGATTCTATAATGTTATTTAAAGGTTTATGCTTCCATCATATTATGCTTTTTTCAGTAATTTTATGACCTGTATTTCCACAGTAATGTAGAAGATGCAGTGCATTTTCCCGGTTTGCCTCCCCGGAGGCAGCTAACCTACCAGGTGAAGCAGCTGATTGCCAGGGAGACAGAATTAGAGCGAATGAGGAGGGTGGAGAGGGCCCAGCAGAAACTAAACCCACAAAAGGTAAAACACATGGACTGTATACAGATGTGCACATTTATAACCAGTGTGTGTACTATGGGTGCAACGGTTCTAATTACTCACGGTTTTAGTGTCACAGTTTCGGTACGTTTCAGTATGTGCTATGTTCAGGGAAATTAGGACATTTGTCAAATAAAAATAAACAAAATAAAAACAAAACTGTAATTTTCATCATAGGTACACTTAAACTATGAGAGACAGAATGAGAAAAAAAATCCAGAAAATCACATTGTCTGATTTTTAAAGAATTTATTAGCAATTTAGGAAAATAAGTATTTGGTCAATAAAAAAGTTCATCTCAATACTTTGTTAGATACCCTTTGTTGGCAATGACAGAGGTCAAACGTTTTCTGTAAGTCTCCACAAGGTTTTTACACACTGTTGCTGGTAGTTTGGCTCATTCCTCCATGCAGATCTCCTCTAGAGCAGTGATGTTTTAGGGCTTCTTACGAACTCACTCCTTCGTTGCCCGGGCGGTGTGTTTGGGATCATTGTCATGCTGAAAGACCCAGCCACATTTCATCTTCAATGCCCTTGCTGATGGAAGGATTTTTTTACTCAAAATCTCACGATACATGGCCCCATTCATTCTTTCCTTTACACGGATCAGTCGTCCTGGTCCCTTTGTAGAAAAAACGCCCCGAAGCATGATGTTTCCACCCCCATGCTGCACAGTAGGTATGGCGTTCTTTAAGCCGCGTTTCCACCGCAGGAACTTTCCCCAGGAACTAGGAACTTTGGGGTGGTACTCGGTGTGTTTCGACCGCAGGAACCAGGGTCTAAATGAAGTTCCGGGTAAATATTTCCCCCTCCAAACGGCCCTGCTCCCCAAGTAGTACTTTTTCAAAGTTTGGGAACTTTCGGGGGTGGGACTTGGGCGTCGAACATGCTGATTGGTTGAGCTGACGCAGCATTTTATTTCAACCGGCATTTTTAAAAGTCTTTTGCGAGGTTCGTTCTGCGTTCAGTAAATATCAGTCTTGCTCTTTCTGTCCGATGGCGCGTGTTCGTCTCAGCCATTGCACGGTCAATGTCCGTAATAGCTGATGATAACATAAGTTGTCTTATTTTAAATCTAGCTTTACAAGCTTTCAGAATACGCTTTAGTATCAGTGCTTGTCTCTTTTCCGCAGTTTTGTTAATGACCTCTTTAGTAAACCAATACATAACTAGCAAAAGCGGCGCTGCTTGCATCTCCTCCATACTTGTTATTGTTGCAGACAGTGTCGCACAAAAATGATTCCTGTCTGTCTCTGACTGGGAGGAGCAGTCGCGCGCAGTCCAAAATCACCAGACTAATTTGCCTAATCTTCACGGTACTTTACTTCAGTGGAAACGCAGACAGTAGCAGGTCTGGGGGGGGGAAGTTCCTGTAAAAAAAGTTCCTGGTACAAATTGTTCCAGGTAATTTCTGTGGAAACGCGGCTTTGGATGCAATTCCGCATTCTTTCTCCTCCAAACACGACAAGTTAAGTTTTTATCAAAAAGTTCTATTTTGGTTTCATCTGACCATATGACTTTCTCCCAATCCTCTTCTGGATCATCCAAATGCTCTCTAGCAAACTTCAGACGGGCCCGGACATGTACTGGCTTAAGCAGGGGGACACGTCTGGCACTGCAGGATTTGAGTCCCTGGCGTTGTAGTGTGTGGTATGTGATGGTAGCCTTTGTTACTTTGATCCCAGCTCTCTGCAGGTCATTCACTAGGTCCCCCCGTGTGGTTCTGGGATTTTTTCTCACCGTTCTTGTGTTCATTTTGACCCCACGGGGTGAGATCTTGCGTGGAGCCCCAGATCGAGGGAGATGCTCCCACAGTTGATTTCTTCACACCAAGCTGCTTACCTATTGCAGATTCAGTCTTCCCAGCCTGGTGCAGGTCTACAATTTTGCTTCTGGTGTCCTTTGACAGCTCTTTGGTCTTGGCCATAGTGGAGTTTGGAGTCTGATTGTTTGAGGTTGTGGACAGGTGTCTTTTATACTGATAACGAGTTCAAACAGGTGCCATTAATACAGGTAACGAGTGGAGGACAGAGGAGCCTCTTAAAGAAGAAGTTACAGGTCTGTGAGAGCCACAAATCTTGCTTTTTTGTAGGTGACCAAATACTTATTTTCCACCATAATTTGCAAATAAATTCTTTAAAAAATGAGACATTGTGATTTTCTGGATTTTTTTTTTTTCATTCTGTCTCTCATAGTTGAAGTGTACCTATGATGAAAATTACAGGCCTCTCTCATCTTTTTAAGTGGGAGAACTTGCACAATTGGTGGCTGACTAAATACTTTTTTGCCCCACTGTATGTATGTGTGTGTGTGTATATATATATATATATATATATATATATATATATATATATATATATATATATATATATATATATATATATATATATATATATATGTTAGATGTGATTAATCGACTTGACAGCACTAATATATACATGCATATACATACAGGGTTTGGACAATTAAACTGAAACACTGGCCAATATATTGTTGGAGGTTTCACGGCTATATATGTGTGGCCTGGTGGCCAATCTTCACTGATTTTACATTCCATCTGTAAGAGCAGAGTGGGAAGGTTGAATTCGCAGAGCAATAGCACAGCTGTACATAAAATATTGCAATCTACACAACATAATGCAAGACATATCATAGTTAAAAAAAGGACATTGTTGGTTCACGTCTCGAACGAGAGAGAATTAAAATATTAATATATTATAACATTGCAATGAATTCTGGGACAATGAATTCTTTCTAATCTTGTTTTTGTTGTGCCTTAAAATAGTTAATACCCATTTATAGGCCCTGCACATTTTGCATATGGAAATCTTATTGATTAAAATGTTTCACTTAGTTTTTCACCACCAGTGTTGACATGTATGTCTACATGTACTTCAGTTTCAGTTGGACTACAACATAATGATTTTGAAAAATGTTTTGTCCGGCTGCAGTTGTACCAGTTTAATCTTTGCGATGTTGGATGAACAGAGCTAGATATTGCAATTGTAGCTCGACTTCATCTACTATGCACACTAGACAGACATGAGGCTCAACATGTATTTAATCCTTTAAATATTTGATTAACAATTGGGTTATGTGTACTTTAACAGATATGCAGCCCCCAAACAATAAACAATGTATAATATTTCATAAACGGGATTGTTCATGTTGCCTAGTATTTGTTCTGTGTGTTTAGCCAGAGGCAGTAAAAAGGATTCAAGAGGAGAAGAAACCCGAAGTGAAGAAACAGACAAGCAGGAACCATCAGCAGAGGCTGGAGACCATCGTTAAACAGACTGTGGTGGAAAGCAGGGTAAAGCATCTATATTAAACCACCTTAAATCCTTCAACTACCACAGCAGCACCTGAAATCCTCCCTACGCTCATAAAAATCCCATTTTAAATTGCATTTCCTCTGGTCCAGTCCGCAATTTAAATATTTCCATTACAGATTTGATGCTAGGATTGGTGATTCACAACTTCACTCTGGCATTGTGAGAAACTCATCTATAACTAACCAGTTATAAATGCAGATAATATTTATAAATGAGCACTGCTAGTTATAGATTGATTATGACCGAATTTAAACCAGAACATAAAGCACCTGGTTAAATAAGCCTTTGGATTTAGTTTTTTGCACCAAACAGTGATTCTGTGCCACTATGGTAAATGCTTGTCCTCATATGGTCTCTCTTTATATATGCTTGATTTATGCTTCATCATAATCCAAGATTAATTGGGTTAATAGTGGATCAGGGTCAAAGTGCTCTCTCGTGATGACTTGTTTATTTATCCTTCCCATGGTTATAGCCTGAATTGGATTTCTTTGGACGAGCCATTGTACCCAAAGAGAAGCCTTTGATCACCACAACAAGTGTGTTGTTTATTTTTAAATATATATATATATATGTATATATATATATATATATATATATATATATATATATATATATATATATATATATATATATATATATATATATATATATATATATACATACATACATACATGCATACATACAATAAATCTCAACATAATTGTTTTGCATAGCCGTTAAACATGAGCTGATATCCCTTCTCTCTGCAGGTGAAGATGGCAAAGCAGGCGGAGTGGTGCATATTGGTAAAGCTGTGGGTAACAGTGATGTATGGTTTCGTTTCAATGAAGGTGTGTCTAATGCAGTGCGCAGAAACGTTTACATTCGGGAGTTACTTTAAAGTGATGTGGGCGAGACAGAGGAGGAAGCCTGTGTTAATTTGCCACCTTAAATCAATGCATAAAAGCCAAAAATCTTCTGAACCTTGTACTGTATGGTTAAAAAAAACAAAGAGCACTGGTTCCGCTTTGTTTCTTTTTATTGTATTGTTGTATAGTTGTCTTACACTTTTATAAATACATGTTTTCACTGAGTAACAGCAGTTTTTTCTTTCTTTCTTTTTTATAATGTCATGACCTGATTAGAGTAAACACCAACGCAGATTTACTCAGGATAAATTAATTTGCATCTTTGTCCATCCTAGTCAAAATCAGGCAGTGTAACCATGACAATGGGTGGAGTCACTCCTGTTGCCGTGGTGACGATTGACAGCTCTATATTATAACACATTTGCTTGACTCCACCCACGGGTTCTCCTTCAGTACATCTGGATTCAGAAATGGATCCTCATTCATTTTCTCCTCGATCCATTTAGTTAAGCTGAAAATAAATGGATAAGAAGAAGATAGAAAATAGAAAAAAAATACTATAACCTAGTATTTAATTTACTGCACTGAACTATATATATATATATATACTGTAATGTATATATCTTTATTATAATTAGCATTATATTTAGCTTTTTATAAATGTATATATATATATATATATATTTATTGCATTTATATATGAATATTTATATGCAAATAAACCATTTAAGTGTGCATAATGATAGATAGATAGATAGATAGATAGATAGATAGATAGATAGATAGATAGATAGATAGATAGATAGATAGATAGATAGATAGATAGATAGATAGATAGATAGATAGATAGATAGATAGATAGATAGATAGATAGATAGATAGATAGATAGATAGATAGATAGATAGATAGATAGATAGATACTCACTCTGGAAGAGTGGCGGATGTTTTCTCTCTTTTTAACTGTAGCTGCTGCTTCAGACTGTCCACATGATTCTTCAGCTGAGTCTCATCCAGCTCATCCATCTGAAATACCAGCCGTCATGTTTGTTAAAGTCTCAAAGCTAAATGTTCTGTAAATAATAGCTAGATTATTTTAATATATAAATTCTATCATTTCAGCCTACCGTGATGAATTCAGAGTTATGTCGCTGAGAAGTGAAGTGACAGGATTGTCAGGAGTCCTCCAGCAAGTAGCTTGAGTTTGAATGTTTTATTCTTTTGAAGAGGAGGGAGAGTCTGTTTTTTTTCCTTTTGTTTCCTAGTGTACACGCAGGAGGTTTAAACACACCTGACATTGAGGTTATAGAGCATTCAAACTACTTTGTTACTCAAATTCTCTCTATATCGTGAGTTTTAATGGGAGGGATGTTTAGCTCATTGGATGTATGTAAAACACATGCAAAACTGTTCAATAATGCCATTTCGGCTTTAACTAGTCTTTGCCAGGGACAATAAACTTTAGAATAAATGTTCTGATGTTATCAAGAGACTACTTGTTGTTGTTTTTTATATAATAGTCACTTGCTTACATATATAAATGTTATTTAAATCTTCCCAAAAGCATAAAGTCAGTGTATTTGCCAAAAAGCTACATTCTGATTTCTTTGAATGATTGTTGTAACACTTAAGCAATACTTGTTTGGCAATAAATACAACAGTTGTCATGCTTTTGACACTTGATTGTAACACACTATCATTCAAAAGTTTGGGATCAGAACAATTTTATTTTATTTTTTTAAAGAAAGAAATTAATGCTTTTATTCAGCAAGGATGCATTAAATTGATCAAAAGTGACAGTAAAGATTGACGTTGTTACAAAAAACATGTCAAATAAATGCAGTTCCTTTGAACTTTCTGTTCATCAAAGAATCCTGAAAAAAATGTATAATTGGTTTCACAAAAATATTAAATTGCACAGCTGTTTTCATCATTGATAATACAAAATGTTAGCCTGACAAGTCAGACCCACATCAAGATGTTGGGTCTGGAAACTCACCATTGACAGGGCTCAATCCGAGGGGCGGGATAAACGATTGTCTTTCAAATTCCCTCTGCACGCAATTGGATAGCACCATGAGCGCCACAACCAACCAGAGCAAAGAAGAAGGTGAAGCCGAGCTAACGTTAGTTGATAGACTTTCGCCGTATCTGGTCGGCAAAACTTCAAACACATCTTCTTTTCTTAAGAATGACTTCAGTGCCGTTCTTTGTTCTTTTCTCAAAGAAAAGCTTAACTCCAAGTCTTCCAGAGTCGCGGCCAAAGCCGATTCCTGTTCGTCAGCTTTGTTTACGGGTAGCACGCAGAACCTCCGCAACTCTGCAGTGACGTGCCGTCATTATGTTGAGCCCGCCCACCGACTCTACACACGCTGTGATTGGTCTGACCAGAGTTTGGTTTTTCCAGCTCTCAGATCTACCGAGAGTTGCTAGACTACACTCGCGGCAAAATAATTTTTCTGCCGCTAGGGTGTGTCTAGATTTCTAGGCTAACAAAATGTATCTTAAGCAGTGTAACGGAGGCCAGCTAGTAGTGGCTGTGCGAGTAAACCTCACTCCTCTGATCTCAAGAGACGCTCTAGCGACTGACTCTAGGGGTTGCAGCCTTTAGCCTCCTTGTTAGAGCGTCCGACTCTCATGCCGGCGGACCCGGGTTCGAGTCCCGCTTAGAGCGGGGCAGTTCAAACAGGAGGGGTTACATTGGTGCCGTGACCCGAATGGGAGTGAGGTTTAGGGGGGTGAGTGTAACGGAGGCCAGCTAGTAGTGTAAACCTCACTCCTCTGATCTCAAGAGACGCTCTAGCGACTGACGCTAGGGGTTGCAGCCTTTAGACTCCTTGTTAGAGCGTCCGACTCTCATGCCGGCGGACCCGGGTTCGAGTCCCGCTTAGAGCGGGGCAGTTCGAACAGGAGGGGTTACAGCAGCAAATCATCATATTAGAATGATTTCTGAAGGATCGTGTGACACTGAAGACTGGAGTGATGATGCTGAAAATTCAGATCTGCGATCACAGGAATACATTACATTTTAGAATATAATAAATTATATTACAGATATTTTAAATGTGAATAATATTTCACAATATTCTGTTTTTACTGTATTTTTAGTAAACATTATCTAAAGCAACCAACAACAGGGAGAATGTTGGAGTACTTCTTAGCGCTCCCCTTCCTGTCATTTCGACATGGGACTGATGTAGTAGCAGAAGCACAACCATTGGTTACTTCTACCATGTTTGCTATTGGGAAAAAAGTGAAAGCACATGTCTGTTAATGAGATCAGGAAGCGCTACGAGTGTGCAATGTTTGTTGCTAAACCTGTCTAAACTGTGTCCTTTAAGCTGCTTATAGTAAAGTACAGCAAATATATCTGAGTCGTGTGTGTTCTTAGAATGAAGAGGTTAGAGCTTGATGTGTTCTTACAGACAGCAATGAGTGGTGGCATGATGCAGATCATCTTTTATTCTGAGTCTGATCAGTCTTTTCATGAATGCATTTTGAAGAAGAAAAATCCATGTTAAGTCTCAAAAAATTCTTGCAGTACTACAGCAATAGTGCTAGAACGATAAATCAAAATAAGCTGTCCATTAAAACTTAACAAGTGTTAGATTCCCAGACGTCAGGTCTGAAGTCTCTTTAGTCGTTGGGATCAACATCAGCCATTGCAGGACCCATATTGGTCAACCACAACTCAAAACTACAGTGTTTGTTGTTACAGTCAACAGCACAAGTAACAGGACATGTAGCATCTCATCTGTTAAATGCTCTTCTGGCTGATTTTGTCCGTTCTTCCCAGGACAGTAGCTCCGGCAGCGTTCTCCACTCCTCGCAACCATTCGGAACATTTCAGTAGGACGTTCTGATCCACGCTCTGCTCTTTGTCTTCCTCATATTCCACGTCATCATATCGGTGATGGTCATTCAGAAGAGAGATCTTCACCAGTGGAATGCTGGATCGAGACTTGGCAAGTGGACGGCCTTTCTGGTGCGGTGCCGTTGTGGTGCCACGGAGCTGCTTCTCACGGCTACGTTTCTCCAGGAGCAAGGTGGCCTCAGGGGTCAGTTTGAGAGAGAAGTTAGATTTGCAATTTAATCCATGGCTCGATCCAGAGGAGGTCTGCGGACTACAAGAGTCTGTTGGGATGCTTGTTGCTGAAACGCTAGCAGGAAGCATCTTCTTGCTAGAGGAGTTCACTGAGGAGGGTGATGCCGAATTGGTTGCAGAGGTACTGTCAGAAGTACTTTTGGAAGAAGTTGGGGTCGAGGAACTTGAAGGATCAGCGGGTCTTGAAGTCATAATCCAGGCGCTTTTACCCTCCATCCTCATGCCAGAAGTGGCTCGACTGATGGGCAACTTGCTTTTGTGCGGCGAGGCCTTCTTGCTCAACTTCTTGAGCCGCTCCTTCACAGCATTTTTCTCCTCCACAGTCTTGATCGGAAGGACAGGCGACGGTCCTGAAAGTTTCTCTTTGCCCGAGCTGGGAAGACTCCGAGGTCTGGTCACAGGCGGGAAAGGCATCTTCACCAGGTAGAGCAGCACGTAGGACAAGAATTCGGTCTTTGTGGTGTAATGCGACAGAAACTGGATGTGATCTTTCGCATGATCAGGACTACCAGTTGTTTCCAACGCCCCCAACATCCACTTTTTCTTCAGACACAGCCCCTGTGGAAATAGCATGCAGGAATGGCTTGGCTCTTTATAGGGTGTTGGGAAAGGGGTTTGGCTAAGGCGATGAGTGAATCCTTTGGCGTAGGTAAGCCTAACACGTGTGGCTTAGAGTTGCATAACGTAACGAGATGTAAACATTGAATGTGGCAGTTGCACTCTAGCTAAACTGGGATTGTAGAGGTGGTAATGCATATGAGAATAGATTGTTCACAAAGCATCCTTTTCACTTAACAGTCACATTGGTTAAACCCGATTTGGCAGCTTTCGCGGTAAAAAATTGTAGTTCTAAATACATAATCCTGAAATAAAGGTTATGTAGTGTTGTGTGCATGTAATTTAAGATTGAAAAGACTTGACTGGTGTATACTACTGTAGTTCCAAGTGCTCATCAAGCGTTAGTATGTGTATATGATCCACACGTGTCTAAGCGTTTCCCAATTAAAGGATCTTAGGGTTTACTGAACCTAATCTCTTTAAGAGACCACATAATCTCTCTCGCACCTAGTCTGTAACTTTCAATTTACTACTTGACACCAGGTAAAGATTCGTCATGCACGAGGACATTACAACCAGAGTATGATTGTAAGCAGTTGGCCATTCCTGAGGTGAGGCCAAAACATGTCATAACACACAAACCACTGTCAGGGTGGAGAGTCATTAGTAGGCAGTCAATTCATTGGCCTGGGTGGTATATCGCAGAACCTAATTTTACCAAGTGCAAACTGTTCCTGGATCAATATCTTTGTTGATGCTGGAACACATTCCAATCAACCAATAAGATTTGAGGGACAAGTTTACAGTTCGTCAAGTTTAAGGTTGGGTACTTCTACATCAGTGTGTTATTCATCTGTCATTTCCCTCTGATTTTTGGCTTGAGTAGTGTTAGGTTTAGGGGTAGGAATATGGTAAGGAAGGTTGTGTTCCAGGATCAACAATATATGTTGACCCAGGAACGTGAAAATCAGGACGTAATTATATTTTGGTCACTATTCTTGTTATATTTTAGGAGTTCTGAGCCAATTTTGCAGTAAATATTTATTGCTGAGTTTAGAACTGTTGGTAGATACTGTATTTATAACACTAGGTGCTAAAAGCAGGGCTCGACATTAACTCTTATCCGAGACAAGTGGATTTTTTTGAAGGGGCAAGTGAACGAGAATTTGACTTGCCCTACCGGACAAGTATCCTGATTAAAACATCAAATAATACCAAAAATTAACTAGGGAATCACCAAAATGCAAGAATGATTCTGCATTCATTTAGTGTAAGTGGCGATCGATAGTTGATAATAATATATAATGTATAATGAACTGATGGTAACAAGCTTGCGCTGTTGAGGCTCGCGCAGCCTCTCGAGGAGAAATCACAACAAATAAGCGCATCTCACACAGAGAAACTCTGTTAACATACACGGTTAACATGACAAATTGTGGAGTTTTTATATTTATAACATATGATAGCCTACAGTTAAGCAACATCACAGAACCAAGAGTGCTGTTTTCCTGAATACCATCACGACTGAAAATGACAGATTTTGTAAGACATGCAGTTCCATAATTAATTAACATTAAGTCACTTACATTTAAGATGACTGTTTTGTTCGATTTCAGCAGCAAAAATGGTTCCAAACAAAGATCACAGCAACAGTGTGTTACTGAATGAATGACTCACTCATTAAGACGGTCACCTGCTGCCACCTACTGGTGGTTTAGTTTCATCTTTCCAACATTTCTTATTTGTATATTCAAACATACTTAAAACAATCTAATAACATTATTTAAAACAGTTGTAAAGTGTAAATTATTTAATTTGATTGGTAACAGCCCTGTAGTGTCTTATTCTAATTTAATTTCTTGATCAAATTTTTAAAAATTAAATGAAAGCTGAAGCATAGTGTATATTTAATAAGATTATGGAAAAAAAGCCCTTTATAAAAGGTAAAAATAGCATAAATATGCAGATTTAAAGGGTTACTTCAGTGATTTAGCATTAAGCTTTGTATTTAAACTGCGTCATTTATGTAGTGTGAAATTGTAAAATTATTTTTGAATTTGGTGCCTTCTAGACTGTGATAAGACAGAAAATGTGTTTCATGGGGATGAAAGAGAACAACATTTTATTAAGCAAATTCATCATAATTTCCAGTCTTATCCCACACAAAAAATGGTCTCTTACAGTTTCTATATAGTTTGTGTATTTTAGCGTGCCTGGAACGTTGTATTGACCACTCATGATCCTCGACTGGAATCCTTATCTGCTTACATTATACCTGAATTTTCTGTGTGAAAACATATAGGTCTAGGAGACCTGCAAGTTGTTTTTAATGTTGGTAAGAGGTTGCAGTGCTTTGGAATAGGCTCCCTCTAGTGGAAATGAAGGTTATGTGTAAATTGTCATAATCATATTTCATCAGTGGGTAAGCAGCCACATTGGTATCTTGTTTTCAAGAAAGCAAGCAATACTTGTTACACTCAAGACGATTAACCAGCCATGTGCAGAGCACATTAACTGAATAAAATTAAATTAAAATTTCAAACAAATGAATAAGCAATTACAGCTCTAACAATTACAGTTCTTCTTTCACTGGAGCCTTCTGATCATTTAGATATTTCTTCCTCAGTTCCATCTCCTGCAGCATAAACACAAGTACAGTATGGTGAGTGGACACAATGAACAATTCATTTCTATTATGTGAGAAGGAAATATCTTACCTTGGCTTTTTCCTTCTTGGCTTTCTCTATCTCTTTTTTCATAAATGTTACTATAGGCTTCAGCTTCCTTTTGCCAGAATATGGTACTACCTGGCAAATATTTTAGTACGATTATTACAAAATACTAATAAATCATGGACAGTACTCCTATAGAATACAATAAAATCACAACCCATTTCTTTAGCACAGAGAAAAACAATGAATATGAGATTTAAGATATTATGCAGAGCATGTGAGAACAGACTGCTTACCCTCTCCACATAAAGAGCAGGACATAATTTGATTGATGGGTATTTTTCTCCTAGATGAATGTCTACATCATTGGCAGTAACGTCAATCTTGGCAACAACAACATCTTCATGTTCACTAAAGTGTTCAGCAAGCTCCTCCCACAATGGAAACAGAGCGCGGCTTTCGCTGCTCCAAGGTGCATCTATTGAGAAAGGTGATTATACCAATATGCTGTATCTAGAAATGTCAGATACAATCATACTCTTAATTCAGTACTTCTCAACCTGGGGCCTCAAGATTGTATTTAAAATACAATAAAGCAACCATTAAAATATGTCTTATTATTTGAATATTTTATAGTAGACATAGACCTTTCTAGTTATGTCAAAATATTTTATCGGGTAGAAATTGTGAGAATTTATAACAATGTTAAAGAGTTGTATTCTCATGCTAAACATGGCCAAAATTTCAAAAAACGAGTTGGAGTATTTCTGCGCCAAATACACTCCTTCAGGATTCGAATATATGTATGGGAAAGTTTTTTTTAGAGTATGGCCCTGTATGACGCCATAAAGGGTGGAGTTCCTTGTATGGACAATTCTCCCAGATGAGCGTGCGCACATCAACCAGAGCAAGAGCAAGAGCACGCCCATCAACGAGCTTTGTTCGGAAGGCATTGACAGCGCTGTCATTCATTCTGTTTTTAGACCACAAAATCAACAATGTCACTATAGAAGTGTGTTTCTGGTTGTGAGGGAAAGATAACCTTGTTCAGCTTCCCAAATAACCCAGCGTTATGTAAACAGTGGATTTGTTTTTCCGAAGCAGCAACAGAGTTCTGCAAGTGTGTTTTGTTTGTTGCAGGCGGTGAATGAAACTGCATCAAATGTCTGTGTTTTGTTGGCAATCGGCGCATAAGTGCATTTAATGTAAACAACACGAACGTATAGTAAATCGAAAGTTCTCTAGGGATAATGCCATGATGCAAAAATATTTATGTCTGGTAAATTTTTCTTAAAGGGTTAGTTCACCCAAAAATGAAAATGATGTCATTAATTACTCACCCTCATGTCGTTCGACACCCGTAAGACATTCGTTCATCTTCGGAACACAAATGAAGATATTTTTGTTGAAAGCTGATCGCTGAGAAAGGCCTCAGATAGGCCTCCATTGACATTCAGTACATTCACACTCCCAAGACCCATAAAAGGCACTAAAAACGTCGTTACAAAGTCCATCTCACTACAGTGACTCTACAATCATTTTAAGAAGCGACGGCAATAGTTTTTGAGCGAAAAAAAAAATCAAAATAACGACTTTATTCCACAAGTTCTTGATTTCTGTGTATGCCTCGGCCGTGAACTCACGAAGCACCACGACGCATGCGCGAGAATATGACGCAGAACCGGCGTTCGGACACGTGACCCAGAAGCGAGGAGATTTGTTTACAACGAGCAGAGGAAGACGCACCGTATCTAAGCTGTTGAATTCTACATTGATCATGCTTTAGGTCTCAGCGTAGAGCTCAAAATGGGACTAAAGTGTGTATTTCATGGATTCCCGAACGCCGGCGCTACGTCAGATTCTCGCGCATGCGTCGTGCTGCTTCGTGAGTTCGACGGCACAGGACAACAAGGAAGACAAGAACTTGTAGAATAAAGTCGTTATTTTGATTTTTTTTTTCGCTCAAAAACTATTATTGTCGCTTCATAAAATTATTGTAGAACCACTGTAGTGAGATGGACTTTGTAACGACGTTTTTAGTGCCTTTTATGGGTCTTGTAAATGTACTGAATGCCAATGGAGGCCTGTCTGAAGCCTTTCTCAGCCATCAGCTTTCAACAAAAATATCTTCATTTGTGTTCTGAAGATGAACGAATGTCTTACGGGTGTCGAACGACATGAGGGTGAGTAATTAATGACAGAATTTTCATTTTTGGGTGAACTAACCCTTTAAGTCCCCGGCCATTGGCAGGTGTGGCAGAAAGTTAGTTTTAGGCCCTGCATAGATATATGATATAGTAGGAAAGTTCCATTCTAACATATCAGGTACTTACAGAACAAGACAATGACATTTTTGTCATGGTTGAAGGCCACTTTTTCAAAGTTCATCCCAACGAGCTCTTTCACTGGCTGTGTGTCCCAGTTTTCAGGAATTGGCTCACTCTGCAGCTTAGGCTATAACACACAATTTAGACAGATTATTATTATTTTTTTAGTTCTATACATTTTATAATATTATAGTTATATAAATACTGAATAACATTAGCATAATTATATACTAGGGCTGTCAATAAATTATACATTTTTAACAACCTTTTGTGTGATAAATCGCATACTTATCGTGAAATTAAGCATACATCATTTATCTCGTTTAACACTTTAAGCAGTTTGAATGAATCGCATGTGTTAACGTTGACAGCCCTAATATATGCAGATATTAATTAAACGTAATACATATATAAAATATAGTATATAAATATATTCCATATTTATTTAATATAAACAATATTATAATTAATCAAAGAATATTTGTATAATAATTATTATTATATTAAATTACCACACTAAAAAAAGTTGCTGCCTTATATTTCAAGTACAATCAATTTGGATGTTTAAGTTATTTCAACTTAAATTACATAAAAAATGTTGAATCTCGTATAACTCCCCTAGAGTTAAACAGTTGAGTTTTACCACTTTCGAATCAATTAATCCGATCTCTGGGTAAAACTTTTAGCATAACTTAGCATAGATCATTGAATCTGATTAGACCGTTAGCATTTTGCTTAAAAATTACCAAAGAGTTTCGATATTTTTCCTATTTAAAACGTGTCTCTTCCGTAGTTACATCGTGTACTAAGACCGATGGAAAATGAAAAGTGGAGATTTTATAGACCGATATGGCTAGGAACTATACTCTCATTCCTGCGTAAATAATCAAGGAACTTTATTGCCGTACCATGGGTGCAGTGGCGCAATGATATTACACAGCGCCTGAAAATAGGCTGACTTCCGTCAACATAACCAACGTGACAACCTGGCTGCACTGGGAGCATGCTGGGAACTATTTTCAGGCGCTGCGTAATATCGTTGTCTCTGCTGCACCCATGGTACAGCAGCAAAGTTCATTGATTATTACGCAGGAATGAGAGTATAGTTCCTAGCCATATCGGTCTATAAAATCTCCACTTTTCATTTTCCATCGGTCTTAGTACACGATGTAGCGACAATGAGTCAGATAAAATGATAACTCAACGGGGAATTTGAATTAAAATAAAAGAGACTCGAATTGCACTATAATTTATAAATAATTCAGAATTAATGTTTACACCTTAACTTATTCGTCCACCGATATGTGAGAACTTAAAGGGGAGTCTGTTAAAGGGAAACAAGTCTCTGTAGCTCAAATGAATGAATTAATGAATTCATAGGGAATTTTGCAGGAGTCTAATTTACAGCCGGGCAAATGACTCTTCCAACGTTCATTTGAACGGGCCGTAAATATCAACTCTGCAGCGGATATTAATATCCGAACAATAGTGAAACACTATTTAACAGCCAGGTAACTTAGATCGGCAGTTCAAGACATTAAATTCATAAGCACATAACACAAGAACAGTTATCTTTGACTACAAACGAAACTTTATTGATTACTCTAACACATCAAACTAATATCTAACATAAACACACGCACTCACACATTCATACGTTGCAGAAAGGAAGAAAGTGAGGAAAGAATAAGAGAGAGAAATTACGAAATCCCAAGCAATGTACATTTATGACACATGACCTGAAGAAACCATTGATCAGTAATTCATCCTCCTATCGTTTCTTAGGCGGGGTTATTACATTTGATCTAATGCACCATTTCAGCTTAAAATCTAGAGGTATTATTTGCGTTTGTCTCACGTGTGTCGTCTGACAAAGGCTGCCCTTTTGGTCCTGGCTGGAGAGGGTTCCCTCGGGTCTTTGATTCGCTGAAGGTCTGGTCGTGTCTTTGATTGACGTCTTGGGAAGCCAATCACGTGGCGTGTTTGGCGGCTGGCTGAAAGTCTTGTGGCGTTGTCCGAAGTTGAGGCACGCTGTTGGAAACTCGTTGAGTAACTTTGCGGCGAACTTAACATAACCCGAGACTTACGGAAAGAAAATAAACTTTAAGTAAAAGAAAGGAAGGTGAGAGAAGAGCAGATGGCCTGAATTAAATCTGTTAACCCATTTTCTCTGATGGTCTGCCACGATCGCCTGATCGTCGCTTTGCCGGAACCGAGCTGCGGACAGCTCTTGACTGAACAATGAACAGAGCGTGAACACGCGTGAACACCCAGCGGTGAACGTCCCGCGAACAACACACTCTGCTCGAACCAAAAAAACCCTACAGTCTTCAGCTGTGGTCTGAGGTTAAAACTCAAATTTGTCCATCCCCTGGATGGGTTCTGGCCAATTAGGATTCAGGGGTGACTGTCTCCACCCCTCCCATACAATTGGATTATCTATAGTCATTTAGTTTCCTGCTCTCAAGCAGAGAGTAAAGTTAGACCTAATTTCTTATTATGAGGACATGATCGATTCTATAAAGATTTAATTCAACTCATCTGCTTTATCATGTCAATACGAGCACCGAGGTATCAAACACGGTGTCTTTTGATCCACTCATTCAATAGTTACATAATTGCATGAATTTGAGAGTGATATACATGCATAATAGTCACGTGCATCAGTTGTAAACACGCTAACAAACTATGTCGAAGGCTATTTGAGTGAAAGTCCAATAATTATAATCTTATACATTCTTATTTGTAACATTTCCTGCTTGTAGCTTTGGAGTCTTAAACTGTGTCACTTGGAGTTCATTTAGCAGTCCTTGAAAAAAACAAAGATTGGTTTGTTTCTTTGTCTTGCGATCACAACGAGTCTTTGTGAAGCTTTGGTCAAAAGTCCATAGGAAATCACGTAATTGGAATGTAGAACTGATAGCCTTAGGCTGAAAGGAGCCTCGTGACAAAATGATGATTTCCTGGGGTCTGGAGCTGAATTAGGGCTTTGTAAAGGGGATTGTTCATCTAATGAATAATTTGGAAGATTCATTCAATGTCTGCGACCATAATCGTTACATTCCCCCCTTCGTTAGTCGATGTGTTGGGATGAAGACATCGGCGAACGCTGTAGAGACACAGGGAGTAGAAGCAGACACATACACAACAAACAACAAGACAACACCTCCATGATTGGCCACTGTACTGGTGCAGGGCATTAGATTATCTGAGTACTAATGGGTTTAAACTTTAAACTTAAGGTTAACTTGAAGTTTATGTTTTAACTTTCCTCGGATTATAGTGTCGACGTAGTGTAGTTTAACTTTGGTATTGTTATTCTAATTTGGCTCGGTACGGTGACTCTTTGACCAAATTCTGTGACTAAAATAGTTTTGTTTGTTTTCTTCTCTTCTAAATCGTACTAGGTTGAGACCGTTGTACCTTTCTTCATGACGTGGTGACATCATTTGTGGTAAAAATGAGGTGACCCCTTAATCATGGAGCTCTCTAGCTCACATTCGTTTAAAGGTGGCCTGCCGATATTAGGCGTGGTGCATCAATCCCTATATCGTGACCTTGACCCTTATGGGGTAGACAGGTATTTTACCTAATGAAAGAAGAAGGAGAGGGAAGGAAGAGGTGAAACAAAACAAAGCGGTTGCGTGTTTCTAGGTCTAGTCTACAACTACTCGTGCAGCTAAGGTGTCGTGTAATCTATCTAAATGAGAGGTGTTCTACTTGTTGGGTAGATTGTGCAATGTTTCCTATGATGAGTGTAGCCGGGTCCATGCTAAGCTAGTTTCTGATGCTAGTTTCTACCTATGAGAAGAACATGTTTGTTGAATGTTTTCCATGGCAGATGTCGTTAACTTCTGTATATTAACGAGTATGTAAGTTATGTAGTGTATGTAACAGTGGATGTATGGTCAGATCTGTTCTAGTCTGTTTTGGTCCCCCCTTTCCTGGAGGGCGTGTCAATCAGAATCTGACTCGTCCCATTTCCTGTCCTCTTCATTGCGTTCGAGGACTTCTCTCACTAGCTGCATGACTTCTTGTGAATCGCTGCTTTGCGTGTGCCAGTGGTCGTTTGGTTGTTTGGGTCTGGCATTGGCATGAGAGTCTTGTTCTTGGGCGTACTCAGCGCTGTGCTTGACTGAGTGGTGCCGAGGTGGGTTTTGTCGTCGCTTACCCACGTTAGATGCTCTGGAATGTGTGGGACGATGATGGCCTTTGGCATCTTTAGGGTTTCTTGAGAAGCGAGGCTGGTCCCATGGCTTTTCCCAGCGGTTGGTGTGGTAGCTGTCATGGGAGTCACGTTCTCTGTGCTCTTCATGATGGACTGTAGTGTAGTCATGCCACTGGGTGTCGTCCAGTGAAAGGCTTGGGTCTTGGCTGACGGAGTTTGACACTGCGGATGTTTTCAAACCTTTCTTTGAGGCCATCTTTTGTTTGATGTAGGCCTTGTGTGTCAGGTCACGCAGCTGTTGGGTTGTCATCGTGTATGGGCAGGCCATGATGCCTAGATGACGACTCACTCCAGGGTGCAGGTTTCTCAGGAAGAGGATTTTGAAGTTCACATCCTCTTCAAGTTCAGGTTCGTTATATGCACCAAAGTAGGCTTGTCGGAAACGGCGGTAGTAGGCCTGGGGAATCTCTCGTCGACCTTGTTTGGTTTCCCAGGCGATTAACGGTCCGTGTTCAGACTCTGGGCCTGCAAACTCTTGGGTCAGCGTCTCACGTAGTAGCTGGTAGTTATACTTTACGTGAACAGGTTGCCGGTCTAGAAAGCTTTGTACCTCGGGACTGGATGTGGCTCTGAGGAGGTACAACCTGTCTCGGTTCGTCACATGAGGTCTTGCCTCAAGGTAGAAGTCAATATCTCGGAGGTAGGCCTGGATGTCGTGGCCCTCCGTGGAGTTTGGGTTGAACTGGGTGATGTTCTTAGCGAGCTTGTCGAGGTTTTCACAGGTCATCTTCTGTGCAGGTTCGGAGTCTGCTTGGATGAGCTCTTTTTTGTTGGCCGGGACGAATTCTGTGGTGAAGGCCGGTGACGTTTTGGGTTGTGGCCATTCACTTCGTCCGTTGTGTGGCAGTTCTTGGAAGGGGGACTGTATTCTACTCAGCAGTAGTGATGCTGAGGGAGTTCTCTCCCTTCTTGGCTCTGGTCTCTGTTTGACAGCATGATTGAGTTCATATCTGACCGCGTAGAGCTCGTCGTTGGCGTCGTCTCGCTGTCGGGTCAGATGGTCCATCTCAGTGCTGTACCTTTCAAGGTGGTCTTCCAGGGCCTTGATTTTAGAGTTCTGGTCTTTAATATCAGTGTTGGCTTTCTCTAGCTGATGTTCAGCAGACTGGAGTTGGTTTACCAGATGTTTATGTGCAGTCTTTAACTCTTGTTTGTCACGTTCAGCGACTGCAAGGGCTTCTTGGAGCTTGTCAACTTGTTTCTTTGTTTCTTGCTCCACTTCGTCGGGCACCTTGAGTTTGTCTGGAGCTTTAGCATTGAGCTGGTCTGTGCAGCGGTGAGTGTGCATCAGCTCTCTCAGGAACTCAGTGGTCTGACGCTTGAAGTCATCCTGAACTTTCACTTCCAGCTTGTCTATGCGGTTTTGGGCACGTGTCAGCTCCTCTTGAAGGTGGATGATGTGCTTGTCGCGTGGTGTCAGCTGGGCTGTGAAGGCGTTGCTTAGGGAACAGGTGATCTTGGCTAGTTCCATGTGGTTGTCGTTCTGGCTTGAATCATGTGTCAGGAACCTTCTCAGAATCAGGATTATTATTAAAAATAATAACAGTTCAATTGTCTTTGGTGTGAGGCAGTCTGTAATGCCTCTGAGACAGGCGTCCACATCTTCCCCTTGGGCAGTGGGGTTTGTCGTCTGCGACATGTTGGTACGTTGGGAGAAGAGACTGACACAGATCTGTGTGGGGTATAAGCCTATGTGTGGTGGAACAGCTAAGTGTCGTTTCAGTGATTGTACACCAATAGTGACGTGTGGTGATGACTAAGTGTTGGTCTCAGTGTAGAAAGATAGGCTAGTGATGTGAAGGCTTTGTCACTCAACTAGGTAAGGGAAAGAGAGAGAAAAGAGTTATAACAAATCTCAATAGATTGAAACAATTTTCTTTTCACTTGGAGAATTTCTCTTTTTTCTAAAAACAAAATTCTATCAATGGAAAGCTGTTTCCAAATCGTGATGCGAGGACTATGTCACTCAGCTTAGTAAGGGAGAAAGAGAGAAAAGGTTAAAAACCTATTTCAATTGAAAGAAACAAAAATACTTTCACTGGGAGAAATATTTTTTTTTTTTCAATAAATACTTCCTATCACTGAAAATCTGTTTTCAGAACGGAAATAATATTATTGTTTGTGTTACAGATGAAAACAATACAATAATAATGTTGATACCTCTTTTCTTAGTCTGACAGGATTGACACCACACACCTTACAGGCGGACCGCTTACGCAGGGATGCGTTGGAGGCGACGGTGGCTCAACAGTTGTCTCTGTTAAATGAACTTGGATATGTCAAAATTTTAAATTGCGTTTACAAATGCAGGGAAAGTATGGAGAACAAAGGAGGGTTTGATTACCAATCAAATGCCTACTGGTTTGTTTCTCTGGGAAGGGTTATCGTTCTCTTTCTTTTTAGAAATGATCAATGGTTCTTCCAGGCTTGTTCCCTATAAATATGAAGAATAAGATGGAATAGAGCAGGACAGAACAGGGCAGACGTGAGGAGAAGGGAGGAAAGGAAGGAGATCCGGCCCTGCAAATGGCTCTGAAGCCTTTGTCTGACTACGAGTATAAAATTAATAGTTGATGGTCAACTAATCACACAAAATAAAAATTTAGCAAAAGAGGATTGTCTCGATTTTGTCTTGATTTATTTTGAAACTCGTAGGAATCTGGCACTGTCTTCTATTGAGGCTCAGGTGTGTTGCCTCCAAGCTAGGCTACAATGAGAAAAAGAAAAGTTAAATAAAGAGATAAATGAGTAAATAAAATAGAGTGGCTAAGTGAATAGCTACAATAGGAATAGAGGATAAAGGAGGGTCTAACGCAATAAAATAATGAACAAGTGTGAGTCCAAAAGGTTTGGTAATAGGTATCAATTTAGTGGTTCACTTGAACTTCTAAGGTTCTAGACTTTATACCTAAAGTAATTGCATCTCAATGAGAAATTTAGAAATTCTGAAAATGAGTCAATTCCAGAATATTTAGAATAACTTTAAAATCATTTTACATGACTTTGAGGAATGGCTCTTGAATTTTTTATTAAATTCAAACTTAACAATTAATAATTGCAAACCAGTATCTTTCCTTTTCAAGTAAAATGTAGTTAAAGTAATTAATAATTGTGAACCAATATTTTCCCTTAAAGTAGAGTATAACGTAATGTTTTAGAAAGATAAGAGAAAAGTAAGAAAGACCAACAGGTGTACATAAAGTTGAGGTGTTTAAATGGTTAAATCACTTTAAAGTGACTCAAACCGACACTGTATTTACACGTATGTTAATACAGTGGATACCTGAAACTAATGCTAAAGCTTTAGCATTTAGGCTTCAATGTAAACAACTGCTTCGATTAGCTTAGCCAGTAGCTACCGTAAGGTTTGTTTACGATATGGCTTCGATGCACTGCGCATGCGCTGAGTTTATCCGGAAGCGCTGGTTGACTTCCGTGCCGCAGTCGTGACTATGGCGACAAACAAACGCTAGCGGCAAACATGTGAATTGCAGACAGTATACAGTTAGAAAAGTCGGCGCTTTTCACCGTTTAGGTTACACATAAGTTTAGCACGTGCAATCGCCTGTATCACGTGAAACGTCCGCACCTTCCAACAATGAAAATCAAAAATAAGGAACACCACTCGCAGCTGGTTTTGCTCTGTGGGGCTTATCACTCAGTTTGTTAAGAGTGAGATTAAACTTTAGTTACAGTTCAATGTTACAGTTTTGAGCTGCAAATAGAACACTAGTGATCTCGGCGGATCTGTCTGTGCATATAAAAACAACAGGAGGCGTTACTGTTGATTCTTTCAGTATCAGCTTTGCTCGGGTCAAATCATTCTCCTTTAAATCACACTGGGACACGCAGTGTTTTAGGATATGGATACACAAACCGGCAAGCCCTTAACTGTTTAGCACAGGGAAGATATAGCTTCGAGTTACAGTGGGACACGCACTGAATTAATAGCTATAAATACATTTAAGGCTTTAATAAATCGATCAAGGAACACGCTTGATCTGTCTGTGCATTTAAAACAACAGGGAATATATAGCTTCGGATTACAGTGGAACACGCACTGAATTAATAGCTATAAATACACACAATGCCTTAATAAATCGATCAAGGAACACGCTTGATCTGACCGCGCTGTGAGGAGATTAATCCTCGCAGGGTATTTCAACTTTTATGCCGTTTTAGGTTCGTTCAGTTCTCTGGCTGACTGATATACGTATAGCTATTTAATGACACTGGAACACGCAATGACATCAATTCGGCTATAAACGAGGCATTCTAGAAATTAAGGAACACGCTTAATTCTTACCTTATCGTATAGTGTGAGATCTAAGATCTTAAATTACTCTAATGCAGTTTTAGAGTAGAGACAGACTGGGTTTACACAGCATTCATTCAACAGGACTTTCAAATAGGCGCGCGCCCTTGCGTCACTCGAGCGCGCGCACACACACACAGAGACGCGTCTGGCGCCGCTGGTCTGATCTCTCAAAATGTAATTCAAAGATAAATTCTCGATATATATGCTTATAACTTAGATTAAACTGCCCGCAGCATTCTCCACCAAAATACTGTAGCGACAATGAGTCAGATAAAATGATAACTCAACGGGGAATTTGAATTAAAATAAAAGAGACTCGAATTGCACTATAATTTATAAATAATTCAGAATTAATGTTTACACCTTAACTTATTCGTCCACCGATATGTGAGAACTTAAAGGGGAGTCTGTTAAAGGGAAACAAGTCTCTGTAGCTCAAATGAATGAATTAATGAATTCATAGGGAATTTTGCAGGAGTCTAATTTACAGCCGGGCAAATGACTCTTCCAACGTTCATTTGAACGGGCCGTAAATATCAACTCTGCAGCGGATATTAATATCCGAACAATAGTGAAACACTATTTAACAGCCAGGTAACTTAGATCGGCAGTTCAAGACATTAAATTCATAAGCACATAACACAAGAACAGTTATCTTTGACTACAAACGAAACTTTATTGATTACTCTAACACATCAAACTAATATCTAACATAAACACACGCACTCACACATTCATACGTTGCAGAAAGGAAGAAAGTGAGGAAAGAATAAGAGAGAGAAATTACGAAATCCCAAGCAATGTACATTTATGACACATGACCTGAAGAAACCATTGATCAGTAATTCATCCTCCTATCGTTTCTTAGGCGGGGTTATTACATTTGATCTAATGCACCATTTCAGCTTAAAATCTAGAGGTATTATTTGCGTTTGTCTCACGTGTGTCGTCTGACAAAGGCTGCCCTTTTGGTCCTGGCTGGAGAGGGTTCCCTCGGGTCTTTGATTCGCTGAAGGTCTGGTCGTGTCTTTGATTGACGTCTTGGGAAGCCAATCACGTGGCGTGTTTGGCGGCTGGCTGAAAGTCTTGTGGCGTTGTCCGAAGTTGAGGCACGCTGTTGGAAACTCGTTGAGTAACTTTGCGGCGAACTTAACATAACCCGAGACTTACGGAAAGAAAATAAACTTTAAGTAAAAGAAAGGAAGGTGAGAGAAGAGCAGATGGCCTGAATTAAATCTGTTAACCCATTTTCTCTGATGGTCTGCCACGATCGCCTGATCGTCGCTTTGCCGGAACCGAGCTGCGGACAGCTCTTGACTGAACAATGAACAGAGCGTGAACACGCGTGAACACCCAGCGGTGAACGTCCCGCGAACAACACACTCTGCTCGAACCAAAAAAACCCTACAGTCTTCAGCTGTGGTCTGAGGTTAAAACTCAAATTTGTCCATCCCCTGGATGGGTTCTGGCCAATTAGGATTCAGGGGTGACTGTCTCCACCCCTCCCATACAATTGGATTATCTATAGTCATTTAGTTTCCTGCTCTCAAGCAGAGAGTAAAGTTAGACCTAATTTCTTATTATGAGGACATGATCGATTCTATAAAGATTTAATTCAACTCATCTGCTTTATCATGTCAATACGAGCACCGAGGTATCAAACACGGTGTCTTTTGATCCACTCATTCAATAGTTACATAATTGCATGAATTTGAGAGTGATATACATGCATAATAGTCACGTGCATCAGTTGTAAACACGCTAACAAACTATGTCGAAGGCTATTTGAGTGAAAGTCCAATAATTATAATCTTATACATTCTTATTTGTAACATTTCCTGCTTGTAGCTTTGGAGTCTTAAACTGTGTCACTTGGAGTTCATTTAGCAGTCCTTGAAAAAAACAAAGATTGGTTTGTTTCTTTGTCTTGCGATCACAACGAGTCTTTGTGAAGCTTTGGTCAAAAGTCCATAGGAAATCACGTAATTGGAATGTAGAACTGATAGCCTTAGGCTGAAAGGAGCCTCGTGACAAAATGATGATTTCCTGGGGTCTGGAGCTGAATTAGGGCTTTGTAAAGGGGATTGTTCATCTAATGAATAATTTGGAAGATTCATTCAATGTCTGCGACCATAATCGTTACAACGATGTAACTACAGAAGAGACACGTTTTAAATAGGAAAAATATTGAAACTCTATGGTCATTTTTAAATGAGATGCTAACGGTCTAATCCGATTCAATGATCTATGCTAAAATTGCTACTGCCAGACCCGGAGATCGGCTGAATGAATTCGAAAACTGTAAAACTCAACTGTTTAACTCTAGGGGAGTTGGAAAATGAGCCTATTTTCAAAAATAGTGGAGTGTTCCTTTAATTTATTTTTATGAGTTAGAGCAATGTAAAAACATATGTTGTCGTAACTTATTGATCATATCATTTTTTTACACTGCATGTTGTATTGAAAGTATGGAATGAAAAAAATCCACTTGTTTCATTTACCCATGTATACTCACCTTGGCTTTCCCATCCAGGTAACTCTGACAGAACTCTAAAAGAGTGTGTGCGTCAAACTGATCAGATAGCAGCTGGTATTGAACGTTGTCTGACAAATTGACCATACGGACATGGGGCGCTTCTTCTGACCTCACACGGAAGTACTCCATCATACGGCCATTCCGTAGCTCGCTCACATCAATCATTACAAACACAACCTGATGATAGAGATTTTAAAGTGTAACATTACTGTAATACAAAAGCAACCAGACAGACAACAGAAAGACTTCAGGCAATATCATAATAACAATCTACAGTTT
The DNA here is from genome assembly GCA_023566225.1 of Romanogobio albipinnatus. NCBI lineage: Eukaryota > Metazoa > Chordata > Actinopteri > Cypriniformes > Gobionidae > Romanogobio > Romanogobio albipinnatus. The sequence goes on from CM042241.1 coordinate 15,972,731, forward strand.
TTCTATGGATTTATCTTTATTTTGTAGAATACTGGATTGATGAGGTCTAAATGCGAGACAATTGGTATACACTGACCTTCCCTCTGAGTTTTTCCGCAGTGGTTTTAAAAGCGTGGTATATCTCTTCAAATCCATCCTGAGATTTATTAATAAACAGAAGCACATGGTTCAGCACCACTGAGCTCAGGATCTTAGATGCTGTCTGGGAGAAACCCAAAAAGGAAAGAGTTTTGTTTATTTTTTAAACATCTATTAAATGTCACAATCCCTGTTTATTAAAATATATAAAGTTACCACGCCATTGTACTCGGTCACAAGTTCCATCTCATAAAGTCTGATAAAATGAACAAGATCTTCTTTCACTGTGCTGTTTTCCACCTCAAATTGCTTGTCACGTTCAGACTAAAGAAAATGATATACATGGATGAGACACAATTCATGTGCTAAGAAGGGGGCGTTTAGGAAATGATTTGGGGGGAAATGTTAAAAGTCAGATTGCACTGTCCAAGGGAGCTCCGACAGATTCTCACCTTTCTGATGAGGAGAACAGTGTCTCCGCTGATCTCATACTTGCTGAAGATTTCATCATGTCCTGTTACTCCAAAGGGCAGGTCGGCAACGTCATTGGCTGTTTCATAAAACACTTTCACTATGCCTTCTTGAAGATCCTGTAATGTATAAACACAGATGAGCATCATTAAAAACAGTGGCTACAGCAATACAATAAAACAGGGCTCGACATTAAAGCTTGTCCGGGACAAGTGGATTTTTTGAAGGGGCAAGTGAAAGAGAATTTTACTTGCCCGACCGGACAAGTAGTCTGATAAAACGTCATTACCAAAAAATAACTAGGGAATCACCAAAATGCAAGAATGATTCTGCATTCATTAGTGTAAATGGCGATCGATAGTGAATAATAATATATAATGTATAATGAACTGACGTAACTATAATGTTGCGCTGTTGACGCGCAGCCTCTCGAGGAGAAACCGAAACAAATGTGCACCGCTCACACAGAGAAACTCAGTTAACACACTGCCGTAAAAATGTGGAGTTTATTTATATTTATAACATATGATACAGTTGCAACGTCACATTACCAAGAGTGCGGTTTTCCTGAATAACATCACGACTGAAAATGACACTGATTTCATAAGACAATAAGTTGTCATAAGTTCCATAAACAATTATTAACATTAAGTCACTTACATTTTAGATGCAATATTGAGTGTTTTTGTTCTATTTCAGCAGCGAAAATAGTTTCAAACAAAGACCACAGCAGAACTCGTGTCACAGCAAAAGTGAGTTACTGAATGATTCAGCGTTTTGAATGAATCGGTTGAATCAAAGATTAAATTACCTATTCGTAAACGAATGTGGCCCTGACCCAAATGGCACCCTACACCCTCACGGTCTTCCTCTGAGTCCACACTTTCACGCCGTAATGCCGCTTTGCCTGCCGGGAAGAAGTCCGCTGCGTAACTTGCACCAGTGCGGGCTCGGCAGAAGTGCGCATCGATGGGGGCATATCGACCTCAAAGGGGGAGTTCGCGAGCACCGTTCTGAGACCTAAAATGACAAATGGGACACCCTGCGGTCTCGTGGACTTAACGGACAAGCGCACACAGCGGCCATTGTAAGTCCACAAGACCGAAAGTGCACATGAAGTGTGCAATTTGGGACAGGGCCTCTCTCATTCTTGAATAAATCAGCCGTTTGAACGAATCGACTCAATGACTCACTCATTGAGTCGATTCACACGTTCACCTGCCGCCACCTACTGGCGTTTTAGTTTCGTGTTTAAACATTCTTTCCAACTTTCTTATTTGTATATTCCAAAAAGATTTAAAACAATCTCATAACATTATTTAATGCAGTAATTTTCCCGTGTTAAAAGGAAAGCTGAAGCCTAGCCTGTATTTAATAAGATTAGGGGGGCAATGCCCTTTATAAAAGGTAAAAATATCACAAATATGCAGATTTAAATATGTCAAAGCTGATTGAACACTGGTGAGAATATTGCTTCAGAATAAATTTTATTTACAACACAAAAAATAAATAATTTTTTTTCCGGACAAGCTATTTTTTTACTCGGACAAGTGAATGACAGATTTGTCATTCGTGAACAAGCTTAATGTCGAGCCCTCAATAAAACATCTTTAGCTATGAGTTATAAGTCCTTCATTTGAACAAGCAAAACATTTGTTTGTTCAGTTTCATTTGGACTGATTCTTTTAAAATAATTTTATAAAATTTGCAAAAAACATACGTAAAGATGTTTTGATGCATTCAAACATCTTAAGTTATGGCTGACTCATGGATGAATCCTTCATTTGGACTGATTCTTTTTAAAGGAGACCTATTATGCAAAATGCACTTTTACATGGCTTGAACATAAATGTGTGTATCGGCAGTGTGTGTACACAACTGACCTATAATGGTAAAAATCCACCCACTCCTCTTTTTTTTATTCCCCATAAATCATAAGCAGTCTCAGAACAAGCTGTTTTCCGTTTCTATGCAATCTGATGTCACGTGCTTAGGCCCCGCCCACGACTGCTGACAGACTCTGCCCTATCAGCATAGATCCCGCCCTGACTGAGCTGTACAGTCGCCATTAATTCAATTATGAGCAGGGAGTGAGTGTCTGTTTTTCTTTTGTTGTTTGATTCATATTAACAGCAATATAGCATTAGGCACTGTATATTACACTGCTTTCACTTTAATACACAAATCTAATATACACATTTAATGCAATTTCTTTACTCGCTTTTTAAGTTCTTTGTTTTTGACATAACCTTGTGTGCATTTGACAATTAATTTAGAGCTGCAGTCTTTAACTTTTTGCGCTCTAGCGGTTAATAAACAGAACTGCATGCGTCTTGTGGAAGAACATTGCAGCCGGAGCTACTTCTCTCAGTTTATGTCTATGGCGAGTCATGCAGGGACTGTGCTCCTCCGCAGCGGTTCCTACTAGACCGGTCTGAAATAGTCCCAATATAAACACTTATTATAAGTGTACCATAATGATTCAGGGTAAGACAAAAACACGGTTTGGAAAATGGATTTATGTTGTACATTCTCATTATATATTTTTTGTAAATCTTGAACCCCAAAAAAAGCTCTTTAAAACTCTTCTAGGGTCTTCGGAGTCTTTTCTGACCCCAAAGGACGTTTGCTCAAATTAAAAGAAATGTTCCCTTTGTCCAAATGGCATGAGACTTTGTACTTTGTGGTTGTCAACACTCTAGATCTACAAATTAAAAAAAAATTGGATTGATATGTTTTTATGTTCGTGTGACAAAAAAAAAGTCACTCAGGAGACTCCGCTTAGAAAATGGACAAAATTCATCCTCAAAAACAGAAACAACACAGAACACGCATACAGAAATGAACACACACACACACACACACACACACACACACACACACACACACACACACACACACACAGACACACACACACACACACACACACACACACACACTCTATTGCTTGTTATTGCTGTTCAGTTCACTGCATTTTGATGGTCATGTTATGTATGTTTTTACTCAATATGTAATAGAACTGTTCATTCCTGTTAATTTTTGTTCTGTTTCAGATAGTAACTGAAGTGTAGATTAAATTTGTAAAATTATAAGATGTTTTAAATAAATGATAAACTCTAAAGACTCCAACTTTTCTCTTGTTCAGGTTTGATTCTAATCATAATGTAACATCATTGAAATAAAGATTTTTTCAGTACAAAAAAAAAAGCTAAACTTTGACAAAAATTAATTAATTGTGATTTCATAACATTTAGATATGAATCCAACTGAAAAATACTTGTGAAAAGATGTCTTTCAGTCAGTCAAATAGCACATTTTTTTTACTGTATTTTCCAAAAGATGGGCAAAAATCTTACACTAAACCATGTAAAATTATCCATGTTATCCCCACGAATGAAAGTTAGGTTGGTCTTTTATAAAGTGAATTTTAAATAAAAAAAATATTTTGTGTGAAAATCCATTAAAAAATATATTTTTTAATTTATTTTTTTAAAAATTCAAAAAAAAAATTTGTTTTGTTACAAAATTACATTTTGTTGCCTGGGGTCTGTGGAGACCCCAAAGACCCTGAGTGTAATTCCCAACCAAAAACCAAACAAGGGTTAAGCACAATCACACGTGAAAGAGAACTTAGTTTAATACTAACGGGATGCTCCGTCTTTTTTTAAAGTTTTGACTGATATGGCTTTAAAACACATTCAGATAATAACCTTTCATGATGATGAAGAACTGCAATGTCACATGAGCGTGACCGATAGAGAGTATAATCAAAACCAAGCTGTTTTAGTTTGTGTTTTAGTATTGCTGTAAAGGCTCCACCCTCTTCTGGAAAGCAGGGTGGGGAGCAGCAGCTCATTTGCATTTAAAGATACGGCAGGATAGTAATAGGAGTTACCAGATCAGTGGGCGAGGCCATTAACAGAGGGGCGTTTTCCACTGCGTTACCTGATTTGCCCGTGTCACAGTGTGGGTAGGGTTTAGGGGTGGGGTCAGGTGAAGGGGATCATTTTCATTGCGTGATTTATAAACATCCATCAGTTTGAAAACACCCACAAATTTAGAAACGCCCACTTTTGTTCCGCAGAGACCCCATACTCACGAAAACAGCATTTACAACATGGTATAAAAAATTATCTGTGGGGTATTTTGAGCTGAAACTTCTGAGACTTTTATTACAACTTGTAAAAAGGGGATAATACGTCCCCTTTAAATAATTTGATTACATTTGCAATACATTCGAAAATTGCTCAACTGTCCAGAAAACATAATAAACAGTAGCATTTAACTAATATATATATTATTTTTTTATAGTAAAAACGCATATACTTATAATGTCCTATAGGTCTTCTGTGGACACGTCTGAGAGGTGATTAAAATGAATCAGTGAAGCATTTTTCACTGAGAATAACTGGGGAAAATGACTCACTCAAATAAATTCCCAAATTACCTTAAATAATCCAAGCACCACAAGTTCATCTTCACCTATGAACTTTTCCAGCTGTGAGAGATTACGGATGATTTCAGCGCTTGGCCCCTTTGTTCTTTTAAGCCAGGTCAGGATGGAGGCGGAGCTCTTAAGATCTGGGGGTGGAGTCACACAGCAAACATTGACACAATGATCCTATAACAGGGATGTATCCCCATATTCAAGTTTGGAAAGACATGAGGGTGATTAAATAATGACAGATTTTGTTTTGTTTTTGTCTAACATGTCTGTCAACATAAGACAACTTTACCAGGACAGTACACTGGGTTGTTCTTGTCTCCAGACAGATACAGCCGTAGTGATGGTATTATTGTGACATTAAGGGATGCAGCAAGATCTTTTTCCTTTTTCACATCCACTCCTCCCAACCTTACATCAGACTTTGCTTCCTTTAGCGCAATGGCTGCATCTCTAAACTCCAGGATAGAGCCAAGGGACTGGCCAGAAAGAGGCGCATCTAAAACAGGTAGGAGACAAAGCTGCAAACGTTACTTCCTAGTTGCAATTATCCATCATAGAATGTTTTATAGGGGCATTTTGTTGTGGTCCCAGATGTGCCGAGTCTAATTTGCTTCTAGTCTGTCTTTATACACTCGTGTGTCTTTATTAGTTAGTAAATAGTCATTCAGCAGATGTTTTCATCCAAAACAGCATCATTCTCCTCCACAGGTTAAGTGACTGGCTCAAAGGCACAGCGGTGGGTGGTAGCTCATGGTTCATTTCTTGTGGAGATCGAACCAAAAACTTTACAATTACCCGCTCTGAGCTTCAAACAGAATCATTCACCAGGAGTGGGTTCATTTTAAAAGTCTCTGATATACATGTTAGCATCTCTGGGAAATAACTCGAGCAGTATCAGCTGGATAAAATTAAAGGTAGCCTACTCTTAATGTTTTTACTTCGCGTTGGCGCATTGATTTGTCGCCTCATGGAGCTGGATTTATGACAGTGACAGTCAGGGAAGCCATAAAACACATATGCAAGAAGATATACTCACAGAAGTGCACCAATAGCTGGTTGTGTTGTTTAAGAGCTCGTTCGAAGTTGTCTTTTGTCAGCACTAGAACGTCTTTGTCCTCGGGGATTGAATTGGAATCGCTTTCCGCCAAAGCTGCGCGTAAATACACGCACAAGCTCAGACACAGAGTAATGCACACCTTCATTCTGCCTCCCTTGAGTCCCTTCAGAAGCTGAAACGGACCCTTCGACCTTTTAGTGTGTGAGAATGTGTGAAGCGCTACATTAAAAGGCGTGTGCGTATAGTAATCTTATGCGATATCAGTGTGTACTTTGGCAATGAACAGTTTACAGCCAATACGAAAGGAGATAGATAAAAGTTTGACGGTGACATAGAGAGAACAATAGCTGTTTGTGTTTGTAGTAGGCTAACTCATTCTCAAAGGTAGTATTATCGCAGCAATAAGGAGATTGATTGTATTTCTAAACAAGTTTTATTTATTTTTAAATGAGCGGGAAAATATCACATGACCAGTGGAATATGCTGCATTCACGTGCTATAGAAATTAAATACGAGTTTTCTAGTTAAATGTATATTTATGTAGTTTAATGTATGTTTTTATGTGGCTATATTTGTACATATGATTCCATTAGGGAACTTTATGTACATTGCACAACTCACATGGTAAAACTCTACACACTGAATTTGATCATGCAATCTTCAAACATCTCTTGCCTGTTGTTTTACAGAGATCACCTAACATTTGCCTTGATTTGCATAATTTCACAGAGACTTTAAATGTTGATGTCAAAACTGCAGTTTTTGGCCCTAAATAAAACACTTAAGTAATAATGTGATAATGACATTTGGTCCTAAAAGTCTTAAAACTATACTGAATGAAAACGTAAGACTTGTTGTAATAAAGATGTGAAATGTAGCAACTTTGGTTCCAATTGTTACTTTTAAATTGTCCTATAGTTCATGTCCTATAGCTTCTATGAAGTATAGTTTGTTGTTCCATCCATTTATCCATTCTGCAAACTGCTTATCCACAGGGTTTATTGCACTTATTTGCACTATTGCAAAGATTTTCAGATTTTTGAAACAAGTTGTCTTACCCATAAGATTACTAAAAGATTAAGACGTGTACAATGCTGAGCCAAATTTTCATATCAGTCACAATTTGGACATTGTACCATATTACAACCGTAGGTTGTAACACATGGTGGGGTAAGTTGTAAGAATTAGACAGAAGAAGCAAAAACAGCAGCCACACCTTGCAATATGCTTCAAAAACAGTTTTATTGAAAAATCCAAAAGAACAATACAGTGGCGTAACTTTGCTTTGAAAAGTGGTGGGGACCGCACAACTCGTTTTGCTATGTGTTTATTTAATACGGTGACGCATTGCTGCCACATACATACAGTGAGGAAAATAAGTATTTGAACACCCTGCTATTTTGCAAGTTCTCCCACTTGGAAATCATGGAGGGGTCTGAAATTGTCATCGTAGGTGCATGTCCACTGTGAGACATAATCTAAAAAAAAAATCCAGAAATCACAATATATGATTTTTTAACTATTTATTTGTATGATACAGCTGCAAATAAGTATTTGAACACCTGTCTATCAGCTAGAATTCTGACCCTCAAAGACCTGTTAGTCTGCCTTTAAAATGTCCACCTCCACTCCATTTATTATCCTAAATTAGATGCACCTGTTTGAGGTCGTTAGCTGCATAAAGACACCTGTCCACCCCATACAATCAGTAAGAATCTAACTACTAACATGGCCAAGACCAAAGAGCTGTCCAAAGACACTAGAGACAAAATTGTACACCTCCACAAGGCTGGAAAGGGCTACGGGGAAATTGCAGAGCAGCTTGGTGAAAGAAGGTCCACTGTTGGAGCAATCATTAGAAAATGGAAGAAGCTAAACATGACTGTCAATCTCCCTCGGACTGGGGCTCCATGCAAGATCTCACCTCGTGGGGTCTCAATGATCCTAAGAAAGGTGAGACATCAGCCCAGAACTACACAGGAGGAGCTGGTCAATGACCTGAAAAGAGCTGGGACCACAGTTTCCAAGTTTACTGTTGGTAATACACTAAGACGTCATGGTTTGAAATCATGCATGGCACGGAAGGTTCCCCTGCTTAAACCAGCACATGTCAAGGCCCGTCTTAAGTTTGCCAATGACCATTTGGATGATCCAGAGGAGTCATGGGAGAAAGTCATGTGGTCAGATGAGACCAAAATAGAACTTTTTGGTCATAATTCCACTAAACGTGTTTGGAGGAAGAAGAATGAGGAGTACCATCCCAAGAACACCATCCCTACTGTGAAGCATGGGGGTGGTAGCATCATGCTTTGGGGTGTTTTTTCTGCACATGGGACAGGGCGACTGCACTGTATTAAGGAGAGGATGACCGGGGCCATGTATTGCGAGATTTTGGGGAACAACCTCCTTCCCTCAGTTAGAGCATTGAAGATGGGTCGAGGCTGGGTCTTCCAACATGACAATTACCCAAAGCACACAGCCAGGATAACCAAGGAGTGGCTCTGTAAGAAGAATATCAAGGTTCTGGCGTGGCCTAGCCAGTCTCCAGACCTAAACCCAATAGAGAATCTTTGGAGGGAGCTCAAACTCTGTGTTTCTCAGCGACAGGCCAGAAACCTGACTGATCTAGAGAAGATCTGTGTGGAGGAGTGGGCCAAAATCCCTCCTGCAGTGTGTGCAAACCTGGTGAAAAACTACAGGAAACGTTTGACCCCTGTAATTGCAAACAAAGGCTACTGTACCAAATATTAACATTGATTTTCTCAGGTGTTCAAATACTTATTTGCAGCTGTATCATACAAATAAATAGTTAAAAAATCATACATTGTGATTTCTGGATTTTTTTTTTAGATTATGTCTCTCACAGTGGACATGCACCTACGATGACAATTTCAGACCCCTCCATGATTTGTAAGTGGGAGAACTTGCAAAATAGCAGGGTGTTTAAATACTTATTTTCCTCACTGTATTATTTTTCCACTCAATTATGTAGTAATAACGAGATCTTATGTCATTTTAACAACATCTTTTCTCGTAATAGCGAGATCTTGTGTCATAAAAACGACATCATTTTCTCGTAATAACGAGATCGTATGTTGTTAAAACGACATATTTTCTCCTAACAAGGGCATGTGTTGTATAGTGATGTGTATATATGTCTGTATCCATATTAGAGAATTTATTTAGCCCATGCCTTTGTCACACTTGTTTGAAAAGAAGAAGCAAGCTCAGTGTAAAATATCTCATCTACTGCCTGTATCAGTGGCAGTGCCCATAGCACGAAATTGTTGTAGCCTAATTTATTGATGTAGCCTATAATTCTTAACAGCCATGGACCACTCATGATTAGCCTGAGTGGCGTAACTTTAACCTAGTAATGACGGACCCCGGTGCAGCCACAAATATAATAACTATCTATAAGGCCTACTGTAATTGAGACATTCTAGAAATGTATTAAAAAGAAAGACGCTTTCATTTTCATTTCATATTTTGTTTATTAAACGCAAAGTTTTTAATTTCTAAATTCAGTTCATATTTCCAACAAACGAAATTCCGAGCCAAAATAACGAAAAACGGTAAAAAAAACCGCAACAATGAAAAATATTAAAGAATTCACGGGCGCTTTCGTCGGCATGAGTAAGATAGGGTATTAAGACGCGCAATATATGCCTGGAGACATGGAGTGTGGTCAGACATGATTTCTATTGAGTGTTGTTTTGCAGAAATCTAAAGTGAATTTCGTTTTCTATAAATTGTATTTTAATTTTGATCAAGGTTTCATAAACTAATTGCCTGTATATTTAATACATAAGAAGCAAAATAAGAACGCCGGGAATGGATTGACGTAACGAACCCACTGGCCTGTTTCCGCGGCCTTTCAGTTATGCTGAAACAGTCTTTCTTTTTAATACATTTCTAGAATATATGTATTACAGTATAGCATACAATATATTACAGTAGGCCTATTATAGAGTTGTGATATTTGTGCACCGGGGTCCGTAATTTCTAGGTTAAAGTTATGCCACTGATGTAACATGAGCGGTCCATGGCACCGTAACGAAGTGGTGTGAGTTACCACCATGCACATTCAAACATTTCGCTCGTCTCTGTATGTGGCAGGCTGGCAGCAATGCGTCACAATAACCTGGCGTATGTAAAAGTCGATCATTCTTTACAGATGGCGCGGTATGTTTGGACAGAAGTTCTTTATTAAACTCATAAAAAAAACAATAGAATATAAAATGCCACAATTTATCAAGACCTTGAAGCAGATAAGCGAGAGAAACACCTCATATGTGCCGCTGAAGTAACTACACTCTAAAAACTGATGGGTTAAAATCAACCCAAATTGGGTTGTTTTGGCAACCCAGCGCTGGGTCAAAAAGGGACGTACCCAGCATGCTGGGTTGTTTTTTTTACCTAAATTTGGGTGCAAAATTACTACATTGCTGGATTAAAATGAACCCAAAATGGGTTTGTAATTAAAGCCAGAAAACTTGGAAATTATAAAATCACGTTTACACACAAAAAATGACTATGAAAGGTTAAAAATGTATAAAAAAATGAGAACAAGGGTAAACATGGTCAAAAGTAACAAAGTGCATGTGAGAAGAACATCAGAAAATAATTGCAAATCAACAGTTTAAAGTTAAATTAAATTGTTTTTAACAGTTCAATTAACTAACTAAACTATTAATTGATGAATATAACTTGCATTTAAAACCAAATTATACTAACATAATCTTTTAACATGACTAAAGTTTTTTACAAAATAACATTCATGAACACAAACATTAGTACTGACATTATAACATTTGCATAAGTTATTGAATTTTCTAAGACAAAAGTATACATGTGAAAGAATGTGTGTATGAATGAGAGCGTGAATTCCTCGACAAATGTTCAATGCTTGTTCAGTGTTGTTTAGTGATTACAGATTAAATGCTAACAGTTTGTCAAATCCGTGAACACATACAGAACATGCATCACCGCCAATTTTCATGACCTGATGTTCAGTCATGAAGAAGCTCCATCAGCACAGCAAAGGCATGCAACATCCTTTAACTTATCCAGGACCGTCTCCTCCTTTGAAAGCACTGGAATGATCTCCATTGGGGAAAGTCATTCTCCTTTTTGACCAGCATTCATCTCTGTCACCACCTGTTCATCAGTGGGTTAAAAAGAGGAAAAAGAACATTACTAAGGAACACAAAACAAATTCCTAAAACATTTGTTAGTTAAAACAGAATCATTTTCAGACAGGTGCATCCACATCAGATTTATTTGCAACACGCACTGACTGGCTGTCGTCATGTTTATTTATTCTGTGTGAAAGGCTGTTAGATTAATATAGAGTAAAAATGTCCAATCCAATCTTCTCAATCTTTATTAACAGTTCTTCAACATGAATGTTTCTTCTGAACATGAACTGTTCCTCTGAATTTGAACTAAATATAGCCTATAGAAATTAAATCATGTAATATGAAAAAATGAATGATTTTAATTTTATTTTAAATAATAGACTAATTCACAGCAAGGCCGTAACCAGGTCAAACAGAACAGTGAGCGAAATTCTAGGTCTAATTCTAGTTGGGAAATAATCTTTTTGGGACTATTTGTAAACAATATTTGCATTCATTTGCATCAAATATATTATTAGTCCCGATATTCTTCGCATGAGTGAGTGAGTGAATAAATACATAGATCCGTGAAAAACTTTTGGATTCCCCAGTGGTCTGGTGGTAGAATTTTTGTCAACCGTGTCAAGTTCTGGGTTCTAATCCGCTCTCGTGTAGTTTTTCTTCATTAAGATCAAAGATGTTCATCAATGATTGTATAATAAGACCATGGACACGTTTGCATTTTGTTTTGTGATTTCACCGGAAAGAATAGAGTCTCTCTCAGCAACGGCATTAAGCGATAGATTGACGCGCTCGTCTGTGTGTGAAGACTGTGCTGTGTGCACGAGCCAAAAGAGAACGTAAACCCCGCCTACTTTGATTTGATTGGCCATCTCAATCATTTTGACATTGACGAGCGCTGTTAGACCACATTCGTTTCAACTGTCTGATCAGCTTCGTTCGTCTGTTCCTGTCAATCACGGGGTGTCAACCAATTATACTGCACGAGGGAGGGGCGAGCCATCTCTCTCTCTCTCTCTCTCTCTCTCTCTCTCTCATCCATATATAGACTGCCAGGGCCCTTTGTTGATTTCTTAAAAGAGTTTGCAGATTTGCTATCAGACCTAATGGTTACTGTCGATAAAGCTCTGATTGTCGGTGATTTGAACATTCACGTAGATAATACAAACGATGTGCTAGGGGTTGCGTTTACAGATTTATTAAACTCCTTTGGGGTCAAGCAAAATTTAAATGGCCCACTCATCGTTTTAATCATACACTAGATTTAATTATATCACATGGAATCAATCCTAGTCCACTAGAACAAACTTCCTTAATGTTATTTATGCTTAATAAACCCTCGACTCCAGTGACAGAGCCTGTGTAAAGAAAATGTAGGTCTAACAAAATTTTAACAATGTTTTCAAAAGTTTTTTCGAAAAACCTTATGGAACTCTAGGTGACGCTGTGTTCAAGTTTCTCGGGTTCCTTCAGGACATGCTGTCAATGAATCCTACCAAATTTTGTGTCCATATTTCATAGTGTTTTGAAAAAGTGGCGGACATGCAATCCTGGCAAAATTGGTATCGACAGATTCGGCATGAAAGGAATACGCAAACACCAAGCTCATATTCTGAGCAAAAAATAACTGCTCTGAAAAATAACTGATTTCAACTGCTCTGAATCGAACATGTCATCTCGAGACTGAACGCAGCAAATTATTTTTTAGAAGAGAGAAGTAGGAAATGTCCGATAACACGTGAAGGCAGCATTAGGTGCGTTTACGGCATGTCGTAATTACGAGATTCCAACTTGTAAAAAGTGTCCACGTCCTCGTAGAACTTTTCTGAGAGCTCCAATTTGTACCAAATGACCGCAGCAGATTAATTTAGTTGTTGATAGTGTTGCCACAGAAATGCATGAATAGCTATGAGTACAACGCCACAATTTGGTCGTCTCAAAATAATATATAACGCTATAGGGTGAACGCAGCATTATTTGCGGCCTGGTTTCACAGACATGGCTTAGACTAAGCCAGGACTAGGCCTTAAGTTAAATTAGGACATTTAAAGACATGTATGCTTTCATAAACTTGCCTTAAAAATAAACATTACTGGTGAGCATGCAGACACAAAACAATAGCACAGACATATTTTAAGATACACCGATCAGGCATAACATTATGACAGGTGAAGTGAATAACACTGATTATCTCTTCATCACGGCACCTGTTAGTGGGTGGGATATATTAGGCAGCAAGTGAACATTTTGTCCTCAAAGTTGTGTTAGAAGCAGGAAAAATGGGCAAGCATAAGGATTTGAGCGAGTTTGACAAGGGCCAAATTGTGATGGCTAGATGACTGGGTCAGAGCATCTCCAAAACTGCAGCTCTTGTTGGGTGTTCCCGGTCTGCAGTGGTCAGTATCTATCAAAAATGCTCCAAGGAAGGAACAGTGGTGAACCGGTGAGAGGGTCATGGGCGGCCAAGGCTCATTAATGCACATGTGGAGCGAAGGCTGGCCCATGTGGTCCGATCAAACATACAAGCTACTGTAGCTTAAATTTCTCAAGAAGTTAATGCTGGTTTTGATAAAAAGGTGTCAGAATACACAGTGCGTCGCAGTTTGTTGCGTATGGGGCTGCATAGCTGCAGACAGTCAGGGTGCCCATGCTGACCCCTGTCCACCACCGACTGCACCAACTGTGGGCACGTGATCATCAGAACTGGACCACAGAGCAATGGAAGAAGGTCTGAGCCTGGTCTGATGAATCACAATTTCTTTTAAATCACGTGGCTGGGTGCGTGTGCTTCACTTATCTATCCATTACTTTGACACGTACTACCTACCTAAGCATTGTTGCAGACCATGTACAGCCTTTCATGGAAACAGTATTCCCTGGTGGCTGTGGCCTCTTTCAGCAGGATAACGCGCCCTGCCACAAAGCAAAAATGGTCCAGGAATGGTTTGATGTGTTGACTTGACCTCCAAGTCCAATCGAGCATCTGTGGGATGTACTGAACAAATAAGTCTGATCCATGGAGACCCTACCTCGCAACTAAAAGGATCTGCTGCTTACATCTTGGTGCCAATACAGCACACCTTCAGGGGTCTCGTGGAGTCCATGCCTCACCGGGTGAGAACTGTTTTGGCAGCAAAATGGGGACCAACACAGTATTAGGTCATAATGTTTTGCCTGATCGGTGCATGTCAGTGCAAGTTACTTTCAGTTAAAACAGCCATTTAAATGCTACGTGACTAAATAGCACATTTTGTTAAGATACAGTCTTCAGTTTATCTTGTTATTAAGGTTGTTTTTTTTCTTCTTTTCTATAATTAGATTCATGAAAATGCATCCAACATCTGCGGTGGTTAAAGTTTTTACATTTTCATTATAATTTCTCAGGGTTCTTTTGTTACAGTTGGTGTATAGTTCCAGAAATACCAAATAATAGCATTTATTTTTTGTCTATCTATAGATTTACTGAACAGATGTAAATGTTAACTTTCAGATATACTGGTATCATGTGACTGAAATGGAATAATGAGGTAAAAACAAAGTACAGCTGTCAGATCAATTTAAGAGAAGACCACATATACAGACTGTAGAGATAATTAAACAACAGCACTCCCAGGTTTGTTAAATTTTAACTTTGCAAAGACATGAAATGAGGCTTGACAAGATAATGTTCATTTTAAACAAAAATATAGGGGGAAACATATGAAACCATTTTTGGTAGAGTTAAAAATCAGTGTTTTTGTCTTCAACAATAAAATGTCAACAATAGATTGTTTTAGGAAACTTTATTTTTCACATTATTCCTTCAATTTTTTTTCCAAAGTCATTTTCAGTATGTTCAAAAACAAAAGCAAGTGCATGTTCTCTACATATTTTGCAGCATTACTCAATAATTCGGCTATTATACTTAAACAGCCCTGAGATCATCATTTAATTCCCCAGTCCAACAACAACAAAACAAACAAGAAAAAGTGCAAAATCTGCCTTTAACTAGTACAACAGATTCCGAGTTCCTTTCATTTTTCTTAACACACATGTACTTGAAAATAATAGGGTGGTAACCTACACCACCTGTAATTTACTAGTGTTCCCGTTTCATTTCTTAAATAGGTCAGGATTGTGGATCTTCAGAGAAATGGCAGTTGAAAAGTTATGAATAGATAAGAAGTATCTGCCTTCAAGTTTTTAAAGTTAAGTGCATTACAAGGTGACATGGCTAGTCATATCATTCAAATCTCATCTCATCTCAATACTGTGAAAACCAAAAGACTTACATTATAGTCCATAGTCCAAAATTCTGGATAAGCGCATTTTTTTTTACTGCAAATAAACAGTTTTGATTCTAAAATATACAAATGAAAAGTGTCCTAGCCAAGCCATAATCTGCTCTTTTAATTTGAATCCATATCCATGTTCAGTCATATCAACTCCATCTTCAAGATCTTAGAAAAAGTGGCTAATTTTACTTTATATATCAGCTGTCTTTTGGCCATTAATGTAGTTTTCTCCGGGCGTTAAGACCATCTGTGTGGATCTGGCTTCCATCTGTGTCATAAAAACAAAATGTTATTTAATCTTGCAATATAACACTGATGAGATGGTTAAATTAAGCCAGCATTACATTGAACAATCAACATGAAACGACACACGACAAACTAATTTTACTTCAATAATTTGACATTTCCATGTAAAAGAACATTCAATGTTTTAAAATATGGTGGGACCTCATTGAATTTTATCAGTTTTTTTTTAAATGAATGAGGCACAATAAGTCCAGGAACATTTACGGTAAATTGAGTCAATTTTGGTTTCATGTTGATTTTAAAACACAACAAAACTATAAAGATCAGTCAGACTGAGAGTAAAGAGTAAAGACCGAGTCTAGTTTATGACTAAAAACGAAATGGTTTCTTATTAAACAGACTGTGTACCTTGTATTGTTCTGTCAACAACAGAAATATTTGTACTATATTAATTACTAGAGATGATCAGCTGAACTAAAACTTGGACTACAAATCAGAAAACACATGCTTTGCATGCATTACTGCTTAAACTTCAAATAAAGTTAAACTATTAATAATAGTATGCTACAGAAATGCAGGACCAAAAAAAGATACATAATGCAATCAAATATCAAGACGAACACAATGAACAAGGTGGGCATGTTTCACCTGTCCCTATGGGCTTTCCCAAAGGTGTGTAAATTTACCTAAACCAAAGAGCCATGGTGTTAAAGAATGAAGAGGAGCAGGAGAGGAAACGGGGACAGACAGAAGATGAAGCGTGCTAGAGCACAGCATGGAGTTACCTGAAATAGGAAAGAGAGGAGGAAGAAGAAGAAAACACCAGGATGACAAATGCAACATTACAGTGATGAAGTGCTTTAAACAACATCACACCAGAGTTGTGCTTTAGCTCACCCATTCTATCCAATGCACATGAAGACAAAAGTACAAAAACCTTTGGTGTATATGTGACAGAGATCATGAAGTTATCAAGCCCCTGTAGGCTATGTAGTTAAAGGTGAAATGTGTCATTTCTGAAATGATAAAATGGTTTTGGGAAACGGAAGATCAAGTCGAGTGCACTGCATTGTGCATTATATAAAGCAGAAATATTAAGAGTAGCACGTTTGGAATACATTCCATTTGGTGCAGCAATTGGAGCATAAATCACAGACTTCACCTTTAAATAAACAGATGATTCTTACCAAGTTTCCATGCTTATTTTCAGGATTAATATCTGCTCACCGTGTGTGAGACCATGCTGGAAAGTTCCAGTTACTGGGCCAGGAAAAACAGCTCCTTTACAGGCCTGAGGCTGTCCAGGGATCTTGGTGCCAGGGCTGAGTCCAGGGAACGGGAGAGCAAAGCTTGGTAAGACACCCGGCTGTACTGTGGTGGGATAGGAGGATGGAAGGAGAGATAGAGAAGGGGTGGGAAGCGCTGGGTTCCCACAGGAGATCTCACCAGCTGCCTGAAATACAAGCAAAGAAAAACATTTAAGCATTATGCAATTTTATTTAAATATATATTAAAAAAACCTTTAAAACATCAACGCTTCAGACACATTTTTATGTAAAAGCCTAACCATAGACGAGGGCCGCAAACTAGCCTTATGCTATATGCCCTATGTACACGGCATCGCTTGTCTGTGTGTAACGATGTGTGTATTTGAAAGAAAGAAAAACATTTATTTTGACTCAAGTTATATATACATCATTCCCAAAATGGTCAGCTAATTTCTTTGGAGTCAACTACATATATAACTATATATAGTCTATACATTACTCTGTGTGTGTGTGTATATAATATACTTAATTATACTAATATATAATAATTATACTATAATATAATTAAATATACACATCCACACACAGAAAATATATGAAGTATTTTAAACAAATATAAACTTAAAATTAACAGTATCAAAGAATGTTTAAACAAAATGTGCGAAAGTTTAAGCAGGACAACTGTTCTCAAAATTGATGAAAAAGGATCATATGACATTGAAGACCGGAGTAATAACGCTGAAAATTCAGATTTGCCATCACAGGGACAACAGTTAACAATTATTTTAAATTGTAATAATTGCAAAAGTTTTTACTGGTGAGTACGAGCGATTTCTTTCAGAAAAATGTCCCCAACCCCAAACATTTGAACATACTGTATATAAAAAAATATATAATAATAATAATAAATAAATATATACTTTAATATTTATCTCACTTATGCTACAACCACTAAGTGGACAAATTTAACAGTGTTTTCAGTGCATACCTGCATGCCAGTCGCAAGTTAAATAAGATATTATATTTATATTTCCCTCTTCAAATCATGAAGTTAAATGATCAGGATATGATATATTATAATCAAATTAAATAATATACATTATTACAAAAAATTTAAACAAAAAAGATTTCAATGTAACATCCTACATTGGACATTATGTTAAGGAAGGATTTTGTACGACACCACAACTTATACCTATATGATGATCCACATGCAATAAGCAACCTATATGTGTCTTTCCTGTAAATAACTCACTGCTGCCATAGAAACGGGGGTGTCACCCATTGAGGTGGTAGTGAGCAGCCTGGCCACTCCCTGCATCACTGATGGACAGTCACCCTGAGAACCATCCGGGGGCGCCACCAGTGTCAGTTTTGGAGTCGCCTTCTCTCCAGCCTGGAGTCCCTTTGAATCCAAATCCATAGCAGACTTGGTCCACATCATCTGGACCAATCCAGCACCCTCTGCAGTCACCGGACTTCTCTGAGTGCTGGCATGATGGTTCTCATCTCTTCCCATCCCTTCCTTGTGGTTCTGATTAGATGGATGGGTAGAGAAGGTGGCAGATGTTTGTGTGTTTGATGGAGTTTTGGCAGTGGTGCTCAATGTTGCTGCGACTTCAAGTTGCATGCCTGCAGGTACACTCAGACGCTTGCGTTTCAGTGCTGGTGGGCCCTGGATTTCCGAGTTATTCTTACTGTCCTCTGGGGTGGTGCTGGCCTGTACATTTATTGAATCAAGCAAGATTTATAAACAAAAGTCCAACTATATTTTCCTAAAGAATGCAACATTCCAGACAGGGATTCGCAATTTTTTCTGATGTACCTTTTTTAGTTTTGTTGTACCTATTGATTTCTTTCTTGCCCTGTAAAATGAAGAGAAAGGGTTTAACAAAAATTAACAACGTGGAATTTTCTTTAACTATTAAAGTTAGAGAATAAAAAATTTTTCTTCAGAAACATTGGCTAAATATCTAGGAAGTGTGTAGTGGTGTAAAATCATACTTACACCACACCAGTGATGTGACCATGTGCTTTTCGGGTTTCTATAAGCAGTATCCTTTAGAAACAATGACAGAAATTCAGCAGAAACTCACCATTCTGAAATAATTATTATTATAGATAAATATTTAGCAACACAGCTGTTTTCAACATTGATAATACAAAATGTTCCTTAAGCAGCAAATCAGCATATTAGAATGATTTCTGAAGGACAATGTGACACTGAAAACTGGAGTAATGATGCTGAAAATTTAGCTTTGCCACCACAGAAAAATAAAATTACGGTTTAAAATACTAAAATAGAAAAGTCGTTTTAAATTGTAATAATATTTCACATGATCATAAGAGACTTCTTTTGAAAAAGGCAAATCTTAATAAAAATATTTTGAAACAAAAGTACAGGTTTACTATTGATATTGAATCCCAGATTTTAGTGTGGTATCAGACTTTTTGGAAGACGCATTAAAACAGATAAACAGTTTAAAGCTGCACTATGTAACTTTTCCGTCCACTAGAGGTCGCCTGTTCAAAACAAAGGCATAGTTTGATGACGCCAAGTTTAAGCGCAGAATCTTGGGACATGTGGTCTTCACCTCACAGCCGGTGGGAAAGAATCGGGAAAGGACGCGGGCTGAAATCATGTTCGTGGATGTGATTATTAACGTTACTGTAGTATGAAGCAGAAACAGGAGCGATTGTTAATAAGAAGAGCGCAACACAAGCCTCGTGAGCAGCGGGACCTTTATTATGGCATAGTCGCCGGCGGGACTTTTATTATGCCCCAGTCGCCAGCGCCATTTCCGCTTTTCCAGCCCTGAGTATGCGGTAACGCAGCTCTGTTTATCATATTAGATACATCTGAGTGTGTTGAAAATGAAGTTATGACGTTATTCGGTGCGTTCGGCTGCTAGGACACACTGCAGTAAGATCAAAGCGTTTCTGCAAAATAAAACCGTAAACCGAGGGGAATGCAGATATGACGCCATCGACAGGCGACTCCCTCACACATCCTAGTTCCTTGGTTAAAATAGCAATTTTCTCACGATTTACAAATAGTTGGGAACATTTGGAATAATGTAAGTACTCAACTGATCAAAGTGTATAACACTGGCCTATTGGTTTTTGGATATTTTACTTAAAAAATTTTTACATAGTGCACCTTTAAGTGTTTAAAAGTAATAGAAATGCAAAGAACAAAGGAACATTGTGAACAATTTCCCACTTTCTTTAAATATGAGATTTCTCTTATATCAATACAATGATGTCCAAAATTCTTAATGATTTGATTTGTATACCTGGATTGCATCCATCCTTTAGGCCACAGTGGTTTAATATCAGCCTCCAGGAATGCTTTCAGATACTCCTCCAAACTAGAGCATGCAGGCGACTCAGAATCATAAATCATCATCTTCAAACTGACAATCTCACAGAGCAACTCCCTGTAAAAGTCAATAGAGTGACATTTGTGGATACAGGTGATCAATATATACAACTCTACATATAACTCCTTTTTCTATCATTTACTAGTAGCTATCAAGCATTTTTTATAACCATGCACACGCACAAGAGACCAGACCTGATCTCTTCATTCCATCGGAATCTCTTGCGAGGCCCAAACACTCGTTTTCCACTCCTCTCCTCTTCTTCCTCGTCGGAACCATCAATCGCCTTCTCTTTCTCAGCCTCGAGCCTTTAAACACAAGAAACAAACCAACCTGAGGATGTATACCAACAGAAAACTGCATATCAATTAAAATGTCAGTGAATGTATAGTGATACAATGAAAGTGATCAAGGTATCACACATTAGAAATGACTGATTACTTGGCAGCTCTGGCTTCAGAGTGAGCTTGGCAGTGATTCTGGAAACGGGTGATCTGTTCTGGCATGGACCAGGCCACCGCATTCTCCAGCTTCTTCAGCAGCTCCCGCAGCTGTTCATCGTCATGAGACACAATCTTACAGAGACATTAAAATGGATTTCACATTAAACTGTATACGTACACACACACACACACGTAAGGTCTTAATGTTTTCGACCATTTCTTATACTCACCGAGGTTGCATTTATTTAATAAAAAATACAGTAAAAACAGTAATATTGTGAAATATTACAATTTAAAATAACTTTTCTATTTGAATATATAATAACATTTAATTCATTCCTGTGATGCAAAGCTGAATTTTCAGCATTATTACTCAAGTCTTCAGTGTCACATGATCCTTCAGAAATCATGCTGATTTGCTGTTCAAGAATATTTTTTTGATAACTGATGTATGATTTTCAGGATTCTACGATGAATTTAGCATTTATTTGAAAGCTAAATCTTTTGTAATACTGTATATTAAGTGTTTTACGATCACTTTTGATCAATTTAATGCAGTATTAATTTCTTTAAAAATAAAAAAAAATTAAAAATCTTATTGACCCCAAACTTTTGAACCTTAGTGTGTGTGTGTGTATGCACATACAGGTGCTGGTCATATAATTAGAATATCATCAAAAAGTTTATTTATTTCACTAATTCCATTCAAAAAGTGAAACTTGCATATTATATTCATTCATTACACACAGACTGATATATTTCAAACGTTTATTTCTTTTAATTTTGATGATTATAACAGACAACTAAGGAAAATCCCAAATTCAGTATCTCAGAAAATTAGAATATTGTGAAAAGGTTCAATATTGAAGACACCTGGTGCCACACTCTAATCAGCTAATGAACTCAAAACACCTGCAAAGGCTTTAAATGGTCTCTCAGTCGAGTTCTGTAGGCTACACAATCATGGGGAAGACTGCTGACTTGACAGTTGTCCAAAAGACGACAATTGACACAAAAGGTCATTGCAAAAAAGGCTGGCTGTTCACAGAGCTCTGTGTCCAAGAGGCGAAGGGAAGGAAAAGATGTGGTAGAAAAAAAGTGTACAAGCAATAGGGATAACCGCACCCTGGAGAGGATTGTGAAACAAAACCCATTCAAAAATGTGGGGGAGATTCACAAAGAGTGGACTGCAGCTGGAGTCAGTGCTTCAAGAACCACTACACACAGACGTATGCAAGACATGGGTTTCAGCTGTCGCATTCCTTGTGTCAAGCCACTCTTGAACAAAAGACAGCATCAGAAGCGTCTCGTCTGGGCTAAAGACAAAAAGGAAAAAAAGTGGTCCAAAGTTATGTTCTCTGATGAAAGTAAATGTTGCATTTCCTTTGGAAATCAGGGTCCCAAAGTCTGGAGGAAGAGAGGAGAGGCACACAATCCATGTTGCTTGAGGTCCAGTGTAAAGTTTCCACAGTCAGTGATGGTTTGGGGTGCCATGTCATCTGCTGGTGTTGGTCCACTGTTTTTTCTGAGGTCCAAGGTCAACGCAGCCGTATACCAGGAAGTTTTAGAGCACTTCATGCTTCTTACTGCTGACCAACTTTATGGAGATGCGGATTTCATTTTCCAACAGGACTTGGCACCTGCACACAGTGCCAAAGCAACCAGTACCTGGTTTAAGGACCATGGTATCCCTGTTCAAACTCGCCTGACCTTAACCCCATAGAAAATCTATGTGGTATTGTGTAGAGGAAGATGCGATATGTCAGACCCAACAATGCAGAAGAGCTGAAGGCCACTATCAGAGCAACCTGGGCTCTCATAACACCTGGGCAGTGCCACAGACTGATCGACTCCATGCCACGCCGCATTGCTGCAGTAATTCAGGCAAAAGGAGCCCCAAATAAGTATTGAGTGCTGTACATCCTTTCTTTGTATTGGTCTTAAGTAATATTCTAATTTTATGAGATACTGAATTTGAGATTTTCCTTAAAACAAAAAAACATTTAAAATATATCAATCTGTGTGTAATGAATGAATATAATATACAAGTTTCACTTTTTGAATGTAATTAGTCAAATAAATCAACTTTTTGATGATATTCTAATTATATGACCAGCACCTGTATATAAAAGCTAAATTTGATTAATTTTGGATGTTTAATTATGATTAAAGGTTTTGGAAATCATGTACAATAAGAATAAAGTAAATAGGAATACGTTTTTTACTAATTAGTAGGCATGATGTCCAAATCAAGTTTTTTGTGCCCCGGATCTGTCATTGGAGTCATTGGCTATTGAGTATCTGCCAATACAGAGTCCCGATCCGATACTTGTATTTTCCTAGTGCTTGCTGCACATTGCAGAGAGATTCTGAGGGGCTCAAATGTGAAAAATGGGCGTTTGTCAACACAGAGTAATTCCAATATAACAATTAATACAGTTATTATATTTATAGGCCTACATACTGTATACTGCTATAACTAAAGCATCGCATTGAAATTCACACTAACAGCAAGCCCCGCCTTCTTTGATTTGATTGGCCATCTCACTCATTCTGACAGTAGCAAGCGCTATTAGACCGCTGAGGCAGAACAGCCTAAAAAAGTAACATTGAAATCTTTTTGCCATCCTAACAACAAACAGAGCGCTGCGTATTGCGTAATGGAGTACAGCAGAGCAGCATCAAGAATATTTATATTGGGGCGGAGCGATTTGGCCGTTTCTATATATTGGGAGGGACTTGTCCCCCTCAATGTCTATGGTGGTTACCGCCCTGTAGCAGCATGTTGTGGCAATGACGTCTCAGTCTGATGTTATGTCAAAATTACTTTTGAGTGACTCATTACAAAAATATGCTAAACACTGAAGCTCGAACGTGTGTGTGTGACATGCTAGAACGTCACATTTAAGCTTCTTCTTTTCCTTTTAATGCCGGTTGGCGAACCTACTTGAAGGTGCATTTTCCACCACCTGCTACGCAACACCTGCGTGACAGCTGACGTAAAACAGATTATCGTGCTTTGGATCAGATGGGATGGTGATGTTTGCTATGCTGAGGTGTCAAGCAGTTTTGTACTTTTACAGACCTTCTGTAGATTGTAGAGTTTTTTGGCTCTTTTAACCAGAGTGCCTTTGCTGCAGGACAACTGTGATGCCAAGTAGGAGAAGATTCTGGAGCGTACTTTCCCACTAAACTGTTTGGCGTTCACCTCCACACTGAACATACAAAGAGAAGGAATCAATACATTGATTTAATCTACACAATTTATTATAGAACAAGTAACATCTTGATTGTATTGCATTGGTTGTAATGTAACTTACTCTAGTAAAACACTGTTGAGCTCTGAAGTCAAAATCTCAATCTTATTTTGTCCTTCAATTTTCTTGACAGCCTAAAGAACAAAATAAGTCATGTATACCTGCAAACTCTTGTCTAATCATCTTAACCCTCTGGTGCTCTTCGTTTAGGGGTTGCATTGGTTGTCTTCCCGGTCATAAGTGACCGGACACCTAATAATTAAATCTTCCTCCACCCCAGTAAAACCAATGCAATTTATTTTTCTTCAATAATATTTTTTCTATTTAATTTTGTATTTTGAGATGATTTGATTTGTAATTTTCTTTTTTTTTTAATTATTGCAGTATTTCAGGTTAAAATAGAGACTAGGCCTTCAAAATAAATTTTTTGAAGGCAGATTAGCGCCCTCTTTTGGAATTATTTTAGAAACCTTGCAACCATGGGTGTAATCACTAGAGGTCTCTATGGAGAGGCTTGAGAATTCCCTAGTTCTCTTTTGAACAGATTTAATTTTTATGGATTTGAATTTATATTAAAAAAAGATTTCCCATTAATTTCCGATGGTGGTCATTTGTGAGCGAAGAGCACAAGTGGGAGTATTTCTTTTACGACCACTTAGCATGCTCAAATCATGACCCCAATTTTTTTGTGGGTTTACATACATAATGCTAGAAAAGTCAGTTTCATATCATTCTGATGAAGCTGTGATTTTTAAAAATTCAAAATGTGGATCATAGGTTCAGTTTTTCATAGGTGTGTGCGTGTGTGTAGAGTGGATGTGTCAATATCACACTCTTGATGTTTTAGAGTGTCACCCCTTTACTGCGGTGTACTTTTTTTCAGCATCGTGGCCGATTTGTAGATTGTACACACAAATATTCAGAGAATTTGTGTTTTTGCAGATTTCCCATTAATTTCCTATGGTCAGTCATTTATGACCGAAAACAATGAACGCTACTTTTTTTTTTTTACGACCAATTAGCATGCTCGAATAATGACCCCAATTTTTTTGTGTTTACATACCTAATGCTAGAAAAGTCACCAAGTTTCATATCATTCCGATGAATCAGTGATTTTTTAAATTTCAAAACAGAATATTTTCTGGTCAGAAATGACCGAAGAGCACCAGAGGGTTAAGCCATAAAAGCAAACAATACCTGGGAAAGTTGCTTAATGTGTTGCTCTAGTGTAGGTGGCAGTCCATCGGGGAGTGATGGGGGGGGCTTCTCAGTGACGGACACTACCAGAGCCTCTCCGTTATCTTCCAGGCTTTGAGAGCAAACGTTCTGCGGCTCCGCCAAGAGCCCGTCCAAGTCAAAGTCTTGCTCAGCTGCTTTGACTGCTTGAAGGAGATCGTCTGCACTGGCAGAACCAATGAGTGTGAGAAGAGGGTCAGATGATATGGGTGGTTCTTGAACCTCAGCTTGCACGGTGGGACCAGTGTCGTTGAGAGCATTCGATTCTCTCTCTCTAGCATTGAACATCTGCAGCTGCTGAAGCTTTTCCTTATGGAACTTCTTCAGCATCTTATCAATACTTAGCGGCTTCTTGATTTTCTTCTTCTTTGCAGATGAATTGTCTGGTGGGGTGCTGAGAAGAAAACCAGAAGAAGGAAAAAGCAAACAATGAGGACATTTGAGAAAGAATCAGTGGAAACCTTGTTCCAAAAGGAGGTTGTGAAAAACTTTAAAGGGATAGTTCACCCAAAAATGAAAATTACCCCATAATTTACTCACCCTCAAGCCATACTAGGAGTATATGACATTCTTCTTTCAGACGAATACAATCTGAGTTATACAAAAAAAATGTCCTGGCTCTCCCAAGCTTTATAGGGAGTGCAGAATTATTAGGCAAATGAGTATTTTGACCACATCATCCTCGTTATGCATGTTGTCTTACTCCAAGCTGTATAGGCTGGAAAGCCTACTACCAATTAAGCATATTAGGTGATGTGCATCTCTGTAATGAGAAGGGGTGTGGTCTAATGACATCAACACCCTATATCAGGTGTGCATAATTATTAGGCAACTTCCTTTCCTTTGGCAAAATGGGTCAAAAGAAGGACTTGACAGGCTCAGAAAAGTAAAAAATAGTGAGATATATTGCAGAGGGATGCAGCAGTCTTAAAATAGCCACGCTTCTGAAGCGTGATCATCGAACAATCAAGCGTTTCATTCAAAATAGTCAACAGGGTCGCAAGAAGCGTGTGGAAAAACCAAGGCGCAAAATAACTGCCCGTGAACTAAGAAAAGTCAAGCGTGCAGCTGCCAAGATGCCACTTGCCACCAGTTTGGCCATATTTCAGAGCTGCAACATCACTGGAGTGCCCAAAAGCACAAGGTGTGCAATACTCAGAGACATGGCCAAGGTAAGAAAGGCAGAAAGTCGACCACCACTGAACAAGACACACAAGCTGAAACGTCAAGACTGGGCCAAGAAATATCTCAAGACTGATTTTTCTAAGGTTTTATGGACTGATGAAATGAGAGTGAGTCTTGATGGGCCAGATGGATGGGCCCGTGGCTGGATTGGTAAAGGGCAGAGAGCTCCAGTCCGACTCAGACGCCAGCAAGGTGGAGGTGGAGTACTGGTTTGGGCTGGTATCATCAAAGATGAGCTTGTGGGGCCTTTTCGGGTTAAGGATGGAGTCAAGCTCAACTCCCAGTCCTACTGCCAGTTTCTGGAAGACACCTTCTTCAAGCAGTGGTACAGGAAGAAGTCTGCATCCTTCAAGAAAAACATGATTTTCATGCAGGACAATGCTCCATCACACGCGTCCAAGTACTCCACAGCGTGGCTGGCAAGAAAGGGTATAAAAGAAGAAAATCTAATGATATGGCCTCCTTGTTCACCTGATCTGAACCCCATTGAGAACCTGTGGTCCATCATCAAATGTGCGATTTACAAGGAGGGAAAACAGTACACCTCTCTGAACAGTGTCTGGGAGGCTGTGGTTGCTGCTGCACGCAATGTTGATGGTGAACAGATCAAAACACTGACAGAATCCATGGATGGCAGGCTTTTGAGTGTCCTTGCAAAGAAAGGTGGCTATATTGGTCACTGATTTGTTTTTGTTTGGTTTTTGAATGTCAGAAATGTATATTTGTGAATGTTGAGATGTTATATTGGTTTCACTGGTAAAAATAAATAATTGAAATGGGTATAAATTTGTTTTTTGTTAAGTTGCCTAATAATTATGCACAGTAATAGTCACCTGCACACACAGATATCCCCCTAAAATAGCTAAAACTAAAAACCACTTCCAAAAATATTCAGCTTTGATATTAATGAGTTTGTGTTCATTGACAACATGGTTGTTGTTTAATTATTAATGTTGTAAAATTAATCCTCAAAAATACAACTTGCCTAATAATTCTGCACTCCCTGTATAATGGCAGTGAATGGCAGCCCAAAATTTGAAGCCCAAAAAAGTACATCCATCCATTATACTCCGCTGGGTTAATGAAGGCCTACTGAAGCAAGAAGTCGATGGGTTTTTGTAAGCAAAAGATCCATATTTAACACGTTAATCAACTTACGAAAAAATCATAACTGGCGCAACAATGATGTCGGACATAGCGTAAGCATTTTGAACTGCGAAAGGCAATTCACTTTCTTTGTAAGTTGAATATGGAAGGCGGTCTGCCGGAATATTTTACTTTATAACGTGTTAAATATGGATATCTTTCTTACAAAAACACATCGCTTCATTTCAGAAGACCTTTATTAACCCCCCAGAGCCGTGTGGATTACATTTATAATGGATGGATGCAATTTTTTGGTCTTCAATTCACTGCCATTATAAAGCTTGGAATAGCCAGGACATTTTTAAATATAACTCAGATTGTATTTGTCTGAAAGAAGAATGTCATATACACCTAGGATGGCTTGAGGGGAAGTACATTTTTGAATAATTTTCATTTTTTGGTGAACTATCCCTTTAAGCCAGGGACACATCAAGCCAATAGTCAGCGGTCGGGCCGTTTTATGAGCGTCGACCGACTTTTCGCACCGTTGGCTCTAGTCGGACGACGTTTTTTTTGGCTGATTCAACATGTAGAATCGGCATCGGACCGTTGGTGAGAGAGAGAACTCTGATTTGGCTGTTCAGCTTAGCGAACGAGAATAAGAGCAAAAGTGCTGAAAGCGAGCAAGTAAATCAAAACTGAACAGAGAGAAGGCTGTTATAATTTTACGTCATCTTACCTGAGCAACACTGCACGAATACTTTCATAATAACATGAACGGAGTGGAATAAAGAATGCATGGACGTCGGAACCATTGTATGTGGGTGGGACAAGACCCACCCACTTTTTGAGACCAATGATATTGGACCCACTCACTTTTACCGTCTCCAATTCAGCGCAAGTCTGTTCACCTACCCCTAACCGATAAACACTTTATTATTAAACACACATTAGATGCTTTATTTCCACTTTTCTTTTATTTGAAATAAATGCCTTTCCGATCTGATATGTGATGGGAAAAGGGAGTAGATGGAGTTTGGCAAAAGGCGGATTCGAACCTTGGGTTGATTTGCGTCAAAACTTTCTACCATGCACCTTACCCCAACACTATTACCGCTGATAAAAATTCTGTCTTCCATAATTTTGTCTGGCCCAACCAGACATTTAGTAAACAAGAAGGGCAATTTGCAATGTAAATGGAATCTACTCCAGTAAAAAAACATTTTTTTTTGCTTCCGACGCCCATGAAAGAACGTGATCAGCATGAATGACATTCAAAACGTTAAGCAAGCACTCCTTTGTTTATGGTTACGCTTTCCATTTTTGAATGACTAATATAGACGGATATATCTGCTTAAATAGACAGTTATCTCCTTTACACGCAGGCGCAGAACGAGAGTGCTAGTTGACAGTCGCCTGTAGTCCTTTTGGTGTGTTCAGGTGCTGTTTTTTCCCCCGACGCAGGCGACGCGAGGCGACAACACAGTCGGTTTGGTGTGTCCCTACCTTTAAACATTGTACTCGTGAAATAAATTTATTTATGCAGCAGTAAAAACCTCTTCCTGACTTCCTCCTCTTCCTTCTTAGCAAGCATGCCATCTTCTCTCTTTTTCTTCCCCATCTTCTTGTCTTTGCCTTGCTTAAGCTTTCGTTTCTGAGCGAGGAATCAGACCAAATGAGATAATGTTGACAAATGAAAACGTTCATACATTAAAGGTCCCGTTCTTCGTGTCTTTTTGAAGCTTTGATTGTGTTTACAGTGTGCAATATAACATGTGTTCATGTTTCGCGTGTAAAAAAAAACAGTATTTTTAACACAATTTACTTATCTGTATACCGCTGTTTTCACTGTCCTAAAAACGGCTGATGAGTTCCTTGTTCTATGAAGTCCCTCCTTCAGAAATACGTAACGAGTTCTGATTGTGCCAGCGGTTCCCGTGTTGTGATTGGACAGCAGCTTAGCGAACGTGGCCCGGTTCCTGTGTTGTGATTCGACAGCAGCTTAGCGCACGTGGAAAGGTCACACCTCTTAACGGGAGATATATGCACTTAATGATCTCTACAGCGTCCCTGGGAAAGCCAAACAAAGGTGATTTGACTCCGGGATGAAAATAACAGCGTCTCGACGACATGGCGACAAACGCACTCAAACGCAACAATTCCTTTTCTCCACGCGACACTTCCTCTTCTCCACGTGGGACAACAACAAGACCACGCCCCCTTTTTTCGCGTAGTCTTGTGGGCGGAGGTTAGTCTGTTCTACTGTTCTACTGACGTCATTTATGAAGGAAGTACCAGGATGTAGTCCAAGCCGGCCGTTCGCTGTAGGCTTTGAAAGGGAACTTCTGTTAAATTAAATATCTCGCTTGGCATTGAACTTTGAGCTTTATAATTTTACAGGTATTATTTATGCTCTAACAGCAACATTACACACTAACTAAAGTTTGAACAATGGGATCACGAAGAACGGGACCTTTAAACAATTTTGCTAATCTTTTGCATAAAGCTGAAGAATGTTTCCAGTTTTAGTGGGTACAATACAGATGGAAGGGTCGTCAAATACGTTTACGCACCTTGGGTTTAAAACCGTTGTTCTCAAAATCATTCTCGTTATCTCCCTCAGAGGCTGGCCGGAACTGGAGAGTTCCAGAGTTGATGTAGAAGCCTCCATATCTGGTGGTGAGACAAGCTGGGACGAGCTCATCATACTGTGGCAGCAGAGAAAAAGACGACTTGAGTAAAACATGCACGTGTTCTATAAGGGGAATAATCTGATAAAGGTGGTTTTAGCATCTGGCCTGAACTCACAGCCTCAGAGTTATCAATGAATGAATCAGATTCATCGTAACCAAAGCCTATATCCACCAGGTCCTGTAATCTGTCTTTTTTTCTTTTGCAAGCATCGCCCTAAAAAAGCAGATATTCATGTAGTTGAAATACAATTTAAATAACACCACCTCTATAGTTTTTCCCCGCAAAATAAAAATACAAAATTTCACATTGTGTAGTTATGTAACCCAGTCGCATCTTAACTAAAACAAGTGCAACATGACTCGTGCTGTTTAATTCCACCTTTACCACAGTACGGCCAGTTAAGGCAGTCTGGGGTATTGTTTCACATTTTGACTCTTGATATTTACTTGTCTCCACAGAACTTTGACAACCCAGCTTCAGTTCGCTAATGTTGACAGACTTACTTGTGATGAAGCTAGAAATAGAACATCTTGACAGAATTCATACTCACATATTTCGCTTCAAACTTCCTTGCAAGCGCCTCCAGTTCATCCCTCTCCCTGTCCTCCACCACCTCATCTAATGTTTGAAGTTTCTTTTTCTCAGTGGTTTCCTTAAAATGAGAGAAGAAAAGTTTCCCCTAAATTCACCAGTACCGGTTTAATCCTTAAGAACTGATTTGTTTAAAGCAATTAAAACAATTGTTTAACTAAATATGGGTAAAATACACATCAAAAATGACAACTGGTCAAAATAACGAAAAAAGATGCCATGTTTACAGACCTTGAATGACGCAAAGAAAACCAGTTTATATTCACAAGCATATTAAACAACACAATACTAATGTTCTTTCCTAACCCTTACCCTATTTGGTGGAATAACCCTGATTTCCAATCACAGCTTTCATGCGTCTTGGCATGCTCCCTATCAGTTGGTCACACTGCTGTTGGGCGACTTGATGCCACTCCTGGCGAAAAATTCAAGCAGCTCTGCATTAATGGCTGGTGACCCTCTTGATCACATTCCAGAGGTTTTCAGTGGGGTTCAGGTCAGGAGTTTGTGATGGCCATGACATGGTCTTCATCTGGTGGTCCTCCATCCACACCTTGATTGGCCTGGCTGTGTGAATTGAACATTGTTCTGCAGGAAAAAACAATCCTTCGAGTTTGGGAACATTGTCAGAGAAGGGAGTATGTTTTCTTCCAGGGTAACCCTGTACGTGGCTTGAGTCAGGCATCCTTCACAAAGACTGATCTACCTGATTCTGATCTTCTCTGATGAGTGCAGATTTCAGCTTTTCCCAACACCTGGTTCTCTAATGGTTAGACAGAGACCTGGAGAGGCCTACAACTCACAGTCTCACACACCCACTGTGTAATTCAGTGGAGGATTGGTGATGATCTGGTGGTTCTTCTGTAAGGCTAGAATAAGGCAGATCTGTCTTTGTGAAGGGCGTGTGACTTGACATGCTTCCTTCAGCTCTGACAATGTCCCCCAACTCGACGGATTGCTTTTTCCCCGCAGGACAATGCTAGAATCCACACAGCCAGGCCAATCAAGGTATGAATGGAGGACCACCACCAGATCAAGACCCTGTCATGGCCATCACAATCGGAATCTCCAGACCTGAAAACCTCTGCAATGTGATCAAGAGGGTCACCAGCAATTAAATCATTTTTTTTTTTTTTTTTCGCCAGGAGTGGCATAAAGTCGCCCAACAGCAACGTGATAGAATGGTGGAGAGCATGCCAAGACGCATTAAATGTGATTGACTTCTGAACTCATAGTGTGTTGTTTGAAAGTCAATATACTTGTTTTCTTTACATTATTTGAGGTGTGACATGGCAAACATTGCATCTTTTTTTCCCGTTATTTTGACCAGTTGTCATTTTCTGCAAATGCTCTAAATGACAATATTTTCATAACTTTCTAAATGTAAACAACATGGTCGATACTTGCTTTAACGCCATTGTTAGAACTTTCGGATCAAATATAGTGGGCCTACTTTTTTTCCCCCTAAATTCCTAAAATGATAAGATATAAACTGGCAAACCAAAACAGTGTTGAAATTTAACTTTGGAAGATAAAAAACAAACAAACAGAAAATACATTCATGTCAATGATTGTTTACCTTCGCGCTGACTATATCCGGGTAGCAAAACTCCGGGCAGCGTTGTTCATCCGGCTCGAAGAGTTTTAACTCCACTCTCACTGCAGCATGAAGAAGTGCTGGCGATCCGACGGCTTGCGTCGGCGCTAGTAAACCCTGTTTGACGGGTTGGTCACTAGCAGTGGGTACAGGGGGGACGGTGGGAAGAGGAAAGTGTGCATTGCTTGAGATTGCGGTGAGATGAATTCTTCGTGGTGCAGCCATTGCTCAGACCGACAGCAACGTTCCACGATTCTCCCCGAACAGGTGCGCGTTTGGTTGATTAATTATGAACCTGTGACGCCAATTGAAGTCAGTGTCATTTTCCTGCTTAAAAAGGGAAGCTGGGTAACGACCATTCTCCTGAAGGCCTGAACTACACCATTTGAATGTCTCCGCTGACAAAACCGTTTCTTGTCTAAAACAGGCTTTAACGTTGGTAGCAGTTGTATTTGTAGAGTAGCCTAGTGTTTATTATGTGAAAATACCTAACGGCCAACTTACTTAGTAAGTTGACGAAAAACTTCAATATAACGAAATCAAAACCTGACCAAACTGTAACGTTGAATTTGTTTTTAAATGATTCAGAAATCACGTCACACTACAACGTTTGAAGAACGACATGGTATAGGCCTAGCCTAGTACTGATTATTGACAACTATTCATCCATCTTCCATGCCGCTTATTCCATATGGGACGCGGGAATAAATATACAACCTTTAAAATAAATATGACGAAAGGAGGTTAACATAACGTTTAGGGAACGTTACAGGAAGGTTAGGGTAACGTTAGGCAAAACAAAAAACGTTATTTTCGTCCCGGCTAACCAAAAACAAATGTTACAAATGCATGTCATGGGAACCAAAAATTGTTAGCGGAGATGTAATTTCAGGTTTTTATGTGGTAAACGTCGCGAAGCACGCAACTGCAACGTTGTAAAAATGCATAATTATGTTGTATATCTCATTGTATATGAACAATTGTCAACATTTTAGAGATATGCTTGCTGGCCATTACGAAAATGAAGGTTTCACTCCAAAAAAAAACCCAACAACAACAAAAGCATGGTTAATATAGTTAAACCATGGTTACCACGAATTAACCATGGTACTGTGGTTATACGAATTGGTAATCAATCTGCCAAAAAACATGGTTACTACAGTTTTAATATAGTAAAAACTAGTGAAAACATGGTTCATTTTCGTGGAGCAAACGGGAGGATATGTGTGTGTTTAGGGAGACATACAAAATGTCTCCAGGAACCTGTTTGGGAACTAGGCTACTGCCATTTCTGAAGAAACCTCTAGAAATGAAACGTACCACAGATGTTTATCCATGTCATGTAATGGTGATTCGTCGATACGCGGTTTTGTATGGCATGTTCTGAAGTCTCCAGCAGCCAATCTCTTCTGAGGGGGTTCATTCTATCTCCGCGGCCCTCGGTGAATCGCGGAGCCGTCGTCACACCGACAGTCGAATACTCTCCATAAAGAATTCGCTCGAATTATCATGGCAATGGAGGATTGTTGTTTTCAGATGCGGAGCGCAAACAGGAGACAGCCAGGCTTTCTCTCTATTATGGATTGGTCGATGGCTCTCTCTATCGATCAGAAGACGTTTTGTTAGATCTAGCCTATTGACGATCAGTTATGTTGGTAGCGATACATCTTTACTAGACACAATTTCATCGCCCACAACTATTTCCAAAATCACAGTTCACTGCTGTCATTGGACGGACCACAGATAGTCAGTTTAGTCGTCATCATCCTGCGCCTGACTTACTTTTAGTGCAAATTGAATGTAGTCTCCCGTTGTGATTCAGCTGATACAATCAGTTAAGGTTAAAGAACAATAGCCTACTTAAGTGCTGCTGTAAATATTAAGTTTTATATGACATTTTAACATAGGCTATATCCATTATACATTTCATGACCAACACGGCTTTATGTATCGCTTTTAACCCAACAGTAGTTGTGCTTTGACTAATATCCACAGTACTATCTTACAAAAGGTGCGCCGTGGTGCTGTCCATGGTGCTGAATGATATCGGTCAGTTTATGTATTGAAGTAGAAAGACATCCAGCACTAAATACTTATGGACGAGTCTTTCAAATGCATGCATGGCAAGTGTAATGATATCTACTGCACTTATAGGCTATAATGTATTTGTAGCCTATATTATTTTGTTTCTGCTTAGTTGTAGTGTTTGGCGAGGTTCTGCCTATTTTCACCCAAATACTAGAAGCTGTCCCTGAGAGTTTTTAGAAGGCTGTTCTATTCAAATAATATGAATTTTTTTTTTTTTTTTTTTTTTGACATTCACATTACTTTAAAAAAACACTTTCAGTTTCAAGCCTCTGCTGGATGTCAAGGTGACCAGTAGATGGCAGCAGATTTCTTAAAACCGAAGGTACTGAGTGTTAATCAAACTACTAATTTGGTGTTTTTGGATGTCAATATATTTCAATGAAGTCAATGCAGTCACATTAATGGACACCCGTTTTGCATTTTAGGCTTTGGTCATTATTTGATCAAATAAAGTAGGCAGCAGTTTCATTTTGTGCTACCATTTAAAAATTACTCAAAAGCAGCAGAATGAAATTGAAATATTTCAAGGCTCTAAATGCTAGAATAATTTAATTATTTTAAATGATTTAGAATTAAATCATCTAATGTGGTTCTTAAATTGGAATTGTTTCCAAATTATTGTTATTTTTTCATGTGTGTGTTCATGTTCATGTTTTTCTATGCCAATGGGGACTTCAACCTGAATGCACACAGACGCCGTGTTCTCCGTTGGGATCTAAATTGAAGTCCCCATGAGGAAACAAGCTTATAAATCATACAGAAAGAGTTTTTTTGCAGAAAGTTTTCTGTGATGGGTAGGTTTAGGGGTATGGTTAGTGTAAGGGGATAGAATATACAGTTTGTACAGTATAAAAACCCATCAAAGTCCCCCCAAAGAAAGCGAACCAAATGTGTGTGTGTGTTACACTGTCTGTACAAAAAATTGCCCCTCTGAGATCATAAAGATAATGCTTTGCAAAAGATATTAAAAAAAAACTGAGGAGACACTTTTCATGCATCTGTGGCCTTCACATATGGTGCATTAGCATTGAGAGCCACGTTAGACTTGACCATTGTCAGTTGTTTCAATACCGAGTTCTCAGTCCTGGCCCTCGAGTCCACTGCACATTTTGGATGTCGAAACTTTTGATATTAGAAAGAAAGAGATCGAGTATGCTGGATCAGCACACCTGGTTCGTCCTCACCACCAACAGTGTTTGTCTATCTCTCTAATTCTGATATGAATGATAGACAAGGTCAGTTTAAAGCTTCTGTCCTTTTCACGCCGACTGAACACGCATCAGGAAATACTGGCAACAGGTAATTTTACCAACTTTATATTGCTCGGTCTGCTTTTCGTTTCCTCCAGCGGAGTCTTCTCTTTAGCTGTATTAAGATTCACCTCACTTTCTTCTCTACGGGCGCTCAACGTGGAACGAGCCTCTTATGAATCGAATTTGACAGTCACAAAGGCGTCATAATTGCAGTCTGTCGCATTCCATTCCATGTTAACATATCACAAACTTATTCAAACGTAATTCGGGACGCATATGCTTTCGCTATCTCTCTCTCTCTCTCTAGCAATTATAAATGAATTTCACGGTGTAGGCTTTTAATGCTAATAAGATCCCCCTCCCCGCTGGCTTGCGAACGAACAGGCCAGTCGCACTGACAAACAGGGCGCGAAAACCCGTGGTGCGAGAGAGACATGTATGGCCTCAGAGAGAGAGAGAGAGAGAGAGAGAGAGAGAGAGAGAGATGGGACGGGACAGAGGATCAGATTGCATCTCTTTTGTTTAACCAGACTCCTGTTTCAATGAGCTAATGGAGCGGAAGAGATTGGCGCCCCGCGGCTAGAGAAGGCCGACAGAAGCGCCGAATTAAAAAAGGTGTCAATAAATGTGTGAAAGACAATGAGCTAAAATACACACGCTTTATAGGGAGGACAAAGAGGGACAGATGGAAAGTGAGGAGGGGGTTCCGACCAGTGACAGGACCCCTCAGCGTTTCATCAGAGCGGAGAGAGAGTTACAATATTGTCCCGGGATGATTTAAGGCGCTCTGGGACTCGGGTCCCCAAAGTGAATAATTTAGTCCTTTTATTAACTTGAGCAAACATGAGCTGTTTTTAATTAACCAGTTAGATCCGAGCACGGCGGCCAAATGCATCCATCAGTGGGTAGTTTAATAGAAACACTGAGCTTAAAACAAGTTTGACTTTCGGTATAGAATTCGCTTCAACGAGTCTGAATAGTTTGGGGAAAGAGGCCTACTCACTTCCACAGCTGCTATAGGCTAATTGTATTCCTATGCCACACTGTAAACCCGAATAAACTGGCAAAACAATCAGTTGCTTCAATTTTTTGAAGTTAAGAAATTTAAAGTTTAAGTTAGCAAAAGATTTGAATTGCTCTGAACTTGAAATTTTGAGTAAGCGAATTCATACATTTAAAAATCTCAAATGTTCATAGTGGAAACTTGACTAGCTTTAACTAGCT
The DNA here is from genome assembly GCA_023566225.1 of Romanogobio albipinnatus. Taxonomy (NCBI): domain Eukaryota; kingdom Metazoa; phylum Chordata; class Actinopteri; order Cypriniformes; family Gobionidae; genus Romanogobio; species Romanogobio albipinnatus. The sequence goes on from CM042241.1 coordinate 16,009,750, forward strand.
ATTCAATAAATGCCACCTTGCTAATTGGTAACACAATGTTTTGTTGGCATTAGCATAGCACTTGCTGAATGAGGACAACAACATAATTCAAACAGCTACCTTCAAACTAAGCTAATGCTTCACTTGTTAACATGATGGAAACTCTACACAAAACCAACATAACAGAAACTCTTCTAAACCAGCATAACAAAACATCAAAAACTAAATCTCCCACTTAACGTTAATCTTGCACAAAAAACATATCATAATTTTGGCATTTACTGTCCCTTTTGAGTGTGGCAAAGCATGCTGGAAATAGAAATCCCGGCCCAGTTTTCATAAAACTCAAAACGATGAAACAATTTAGATGACTTAAAATGTGTCAGTTTTGAGAACTCAAAAGAAAGTTAAATACTCAAAAGTTAATTTGTTTAATTTGAGTTGACTCTACTCAAACCAATTCATTATTTTGAGCGTTAGGGTTTACAGTGCACATTTTAGTTGGATGAACAGGCTATGCGCAGTATAATCGCATGGTATCATGACTATAAACTAGGTCTAATCTTAATTTAATGTGGGCAGATGGAGTGTTTGGGAGAGGCGATGACTCGGATCACCACTAGGAAGCGCTGTGACTACCATCAGAGTCGTCTGTTGAGTAGCTTAATTAAGCAAAAAATTAAGTAGGCTACATTTAATTAGACTGGGCTTCCATAAACACAATTATGTATTTAATTGATAGGCTCGTCTAATTATTCTGTCGCACAATTTACACCTCCTTTGCTGAGAACCATCTTTTGGTAATGAGCGAATATAATTGGAGAACAAATTATTGAATAATAATGTTTTCGGTATTGTTATAATATTTTATCCTTCATTTGACATATTGGCCGAGCGAGAATTGGTACATTTTGGAGGAAAATTAATAAATCTTAGGCCTATAAGATTTTGGGTGCGCCTCCTTTATGGGACACTCCCATGTTAGGTCTGGGAACCTAATAATTATCTGATACTGTTGACGATATAAATAGATGTGTTTAATAAGAGAGACTGAGGTGTAGGATACTTCTGAACCAGGATGGAGAAACTTGCAGTGTTTTTGGAGGGGGCCGAGACAAGCGGCTCTTTTGGACGACAAGAGGAGGGCAACGAAGGCAATTCATTAAGCAGCGGAGTTAACCTGCCTCGCCTTAATTAAAACATCTTCGCTAGTTTACAGTGTGGATACTGGGGCGTCTCTGGGGTGTTGGGTTTCCTGCGCGCAGCAGATGGCCGAGTCGGCCGAAAATAATAGTTGACGCTCCTCCTCCCATGCTTCATTGTACCAGATCCGAACAACCGTGAGCCGGCGAGCCACCAGGGGATTAGAGCAGCGTGGATAACAAAGACATATTAACTATTCAAGGCCCTGAACGACCGCGGTCAGTGTTCATCTATGGAACCTGATTGATATGACACGATTCACATGACGTCTGAGATTTATACTTTGAGCGAGAGATGGGTGATCTTGAGTTGTGTGAGGAACAGAAGTCCTATTATCAAAAAGCGTCCACTGACAGAATGACATTTTATATGAGGGGAGTTCATATTTAACTCTAGAATGATCAGTAAACCACTTTACGATTTTGTTGTTGTTGTTGATAACATAAGAAGAAGGGTTGCATCTATTAAAGTTATCCAAAAATACAAATAATTACTTGAATACACATTTTCTGTAATGAACATGTTTTTAGTTCTCTCTTTCTTTTTTAATAACCTCTTTTATTAGGTGTTTCAAGTAAAAACAACTGTCCAGACAGTAAAAGTCTAGGCTAATTAAAATGCTGAAATTCTAAAGATTAGTGTGCAATGCATAATTCGTTTGCATACTTTATTTGCTTATGAAACCCGTGAATACATTTTGTTTTAAAATATGAATAGGCCCTCTTTGAAAAACATTTGTCAATGGGGTGTAACCAACATCAAACGCCATTAGGCCTGTCATACAGCCCCACAACTGCTTTCTTTCTTTCTGGTCAACTTTAAGAATTCGTTTGAAAAGAAAAGTTTTACATTTACAACTTTTTTTGTTTAATTATGCCGTTATTGTAAAGAGATTAAATCAACTTGATTGTTACATGGAGTAAAGGTTTTTGGTTTGACGCCATATAGACATCTTTTTTGACATATAAAATCATATAAAATCGCACGACGCTAGGTGGCGATAAAAGAATGGTTTCTTCCTCCACATGGCAGTTCAAGTTTTTGACAGCGGTGATACCTGTGTGCTTGATCATCAATGAAGTCGTGTCACAGGTCTTTTCTGCTCACTTTTCATCGGGATGGAGAGAATCAATATGCTTTTAGCACAAGCGCGCGCGCGCATAAGCACACCGCCACACAGAAGCGCACTCCAAGTGCAAATGCGACACATTCATGTGTCCTTCAGTTTCAAAGAGTGATTCACGGGAGAAAATAGTGGACTGTAAAAATATGTAAATTACTCTCACAAAGCCTTCGAAAAATTGGCGTCATCATCACCATTGCTCAAATGATATTATTACTATATTTTTCAAAATGTTAATCTGTTCGGCGGATTTCCCTGGAGAGGAAAGTAAATTAGTTCTATTTCCGTGCATACCAGCGCGAGGCAACGGGAAGCGACAAGCACCTTCGATTCGCTGATTACAATTAGACAATCCCTGCTCGGGGTCCGTCAAGCATTGATAATTTGTGGCATATTAAGCACGTTTTGGCAAAAGGTGATAAGTCAGTTTTAATTGAAATTAAATTATTACTCTAATAGAAGTTTGAGTTATTGTTATTAAAAGGATTCCGTTTGGTCCTGCCTCATAAATGCAGACCAGGGTAAGATTTCTGAAGGGCGTTGTAGGTTGGCAGGGCTGAATAAGGTAATTTGAAGGGGAATTGCGTTTTCTCTCTCTCTCTCTCTCTCAATCAGAAATGAAGTGAATTAAAACTCGGAATCAATCGCTTTTACTTTCTGCTTTCTCTGCAGCCAGACCAACAATTGCAGATAATTAGTGCGCGGGAAAGTTTTAATTGCATGATTAGCTGAGCGGGATTAGAGGGAAATTTGCCTGGTGGGATAGCCTAGTTTCATACTAAAACACCAAACTCTGTGCTCGAGTGGAACACAAACACAGAATGGAAAATCATTTTGCACTTTAATTGGTTCCGTTTGTGGATCAAATGACTTTTCAACAATTCATTTACGTTTCACACTCTAATAATCTGAACATCGACTAATGTGCAGCTCAGTTTTGATGGCGTCAAATGAATTCACATTAAGTTAATTTAGTAATTACAGACCTTCAAAAGAAGTATATTGAATTTTTAATTAATGTTTTATTCGAGCCTAATGGTTATTTATGATTATCATTTAAAAATATGTTGCTCCGAGCTTCAGAGTTAGATGAGAGGTTATGAACAGCCCATTCCATAAAGTTTGTATGGATTTGAATACGACTATAGAACCTCTTTAACTTCTTTTAAAAGGGTTTATTTCAATAAGTGTTTTATTTGACTCTTAGCTGGTAAAGGGTTGTACAGTAGGCCTGTGCCGTATGTGACAAGAATGTTTAGCAATGTCAATGTACAGATGATCAGAAAAAGCATCATCCAGGTGGGTTCCAAATACCGGACTCAAACGTTATGAATTGATTGGGCAATATAAGGTAACACTTTATTTTACAGTGTCCTTGTTGCACATGTACTTGCCACAGTAATAACAGTAAATTATGCATAATTACATGCAACTAACCATCTACCAAATCCTAGTCCTAACCCTGTAGCCTACTTAATGAACATTATTCAGTACTTAATATATAGCCTACACTGTACCAATGACACTTTAAAATAAAGTGTAACCCAATATGCATTTAATTTTGACACGTGTTGATTCTTAAGTTTTTATATATTGACTAGTAACCTATATAATATCGCCTTGACTCTGGTAGATATTAAAATAGCGCAAGTGGGATAAAAGTGTGCGAAAACGCACTGAACCCTGCCCCATTGTGTGGCTTGCGTACTTATGATTATCAAGTTAATTAAAGACCGCGCATCTGACTCAGTCACTCCGCCGGATTAAAAACAAAGGGCGCCTTGCAACGCTTCGCAGGGGCCGCGTGTCAAGGGTTGTCTACCCAGGAGCCGCGCGCGTCTCGCGGATAGCGCTTGCTCAGAACTGGAGGGGTGCCCTTTCAAGAAGCGGTTTTCAAAAAGCAAACTACAAGAAGCCAATTATTGAACTTGGATGGCCAGAATGAAACGATTTCCATAATTCCTCTATGCGACGTGATGAAATGTTTAGGGATAAAGAGTGGAGGAGAGAGATACAAACCTAGTAGCATCAAACGCGCGCTCACGCCGGGAATGTGTGCTTTGAAAGCGACCAGCGCTAGTAGAGAGGCCTTTTTTTCAATTTTTTTTTCAAAGTACTGATTTGAAATGAACGCATTGAAATGCAGAGAGGCGGCCAGCCAACAGACTGCGGGGTCAAGTGATGAACGGATTATATGCTTCTTCTTAATAATATTAATTAAACAATTTGCATGCTAATAAGGTAACAATTATCGTGCCTCTCAGTTGAAAGATTTAGGTTATTACTACACACCATCCGGGTGCTACTGAGGGTCAGCGCAAGCGAGCGAGTGGTGAGAAATTTCAACTCAAATTAACGTTCTGGCAGCTGGAGAAATTGGATAAATAAAGTGGAATTAATTCTCGGTAATGGAGGAGAGAAGGGAGAGGGAAAGACCCGTATACTTTATACATGGACAGGATTGATTACCATCCTGTATTCAGGGCCACATCTCTCTCTCTCTCTCTCTCACACACACACACACACACACACACACACACACACACACACACACACACACACACACACACACACACACACACACACACACACACACACACACACACACAATTATAGAGGCCTGGGAACTATAAAAAGCTAAGAGTTTACAGTCATTGCCTAATCACATAATCAGGAAATATTTACTAAGTATTACTATCTCCCTCTTTTATATATATATAATTCTTTAAAATAAGGTTTTTTTATTCTAATGAGTTTTTTACCTTCTTTTAAATTTTAGTTTTTTTTTTTTTTTTGTAAAATGTATTAATATGACCTCACACCACACTCCCTCTTGTAGATACAAATGATCAGTGGAATTCAATATTTTTTGTTGATGCATGAAATGATTTAGATATGTCGGTAAGACAATAATCTAAAAGCCCTACTGAAATCTAAAAACACGTTTGTGCTTTCATATAGCAAGTTACCCCCCTCACAGTTATTCTGTCAGACTCACTTTTATTTCCACCTGCAGATATTTTTTTCATAACACCTGCCAAAATCATGGCCACAGTAATCAGAACTGTGGAAATGAGTTCAAGGCGCGCTCGCGTGTAGATATTAGAAAGGCTGGGGTGCTTGTAGTTTTAAATCCATCTTGACAGCTCGCAACAGGGTGGGCGATTCTTCCTCCGTTATAGGATCACTCTATTCAGGGAACGATGCCTCCGCGTAATGGGAGGACATCATTTTACGCATTCAGAGAGAGCCAGTTCCTTGAAAAGTATTAGATATGAGGCACTTGACGCTGTCGGTTGTTAGTGTGTTATTTTGTTTTTATGAAACAAACGCGACGTTCAGAGCAGAACAGTTAGCTCTTGGAACAGACTCATTGTGTGTTTATGTAGTCGCTGTTTAGAATGTAGTCAGGAATCAATCAATTTGCCGGTTTCGCCTCCTCCCCTTTCTCCTCCCTCTCGCCTAGTTGTGATGTCTCATGTCGTGTTGTGACAGCGCTGGTATTGTTTATTGAGGTGGATGTCAGGTATAATTAGCAATCGATATGGAAAACGTTCGTGTCGTTGCTCTTACGTCACCGACGATTAAGGTTTCTCATTGGTCACGAATTCCCTAGCGCGAGAGCTAGTTATTTGGACAAGGGGAGAGTTGATGTTGACAAAGTAGAAGAGAGTGAAAAAGCCTGCACGCCTGCCTCGGTCTCCTTATTCCTTAATTGGGATCGCAAAGCATGTCAACGCCGCACGTCCTTTCACGGCTGCTGCATGCGCTCTGAGGGAAGAGTTGGAGCTTGTTTTGGCCAGACAGACGCTTCCCTGATTCCGGAGATGCAATGATGGATAGCCGGATCCTCGAGCATCCTCATGCCCAGTTTGGAGGCTCTTTGGGGGGCATGGTTGGAATGGGTTTCCCCTACCACCTCGGTCACCATCATGTTTACGATATCTCCGGACACCAGCTACAGTCGGCCGCTGTACCCTTTTCTATAGACGGATTACTTAACGGATCGTGCTCGGCGTCTGTTGCAAACTCCAACCCATTGCTCGGATCTGGATGTGGTGTTAACGGGGATAGTCAGTATAAACTCAGCGGTAAGAGAATGGTTACCCGCTTCTATTGTATTGTAGAAAATAGCAGGATTTACAGTTATATTGTCAACAGTTTTGGGGAAATATTTAAGAGTTACGCGAGGCCTCTCGCCAAAATATTCGTTTTTGTTGTAAATTGCACACTTTAGAAATGGAAGCTTTGTTTCATTTTCATGGATTCAGGTAAACTAGATAGTATTAGAACTTATAATACACTGATTATAATTAATTGTATCATCATCATGATAACACAGATTATTTTTCGTGGGTTTGATTCATGTTTTAAGTCTATTTGCAATTCTAGACGTTGCAAATCAATAAACAAGCATATTATGTAGGCTAAACGTGTTATACATTACTATGAAATAAAACATGGCATTTAACGTTGATCACATTGATTTTATTTGTGTAGGCTGTTTATGAAAAATTGTTTTATTAGCAATCACAAGTATTTTGTTTTAAAGTATACCGTTAATTAGTTAGATGGCAATACATGTGAAATATTGTAGCCTATTCTATATTTTATTTGACAACCACTGTCTGAATTGTTATAAAATTGTAGTGTTTAAAATAATTTCTGTTACCAAAATGTTATGTAGAATATTCTGAGCAGAATTGCTAGTGTGCATGTTGATGTTTGCATGCGCGTTCTCACATGCTCTGTGGTCCTAGATGCCGGAGACCTCGACAAGGAAAGCCCTGGTTGTAAACGGAGGCGAACGCGTACAAATTTTACGGGCTGGCAGCTGGAGGAACTAGAGAAAGCGTTCAACGAAAGCCATTATCCGGACGTGTTCATGCGCGAGGCGCTCGCGCTACGTCTAGACCTTGTTGAGTCACGTGTTCAGGTAAACGATGGTTTGTTTTTATGTCATAACAAAATATTTAATTGATCTTTATTATAATGGCCTATTTATTATTAACAGACACAGGGTTAGCTATAGCAGGTATACTCCATGTTTTATATATCCTATTGGCCTACTTTTTTCTTTTCTTGTTTTACGCTAATGTAGCCTAATTAAAAATATACGTTTTAAATGCTAAACGTTTGCATTATTATTATTATTATTATTATTATTATTATTATTATTATTATTATTCCAAATCATGCCATCAGGATAGACATTTTAAAATAATAGCAAGGTTTAAATGTTTAATGTTCAACCATCATTTCATCAATTAAAAACACAAGCTCTTATAACATTAGCCTAATTTGAACAATTTATTCATGTCAACAGATTTAGCTGAAAATCATTCTAAAGCAGATTAGTATAAACAATGTATTAATTTTATTATGCTTATTTGTTTGTTAGTTTTTTTAAATGATATAAATGTTCTGATTTATTGACTAATATATTAAACACCCATACTAACATTTAGGTTAATATGATCACTTTTAAATATAGGCCAGTGAATTGTACATTGTCCTGACTATACTGTAAGCGTTGGACGTGCATCCTTTGTCTGCATTTTCCCTTTTTTGGAGAAACTCGACGCTGGATGAGAAGCAGTCTTGTTTGGGGAGTTAAAAGCTAAGCTTTGCATTATTCTTATTCCTCAAGGAAGATTAGCCTTCTTTATCGTTAGGTTTATGTGCTCACAGATTTTACCGACATTAACATTTCATGTGTATACACAGCTATTGTCATGTATAGCCTCGATGTCTCTATGTTAGTATGCGTCTTAGCCTGCTGGTGGAGGCTAACTCTTGTGTTATCAGCGCTGAACAGACGGCAGTCGCCATGTGAGGGGCCTGGGTGTGAGGTGCGAGCCTGCTGCTCTCTACCTCTTCTGGGCCAAATCTGTCCTAGCGCTTATACGCGCCTAAATGAACTTTCGGGGAACAGGCCCAAATTAGCCAGGCAAGAACCAGGCTTAATTGAAAGCTCGAGAGTGAGCCATTACATTGAATCAATTGACAATTAAGACAAGCGCATATGTGGCTATGGGCTTTATGCTAGAAAATATGCCTGGATGAAAACATTTGCTCTGTCCAAGTAGTGTCATAGCCTATTGTTGATAACCCTTGGATGAATATCAAATAGGCCTGGGAAAACAAGACTCTTCAGAAATCGAGCATCTCTTTAGAAAATAAATGCTGTTTAACCCTAAGCTTTTTTTTTATTGAAGAAAAAAAAAGCCCTTAAAATTACTACTGGATAATATTGCGATACAGAATCGAAATATTTGTAGATTTCAGGTGCTTGTCAGATTTATTCAGGCAGGTTGCCTAACAATAATTTTGCCATTCGAGGTTAATTTAACCTATATGAATTGAGTCTGCCATATGTAGTAGCCTACATGCTTATGAAACTACCAAAATCTCAACCTTTGCTTTCTAGGTGTGGTTCCAAAACCGGCGAGCTAAATGGCGCAAAAAGGAGAACACGAAGAAAGGGCCCGGTCGACCGGCTCACAACTCTCACCCCACTACCTGCAGCGGCGAACCAATGGACCCAGAGGAGATCGCACGACGGGAGTTGGAGCGCTTGGAAAAGAAGAAGCGAAAACAGGAACGCAAACTGCTGAAATCCCAGAACAAGCTCTTAGCGGGGGATCTCTTCCATACGCCCGGCTCTGACAGCGACAGTGGAGTATCGCAGAGCACCGATAGCGAGTCCACTCCACACCCTAGCGCTCACCGACAGCAAACAGAACATATATGTGACCAACATCCACACCACCAAAGAGCCAGTACGGTCAACGAGACCACGGAGCCCATGGACCCCACGCGGAACTCTGCGCTGTGCCCCGCGAACGCCATCACACGCGCCTCCACGCTCCAGAAACTCAACCCATTTAGTGTGGAGAGTTTACTATCCGACTCAAGTCCCAGGAGGAAAACTATCCTGGATTTTTCTCAGTTACCGCCGCAGCGACCACTGGTTGGTAAAGGCCATTTCCTTCTATATCCCATTACCCAGCCGCTGGGTTTCATTGTGCCACAGACAGCGATGAAACCGAGTCAGGATTCAGGAAACTCGGGTCACAACTGTTCCACGACAGACATCTCAACCTCAAACCAGAAAAACATCAATCACACACACGCCAGTGCGAATGCGTCCACGAACGGCGAGCTGCAAAGAGAAAGCAAGAACTCTTCCATTCAGACTCCAAACACAAGCTCAGAGAAATGTTTCGCAGAGTCGAATTCGTTTGAAAATGACTCCGAGTCAATTGTCACAAACTCTAGCCAGAAAGAAAGCATCTCTCCTAACCTGTCTGAATATTCTGACACGAAACCCCGCAGTTGTGCTGACACAAATACAGATGGAGAGGACGTTGACATGGACTGAAATATAGGTCAGCAGCAAAGTGACTAGTCATAATCCCAAAGTTGATAACTGACACGTTTTTGTATACAAGACTGTTTTGACTCATTTTTTTTATACTGTTCAGAAATGGATGGCCTATTCTTTATTCAGGTGAACTGTTTCGGCTTAAAATATCTGTTCTAACTTTAAGGAAAAAGTTAGCTTACGAGCTGCATACAAGAACAACATATCCTCAAACGTTGTATAAATGATAAAGTATCGAAAATATTTATATATGTAACATTTTGATAAGTAATAATAATAAGAAGAATAAAATATTGTCAAAGAAAAGACCTTGTATTGCCACCTCAGTGCTCACGGTTAGCCTGTCTGTTTTGTTTATCGTTTTGAGAGGCTGCTGTACAGCAGGCTCGTGTTTATTGCTTTAACAAATTCATTCATTCAAAACCTCCAGTTAAAATGAGGTCTCACGCCGCGGGCGGTAGGACTCGGTCAGCTCCTGTGGAGTTTTGATATGAAAGTAATTATTTTCCCGGTGGCGGCTGGGAGGATACGTTTTTTTTCTTCTGTTAGCCTGAAGGGTTATTATACATTACCGATTCCAGCGATATGAAATCACATAAACTTCCAACAATAATAGAATTAGCATGAAAGGCTGGCGAGTCAGATTGAAATGGGGAAATAATAGCCCAGGCAGCTGCGTGCGTACGTGTGAGGATGTGTGTGCGCGCGCGCGCCTGGGTGATTCGCGGGGTGGAATTTTCATGAGGCGCGCGGGCCTGTCAGGGCACGCGTAGGCGGCAATATTAAGATAGATGTTCGATGATATCCCTCATTGTTCTGTCTCGTACATTGATGTTCCTGCCTTATCGGCCTATTGATCATTTGTCGCTCTCAGTCCCCACTCTTTCTTTCTTCCTCCCTCTCCCTCTCCCTCTCCCTCTCCCTCTCCCTCTCCCTCTCCCTCTCCCTCTCTCCATAATAATACTCGAATAATGTTACATAGGGTCAACTCATGGCACATTAAAGCACCTGCACTGGAAAATAGTAGCGGGGTATAAGTGAATTAATACACTCTAAAAAAAAAAAGGTTCTATATGGCACCAAAAAAGGTTCTTGGCTCGTAATCATAGGGGAACCTTTTTTAGTGCTATATAGAACCTTTTTTTAGAGTGTATGGGAACCTTTTTTAGTGCTATATAGCACCAATTTTGGTGCTTCAGTGGTTCTTCAGCGGTTCCTCAGAGGTTCTTCACCGGTTCTTTGACTAAGGTGCTATATAGCACCTCTGAAGAACCGCTGTAGAACCACTGAAGCACCAAAATTGGTGCTATATAGCACTAAAAAAGGTTCCCCTATGATTACGAGCCAAGAACCTTTTTTGGTGCCATATAGAACCTTTTTTTTTTAGAGTGTAGGGGAACCTTTTTTAGTGCTATATAGCACCAATTTTGGTGCTTCAGTGGTTCTTCAGCGGTTCTTCAGAGGTTCTTCACCGGTTCTTTGACTAAGGTGCTATATAGCACCTCTGAAGAACCGCTGTAGAACCGCTGAAACACCAAAATTGGTGCTATATAGCACAATAAAAGGTTCCCCTATGATTACGAGCCAAGAACCTTTTTCGGTGCCATATAGAACCTTTTTTTTAGAGTGTAGGGGAACCTTTTTTAGTGCTATATAGCACCAATTTTGGTGCTTCAGTGGTTCTTCACCGGTTCTTTGACTAAGGTGCTATATAGCACCTCTGAAGAACCGCTGTAGAACCACTGAAGCACCAAAATTGGTGCTATATAGCACTAAAAAAGGTTCCCCTATGATTACGAGCCAAGAACCATTTTTGGTGCCACATAGAACCTTTTTTTTTTTTTTAGAGTGTGGGCACATGGTGATCAATATGATCAGGGCTGTCTGTGTCAAGAAAGAAAGTCGGTCCCAGCATGGGTTCTTTAATTATCACATTTCTTAAAAGATTTTCTCAACACACAGTTTAGATTCTGTGCAAGTGGACAGTAGCTATTATACAAATGTAGGCTAAAACCGCCACCCTCCGGTCATCTTCATTGAGCCCCCGTATTTGCAAATAAATTAAAAGTAAACGGAGGGAGTGGAGCTTTATCCTATGAATGACATCTTCCAGCCTTAATAACATTTACATAATTTCTTATTTCGGGTTACTGCTATTTGCACTGCTATAGCTTATAGGAAAAATAACGAGAGAAGGGATCATCTCTTGGGGGATGTGCTACTTCAGCGAAGAAGAAACACAAATGTTTTAGTGTAGTTATGAGTGTAGGAAAGGCTATATTTTACAGTGGTACAGTGAAGGTCTGACACTTCCTCCCTTTACAATGCACATCCACTCGCTCGGGATCCTGCAAGCACTAGGCATAATAATTTATTAAGACAAACAATGAATTGATTTACACGAAATGAATTGATGATACTACAGTCTGGTCAGGCCCCCAGCGCTGTAATCTAGTCTTGTGCACGTTATGAACTCGGTTTATAGATCCAGGGAGTAAAAAGTTTTCACTTTGAGCCCTGAGACCCATTATAAACGGAGAAGGGAGGAGTGTAAATTGTTTTTACGCTATTATCTGTCCGTAAGCCGCAATTTCTCTTGCTAATTACGAAGGTGTTGCTTCTCATCGACAGCCGGCTGCTGATTTTCAATTTAACTGATCATCATACATTCATTTCTCCGCATGATAAATCTACAAGGCCGCCATGCCCCGGGTACTGAGTGGAGAAACAGCAGCGAGAGGGGGGTGGAGGCGGAGAGAGTGTGGCAGTCAGGGCGAGTTAATGGGGGAAGTGTATGCGCCAATGAGTGCGGATCAGGCAGCTAATTTACCACCTCCCGTAGCCTTCTATCTCCGTATCTCATTTCCTCTTTTCTCCCGGGAGAGATTGCCACCCTAGAGCCGCGTGCACAGACAACGGACAACGGGGTTGTCTGTCTTTTTAAAATCCACCCATAAAAACCTAAACGTGGATGATGGCCTAAAACATTGTGTTTTGGAGTCAGGATATCAAGTTTCATTAATGCTAGTTGAGTTTCTCATTTAACTGCACGTCACATTTTAATAAAAAACAAAAAATCAAATAGGCTACCAACGTCAATTCTCACTTAATTTCTTTGATGATAAGCAACATTTTTGTTAATATGTATGTGAATGTTTAAGAGTATATTTTATGTGATAGCCTACTATTTAGGTTTATTCTATTTCATTTTAAAAAGTGCAAATGTTCACAGGGTATCAACTTCCTAAATAATTTAATGTAAATTCCCCATTCCATTAAAAAGTGCACAGACTGAATTAATAGCTACTTGCAGAAATAATGTTATGAAATGGAATATTTGAAACATTAAATTGTAAATAGAAACTTGAATCGATTACAAATAAAAATATGAAACTACAAAATAAAGATAAATATAATCATGACAAAAGTAGAATAATGCTTGAATTTATATGCCTCAAAGCTGATTCTGTGCCATCGTGTTTACAGTAAATTTGGAGCCGACACAAAACCTGCTGCAGCGGACCACATGGCCGTATAAAGATCCTTTTAGATGCATTTTGGTTCACCTTCTCGAAGTCATGCACTGCACATTTGTGCTAAATCTTAATTTTCATGTGATTAAATTTACTCACCGACCAATTCTACTGGTTCTTGTCAGTGCAATCTATAATGTACTGTAGCCTAAGGGAGTAGCCTTTATAACACATTAATAGGCTACACAATGTCAGTCTGATAGCATTCATCAATGGGGATAAAAGCACACTGGGGTAAAAGGCGAATTTGAATTTATTCTCTTTTAAACCACTAGATGGAACACAAAAAAAAATCAGCTCAACACTTTTCTTAAAGTGTTAGTTCACCCAAAAATGAAAATTATGTCATTAATTACTCACCCTCATGTCATTCGACACCAGTAAGACCTCCGTTCATCTTCGGAACACAAATTAAGATATTTTTGTTGAAAGCTGATAGCTGAGAAAGGCCTCAGATAGGCCTCCATTGGCATTCAGTACATTCACACTCCCAAGACCCATAAAACGCACTAAAAACATCGATACAAAGTCCATCTCACTACAGTGGCTCTACAATAATTTTACAAAGCGACGACAATAGTTTTTGTGCGCAAAAAAAAAATCGAAATAACGACTTTATTCAACTTGTTCTTGTCTACCGTTTTGGCTTCTGTCGTGAACTCACGAAGCACCACGACGCATGCGCGAGAATATGACGTAGCGCCGGCGTTCGGGAATCCATGAAATGCACACTTTAGCCCCATTTTGAGCTCTACGCCGAGACCTACGCCGATCAATGTAGAATTCAACAGCTTAGATACGGCGCGTCTTCCTCTGCTTGTAAACAAATCTTCTCCTCGCTTCTGGGTCACTTGTCCGAACAGCGGATCTGTGTAATATTCTCGCGCATGCATCGTGGTGCTTCGTGAGTTCACGTCCGAGGCATACACGGAAGACAAGAACAAGTTGGATAAAGTCGTTATTTCCATTTTTTTTTGTGCACAAAACTATTGTCGTCGCTTCGTAAAATTATTGTAGAGCCACTGTAGTGAGATGGACTTTGTAACGATTTTTTTAGTGCCTTTTATGGGTCTTGGGAGTGTGAATGTACTGAATGTCAATGGAGGCCTATCTGAGGCCTTTCTCAGCCATCAGCTTTCAACAAAAATATCTTCATTTGTGTTCCGAAGATGAACGGAGGTCTTACGGGTGTCGAGCGACATGAGGGTGAGTAATTAATGACATTTTAATTTTTGGGTGAACTAACCCTTTAACAACCGATTTTGGTGCTTTTTGATGCACATGGAAATTTGTCTGAGCTGAGAACACAGCCTTGCAAAGTATACTTCTTTTGACTGGTATGCCAAATGTGCCACACAAGTCTTGAAAAGTGAAGCCAACGTGTCTCAATCGCCTCCTAGGCGACCTGGATGCAATAAAAGTCATAAACTCCACTCCTCTCCATGAAATGTAATGGGACATAGACAAACGAAGCAATCGAATTACACTTCAAATACATATTTTCCTTCTGTCATTTAGGCAGTTTTTAATCACGCTGATGTTAGTACAAAGTACATGTGGTTACAAAAATCCAGCAGCGTGTAGGTAGGCCTAGGCTACTCTTCTGACGAAATTTGCGCACTGTACGCTCATCCTCGTGCGTAAAAAATAAAGTGGCTTATTTTGGCCTTTACACGATCTCCAACAGTAAGGCAAAGTTGATAGTGCACTAATTTGATATTTTAATGTTTTTTTTTTATTTTATTTTTTTATGTTGTAGATTTATTTATCAAATGAGAATTGATCAAATCATTGTCTATATTTCGAGACAAAGGTCTTCTTAATGTTTTTCAGTTTTGTTCAAGGTGATTAAAGCATCAGTTTATAACAGTTTAATAACAGAAGAATATGTGAAAGTATGGTATTTGGGGTAAAAGGCACCCCTGCTGTTGGGAATTAAAGGAACAATAATTAACATGATAATAATAGACTTTTCCATTTGTTGGCATGACATGGTTAGATTCACATGGTAAATATCATATATCAAGTTGGTCGTCCACCTTAGAGATAATCACCATATTTATAATAAAACCATCATATTTAAAAATGTGATAATCATATCATTATAATAAAACATATTTATTTGTTACTACTTTAAAGCTATTAAATTATTATGGGATCTCATTTAGTAATGCTTTCAGAATCTTTACTTTTTAAAATAATTTTGTTTCTATATTTTTAAAATGAGCATATTTTAATGGCAGTATCTCTATTGAACAAAAAAATCTTTTATCAAAATAAACCAAAAATAATACAGACTTTGCTAAAGTGATTATTTTGAACAATTTGTATCAATACTGTGTGCCATTTGTCCCATGCTGGTGAGCCCATGTGTGGGATAAAAGGCCCACCTGGCCACCTACATTTATAAGATTTTTAAACAAACAAACCATTTTCTCCATCTCCATCAATGTTCAATAATAACATATAGGCCTATAATTGTTCTGCAATCAAACACTACGGGAGTAGTGAAAAACGATTTTTTCTTAGGGTTAGCCTTTAGCCCTATTGTACTGATCATTTCTGAAAGTGTTCAAGTGATGTAAGCTATGTTGCTATTGTTACTTCGTCATTCGTCATGGTCTGTTTAGCAGCATGTCAAATTGAAATGTTGTTTTTGGGTGACTTAAAACACAACGGAAACATTCTTAATGCTATATAGAGATAACCCGTTAAAAGTAGTTTGTAAGACCCCCAACAATTTGTTTTGAGATCCTTTGAGTGGGGGTGGGCCTGTGATGGTACACCGCTTGAGGGAGTAGCGCACAATTTCCTCGGTCGTGTCTTTAGGCCTCGGTAATTTGGTAGATAAATCAAGCACGTTTTGGTCTCAGGTTTAACCGTTCAAGCTCGGTGATTGATTCGGGACCCGCGGAACTACAGGGTCACTGACAGTCTGGATAAATCAGACCAGTTTTGGCGGCCGACTAATGAGACCAGATTATTTCAACAGCCCGAAACGAGCGTGAAAAATAAGATCTCCCTCATTCTGAGGTGTCAAATCGATTCAACATCACCGCGCAAATGCAGAGGCCTGCACACATACATTTGAGCACGGATGGCTCCTCATTGTTTAATTGGACCTAAAGCACAGGTAGGCTATCATATTAAATTGTCACAATCCATCTATAGCCTACTGCTCAATGCAGCAACTGAAGAATGTTTCACTTAATATTTTGAAGTAGCCTAAAGGCCTAGACTTTGAACATGCCCTTCTATCCAGTTGACTAATATAAATTAACATTGGGAGTACATTGGAGAGGTGCGTCAGAGAAGCACATTTTTGTCTGTTCAAAATATCAGGTTTTGATAATCATTTTTAATCAACATTTTAGCCAAATGAAAAGGGCAGCAAAAGACAGTATAGTACACTGTCAGGGAAGAAAAAGTACAGCGCTGTCACTGGGGTAGTACCCTAAGGTACAAAAGCAAAAAAGGTACTAATATGTACTTTTAAAGTACTGATATGCACCTTTAAGGTATTAATATGTACCATTTAGGGGTAAGTAAATGTACAAAGATGTACCTTTTCACTTTTGTACCTTAGGGTACTGCCCCAGTGACAGAGCTGTACTTTTTTGTGTATAGCCTCTGGTGTGAGCCAGACGGATCTTGACAGATCAAGTCAAGACTACTGTAGTTCTGAATAGAAACCGAATAGAAATCTTGTAGAAATAGATGACTCTCGAAACCCTCCCCCTGAATTCCTATATAATGTAGGCCTGCATCTATTTAATATTTCCGGCCCCACTTTATATGAAATGCATATGAAACTATATCATAGTATGTTCGATAAATATGTTTAAACTATCCTAAATCAATATGTGCAGTCCCAAGTTACCCAATTTGACCAAAAAAAAAAAAAGGTTTTAGCTCAGTTTTCTTAAAAGGGTATTACACACCCTTTCATTACAATATAACATTGTTTCCTCCTTAAATGGACGGGTAACCTCTTCAGTAGGGCCTATTACAGAAATGTATTGTGTGTTTAGCTGATGTTTTTAATTTATGGCAAGAACTCTTACACAAGGCTGGAATTCAAAAACTGTCCCAATCACCCTTAATTCACCCTATAAAAATCACCAGACTCTTTTCACACCCAAACAACATGCCCACCAATTTTCCTCTTCTCTGAAGGAGTTTATCCCATTCAATAACATTTATCATCCCAGTTTATGTCAAATTTAAAAAAGAATGTTGTTATTAAGACTAGAGAGATGTAGGCCTACTTCTTTAAATGGACCCCCAGCCTTTGTGTGGGGCATGTTGGTGTTGGTAATGATCTCACACCCGCGATTCTGATTCTCCAGCCTTATTCTGTCATTATCACCTGACCAAATGTGTTTCATTACAAGCTTCTCCAATTTTAAGAATTACTCGCTGAGTGATGGTCACACACGGTTAACCCTGTATGTACCGCACTTTACTGCCCTTAAATACATTTAATCTGTTTTGAAGTGACCATTGGAATCCAAATCATGGATTTAAAAGTGTCAAGGAAGATACCGAACCAGTCATCTGTAAACGTGTTGAGGTGTTGGCACAGAAGGCATGGGGAGAAGCAGCAGATTGGCACACACCGAGGCTGGGCTATCTTTATTTTGTGCCAGGGGAGTGCCAGGGCAGGGCATGGTCAGAGCAGTTGGGCCCAGTCTTACACACATGCCCACTATACCCCTCACCTGGCATCTATCACCAGGAAACCATGATCTTCTGACCTGGGGATGAATTTGGGGAAATCAATGCAAGGAAAGGGGTATATTTATATATATTCTCTCATGAAAATAGAGCTCTGGTATCACAGGATATATATATATATATATATATATATATATATATATAAAACTGTTATTCTAAATTGTAATAATATTTCACAATTTTACTGTTTTTACTGTATTAATGATCAAATAAATGCAGCCTTGGTGAGCAGAAGACTTCTTTCAAAATTTTTTTTTTTTGTCGTTCAAAAGCCTGAATAGTTGAAATACATGTATGCCACCCTTGGTATAAATGCTATAACAATAAAATGAAATTTATGTGTATCTAAGTTGAATAAAAACTACAATGTTTTAACCGTTTTGGACCTGATTTAACCTCAAATTCTGTACATAAGAATGACCAATTGAAGCACCATTAAAACAACACAATGTCAGTAAATGTTCTCTTAAACCGAAAACATGAAATTAAGAGGGACTTTCTAACATTTCCAAGCTGCAATGAAACAGTACTTTATCATCAAAATATGTTTAATTGATATTCCATTTTGAATGGTTAGAAATTGGGTGAAATTACTTCCTCATCTGAATATCTTTTATATTCTATACCTGTTATGCAGAAAATAACACCTTTGCATCCTATAGGAAATAACTTTAGGAAAATAGCAACGTTAAAAAGTAATAAAAGAGGGTGTACGATATAATATCACAGTGTATAACATATTAAAGGTGTTATCAATTTGATTATAGATTTTTTTTAATTAGCACCGGCAGGTCTGTTTGTTAAATTGGCATTCCCAATACAGCAAAAACAACAATGGGAAAAAAAAAAAAAAAATCACATTAAACCCAATTAATTAGTTTTAATTTCATTCTAAATGCACTGAAGTGCTTGTTAAATGGAGGATGAGGCGTATTAAAAAATGCCAACCTCCGCTCGCACACACATACACTCGCAAGGAATGGTAAATAAACAGCTTAAGCCTGCTTTCCGGTGGAATGGGCAACAGACTCCCTTGGTGGCACCCGGCAACCATAATCTGGCGTAAATAATGACATCTCTCTTCACGGCCGCAAGCTTTAGCCAAATTAAGACACACACGCTCATACACACACACACACATGCACATAGACAAAGAGCTCCAGCCAGTATCACTAATTATTTACTTTGGGTTGGACTACACTGACCCCCTGGCCACACCAGAGCCTGCCAGGACCAGCAGGGAGAGACGAGTCAAGCATCTGCTGAGAGACAGAGAGCGAGAGAGAGAAGATTCAGTCTGCTGTTCGCTTTAGTGAGTGAGATATCAGACCCACAGGTGTGTGTGATTGGATGAGGACAAAAAAAGTCTGAGGGGCCGTTTACACGACACTGTTTTCAACTAAAAACTGAAAACTTTCTATGCGTTTGACTGTTCATTAACACAACACTGTTCTGGGGGCCTGAAAACGCAAACCTTTGTAGGTGGGTTTCAAAGGGCATGTTTTTGAAACTGATACAAACTACAAAAATGCAATTTTGTGAAAATGTTATGTTATGTGCATATGTATTAAGTGCTCAGTCTATAGCCACCTAGTTTTTCATTACAAAGTGGCATTGCCAACTACTGGCCTGGCATGCATAATACAGCATTTTTAGTCCTTTTCACTGATTTTTAGTACATCATTGTCTTGTACCCAGAGATTAATGGTTCAAGCACCAAATCTTTTGTATAAGCCTGGTGATATAAGAAAATAATTTAAAAAGAAACTATATCAGTAGCATGAACTAGGGTGACATGATGTGTGATAAAGTCTCATTGGTTGGTCTAAATTGTTGAGGTGATTCTCTTAGAAAACTGCAAAAGTTGAAAGACTTTTTTAAAACCTTTAATTATCATTATGTATGCCAAAGAAGTTTAAAATATAAAACCTCCATTCTACAAATAGTTTACTGTCTGAGTCAGAAAATAAATATAGAGTTAAAGAGGGGTTGATATACACTAAATCTGTCAT
Source organism: Romanogobio albipinnatus (assembly GCA_023566225.1). Classification (NCBI taxonomy): domain Eukaryota; kingdom Metazoa; phylum Chordata; class Actinopteri; order Cypriniformes; family Gobionidae; genus Romanogobio; species Romanogobio albipinnatus. The sequence continues at coordinate 16,029,724 of CM042241.1, forward strand.
CGTGACATTGTGCTGTCCCATAATTCAATTTGAGAACTTAAATGCAACAATTAATTAATTTGGACAACATTTGCAGTTATTGGTCATATGCAGGGCCTAAAATGAACTTTTTGCCACACTTGCCAGTGACCGGAGACTTAAAGTGCCCCTATTATGGCATTTGAAAGGTTCCTATTTTGGTTTGGTTCCCCAACAACAGGTTTACATGCATGCCAGGTCAAAAAACACTTTCATTGTCTTATAATATGCATTTATTTTTACTCAGGGCCGGCCCGTGGCATAGGCGGAATAGGCAAATGCTAGGGGCGCCACACATCCATAGGGGCACCAAAATGTATTACTGATACTATTTTATTCATATTAATTTGAAATATTACCAAATAAAGCACAAAAAACTTAACCAAGTCCCCCGCATCCTCCCGGTCCGCCTCATCAATCTCCCCCGCCGAGCTTAAAGTGCGTCAGAAATATAACGGGTGATCAGTTTAACTTATGGAATTTGTTGTGTCACGTCACCTCTCGCCGCATCTAATATAGACAGGATTGCTTTCATTTTTTAGGGTGCTTGGCCGCTCGCTCCAGGTGTAGACACGGTGAAAGTTGCCTGATCATTTATGACGGATGGCCGAATTGTAGTGTCATAAAAACAGAAGCCCTCTGATGCAGGCAAGATAAGGGAAACTAGCAAAAATGCTCTTCTTATTTAGTATTTTTGTCTTGTTTCTAGTCTAAATATCTAAAAATTCTTAAACCAAGATGCATTTACTAGATAAGTAAAATTATATTTTTTCTTAAGTGAGTTTATGCTTAAAACAAGCTAAATGATCTGCCAATGGGGTGAGAAAAATAATCTTGTTTCTGATTGAAATCTTGTTTCTTGTTTCTGTCCCAAACAAAAAGAAGATAATTTTTATTATTCCCCCCCCCCCCCCCCCAGAAAACAAGGAAAAAATGTATCTAATCTCATTTTACTAGTAAATACATCTTGATTTAAGAATTTTTTTATGTTTGGACTGGACACAACAAAAAATTACTTAATAAGAAGAACATTTTTTGCAGTGTAAAGACAGAGATAAAGTGGTGTAATGTTTATTTATTTGCATAGTAGTAAAATACTAATGTACGCTAATTAATTCCAGTTTTACCTTAAACTACATGCAAGCAGCTGTTCTGGGTTCTCCAGTGGCCACAGACAGTGTATTTTGTCAAAAAGAATCATATCTGTTTTTTTAAACGCATGTAATATCACTTTTTTAATAGCCTAATGTTTTTACTCTACAGTTGTGCAGTTTTAAGGGGACATATGGACATTTTAAAATGTATTTGCCGAAATTAGTAATGATATTTATATACAGGTTTATTTAAAATAGCAACATTTTATGTAAATTTCACATTAAATATCTAAATTTCTCAGTTTAATTCATGGTGAAAACATGAACGTGCATATTAGTGGAAGTTTGCTGCCATCTACTGGAAAACAAACACTTGCTAGTTCTCAATAGTTTGTGCATGAATGCAAGATGCAATTACTTGTTATTTGTGTTTAGGCTGCAATGTGGCGTAGGTGCTATTTTTGTATAGTTTAACTATCATCAGCCTTTTATTATTTAAATTTTTTTAATAATAATAATATCATGAACATAATGACGGGGAAGAATGGACTGGACATCATATAAAACAATAAAAATTAAAAAACATCAATGCATTAAAAAAATAAAACAGTACCAGTGTTTCCGCAACTTAGACTGAAAACATGTAGTGCTAAACCTTGATACAAGGGCACCAAGTAAAATCTTGCCTAGGGCAGCAATTTGGTCAGGGCGGCCCTGTTTTTACTTTATTTGCTCAACGACTCCCAAAGGATTCGCTCAATGATTACTTTTTCCAAACCTCCATTGCGTGATGCTAATCTGCGGTGATTGGTCAGATGACCCGGACAGTTGTGATTGGTATACTGCGTGAAGCGCATGGCGAAAACGGAACGCCTATCACCATTACTGGATTATGGCTTCTCAAGTGTTGAACATTTTATACAGTGTATGAACAAACATGGCATCAATTTTGCCTTATCAATTCGAGCCAGAGTCCGACGAGGAAACGGCCAGAGTTGCTGATGAACCAGAAAGTCAATCGTAAACACGACTGGAGCAGGACCTTTCTCAACGGTAAGTGTCAATGTAGTTTATGGCACTTCAGGCCGATTGAACATGCAGAATCGGAGTAAGAATGTCTGAGAAGTGACGTGCTGTAATCTTATTAAAGGGGGGGTGAAATTCTGTTTAATGCATACTGAGCTTTTTACACAGTTAAAGACTTGGATTCCCATGCTAAACATGGGTGAAGTTAAAAAAAAAAAGTTGGAAGTTTGATGGAGTATTTCTGTGCCAAAAATACTCCTTTCGGTTTCTCATAAGTTTCAGAAAGTTTTTTTCGAGTATGGGTATATGTGACGTCAGATGGGGCGGAATGTCCTTGTGCTGGCCGTATGGCCTCTTCTCCCGGTAGGGCCCGCGCGACTAGAGCGAGAGAGCAAATGCACGCCCATTATAACGCCCCATATAGGGCTTTAGGGAAGCTGGCTGCGCAGCAGTCATAGGACATCACGAAATCATCAATGTCAACAAAGATGTGTGTTTTTGGTTGTCCGTAGGGTTGCCAACCGTTCCGTATAATACGGAATCGTCCCGTATTTGACACATAAAAGTCTTGTTCCGTATTGAACTGATACGGAACGCACTTTGTTCCGTATTTTTGAGAATCAGTTCAGTGCAAATCCATGAAAGACATTTTCACAGTTTTTTACCGTTAAAATAACAGTCATTTTTTGCAGTGTGCGGTAGATAGGCCAACTAATTTCTCCCCGTTTGTCTATGATCAGCGAAGCGTTTTTAACATGTTGGAACATCATTAGAGAAAATGCCCTTTTAATTGGTCGTTTCAGTCATTGTGAGTCACGTGTCGTAGCAACGATGACGACAAGTGACAACAGCGGGAAATATTGTATTATAATATGCTATAATGTATGAAATCAATTTATCTAAATGTATCAATTAGTTTGTATCAAATATGTCAACTCCATCCGACTCCCCCGCTCCTTATTTCCATTTCAGAAAGTTGGCAACCCTACCGGGAAACGCACGGTTCGGTTCGTATCACGGTTTTAGGGTCACGGTTTTCGGTTCTGTACGGTTCTTGTTGTTGTTGTTTTTTATTTACTTCAGCATATGATATATAGCTTAATCATCCACAATTCTGTTTATAGTAATAACCGTCTCTCTATTTATACATATTTATATATATTCAGTACATTTCCATGTCCTGCACTTACGCAACCACTGTATATCCTGCACTTGCTGCTATTGCACTTCTGGTTAGACCTAAACTGCATTTCGTTGCCTTGTACTTGTGTAATGACAATAAAGTTGAATCTAATCTAATCTAATTAGGATACAGTATTAAAAATTGTTATATCAAGTTGTTTCCTAACTGGCTGTCTACCGAGTCCGACACATTGGCGTAACATTTTTCATGTTAATCATATAAATTTTGATCAGAACAATGCACTGTGGCTTTAATTCAGCTGACCTGATTAACACATTTCACCATGAAGTGTCCCGTGTGTTTCACAATCACCATATGACATCCAGCGCTGTGAAAAAATAACATAAAATACACGAAAACACAACACTGCCAGAAGTTTTTGCCCAAACTTCAAAGGCATGTTTAAATTATTAAAACTAGAAGCATATCTTAACTTTTAAATGTTACATTTATCATGTGAATTACTTATATACAACATATGCATGTGTGTATGAGACAGAGGGGAACACGGTCTTGCAGCAGATATATATATGTTGCCCATCATAAATCAAAGCACGAGACAGACAGGGGTCGGAGGAGAACACCGGAAAATGTGACAGAATGGACTATATTTGCCTGTATTTGCAATACACGAGCCGTGGTTCAGCTGCGCGACTCGCGAGACAAACCTGCCAGTGTATGTCTGCTCAACGGGCACGCGCGGCGCGCACCCGCTCTCGCACTGCATCTGCCCTGATATACGATGCGCATCCTCCAACTCCGGGCAGCCTTCCTTATCTCTCCCACTTTCATTTCTACATGTGACGTGACCTGCAGCACTCCACTTTTACTTTACTGTATGTCCACACAAACCTCTTATTTCGCGCGAAAAGGACATCCACTGTCTGAAGTAACATACGGGCACAAGGATACATTGAGCATGCGCGAACCGTGTGACGCACACACTCCGAACCGAGACAAGCGAACCGAACGGTTCGGTTTTTTTCCATGTACCGTGCCACCCCTAGTACTATGTACTGTAAAACATATAACTTATAATGGTAATGTTACCTGCTTATAGTGGCTTATCATGCACGAGTTTTGCAACATTTGTGTATGTTTACTCATGGTTTATGAGGACATAATTTGATTTATGGACTGTATGCGATTTAATGTTAGCAGTAGCAAGTGGAATGGTTTTGCAAGTCAGACTAGTGCGTGTTTACATATAAAAATAATGGAATAGTAGCACATTTGAATGAATGAGTCAATAGCTAACAACAAAGACATTTGAAGCAGTTTTACTCACCGCCTGCTTCCAACCTTCCAACCTTCCAACCATCTTTCAGCGTGAGATGAGCTACAAATCCGCAGTTTAACTCGTCGCTGAAATGCAGGGATCACATTAACGCTGGGTTCTTTGGGAAGCTGTACAGGGTTGTCTTGGTTTTGTGAACCGTGCCACCCCTAGTACATACCATAGAGACGTCCTGCTGTAGTCGTCGCTGCTGCTTCTCCTGTTCAATTTCAGCCTCTAGATCTGATTCTGGATCATATATGTATGGCTAAATCCGATTGATCTCCATGGTTTATTTAGGATAACGTTTTTTCCACGTTTAAGGATGTCACAGCCTTCTCAGCTCTCAACGCAATAGCTGCGCGAGCTCGTCATTCTCGTCATTAGCTCCGCCCAAACGATACGCCTCCAGCCGCTCGTTTTTTTCCAGAAAGACTCGGTACAGCGTATCTTTTATAAATATAATAAAACTAAAGACTTTTTGGAGATATGAAGGATGCAGTACTACTCTATAGGCACTCAAGATTGACATGAGGTTGACTGAAACTGAGTTTTTCACCCCCCCCTTTAATCTTGCTTTCTGTCACCATTTCTTAGTTCAGTGTGACGTGTCACAGACGAATTCATTGCTGAATTAAAGTGCACATGTGGGAACTGTATCAAAACGCCAAATGAGGCTGAAAATGCGGGCAATATGCTAATGAGTAGTCTTGACGTCACAACAAAACGGCTAGGGATTCATTTTAAAAGTGATTTGTTTTAGTCGACTCCAACTTTTGAGAGACAATAACTTTATATACAGTGCACTTTCAGCTTTAAAACTTTGCAGGATGTTTTCATTCACTTAGAGCTATGTTACACACTACATGAAAGGTAATTTTCAAAAATCCATAATATGGGAACTGTAAGAAAATTTACCGGCAATACAATTTTTTTACCAGTCATGATACATGGATTAATCCTTAAATTTAAAAATACAAACGTTAATCAGTCAAGAGCAATGAGTGATTGTTCTTTGTCTTTTGTTGTTTGATAACATTAATAACAGACAGCAGCAGAAAAAATAGGCTTCTGTCACTTTAAGAGTGAATGCATGGATCCAATATACTGATACACATGCGTTTTATTTTTCAACTGTTTCTGTTCACTTAAGACATAACTGATTTTGTTTACAAAGATACTTGCCAAGATGGCATTTTGACTACGTCGGTTCAAGCTCCAGAAGACATGAAAGATAGCTTGATTTTGTATTTGCGCGCTGTCTGAGACGCAGATTTCTGATTGCGCACGAGTTCCCTTTCATGTTGTCTTGAATATTTAAATTTGGCAAGGCTTAAATTTTTGAGACGATGCAACACTGCCCCATAGCGTTTGTTCACGTTCATGTTCTTACAATTTTGCATGGCTAGAATTCATAAAAAGTTACCGTTTCATATACTCACCAACACCGATTTTTACTCACATTTGGTGCTTGGCGAGTGATAATTTAAGGCCCTGGTCATATGCTAAAAGTAAAGTGGAAGTCAGTGATTATAGTCATTTCCAGCATGTTGAACATTCAGATTTCGGCTGGCTGTCTAAAATCTGTTACATTGACAGGAGAGCAGAAATTTTCACAAGGAAATGATTGAGTTCCCATTAATATGAAGTTCTCTTGAAGGGGAAAATGAAGAAAACTAAAAATTGCAGTTGAAAGGTTTTTTATTTTTACCTTTAATTATCACCAATCTTTTATGTTAAAGAATTGCAGTTCACATCCTACAGTTTATTTTCAGAAAAGAAATACAGAGGTAAAGAGAGGGTAATACAAATCTGATATCATGACAGTGTGCTATTCCATAATTCAATTTGAGAACTTTGGGTTTTATGACTTTATTCTGACAGGAATGATTTGGTGAAATGCTAATAGTTAAGTAGATGTCAGTAATTAGTCATTTCCATCATGTTGAACGCTCTGCGTAAAATCTGTTATGTTGACAGGAGTGCAGAAATTTTCACAAGGAAATGTTCGAGTTTACATTAATATAAAATGCTCTTGAAGGGGAAAATGAAGCAAACATCCACTGGTATTGAATTTGTAAACAATTATATTTCTTGTAATCCATTTAAGCAAAAAAATATGAAAAAGAACAGACACACACACACACACACACTTTGGCTCAAGTCCATGAGATATAATGGGTTTTAATCTGGCATAACTCATATGCTAAATTAAATAGTGTCCATTGTTTCATTTGACAAATCTTATTTCAGTTTCCATTTGCTTTGGTGCGGGCCAGTGGGCATAGTCTTCCTGCAATTAAAAAGGGTTTGATGTGAGCGCTCTCTCTCTCTCTTATTCTCTTTTAACCCTTTTTCTCTCTCTCTCTTAAACCTCTAGCTTTAAGAGTCAAAGAACAAGAGAAAGACAGCTGTGCTCTTTTTCAATTATACTGTTTACAAGCAGAGATTGTTTGGAGTCATGGTGAACTATTCCTTTGATATACAGATCTAGCTGTGTGCATCTGCTAAAAATAGCATGTCTGCGAAAATGTCAATAAAACTGTTATTACCATTTTTGGTTAATAAATCTTCAAGAAAGAGAAATAAGTTGAGTTTACCGACAGCTGTTCAAATCATTAACTACATAAAAAACTATTATCTGCTTTTCTGCTATGGAATACTGAATATTAATATAATTAAGTCATTTCTATTAATCAGTTAAGCAAAAATAATTAACCCTTAATCAACCTACATGATAAATGCAGAATATATAAATTACTTATTACACACACACACACACACACACACACACACACACACACACACACACACACACACACACACACACACACACACACACACACACACACACACACACACACACACACACACACACACACACACACACACACACACACACACACACACACACACACACACACACACACACACACACACACACACACACACACTTAACATAATAATGATGAAACTATTTTGCTCACTCCTTTTTATTGATTTTATTGATGCAATTTTGAGGCATAAAAGAGAAGCTGAAAAGGTTTAAGCCTATTTTAAGTCTAGATTAAAAAACTACCCTAAAATCTTATGATGAATAAACCAAATTAAAGTTCCCCTTTTCAGATATTACCTTTCATTTAGTGTTTAATAAAGCTGTTTGTGAATGTAAAAGGTCTGCAAAGTTTCAAAAACCAACATCATTGTTATTGTTCATATCACTGAGTATCTACTTGAACGGGGAAATCCTGAAATCTCAAAAACGACTTGCCGAATTTACATTTCAAATCAGCAACAAAATCTGACATGAACCATCCCATACATGTTGTTTCTTATGCTCAAATAGGATTAAAATAGCAGGGACCATTTTTTGGGATTTCCGCCTGGATTTGGCCTACCCAAATTGAAAAGCTTCCCATACCCATATACAGTGGTCTAAAATACACAATTTTGGTGTCATTTTACAGGAAACCCTTTGAAGTTATATAAACTACTGCTAAAAGTGATAAACATGTAAGTATATGTTGTCTGAGACACAATGACTTTACCAATCAGTGTTTGGCTCTTTTATTTAGAAGGCGGGACTTATTCCACCATATTGCGTGTTGCACGTTCTCTTATTAAGTGCACTGTCTTTGTATATTTAAAGTCATTGGCATCAAGTGGGATGCTTCTGGAGCTAAAATTCAGATATGGTAATTGTCGTTTAGTTTTCTATAAGCGGTCGACCAATCACAAAAGACTGGGCCAACTGACCAATCAGAGCAGAGTAGACTCTCAGAAAGGTCGAAACATTTCTCCTTGATCGAAACATTTCAGACACACTGAGAAAAGAGTTGATGCTTAATATATATATGAGATTTTTGCTGCATGTGAACCTATTGTATGAGACCTCCAAAACAAAATTAGGATCCTTTAAAATATCATAATAGGGGCACTTTATAACACAATAGCCCTTGAAATACAGCATTTGAGACAATGTTGTGTACTGGCACAGTTATTGGTCATCTCCTGTGATGGACACATTGATCAGACAACAGAATTGTGCACTTTAAAGGGGTCCTATTAAGTTGTGTTACATTTTCAACTTTCTTTAGTGTGTAATGTTGCTGTTTGAGCATTAAAAACTACAGAGTCACTCCAAAGAGAGTTATTCTCTATATCAGTGCTCACTGTTTCTGAGCTCCCTGAAATGCCTCGATTGTAGTCTTGAGTTTTCTACTGATAATGCACACGTTAAATAATTCCTGTCCACGACATATGCAAAAAAAGGCGGGCAAAGCCTGGTTGACTTGCCTTAGTAATGTGTTGAAACTCACAGTTATGGTAAGTCAGTCGCTGATAATCAAATGCCTTTGCTTTTTTTTTTGAGGTGATCACACTTGCTGAGGATCAATTAATCAGAAGTTTTGTTAGTTTGGTGGTCTGGAGCATTCAGGTGTGTGTTAACACAATGTCAAGGAGGAAGGACATCAGCAATTATCTTAGAGAAGCAGTTGTTGCTGCCCATCAATCTGGGAAGGGTTATAGGCCATTTCCAAACAATTTAAAGTCCATCGTTCTACAATGAGGAAGAATATTCACAAGTGGAAAATATTCAAGACAGTTGCCAATCTTCCCAGGAGTGAACATCCCATCAAATTTACCCCAAGGTCAGACTGTGCAATGCTCAGAGAAATGCAAAAAATACAAAAATGAAGAACTACACCTCAGACTCTACAGGCCTCAGTTAACATGGTAAATGTTAAAGTTCATGACCGTACAGTTAGAAAAAGACTGAACAAGTATGGCATGTTTGGAAGGGTTGCCAGGAGAAAGCTTTAGGTTTACAAAGTTGCACCTAAACAAACCACAAGACTTCTAGAACAATGTATTTTGGACAAAGTGGAGATGATTGGCCATATTGCACAGCGCATTTGGCGCAAACCAAACACAGCATATCAGCACAAACACCTCATACCAAAAGTCAAGCATGCTAGTTGACAGGTGATGATTTGGGCTTGTTTTGCAGCCACAGGACCTTTGAGTCGATCATGAACTCCTAAAGTAAAGAGTCAAATGTGAGGCCATCCGTCCGACAGCTAAAGCTTGGCTGAAATTGGGTCATGCAACAAACAGGACAATGATCTCAAGAACGCCAGCAAATCTACACCAGAAAAAAGAAAAGAAGGAAACCCCTTCGCTTCTCCTTCCTTCTGGCTTCCCTGCCGTCCTTGCTCACTTCGTCGTTGTCCCGGTCTGCCGAGCCCCGGCCTCTGCCTTGGTCCTTCAGCCAGCAGGATAAGAAAAGAATCAAGGTGTTGCATTGGAATTTTGTAGTGGGACCTTTAGAGAGTTGTGCATATACGGATACCCACAAACCTCAATGAACCGGAGCAACGTTGAAAAGAAGAGCAGGCCAAAATTCCTCCAGAACGACATGAGAGACTGATAAAGTCATACAGAAAATGATTACTTCACGTTATTGCTGCTAAAAGTGGCTCTGCAAGCAACTGAATCATAGGCTTTACTTAGTTTGTCACACATGGCTTCTCCAATTTGGCTTTATTTTTGTTAAGTGACACAGTGAAATGTGTCATGTGCTGTTGTTCATCTGAGGTTGTATTTACCTGATTTTATGTCCTGATACTGTAAAACCATATAATTCACTGACTGTATGTGGAAAATGAAAAAGGGCATAAGAGGTCCCCTTTAATTTGAGCATCCAGAAAATGCAAACAAGAGAACTCAGCAGACAATACACCTAATGATGACGGTTTCCTCGGTTTCACAGACGAAGCTCAAGCTAATCCCAGACTAAAATTCATTTTCATATCTTAAAATATGTCAGTGCCTTTGTTTTGCCTCAAGATGCACACTAGTAATGTTTTAAGGCACGTTTATAAAAGCCACTTAAATGTCCTAATTGGACTAAGGCCTAATCCTGGCTTAATCTAAGCCCGGTCTGGAAGCCAGGTCCTTGTCATTTTAACAGCCAACTAAACAATGTTAACATGGTTATTTTCTCAGAACGATTCGTTTTTTACCTTTAATTATCACCAATCCTGTATGCTATCGCTAATATAAAGCAGCAGTACTATTGGCCTTGTAGGCAAAGCACTCCAGCGGTTCGCATTATTAGGCGTGACTAATGTCAGGTTGAACTCTGCCCAGGCCGCTAGGGTGAGCAGACACAGTAATAACAGCCATAGCTCATTTAGTGTGCAACCTACCAAGGACATCAAACTAGAACACACAGTTACACTTCTTCACATACACCAACACATGCATAGACACGTGTACTCACACATTTTATATGCGTTATCTTTGCGAGTTGTATTTAGCCCCTGAAGGTTTCCAGGTTTCGGATGGTATTTCCCTAAACACCAAGTGCTAAATGGGAGCTGATGCATCTTCCAGTGACTGTGAACGAGCTGCGTGAATATTTAACACTAAACAACAGAGAGAGTGAGAGAAAGAGAGACAAAGACAGAGAGAGAGAGAGCGAGGAGCCTCATTTTAAATCATCTGGATAAGATTTGATGTTTTGTCCACAGATTCTGTCAGGAAAGTCAAGAATCAAATGTCACCAATCCAACACACCCACTCCAACACAAACAGATATTGAAGGTAAAACGCCAGTGATTCCATTTCCTCTTACCGCACTATTTCTCCTACCTGTTAAAATCAAAATGATCCCGAGTTAGGTCACACACACACACGCACACACACTCAAAACCAACACAATAATTGAAATATTTTCAACCTGATTAAACCTAGCACCTCGGGCTATGCCAGTTGCTATGGCTCTGCGCCTTGGTTGCTAGGGGGAGTAAATCATGGTGCATTATTTGATTTTTGTAATAGATATGAAAGCTCGATTCGGCCGATTAAATGTCTCCCCGTCTAGCACCTATAAGACCTGAGGCAGAGCACGAGAGAGTGAAAAAATGAAAAAGAAATGGAGATTTGATATGGCTTCAAAATTGCAATAAAATGTTAATGGTTAATGAGATAAATGTATAAAAAATATATTTATGAAAATATATATATAAGTGTTTTAGTAATATAGTCACATACCATTTAGTAATAATCCTTTTTATTATTATTATTATATATTTTTTTTTACATAGGGCTATAATGGAAACTGCGGCTAGTTGTTACACTTTTTACTCCAGTGAATATTCCTCAGGGTGGGTCTATTTTTGAAAGTCAATTTCTGTACAGAATCAGCCTTGGCTACAAAAAAGCTATAGGACATTTCCACTGTTACCAACCACAAACAGATTAAATACCTCCAATAGCAGGAACATATTTGGGGTAAGTTGTCACAAAGGAATCTGCCATTAAACATCCAATTCAGCAACATTTAAACAATTATGAAACTAAATAGTTCACAAAAAGCATGTACATTAACTGGTTAACATGCTTTACACATGCGTTACATTTTCCTCTCCCCAGTTTTATTAGCTACATTATCTTTTATTGTCTGAATGTTGCATTATAATAGTAGAACTTTGTCATCTCTTAAAGGGTTAGTTCACCCAAAAACTATCCCATGATTTACCCTCAAGCCATCCTAGGTGTATTCTTTCAGACCAATACAATCAGAGATATATTAAGCTTTATAATAGCAGTGAATTGCACCCCAAAATTTGAAGGCCCCCCCCCCCAAAAAAAAAGTATGCCACACTGCTCTGGGGGTTAATAAAGGCCTTCTGAAGCGATTCGGTGGGTTTGTGTTAGAGAAATATCCATATTTAACTCGTTTTAGAGTAAAATATCTTGCTTCCGGCAGACTGCGTTCCGTATTCAACTTACAAAAAAAGCATAACTGGCGCGATGATGACGTCAGACGTAGTGTAAGCGTTTTGAATTATGAGAGGCATTACATGTTCTTCTTAAAGGAGAACTCCGGTGAATTTTTAAGTTAATCTTGATTGTTACACCTTTGTGAGTACTGTCTATAGAAAAACAACCCGAACCGGATTGGTGCTTGCAACACGGAGCTGTTACAGTTAATGCCCAGAGCTCCCACTCAGCTAACACGGCAGCTATGGGGGCATATACATAAAGAGTGTCTTTGTGCCTCTTAACAGACACAAAATGCAATTAAAATGTCTGTCCAACATGAACAGGGCCCTTACATGACAACGAGATGCCTTTAGCAACTTAGCCATTGTTTAAACTCACCGAAATAGTGTTTTAGACGGCAAGCTGTAGTCTCGCGCTGAAGTCCCGTGAGAACTCAGTTGTAGCCGGTAAAAGGCAAACAGTCCAGGGGGGAGAAGCTGCAGAATCTCGAGGTCATGAAAATGTAAATTCTTGTATTTTTGCATTCTGTTGCCACAATGCTCCTCCCCCCTGGACTATTTGCCTTTTTCCGGCTACAACTGAGTTCTCACGGGACTTCAGCGCGAGACTACAGCTTGCCGTCTAAAACACTATTTCGGTGAGTTTAAACAATGGCTAAGTTGCTAAACGCATCTCGTTGTCATGTAAGGGCCCTGTTCATGTTGGACAGACATTTTAATTGCATTTTGTGTCTGTTAAGAGGCACAAAGACACTCTTTATGTATATGCCCCCATAGCTGCCGTGTTAGCTGAGTGGGAGCTCTGGGCATTAACTGTAACTGCTCCGTGTTGCAAGCACCAATCCGGTTCGTTTTTTTCTATAGACAGTACTCACAAAGGTGTAACGATCAAGATTAACTTAAAAATTCCTTTAAGTTGAATATGGAAGGTGGTCCGCCAGAAGCTAGATATTTTACTTTATAAAGTTTTAAAAATGTATATTTTTCTTACACAAACGCATCGCTTCGCTTCAGAAGGCCTTTATTAACCCGTGTGGATTACTTTTATAATGGATGGATGCACTTTTTTGGGCTTCATATTGGGCTGCCATTTAGCTTGGAAGAGCCAGGATATTTTTTTATATAACTCTGATTGTATTCGTCTGAAAGAAGAATGTCATACACACCTAGGATGGCTTGAGGGTGAGTAAATCATGGGCTAATTTTCATTTTTGGGTGAACTTTCCCCTTAATAGACTAATATATGTGTCAGGGTCAAGGCCAGATGTTTCAAAATCTTTCAACAAATAACTTACTTGTAATAAATTACATTTTAAATATACTGGAATAAAAAACAAAGTTATATTTTCACTGTATTTTCTGGTTAAAAAAAGCTATCCTTAGTGAAAAAACAAAAAAAACAACAAAAAAAAACATTACAGACTCCACACTTTTGAATGGTATATTTATTTACTAAGGATGGTCACAATCACAACCAAAACAACACTTTCACATAATCAGCATTTTCCATCTACACCCCTACAAAGCATCATCCACATTAACATAAATCAATTTGCATCGTTTTTCTGACAGTAAAACGATATAGTAAGCCTATATACGATATAGTAAACCTATAGTAAGCGTCCATATTCGGCATATTCGTCCATATTCGGCTTTACTTCATATGAGTCATTGATTTTTGATGATGCATGTCCTATGCTGTCCACACCTATCTGTGTCCTTTTAATCTCATTTGTCTTTCCTTGGCTCTTGTTGAATTTTTCCCCAGAACGGTCTGATGTGCCTGTGGGAATGCTCTGCGCTTATAGACTTTGTGATGTCCAGTAGGACACCAGGAACGTTCAGCAGAAGATTTGAGGTATTAGAGTGTCACCAGTGCAGCTGCTGTAGACGGTCACGACAGTGATGCGTGATTGGCGGAAGTATAATTGCATTTTAAGTGTTGATGTGCATAAAGTGTTTGTGAATACCTGCCTAGAGAGCGCGCGTGCTGAAATATACGTTTGTCCGTGTACTAATTAAAGCATGACATCCAGCTTTGTTCATCCTCTATGATTCTAATTAGCAATGAGCTGTGCTCTCAAAAGACAGTTCTGAAATACACTACACAAATCACTATAATACTGCTGTTGACATGAGAGGCAGAGAAAAAGAAGCGAGGGAAGAGTGTGTGAGAGAGAAAGAGGGAGAGGAGGGTGTGAAAGCGGGCTTTGAGAGATTAGAAATTTACATATCTTAATAGACAACCACATACTCACATTCTTTCATCAGGAAAGTCCCAGTGCAGCATTGGAATTGTGGGTAGTGGACTGGCAAGGCGGTGAAACTGATTGTCTAATAAGACACACACACACACACACACACACACACACACACACACACACACACACACACACACACACACACACGAACATACAAAAAAAAGACCAACTCTGGCCTGATGGTACAATTAATATTTTTGGAATCAAGCAGAAAAAGCATTATGTGTAAAACGGAAAGAAAGAGTTTCAAGAAAAGGTCAGTTATTTTGTATATTTATTTATAGCTAAATAAAGATCCTTCAAAAACAACATACACACACACATATATACATGTATATGTATTATTTATTAGTTCATTTATCACGCCTTTTTGGAATTCTTGATTCTGATTGGTCAATCTGAGCAAATATTTGCATTCAAATATATTTTGTATGCTAGCTTCATCTCTCACGCATCACTCCACAGCCTCACTCTTCTCACATAATAAAATAATTTAAACTCAGATAAATATTTCATGTTTATTATGTATGCATTTGTTAGCCTTGCAATAAGCAAGATACAGTCAGTTGATAATTACAACAGAATAAACCAACAAAGTAGGTTTAGCATGTAATAATATAACATAACATAACACAACACAACATAATAGGCAATTATCAGGGTAGGTAACTAATTATATTATATTATATATTATTATATTTACGGCATGGTAAATAGGCTCCAAAAACCACACAAATTATGAATAATTTGAACTTCTCTTTTGATGTTTATTTGGTGACAATTATCAACTGACTGAATTATCTTGCTTATTGCAAGGCTATTTAGCAAATACATAAATAATGGACATTTATGTTTATTTATTATATATAATAAATACAAATATTATATTATTGCATGCTAAATAGGCTCCAAAACCAACACAAAATAAGTAATTATTTGTACCATACAATGAACAATAATAATTTGTACCAACCAATCTGTTGGTTTATTTTGCCGTAATTATTAACTTTTTGTAAGATGTTTATAAATGCATTACAAAAACAAATATGTGTATAATATATGTAAGCACATATGATCTCTCTGGAATTATTATTTTGTCTTTTGTGTGTGTGTGTGTGTGCGCATATAAGTCTAGCGGTGTCTGACACTTCCCTCTCCTCTGGAGAATATGACCTCTCCCCCAGTCTCACTCAGTAATTGGCTAACTAATGTGTAAGGGAGGAGGGGATGGAACTGAGATGAACATAATGTAGGACACCATGTTTCGGTAGTGCAACCAGTGGTAATTCTTTATTCAATTTCAATCGCCGCTTGAGCTTCATTTCTGAATGTATACTTTCTCGTTAACCCTGATTAGCTGATTGAGCGCTTGTCGATGCGGAAGGAAACCAATGGGGGTGTTTATCTATAGGTGTGTGCTCTCGTGAGCGTTCTCAGAACGTGAGCTCTAAACTGTCTTGGCAGGTGTTGATTGGAGGTCATTGGTCTTGCTGTAGTCTGGACCCTCAGATCAATAAAACACTCCAATCTCTTTATCTACCACCTAACAGCTATCAGAGAGTGAAAAGGGTGAGACAGACACAAACACACACCCAGAGAGGAGGGCTGAAAGTAGTACTCTCTGTGTTTCCCTGTGGTTGGTCACTTTCTGAAATTAGATTTAGTTGAAACTAGTTGAAGGTGATCTTTGAATAACCATATACAAAAGTTTTGAACTCGTGCTATTCTCCCTTAAATTATAATCACTGAATCTCTTTTGGTTTTAAAAGTAACAATAAAGTAACACAATTGTCAGAGTATATTATTCCAAACAAAACAAATTTCTTTGTATCTTAATCAAATTAATTGAAAAGTAAACCCAATTTTTCTTTTTTGAAAGGTAATCATTTATATCAAAATGTTTAAGTTAAGACATTCAAAGTTTAAGTAAGCGGAACTGGCAGATTTTTATTTTGTACTGAAACATTTTCATTGCTCTTAACTTTAAGAATATGAGTAATTTATACATTTAATTTAAAATGATCATATAATCTCAATTTAAATATTTTTTGCAGTGGACACTTGGCTAGCTTTAAAGGATTAGTTCGCCTCAAAATGAAAATTTCCTGATCATTTACTCACCCCAATGCCATCCAAATGATGTCCAAGATGTCCATTCTTTCTTCAGTGGAAGAGAAATTAAGTTTTTTGAGGAAAACATTTCAGGATTTTTCTCCACACAATGGACTTCAATTGCAACCAAAATGTTGAACGTCCACATTAATGCAGTTTCAAAGGACTTTGAAGGGCTTCAGAGGCTCTGCACAATCCCAGATGAGGAATAGGGTCTTATCTAGTGAAACCATTAGTCATTTAAAAAAAAATTATATACTTTTTAACCTAAATTGCGCTGCTCTGCGGCGCCGTGGATTACGTAATCACGTCGAAAAGGTCACGCTAGACCAGGGGTGTCCAAACTTTTTTAAAGGGGGCCAGATTTGATGTTGTGGACATACCGGGGGCCGGTCCCTTTTCTATTATATATATATATATATATATATATATATATATATATATATATATATATATATATATATATATATATATATATATATATATATATATATATAAATTACATGTTTTGTTTCTTGGAAACATGACAGATTTTACAAAAGCTTGAGCTGACAGTAGAGTAGCTTGAGATAGGACACAGGAAATGTATAGATATTTAACAATATCTGTAAAACTTTCATCAACCAAAAAGTTTTAATGGGTGAAATTTAAATATTATTACTGAGTTAGTGTCACGGTTCATGAATGCATTGCTTTCTTTTGTGTCTCGTGTCTCTGTTTGTTGTGTTGGTATGTGCTGCGTGGATCCGTGGGCGTGGTCGGAGCAATCATGCTCATTCATCTATCATCGGCGCCAGCTGCGAGTCATTATCACTTGCATTTATACTCACCGGTTTCTCCTCTCCTTTGTCAGATCGTTTGTCGATGTTGTGTGCTGTCTGGTGTCCTGAGTTCCTTGTTCCTGTTCCGTTGGATGATCGTGTGATATTTGTTCTGGGATTCCTGTTCGTTGTTTCCTGTTCATCGTTTCACGCCGGATTTCACACTCATCACCATCGCTTCACTCTTCACCAGCACAGATACACCAGTTGATCATCGAGGTCCCTGCGTCACCTGCCAGCGGTGTTGTCTGTCTCCGAGTTGTACTTTCTGACATTAAACTGAGTTATTTTCACCTGCAATTGTTTCCTCATTCTGTGATCATGACAGAACGATCTGACCCTCTGATGGAAGCAGCAGGTGGAGCTCCGATGACCATGGAGTCATTTGTTAACAGCAGCCTTCAACGCATGGACGCCCAAGAGGAGGGGCTCAGCAACGCTAGCCGTGCTGTTCAGGTTTTGGTGACGCAGGTGTCCGAGCTCACCCAGCAACTTCTACAACTGCGAGCTCCCACTGCGCCACCCACACCGTTCGTTCCTTCCACACCATCAGATCCACTCTCCCAGTCGGAGCCTCGTCTACCAGTGCCTGAGAGGTATGCCGGAGAGCCCAGTTTCTGTCGGGCGTTTCTGACTGGATGCTCCATGCATTTTGCACTGCAACCGAGAACTTTCAACAATGAGCGATCCAAGGTCGCATTTGTTCTTTCGCTACTGACTGGGAGAGCAGCAGTCTGGGGAACGGCGGTGTGGGAGAACCAGGACCCATGCTGCCAGTCGTTCCAGGCACTCTCCGCCGTCATGAAGCGGGTGTTTGACCGTGCGGTCTCCGGAAGAGAGGCGGCGAGGGTGCTCGCCGAGCTTCGCCAGGGAGAGAGGTCTGTTTCGGATTACTCGATCGAATTCCGGACTCTCGCGGCGGAGTGCAAATGGAACGACGAGGCGCAGTGGGATATGTTCCTGCATGGGCTGGCTGACCGCATCCAGAAGGAGATCTACACCCTGGACCTGCCTAACACCTTGGATGGACTGATTGACTTAGCACTACGAGTTGATGCTCGACTGTCAAGAGTCGAGCGACGCGTCCTTCCCAATCGGGTTTTTAGAGGAGCAGAGAGTTCGCGGTCCAGCGGTACGGATGTGGTCAGCCCTACCTACGATCACGAGCCCATGCAGGTAGGGCGAGCTCGGCTTTCCCGGGAGGAGAAGGAGAGGCGGAGGTCCCAAGGCCTTTGTCTATACTGCGGCGGAGATGGGCATTTTCTGAACATGTGTCCGGTAAAAGGCCACGCCCGGTAGTAACAGCGAGGCTACTATCGGGTGGGATCTCCGCCGAGAAGACCTCATCGACATCGACCCTCCTCCCGGTAAGACTAAGATGGTCAACACACCAGCACGACTGTCATGCACTATTGGACTCCGGGGCGGAAGGTAATTTTATGGACCACACTCTCGCACACCACCTTCAGATTCCCCTCCAGTCACTTCCTCAGGACATTTCTGTCCACGCACTCAATGGTCAACAGCTTCCCATGATTTCCCTATCTACTGGACCTGTTACTCTCATTACATCTGGTAACCATTCGGAAACTCTGTCATTTTACATCATGGACTCACCTCTTGCACCCATAGTACTCGGACATCCTTGGTTAACTCAACACAACCCCAAAGTAGACTGGATCCGGAGGTCCATCACGGAGTGGAGCACTAAATGTCATGAGTCCTGTCTTGTGTCTGCCTGTTCGTCTGTTCCTATGTCTGTGTTACAGGAGAAAGCAGTGGATTTGTCTAACGTGCCTGCGGAGTACCAGGACCTGAAGGAAGTGTTCAGTAAGTCTCGAGCTGCTTCTCTGCCTCCGCATCGTCCCTACGACTGTGCCATAGATTTATTGCCAGGTAAATCTCCGCCTAAGGGCAAACTTTATTCACTTTCGGTTCCAGAAAGGGAGGTCATGGAGAAATACATTTCTGATTCACTAGCAACTAGGTTCATTCGCCCTTCCTCTTCTCCAGCGGGGGCGGGGTTCTTTTTTGTGGGGAAGAAGGACGGTTCTCTGCGACCTTGTATTGATTACCGGGGGTTGAACAACATCACGATAAAGAATACTTATCCTTTACCGTTGATGTCTTCAGCCTTCGAGAGGTTGCAGGGAGCGTCAATCTTCACGAAATTGGATTTACGTAATGCTTATCATTTGGTCCGCATCAGGAAGGGGGATGAATGGAAGACTGCTTTTAACACCCCTAGGGGGCATTTTGAATATTTGGTCATGCCCTTCGGGCTGTCCAACTCCCCAGCAGTCTTCCAGGCCCTCGTCAATGACGTGCTGCGAGACATGGTCGACCAGTTCATATATGTTTACCTGGATGACATATTGATTTTTTCTTCGTCTCTCCAGGAACATGTGCAGCACGTTCGACGAGTGCTTCAGAGGTTGCTGGCGAATGGGCTTTTTGTCAAGGCGGAGAAATGCGAGTTCCACGCACAGTCGGTTCCATTTCTGGGATACATCATTTCGTCTGAGGGAGTACGTATGGACCCTGAGAAGGTTAAGGCTGTGGTGGAGTGGCCAATCCCAGATTCTCGCAAGGCCCTGCAGAGGTTTCTGGGATTCGCCAATTTCTACCGACGTTTTATTCGTAACTACAGCCAACTAGCCGCACCTCTGACTGCCTTGACCTCCCCCAGAACGACGTTCAGGTGGACTGACGCGGCTGAGGCCGCGTTTACCAAACTGAAAGACCGCTTTGTTTCGGCCCCCATTCTAATAGCCCCTGATTCCTCACGTCAGTTCGTGGTGGAGGTCGACGCGTCAGAGGTGGGGGTAGGTGCAGTGTTGTCCCAACGTTCTTCCACGGACGAGAAGATGCATCCTTGCGCGTTTTTATCCCATCGCTTGTCACCTGCCGAACGTAACTATGACATTGGTAACAGAGAGTTGTTGGCAGTCAAGTTAGCGTTGGAAGAATGGCGTCACTGGTTAGAAGGGTCGGGGGTACCTTTTATCGTCTGGACCGATCATAAGAATTTGGAATATATTAGGACGGCTAAAAGACTGAACTCCAGGCAGGCTCGGTTGGCACTTTTTTTCGGTCGTTTTGATTTTACTCTTTCGTACCGCCCGGGTTCCAAAAACATCAAACCCGATTCTTTGTCGCGCATTTTTGATCGCTCCGAACGCCTGGTTACTCCCGAGTGCATTTTACCTGAGACCCTATTTGTCTCCACACTCACATGGGAGGTCGAATCGAAGGTCAAGAAGGCCTTAGAAGGGGTAACGCCTCCGGTCGGTTGCCCACCGAATCGATTATTTGTGCCGGAGGGATTACGGTCAGACGTTATTCAGTGGGGGCATTGTTCCAACATAGCCTGTCATCCAGGAGTGACTCGTACGAAGTTTCTGGTTAAACAACGATTCTGGTGGCCACTTATGGCCCGGGACATTCACAGTTTTGTTTTGGCTTGCTCGGTTTGTGCCATTGGTAAGTCTTCCAATCGACCCCCAGATGGGCTACTCCAACCGCTGCCTGTCCCTTCGAGACCCTGGTCCCATATCGCACTAGATTTTGTTACCGCCCTCCCGCCCTCCCAGGGCAACACGGTAGTTTTAACCGTGGTGGACCGGTTCTCGAAGGCGACTCATTTTATTCCCTTGCCCAAATTACCCTCAGCCAAGGAGACAGCGGTGGCCGTCGTGGATCACGTCTTTCGGTTACATGGCCTCCCGATGGACGTGGTTTCCGACAGAGGACCCCAATTTGTGTCCAAATTTTGGCAAGAATTTTGTAGATTGCTAGGGGCGACTGTTAGTCTTTCCTCAGGGTTTCATCCCCAGAGCAATGGTCAGACCGAGAGAGCCAACCAGGATCTGGAAAGAATGTTGCGGTGTTTGGTTTCCAAGAATCCTTCGTCTTGGAGTCAGCAACTGTCTATGGTGGAGTACGCCCACAATACGTTACCAGTGTCATCTACGGGCCTGTCTCCGTTTGAGTGTAGTGTAGGTTACCAGCCACCTATCTTTCCCAGTCTGGATTCCGAAGTCGCGGTCCCCTCCGCCCACGCCTTCATCCAGAGGTGTCACAACACCTGGACTAGAGCCCGAGAGACTCTACTCCGGGTGGGGTTGCGCACCAAGGCTAAGGCCGATCGCCACCGGTCAAAGCCTCCCGTATACGTCGTTGGTCAAAAAGTGTGGCTTTCTACTAAGAATATTCCTCTCCGTTCCGTCTCTAATAAGCTCGCACCCAAATTCATTGGCCCGTTCGCTGTCACCAAGATCATTAGTCCGGTGACAGTCCGCCTCAACCTTCCTCCAGTGTACAGGAGAATTCACCCCGTGTTTCATGTATCTAAGATTAAGCCTGTGTTTCGATCAGCAATTAACCCGCCGGTTCCGGTTCCTCCCCCGCCGCGTCTCGTAGATGGGGAACCTACGTTTTCGGTAAATCGTATTCTGGACTCTAGGCGGAGGGGACGCGGAGTCCAGTACTTGGTGGACTGGGAAGGTTACGGTCCGGAGGAGAGAAGTTGGGTCCCTACGAGAGACATTCTGGATCACTCCCTTATCGATGATTACAATCGACAGGTAAGGGAGGCTGGGAACGCCAGGAGGCGTTCCTAGGAGAGAGGGTACTGTCACGGTTCATGAATGCATTGCTTTCTTTTGTGTCTCGTGTCTCTGTTTGTTGTGTTGGTATGTGCTGCGTGGATCCGTGGGCGTGGTCGGAGCAATCATGCTCATTCATCTATCATCGGCGCCAGCTGCGAGTCATTATCACTTGCATTTATACTCACCGGTTTCTCCTCTCCTTTGTCAGATCGTTTGTCGATGTTGTGTGCTGTCTGGTGTCCTGAGTTCCTTGTTCCTGTTCCGTTGGATGATCGTGTGATATTTGTTCTGGGATTCCTGTTCGTTGTTTCCTGTTCATCGTTTCACGCCGGATTTCACACTCATCACCATCGCTTCACTCTTCACCAGCACAGATACACCTGTTGATCATCGAGGTCCCTGCGTCACCTGCCAGCGGTGTTGTCTGTCTCCGAGTTGTACTTTCTGACATTAAACTGAGTTATTTTCACCTGCAATTGTTTCCTCATTCTGTGATCATGACAGTTAGAACTCTATTCTTATTTAATAAGTGCTCTATTTAGATCACCACAGGTAAAACCACACTACAAAAAAATACTTTCTTACTTGGTATTTCTGTCTTTTCCCAGTCCAAATATCTAAAAATTCTTAAATCAAGATGCTTTTACTAAGGAAAATTACAAAAAATATTCTTGATTCCTGGGGGGGAAAAAATCTAAATGAATTGAGTTTTTGCTTAAAACAAACTAAATTATCTGCCAATGGAGTAGAAAAATCATCTTGTTTCTGTTTGTCCAAACAGAAACATTATTTTTCTTACCCCATATTTAAACAAAAATTTCACTTTTATTTTCCAGAAAATAAGAAAAAATATCTAATGTCATTTAACTTATCTAGTAAATGCATCTTGATTTAAGAATTTTTAGATATATTTATACTAGAAACAAGACAAAAATACTAAATGACGGCATTTTTTGCAGTGCACACAATTCTATATCTAGAATGGCTTTAAGGTATTTAGTCTACAAATACAAATGCACAAAAATGCAAGTTAATGACAAAAATAGTCTAAAATTTGGCCTTTATTACTCATTTAATACATGTCTACATTACAAATTAAATAAAATTAGATATTAACCTACATTTCTGACAAATTACCACGGTTACAGGTGTTACCACAGTAAACACATGATAAATGATGGTGAATTGTTGTTTGAAAAGTATTTTAACTGAATCGGCTCAGCTGATTTGCACGTTAGTATTGCTGATTAAGTCAGCGCTGTTTAACTGGATTTAAATTAAATTAAATCAAATCAAATCACAGAGAGATTCGCAGCTCGTACCGGAGACCTCTGCACCGAACTCGAACACTTCTCACGGGCTGTTTAGTGGGCGCGTGATCGAGACACTCAGCAGGTAAACACATTTTGTTCAGAGTCAGAGCTCGCGAGTTGCGCAGAGCACAAGTAGCGCTGTTTCGTTCCACTTTTGCCGCTGTTTCCCTGGCCTAAAATCTAGTACTGTCACCTTGCGTTGACATCGTGAAACTGCACGATTTGTAAATTGTCCGTGGCGGGCCACATATAATATATTTTAATAGACAAGCTGCGGGCCGTTTGAAATTCATCCCCGGGTCGCATTTGGCCCGCGGGCCAGACTTTGGACACCCCTGCGCTAATATGCAGAAGTACCGCCCCCTTGTTTACAAAGCAGACTAAAACACTACAAACGTCTTCTAGCAAAAAAAGGTTAAACAACGATGTCGGACGATTTTGAAGTTGGAGATGGAGTTTTTTTTGTAAATGCCGTTTGTATTAGTCTTCGCATCCTGGAATGTTTTCCTCAAAAAATGTATTTATTTTCGACTGAAGAAAGAAAGACATGAACATCTTGGATGAGATGGGGTGAGTAAATTATCAGGAAATGTTCACTTTAAAGTTAACTAATCCTTTAAGGAATAAAAGCCATGCACTGCATCCCAATGTAGAGTATGTACATTTCTGGTGATATACAATACTTCTGTGGCCCAATATTATTACACAATATGTCATAAAATTGCATTGTGATAACTGCTCAAAAGCTAAACCTTTACCTTGCAAGTTCATGTTGCAAGAGCTCACACATTTAGCATACTGAGGTTGCATTCCTTTCCAATTCTCACTCAGTTGCAAAATAACCTTCATAAACCCTTCTTTTGTGCAGTGTTGAAGCCAACAAAAAGCATGCATGAATACACACTTCGAAAATCCATCAGAAATAGTAGGTTATGCAATCCAAGCACTTTTACAGGCATACTATTTTAAAAAACACATTTGATTTTCGTATGATTTGGGATGCACTAATTCTCATCTTGCACATGGTTGGACAGTTTGCAAATTGGGACGCACGCAACTAGTTTCTCAAAGATAGCCGCCATGTAGATATGGATTCTGGGTAGTGCAAAGGAAATCAGCTTGGCGTAAAATGAAAAGACGACTTACAATGTCAATCATGTACACACACATGTGCGCGCTCAGATGCATGAATGAGTTGATCCGGATGGTTACACTCATGCATTTCCTCTGTTAAGCAGTGGCCCCTTGAATAGCTCAGGTAGAATCCAATGAGCAGTAAATGATTGAGACATTAGAGCTGCCTTTCTTTCACACTCACTTGTTAGTGTCCACTGAAACAGATTAAATTACTCTAAACCTGCTTTTAACTCCACTGCAAACAGGAGGTGAAAGGGAAAAGACAACTGCTGTTTAGAATGTGTTGTTAAAGTCACCATGAAATCAAAATTGACCGTTCTTATTTTTTTATGGAATATTGGAGTATTTATTATAAATAATTTATCTGTGCACATTATTATTATTTTTTATATTATTCATACGCCCTCAATCTTTAATCATAATAACTTCCCTCCCTCTTGCATCTTCCCTCCCTCTTGCATCTGCAAATTCCCGCCCTACATTTTTTTCTGGTTCAAGAAGCCATTTTACTCAGATATACGTCACAATAGGGAAGAAAAGACTATCACAACTTCTGTTTTTCTGACTTTAATTTATCAATCACTAAAGGCTTTATTTTACTGATCTGAGCGCATGGTCTATAGCGCATGGAGCAGGTGCACTTAGGGCGAATCCAATTTTGCTAGTTTAACAACGGAAAAAATGATCGGAGCACCAGGCACATGGTCTAAAAGGGTTGTCCCTAGTCTCTTAATGAGTCATGGGTGTGTTTTGGGCGTAACGTGCAATAAACCAATCAGAGACTCATCTCCCATTCCCTTTAAAAGCCAGTTGCGCTTACACCATGGTGGACTGCGCGTGGAAAGACTGAACACTTCTCCAGAGAGGAATCTTTTTATTTGTAATATTTAAAAATGTTTGTGTGCTGCTGCGCGTTCCTGTGTGTAATAAGCAGAGTGTACGTGCGTTGTGCACTCGCCTATAAGCGCATATTACAAACACGCCCTTTATATAACATAAAAATATTGTGTAATTGACTTTAGACCAGGTTTCAGTTGGTCAATGGCGCAGTCGTTTTCAGTTGCCTCAAAATAGCAATGCGCATACAATGCGCCTGAACACATCTTGTTTTCAGACCAACACGCCCATTGGCGCACAAATGGGCGCAAATGCATTTAAAGCTACACTATGTAACTTTTCCGTCCACTAGAGGTCGCCTGTTCAAAACAAAAGCGTAGTTTGATGACGCTACGTTTGAGCATAGTGGTAACGCAGCTCTGTTTATCATTTTAGATATATCTGAGTGTGTTGAAAAGGATGTCCGCTCGGCTGCTGCTATGACACTTGTTCACATTGCAGTGAGAGTAAAACGTTTCTGCAAAATAAAACCAGAAACCGAGGGGAACGCAGATATGATGCAATCGACAGGCGACTCCCTCACACGTCCCGGTTCCTTGGTTAAAATAGCAATTTCTCACGATTTACAAATAGTTTGGAACATTTGGGATATTCTAAGTACTCAACTGAACAAAATGTATAACTCTGGCCTAGTGGTTTTTGGATATTTTACTGCAAAAAATATTACATAGTTCACCTTTAAACAACATGGTGCTGCATGGTCCTGAAAATGATAACTGCATCAGGCTGAAACTAGCAAAAAACACTTGCATTGCGCAGGGTGTATGATAGGGCCCTTATTACTCAAAATCTCTAGTACTTCTATTAAATAAAATTAAAGCAAGATTAATTTATATTTAGCATTTTCTATATACAGTTCCTTAACGGATAGTTTACCAAAAATGAAAATTCTGCCACGTCATTTCAACGTTTCATGAATTTCTTGTCTTCTGCAAAACACAAAAGATGATTGTGGCGGAGGGGGCGTGGTTTTGCAAGGTCTGTAGCGGGAGAGAGAGAGCGGAGCCAAGCGGTCGGTAAGTAGGTCAAGTGCAGATGAATAACACCTGTCTCTGATTGCAGTAATTGGCGTGGAGAGACTGCAGATAAGCCGCAGCGGGGAGAGAGATGAGAGAGAGAGACCGGGACTGGGACTGCAAACGCCTGCCTACCACTGCCAGAGTATTGAGAAAGATATTGAGCCTGAGAGCAACGTTGTCTGTTGTTATTGAAAGTTTTGAGTTTGAACGCCCTCGTGCGTGTTACAGTTTTGAGGATAGTGAGATCAATAAAAGAGTGCAGTCCCAGTTACGCCGACCCCGTCTTCTTCCTTCCCTCACCTACACGAACCAAACACTACACTGGTGCCGAAACCCGGGAAGGGAGAAGTGCAGCCGCTATGCAGACCCTGCCAAAGACGCCGCTTGCGGACATCATCCAATCGCTCGCCGGTCTTCACCAGGAGACCCATCAAGACCTGCTAGCCGTGAGGGAGGAGCAGCAGAAACGTTTCGAAGCCCTCCTTCAGGCCCAGCATGAAGACTGGGAGCTGTTCCGGAGCTGGATGGACCGGGAGATTCGGGCTGTCCCCCACACCACCACCGACTCGGCCGCCGCCATCCACCTCTCGAAGATGGGTCCGGAGGATGATCCGGAGGCATTCATCGACCTCTTTGAGAGGTCCGCCGAGTCCCGGGGATGGCCCCAGTCGGACTGGCCAATGCGGCTCCTGCCGCTATTATCCGGAGAGGCGCAGGTAACCGCCCACCAACTGACAGTCCAGAATCTCCTGGTCTACGATGACCTGAAGCGCGCTATTCTTCAGCGGGTTGGCCAGAGCCCAGAGCAACAGCGGCAGCGGATCCGGACCCTGACCCTCGGTGAGTCCGGCCAGCCCTTCGGAGCGGCCAGCCCTTTCGTCGGCTGATGGCCGACGGAGGCGACGTCGAGGATGTCATCGATCGTGTGGTGCTGGAGCAGTTCATCCCGGGCCATCCAGCTGGCGGAGGATCACATAGTGGCGTGTCACAGGGTTGGCGAACCCTTGCCATCCGTTTCTCTCTCTCTCTCTCTCTCTCTCTCTCTCTCTCTCTCTCTCTCTCTCTCTCTCTCTCTCTCTCTCTCTCTCTCCATCTGTTGTCCCTTCCCCCTCTCTCCCCAAACATGTCCCCCTTCCCAGGTCACGTGGCGGGATGCTGCCCAGACCGGCGCCGAGGTGGAGGAAGGGGGTTCCGCCCGAGGCCATGGCGGCTCCTAGACCGGCGCCCCAGGGAGGTGGAGTGACGACCAACCCTTACCCCTCCTCATATTCTCCGGGACTCTCTCCACGCCAATACCAGGACCCAATTCCAGCCACTAGAGCGGCGAGGAAGCCTGGGCCGGCTTGCTGGCGCTGTGGGGACCCGGGCCACTTCATCGATCGGTGTCCAGTGATGGAGGTGGGGACACTGATCCGGGTCCCCGACGCTCCGCAAGTCGCCCCCGATCAAGCTGGCCTGTACCAGATACCTGTGAGTATCGAGGGGGGTACTTATCAGGCTTTGGTGGATTCGGTTGTAACCAGACTTCCATCCATCAAAGCCTGATTCAGTCTAAGGTGTTGGATAATAGCCACATGGTTAAGGTGAGGTGTGTGCACGGGGAAGTGGTGAACTATCCGTTGTTGCCCGTGGATATTCAATTTCGGGGACAAATGCATAGTGTTGAGGTTGCAGTTAACCCGCACCTCCGGCATCCGTTTGTTTTGGGGACCTATTGGCCAACGTTTAATAAATTGTTGGGGCATTCATGTGCGGATGTTTCTTGGGGAAAATGTGTAAAGGGGAAAGAGACAGTTGCTCAGCTGGGAGAGGTGGATTTGGGACCTCCAGGAGCCGTTCCAGGGGAACAGAGCAGTCTGGAGATGCCCGTTCTCACAGACCGCGATGACTTTCCCCTGGAACAGTCCCGGGATGAGTCGCTTAAAAAAAGAGATTCTCACCGATCAGGGCACGGCGTTTATGTCACGGACGATCCGCGAACTGTATAAATTGTTGGGTGTTAAATCGATTCGCACCAGCGTCTATCACCCACAAACAGACGGGCTGGTGGAATGTTTTAATCGCACGTTGAAATCCATGATTCGTAAGTTCGTTCACGAGGACGCCAAGAATTGGGATAAATGGCTAGAACCTCTGTTGTTCGCTGTCCGCGAGGTCCCCCAAGCCTCCACGCTGTTTTCCCCCTTCGAGCTTCTCTATGGACGCCAGCCTCGGGGGGTGTTGGATGTCCTTAGAGAGGCTTGGGAGAACGGACCTTCCGCGAGTAAGAATGAAATTCAGTATGTCCTGGACCTGAGAACAAAACTCCACACTTTGGGGTGGCTGTCAATGGAGAATTTGTTACAGGCTCAGGACAAACAGAGACCGCTATAGAACAGAGGCGCTAGACTTCGTCAATTCACTCCAGGAGATAAGGTGCTTGTATTACTCCCTACGTCGAGCTCGAAATTACTCGCAAAGTGGCAAGGACCCTTTGAGGTCACACGGCGAGTAAGCGATCTCAAATATGAGGTGGTTCGATCAGATAGGGACGGGGGACGTCAAATTTACAACCTGCTAAAGAAGTGGTCTGAGGCGGAGTCAGTGATGCTCGCGACGGTGGTGAGCGGAGAGGAGGATCTCGGGCCAGAGGCGGTTCAAAAACCTCAATCTCTTGCTCTGGCCCTGGGGGGTGACCACCTCTCGCCCTCGCAGCTCACTGACATAAAACATTTACAAGCGGAGTTCGCTGACGTGTTCTCGCCCCTACCTGGTCGCACCGATCTCATCCAGCACCACGTTGACACTGAGCCGGGAGTTGTAGTTCGCAGCCAGCCGTACCACTTGCCTGAACATAAGAAAAAAGTGGTTCAAGAAGAATTAGAGGCTATGCTCAACATGGGTGTGATAGAAGAGTCCAACAATGACTGGGCGAGCCCGATAGTTTTAGTGCCTAAACCTGACGGCTCGGTCCGTTTCTGCGTGGATTATCTTAAGGTGAATGCGGTGTCGAAATTTGATGCTTATCCAATGCCGAGGATTGACGAATTGCTTGATCGGCTAGGGACTACTCGTTTTTATTCGACACTGTACTTGACTAAGGGTTATTGGCAGATCCCCTTGTCTCCAATGTCTAAAAAAAAAAATGCTTTCACCATGCCGTTTGGATTACACCAATTTGTCACCCTTCCTTTCAGCTTGTTCGGGGCTCCTGCAACCTTCCAGCGTCTGATGGACAGAATTCTCCGGCCGCATGCTGCATATGCTGCTGCCTATCTGGATGATATCATCATCTACAGTGCAGACTGGCAGCGTCATATGCAGTCATATGCACTTGCGAGCTGTCCTGAAGTCGCTGAGAAGGGCGGGGCTTACCACCAATCCGAAGAAGTGTGCAATTGGGCGGGTGGAAGTAAAGTATCTGGGCTTCCATTTGGGTCATGGTCAGGTGCATCCCCTAATTGACAAGACCGCAGCTGTTGCGGCCTGTCCGAGACCCAATACCAAAATGGAGGTTAGACAGTTCCTGGGGCTAGCGGGATATTACAGGAGGTTTTTGCCTAATTATTCGGACCTCGCTAGCCCGCTGACTGACCTACCTAAAAAAGAAGTACCAGATATGGTTCAGTGGATGGAGCGATGCCAGCAGGCTTTTACTCAGATGAAGGCTGCTCTGTGTGGTGGACCGCTCTTGCAAGCTCCTAACTTTTCTCTCCCTTTTGGCTCCCCGGCCTGAGTCGGGCGGTGGGGGTATGTGGCGGAGGGGGCGTGGTTTTGCGAGGTCTGTAGCGGGAGAGAGAGAGCGGAGCTGAGCGGTCGGTAAGTAGGTCAAGTGCAGATGAATAACACCTGTCTCTGATTGCAGTAATTGGCGTGAAGAGACTGCATATAAGCCGCAGCGGAGAGAGAGATGAGAGAGAGAGACTGGGACTGGGACTGCAAACGCCTGCCTACCACTGCCAGAGTATTGAAAAAGATATTGAGCCTGAGAGCAACGTTGTCTGTTGTTATTGAAAGTTTTGAGTTTGAACGCCCTCGTGCGTGTTACAGTTTTGAGGATAGTGAGATCAATAAAAGAGTGCAGTCCCAGTTACGCCAACCCGTCTTCTTCCTTCCCTCACCTACACGAACCAAACACTACAATGATCATTTAAAAAAAGTGAAACGTTTTTTTATTCATTCAGTGAATGTCAATGGGGCCAAACAAATGTTGTTTTGGACCTCACTGACTTTCAATATACAGACAAAAAAAAAAAAATCTAAATATTATTTTCTTATGTTCCACAGAAGAAGAAAAAATTTAATTGAAACAACATAAGGTTTTGAGTAAATAATGACAGAATGCTTATTTTGGGTAATCTTTCCCTTTAAGGTAGTAATGTTTAAGTAAACTTGATCATTTATACCAATATACCATCAATTTCAAAGGCTGTCATTTCAGGACCTTCAACAAAACCCTTCACTGGGACACTTACATTCAAAGCTAAATTTGCTGTTAATTAAGTCAAATATTATATTATTGTCCAATCTGCCGATCTCTAAAACCAATATGTTTTTAATAATTTATATTCTGGTTGCTTGTGATTAGCTTAATATTAGCTGGATGGTAATAAAATCGATGATGATTTACTAAAATTTCAAATATGTTGCCACAGTTAAACATTATAACCTCCCACAGTATTATTTACGATGAATAGTAAGCATTGCAGACATTTCATCTTTGTTCACGTTATGGTTTGACACTCTTGAATTTTCCTAAAAAGTATTTGATATATGTCCCACAAGGTATTTTTGGTACTTGGCGTGATTGCCATGAGAGAGAGAGAGAGAGAGAGAGTGCCATGAGAGAGAGAGAGAGAGAGAGAGAGAGAGAGAGAGAGAGAGAGAGAGAGAGAGAGAGACAGATGTATTGTTGGAGTGAAGCACAGGCACTTAAGTTGTTTGATGCGCTGTAAGTGTGTAAGTGAAGCACCGAGGGCTAAAGCTGTTTTTTGATGTGTATAAATTGCACCTCTTTGAAGTTGCTGCTGGTTTTTGAATCCCGTTTGATAAGCTTGTCAGTCGCCTCATCTGCAGTAATTACTGTCAGTTCTCGTATCCCAGTAGATGAATAAACTATGCAGACTCTGCCACTGAGATGTCGCACGTAAAAAGAACGTCATTACATTTATCAATGAATCAATTAATCCGCCGTTTAATTTATGAAACACGTTTGGTAATGTTAATTCCCTCAGAATCAAAGTAGGTACTTGGCTTTCGAACAAGCTTTAATTTGATTGCTGTGTATCTGAAATCCAAAAGCAAACCCAGCCTGGACCAGCTAAATTGCCATTGGTCAGAAATAAAGAACAAAGGTCTAGATAAGAATTGTTGCAGCCTTAATTTGCTGAATTCAGGTTGGATTGATGTAGTCACCCCTTTGCTGCATATTGTCGGATAAATGATGTTGCCATATGACTTAAACAATGCCTAAGTGCATTCAAAACAGTTATTTTGGCAATTGGGTGATGATTGGATGCTGCTTTGATTCGATCCAAGGTCCTCAGATGGGCCTGAATCTGATAAATTAAACATATCCCTAAAACACATATTAGCTCAATTATATACAGTTGCAATAATGCTAAATGTAACATCCATTAGCATAAAAAGCTGCATATCTCTTTCAAGAACAAACGGCGTACACTAATGGTGTTTAAAATGCAAATGTCTCAAATTTACTGCTATTTGAGGTATCAATTATCATTTGGTATATTGATGCATAACATATACCCGAGTTGTCAATGATGACTTAATGGCATTAAAACATGCATCTTTGTTAATCAATGCTTTTAACAATGAAAACAGTCAACTAAACTAAGACATTTTAGGAAATGCATTTTAATGCATGCATGATCTGACCACATTACTGCAAACTTCATTTTTCAGTTGTTTTTTTTCCACATACATACATACATACATTACCATTCAAAAGTTTGGATGCAGGAATATTTTTAACCTCTTATGCGCAGAGGCTGCATTTATTTGGTCAAAAATACCGTAATATTGTTAAATATTATTAATTTCCATTGTAAAATCTTTTTGGAATCTAATTTACTCCTTTTCAGCAGCCATTGCTCCCCCCAAAAACTTTTGTTTCATTTAATGCATCCTTGCTAAATAAAAGTATCAATTTCTTTAAATAAAAAATCTTGATCCCAAACCTTTAAATAGCAGTGTATCATATTATATTAGTCTATAGATTTTGACAACTATATATTGTATTATTATATAACTATATATAACATAGATTTTAATAATATGCATTATATTTAATAGATGCATAATATGCATTGTGTGAATACGTAGACTAATCATAGTGCAGTTTGAAGCCTACTATCAATCAAACAAGATCTTTATGTATCATTTAATAAATAAAAAACAATTGTCATTTTGCTTTTTAAATCTGAAATGGCAATGTATTAAATGTGTGTGTGTGTGTGTTTGTGCAGTTCATATGTCTTCTACTGATAGACAGTGACAGCTATTGATTTCAGAGCACAGAAGGTGAACTCATTGAGATCTTATTGAGATCATTTAAAGGAACACTCCACTTTTTTTTAAACTCCCCTAGAGTTAAACAGTTGAGTTTTACCGTTTTTGAATCCATTCAAGCGATCTCTGGGTCTGACGGTAGCACTTTTAGCATAGCTTAGCATAGATCATTGAATCTGATTGGACCGTTAGCATCTCACTCAAAAAAATATCTTTATCATATCTTTAAGATCAGATATGACAATACTGCAGATGCAGTATTATAATGGCTGCTAGCTGGTAACATACACTGAAATGCACACGCTTTTCTTAATCTAAAGATACTCTGATATAGGGTTTTCAAACTGGGGTCCTGGGACCCCCAGGGGGCCGCAAAAGAGTGATGGGGGTCCGTGGAGTCTAGAGAAAAAAAGTTAATAAAAAAGTTAATAATAAAATTTGGTGTTTATAATAGACAGATGCCTTTTAAATTTTAGGATGGGGTCCCTCACACGAGGATGATCATATTTATTATTGTATAAACATAAATGTCAACTTTTACTTTACTCTATATTCCACGGACATAAACTTACTGTCGCTCTTTAAAAAACAACAAAAACAAACAAACCTTGTCTTAAGTCTGTTATACTGTCTAAAGTAATTTCCTATGTATTAATTTATGCACAAGCACACCCTCATAAACTTGGATGCTTCAGATCAATGAGCTCTAGTGAACGTCATACATGCTCCTGCCAATCAATCATCATGAGCGACAGCTGTGAGCTTTCTCTGTTCCCGCGTTATCCACCATCCCCGGGTTTAAAGTCTAGTGTCAGACTGAATATGAGACTCTAATGGAAAGAGAACAGAAAGATATAGTAAATCTAACAGCATCTCCCTCCTATCTCCTTTTCAATCTGACTTTACATTCAGCTGACCTTGACAATGCTCTCTCTCTGTAAAGTGGAATGAGATTGCCCGGGCCTCTGGTATCCAGGCCAATCAGCAGGGGGCTAAACATCCCTGCGCCCTCGGAAAAATTCCTGTTTAGCTTCCGATTACAGCGATTCTTGCGTTTTATTCGTAAAGACTCGGTGCTCTGGCAAGCCGAAACGGCGGCCTGGATAACTACCCATTATCCTGTAGTCCCGCTCCACCGGCTCAGCCAATAAAACCCCAATCGCCCCCTAAACAGTGGATGTGTTAGCGTGGATGTGCGTCGCTCCTGCTATAGGCTTTGCATTACAATCCTCAGTTTGTCTGTGAATGTCTTTAGGTATAAAAACGTAATTGATATGATAGAATTGTGTGTGTAATCTAAATGATTGTGGATGGGTGATATAATAGCAATATGATAGCCGCCTTTGCCAGACTAGTGAGCCAAATAATACTGTCACAGTGTCATGTTAGCCCTGGGTAAAATGGGACTCATAAGAGACAGCAATTTCCTTCCACTCTCCTCCAATGTCACTATAAAATCAATTAACCATCACGACTGACCTTTCTCTCTATAAGCTTTTAGATCATCACTCGCACAATGTACAACTGACATTTATATAAAAACGAGAGGGGGAGTAAATAAAGAGATAAAAAAAGGAATGGTAAGACAGTGGGGAATTCAGTGAGCAGTTGCATGCTGTATTTCAGCACCAAAACTGTAGTTTAAACGGGCGCCAAATATGCAAATACATCCTCCTTTTTATGCAAATTTGCCTCATTATTGATTACAATTAACATTATGGTTTTACCACCTGCTTTTTTAACAGAATGGAAGCGCTTAGACCCGCAATTTGCAATTTTGAGGCTAAATTTGCATCATTCCCTGAAATAAGCAAATAAATAATCAGTGGCACAATTCATTTATCACCACTTCTGTGATTTATGATTCTTAACCTTCATTATTTTCTCATTCTGAAGCGGAAATATTATTAATATTATACAAGTCAACGTGTAAACGTTACATCCTTTTGATTTTCCCGGCAAAATTCATCCATTCTTACATATAGCCCATTTAAGGCAGGATGAAGTGAAGTGATTTGACAGGGAAAAATACTCTGAAACCCCTTCAGATATACAGTAATGCTTCCTGTGTATGTAGTTGCTGAACGGGTTTGCGCTGTGTTTTCTTTCACACACACATAATTATTGAGGATAATGCAAAAGAAATTAACGCTGTCTAATGATCATTTCCCATCTGTTGCATCAGTATGTTAGAAATAGGTGCGAGGTGAGCGCATGTTGTGAACCCACTGCCAAACTAATATGTTGACTTTATAATGCTTATGCAATTCAGTACATTCTTTTTAATAATGTCTGGTTTCTGAATCTATTATTTCAGACAAAAAACAACCACTAAATTGTGTCCCACAAAGAAATAAAATAGAACGAGTAAATGAAGTATCAAGCAAATTATGGCAGAATTTGAATGAATGTAAATTTGCATTCAATTTTAGCGCTGACTAAAGTAATGGAAACCTATGAGGCAACTACAAGGTTCAAATGATATTACATTTAATAAAGCTGTAAGAGATTAGAAGGAATTTACTGATAATGACCTTTTATAAACATTAGACTGAACTGCCCAACAAATAAAATCCCAATATCAATTGCAATCTGATATATTGATATATTCACACACTCCTGAACATTAAATCACTGTGACAGACACCATCTGAAAGACATATGCTTGAGTCCACGCATACACAGCAGTTTCACATGTTGGACGTGGGACACAGAGATTTGTATGGTCACAAAGAAAACAGGTGAGAGTCTCCAAAAGTGATAATTCCCATGCACCTCCTGACCCGGGAGAAACCATCACCCTGCTGAGTGTGTTTGTGTTTGGTGTGGAATATGAGAAATTCATCCCAAAATACTGACAATTCACTCCACTTTGACTAAATCTCAGCTGCCAAACTGACATATAGTCTTTTCGGTACAACGTCATTTATTAAATATCTCCTATCTCAATATTTCTTTCTGCTTCTCAACATGCGTATGTCCAATATATCTCTCTTAAGTCATGAATTTTGGACATGTTCCCATGGAACACCAACTTTTTTGGACATATGGTAATACCATGTATTCTTTGATGTATGTAAATATGGTAGCCATTCACAGTATATATTAGCATGTACCATAGTACTGCCAGTGGGGTTTATCAATTTATACATCCAATTATCTGTCCATTGATCCATCCATTCATCATCCTGTCCAATTTATGAGCCTTTGAACATTTTCAATATAATCAAAACTAAGATATTGAAATTGTTATAACTGCACTTCACTCTTGAGGTGCGGCATGTATTCCTCAAAATTAATGAATTTGGCTTCAGTAAATTGAGTGTTCGGCTTGAAATTGAGTTGAACCAAAGGTTATTATGGGAGAAGAAAAGACCAAATGAACAGGCCTGGGCATGTTCTACAGGTTAAAATGCATGACATCATTCTTCCATTAACGTCTCCATATTGGTACAACATCTTTGAATGAGGAGCACACATCCCACATTTTACAACATAATTGTCTCTTTACAAAGCTACAAAGAGAATAAATGAGTTCTGTTATCAAAAAAATGCGGTTGTAGCAACAGGTCACATTAATGGAGATATTAGGAAGAGAGATAAAAAGTGTCAAGGACAAAACGAGGAATTCTTCACCAGTGAACAGCATAAAAATACATAATATCACCTTTTTATAGTTTTGGACAACTAACTATAGAACTATACACTAACACTGATCAAAGGTGAAAGTGTGTCATTCATTCAATGGGCCTTTAAATATTATGTATTATTTATATATCATACAAATGACATAATTTTGGGGCACAAACAGATACACTTTTTCCAGAACTAAGTAAACCCAAATAATATACATACCGTAGTCACTCTGTTAATAATTACATTGGCAGAATGGCTGTTAGTATATGGATGTAATCTGTTCTCACATCTAGACAAGATCCAATCAGACTTTCCCACGCTCTTCACTGGGGGAAGATGGGGGTTTCTGTGACCAATTGATCTTCGGCCCTGTCCAACAAATCTAGCACTGATCACCTGAAAACAGGAAACAGGTGGTATCAAGGGTTATGTCTCCGCTCCTGTTCACACCCTCCTGGTGAGGATCACTTTTACACACACACACTGCCAGGCTTCATGCCGACATTTACGACAGGCCCTGTAGTTTGAGGTAAACACATGCTGATGAAAATAAACACATGCTCTCTCCATTAGTCACGTGGACGACAACAACAACACAACAACATTAACCAGTCAGGAAAAGTAAATTACTGTAGATGGACAGAGTAGTTTATAAAAACCTTAAATTTGCAGAGATTAACTTGAAAATTAGTTGATTTATGTGTAATTTTACATAATTTATCAGTTTTCCCACAGTTTAATAAATTGAATACATTGAATTTGATTAATTTTGACTGTAAAATATTGTCTGTTTTTTTATGGTTTATTGCATGTAATTTTGTGAAAAGGTTTTTTACTGTAATTTGATGGAATCCGTCTGGAAACTTTGCTGCCAGAGATTTACAGTTTTTTTTACGGGATTTATTTTTTACAGTGTAGTTGAGTTTTACCGTTTTTTAATCCATTCAGCCCATCTCCAGGTCTGGCGGTAGCACTTTTAGCTTAGCATAGATCATTGAATCTGATTAGACCGTTAGCATCTCACTCAAAAAAATTACCAAAGAGTTTTGATATTTTTCCTATTTATAACGTGATTCTAATGTAGATACATCATGTACTAAGACCGACGGAAAATTAAAAGTGGCGATTTTCTAGGCCGATATGGCTAGGAACTATACTCTCATTCCTGTGTAATGATCAACAAACCATGGGTGTAGCGACGCAATGATATTACGCAGCACCTGAAAATAGTCCCCAGCACGCTCCCTGTGCAAGCAGGTTGTCACGGAAGTTAGCCTATTTTCAGGCGCTGCATAATATCATTTTGCCGCTGCACCCATGGTTTGTTGATTATTACGCCAGAAGGAGAGTATAGTTCCTAGCCATATCGGCCTAGAAATTCGCAACTTTTCATTTTCCGTCCATCTTTGTACACAATGTAACTACAGAAGAGTCAAGTTTTAAATAGGACAAATTTAGAGCGTTTTTGAGCGAGATGCTAACGGTCTAATCAGATTCAATGATCTAAACTAAGCTATGCTAAAAGTGCTACCACCAGACACGGAGATCGGCTGAATTGATTCGAAAAATGGTCAAACTCTGTTTAACTCTAAGGGAGTTGGAAAATGAGCCTATTTTCAAAAATAGTGGAGTGTTCCTTTAATGGTTTAAATACACAATTCAGGTTTTGTAAGGACAAACAGTGAAATAAATAAATAAATATATATATATATATATATATATATATATATATATATATATATATATATATATATATAAATATATATATAAACAGATATTAAAGGAGTAGTTCACTTTATAATGAAAATTAGGCCATGATTCACTCACCCTCAAGCCATCAGTGTATATGACTTTCTGATGAACACAATAAGAGTTATTTATAAATATCCTGACGCTTCCAAGCTTTATAATGGCAGTGACGGGGTCCATTGAGTTTGAAGCTCCAAAAAGTATAAACGTACTCCACAAGGCACCGGGGGTTAATAAAGGCCTTCTGAAGCGAATCGATGGGGTTTTGTAAGGAAAAATATCTATATTTAAAACTTTATAAAGTAAAATATCAAGCTTCAGACCATAAGGTAAGCTGAATACGGAAGGCGGTCTGGAGGAAGCTAGATGTTTTAATTTTAATTATTTCATTTTAAAGTGAACTACTCCTTTAATAGCATTCATAAAATGTGTTTTGTTATGCAGAGTTTTGGAAGTGATGACCCTAGTTATGTCCTGGGGTATCAAAATGTGTGGATGAGTCAAGACGTATACCTGCACTCTTAAATGGTTCCATAAAGAACCTTTGACATCATGGAACCTTTCAAATGCACAAAAGCTTTTTTATATTGGAAAAGGATTGGATTTTTAAAATGTTCTTCTTTGGGAAAACAAAAATGTATTGTGTACATTATATGGCATTGTTGTGAAAACCACTTTTTGGAACCTTTATTTTTAAGTGTGTGTGATTGAGTCAACATCAAACATAAAAATAAGAAATATGTTTATCCTATGAATCTCATTATAGTGCTCTGTTTAATTTGTGATTCTAATGGTAATGGTGGTTTTCCATGTACAATAACTAAGATATAATTTATAAAAAGGCAGTAAGCACATAAATTCAAAAACAAATGTTTGCATATTTACAGTATTAATCTTTATTTTTTACAGAACCACTCACAACGTCAACCTCTAAATTAAGGCCTACTTATAAATAAAAAATAGCAACCTTTACAGCCAATTTCTGTTTAATTGACTAAATATAGTACAGAATACATTTGATCAAAGGAACCTGCGCATTTACAGTATTAGTCATTTTACATAACACATATTTCAAGTTACTTGAATTATAGGAAATACAAGCTTAGTATATAATTTAGTATAAGCAAAAAATATCTACATTAAAAGACAATCTTTATCTGTAGATCTTTATACTGTAACTTTGCAGTTATTATTTTATACATATACAATTGCTTTTTATCCAAAGCAGCCTATAAATTAAGAGTATGGAAGCAGCAACAAGTGCAGTGACAATTTAGTCTAGCACAGGTTTTTTATAGTTAAACAGAGAAATGCTTGTTTTAATGAGTCAAGTGTTCACAAAAAGATGCATCTTTAGCAGTCTATTGAAAATTTTGTGAGTTAGTCAGGTTATTCCACCAGCACGGAACAGTCCAGGTAAAGCTCTGTGAAAGTGATTTTGTGCCTCTTTGGGATGGCAACACAATGCGCCGTTCACCTTCAGAATGCAAGCTTCTGGAGGGTGTATAAATCTGAAGCAGTGAGTTTAGGTGTGGGGTGCAGAGCCAGTTGCTCTGTAAGCAAACATCAGT
This sequence comes from Romanogobio albipinnatus, assembly GCA_023566225.1. Taxonomy (NCBI): domain Eukaryota; kingdom Metazoa; phylum Chordata; class Actinopteri; order Cypriniformes; family Gobionidae; genus Romanogobio; species Romanogobio albipinnatus. The sequence goes on from CM042241.1 coordinate 16,069,750, forward strand.
GCCTTGACTTTGATGGTGACCAAGAGAGCATTACAATAGTCCAATCTGGAAAAAGAGCCTGGATGACAACTTGTGTAGCATGTTCCGATAGGAATGGCCTGATCATCCCAATGCTGTAACAAGGTAAATCTGCAAGATCGGGCAGTTCTAGCAATGTGGTCTGTGAAGTTTTACTGATCAATTATAACACAAAGGATGGGCTGGCTGAAACCACGAGCACATCCGTCTTAGCAAGGTTAAGTTGAAGGTAAAGGTCATCCAGATGAAGGTCAGAAATTTCTATCAAGCAGGCTGAGACGTGAGCAGTTACTGGCTGATCATCCGCCTGGAATGAAGGGTAGAGATGTGTCAGGATAGCAGTGATAGGAAAATCCATGTTTCTGAATGATTCTAGTTACAATTACAACAAAAATACTTTACAAAACAGCTGCATGATAAGATGTAAACAAAGAATTTGTTGAATGAGAAGAACAGTGCACTATTCCACACCTGCATTGCAATACTACTGCTGTAGATCTCCAGTCTTTCCACATGACCTGAAATCACAAAAAATAAACATAAATAAATACAAACAAATAAAAATTACATTCATTCAAAATGCCAGCATATGTTTTACTGAGACAATGCAAAACCTCAACCTACTGTGATCTGGAAGCTGAGCAGGAAAGGCCAGTTATATTTTCGGCTGCCGTGTAGTTTTAACTAAATGAGTTCTTTATAATTAAAGTAAAGTTAATAGTTCCTGTATAACTTAGGCCTATAGTTCATCGATAGTTTATCGTTTCAAAAGATATTGAAATAATGGAGGTAACGCTACTAAGTTACCACATATAAACAACATTTCACACTTTATGGATAGCTAATCTTTCTTGGTTTAAAACAGACGGAAAATTGAAAGACGCCTGCTTATGTGACTTAACACCGTTTGGAAATGCTAACAATAGCTTTTAAACAATACACAACACAAATGTGCAGCCACACGATATAAATATAATAGAATGAGATTCTTACCTTAGCCAGTGATCGGTTGGTGTGATGTCCGCTGACTCTGCTCGTCAAAGGTCGCTGTAGTTGACGAAACATTCTCGTTGAAATGGTGCGTTATTTTCCCTCACGATTGCTTTACACCGCAGTTAATCTCACGATCCACTTCACGGGCGTAACGTTTATTTTAGACTAAAATAAATTAAAATCTCCCGCCCTAACATCGCTGTACCTCTGGCTCCGCGAACTGTGATTGGCCTGACTACCGGAAAATTAACCGGCGGCAAATTTGAATCTGCGCATTTGCAACTCGATTAGGAAAAACATAAAATGTACATGAATAATAGATGTGGTTAGGAAATTTAGGGGAGAATTAGTCTGTGCAAAAAATTATCAAAATGAGCATCTTTTTGCGAGACAGTAGTAAAATAAACAATATATAAATGTATAGTAGGCCTACACTTAAGCTTATAGCCTAGGCTACTATATGTCCAAATACTATTATTTTGCCCAAAAAAAAAAATCACTTTAACCAACACATTATCTTAAATGGGAAGAAAAACATGTTGAATGACTGCTGATTTCTGTAATTATACATTTGTTTCCTTTTTTCTATTTTTTCAGAAAAAATCTGTAAAATATGAATACAAATTGTATGTAAAATTACACATTATTCTGTAAAAATACAGAAAATGTCCTCTTAAAAACAGAAATTTGATATAATACCAAAATACAAGTAATTCCCTGTAAATTGAATAGTCAAAATTTAAATTACAGCAAATATCTGTAAAGCAACAGGCCTTTCATTGTATAATGACAAAACGGGAAAATTCTGTAAAATAAATACAGACCATTACCTGTAAAATTACATTAATTTTTTTACAGTGTAGGGGAGTTGGAAAATGAGCCTATTTTCAAAAAAAGTGGAGTGCTCCTTTAAGGTATATAGCTACTGAAAAGAATATTAAGCGCATCTAAAACCGCTTACATTGGATAAAAGTGTCCACTAAACGCATAAATGCGAATCACAGAATAATATAAACAATCATTCTTGAATAAGTTAATAAAAATGCATTTTTCATATAAAGCAGAATTTCTGATCTCATATCTTCTACAAGTTGGACTGTGGATCAAAATATAGATCAATTTTGTGCCATGCACGCTGTTATCTTTATGGGACCATGTCACAGAACACTAAAATAGCAGCTGGCGACTAAAAAGAATACATTCAGAGATACCAGTGGATAAAGTAAGACCAGTAAACTAATGTCATCTAGTAAGCATTCAGCACAAGAGCAAACCAATTACGCTGCCCCTGAAGAAAATGTGACAGACAATGCATTGAGGCATGACATAATCAATTATTGTTAGCATAGAAATAGCAGATATAAAAAAAAAGATCACGAGGAAAGATATTTGTCATGCATGACACATTTGCAGTGATTCTTTAGTCACGGTGTGCAACTTACATAAGCAGTTCATGACAGCAGTGAATGGGAATGTCCATATTACTGTTTGACAGATAAAACAATCTGAAATTAAATGGGTCATTTTCAAGAGATAAATCTCTTGGATTATGCATTTTTGAAATATCAGTGATGACATTCATATGGACCACAATAACCTCATTACAACGGAAAATCACATATTGAAAAGCTGATCTTGTAGTTAGGATAAAAACAGCAATTTAAGTATTAACCAGATTACAGATGCCCAGTTCTATAGCTATCGGTTTGACTAGTTTTGATGTGATTAGATTTCTATAAATTATATAGAAGCATACTTAAATAGTTTTTCCATCTCATAACTTGACTTACTCCCACACAGGTCTGCATGCAAGTAGAATGTGAATTTAAGGAAGCAGAATTAACCCTTTCAAAACATTTGAGAGGCTGTGGTTGAAATACAATCATGCATAACATTATGACCACCTTCCTAATATTGTGTTGGTCCCCCTTATTAAGGAACAGTCGGCCAAGGCTCATTGATGCACGTGGGGAGCGAAGACTGGCCCATGTGGTCTGATCAAGACAGACAGACAAGATACTGTAGCTCAAATTGCTCAAGAAGTTAATGCTGGTTTTGACAGAAAGGTGTCCAAATACAAAGTGCATTGCAGTTTGTTATATATGGGGCTGCATAGTCACAGACCAGTTAATATTCTGCTGGGAAACCTTGGGTCCTGCCATCCATGTGGATGTTAATTTTACACGTACCACATACCTAAGCATTGATGCAGACCATGTACATCCTTTCATGGAAACAGTATTCCCTGGTGGCTGCGGCCTCTTTCAGCAGATAATGCGCCCAGCCACAAAGCAAAAATGGTCCAGGAATGGTTTGAGGAGCACAACAACGAGTTTGAGGTGTTGACTTGGCCTCCAAATTCCCCAGATCTCAATCCAATCGAGCATCTGTGGGATGTGCTGAACAAACAAGTTTGATCCATGGAGGCCCCACCTCGCAAGTCAAGTCAACTTTATTTATATAGCGCTTTTAACAATGTAGATTGTTTCAAAGCAGCTTTACAGTGTTAAACAGCAAAAATAATGCAGCCTAATTTTATTCAGCTGTATAGCCATTTGATGTCATCAGTTCATTTCAATTTCCATACGGTGACAGTGTGGGCTTTAGATCAATAATTAGATCAGTAATTTAGTTTACATGGTTAAATTAGTTTATTAATTAGATTTATTTCGATGTTTAGTTGAAAAATATAGTGTCCCCAACTGAGCACGCCAAGCCAGAGGCAACAGTGGCAAGGAAACCAAAACCCCATTAGGTGACCTAATGGAGAAAAATAAACCTTGGGAGAAACCAGGCTCAGTCGGGGTGCCAGTTCTCCTCTGGCCAATTTACAAACAACGTATTATTATTATTATTCTGGCTGCTTTACAGGTCAGAGGTCATAATAGATCGGAATATTCGAAGGACCGGAGGCAACACGCTGGAGACGGGTTTATTGAGGATGATGTTGATTAAATAATTATTAAAGTGCAATATTCGAATGATCGGAGGCAACACGCTGGAGACGGGTTTATTGCGGATGACATATCGATTTAAGTATTATTTAATGGTAATATTCGAACAATCTGAGTCATCACACTGGTGACGGGTTTATTTAGATGCCGTGTCGATGAGGCAGTTGCAGGGGGAGGATAATTGACACGGTCTCTGCAGACACTTTGGGGTCCTGTGTTGGTCTTCTCTGGTCCACCATCTGATTAGGATACGGCCCGGATCTGGCTGACTGCAGTAAACCTCGGGATAAAACAGAGAGAATATCATTAGCGTAGATGCCATTCTTCTGATGATGTAACGAGTACATCAGGTGTTATGGGAAGTGTTCCCGGTTCCGGCTGACCTAGTTAATGCAGCCTAACAATCAATTAATTGATAAAGTGTTTTATGTGTATGCCACAGTAAAGAGATGTGTTTTTAGTCTAGATTTAAACTGACAGAGTGTGTCTGCTTCCCGAACAGTGCTAGGAAGACTGTTCCAGAGTTTAGGAGCTAAATAGGAAAAGGATCGACCGCCTGCAGTTGATTTGGATATTCTCGGTATTAACAACTGGCCAGAATTTAGAGATCGCAGTAGACGTGATGGAGTATAATATGTTAAGAGCTCGCTCAAGTATTGGGGAGCTAAACCATTTAGTGCTTTGTAAGTAATAAGCAAGATTTTAAAATGTATGCGATGTTTAATAGGTAGCCAGTGCAATGTTGACAGAACTGGGCTAATATGGTCATACTTCCTGGTTCTAGTAAGTACTCGAGCTGCTGCGTTTTGGACCAGCTGGAGTTTATTTATTAAGCGAGCAGGGCAACCACCCAATAGAGCATTACAATAATCTAACCTTGAGGTCATGAACGCATGAACTAACTGTTCAGCATTTTGCATTGAGAGCATGTGCCGTAATTTTGATATATTTTTAAGATGGTAGAAAGCAGTTTTACAGATGCTAGAAACGTGGCTTTCAAACGAAAGATTGGTATCAAAGAGCACACCCAGGTTCCTCACTGACGACGAAGACTTGACAGAGCAGCCATCAAGTGTTAGACAGTATTCTAGGTTACTACTTGTGGAGCTTTTTTGTCCAATAATTAAAAATTCAGTTTTTTCTGAATTGAGTTGCAGGAAATTACCAGTCATCCAATGTTTTATGGCGGCTATGCATTCCGTTAATCTTGTGAATTGGTACATTTCTTCAGGGCGTGAAGAAATATAGAGCTGACTTACAGGACTTAAAGGATCTGCTGCTAACATCTTGGTGCTGATGCAGCACACCTTCAGGTTCTAGAGGAGTCCATGCCTCAACAGGTCAGGGCAGTTTTGCCAGCAAAAGGGGGACCAACACAATATTAGGACATAGGTCATAATGTTATGCCTGATTGGTATGTCTACACACACACACACACACACACACACACACACACACACACACACACACACACACACACACACACACACACACACACACACACACACACACACACATATATATTTGACATTTGAAATTGATTTTTAAATATTTTCTTGTGAAAGAACAGTTAATTTCCCAGAAAATCCTTGAAATCCAAATTATCATTCAAAAAGTAATTATTAATCAGGTCTGACTGGTGTTTCTATTGATCAATCAGAAGATCTTAACTCTCTGAATGAGGTCCAGTGGGTTTGGGGTGTTTGGGGTGTGTGGGGTCTGGGGGGTGTAGAGGGGTGTTCAGGCTTGGCTGGTAAAACACAGTAGCAGGTGAGCTGGGACGATGTGGCAAGGTGGCCCCTGGTCTGAGTGATATCCCAGAGTGCACTGTAAATCTCTGCCTGCCGTTTTACTGCTGCACCGGGGCGGCTCGCCGCTAAATCACCGGCTATGAAGCGATGACGGGAAGAATGACTGTTTTCATAACCTCGCTCGGCTGTCAGTGATACGAACACACACACCACATACACATTCCCCTTCTCTTGTCCTGATGTAAACACACTTTTCCTTTCAAGACTTTCATAAAAACAGCTGAAGACAAGTAGAAGAGAATAAAAGCTTCAAAGAAAAGCTGCTTAATATCACAAAAGTTTAAGTATAGAGTATATTACTTTTTTTAACTAAACAAAAGTCTGATACATCCACTGTGATTAATACGACATGGTATCATAATAATATGATTGTTTTTTGGATATATACCATGGTCATACTTTGGCTTTTAAGATATTCCATGCTAATATACCATGGTATTTTTGAAGTACCTTGGAGTGCTACATGACACAGCATATGAATATGGTAATCATTCAGCAACATGGTAGAACTATCAAAGTACAATGGTATTACCATCTGCATCTGATACCAAGACTGTACCATGGTAATGCTAAAGTACTTTTTTTGTAAGGATATCTCTGTTCTCACACTTTAAATCTGTCAGGTGGTGCAGAAGATGGTCTGCTGGAGAGACTAAAGTCATATTTTGTACACCACCCAAGGGTACATGATACCACTGTCTTTTTGTGGGAACAGGAAAAAGTAGTACCTACCTAAATTTCTTTAGAGACCCGTACTGTGCTTTGGACCATGAATTCTCTGCAAACAGCTGGTGGCTGAAAATGATTCACCTTCAGATGAATAAATCAAACTTAGTAACTCAGACCTAAAAGTCAGCATGAAGCGGAAGCTGTGACCGAGATTACAAAACCACTACAGAAAAATAGGGTGGGATTTGATTTTATCCATCGGTTGTTGATTGGGTTTTCACAAAGTGAGCGTTGCATACGGCAATGGAGGGAGAATGTGGTTAACTTTATTTTTGGCCAATACCAACAACACTTGTGTCATCAAGGGGTCAGAACAAACAAAATATGGAGCTAAAAATGTATACTGGCCTTCTTTTGTTTGTTCTGACCCCTTGACGTCACCATTTTTGGCACCTTGTTTATCGTGTGAAGTTGCACCAGAACATTTACACAACATTTCAGAATGTGCTTAACTTAAAGGTAGTAGGGTAGGGTAATTTTCAGAGTGGCTAGCAATAGCAAGCTAGCTTTGAAAGCATGATATCCCACCCTCCCTTCAGAGCGCTCTCCAAAGCAACACCTCCTTCGAGACACATGAACGCACACAGCAGAGTTTGCAAACCGTCAAACTTAAACTATGTTAAACTACCTCATGTCTCAAAGCACAAAACACAATAATGAACACACAACTTAAAAAGCACTGACATGTACCACCTGACCTCTGCAGATTCATTTCAGCGTAGATAGTGTTGCCATTGAAACGCATAAATGCGAGTCACGATAATATCGTCACAGGTTTCCACCCCTTCCAAATTACAGTAGATATGGAGAGTGAACAGAGTGTAAGTTTGTTGATTTGGGTCAGGAGGAACTGTAAAAGGTGGCTGGTGTTTTGGTTATGGTGCTTGTGACTGATGTCTGTCTAACACCGAGTGCGAGAGGCGCGATGCGACGCGACAAAAGACAATATAACCCATTTTAATCATTGATGTTGTCTACACTGGATGTGGCGCAACGCTGCACGACAAATCCCCAACAGTAAACTGATGGCTCGTTCTATTTATGACATACCGCAAGCACCAATGTTCACTTCTCATAGGAAGGACAAATGGATTTGCAATGGTCGTTTTGTAGACACGTTGTAACTCTGCATAACATGAAACGCACTGATGACGAATGATGTCTGCATGAAGGTTCGAAAATACATACATTGTCAGGCAGGTAGGACATTGTACCATTGTATTTGGACCGAACGCAATGATTGGACAAACATTTTATTGTCCTACTCCTTCCACAGATGAGATGTATACAAATAAATACATTTAGACCACTTAACTTAGTGATTGCTAGGATGTGAAGAGACTTTCAAACAGTATAACAAAAGAATGTTTCAGGAACATATTGCCTACCCTGCCTTTAACTGCAGCATGGCTTCGCATCTGTCATAAAAGTCAAGTGAGCATATGACAGGAGGAGCAGGTTACAACATTTTGATAAAAGATTATGAATAAAAAAGGAAAATAATAAAAGTTTGCACTTTATTTTGATGGTCCACGTTAGACATTCTACAAACTATAAGTAACTGCAACTACATGTAAACTAAATCACATTAGAGTATTAGTAGACTGTAGTAGACTTATAGGTTAGGTGTTAGGGTTCGGGTTAGTAGAATACGTTGACATTTAGTTGCAAAATTACTTATAGTCAGTAGAATGTCTGTTGGGGAGCATCAAAATAAAGTGTTATCAAAAAAATAATAGAATACATTTATTGATTTCACAATAAGACCGTAACATGCATTAAGGTAGTAAAATGGGCCCATTTTGATTCTGTGACAACTTTAATTAATCAATTTTCCTGAATTTACTACTTTTTTTAAAGGCGCACTAAGACTTTTTCAACATTAAAAGTCTTACACCACAAGAAATAAACGAAATATGTTGATAATGAACAAAATAATAATAAGAGTGGTCTACCTTCATGCGGAGATCACATGACCAGCTTAATATTCAACAACACCCCAATTATTAGACACTTTTTGCTGAATAACTTAACTGCCAGCAAATATGCATGCAAAAATTACATTGGCAAATAAAACCATTTTTTTCTGCATGATACTGCATCTACGCCATCACTGTCAGTATGAAGTCCTTATATCAATAGTTCAGTAAAACAGGCAGAGAAACATAACATAAATGACAGAAACTTGAATGAAAAACTTGGCATCAGGGTTTACAGGGTCATTTGTCATTTGTGTATTATCAGTGTATGCAGATGAAATCTAATTTTTTTTTTAGCAATGTATAAATTTATGTAGTGCACTTTTAAATAATAATTAGTTATTAATCAGCACAACAAATATTTAAATATTGACTGTGTGCCATGTAATTCCACAATTTAGCCCTCCCTCTGTCCCATGTTCTCTTTCTGGTCACCTGGAAATGCTCTCCTGATCCACTGTTTACCGGAGCAGCAGGAATCACCATTATCCACCACGGATCACAAAGAAAGGCCTACAAACTCCGGATACAGAGTGAGAGTGAGAAAAAAGAAAAGGGGGGAGAGGAGAGAGAAAGAGAGAGGGTCACACTTCTCTGACATGCATTCATCCGATGGGTCGTTTCATCCCTGAAAAACAAAAACATCACAGAAGAAAAGCAAAACTGGAAACCTGCAGGAAGGAAAAAAGAAACCCAACCAGGGGGGATAGAGCAGTAATTTAACCTCACACACACACACACACACACACACACACACACACACACACACACACACACACACACACACACACACACACACACACACACACACACACACACACACACACACACACACACACACACACACACACACACACACACACACACACACACACACACACACGTTTGAGGACATTCATTGACACAATCTCTACCCTTTCTTACCCTAAACTTGCCCATCACAATTAAGTGCCTAACCTGAACCCCTAAACCTACCTTTAACCTAATTATAACCTTATCCCTAAAGCCAAGTCTTGACCCTCAGAAAATGAGGACCGGCCAAAATGTATTCACTTTACTCTCTATGTCCTTACTCCACTGAGGACTTGCTCCACACTCGCAAAGACACACAGATGGTACTACAAGTGTACACACACACACACACACACACACGTTTTGTTTTCAAGTTTTATGGGGACTCTCCATAGACGTAATGGTTTTTATACTGTACAAACTTTATATTCTCTCCCCTTACACTAATCCTACCCCTAAACCTACCCATCACACGGAACTTTCTGCTTTTTGTCATTTTTAAATAACATCATTGTGTTTGATCTATAAGCTTTTTTCCTCATGGGACCAAAAATGTCCCCAAGAAGTCAAGGATTTCAGATTACCATTTTTGTGCCAACCCTCTACAATGCGAGTAAATCACTCGCATGTGCGACTAAATCTTCATTCTGGGTGACTAAATAATGTCCATCATTAGCCATTGGCTAATAAATTCTTAGATTTTACTCTCCAGTGTGTGTGTTAGAGGCTAAGTATAAGTTTAACATAGGTCAATTTTCATTTGAGAGTTCCGCTCTCCATCAAGCGATCTGCACACATTTCAATTCAGTTCAAAGGATGCGCAGCGTAACTGTATGTGGCATACCATAAACTCTAGTGTAAATGTGCTCGCCGTCGCTTTGCTGAGAGCGCTGTTTCTCACACACACAAAGAGAGAGAGTCTTACATACCGCACAGAATCGACGCGCCACATGTAAATATTCTTTGTTGTGTTTTCCTGTCAAAATAATGGAGTTCATTTGGAATTATTCAGCTTTTAAGAACAAGCTGAAGATATGACGGTTTCTCCGGTAGTGGGTGAAACTAATGCCCGGTTTTGATTTCAGCAAATCAGTTCAAGTGAATGCTGCCAACATGATTAATATTCATGAACCCAGCAGCTCATCAATCCTTAGTGCTTTGTATACTGATATTAGTTTTAGAATTAGTAGCATTATTATTGTCTTTTAATAATAATTACTATTATCTTTTTTTCTTAATTTTTACAGAAACAACAATATCTTAAGCACCACCACCAGTACTAAAGTTCAGTTAAAATGACAAATATACATTCATACATACCAAGATTTAGTTCTAAAGTTCTATCATTAAATATCCTTGATTATCGTAATATTGTGTGGGGACATTTTGTCCCCATTAGGTAGGGTTTACCAGGACACACACACACACACACACACACACACACACACACACACACACACACACACACAATAACGTAGGGTTTACCAGGACACACACACACACCCACACTTGCTAGATATGGCATGAAAGCCATCATAAACTCAAGCTCTTTCTCCCCATCTCGCTCTGAACTGTGTGATAAATGTTTAATTAGGAGACTAATTGTGTGTATAATTAACAGTCATCAATCTCATAACATCGGAGAGTAATCATCAGCTAATGCTATCAGATGTGTTCTCACACACACACACACACACACACACACACACACACACACACACACACACACACACACACACACACACACACACACACACACACACACACACACACACACACACACACACACACACACGCACACACACACACGCACACACGCACACACACGCACACCAAAATATGCCATACATATTTAATATGTTATTTAAATATCTATTAACACTCTATTATTGCACTCTATAAAGGAATTAAACATGCATAAATTGTATATTTACATTTTTTAAGAAAATATGAGTTTTGCAAGGTGCTTGCTAGGATGATTGGCTACTTGCTGACTCAGGACAGGTCGGGTCTTTTTTTGTTTTATTATCCACCAGGCAATAAAAATCGTAAGCCTAATCAAAGCCTTAGCAAGCACCACTAATGAATTACAATTATAAGACTGTAGCTTGTTCTCTAAGTAAAACGGAGTGTTCATTGGAGCTCCATAATAAGGCTTTCGCACACATTATAAAACAAAATGTACTTATAATGCAAGACTAACATTAAGATATATCAACAAATGGTGTGAGCTTAGAGATCATTACAAAATCCCAGTACAGCTGAAGAAAGCTGTTCTTTTTTCAGCATAACTGCCTTAAAGATAAATGTTTCAAATAAACTTTTTTAATAGCTTTGTCACAGATATGGTGGCAAAGAGTGTAATGTTCTAAGCATTCGAGACGGATGTTCCTTGAAGTGCTATTTTTTGCAAAGTGAGGATCACACAGGGACTGAATTTTGCATGTAAATCTTACTACAGATGCCAAAAATTTACACATCTTAACCTGTGAAATACGATAGGAGAGTGACATCCTTAAATTATACCCTAGACAAGGTAGCGGCACACAAGCATGCATGTCTGCAGATGGTGAAAGGGAAAAAAAATCTGCTAATAGCGTGATGGAGGTTAGAGATTATGAGGAGTCAGATTATGTCAATGTCTGGATATATGAGTGTACACTGCACTGCTTTAATACAGCCATATCTGTTTAGTCCATTATAAGCCTCTACACACACTCACAAATATAAACACACATGAACAAAGACATAGGTGGTTTTACTATGATACCAGATACTCCTGAATGTCAGATAGGATCCTCCTGAATTTCCCCTCAGGGATCTATAAAACACCTCTATCTGTGTATCTGTGAGTGATATGTGGCCACGGTGGGTAATGCTGTGTTTACGTATTTGTTGAAACGACTACTAAATGTCAACAAAGCAAATATTTTCAAAGAAATATTGTGGATTCAATCGAACAAAATCAGATACACAAGGAAATTGTGGATTTAAAAACAATACAGAATTTGACTGTTTCTGAGTCTTTGTTCAGCCATGTTACGTGACATTTCTACTCCAAAATACAAAAAAAAAAGTTTTTTAAATCACTGGTTCAAACAGAGATACATTTCTCTGTCTTTATCAGTAGGCAATATTTAATTCCATGCCATAATATTTATGTTTACACTTATATTGGCCTTGTCAAGATCAGTTTAACTCTGGTATGGGGAAAAATATAGCAACAAAGTTTTTTTACAGAAAATGTTATTCTTAAAGGGTTAGTTCACCCAAAAATAAAAATTAGCCAATGATTTACTAACCCTCAAGTCATCCTAGGTTTATATGCCATTCTTCTTTCAGGAGAATAAAATCTGAGTTATATTATTATATTTCAAATGTCCTGGCTCTTCCAAGCTTTATAATGGCAGTGAATTGCTGTTTCTGTTTTGAAGTCCATAAAAGTGTATCTATCGATCATACACTCACCTAAAGGATTATTAGGAACACCATACTAATACTGTGTTTGACCCCCTTTCGCCCTTAGAACTGCCTTAATTCTACGTGGCATTGATTCAACAAGGTGCTGAAAGCATTCTTTAGAAATGTTGGCCCATATTGATAGGATAGCATCTTGCAGTTGATGGAGATTTGTGGGATGCACATCCAGGGCACGAAGCTCCCGTTCCACCACATCCCAAAGATGCTCTATTGGGTTGAGATCTGGTGACTGTGGGGGCCATTTTAGTACAGTGAACTCATTGTCATGTTCAAGAAACCAATTTGAAATGATTCAAGCTTTGTGACATTATCCTGCTGGAAGTAGCCATCAGAGGATGGGTACATGGTGGTCATAAAGGGATGGACATGGTCAGAAACAATGCTCAGGTAGGCCGTGGCATTTAAACGATGCCCGATTGGCACTAAGGGGCTTAAAGTGTGCCAAGAAAACATCCCCCACACCATTACACCACCACCACCACCAGCCTGCACAGTGGTAACAAGGCATGATGGATCCATGTTCTCATTCTGTTTATGCCAAATTCTGACTCTACCATCTGAATGTCTCAACAGAAATCGAGACTCATCAGACCAGGCAACATTTTTCCAGTCTTCAACTGTCCAATTTTGGTGAGCTTGTGCAAATTGTAGCCTCTTTTTCCTATTTGTAGTGGAGATGTAGCCTGTTGTAGCCCATCCGCCTCAAGGTTGTGCGTGTTGTGGCTTCACAAATGCTTTGCTGCATACCTCGGTTGTAACGAGTGGTTATTTCAGTCAAAGTTGCTCTTCTATCAGCTTGAATCAGTCGGCCCATTCTCCTCTGACCTCTAGCATCAACAAGGCATTTTCGCTCACAGGACTGCCGCATACTGGATGTTTTTCCCTTTTCACACCTTTCTTTGTAAACCCTAGAAATGGTTGTGCGTGAAAATCCCAGTAACTGAGCAGATTGTGAAATACTCAGACCGGCCCGTCTGGCACCAACAACCATGCCACGCTCAAAATTGCTTAAATCACCTTTCTTTCCCATTCTGACATTCAGTTTGGAGTTCAGGAGATTGTCTTGACCAGGACCAAACCCCTAATTGCATTGAAGCAACTGCCATGTGATTGGTTGATTAGATAATTGCATTAATGAGAAATTGAACAGGTGTTCCTAATAATCCTTTAGGTGAGTGTATAACTGCTCCACACAGCTCCAGTGGGTTAATAAAGGCCTTCGGAAGTGAAGCGATGTGTTTGCGTAAGAAAATGATCCATATTTAAAATTTGACAATCTGTAATTTCTAACTTCCGCTAAATTATGTTTTATAGACAAGGTTCGGGAGAAGCACGTTCAGATAATTGACACAGGTGGAGAGCACTCAGCTAATCAACAATAGAGGTATATATACACGCAGCAGTCCTACCTCCGTTTGTTGACAGTTTCCGGCAGTTCGTCCCGGCCGGCCACTCACGCTGTCTGCATGGCTGCACGCGCCACTCGAGGCAACTGTACAGTACAGAGTTTTGTATAAGTTACCTTAAAAACCCCTTTTGGCCGTTTCCATCAGCATTCACTGTAAAATAATTTTTGCTTTTCCCGAGATTTAATTGTGTCTTTGCCACGATCCACAATCGATTCGGTCTTCTAGCAATTCTAATCGATTCACAAACTTTAATAATCAATGTTCTAAAGGATATTAATAACGTGCGTTTCGAAATCATGAAGACAGACTCAACAGGGAGAACTACAGTTCCTGTCTTAAGATAATGTATTGTTACCGGCAGACATCAAGCGTTTCTTGTGATCGTGCTGTCTCTACGTGTCTACGTACTACTACAGACAGATGCACACACGAGAAGTGTTTCATTATTGACGCACGCGGTTGCCGTGATGATGAACGATAAATACACTTGCTGGTAAAGCGAGTGAATGCATCGTGAGTACAAATCACTAAAATGATGGCACTACAACAGCACATATTAAGCCAAACAATCAGCCACTAGTTGAAACCAGCTGATAATCATCTGCCTTTGATTCAATACTTCTCAACTTGATGTTCACATAAGCTCGATTACATGGCTCGACACAGTGCGACCATACTCGCTTTTGCGACTATAAATAGATGTGCAAACCGTACAACGTATTTTGGAACACCCGTTTTCTTGAATGTAACCTCAATACCCTACACAGTATATACAGGTGCTGGTCATATAATTAGAATATCATCAAAAAGTTGATTTATTTCACTAATTCCATTCAAAAAGTGAAACTTGTATATTATATTCATTCATTACACACAGATTGATATTTTAAATGTTTATTTATTTTTATTTTGATGAATATAACAGACAACTAAGGAAAATCCCAAATTCAGTATCTCATAAAATTAGAATATTACTTAAGACCAATACAAAGAAAGGATTTTTAGAAATCTTGGCCAACTGAAAAGTATGAACATGAAAAGTATGATCATGTACAGCACTCGATACTTATTTGGGGCTCCTTTTGCCTGAATTACTGCAGCAATGCGGCGTGGCATGGAGTCGATCAGTCTGTGGCACTGCCCAGGTGTTATGAGAGCCCAGGTTGCTCTGATAGTGGCCTTCAGCTCTTCTGCATTGTTGGGTCTGACATATCGCATCTTCCTCTTCACAATACCACATAGATTTTCTATGGGGTTAAGGTCAGGCGAGTTTGAACAGGGATACCATGGTCCTTAAACCAGGTACTGGTTGCTTTGGCACTGTGTGCAGGTGCCAAGTCCTGTTGGAAAATGAAATCTGCATCTCCATAAAGTTGGTCAGCCGGAAGAAGCATGAAGTGCTCTAAAACTTCCTGGTATACGGCTGTGTTGACCTTGGACCTCAGAAAACACAGTGGACCAACACCAGCAGATGACATGGCACCCCAAACCATCACTGACTGTGGAAACTTTACACTGGACCTCAAGCAACATGGATTGTGTGCCTCTCCTCTCTTCCTCCAGACTCTGGGACCCTGATTTCCAAAGGAAATGCAAAATTTACTTTCATCAGAGAACATAACTTTGGACCACTTTTTTTCCTTTTTGTCTTTAGCCCAGGTCGAGACGCTTCTGATGCTGTATGTTGTTCAAGAGTGGCTTGACACAAGGAATGCGACAGCTGAAACCCATGTCTTGCATACGTCTGTGTGTAGTGGTTCTTGAAGCACTGACTCCAGCTGCAGTCCACTCTTTGTGAATCTCCCCCACATTTTTGAATGGGTTTTATTTTACAATCCTCTCCAGGGTGCGGTTATCCCTATTGCTTGTACACATCTTTTCCTTCCCTTCGCCTCTCTATTAATGTGCTTGGACACGGAGCTCTGTGAACAGCCAGCCTTTTTTGCAATTACCTTTTGTGTCTTGCCCTCCTTGTGCAAGGTGTCAATTGTCGTCTTTTGGACAACTGTCAAGTCAGCAGTCTTCCCCATGATTGTGTAGCCTACAGAACTAGACTGAGAGACCATTAAAGGATTTTGCAGGTGTTTTGAGTTCATTATTTTTGAATGGAATTAGTGCAATAAATCAACTTTTTGATGATATTCTAATTATATGACCAGCACCTGTAAGGCTATATTGTATAACAAGTATATAAATGATCATTGTAAGCAACCTTATATTTTGACTGCAAAACTTCAAAGGCTATGATTTCATTAAATAAATGTGAGCTAATGCTTCAAAATCTGAATGTGGTGCTGATGTGCATTCTATGGGCTTGCAAACAATGCTTCAAAATGCTTCAGTTCAGAGCAGATTCGAAGTCAATGAATAGTGCACATTCATGCCAAGCAAATTCTTATGAACATGACAACGTTTTCTTTACGGTGAATATCGTTATATGTTGTATACAGTTGGAAGGCTGTATATTTGATCTCCTCATATGAATTGAATGAGCATCATGAAATAAGTCATAGAAATTTCAAAATAGAGTCCTATTTGGTTGCTCAATGTGTTTCTTTTTTATTTATTTATTTTTATATGTCCGTCTAACCTTTTCTCCACCATAGCAGTGATGTTCCCTCTGCTCCCACATGAGATCAGTTTCTCTGGCTAATTTTCTCCACTGTCACAGCAGTGCTTTTCCTTCTGCTTCCACAGGAGCTCAGTTCTCTGGCTAATTTCTCCACTGCCACAGCAGTGCTGTTCCCTCTGCTCCCACAGGAGCTCCATTTCTCTGGCTATTTTTCTCCACCACAGCAGTGCTGTTCCTTCTGCTCCCACAGGAGCTCAGTTTCTCTGGCTAATTTTCTCCACTGCAACAGCAGTGCTTTTCCTTCTGTTCCCACAGGAGCTCAGTTTCTCTAGCTAATTTTCTCCACTGCAACAGTAGCACTTTTCCTTCTCCCACAGGAGCTCAGTTTCTCTGGCTAATTTTCTCAACAACATTGTGCCCGCAGGCTAACCCCCCCTCCCTACCCTGCCCGGAAAAAAACCCTGCTAGATCCACCAATTACATGCTGAGTGCAGCAACTGCCAGCGCAAATCAGGGATTCAAAACGAGAGTCTCCTCCTTCGAAGAAAGCAGGGAGCCCTACAAACATTTTAATTCTGGTAAATGTACCAAACAGCGATGCCAGTTTATGCACATGTGTATTTTCCGTGGCTGCGCCCATGCCCGCATTTAATGTCCAGTGTATTTAAATATTTCACACATGGACTTTGAACTAGCTCATCACCCGGATGCCGAATTTACAAATTATCTGCTGTCAGGCCTCAAAATATTTTAGAACACATCGCCTTATTGTTCCATGGCGAAGTGTTGTGCTTCTCACATGACACAAAGCTGCCACAATAGCGCTGTATGACAGCTCAGCTGTATTGGGTTCATTTCGTTTTTTCTTTTTTATTCAAAATATTCACAAAATTGCTAACTATGTTATGAACTATCTGATATTCTGATTTTCAAATATGTGTGAGTGAATGCGTGTTATTTGATCTATATTGCACGATGGGCGGCGCAATGCTAGTTTGCGCCTCAGAGAATCGGATCTGTTGGATTTACATCATGCAAATTCATCATGTTTCGTGAAATACACGAAAAAAGTGTATAAGTGTAAAAGACTTCTCAAGCTACCCTTTTCGCATCGGGGAGGCAACTTCAGCAGCTCAAAAAGGCCTCTCCTTTTTGAAACAGCAGATCCAAGCTCTCGGGAGATGGTCCTCAGATGCTTCCTCAAAGCTATGTCAGGACCAACTGGTACCACATCATCAAGCCCTCCAAACCCTCCGATTAACCCCCGGATAGTTTTCACGCAGTGAGAAAGCGGATAGTTTTTCCAAGCAGCGAGAAAGTGGAAAGTTTCCACGCAGCGAGGAACTGGAAAGTTTCCACGCAGCGAGAAAGTGGTAAATTTCCACGCAACGAGAAAGCGGTAAGTTTCCACGCAGCGAGGAAGTAAATAGTGTCAATGCAGTGGGAACGTGGTGCATTACCACGCAGCGAGGAAGTGGAAAGTTTCCACGCAGCGAGGAAGTGAATAGTGTCAATGCAGTGGGAACTCTGTACATTTCCACACAAAGAGAAAGCAGTAAGTTTCCACGCAGCGAGGAAGTGGAAAGTTTCCACACAGCGAGGAAGCGGAAAGTTCAGAGCAACAAGAAAAACAGATAGTTCCAAGCAGTAAATCAGTGGATAGTCGTCCACGGAGTAAGACAGTGGATAGTCGTCCACACCGCAAGATAGTGGATAGTTGCCCACGCAGTAAGATGGCGGATAGTTGTCCAAGCAGTAAGATGGTGGATAGTTGTCCACGCAGTAAGATACTGGATAGTAGCACACACAGTAAGATGGTGAATAGTCTCCTCAAGTGAATAAGTTTCGTCACAGCGAGAAAGTCGGAGATTCCAGCAAGGAAGTGGATCATTTTCACACAGCAAGAAATAGAAGGTGTTAAACACAGCAAGGAAACGGATAGTTTTTTCCCACAGCAAGAAAGCGGTTTAAAAAACTTATGCAGCGAGAAGTGGACAGTTTTCCACACAGTAAGGAAGCGGATAAAACCCTCTAGATTGATTGGTTCCACTAGTGGAAAGTTTCCACTTAGTAAGGAAGTGGATCGATTCATTGCAGCAAGAAAGTGGAAAGTTTCCATGCAGCAAGGAAGGGGTAAGTCCCACAAAATCTCTAAATCAAAATCTCATATTTCTTTTTCCCATTTTTTCTTCCAGGCGGTCTCCCACGTACAAGACCACACCCTGCTCCCATCAAAAACTTGTGCAATTCGTGAACTAACAGGGGCTACCCATTGGCGATACAAGCCGCTCACGGGCCCTCCCGTTCAAACAACCAGGCCCCCTCTCTAATGCCAGCCGCCAAGCTCGGCACTTCTTGGGGAGGTATTTAGCAGGCAGCTGTCCTATGCTCTTTAGCTTTTGGGGGGTACTCTGGGTTCAGGCCTAATTCCGAGCCCCGAGAAAAAGTGTAAAAGTGCAGTGGAAAGTGGTTGCATATTACAGTTAGAAGTACGGTGCAAAATGCAAATGTAAACATTGGTACTATAAATACAGTCGGCAGTGCAAATGAGCATAATCCAGTTAAGATATGGCAGTGCAAGATGCATAAGTAAACAGTTGTTACTGTAATAAACAGTCGGTAGTGCAAATAACAAAGTGAAGGCAGATGTGAGGTAGGAGAGTTAGCAGTTTATGAGGGAAGTGGATCAAGGGGGGTTTGAGTTCAATAAAGAGACAGCTCTGGGGAAAAAACTGTTCTTTAGTCTGCTGATCCTGGTCCGGAGGATCCTGAAACGCCTGCCGGAGGGCAGGAGAGAAAACAGTCTGTGGGCTGGGTGAGAAGAGTCCTTGAGGATGCTGCGAGCTCGAAAAGGGAGGATGCTGTGAGCCTTTTTTCTGGATGGGCACGATGGCAGGTAGTGGAGTCCCTGTGATGTGCTGGGCAGTTTTCACCACCCGCTGCAGTGCCTTGCGCTCCGCAACAGAGCAGCTCCCATACCATACTGCCACACAGTTGGTCAGGATGCTTTCTATTGCGCAGCGGTAGAAGTTCACCAGGATAGCCGAGGAGAGCTGATTCTTCCTCAGTGTCCTCAGGAAGAAGAGGCGCTGGTGAGCCTTCTTGACCAGGCTGGAGGTGTTGGTCGTCCACGACATGTCCGCCGAGATGTGGATCCCCAGGAACTTGAAACTGGAGACACGCTTAACAGCCATTCCATTGATGTGGATGGTGTCGTGTGTGCCTCTTGACTCTTTCCTGAAGTCCACGATGAGCTCCTTCGTTTTGGTGGTGTTGAGGAGCAGGTTATTATCAGTGCACCATGTGGCCAGGTGCTGGATCTCTTCCCTGTAGGCAGTCTCATCGTTGTTGCTGATGAGACCAATCACCGTAGTGTCGTCCGCAAACTTGACGATGGAATTAGATCCATACACAGGCTTGCAGTCGGAGGTGAAGAGGGAGTAGAGAAACGGACTTGCCAGAGAAGCACACAGCCCTGTGGTACACCAGTGTTGAGTGTGATGGACGTGGAGCAGGTGGATCCTGATCGAACATTCTGTGGTCTGTCAGTTAGGAAGTCCAAAAACCAGTTACACATTGAAGTGTTGATGCCCAGGTCTCCAAGTTTGGCTATTAACTTGGATGGGATGACAGTGTTGAATGCTGAGCTGAAGTCAACAAACAGCATGCGTGCATAAGTGTTCTTATGGTCCAGATGGGTGAGCACAGAGTGCAGTGCCATGGAAACTGCATCCTCTGTGCTCCTATTGCTGCGGTAGGCAAACTGGTGTGAGTCCAATGTGGATGGTAGAGAGTCTTTTAGGTGTTCCAGGACCAGCCGCTCAAAGCACTTCATAATGATGGGTGTGAGTGCTACAGGGCGGTAGTCATTAGGGCACCTCGGGCTAGAGTGTTTCGGCACTGGCACAATGGAAGTGCGTTTAAAGCATGTCGGTACAGCTGCTCGGGCAAGAGACAGGTTGAAAATGTCTGTAAAAACCCCAGCGAGCTGCTCCGCACATGCCCTGAGCACACGTCCAGGGATGTTGTCTGGTCCAGCAGCCTTGTGCGCGCTGATCCGGCTCAGTGCCTTGCAGACATCTGTGGAGGAGAGTGTGATTGGTGGGTGGTCATCTGAGGGTTTGAGCTTGGTGGCAGTTTCTCTGTTGTCTCTTTCAAAACGAGCATAAAAGTAATTTAGCTTGTTCAGGAAGTTGACATCAGTGGCTGCGTGGGTGGAGTGGGTGGGTGGGTTTGTAATCACTGATGGCCTGAATGCCCTGCCACATGCGTCGAGGGTCAGAGTTGGAAAAGTGTCCCTCTATCTTTAGCTTGTAGCAGTGCTTGGCCTTTTTTATTTTGTATGACGTAGGATGCAGATGTAGCGTAAGTTCCGGTGACGAACGCGGAAGCGCAGAGGATAGAACAAAATAAATCTTGGCTCTCGCAAGAACTAGCATATTTTCACCGGAGCATTCTATGTCATATGCAGGAACGCCAGTCTCTCGTGAACCAATGTTTCGGTTTTGAGCCTAGCTACTGGAACACTCGGTTTTTATGGGTATGCCACATTGAAGACTTGGAAGTAAACACCCACTGCTATGATTGGATAACAGTTTTGCATATTATAATGAACTTCCCATACATGTTCAAGTCTGATCACAAATCACAGGACAATGAATCAACTCATGCCATAAGCTTTATTGCTTGGAAGTTCGAATCGGTTTAGCTCCACGTAGGCCTTTGTTATTTATATATCCATATATATCCATATATTATATGTCCTATGCCCCATGAAGCCTTGCGTTAAAAGAGGGAGTATCTTCCGGTTCGAAGTAAACAAGCGGGACTTTCCATCGTAGTTTATGCACACGTTTTCGTATCGGATAGAAAATGTATCCGACTCAAACGAGCATCCCAAACATCCCAAAATACGCATAAAAATAGGTGGATGGAAACATAGCTTATTGACATTCAACAGTTGACAGTCATTCAAGCTATCCAAATTTCTTAACAATGTGGGAACACCACCTTAACAAACTTTCAAAAGGGAGAAACAACAGTACCTTTACCCTACGCGGTAGTTGGTTGGGAGGATGACATGAAGAAGTGGCCTCGTATCATGTATGGTAGCATTTTTCTAGATTCAGTAGCCTGTGATGGTAAGGCGATGAGCAATTTGAAAAGCTCAGAGGCGTATCAGTATGTCAGAAACAATCTAAAAGCGGACATTGAGCCGAGCCTGAGCCTACACGTATCCCATCACAAGGCATGGGTGCTTGCATCAGTGACAGGTGAAGTAAGTTACAGACAGCGGGTTGTTCATGTATTAGGGCAAGGACGATGTTGTAGTCATGAAGCAGTACTTTTGTGGAAGGTCAGTAAAGTAAGGACAATTAAGGACACGAAAATGGTATTGTTTATTGTATTGTGATATTATTAATTAACTAATAAATGTACTAAACAGAAATGTTTAGTGTCTGTCATTCATGTTGCAAATGTTGCTTCACAGTAACCTTCACTTAACCCTTGTGGCACCATCTGATAAAAAAAAAAAATAGTAAAAAGGATCATTTTGAAACCTTGCCAATGATCCGAAAAACACTTGCCTCTTCACTAACTAGCACACAATACCATTGGTATACTACTTCTTCCGCAAAGTTGTACCCACGTTCTTTTTTTACAGTAGCGCCCCCCAGAAACAGGTGGATAACAGGCAAGAATCAGTGGGCGGGGCTACATAATTAGGTGTTTGTCTTCTTCTGTTGAGGAGGCGTTTCACTGCACTCTGACGTCAAGGGAGGCACATTCCCAGATCAATCGTTTGCTGAGCCAGCTGTCAATATAAGCTTTTCTTTGACTAACAAGGAAGTTTTCAGCTCTGAAACGTACAAGATATTCTTATATTACCATGACCTTTTATTTATCAAAAGCTCAAGGGAAAGTTGATTTCTCAATTAATGACCCCTTTAATATAACTCAGATTGTATTCGTCTGAAAGAAGAATGTCATATACACCTAGGATGACTTGAGGGTGAGTAAATCATGGGCTAATTTTCATTTTTGGGTGAACTATCCCTTTAATAATGTGTGTGTGGGGCATTAAAATGAAATATTAACCATGATAATTAAAGCTATTATTAACATTTTTGCTGTAATATTTCTATCCCAAAACATTTTAAATGTGACTTATCACAGAGAAAAAGAGAAAAGAAAGAGAACATAATGGGGTTGTTAATATATATTTCTCAATTATAACAGACAGAAATAGAAAACATTTTCAGGCAAAATTGGCATGTTTCCCGAATATTTCCCAATTCTCTTTAATAAAGCAACGTGATTAAATAGATATTTAATGGAGACTTTGGTTTAAATATGTTGTTTTTCAGATTATTGTTCTGACAATAGAATTTTCACATGTTTCTTCTCTAGAGTTTCAAAGTTCTTAATCTTATCTCAAATGGTCAGCATTGCTCAGAATTACCAAGATACCAAAGTCTGCAATCAAAAATCAGAGATGTCAATATGAAGTTATTAAATTCTCCAAAGACCAAATTATCCGACTTACTTTACTGTAAGTCAACAATTGACTAATTGTTTATTAGACAAAATGAAGAATTGGAAAATTCTTCTGGGTGATAATTTTTTCACCAGGGAAGGTTTTTCTTCTTTTTCTTCTAAAATCACATATAATGAACCTGTAAGAGTGACAAAACAAGATTATTTCAAAGCCATTACAGTTAAATACAGTGAACTTCACTGAACACAATGCTATTAGACTTCTTGTCAGACTGCACCAGAATCTGCCTGCCACAACAATAAAGTCTTCATGTGGAACCATTTTGAAAACATACTTCCACTTTGTGGAAAGATTAAATAATATTTGTGAGGTGTTTATGTGGATCATGTAAACAACTACACCTTGTAATATTCCAGCCTCTCTCTTTCTCTCTCTCTCTCTCATGCTCCCTCACTGCCCCTGTCAGATTGACATATTGGGTTAATAAGTGCCTCTCCCTAGCCTGAGCAAACTAATTAAATATTAATCCTGAAGTGGAGGTCAGAGAAAACTAACAAACAGCCGCATGGATGCACACACGCTCAGACATAAATACACACACACATATCTGCATTATCAGAAGTGTTTAAGCTGTCTAATTAATTTTTCTCCCCATATGGTGGGACTTGGCTGGGCTTTAAAGTGCACTGGCATGTTCATGAACACATATACTGATAATCTCTCATATAGACACACACGCAAATACTCATGAGATATACTAAAGCATGTTCAAAACAATCACCCAAACAAAGACGACCATTAAAGGGATAGTTCACCTAAAAAATGATGTCATCATTTACTCACCCTTATGTCGTTCCAAAACCATAAGGCTTTTGTTTATCTTCGGGAACACAAATGAAGATCTTTTTGATGAAATCTGAGAGCTTTCTGTCCCTCCATTAACAGCTACGTAAAAAGTTCAAAAAGTTCACAAAGAGATCGTAAAATGAATCCATATGAATTGAGCGGTTTAGTCCAAATTTCCTGAAGAGACTCGATCACTTTATATGACGAATAGATTTAATTTAGGCTTTTATTCTCATATAAACATTCATCAACTCACACATTAGATCTGGAGAACGCAAGCTTAATCATGTTCGCTTGACGTGTGAGAACTAATGAGGTTCATTCTCGTGTTACGCAGCACATTTGAACTTCTGCAAGAACCAATGAGGTTCATTCTCGTGTTACGCAGCACATTTGAGCTTCTGCAAGAACCAATGAGGTTCATTCTCGTGTTACGCAGCACGTTTGAGCTTCCTCAAGAACCAATGAGATTCATTCTCGTGTTACGCATCACGTTTGAGCTTCCTCAAGAACCAATGAGGTTCATTCTCATGTTACGCAGCACATTTGAGCTCCCGCAAGAACCAATGAGGTTCATTCTCGTGTTACGCAGCACGTTTGAGCTTCCTCAAGAACCAATGAGGTTCATTCTCGTGTTACGCATCACGTTTGAGCTTCCACAAGAACCAATGAGGTTCATTCTCGTGTTACGCAGCACGTTTGAGCTTCCGCAAGAACCAATGAGGTTCATTCTCGTGTTACACAGCCCGTTTGAGCTTCCTCAAGAACCAATGAGGTTCATTCTCGTGTTACGCATCACGTTTGAGCTTCCTCAAGAACCAATGAGGTTCATTCTCATGTTACGCATCACGTTTGAGCTTCCTCAAGAACCAATGAGGTTCATTCTCATGTTACGCATCACGTTTGAGCTTCCGCAAGAACCAATGAGGTTCATTCTCGTGTTACACAGCCCGTTTGAGCTTCCTCAAGAACCAATGAGGTTCATTCTCGTGTTACGCATCACGTTTGAGCTTCCTCAAGAACCAATGAGGTTCATTCTCATGTTACGCATCACGTTTGAGCTTCCGCAAGAACCAATGAGGTTCATTCTCGTGTTACGCATCACGTTTGAGCTTCCGCAAGAACCAATGAGGTTCATTCTCGTGTTACGCAGCACGTTTGAGCTTCCTCAAGAACCAATGAGGTTCATTCTCGTGTTACGCATCACGTTTGAGCTTCCACAAGAACCAATGAGGTTCATTCTCGTGTTACGCAGCACGTTTGAGCTTCCGCAAGAACCAATGAGGTTCATTCTCGTGTTACACAGCCCGTTTGAGCTTCCTCAAGAACCAATGAGGTTCATTCTCGTGTTACGCATCACGTTTGAGCTTCTGCAAGAACCAATGAGGTTCATTCTCGTGTTACGCATCACGTTTGAGCTTCCTCAAGAACCAATGAGGTTCATTCTCGTGTTACGCATCACGTTTGAGCTTCTGCAAGAACCAATGAGGTTCATTCTCGTGTTATGCATCACGTTTGAGCTTTCTCAAGAACCAATGAGGTTCATTCTCATGTTACGCATCACGTTTGAGCTTCTGCAAGAACCAATGAGGTTCATTCTCGTGTTACGCAGCATGTTTGAGCTTCCTCAAGAACCAATGAGGTTCATTCTCATGTTACGCATCACGTTTGAGCTTCCTCAAGAACCAATGAGGTTCATTCTCGTGTTATGCATCACGTTTGAGCTTTCTCAAGAACCAATGAGGTTCATTCTCATGTTACGCATCACGTTTGAGCTTTCGCAAGAACCAATGAGGTTCATTCTTGTGTTACGCAGCACGTTTGAGCTTCCTCAAGAACCAATGAGGTTCATTCTCGTGTTACGCATCACGTTTGAGCTTCCGCAAGAACCAATGAGGTTCATTCTCGTGTTACGCATCACGTTTGAGCTTCCTCAAGAACCAATGAGGTTCATTCTCGTGTTACGCATCACGTTTGAGCTTCTGCAAGAACCAATGAGGTTCATTCTCGTGTTACGCATCACGTTTGAGCTTCCTCAAGAACCAATGAGGTTCATTCTCATGTTACGCATCACGTTTGAGCTTCCTCAAGAACCAATGAGGTTCATTCTCGTGTTATGCATCACGTTTGAGCTTTCTCAAGAACCAATGAGGTTCATTCTCATGTTACGCATCACGTTTGAGCTTCCACAAGAACCAATGAGGTTCATTCTTGTGTTACGCAGCACGTTTGAGCTTCCTCAAGAACCAATGAGGTTCATTCTCGTGTTACGCATCACGTTTGAGCTTCCGCAAGAACCAATGAGGTTCATTCTCGTGTTACGCATCACGTTTGAGCTTCCTCAAGAACCAATGAGGTTCATTCTCGTGTTACGCATCACGTTTGAGCTTCTGCAAGAACCAATGAGGTTCATTCTCGTGTTATGCATCACGTTTGAGCTTTCTCAAGAACCAATGAGGTTCATTCTCATGTTACGCATCACGTTTGAGCTTCCGCAAGAACCAATGAGGTTCATTCTCGTGTTACGCAGCACGTTTGAGCTTCCACAAGAACCAATGAGGTTCATTCTCGTGTTACGCAGCACGTTTGAGCTTCCACAAGAACCAATGAGGTTCATTCTCGTGTTACGCAGCACGTTTGAGCTTCCGCAAGAACCAATGAGGTTCATTCTCATGTTACGCAGCACGTTTGAGCTTCCTCAAGAACCAATGAGGTTCATTCTCATGTTACGCATCACGTTTGAGCTTCCTCAAGAACCAATGAGGTTCATTCTCGTGTTACGCATCACGTTTGAGCTTCTGCAAGAACCAATGAGGTTCATTCTCGTGTTACGCAGCACGTTTGAGCTTCTGCAAGAACCAATGAGGTTCATTCTCGTGTTACGCATCACGTTTGAGCTTTCTCAAGAACCAATGAGGTTCATTCTCATGTTACGCATCACGTTTGAGCTTCCTCAAGAACCAATGAGGTTCATTCTCGTGTTACGCATCACGTTTGAGCTTCCTCAAGAACCAATGAGGTTCATTCTCATGTTACGCAGCACGTTTGAGCTTCCTCAAGAACCAATGAGGTTCATTCTCATGTTACGCATCACGTTTGAGCTTCCTCAAGAACCAATGAGGTTCATTCTCGTGTTACGCATCACGTTTGAGCTTCTGCAAGAACCAATGAGGTTCATTCTCGTGTTACGCAGCACGTTTGAGCTTCTGCAAGAACCAATGAGGTTCATTCTCGTGTTATGCATCACGTTTGAGCTTTTTCAAGAACCAATGAGGTTCATTCTCATGTTACGCATCACGTTTGAGCTTCTGCAAGAACCAATGAGGTTCATTCTCGTGTTACGCAGCACGTTTGAGCTTCCTCAAGAACCAATGAGGTTTATTCTCGTGTTACGCAGCACGTTTGAGCTTCCGCAAGAACCAATGAGGTTCATTCTCGTGTTACGCAGCCCGTTTGAGCTTCCTCAAGAACCAATGAGGTTCATTCTCGTGTTACGCATCACGTTTGAGCTTCCTCAAGAACCAATGAGGTTCATTCTCATGTTACGCATCACGTTTGAGCTTCCGCAAGAACCAATGAGGTTCATTCTCGTGTTACGCAGCACGTTTGAGCTTCCACAAGAACCAATGAGGTTCATTCTCGTGTTACGCAGCACGTTTGAGCTTCCACAAGAACCAATGAGGTTCATTCTCGTGTTACGCAGCACGTTTGAGCTTCCGCAAGAACCAATGAGGTTCATTCTCATGTTACGCAGCACGTTTGAGCTTCCTCAAGAACCAATGAGGTTCATTCTCATGTTACGCATCACGTTTGAGCTTCCTCAAGAACCAATGAGGTTCATTCTCGTGTTACGCATCACGTTTGAGCTTCCTCAAGAACCAATGAGGTTCATTCTCATGTTACGCATCACGTTTGAGCTTCCTCAAGAACCAATGAGGTTCATTCGTGTGTTACGCATCACGTTTGAGCTTCCTCAAGAACCAATGAGGTTCATTCTCGTGTTACGCATCACGTTTGAGCTTCCTCAAGAACCAATGAGGTTCATTCTCATGTTACGCATCACGTTTGAGCTTCCTCAAGAACCAATGAGGTTCATTCTCATGTTACGCAGCACGTTTGAGCTTCCTCAAGAACCAATGAGGTTCATTCGTGTGTTACGCATCACGTTTGAGCTTCCTCAAGAACCAATGAGGTTCATTCGTGTGTTACGCATCACGTTTGAGCTTCCTCAAGAACCAATGAGGTTCATTCTCGTGTTACGCATCACGTTTGAGCTTCCTCAAGAACCAATGAGGTTCATTCTCATGTTACGCATCACGTTTGAGCTTCCTCAAGAACCAATGAGGTTCATTCTCGTGTTACGCATCACGTTTGAGCTTCCTCAAGAACCAATGAGGTTCATTCTCATGTTACGCATCACGTTTGAGCTTCCTCAAGAACCAATGAGGTTCATTCTCATGTTACGCAGCACGTTTGAGCTTCCTCAAGAACCAATGAGGTTCATTCGTGTGTTACGCATCACGTTTGAGCTTCCTCAAGAACCAATGAGGTTCATTCTCGTGTTACGCAGCCCGTTTGAGCTTCTGCAAGAACCAATGAGGTTAATTCTTGTGTTATGCATCACGTTTGAGCTTCCTCAAGAACCAATGAGGTTCATTCTCATGTTACGCAGCACGTTTGAGCTTCCTCAAGAACCAATGAGGTTCATTCTCGTGTTACGCAGCACGTTTGAGCTTCTGCAAGAACCAATGAGGTTAATTTGTGTGTTACGCATCACGTTTGAGCTTCCTCAAGAACCAATGAGGTTCATTCTCGTGTTACGCAGCACGTTTGAGCTTCTGCAAGAACCAATGAGGTTAATTCGTGTGTTACGCATCACGTTTGAGCTTCCTCAAGAACCAATGAGGTTCATTCTCGTGTTACGCAGCACGTTTGAGCTTCCTCAAGAACCAATGAGGTTAATTCGTGTGTTACGCATCACGTTTGAGCTTCCTCAAGAACCAATGAGGTTCATTCTCGTGTTACGCATCACGTTTGAGCTTCTGCAAGAACCAATGAGGTTCATTCTCGTGTTACGCAGCACGTTTGAGCTTCTGCAAGAACCAATGAGGTTAATTTGTGTGTTACGCAACACGTTTGAGCTTCCTCAAGAACCAATGAGGTTCATTCTCATGTTACGCAGCACGTTTGAGCTTCAACAACGTTTGAGCAACAACAAAAAATATATCATGGTTTGCACAAAAATACTAAGCAGCACAACTGTTTTCAATGCTGATAATAATAGGAAATGACTCTTGAGCAGCAGCATATTAGAATGACTTCTGAAGGAGTATGTGACACTGAAGACTGGAGTAATGATGCTGAAGATTTAGCTTTGCCATCACAGGAATAAATTAAATTTTACAATGTCATTTTATTAAAATACAAATAAATGCAGTCTCGGTGAGAATAAGAGATGATTTAGTCCCAGTCAATCTGAACACATCTCTTGTTTTATAAACTATGAGGGTCGTTTATGTCAATGAGGGGCTAACGCAAGCAATTGAAACAAGTGAATGAGTAACTAAGGCAGAAGAAAAGGAGAGGGCGTTGGTGGTTCAACCATCGGAAGCGTCATCCCCAGTGGACTAGGAATTATGGCATAATGATAAGTTTCCCCTCTCCCCAACCATACGACTGGATTTATAGCTTCACTTATTCATGTCTTCATGGAGTCATCTGCTCACACTTACTGTATATCATGAGCTGGGTGTTGGAGAGTTCTCTCATATGGTATTATAATTATCTATTTAACAGGATCTATTATGACGGCAGTACAAAGGGGAATCGTTTTTTACAATCTGCCATCTGTGTGTGAGTGAGCAACAACTACTAGATCATTTGCTGAAGTCTGCATAAGATGTTGTGAGAAATGAATTAGCATTTAATGCACACTCTTAAATCATACACATTAGCCAGCCATGTCAACTACTGGACGTTTCCTATCAGCATACCAGAAGATTGTAGATTGTTTACAGGACAAAACAAATAACTTAAATTTATAGTCAATGAAAGTAAAACATGTAATAATTCAGTACAAACGTTCTGGAAGGAACCAGACAGATTTTACAGCCAGTCACATAACAGAACATTGTTTTTTTAGAAAACCTTCTGATTCAATTGAAAACTTCGGTTAAAAAAAATAGTTCACCCCAAAATATTGGGAATAGTTACTAAAAAAATGGAAATTCTGTCATCATTTACTCACCTTCATGTTGTTCCAAACCTGTATTTTTCTGCGGAATATTAAAAAAAAAAGATATTTTGAGGAATGTTGCAGTGTTTGTTTGTTTTTTCTCTCAATAGAATGGAAGTCAATGGTAACCAAAACTGTTTGGTTATTGTTTTTTTTGGCTATTTGGTTATTCTTTAAAATATATTTTTAATGTTCTAGAGAAAAAAGTCATTCACATACATATAGGAAAATTATAGAATTTTCAATTTTGTGTGAACTATCCCTTTAAGTCCCAGAAACCGAGAGTATACATGCTTTGTGAATCTCGTGACAGATTCATTAAAGGGTTAGTTCACCCAAAACATTTTTATTCTGTCATTAATTACTCACCCTCATGGCGTTCCAAACCTGTAAGACCTTCGTTCATCTTCAGAACACAAATTAAGATATTTTTATGAAATCCAGGAGCTCTCTGACCCCTCCATAGACAGCAATTGAATTAACACTTTCAAGGTCCAGAAAGGTAGTAAAAACAGCGTTAAAATAGTCCATGTGACTCCAGTGGTTCAACCTTAATGTTATGAAGCGACGAGAATATTTTTTTTGTGCAAAGAACTAACAAAAATAACGATTTTATTCAACAATTTCTTCTGGTCTGTGTCAGTCTTCTATGTGGTTTACGTTGGCCAGCTCCTGCGTCAGCATCACACGAATGCGGCGTGGTGCTCACGTGAACAACATCGGCCAATGGTAAGCCGGCATGCTGGCGTAGCTCTGATGTAACTCGGAAGCACTGCACTGTATTTACTACATCAACAGCGTAGGAGACTGACAAAGACGAGAATAAATATTTTTGTTAGTTTTTTGCTCACATAAATATTCTCATCGCTTCATAGAATTAAGGTTGACACTGCCCACACACAGCTGGGATCGATGATAAGATGATTATGTAAATATGTACTGCATGCTTTAATCTTAATGACAAAATAAACATACAACAAAAATGACAGCAGTGAGAAAACAATTAAGAAAGCATTCGATAAAGCGGCTCTCAATGTGTTCATGTTTTTACTCACAGACTTCAGACCTCGACAGACTGAACAGAAGAAATTAATCTGAGAATATTACCATGTCAAAAAAGGCAGAGCCCTTGGATCAACTCCTATTATATAATCGCCATGATAGTTCAATGTGTTTACCAGACAACACCTAACTTTTTCCAGAAAGTTTGCTTTGGCAAGCGGTTTCGAAACTTGGCCTGATTTTGGTCGAAATAACGTCATACCAGTTTGTTCCTTGATTTTACTTGAAGTATATCAGACCACCTCATATAATGAAACTGCATACGTTTTCCAGATTATCACCAACAGTGATATGATATGGTCACAATGTATTTTTTCTGACCATTTTAGTGGCAGTGGCACAAACCATTAATGTAACCATAAATCCATGATATGAAAAGCCCACAATGAAGAGGTTTCCTTGCTGAAATTAGACCGCTTTAATAAAAAAAGTTCAACTGAAAATGTCACTTTCTCACTTGCTTTATGCAGTGTCTTTCTGTCTCTTCCTGTTTTCACCTAATGTATTAATGAACCTCTGTGAATGTCTTTAGCTTCCGTCTCCCTTATACATTCTCGCACCATCTAACCGACACTCTTCTTCTCACTCTTGATAAGGCTCATGGGAACCTTTTCTTTTCAATCAAGAGAGAGCAACTATTTATATGACCTTTGACAGAGAGAGCTGGACCCTTCACACTCTTAACAAGATTAGCAGAGTTGCCCGTCTGAGTTTGTGCTGGGCATTACATGGACGAAGCCTATCAGTAGAAAATAAAGACTCACATCTCACACTTATCTTTTCTCAGTCTATCACTCTCTTTTAGTCGATATAAATATTTAATGTCTGGCAAATGAGCTTCTGAGGAGAAGACCATCTTTTCAGCGATAACTGTAACTGATGTAACCTTGTTCAAGTAATCTGGGCAAATACGAATATGTACATAGAAAAAGGTGAAAATTAAATCACATACGCACTTTGAACATCTGCACAATGAAGCCCATCAAGCATAATGATGTCTCCCGTTAATCGAATTTGTAAAGAAATATAAGCAATGAGGTTTTTGTCAAATACCCATGCGCACAAAAAACATCTATGGCTTCCTCACTATATATATATTATTGCGCCGAGAAGGCGAGCTAACTCCCACGGTGAGCGTGTCAGATACATTTTCAAACTGCTGCCATTGAAAAAACACCCTCTCAAATAATTAAAACCAATTCATGTCAATTAGTTCCACATGGAATGCAAATTAAAAGAGCATAATTAATCAGAGCTCTTCGTTAAAGGGGGGGAGGAGTAATTAGCAGGGTTTAATTCTGTCATTTTAATTGCATTTTTCTAATTGAAATTTCGTACACTTGTCTCACGTTCCGAGATGGCATTATCTCAGCGAGGTGGAGGATTGCGCTCGCGGCATGTGTGATTGTCTTTAGGTGAGGTATTCATTTAGACCGGTGATGTGTGTACTTTAGTTTGATGATCTCGTAATTTATATTACAATCAAGTCAATGTCAATGTGACATTAGGTGGAACAGCTCCTCGAAAGCCTTTTATCAGACATCTCGGTTTCCAGAATGGTCCGTTGCACAGTAGGCCTATGGGTCTAATTAAATGTTAACATGAATGTACATAAAGTGAATGATAATTGATATCTATGCATGCATACATTTATTTTTAGGTCTAAACACACCTGCAGCATCTGTGCGATAGCTACTGTACAGCTGGTTCTTTGAGCATGGGTATCATTTTGCCAATCTCTTGCGTCTTAATGAAGGTAAAAGACGTCCTGATGATGATGAGTGATTTTATCACCAAATCCTGACATCTTGTACTTGATCTGACCTTTCAAAACAGTACAGTGATGGTATCAGAGTATAATATTATGGTGCTTTGATATATACTATAGTATTTTTTGAGGTTACACTTTATTTGGTAACTCTTTATTTTACAGTGTCCTTGTTACATATGTTACATGTAATAACATAAATGCATGCAACTAACCCTCAACCAAACCCTAATCCTAACCTTATAGTAAGTACATGTAGTTAATCAATATTACTTAGTACTTAAATATATAAATACATTGTAACAATGACACCTTAAAATAAAGTGTAAACCTTTATTTCAAGGTGTCATATTACAGTGTAATTATGCTTTTAAGTACTGTGTAATAGTTAACTACATGTACTTACTATAGGGTTAGGATTGGGGTTTGGTTGAGGGTTAGTTGCATGTAATTATGCATCATTTATAGTTACTACTAACTAACGTGTAACAAGGACACTGTAAAATAAAGTGTTACCCTTAATTGATATACATGTTATAATAATTATGGCACGCCAAGGTACTTCAAAGAATGTCCATGGTATCACTTTGGTACATGTCCCAAAAACACTCCCACTGTATTACCATGGTGAGCAAGGACAAAGTCAATGTTGATCACATACAGTTCCATGGTTAGTCCAATGTACTTCAAATAATTCCAAGGTATTACGATGGTACATGTCCCAATACTATTGTTTTCCATGGTACCTTTTTTCAAAATAGCTTTTTGAGCACAAATTTACAGATGCGTGCAAAAAAGTAGGGGAGTGCGGGGCACAACCTAACGCGGGGTTGGTTGTAACATGCATGTTTTAACCCTTTCCACACATGCCCTTAGTGTATTTACTAGTTGCCATATCAACATTATTTAGAGAAAAAATAGTGCCAAAATTAAAAAATCCCTGGAAGATATTACTGAACATTTATTTAACTATATCACTGAAAAAAATTATTATGGCCCGATTAAATTAAGCATAATTAATTTGTGCTCGTTTAAATAGTTTCAATTTAGTTTTTTGATTTTTATAAAAAAAAATGATTTGGTTCTACAGGAATTGAATGTGTTTTTGTTTAAATTGAGATCAAATAAATTGATTGCAAACACTTACGATAAAACATTTTAGTAAATTCAACTAATAATTTTTTTCAGTGTAGCAAAAGTACATTTCTTACTTAAGTTTAGTTTTCATCTCTGTTTTTTGTGTTTATTTAAAATAAGACAAATCTGATATTATTTTAATCTTATATCTGTTATTTAACGGTTGAGATGGTTCTTTAATGTTGATCTAACCAGCAGAAGACACAAGCCACGATTTAAATCCCAGTTGTGCAGATGGGGTGCGTTGTAACACTGCGTTACAATGAGCCCCTATTAGAAATATGCCATTATATTCTATACTTTTATGAATTCTTTTGAGAAACCATGAGAAAAGGGTGAATAATGACAGAGTCAATGTTCAGAAATGATTCATTATTATTATGTTTTGAACAGCTGTATAGCTGTATTTAGCGATGTGTTTGTTGTCAAACTCAAAAATGCTTATATTTTTAATTATTAAAAAATGCCATTATTTTATTTTAAAAAGTGAATAATTGTATTTTGTTGACAAAATATTTTAGTTTGTCTTGGATTTTTTTGTTGTTGATGATATCAGGTAACATTTTAAGCTGTCATTTGGTCATGATGTTACATTGTGCCCCGTTACAATGTACCCCACCTACGGGGCATGTTGTCACATTTCACTTCCATTCTTTCGGGGTAAATCAAGAAAAAAGTATACACTGTATTAATGAAACAAAACCACATAATTGTACTAGACATGTGTGAAATTAATGTGGGAAAAAATAAATACTCTGAACCCCAAGTGGATTTACACAAACTGAGAAAGTCAAAAAGCGTTAGGTTGTGCCTCACTCTCCCCTATGTACTACCATGGTTTTCTGGATATGGTACCATGGTGCTATCATGGTATTTTGAGAATGGATCATGGTAGTATGTGAATTTCGGTAGTGCTATGGTATACTTTAAAAGTATCATAGTATTACCACCTGATACCATCACTGTACCATAATGCTTGTAAGGGTGGTAAAACCATGATATTTTAATGTATATTATGGTATTTCAATTAATATAACATGATATTTTATGGTATTCCAAGATGTTTCCTAGAATACCATGGTACATGTCCAAAACATTGTACAATTTTCACAAATTAAATTAAATAAAAAAGAAATATCAAGAAACACATTGAATTAAATTGACTGAAACAGTATTTTCTTGTATAACATTTCTTGTTTTATAAACGTACTACGTCCTTTGTTAATGTCCAAATCCAGGACAAAGAAAAAAATCAAAGGACAAATCCAGATGTTAGATCTTCATGTACACACATACAGACAAATGCCTTGGTGACCGGATATTTTTCATGACTTTTTGACTCCTCACCCTGTGATGCCATTGAAAGGTCAAAGGGTCAGATCTCTGGACGGAAGCGACCCGGGTGGGAATGAAGACTGCAGCGTCTCTCATCCCGTCAACCGTGCACGCATGCACACAAACTCACACAACCGCAAAAACCTGAAGCTGTAACCCCCTCGGCTTAAAACACTAATTGTTTTTGGACAGGGTAACATGAGCGAGGAGGGATGAACCTGAGAGACGGATCAGACGGAAGAGGAAAAGAGGAGGACGGGACCACGGGGCCAGAGATGTCAAATAAATTATACCTCCACTGGATAATACATTTTCACCTATGCGGAAGAGTGAGAAAGAGCAAAAAGCAGAAAGATACTTCAGGTGGTCCTCTGAAAACTCAAAGCCTCTTTTGTCATGCATGAAACTAAGAAAAAAAACTTTAAATAAACACACGCACAAGATCTTTCCTTCAACCAAAAGCAGCCTTGAGCATTATCATCATCTTCATCAAACAACAGAATAGGGCAAGTTTTATTTGTTACATTTAAGTGCATTAGTTAACATGAACTAACAACACTGTAAAAAAAGTTGCGGCCTTACATTTTTAAGTACAAGCAACTTGTTTAAGTCATTTCAACTTAAATTACATTAAACTGACTTAAATTAGTTGAATCTTGTATAACTTGTATAAAAATGGCTGACCTTCTTTTGATGAGTTAAAGCAATGTAAAAACACATGTTGTCATAACTTATTGATCATATATTTTTTTGCAGTGCATGAACAATAATTCTTCAGCATTTATTCATATTCATTTCAACATTTAATAATTTAATAGTCCAATTCATTTTTAAAACCAAAAGAAAATGCATTAAGAAAATAAATGGTAAAACTTTACAATAAGGTTTCATTAGTAAATGCTATAATGAATTAACTAACAATAACTACACTGTAAAAAAAAATTATATGATCAATATTGAGTTATGACAACATGTTTTTACAATGCTTTAACTCATTAAAATAAGTTATGCAATTTGCAACAAGTTATACAATATTCAATTCGTTTTTTTAAGTCGGTTTAATATAATTTAAGTTTAAATAACTTAAACATCCTAGTTGATTGAACAGTGAATGAGTATACATTTTGCTACCGTATTTATTAATCTTTGTTAACATTAGTTAACAGATACTACTTTTGATTTTAATAATGTATATACAATTATTAAATGTGGAAATTAACATTAGAGGTTAGTTCGTGCTAACTAATGTTAACAAACAGAGCCTTATTGTAAAGTGTTACTGAAAATGTTTTTTTTAATACAAAATGTATACACTTAAAACGTATACAAAATTAATAAAAAATTGATAAAAGCTAATATTATTGGTCTTTGTTAGTTCATGTTAGCTACATTGATGTTAACAAATGATACCTTATTGTAAAATGTTACAAGAACAGTTTAAAAGAAGATTTTGTCATCTTGTTTCAAACTTTCATTCATTTGTGGAACGCAAAAGCAGTTAGAACAGCATGAACATTCTTCAAAATACCTCTTTTTGTGTTCCACGGATGGACAAAAGTCAAATGGGTTTGGAACAACGTGAGGGTGAGTAAGTGATGAAAGAATTGTAATTTTTGGGTGAACTATCCTTTTAACTGGGGTTGTAGTTGAACACTCTTTCGACTAGGTAAATGAGCCTAATTGAATGCTTTACACCATTAAAACTGCCCCAGCAGAGAGGATGCCAACCTGTGTGAGTGTGTTCCTACTGTAATGGCTTTTCAGTGTGTATATGAATGCAAACGACCCTCTTTTAAAAGCTCCCCCTCCCCACAAAACATCCATTAAGACATTTCATTTCACAGCCACGAAACAAGAGGGACTCCAATAAGTAACATATTAGACCACTTTACCTGCATGCTCAAACCTGTTATGATGCAGAGAGTGGATTTCTTTGGATGTACGCACAGGTTAAAGAATCATTTATATGCATAAAAACTCAACCCCTGCCACTAAATAACGCTCTGGTTTAATTGGATTTGAAGGTCAGCATGTGCTGTTTGGGAAGAGCATGTTATATTATCATAAAACCCTTGGAAAAGTGTCAACATATTCAGATTTGACAGACCCTTATGTTTAATTCAATTGAAAAAGTGTGCATTAGTGCAAGCAAACCTTTCAACACATTTTCGCATGGTTTTGTCAGGTAGCCTAAAATGTACTTTATGTGGTAACATCTAAATTAGGTAGTTTTGTTCAAGAAAAAAAAAATAATATTGTTTCAACAAGAGTGCATTAGGTCTAAATATATTTCAAAAACAGTTTTTGTTTAGGATTTCTTGATTGAAAGTTCAAAAGAACAGCATTTACTTGAAATAGAAAATGTTTGTAACATTATAAATGTCTTATACCTTTCTGAATAAAAGCATCAATTTCCTTAAAAAAAATCTTACTGAGCCCAAACTTTTGAACAGTGTATTTGACCATGTTATAAATAAATACACTTTATTTGCAAAGCAAACATAAGAGAACAGTTTAAATCTGAAAATGTCATTAAAAATGGCAA
This sequence comes from Romanogobio albipinnatus, assembly GCA_023566225.1. Taxonomy (NCBI): domain Eukaryota; kingdom Metazoa; phylum Chordata; class Actinopteri; order Cypriniformes; family Gobionidae; genus Romanogobio; species Romanogobio albipinnatus. Next base: position 16,107,914 of record CM042241.1, read on the forward strand.
AGACAGATAAATTACAGTTTATTTGTATAACTGCATGCAATATTTGTGCCTGTAGCCTTTACTATTGCTTGAATGAATCAATAGTGTGAATCTAATCAAGTCTAAGTCTAATTTGACAAAATGTACAGTATTGTATCTTTTGTACATGGTTCACACAAAAAGTTGTCTTAATCATTTGCTATGTAAATGTGTGGGAGAAATGGAGAAAACAGTTTCTATGCAGGGTGTTTAGGGGGTCAGAAGGTGTTTGAAGGGTGACAGCTTGTGCTTTGATCATTAGAGGAAGAGGAAGGGACGATTCTTCATGGATTACACGATCAAACGCAGTGAAATGCACACACAAACAAAAAGAAAGAAAAAAAAATTGTACTCACAGGCACACACACGGCGACCGGAGATTTGCGAGTTCCACTCGACTGATAGTCTGACAGCTCTGACTAATCAATCACTCTCTCTTTTCCTCCATTCACTGAATAAACGTAGGGGGAAAAAAACATGAGTGGAGCTCTCCTTCATTTTCTTAACTTTAGCTCTTTCTTTCGCAAACACACAGACATACAAAAAAATCTAGAAACACAGAGCTTTATAATGTAAAACTATTATAAGGTGTTTTTTTTATATTACCACAACTCAACAGACATGAGCTCACTATTACTAATTGGAGATGCTTAACCAGTTTCTATGGAAGCTTGTTTTCACCACAGAATAAAAATATTCAAAAGCTGATTGTGTCTTTTTTCTAAGAATTTTGAGATGTTAAAAAAAATTCTGAATTGAGAGGGAAAAAAGTCAGAATGCAAGATATTAACTCAAAATTGAGAGGAAAAAAGGCAGAATTGTGAGCTGACCTTTTTTCTCAGAATTGAGAAAAAGTCGTACAATTCCGACTTTATATAGGCTAACTCACAATTGATTTGCGAGATTATCTCATAATTCTGAGAACAAAAAGTCAGAATTGTGGGATATAAACAAGCTATTTTGAGAAAAAAATTGAGTTTATATCCAGCAATTCAGATTTTTTTTCTCACATTTGCAAGTTTATATTCCACAATTCTGACTTCTTTTCTCAGAATTATTATTCCATGACAGAAACAAGCTTCCATAGTTTCAGTATGAGCAGTATTGAATTATATTAACCCTGAGATCTTTAACAGGGAGTCTGTCAATTATTGTTTGAGCTCAAATTACTTTAGAATCTAATAAAATGACTTTAAGTTAAGTTTTCTAAATTACAGCAAGTTTAACTTTTTAAAAATCAAATCTAAAGTAAAGTTCAGCTGAATGTTTCACTGACCACATAAGTTATTTACAAAAAAATCTGACATGGTGCTAAAATCATAGTAAATATGCCAAATAAAATCCACATAACATTACTCATATTACCCATGCAGGATACGCAATATTGTACCAGGTGAGGAGTGCAACTGTAATGAGCAGCTTTAATAATAAATATGATGGATATTTGATTTGGTGCTCATGACACAAAGTACTTCACCATAGTGGTGAATGGTACTCCAAATATATCATGGTATTACCGGGGTATTTTTTATTAAAGGTGGAAGTAGCTACATTCAAAGTCAATCTGCAATAATTTCAAGCTCACAAACAGTAAATACAAACACGCACACATCATTTCATCCACGAGAATCGGATTTGATGATCAACATAATCAGATGCATTAGCGTAAAATGCTTATTTGGTTGTAAATATGTTGCATAGTGAGTGAGTGTTTCTCACTAAAGCAGTCAGTGTGTTGTTCTCATTGCGGGCTGTAAACTCTCTCCACAGGAGTTTAACAACACCTCCCCTTGCCACTCAAAACAAACGCGCGCACACACACACACACACACACACACACACACACACACACACACACACACACACACACACACACACACACACACACACACACACACACACACACACACACACACACACACACAGTTCTTTTGAAACCTGTGGTAATTGACCAGAGTCATTTTTATCATGGACTGCACTTGTGTCTGGTAAAACCATTGATTTGGCAAATGAGGTCAAATCTGGTTCACACACAACTGTTGTTTACTTAAGGCACATTATTGTCAGCCGTTTGCCCACAAGTGGCTGCTGGCGGACATTTAGGGTTAACTCGGGTTGATTGGAGGTCATCTCAATGGCAGAAAGTGTCCCAATCACCCAGAATTCACCCATTTGTAAATGCTTGACAGCTGTAATACTGATAATAATTACACTAAAAAAAGTGAAAATGTGCAGTTGATACCACAAGGAGCTATTTAGTCACAATCTGAACAAAAATCTGAACAAAAAATTCTAAATTTGTTTTAATTCACACACTGATGATGCTCATATTAGATTACATTAATTAAATCTTGCATTTACAATTATAGGTTTCTGTACATTGCAAATGGTATCATATATGACTAAATGTCCAATGCTGCCCTCGCATTGAGATATTACTTACATTCAAAGTGTAATTTAATAGTGTCCATTAAACTGGCACTGAGACCCTTCTCCATTAAAGTTTTATCACCTCTCATATGAGAGGAACCAATATTCGTGTTTTATATATATATATATATATATTATATATATAACATTTGATTTCCCTGGTTTTCTAAATCTGCGCGTCTCACTAATCAAACCGCCTGTGGCAAACAGAAAAACAATTCTTCATTTACGTCTGCTTATCCCTTTTTGTTTAATAACTCCGGTGAACTGTACATTTTTATCCGTCTACTAAACCACAGGCTACAATTGACTGTTTCTGGCATTTTTTCTTTAAAATGGTTTAAAAATCAAGGAAAACATGAAGGAAGAATTGAATTAGGCATTCAAATTAGTCTATATTGCTTGTATTCAATTAACATTAACTAGTTTATTCACAATGTCTCGTGCAAAGAAACGTAATCTGATAGTGCACTTGAATAGTGCGCAATCGCTTGAATGTTCAAACTGGCAAGCCTTAATTGACAAACTTCATGAGGACACAAGTGAAAGTGATCTCGCTTCGCGGCGATTAACTTACCTGTATGAACCATAGTAATAATGAGCATCCAGATTGTATAAACAAAGATAACTGCTCCTGAATCTTTCAGTGTGCCTGCAAACTGCACTTGATGTGACTGACGGGGCGGAGTCACGTGACTAAAACTGAAATAACCGACATGGGAAAATTACATTAGAGATTCTGATTACTTTTCGAATAATCGTCCAAAAAAATTTTGTCAGGTCACCTACAAATGTGCTTCATGTAGTAAAATCTAAATTAGTAGCAGATTTTATTCAAGGAATTTTTTTTTTTGTATATGACTAAATCAACCTGAACACAGGTTTCAACAATGAAATGATTATATATCCAAAATACTACTTAAAAAAAAAAATTTAAACACTGCATTGTAAAAGTTGATATTGTGGCTTTATATGTGGTCAGACACTTGCATGAGTCATTATATTTTTGAACATTTTACCAAAATCAAGCTCAAATTGAGTTACAAGGTTTAGACATTTCAGAGCATTTCATCAGACGTGGTTTGCCTGTCATTTGGAAAATTTACACTGCAATAGTGGCACTGAAGCGCTTCTGAAGTGGCAATCTTTACACAGACTGTTCAATGCTGCTCAAAGCTGGCATAAATGCATTTACACAACAACTTTAACTGCATATTGTTATACTAGGGGCTGAGGTGGGTTAGAGCAGGCGCAATTGAATCTGGCTTTTATGTCTTATGTCTTTACACAGAATTTTGAGCAGGAAAAGAGCAGCCTTAACTGCTGTGTAAAGATGCTTATTAGAATGACCACATGTGAGGCAGTAAGTGCATCGCATTAAGTTTTCATCCATTTACAGGTTATAAAGTCTACTAGATCTATGGACACTCCATTGGCCAAAATCCAATGTCATTAAAGTCCCAATAAAGCGCCTTGAAACATGCAGCATTAATCAATGTGTTGATGTAATTTCCACTGAAACAGTTAAGAGGGTGGGACATATTGGTCAGCTCCTCCCCTTTAAAAAAATGGCCAATAGCGTTTAGTTTATATCGAGTAAGCTGCAGTTTCCTCCTAATCACTAACCGTTTCTCCTCCTAATATCCTCCATTATCACTTTAAATTACAGAATTCAAATGGGACCGATATGTTTTATTGTCTGCGCCGACTCCCTCATATGATCTGCTCTGTGCTATCATGTCACTGGACCGGAGTAAACTGTGTGCGCGCTGTGGAGGTTTGCGTGACATTAACACGAAACCAGAATTCATTCACCCCAATGGAAAGCATATTTACACTGTCTGAATCGTTCCCTATCCCATATAAAGTGCACTATGTGCCATTCATGTAGAAAATAGTAAATGTGTGAACAAGTGACCGATTTTAGCCACAGATTCAGTGTCTATTTATAATGCAGGGGGCTGGACGCATCAGATTCTAGAGAGCATTTGATTGGTCAGAAAATCTGATGACAAGCTTAAGTGCAGAGTGATGTCATCAAAATCACTGATCCATATTGGTGGAAGTGAGAGACTAAGTTTTGAATGCTTATATCTTCTAAATTCAAATTTACCCCTTTTCCACCAAGGCAGTGCTAGAGCTAGATCGGAGCCAGAGCTAGTCCCAGTTCATAGTTGGTTCAACTGAGGAACCTTCTAAGAACCGTTTGCTTTTCCACAGGCTAGAGAGCCACAACAGAGCCAGGCCGATCCACGTATAATATTTAAAAAAACGCATGAGTGAATCAAAAGCATAAGGAGTCGTGTGCTCTCGCTCGACTCGTTATCATACGGCGATCGGTCTCTGCACAGCACCGCTGCCAACAAGCCTTCCATCAACACTGCAAACGTTGCGTTACTATTGATTCACATGGCTTTACGATCCTACATCGGCATTAAAACACAACGAAAACACAGCGAATCCAACGCATTTGTGCAGTTCGCCGTAATTTGTATAGACGGAGATTACAAACGAGCAGCAGTTGTTAGCTCCATTAGCTGCTATTTCAACAATGGCGGATCTCAAGTCTGTGTTCGTCTTGTTGACCCCGCCCCCAGCGCCTGACGTAATCGGTTCTTACTTCTAACACTGTTCTAGCCCAGCAATGTTTTGGTGCTACTTAAGAACCACTTTTCCTGGCTCGGAGCTGGGGCTTTGGGTGTGGAAACACAAAGAACTGATTTGAAACTAGGCTCTGGCTCCGAACTAGCTCTAGCACTGCTTTGGTGGAAAAGGGGTAATTGTCATTGTTTTGAAGCACACTAGCTTATAGATAACAGCAAGGCTAACATATTCATACGTTTCCACCGCAGGAACTTTCCCCAGGAACTAAGGACTTTGTGGTGGTACTCGGTGTGTTTTTCGACGGCAGGAACCGGGGTCTAAATGAAGTTCCGGTTAAACTTTTCCCCCTCAAAATGACCCTACTCGCGAGGTAGTAATTTTTCAAAGTTCAGGAACTTTCGGGGGTGGGACTGGGCGCTGAACATGCCGTTTGGTTGAGCTCACGCAGCATATTATTTAAACCTAAAAGTCTGTTGCGGTGCGTACAGTAAGAGTTGTTTGCTATTCGAATCAACAATGAAGTTTAAAAAGTACGACCGATGGACCAACAACGAGGTTCAGGCTTTATTAAAGTCCCTGTAAAGTCAAAACTAAACATGTGTTCTGAGTTTCTCACACCACAGATAAATGTGTTATTAACCACCCAGCCAAATTTGAATCATAAAAAAATCCGGGAAGTACATAAAATAGCTTATCTAAAACCTGAAAAAATGAGCAGCATTCTCTGCTCTCAAACGCTGGGGGTGTGTCCGCTGTCGGCGCCGAAACCACGCCCACTCGCGGGAAAGCGGCAGTAGCACACAAGACAACACTCACTGATCACGAGCGTCTATGATCACGACGCACCAGATGTCGGTGGGACGGGAGGATGACGGCCTGGGCGGGGGATAGTCGGTTCTGCAGCAGATTATCAGTGAATCCCAGTTGTCTCCGGTGAAAGTTTGTAAAACGATCCGGTGTAAAGTCACTGCAGAGGTAGGTGTCGTGATGATCCTCAGCTCTCTCCATCAAGGGTGCTGTTCACAAAATTAATCCACCTCTTCATCGTTTTTGTTTTGTAAGCTGTTATGCAAGTTGTTGACTATAGTAACTAACAGTACTAACAGTAACTCGCGATCGAACTGATGCGAATGTGCTCTAGTTATGATCGTGTTAGGGGAGGAGTCAGGCTCGGTGCGTCATCGAGCCACCGTTTTAGCCCCGCCCAGAAAATCCTGAACACAGCAACGGTGAAAAACTGTTTAACGGTCTAATTTCTGAATTCAGTACTTCATAGTTCACAGTCTTTGTAATGTGTTTCAGCAATACATTTCTAACATTTATAATGTGTTTAGAAACAAATCTCAGAATTGCCTTTACAGGGACTTTAAGTGTATTTGCGGAAGACGAAATTCAGTGGGCTCTGGAAAGTCACGTGCAGTACTACATCACCGGACTAATCTTCACGGTACTTTAAACCGCGATGGAAACGCAGACAGCAACAGGTCTGGGGGAAAAAGAGTTCCTGGGACAAATTATTTCGGGTAATTTCGGTGGAAACGGGGCTTAAGACAGCATTGGCTATGACTCAATAGCTGCTCCTCAAATACATCAAACATTAGCCTTATATAGTGTTTCTACATAGTAAGTAAAGAAAATGCTGCACTTACTCAAACATTCAGTTCTTTATTTACCATTGCATTGCAAAATAGTAGATATGAGTTATGAGGAGTTATGAGGTTAAGTCACAAGCTTCTTATAATATTTATTTTATTGGTAAGATATACACAGACATGAAGGGTGACCAATAGTGACCAATAGTAATGAATTATAAAAAAATAAACCGAAATGACGAAATATGGAAATACAAGGTTCCCATCTGAGAGCTAAAATACATGGTTATACAAAGGTTTAAACAGTTCCACCAACGTAATTATAGCTCCCCAACTAATTATTATTTATGCAACAGTGGTAGTATTTACACAGAGATAAGTGGTGCTTTTGTAACAGCTATGGTACATGCTGTTATATTGTAATTTGGCATCTAAATATAAACCATATATTACTTAAAATTTTTCCTAAAATTGTTCCTAAAATATTTATTATTTACAAAATAAATAAATGTATTAAAATGCAACACATTAACAGATCTATAAATAATGTAAGAATTATTTAATTGGACTTGCAAGATACATAAGATATACACAAGATACATAAGATAAACACAATATAACAGGGATTGATGAAACATAAGTAAATCATTTAAACCCATTCTGAAATCTGCTTAGAATCAGTAGACATGACACTATAATTTCCTCCAGCCTCCCTCCATTTTCCACTCTCTCCAGTCATGTTAAAGCGGTGATTAGGTGTTAACTAATTTCCTCTGCCCAGGGTGTGACCTGTGCCTCCCCCTCTATCCCTCACCCAAAAAGAATCAGTATAGCTACATAAAAAAAGGATTGCTGCAATTCTGTCATGGAATCATTATGCGTGACATTTTTATTGAATTACATCTGATTGTTGATGCTGCCTAACTGAAGCAATTGTAAAATGATTCTACATCTCATTATTTTAATGTAAAACACATCATAAATCCTGAAGATAATGGTGATAACAGAAATACAGGATGAGAGAACAGACTCTTGGTGCTGGAGACGTTTATTTAAAGAATTTTCTCTCTCTAATAAATGGATTGGTTGTGTTTCTATAACTCAAGACACAAATGAGGTTGGCTTCCTGGGGACCACCGGAGATCAGGTGTATTTAACCCCCTGTGCCTCCCTTTCTTGCTCGCTCTCATTTTCGTACATGCTCTCATTAGAAATGTCGGATTCCTAGGAAATCCCCTAAAAGCAATAACTTTTTTAAAACAATCACAAATTTTATGGCTATTATATCGGTTATGATAACCACAACAACATCTCATCGTTTTCTTGCCGTCGTTCGGCCCATCCCCCTTGAGAAACCTCCACTGAAGTCTCATCCTTTCTTTCTTTTCCTCCCCCTCGCCTCCACCACTTCCCCTTCATTTCAGTAAAATAGATTTTTCAATTATGCGTAGAGTGGAGGGAAACGTCTCACATCTCAGGGCTTGACCCCATTTGGGTGCCGAGTTTTTCTTGGGCAAATTGACACACTTAACTCCTTCTCTTACCATAATCGGCCCAGATGAAGGCCTCTCATCATAAAACCAGACATCTTGCGCTCAGGCAATCAATGAGCCAACAAATACTGTAATTGAACATGAACGCATTACACTTGCTCGTGTTTAAATGCAGTTTGCAGTACTTTACTGTAGATTTACCGCAAATCATTTCTAAATCAGATTTCAACATCTCTACTGGGTTTCCTTCTCTAGGCAAGGAATGAAAATCTATCACATGCACTAATATGAAACGGCAGATGAATTAGTTATACAATTTATGAATAAAGTCTTAAAAATAAAGATTTTTTTTTTTTTTTACATTTTATAAAGGAAATAAGTGATGCTGCATTCAGTGTTTGGTTGCTAGCAGTGAAAACTAAAATAAAAACTACATTTAAAATAAATTGTTATTAAAATAAAAATGGCCACTAATTAATTATGGTTTTATGCAGTGTCCCAATTCTCATACTATCCGTCCTAAATAGTATTCGAAATTAGAATCAAGTGTCCCAAATTGTAGTATGTTGAAATGAGTATTCCAAAGAGAGATTTCCATTTAGAATCCGAGGTGCAGATCTTGGGACACACTAACGGTTAATATTACCGCTGGACGAGGATTAGATTAGACACATTGACTACAAACATGGCGCGGTGTGTAGTATTTATGAGAATCTATTCACAGAAATGCAATATATTCAGTAGTGTATAAATACCTTAAATAATGTACCGTTATGTTTTTATTACCTTAGAATGAGCCATTTCTATCTACATACACCGCAGGTCTCCTTACAATGAAATCGCCATTTTGCGGCGTCATGTTTCTACAGTAGCCCTAAATGGACAAACTTCTCTACAGAGCGCTAGTCACTCTCGGCTCTCTTCGACGACAACATTTTTGTCATGTGTAGCTTCTCTATGTGCTTCGAAAGGGAGGGGTGAATGGTGGGCGATTGCAATTCACAACTTCACCACTAGATGCCGCTAAAAATGTACACACTGCACCTTTAAGTAGAGAGGTTTATATTAAGGGGTTTGAGTGATTAACTATCAGTATCTAACCTGACGAAAAGGTATTTATTCAATGTTATTCACATTAAATTTAATCTGCAACAACATTGTGAACTTTTATAAAGATACATTAACGCTTAAATGCATCATTAAGCAAACACATGAGGAGAGTTCTCTGTATGAAAGACCAACCCGATCTCATGGCAATTCGTACATATTTTACGAGGTGGCTAATTCATACGAATCTGTACGACCTCAGTCGTACGAATTCATACGATTTTTGCTAAATCGTACGTATTTGACGAGTTGCCAAATTCGTACGAATTTGTACGAATGACCTACCTCAAACCCCGCCCCTAAACCTAACCGTCACTGGGGATTAGACAAAACGTACAAATTCGTACGAGTGAGGTCGTACAAATTCGTACGAATTAGCCAACTCGTAAAAATACATACGAATTGGTTGTGAGATAGCGTTGGAAAGAACCACAACTGGCAGATAATGTGCTACTACATTTCTCTCAGATAAGGAAATTAAATTAAATAAATAAATGTGGAGGATTTTAATTGTGACAATATGATTGCCAGGGAAGTTTAAACGGTTGAAGGATGCACATAACTTAGCGACAGAGCTGTCTGTTAAAAAATGCAATTGTGATGAAGTAGTATGTCCCAAAGCTTGCGTTCTGCTACACACCTAAAAGTATGAGCTTTTTCTTCACAAAAACAGTACACATTTTTAGGGCATAGTATAGACGAATTGGGATGCAGGATTAGATACATGGAACGTTACAAAACTTGTTAAAGGTATTGGAGGTGTTTCACGCCATTATTCCAACGTTTACATCCTTGTAGAACTTGTAATTAGGACTTGTAAACTGGGAATTTTCTGAGAGCTCCGAATTGTACCACATGACCGCTGTACCACCGACCACTTCAAATTCATTTTGCCATTGATAGTGTTGACCAGGGCCGTGCACAGACCTTTTGAAGGGCATGTGCTGAAACTGAAAAAGGGCACCCCCTCTGTTCACCCGCCCCTAACACTTTATTATCAAACACACATGACATGCTTTATTTACATTTTTTGAAGATTTTCACTATTTTTATTGGGGGGAAAAAATGCCTTTTCGAATTTCTGTGTGATGGGAAAATGAAGTAGAGCAAGTTCGGCAAAACGTGGATTCGAACCGTGATCAATTTGCGTCAAAACTTCAAGCCATGCGCTTTACCCCTGCACTTGTAGTACCCTCACCGCCTGATGAGGGGAGATATAGATATGAATAAAACACAGGACACGGAGCTGCTGCTTCAACATCAGAGTCTGTGTATATTCTGAATAAACATTCAAAAGAGTTCAAGTATATTTTTATGTCACTGAATGACCGAGCATAAAGTCACAATGTACAAAAATAATCACTTATACATGTTTACCTTGACTATTGTCCACACATTAACATATATAATATAATATAATATACATTTATAACATTTTAATATACAACATACATATCATAAACGTTTTCCCATGTTTTACACTTGAATGAGAATTTCATCTCCTTTTAAAGCACAGTAAACTGCAACTCATAACTCATAACTGTTGCCTTATTTACCCAAAACACATCACATTTGTCATTTCACTCTATTATTACGCATTTTCTGAGACCGCATGGTCTCCATCATTAGCATGAAATGCATAACTAGCACACGCGAAACTCGCGAATACACAGACGAAACTCGAAGGAAACTTTTACACCTAATGCAAAAGTAACTCATTAACACTTTAAACGATGTCATTTACATACATAGATATCTCTGACATGTCATGAACATACTCTTATTACATTTGAGTGTTTCATACCTGACGAGGGGAGATATAGATATGAATAAAACACAGGACACGGAGCTGCTGCTTCAACATCAGAGTCTGTGTATATTCTGAGCAGCGCGCCCCCTCCCCCTGCAGGTGAACACTCCCAAGGGAAAAATAATCAAATAATCGATCGATCAAGGCTGAGCAGGGAACTTCAATCGTCACAGAAAAATAAATGCCCAATGTAAAAAAACATTTTATACATACATTTTCGTCTTTTCACATGTTTATGTACTTATTATGTTTTTTGTAACCACCACACTCTCCCCTTCGAAAATAAATGTTGTCCCGACATTACTCTGTTTCGTGTTTCTTAAACTTTTTCTTTTTCTAGGGTGAACTTTTAATTTACGTATGCACTGCAGATAAACTGTATTTGCTATTCTTCAATAAAGGGAATATACTGGACAATAACATAGTCATTTGTCTTATTTTTTTTTTTTTTTACTGTGACCCCTTTTCTTCACTCTATTTCAACTCTGGTTAGTATGCATATAAATATACTGGCTGATACTGCGACACTGGGTAAGTCCATGATGTAAGGTTCTGCATTTCATATGGTGTCCATTGTGTTTGTATGATCTACACTATAGCATGCAGGGGTTCCCAGGTAATCATAGGTGAATGTCTTTGGTGGTCTCCTCTCTCTCTGAGGCCATCTACACTCCAGTTCTTCTTCACTGTTGCTTTCCAACAGGGCTAGCTGTCCATCTGTATCGTCAGATTTTCCGCCAGGTCGTTCCACCTCCATCACGTCTTCAGGTTGTTTCACCTCCATCACGTCTTCTCCCTGTCGAGGTACCCCTTTATTATTTGGCTGATCCTTTGCCTCATCATTATTCACTCTCATCTCTGTACCAACTTCATCAGCAACAACGATGAGACTGCCTACAGGGAGGAGATCCAGCACCTGGCCACATGGTGCACTGATAATAACCTGCTCCTCAACACCACCAAAACGAAGGAGCTCATCGTGGACTTCAGGAAGGAGTCAAGAGGCACACACGACACCATCCACATCAATGGAATGGCTGTTGAGCGTGTCTCCAGTTTCAAGTTCCTGGGGATCCACATCTCGGCGGACATGTCGTGGACGACCAACACCTCCAGCCTGGTCAAGAAGGCTCACCAGCGCCTCTTCTTCCTGAGGACACTGAGGAAGAATCAGCTCTCCTCGGCTATCCTGGTGAACTTCTACCGCTGCGCAATAGAAAGCATCCTGACCAACTGTGTCGCAGTATGGTATGGGAGCTGCTCTGTTGCGGAGCGCAAGGCACTGCAGCGGGTGGTGAAAACTGCCCAGCGCATCACAGGGACTCCACTACCTGCCATCGAGCACATCCAGAGGAAACGCTGTCTGCACCGAGCTCGCAGCATCCTCAAGGACTCCTCTCACCCAGCCCACAGACTGTTTTCTCTCCTGCCCTCCGGCAGGCGTTTCAGGATCCTCCGGACCAGGACCAGCAGACTAAAGAACAGTTTTTTCCCCAGAGCTGTCTCTTTACTGAACTCAAACCCCCGTTGATCCACTTCCCTCATAAACTGCAAACTCTCCTACCTCACACCTACATTCACTTTGTTATTTGCACTACCGACTGTTTATTACAGTAACAACTGTTTACTTATGCATTTTGCACCACCATATCTTAACTGGAATATGCTCATTTGCACTGCCGACTGTATTTATAGTAACCATGTTTACATTTGCATTTTGCACCGTACTTCTAACTGTAATATGCAACCACTTTCCACTGCACTTTTACACTTTCTTTCGGATAGCTCTGTCCATAATTTATTGCACTACCTTAATCCACTGCTATATTCCTCATATTAGCCTAACATATTATTGTATACCTCTATCTGTAAAATTCTGTTCAAAGTAATAGCCATCTGTATATTATATTCATAGTACATATTCACCTGTACATTCTGTTTATAGAAATAGCCATCTGTATATTTATATTTATTCACTGTATATATTCATCTGTAAATTCAGTTCTGTTTATAGTAATAACCATCTCTCTACTTATACATATTTATATATATTCAGTACATTTTTATGCCCAGCACTTACGCAACCATTGTATATATCCTGCACTTGCTGCTATTGCACTTCTGGTTAGACCTAAACTGCATTTCGTTGCCTTGTACTTGTACTTGTGTAATGACAATAAAGTTGAATTTAATCTAATCTAATCTAATCTCTTTCCTTTTCAGGTCTGCTGGGCAGAACAACTGGTAGGTTTGTATCCTCTAACTCACTACTTTCTCTCACAGGTTGCTGAGACTGGACCGCAGGTAAATACCAGTGGCTACATCCTTCATCTTCCTCTGAGCTAGAATCATCCCTTTCTACAGAGGTAGGTTCATCCGTTTTTCTCTTTGTTCTTGGCTGTGTTCTGAGCTCCATTTCCGGTGGCAGGTAGTCACACGGTAACAAGAGATTTCGGTGTAGAACCCTTGATCTTCCCTTTCCTCGTTCCGGCTTTACTTCATAAACAGGGCCTTTTTCTCCCACTCGGCGGACAACTGTGTGTATAGCATCTTCCCAGTGATTGCGAAGCTTTCCTGTACCCCCTCTGGGTGTGAGATTTCGCACCAGAACACGATCTCCTGGGTGCAGCACTGAGCTCCTTACTTTACCCTCATAGTTCCTTTTGTTTCTTTCTGCTGTCTTCTTGCTGTTCTCTTTAGCAATCTCAAACGCTTCCTGCATTCCTTGCCTCCATCTCTTCACATATTCCTTATGGTCGTTGGTCCCTTCCTCTGAAGTTAATCCAAAGAGCAAGTCAACAGGTAGTCTGGGCGATCTCCCAAACAGGAGATAGAACGGTGAAAATCCAGTAACCTCACATCGCGTACTGTTGTAGGCAAAGGTAAGTTTGTTCAATGACTCCTTCCAGTTGGACTTCTGTGTTTCTGTCAAAGTCTTTAACATTTGGAGCAACGTCCGGTTGAAACGTTCAACCTGTCCATTTCCTTGCGGATGGTATGGGGTTGTTCGTGATCCTGCAATTCCACCATTCTTTTTTAACTGAGAAAGCAGCTGATTCTCAAATTCAGCTCCCTGGTCATGATGAATCCTTTGGGGAAATCCAAATTTCAGAGCATAGTCATTGAATATTCGATCAGCAACAGTTTTGGCAGATTTTGATGTGGTGGCGTAAACTTGTGCAAACCTTGTGAAGTGATCAACTATCACCAGGATGTATTCATATCCTCCTTTACTCTTGTCAAGGTGCAAAAAGTCAATGGAAATGAGTTTGAATGGGTGAGTGGTGACAATACTCATGAGTGGTGCTCTGGTTTCTTTGTTTGGTTTCTTTTGCTTCAAACAGTTACAACTTTTTGTCACAAAATGCTCAATTTCACCCTGCATTTTTGGCCAGAAGAATCTGTCTCTAATCAATGATGTCGTCCTCTCCACTCCTTGATGCCCCATTTTAATGTGTAACTCCTGCAAGACACGTTGTTTATATTTTTCTGGCAACACAAGCTGAGTTCGGGTAGCTGTCTTTCTGCGTAGAATTCCATCCTCTCCCACGCACAACTTGTCCCAGTGGTGCAGCAAACTCTTACTCTGCGCACTGAATGTCTTCAGTGAGTGTCTGGAGGGTTTTTCGCCAGCCATCTGGCGTTGTACTACAGGTCCGATGTGGGCATCACCTCTCTGCGCTTGTCGTATGTCATCGGTAGAAAAAGACTGGCTTGTCTCTGCACACTCCATTGGATCATCAAGCAAGGTCATGGCTGTCCATGACATGGCGAGATCTTGGGCTTCTACAGCTTGTATGGTTGCTTCAACACAATCAGATGAAAGTTCCTCTGTACACTGCTCCATCATGGTTCCAACGTCCAGTGGTAGCCTGGATAAGCTGTCTGCATCAACATTTTCTTTGCCAGGGCGATATTTTATGGTAAAATGGAAGTCCGCAAGTTCTGCAACCCATCTGCATCCAGTCGCATTGAGCTTAGCACTGGTAAGTACATAAGTAAGCGGATTGTTGTCGCTGTATGCTGTGAAGGTAGGTGCGTAATACAGATAATCACGAAACTTCTCTGTGATGGACCACTTCAAGGCTAAAAACTCCAATTTCCCTGAGTGAAGATGATAGTTTCTTTCAGAGGCTGTCAGTGTACGGGATCCATAAGCAATGACTCGAAGTTTTCCATCTTGCTTTTGGTACAGAACAGCACCAAGTCCCTGGTTTGAGGCGTCTGTATGGAGTATAAACGGCAGTGAGAAATCAGGAAATCCCAGGACTGGAGGTTCCGCCAAGCAGTCTATTAGTCTCTCCAATCTCTGCTGATGTTGTTCCGTCCATAAAATGGGCTTCTGGGAAGGCACTCCTTTCTTCTTGCTTTTTGTACACCTGGTTGTGGTTCCATTAGGTCCTCCCCCCTTTGTCTCCACTTCTCCTTTCAGCAAGTCATAGAGTGGCCCAGCGATCTTGGAGAAATCTTTGATGTACTGCCTATAATAACTCAACAGGCCAAGTACTGCTCTCAACTGTCCCACTGTGCTGGGCCTTTTCTCTCTCAGGGTTCTTACAGCCTCAGTGTCAGCAGGGTCTATTTTACTTCCTTCCATGGACACAATCCTCCCCAGGTAACGAACTTCACGTTTAAAAACCTCACATTTACTAGGTTTGAGTTTAATCCCATATCGCCTTAAATGCTGCAGAACTCTTCTCACATCATTGACATGGTCTTCAAAAGATTTGCTGAACACTAACGTGTCATCAAGGTAGGGGACACAGCAATTGTCTCTGAGATCTTCCAGGCACTCTTCCATGCAGCGTTGGAAGGCTGCAGGAGCGTTCATTAGACCAAAAGGGATACGAATCCATTCGTATAATCCCCATGGTGTTACAAAAGCTGTCATGGGTCTACTCTCTTTGGCCATGAAACCCTGGTGGTATGCTTTCCCTTGGTCAAGTAACGAAAACCAGCTGTTTCCCCCAAGGCTGTCCATGATGTCTTGAACACGTGGAATGGGCTGTCGGTCAGGGTTTGTTTTCCGATTTAATTCTCTGTAGTCAATACACAGCCGTAAACTACCATCCTTTTTCCGGACGCAGACCACAGGTGAGGAATATGGCGACTTTGACTTTTGAACCCATCCTTGGGCAATGAGATCGTGTAGGTAATCCTTCATCTCCTTGTACAGGGGGCGAGGTACCGACTGGTAAGTACATGAAACTGGGATAGTGTCTTTAAGCGAGATGGTCAACTGCAGCCCGTCTATGCAGCCAATGTCATCATCTGATCTCGAAAAGGACGCTGCTTCCTCTCTCAACATCTGGCTTACAATTTGTCTTCTGGACTCACTGAGGTGACTTAAGTCCAGTGGTGGATCCCAGGTTGAATCCGAAGTCTGGGTTATTTCATTTGTGACTCGACTTATGCTTACAGGCTCGGATCTGGTTGCCTCAAGCGCTGCAGCAGGGTACACAGCCTGTACTGGGTGCACTGTACCGATAACCGTTTTGCCATCTAATATTATATCATGGTCAGTGGGGTTTTGAACAGTGACAATGACGTATGGTGAGGTATGTCGGCGCAATTTCACAAGGGTTTCGCAGAACTCCAATCCCTCAGACCAGGTAGGATTCACATCGGGCTCAAAGAGTAGCACTGTCTCTTTCTTTGGTGTAAGTGTCTGTACTCTACATTCAACTTGAACTGATGTGTGCTTAGGAACATTGACTCTTTCCTTTGTGGTCTTGAGGATGTACTCGCATGACATTTCTGCCTGGACTCGCTCGATGAATGCTTGGATCCTGCTTCCTTCAACATTAGGGATGGCTGTCACCACCACCTCACTGGTATTAGGCTGGGTCAACCTGGTCCTGTTCGTTATCTGCTCAATAACATTGTACCCGATGATGGGATGATACAAATGTCTGCCTCTCATTACCAGCACAGGTATGGTGAGCTCACTGCCCCTGCTTTCATCAGACACTAGTCCAAAAGTGACTTCCATCCATCCTATGTATGGTATATCCTGACCATTCGCAGCTACGAGACGGAGTTCTTCGGGTGCCTCAATTGCCTCTGAAATATCTCTTAATCTCACATTTGGCAGGTGATCATTTTTCCACGCCTCACCGACAATGCACACCTGAGAGCCGGTGTCCCATAGTGCATCTACGAGCAAACCTTGAATGTAGCATTTTACAAGACACTGCTTTCCTACTAGCGCGGCACAAGTGGGTTTGTTCAACTTCTGAGGTTTTGTAGTCGAGACAGGATTCACATTTGTTCTTGAATATGGCTTACAATGTTTCCTATGATCTGTCCAATGACCTGCCTGGCATGCTTTGGAGCAATACAACATCTGCTTGCAAGTCGCACAGTGTCTCAAAATTAAGTCAGGGCGGGTGGTGCCACAATATGTACAGCTTTGAGGGGACCCTTCCATAGCACTGGTCACTGCCCGTCCCGCGGCCGTGACCCAGCCTCGTTTAAAGAACCATCTCTATGCGTCATGGGCATTCGTGCTCGACAGCCTGCTGAGAAATGGTCGCTACCACCACACTTGTAACAGTGACTACAGTAGACATCTAATCCACTTTGTTGGCATGCAAAGCATTTCCTTACTCGGGTGGCAGGAGGGTGATATCGTTGTGCTGGGAACCATTGTGGTCGTGGAGCCATCTCTCTCCTCTGGTCGTAAGGCTGCCAGTAACATTGAGGTGAGTATTGAGTCTGTAGCGGGGACGCACTAGTTGGAAGAGTGGATTAATTTGAGATACTTCTGCACTGAGGTCTTTCAACAGTGCCATGCCGGAACGCATTTCCTTCAGCTGACTTAGGATATCAAGTTCAGCCTTTTCTGGATTGTGCTGAGATGGTGCTTTTCCCCTTTTTTCCATTGCAGTATCACTCGATTGAACTGTGTGCACTTTAGTGGCGCTTGGCTGGACAAGTTTCTTTTTACTTTGGCGCTCAGTTTCGTGGGCGCATGCCAGATTGACTTTATCAAAGAGTAGTTCATCGCTCACATCAGTTTGTGTCAAATAGGGTCGCAGGTCACCTCTAATACTGTCATTCTGTAGGCCCGTCAGGATAGTGTGGAGGAACATGCTTTGGACTAACTTTGGGTCGTACTTCAAGCTGGATTCAGCTTCCTGTGATGCAAAGAGAATCTTTTGTCTTAAATCGAGACAGCGGACAAGAAAACATTGTGGGGTCTCTTTGCTGCTCTGTACCTCTGAGGTAAGTTGTTTATACAGCTCAGTCGCACCCTTTTCTTGGAAATGAGCTCTGAGTATCCGTCGTAATGTGGGCAGTGTAAGGTTGGTCTTTCCCTCTAGGTAGCTACGAAGCTGCATACCTGGTGCAATTGCTCGTATTACAGCATCAACGATTTCCAGCTCAGAGAAACCTCTGCTAAGTCCATGTTCAATTTGGTGAGCTAGACTTGAGAAGGAGAGTTTGTCCTTTTGCCCAGGTTCACCTATCTGGCCAGAAATTTTGAACTCTCTGCTCCATGCTCCAACTGGTCGTGCTGACGCTGAGTGCCAATTTAGGTTAGTTTGTGTATTTGAGTTTTCCTGTGTGTCATTGCTTATTTGCTGCCTGTTTGTGTGGTGAGAAGCACTAATACTCTGCCGTGGGCTTGTAACTGTATGTTTTTGTTCAATTAGTTTTTGCAAAGCTAACTGCAATGTATCAATTTCTTTTTGTAGCTTTTCTTGCTCTGTGATTTGTACTACTGAGTCTACAGGCACTCTCTGAACCACCTGTGTGATCTGTTGCTCTGAGACATTTTCACCACCCTGCTGAATTGCACAAATTTTGTCTCTTACACACAAAAGTTCTGACATGCCCTCATCTTCCAGTTCTTGTAACCCCTCCCTCTCAAAATGTCTCACGAGGGCAGAAATGACAAATGAGCGGCTTTTGTTGACATGTTCCCTCCCTTCAATATTCAAAAAGTCACACAATTTCACTAGATTTTCTCTTGACAGTGAATAAAACGCTCCAATCACTTCAAGTTTTAAGTCCTCTAACTGATCCATGGTTCACTTGGGTTTTGGGTGTGTGCAGTGTGATGCAGAAAAGTAGTCTTAGCTGGTTGGAAAGTGACAATGCTCCAGGTATCAACGATCAACCTCAGATAGCACGTGCTGTTCTTCCGGACTCAACGTAGACGCCACCCGTTCA
Source organism: Romanogobio albipinnatus (assembly GCA_023566225.1). Lineage (NCBI taxonomy): Eukaryota > Metazoa > Chordata > Actinopteri > Cypriniformes > Gobionidae > Romanogobio > Romanogobio albipinnatus. Next base: position 16,127,146 of record CM042241.1, read on the forward strand.
CACTCTGCTGTGCTCCTCAGCCGCAAGTCAGAATGAACGACACTGGAGGTAGACAATCATCTGTGGACGCCGACCTTCACTGCATTTCATCCCAGCGGTGCCTCCAAAATGTAGTACCCTCACCGCCTGATGAGGGGAGATATAGATATGAATAAAACACAGGACACGGAGCTGCTGCTTCAACATCAGAGTCTGTGTATATTCTGAATAAACATTCAAAAGAGTTCAAGTATATTTTTATGTCACTGAATGACCGAGCATAAAGTCACAATGTACAAAAATAATCACTTATACATGTTTACCTTGACTATTGTCCACACATTAACATATATAATATAATATAATATACATTTATAACATTTTAATATACAACATACATATCATAAACGTTTTCCCATGTTTTACACTTGAATGAGAATTTCATCTCCTTTTAAAGCACAGTAAACTGCAACTCATAACTCATAACTGTTGCCTTATTTACCCAAAACACATCACATTTGTCATTTCACTCTATTATTACGCATTTTCTGAGACCGCATGGTCTCCATCATTAGCATGAAATGCATAACTAGCACACGCGAAACTCGCGAATACACAGACGAAACTCGAAGGAAACTTTTACACCTAATGCAAAAGTAACTCATTAACACTTTAAACGATGTCATTTACATACATAGATATCTCTGACATGTCATGAACATACTCTTATTACATTTGAGTGTTTCATACCTGACGAGGGGAGATATAGATATGAATAAAACACAGGACACGGAGCTGCTGCTTCAACATCAGAGTCTGTGTATATTCTGAGCAGCGCGCCCCCTCCCCCTGCAGGTGAACACTCCCAAGGGAAAAACAATCAAATAATCGATCGATCAAGGCTGAGCAGGGAACTTCAATCGTCACAGAAAAACAAATGCCCAATGTAAAAAAACATTTTATACATACATTTTCGTCTTTTCACATGTTTATGTACTTATTATGTTTTTTGTAACCACCACACACTATCATGGATATCATTTACATGGTGTCTTCTGCAATTCTGACTGACCCAACCAGACCTTCTGTGAAAAAGACGGCCTATTTGCACTTAATGTAACGACAACATTACTGTAACCATGTTTTACTACACATGTGAAAACGAGAGAGTATAGAGATTCAAAAATTAGCGAATATGTGCATATATCAACAACGTAAATGAATTAAACATGTGACCATGATATTATTACATGTTAACAAATTAATTGTATTAGCAATCATAAATCAAAGAACAAATTTCTAAGAAATATATTTTACCTAGATGACCTTGATCACTCAGTCACTTTGTGTAAGTTCCAGTAGGAAACGGCGTGGGCGCTCTTGATGGTCTATGGGCGCACCTTTGCGTATTTATGATTTTTCGGTGGCAAAAACAAATTAAATGTGGTTGTATTACTTATCAATATATTATTAACATTTTACAAAAGTCAAACTCAAATGCAGTTACCAAAACTATTGATTTATTGAAGCAGGAACAAAAAACACTACCACCAAAAAAAGGGCACTTCGGAGTGTAAGGGCAAAAAGGGCATGTGCTCTGCACAGGTTGAGCCCTACCTGTGCACGTGCCTGGTGTTGACATACAAAAACATAATTCCCAGTCCATGGACATGAACAGCTCAGAGTGTCACGTGTTGTTGCCATCTCGACATTTCATTAATTACGACATGCATGGCGTGAATGCAGCATTAAACATTAAAATGTCACTAGACAGAAATAACACTAGACGATGCTGGGAAAATTTTACACGTTAAAACGTTTTAAATTATACCAGTTAGCACATTAACTCTGGTGGACTGAGCATATTAAAACTGAAACTTAAATAAAAAACTAAATTAATAAAAATTACATACTGAAAACTATAACAAACATAAAATAGAAATAAATAAAACAAATGAAAAACTTTCAAACCCTAATAACATGCTCATTTGCATAAAGTTGAGCACTGTTCATGTTGCTGGACATGAAAATATGAATTACTTCAGGCCACTTCTGTTAAACCCTGTCAGCATGAACATCCCAGCAAGAACCACTAATAAAATTAAATATATTCAAAGTGAATCAGCATGCACATAATGCCAAACACACACACACACACACACACACACACACACACACACACACACACACACACACACACACACACACACACACACACACACACACACACACACACAGACACACACACACACACACAAAATCACTGCTGTTCAGTAAAGGAGATATAAAGATATAGTTTATTGTATACAATTCCTGATCAGTGATTCAACGCCTCAGGTTATTAAAGGCAGCTTAGAGGCTGCATATCAGCTTGACTCGGGTGTGTGTGTGTGTACACGTGTGTGAGGGCTAAAGGGGAATTGATTGCCTCCGGGCATGTTTAACATGCTCTAACAGAGACCAGAGATACGGCAAGACGCGAGTCAAATGAACACATAAACTCACACACAAAGGGTGAAGCAGGCCAATGGTCAGACTCTCGTCCTCTGCCCCTCTTCCCTCCCCCTCTCTCTCCCTCTCAGAGTGGGAGCAGCTTGAGACTGGGCGGATAGTAATTATGGGGGAGTCACGGTTCACGCGGTCCACACCCCTCCCATTGTCTCCGAGTGAGTGTGTGTGTGTGTGGAGTACATTGAGAGAAAGTGCGTGGTGGGTAACATGCTGTAAGGGCGTGCTGACAGCAGCATCTGGACACCAGTGGGTGTTGAAAAAGCTCTCGCACACGATCACAGCGACACGCGCTCACCCGGGGCTGCAGAGCAGAGAGGTTCATGCCATCTTGTGGTCAGTGAACACAACGCAAGCGGGTCATTCCTGTTACGCAGAAGCCTATTTCTACATCACATGTCTTTATGTACTGCATGATAAAATATTAAACATCTCTTTTTTTTAAATAAATTCATAGAAATGTATATATTTCTTCATACATCTTAATACACTGGATAAAATATTAGTAACATTTTATAAAATGGAAATCATGTTAGTTTTCTACCATCACAGTTACGTCAAGGGGTGAATTTGAAATAATTTCACTATATTTGTTTTAATGCATGTTGCTTTTTCTAACTTCTAACATGAAAGATTGGCAATTTAAGGTTTTTCTTCATTTTTTCTTTCTCTAATACATTTTTGTTAACACTTTACAATAAGTTTTCATTTGTTAACATTAGTTAATGTATTAATGAGCATGAACTTACAATGAGCAATACATTTATTAGGGGTGTAACGATACCCTCATGCCACGATTCGATACATATCACGATACTGAACTCACGATACAATATTATTGCGCTCCTCCAAGACATGTGGTAAAAGGTAGGCCACTTTTGACTGGTAACACAATACATTCAGCATTATCAGGACCCACAAATATTCCCCCGTTGCATTATTATACATTATATTCAACATTATAGGCCTAGTAGTTTAATGTAGTACTGACACTAAAACTGTAAACTTGAATATCTTTGAATATCTTGAATATCATTTTGGGTGAACGATACACAATGCATATTGTCACTATCCACGATACATATTGTTGCATTTTTGTATTGCAATATATTGTGACCCCTTGTTTTTATTAATCTTAGTTAATGTCCGTTTTTTGTTCATCGTTCGTTCATGTTAGTTCAAGGAGCATTCACTAATGTTAACAACTTTTGATTTGAATAATGTATTAGTAAATTATGAAATCAACATTAACTCAGATTAATAAATGCTGCAATATTGTTTATTCTTAGTTCTTGCTAACCAAAGTAGATAATTAATGTTAACTAATGAAAAGTTGTATTCAATATTGCTTTAATTGGTAATCATTTTATAGTTTTAGTTTTCCTGTTTCACTTTTTATTCATCAAATTTTCCAACAAAAGCCTACTCCTTAATGACATCATCCTCCAGGAAGTAACATCTTTTTGGTGGGAAAACAACAGCACAAACATTAACAAGTACTGGCAATGGATTTGATGAATTATGTGATGTTTTGTGCTATTACTCAAAGGCAAACCAATTAATATGAGCTTATCCTGTTTGATAAAATTACAGAAAAAGAAAACTGTAAAATGTTTGTTTAAAGAAAGTGATTTTCATGTTTATTCCTTCATGTAAGCTCAGTCCCTCAATGAACAACGAATTAGCTTGTATATTTAATGAGGTTATTATTAATAATGTTAATGCATTTTTAGAAATCTTTATTAAACTACAAAACAAGTATATTTATATTTTCTAAAAGTTACAGAGCTGAAAATGTAGTGACAAGAATGACCCGAGCCACTGAAACACTGGGAGGATGAATTGTAAAAGCATGCAGCCATTCAAATATGATTCACTTTTAGCCATTTAGATCAAGAAATTCAGCAGTGTTCATGTTCGACCGCAGAAAAATGACAGAATTAAGGCATAATTATAGTGGATCTTGCTATTTTGGAGACATAATGACAGTATGCTTCATTTGGCTTCCAGTTTAATCCATAAATAATGCAAATTTCCATAATTGTTTCAAGGCCAGCACTGCAGGATTAGATATTCTAGTAAAAAAAAACAGAACAAGCGGAACTGTAAAAGAGAGGATGTATGAAGCAACAGAGAACAATCCGGCAAACAAAGAGTTTATCATCTACACTCTGCTTCTTGCTTTTTGTCTCACATTTAATGAACATCCAAAGGCGTAAATATTACTGCAGATTGTGTTAGTTTGCAGAGTGGGCTCAAATAAAGAGATCCGGTAAAAAAAAAAACTCAAAAAACAACAACAACAACTTGCAAACACACATACAAGTATGAGAGTACAAACTGTAGAAAGTGCAATTAGTATCATCCAAAACATTGCATACGGTGTGAACTTCCTTTTCTTTGTAATAGACACAACTAATGCACTATAAAGCCGCTTTTACTGATCATTCTCAGGTTGTGCTCAGCAAAGGAACCGGTTTAACAAATGTAATGAAGCATAATGCACTCTCCTATTATAATTTGATTTTCTTTGTATAGGAACCCAATTTTAAGCTTGCATTGAATTTATTTAGCCCTAAATTTAATCTGTTTTTGATACATCTCCTCTCCATGTGAACTTTCTTTTTTAAATAGAAATTACATGCTGTTCTTTTTCCTCGCCAATGGTCCAGAGTTTACTTTATTTTTTTCAACCTTTGGAATTTTTACCTCCCATCAGAAACCAAACTAACCAAAACCAGTTTTGTGCTCCAGCTATGTTTGTCCAGCTGGCTTTGACGTACATATGCTTGGTTGGCTCTTAATGTGACACACTGTTATTTTAATTTATTTAAGCTGTTTTCCAGTCTCATTTCCAAATTATCTCAACAAAACAGTCTCGGTCTTATATTCATGAGTGATAAAAAATTATTGTGTTAAGTTTTTGTTTTGTTTTTTAAACACACACACACTCACACACACACACACACACACACACACACACACACACACACACACACACACACACACACACACACACACACACACACACACACACACACACACACACACAAACAAACGTACGTATATTATATTCACCAGTAATGGTATAAAGTCACCAAGTCACAAAATCAGGGTTATTTCACTAAATATTGATTTCTGAACTCTTTCTAAGTTAAAACATTAGTATTGGGTTGTTTAAAAACGAATATTGTTGAACCAGTTGTCATTGTCTGTAAATAAATCTTTAAATGACAATATTTGTATTTGAAATTTGGAAGAAATGTTGTCAGTAGTTTAAAAAAAGTAGGAAAAAAAATGTCAAAAATGAAATGAAATGTCAAAAATTTACTCAAACAGATACATATAAATAATAAACCCATAGAAACTGCTAATTTTGCAGCAGTCTCTTATTTTTTTCCAGAGCTGTTTTTTATATTTTATATATATATATATATATATATATATATATATATATATATATATATATATATATATATATAAATCAAATGATCAATCACGATAAATCACATCCAAAATAAAAATTTGTGTGTGTTTACATAATATGGGTGTACTGTGTATACTATAATTATTATGTATATATAAATGCACACATCCATGTATATATTTAAGAAAAACAAATTATATTTACATAAAATATTTATATACAATTAAAAATTATTTTATCTATCTATCTATCTATCTATCTATCTATCTATCTATCTATCTATCTATCTATCTATCTATCTATCTATCTATCTATCTATCTATCTATCTATCTATCTATCTATCTATCTATCTATCTATCTATCTATCTATCTATCTATCTATCTATCTATCTATCTATCTATCTACCTACCTACCTACCTACCTACCTACATACATACATACATATATATATATATACACAGTATATACATGCAAATATTTTTTAAATATATACATGTATGGTGTGTATTCAAATATACATCTTAATTATACACAGTACACACATTATGTAAACACAAACTTTTATTTTGGATGCGATTAATCATTTGAAAGCCCTAAAATTATATTTAACTATTCATATAATGATTTTTTAAAATTATTATATTAACTTTAAGATGGGTTATAGATAGCGTTGCACAGAGAGTAGTAGAGGACACTGCTAAAACAGCTTAAAAGTTTCACATCAACTAGTCATTTAAAAAAAATAAACTATAAATGACACCATTGCAATGACATTTGTGTAACACAGCCACGCTGAATTGAAGGATCTAAAACCTCTACGAAGAACTATGACAACATCAGCACCATCATCAGTAATATGGCAACATAATGTTAGCATGACAAATGGGTTTGATAGCATAACACACACTACTGTCAGTGAGAGTTAATATGAGATTGTCTGACAGCGCCTGCAGCAGTGAATGAGCATATTAGGAGATGTAATTAACCATGAGATGGTGCGGCGCACAACTGGTGATCTCTAGAAGAAAAAGACAGATGGACAGAGATTTCATTTCGAATAAATAAAGATAGTGAGCAGAGCTAAAGACAATGAGATGCAAACAAAAAGATGGAGGAAAGAGAAAGAAACAAATAAGAGAAAAAGAAGAAACAAGAGAGAGGGAGAAGGAGAGAGAGAGAGAGAGGGAGGCACCAGCCAACACTTAATTAGCTGTCATCAGCTCAGCACCACAGAGAAAAGAGAGTGACTAATAATTAATGATAAAAATGAGAAGGGGAAAGGGAGAGAAACACAAAAGAAGGGGGAGAGGGGTTAAAGAGTAGAGGAGGGATGGGGGGAGGGAGAAAGTGAGAGTAAGAAAGGGAGAACTGATTTGAAACGAGAACTAGCAAAGCCCCAGGGTCATTAAAGTCAATGAGACAAGCGTGCGTGTGAGAAATGAGAGACTGAGCCTTTAAAATCAAACGGTAGGTAATTGCCTGGCTTAACCTAGCCTGAAGCTCCAGGCTATATGATGTCATGAAGAGCAATGAAGGGGAGCGGAGCAGGCGACCAATCCTGATGTGTCCCAAACACAAAACATTAGTCTGCAAAATCACACTTTTTTTTCCAACGGTCATTGTCATAATTAACAACAACAGAAAAAATTGAGAATACATTTATATCATGTTCTTAATTTTAAGATTAATAGATATTTTAAAGTTTCAGTGTGTAGCATTTATGAGGACCTATTGACAGAAGTGCAATATAATATACATGATAATGTTTTCAGTGGTGTATAAAGACTTTACATAATGAACCGTTATGTTTTTATTACCTTAGAATGAGCCATTTCTATCTCCATACACCGCGGGACCCCTTACAGTCATGTTTCTACAGTAGCCCTGAATGGACAAACTTCTCTACAGAGCGCTAGGCTGCGTCCGAAACCTGGAAAATGCTGCCTTCGGAGGACATATTTCAAGGCAGGAAGGCATCAAGGCACGTCCGAATCTAATGTTAGCTTCACTTCCTGTCTCCTGAGATACCTTCGTCTGATCGATTTTTGAAGGCAGCATATTTGTATCCTTCGCTGCCTTTGATATCCCACAATCCTGTGCTTTCCATTCTGTGAAAGTAGAGCTAGAAAAAAAAGATGGCGTCCGAAAGTTTGTCAGTTTGTGTGTAAATATACGTTTTTTTTACCAACATTTTCTACTTCTGATGTCATTTCTAGCGAGAAATGGCTAATGTAGTAATTAAATATTTAAGTAAATATTTCTCACCAAAGCTCTCTCTATTTTGCTGTAGATCATTAAACTGTTACACTGCCTAAGAAGTCTGTCCGAAAGCAGTTTAGTGAGGTGCCTTCAGGTTTTCGGACGCAGCCCTAGTCACTCTCGGCTGTCTCAGACGACGCCATTTTTGTCATGTGTCTGCCACCGTAGCTCTCTCGAAAGGGAGGGGTGAGCGGTTGCAATTCACAACCTCACCACTAGATGTCACTAAAATTTAGTGCACCTTTAAAACAATATTGAAAAGTTTTGTTTTTTAATATTAATTCTAAATATGTTTTAAACATTTCAATTGCATAGCTGTATAACGTTTCAATTAAGTATAGGTATAATAGTTTTTAAAAACTAATAGGAAGTTCATTGTGTACATCATATTGTATCTAATTTAAAACTACGACAGAACAAAATAAACCATTAAAATGCTTTATACAGTTTTCATTTAATTGTCTTCTTTATTGAAAAAAAGTCTATCAAAAGACTGTATGTAGCTTTACGTTATTATAGTTTTAATCTGCTCGATACTGATATGTTATGCCATGAAAAGTATTATTCACAAATGCAGTGATCACTTTAAGAGTGACTAGTTAATTGTTTTGCCGTGTAATTCTTTTAATTAGCTACAGCATGTTTGCAGCATGCCAAAGGGTATAATGAGAAAAACAGCGGCATGAGGAAACAGATACACAAGGATTTGACTATCCTACAGAGGAGAGACTGAAAGAGCCTCTGTTTTTACAGCCGTGTGTGTGTGTGCGCGCGTGTGTGTTTAGGAGAATATTGTAAAATCAATGTGTTTGTCTATGGATGCAAGGCTAATTGGAGGTGTGTGGACTGCACTGAAGCACATATGCCACACAGAGCGGTGCTGAGCCAATAACTCAGCAGGAAATGGTACTGACAGATGAGCACAGAGAGAGAGAGAGAGAGAGAGAGAGAGACAGACAAAAAGAGAATGAAACACTCATAACTGTATTTTAGATGCATCTATTTTAAGGTATAGACTACTTAATGAGTTCCAAGGTTAGTTGCGACTGTTATCCCAATAACAGCATTGCAGAAGATGTTTGGTGACTACAAGTCATACTTCATAGTCAATCTATAAAGGTGCTACTTAATGATTCAATGAACACAAATTAAGATATTTCTGATGTAATTGGAGAGATCTCTGAACCACCCAGAGGCAGCAATGTCATCAAAAATATCTTGATTTGTGTTCCGAAGATGAACGAAGGTCTTACAGGTTTGGAACGACACGAGGTGAGTAATTAATGACAGAATTTTCATTTTTGGGTGAACTAACTCTTTATTTAGAGAAGCAAGATGTGCAACGCTGGGGGGCTCCAGGAACGTGGTTGAGATTCCACTAAATAAAACAATTCCACCTGCCAGTGACAATAGCAAATCATGGCCAAACAAGGCCTTCACATGTTCCACGTCCAATTTCTCAGTATATTTCACAACTTTGTAAAAAAAAAAAAAATACTTACATTTTCTACACTTAAGGTACTTTCCCCCTGATTTCTGAGGCCATTATTTCAATTGAACATACTAAATATGATATTTTATTTCATGTTATAGACTATAGGCTATCATTTCATAAAAGTGGGTCGTGGCACCTCATGGTCTCAGCGGTACAGCGATGGCATCAGATGACCAAGACATATGGCCCAAACCATTGTTTTCCACGATACATTAGGTCGAAAAAATGTGTTTACCTGTAAAAGTATTGCTGCACGTGCAGTTGCTGAACATAAGGACTTTCCTCATCGTTGGAAACAGACATAGGACGCTTTTGCATATGTTTAAGTGAATTCTAGGTACAAATCCACTTCATCCGGCGCTGTTTTTACTTTCTTCTTTTCCCCCGTGTTCTGAAGTGCGTTACAGTTTTACCGAGTGAGAAACCGCACCAAATACGTTTCAGTGCGTGAATGATTCAGACTGAATCGATTCGGTTGTGCGAAAGAAAGAACTGATTCAATCTTTTTGGTAATAATTTTTCCCGCTACAACACACAAATTGTAAGTAAAATATGTATCTAAAACACAGAGTTAATGCTGCTTAGGCTACTGTCAAATGCAATTAGTCTACAATTTTGTATGAAGACAGCATAACTATCCTCGCCACTAATGCACAAATTGTAGGTCTCAAATTGTAACAAACTAAATATGTAGCCTAGATTGAACATTATTTTTACTGTGCAAATATGTAAATATAACATCGGCCTATACAAAATAGCCTAGTAGCCTAGGCAAATGTTCTAAAAAATGTGCAAAAGTATTGGTAGAGACCAGCTCAGTACACATGATAAGGTGCATAAATATAGATGGTGCAAATTAGAAAGACCCTATAATATTAGTATTTTATATTATGTCATATTGTATTGTATTGTATTATGTCGTATCATGTCTAGAACACAAAAGACTTCAACTGGTGCCCTATTAAAAATGGTGCATAACCTAATGAAAGTGAATGAACCTTAAAATTTCAGATTGCCGAGTTAATGTCCTACCATAGCTGTGAATGGACTCATCTTTGAACAAATTTACAGAAGATAGGCTATCTGCACTGACAGAATAACTCAGCTTGACATGGTAAGCTCATCTGTGAGAATGGATGATCTGCTGATTTCAAATCGTGGGTAAAAGCACATCAAGTAACAGAACAGACATGCTAAAGGATCCTGGTCAGCATTCTGGCATTAGCCATCAGTGGTTCATTTGGGTTGGCATGAATCTGACAGAGATATTTCAGTTTGAGGTTTCCCCACACATCCATCTCTATTTCTCGCTCTCTCTCTTTCTGGCCAGTGTTTATTTTCATTTGGCTTTCCACTATGCAGTATGAAAATCAGACAAAATTAGCAGCACTGGAAACCTGCAACGTGTGATGTATGTGTTTTTAACAAAGCATGAGCGATTTTACTTTTTTATATTTTTTAAATAGTACTGTCCATGTTTCGGATAGTGGACACTGCATGAAAACAGCAGACGATCATAACCTATACGCTAATATATAACACAAAGCATACATAGAAAAAGTGAAATCTAGGATTTAACAGTTTGAATGGTTTGCACTCAAGTTTTTCAGTGATGAGTGTCTATATAGCAGTGAAATCAATCTCTAAAAATACAAAAACATTGTTGATAATATGGACTTTCCTAATGATCATGCGCCCCATAAGCACACCTCTACACATCACACTTCTGCTGTGACCCCTGTGCCGCTACCATGGAAGCTGTGTGTGGTAACATTATTACCCATGGGCCTTTGAGTCTAAGGTTTGCCAATGGGATTTAGTGAGAACAATCTCAGAAAACAGCTCACACAAATGCAAAACAAAAACTTACACATATACGCAAATACAAATATGAACATAAATTTAATAAAATATATTAATTCCATTCAAAGTCTTATTTTGCTGAACATTAGTCACATAAATTATTCAAATCAGAAAGAAAAAGGTTTAAAAATCTGAATATTTGACATATTTTGTCGTCAAACAACTGTGTAACATTTTTTCAGTATGGCTTTATTTAAAGGGGTGGTAAAACACATTCTTTCGAAGGCTTGATTGTGTTTGTGGGGTACACTGTAACGTGTTCATGCTTCGTTTTTAAAAAATTGCATTATTTTTCATATATTTTACCTTTATTCTACACTGCTCTGTCCCGCCTTGTAAAAACGGCCTGATGGTTTCCGGGTTTTATGAAGCCAGTCCCTCAAAAATACGCAATGGGCTCAGATTGGTTAGCTGGCCCAGTGTGTTGTGATTCGCTAACTGCCTAGTGCACTTTTGTCGGAAACGTCACGCCCCTTACCTTTACCGGTAGACTGTGCTTTGGGTAGTACAATAGCGTCAATAAAACCACACCAATTTGAGCCCGAATCAGACCCAGATAATTTTAGTGAAGATGATCAAGCAGAACCTGTTCAGTCCTCAAGAGTAAAGACTGCAGATCTATAGTGATCGCTACTGAATGGCACCGTTACTTTTGTATTTTTAGAACAATTATTGCCAAATATCTGTCGCAAGAACGAACACTAAACATTGACTTTACTATAGTATCCAAATCAAACACAGAACCATGTTTAGCATGCCTGTAGATAAACAATACATAAAAGCTCTAATCAAAGAATAATTTACACTAATGCCAAGTTCACTGTTGAGATTTTTTTTTAAGTTTGTAACGTTAGGTGTTTGTCGGATAACGTTAAGTATGAATGAGTATTTAACAAACTGGTTTGCAGAGCCAAATGAGTGTTGTCATCTGTTTACTTCCTTGCTTCAACGTACAATTAACAACCCAAACTATTACAGGAAAACACATAGACGAAAAATAAATCATACTTACAGGTTGTGGCCCGTAAACAGCTTCTGTTTTTAAATCCATATTTCAGGACAAGCCGTTGTGCGAATCCTGCATTGAACTCGTGAAGATTGTGGAAGCTTTCCTCTGTGAAATGTGCAGCGGGAGTGTATTGCAAATACAGACGAATATTGTCCATTATGTCACATTTTCCGGTCTTCTCCTCCGACCCCTGTCTGTCTCGTGCTTTGATTTATGATGGGCAGCATATATCTGCTGCAAATGCGACCTGTTCCCCTCTGTCTCATACACACATGCATATAACATGTTGTATGTTAAACGCACTGCAACGCACCGGATGAAAATAACAGCGTTTCGTCTGCATTGCGGCAACAACACTCCAGCCTACTAACTATACCACAACAACTATTCCCCGCGGCGATACAAAATGGTTTATGTAAATATTGGGGCTGGTGATGTCAGAGACCCTGGAGGAATGTCTAGTAGTCCCTAGCGGCCATTTGCTGTAGACCTTAGAAATTGATTTCTTTAAAAGCAAATATCTCCCTTTGCTTTAAACTTTGAACGTTGTAACTTTGCAGATTGTTTATGCTCAAACAGCAACATTACACACTAGCTAAAGTTAGAAAAGTGAAATCGTGGTTTACCACCCCTTTAATAATGAATGGCTTCTTGTACCCCATGTACCCCCAAGTTGTAAGTCGCTTTGGATAAAAGCGTCTGCTAAATGCATAAATGTAAATGTCTTAATGTTTTTTTTTTATTTGCATGTTTTTATATATTTTCAATTCACCAACATGTATAATTTATATTTATATCTGCATGGGTATAAATTGACATTAACATGCAAAAAATTAATACATACACTATAAAGCCAAAAGTATTTCAATCACTTCCATAGCCAAAGGTGAATAAAATCAAACATTTGTGAAAGAATGGGTTGCTCTCAGGAGCTCAGTGAATTCAAGTGTGGTACTGTGATAGGTTGCCACCTGTGCAATAAGTCTGTAGTAAATCTCGTTCATACGGGAAGAAGGAGGCGGGAACCGGCGAACAATCAAAGTATTTAATAAAAAACAAACACAAAATGAAAATAATCGTCGTCCCGCCCTCACGGTCCCTCGGCCTCGCTGCTCGCCACAAAGTCCATTTGTGAAATTTCCTCACTAATAAATATTCCACGGTCAACTGTTAGTGGTATTATAACAAAGTGGAAGCAATTGGGAGCAACAGCAACTCAGCCATGAAGAGGTAGGCCACGTATAATCACAGAGCGGGGTCAGCGCATGCTGAGGCGCACAGTGCGCAGAAGTCTCCAACTTTCTGCAGAGTCAATAGCTACAGACCTCCAAACTTCGTGTGGCCTTCAGATTAGCTCAAGAACAGTGCGTAGAGAGCTTCATGGAATGGGCTTTCATGGCTGAGCAGCTGCATCCAAGCCTTACATCACCAAATGCAATGCAAAGCGTCGGATGCAGTGGTGTAAAGCACGCCACCACTGGACTCTAGAGCAGTGGGAGACGTGTTCCCTGGAGTGATGAATCACGCTTCTCTGTCTGTCAATCTGATGGACGAGTCTGGGTTTGGCAGTGGTGTGGGGTTGTTTTTTAGGGGTTGGGCTTGGCCCCTTAGATCCAGTGAAAGGAACTCTTAATGCTTCAGCATACCAAGACATTTTGGACAATTTCATGCTCCCAACTTTGTGGGAACAGTTTGAGGATGGCCCCTTCCTGTTCCAACATGACTGCACACTAGTGCACAAAGCAAGGTCCATAAAGACATGGATGAGAGAATTTGGTGTGGAGGAATTGACTGGCCTGAACTCAACCTGATAGAACACCTTTGGGATGAATTAGAGCGGAGACTGCGAGCCAGGCCTTCTAGTCCAACATCAGTGCTTGACCTCACAAATGCGCTTCTAGAAGAATGGTCAGAAATTCCCATAAACACACTCCTAAACCTTGTGGAAAGCTTTGGGATGTCACTAAAGTCAATGTGCAAAGTCCCAAAACGTTTGGCAATATAGTGTGTGTATATATATATACTGTTTTACTGTATTTTTGTATCAAATAAATGCAGTCGTGGTGAGCATGAGTACCTTCATTCAAATACATTAAAGAATCTTACTGAGCTAAATCTTTTTTGCTTGAATGGTAGCACTGTATATATGGTTGTGGTTCGGTTCGTGTCAGTGGGTGAAGGAAGGAAGAAGACGGGGTTGGCTTGAAAAAACCCTGAGACTGCACTCTTTATTACTCAGAACGGGTTCAGACATAAAGTACGCACGAGGGCGTTCAGTTGATTCAAAACTCAAAACACTGATGTCAGTCTTTCACTCGGATTCAGCTTCGTTTCTCCTGTACAGCAGGCATCAACAGGCAGTCCCATTCCAGCTTAAATGCTGTCTCTCCACGCCAATTACTGCAATCAGACACAGGTGTTCATGATCTGCACTTGACCTACTTACTCACCGCTCGGTTCCGCTCTCTCTATCCCACTACAGACCCCACAAAAACACGCCCCCTCCGCCACAAACCCCCACCACCCGACCCAGGCCAGGGAGCCCAGGAGGTAATAGCGAAGGGTGAGAACGGCCCTGAAGGCCAAACACTCCTTTTCTATGGTGCTGTACATTGGAAGAAAGGGTGACAAATTGGTGTAATCCAAACGGTGTGGTGAAAGCGTTTTTTTTCTTTGGACATAGGAGACATGGGGATCTGCCAATATCCCTTTGTTAAGTCCAGTGCCGAGTAAAAATGAGCAGCCCCTAGCCGATCAAGCAATTCGTCAACCCTCGGCATTGGATACGCATCAAATTTCGACACCGCGTTTACTTTACGGTAGTCCACACAGAACCGGACCGAGCCGTCAGGCTTTGGGACCAAAACTATCGGGCTCGCTCAGTCGCTGCTGGACTCTTCTATTACCCCCATATCAAGCATAGCCTCTACTTTTTTCTTGTGCTCAGGTAAACGGTAAGGCCGGCTGCGAACAACCACGCCCGGCTCGGTTTCAACGTGGTGCTGATGAGGTCGGTGCGGCCAGGTGAGAACACGTCAGCAAACTTTGCTTGTAATAATTTCACATCAGTGAGCTGCGAAGGCGAGAGGTGATCCACGCCCGGGGCCAGCGTGAGAGATTGGGGTTTTTGGACCGCCTCTGGCCCAAGATCCTCCACTCACCACCGTTGCGAGCATCACTGCCTCAGCCTCCGACCATTTTTTTAATAGGTTGAGGTGGTAGATTTGACGTGCCCCGTCCCTATCTGACCGTATCACTTCATAGTTGAGCTCCCCAACTCGCTGTGTGACCTCAAAGGGCCCTTGCCACTTTGCGAGCAACTTAGACCTTGAAGTAGGGAGTAATACAAGGACTTTATCTCCCGGTGCAAATTGATGAAGCCTAGCCCCTCTGTTGTACAACTGTTTCTGTTTGTCCTGAGCCTGTAACAAATTCTCCATTGATAGCCGTCCCAAAGTGTGGAGTTTTGTTCTCAGGTCCACGACATACTGAATTTCGTTTTTGCTCGCGGAAGGTCCGTCCTCCCAAACCTCTCTAAGGACATCCAGCACCCCCCGAGGCTGGCGCCCATAGAGAAGCTTGAATGGGGAAAACCCCGTGGAGGCTTGAGGGACCTCGCGTACAGCGAACAACAGTGGTTCTAGCCACTTATTCCAATTTTTGGCATCCTCGTGAACGAATTTACGAATCATGGTTTTCAACGTGCGATTAAAACGCTCCACCAGACCATCTGTTTGTGGGTGATAGACGCTGGTGCGAATTGATTTAATGCCCAATAACTTGTAAAGTTCGCGGACCGTCTGTGACATGAACGCCGTGCCTTGATCGGTGAGAATCTCTTTCGAGATTCCCACCCGGGAGATGAATGAAAACAGTGCACTCGCGACACTTTTCGCCGAAATAGTGCGGAGCGGAACTGCTTCCGGGTATCGCGTTGCATAGTCAACCAGGACTAATGCAAAGCGATGCCCTCGTGCTGACCATTCTAATGGCTCAATGAGGTCCATACCAATTGGAAAAGAATTTCCCGGTGGCTTTTAGGTTCCAACAACTAGGTTGTATCTTGCTTTGACTGGGCATCGTGGGTCACCCAATACAACCTATCTTTTATGGGAGAAAAATACGGATAGGAGAGCGACTGATCAGGATGGAGAAGGTGGCCGTCGATGGAACAGACCTGATTAAGCACATGTTTAAGTGTCTCATACTGGGACTGTTCCAGGGGAAAGTCATCGCGGTCTGTGAGAACAGGTGTCTCCAGCGCACTCCTTTCCCCTGAGGCAGCACCAAGAGGTCCCGGCTCCGCCTCCCCCAACTGAGCGACCGTCAGCTTCCTTTCCAAGCGTCTTCCCCAAGAGGCATCCGCACACAAGTGCCCCAATAATTTATTAAACGCTGGCCAATTGGTCCCAAAAATTAGCGGATGCCGGAGATGTGGGTTAACTGCAACCTCCACGCTATGCGTTTGTCCCCTAAATTGAATAGTGACGGGCAACAACGGATAGTTCACCACTTCCCTGTGCACACACCGCTCCTTAACCGTATGGCTGTTACCCAATGCCTTAGGCTGAATCAGGCTTTGGTGGATGGAGGTCTGGTTACAACCGGAATCCACCAAGGCTTGATAGGTACCCCCCTTGATACTCACGGGTATTTGGTACAGTCCAGCTTAATCGAGGGCGGCTTGTGGCGTGTCGGGGACCCGGATCAGTGTCCCCACTTCCATAACGGGACACCGATCAATGAAGTGCCCCAGGTCCCCGCAGCGCCAACAAGCCGGCCCAGGCTTTCCCGCCGCCCTAGTGGCCGGAAGTAGGTCTGCAGCTTGGCATGGAGAGAGCGCCGGGCTGGACGAAGAGGGGTATGGGTCAGCAGACATTCTCCCTCCCCTAGGCGCCGGTCTGGGAGCTGCCGCTGTCTCGCAGGGTCCACCCGCCCTCCATCTTGGGGCCGGTCTGGGCAGCATCCCTCCACGAGACCTGGGAAGGGGAACAGGTTTGGAGAGAGGGGGAGGGGGAAGGAGAGGAGAGAGAGAGAAGCCGATGGAAGGGGCTCGCCGACCCCATGGCACGCCACCATCTGATCCTCCGCCAACTGGATGGCCTGATGGCACTGGACCCACTGCTCCAACTGCGAACTGCTCCAGTACCACGCGATCGATGATATCCTCGACGTCGCTTCCGTCGGCCATCAGCCACTTGCAGCAGGAGTCCCGGAGCTGGTGCGCGAAGGCGAAGGGCCGACCCGCTGGAGGATAGCGTGCTTCAGGTCGTCCAGGAGATTCTGGACTGGCAGTTGGTGGGCGGCTACCTGCGCCTCTCCGGACAGCAGTGGCAGGAGCCGCATTGGCCAGTCCGTCTTGGGCCATCCCCGGGACTCGGCGAACCTCTCGAACAGGTCGATGAATGCCTCTGGATCATCTTCCGGTCACATTTTAGAGAGGGGGACGGCGGTGGCCAAGTCGGTGGCGGCTGCAGGGACGGCCCGAATCTCCCGTTCCATCCAGCTCCGGAACAGCTCCCGGTCTTCATGTTGGGCATGGAGTAGGGCTTCGAACCGTTTATGTTGCTCCTCTTTCACGGCCAGCAGGTCCTGATGGTGTTCCTGGTGAAGACCGGCGAGCGATTGTATTATCTTCACAAGCGGCGTCCTTGGCGGGGTCTGCATGGCGGCGGCGATCTTCTCCCTTCCCGGGTTTTGGCACCAGTGTGGTTCGGATCGTGTCAGAGGGTGAAGGAAGAAGACGGGGTCGGCTTGACTGGGACTGCACTGTTTATTACTCAGAATGGGTTCAAACATAAAGTACGCACAAGGGCGTTCAGTTCACTCAAAACTCAGTCAGTCTTTCACCCGGATTCAGCTTTGTTTCTCCTGTACAGCAGGCATCAACAGGCAGTCCCAGTCCAGGTCTCTCTCTCTAAACCATGCCGCCTCCGCCACAATGGTCATGGCACAAATTACACAAAATTTGCTGGATTAAATGGGTGTTTATCCACTGGTGCATCTTATCTAACTTACCGCTACATTTCAGGCATTATAGTTCACTTATGAAAAGTGGCAGAAAGAAATAATAAATTAAGGTCACCAATTACATGTCACAACAGCCAGGAAGAAAAAAGAGAGTATTAAACTATTAAGTACTGTAATATAAAGTCAATTAAGCATACACATTTATGTTGTTACATTAATTTCAAACTAATTACTTTATAACTAACTTAAAGTTTATAAATAGCTTAGAAGCTATCATTTTATACATTAATTATAAATAATCATTTAAGACTTTCATTAGAAGAGCCATAAAAGGGTGCAGAGACAGATCAAGACTTTTTCCTTGGAGAAATTCTAATCATAAAAACATTTACAGGTACCTTAGATGCCGTGATGAGCAGAGTTTGTTAGATTTGTTGCTGTTTGTATCCAGGCACCCAAATACACATGTGAAAACAAGCTCATTAGTCTGAAGGGTTTTGTGAGTCTCAGAGCGCCGTTTTGGACTTAAAATCCTCTCTGTGGATCAAAGCTGTATTTTAAACCACATTTAATTGCTTAATACCTGGGAAAGGACATTATTCAAATTCCCAGAGTTTTATTTGCGCATCACTTGCTCCCCTTTGAGTATTTGTAACCACTTCAAGATTTGACTTCTCTTAGACTCCATTATACTGTATATGATTGTTGCTGCTGTTACTAGTGTAAAAAAAAATGGTATAGTGTCAATAGTGTATAAAGTCCTGTTCGCACAGAAGGCACTTTCAAACCAAGCAGCTTTCTGTTGGTCAACCCAGCAAGTTTGTGAGAACAAACTGCAAAATTTGCATGTGGAATCTTTCGCCCTCATGAAAAAATCCTTATTGTGTCGATTGAAATGACTGGATTTCACCTGTGAAAATGTTGCACCTTAACTAATTCAAGCCATTTTGCCTCCATATGATTCATACAGTCAACAATGACTATTTTTCTTCTATTATTCTTTTCTTGGTTACACTGACTTCAAGGCTAGGTTATATAAACCCAGGATTAGGCCTTAAAGTTCAAATATGATATTTAAATAGGGGAGAGCGGGGCACAACCTAACGCTTTTTGACTTTCTCAGTTTGGGTAAATCCACTTGGAGTTCAGAGTATTTTTTTTTTCCCACATTAATTGCACACGTCTAGTACAATTATGTGGTTTTGTTTCATTAATACAGTGTATACTTTTTTCTTAATTTACCCCGAAAGAATGGAAGTGAAATGTGACAACATGCCACGTAGGTGGGGTAACATGTGGTGGGGCACAATGTAACATGCAGGGCCGGCCCGTGGCATAGGCGGAATAGGCAAATGCTATGGGCGCCACTCATCTATAGGGGCGCCAAAATGTATTACTGATACTATTCCCCCGCTGAACTACTTGAAGTGCGTCAGAAATATAACGCGCGATCAGTTTAACTTATGGAATTTGTTGTGTCACGTCGCTTCTCGCCGCATCTAACGTAGACAGGACTGCTTTCATTTTTTAGGGAGCTTGGCCGCTCGCTCCAGGTGTAGACACGGTTAAAGTTGCCTGATCATTTATGACGGATGGCCGAATTGTAGTGTCATAAAAACAGAAGCCCTCTGATGCAGGGAAGATAAGGGATACACTGCAAAAATATTTCTTCTTACTTAGTATGTTTGTCTTGTTTCTAGTCTAAATATAAAAAAAATTCTTAAATCAAGATGCATTTACTAGATAAGTAAAATTATATTTTGTCTTAAAACAAGCTAAATGATCTGCCAGTGGGGTGAGAAAAATAATTTTGTTTCTGATTGAAAGCTTGTTTCTTGTTTCTATCCCAAACAGAAATAAGATAATTCTTCTCACCCCATTTGGCAGATCATTTTGCTTGTTTTAAGCAAAAACTCACTTCATTTGGATTTTTTCCCCCCAGAAAACAAGGAAAAATATAATGTCATTTTACTAGTAAATACATCTTGATTTAAGAATTTTTTTATATTTGGACTGGAAACAAGAAAAAAATGAATGAACAGTTTATCTAAATGCATAGTAGTAAAATACTAATGTTCGCTAATTATTTCCAGTTTTATATATGCAAGCAGCCGTTCTGGGTTCTCCAGAGGCCACAGACAGTGTGGTTTTATAAAAAAAAAAATAATAATGTTATATCACTTTTTTAATAGCCTAATGTTTTTACTCTACAGTTGTGCAATTTTAAGGGGACATATGGCAATTTTAAAATGTATTTGTCAAAATTAGTAATGATATTTATATACAGGTTTATTTAAAATAACAACATTTTATGTAAATTTCACATTAAATATCAAAATTTCTCAGTTTATTTCATGGTGAAAACATGAATGTGCATAGTTTAGTGGAAGATTGCTGCCATCTACTGGAAAACAAACACTTTTGCTAGTTCTCAATAGTTTGTGCATGAATGCCAGATGCACTCTTGCTATTTGTGTTTCGGCTGTAATGTGGCGTAGGTGCTATTTTTGTATAGTTTAACTATCATCAGCCTTTAAATGTTTTTTTAATAATAATAATGTCATGAACATAATGATGGGGTAGAATGGACTGGACATTATATAAAACAACAATAAAAAAAATAAAAAAAACATCAATGCATTACAAAAATAAAACAGTACCAGTGTTTGCACAACTGAGACTAATAACATGTAGTGCTAAACCTTGATACAAGGGGCACCAAGTAAAATCTTGCCTAGGGCAGCAAATTGGTCAGGGCCGGCCCTGGTAACATGACCAAATGACAGCTTAAAATGTTACCTGATATCATCAAAAAAATATCCAAGACAAACTAAAATATTTTGTCAACAAAATACAATTATTAACTTTTTAAAAATAAAATAATGGCATTTTTTAATAATTAAAAATATAAGCATTTTAAACACATCGCTAAATACAGCTATACAGCTGTTCAAAACATAATAATAATGAATAATTTCTGAACATTGACTCTCAGTCATTATTCATCCTTTTCTCATGGTTTCTCAAAATAATTCATAAAAGTATAGAATATAATGGCATATTTCTAATAGGGGCTCATTGTAACGCAGTGTTACAACGCACCCCATCTGCACAACTGGGATTTAAATCGCGGCTTGTGTCTTCTGCTGGTTAGATCAGCATTAAAGAACGATATCAAATGTTAAATAACAGATATAAGATTAAAATAATATTTGTCTTATTTTAAATAAACACAAAAAACAGAGATGAAAAATAAACTTAAGTAAGAAATTGACTTTTGCTATGGTTAAATAAATGTTCAGTGATATCTTCCAGAGATCTTTTAATTTTGGCGCTATTTTTTCTCTAAATAATGTTGATATGGCAACTAGTAAATATACAAAGTTTCGTCATTCTGGCATGTGTGGGAAGGGTTAAAACATGCGTGTTACAACTAACCCCGTGTTAGGCTGTGCCCCGCGCTCCCCTATAGCTTTTATAAACGTGCTTTTGGTATAAAACATTCCTGGCGTGCATCTTGAGACAAAACAATGGCACTGGTATATTCTAAGATTTGTCAGTGCAAGTTGCTTTCAGTTATTATAGCTCAAACATGCATTAGTCTAGGTTTAAACCTTGTCTGTGGAACCAGGCACAAATGTCCACTAAAAACCACTGTTACACAATTTGCTTAATTCAATTAAAAAATGGCTCATAAAAGTGAGAAAAGTTCTAAAAACTAAAAAATGTAGCAGAAATTGAATGCAGATGCTGCTTGGTTTGATATTGTTATTAAGTGACATTCATAGATTTTAAGCATAACTTATGCGGCCAAATACTTTATTTAATACTTTATGTAATACTTTATGTACTTATAAAGTAACTAATGCCGAGTTCAGACGTGCACGATTTTCAAACTTGTCGGATCACTGCTCTTTTCACACTATATGACTATCTGTGGTAGCATTCAGTTGCTGCTGTGTTCACACTGCACGATAGATCGGCGACAGGGGGTTTCACATTGCATGACAGCTCTGTCCGGTGCACAAACTACGTTTCACAACCAAACACACGCGAGAAGTGAGAAGGAAACAGCGAGAGATCACAGGTGCGTCAGACTGGAGTTCTCGTGCAAGACTGGAATTGTTATTAAAAATATAGACTGCAGTGCAGAAACTTGCGATCCAAATTGTCTGTGTGCTGATTTGCAGCAAAAAGGAGAAAAAGAAAAAGAAAAAGATTATGGCGGAGGAAATGGTTGGGGAGACACAGGGAGCAAGGGTTTGTGTTCTGCAAAGAGAGTTTGAGGTAAATAAATAATTTTTCACCATGCGGCTGTTGCGGCTGGTCAAGCAAATGTTTGAGCTTTGTTTCTGTTTCATATAATTGTAAATATATCTATTAAAATACTGATATTCTGGTCTATAACTCCTCCCCGAACCTCCCGCTGCCCTGTATCTTGCTCTCTCATTGGCTGTCGGTCATCGCCGATGTATTTTTCAACACATTTCACACAGCAGGATTTTGAATCGCTGACAGGTCCAGATATTTAGCATGCAAAATATCTCACGGGCGTCTGTGACACATTGGCGATTCTCTCTGATCGCGTCTTTGATCATTCACCCTGCGTGATTTTCACTTACATGCACAAGCACCGATTTGCCTATGATTTCAGGCATTTGTCTGCGATTTCCCAAAACCTGTCGGCGAGTCAAAATCAGGTGTAAAATCGGGCAGTGTGAACTCATTAGACAGTTTTTCCTCGCCTTACATCATCATACTCAGATTCTAGTCAGAATATGAGTCTGATACTGCTCCATTGAGCTGTGATTGAGGCGTATTTCAACGACCCAGGAGAGAAAATGCCTCTGCACTCAATTGGATAGACCTACAACCAATCAGAGCAACGGAGTTAGCGAAGGGTTGAGCGACGCATAGTTGTCAACAGAACTCAACTGCATGCACGCGATCTTTGCCGGTGTTGTAAAAAGAATTTAAGGATACACGGAGTACTTACACGATCATAATTTTTGAGAGAAACAGTAAAGGTGAATGCATATACGAACAAGTTCTCCATTTAGGATTAGAACGAATTCAACCCAAGCGCTCTTTGGTGACGTGGATGGTTACGTTACTGTTGATCATCTGTCCATCATCGTATAAAGCCCGCCCTGATAATTTGATTGGTCCGGACAGGTCTGGTTCGAGCAAAAGCCCCGTTTCCACCAAACCTTTTTTCCCCCAGACCTGCTGCTGTCTGCGTTTCCACTGTGGTCTAAAGTACCGAGAAGATTAGGCAAATTAGTCCGGTGATGTAGGACTGCGCGCGACTGGTCCTCCCAGTCAGAGACGGACAGTAATAATTTTTGTGCGACACTGTCTGCAACAATAACAAGTGGAGGAGATGCAAGCTGTGCTGGTTATATATTGGTTTACTAAAGAGGTCATTAACAAAACGGCGGAAAAGAGACAAGCACTGATACTAAAGCGTATTCTGAAAGCTCGTAAAGCTAGATTTAAAATAAGACAAAGTATGTTATCATCAGCTATAACGGACATTGACCGTGCAATGGCTGAGACGAGCGCGCGCCATCGGACAGAAAGAGCAAGACTGATATTGAACGCTGAACGATCCTCGCAAAAGACTTTTAAAAATGCTGGTTGAAATAAAATGCTGCGTGAGCTCAACCAATCAGCATGTTCAGCACCCAAGTCCCACCCCCGAAAGTTCCCGAACTTTGAAAAAGTACCACCTCGGGAGCAGGGCCACTCGGAGGGGGAAATATTTACCCGGAACTTCATTTAGACCCTGGTTCCTGCGGTCGAAACACACCGAGTACCACCCCAAAGTTCCTAGTTCCTGGGGAAAGTTCCTGCGGTGGAAACGCGGCTATAGTTGCTCCACAACGGATCAAGTCCAGACCGAACTTCCCGACCTCAAATGTTGTGGGCGGGGCTAAGTTTGGCTGGCATCCAGGCTAAGTCCATAACTAAGATTTGAAACCCTCTCAGTGCTGAGCTTTTGGAATAATTCTGACCCTCTTGTAAGGTAACTGACGTATGTTTTATCCAACAACTGAGGTCCTCCTGACGATGATAAAACCCACAAAGTACTTTAAGATTCGTATAAGATGTATAACCCACCAGAAATGTGGAATTATATCATTGTATCACATTCTGTAACCAGATATTGCAAGTCTTGGCTTCTGACATGTGGGGCTAAATATTCATCTCCTCATTATTGATGCTTAAGGGACATAATCATGACTGGCCTCTTATGAAACAGAGTATGGAAGACAAATCAGATCAATAGGCATCAAAGTGGGAATTTCCAAACCCGTCACGACATTTGCTAGTATAAGGCAGAGAGACAGACAGAGATGTTGATTCAGTGTATGTCTGATTTAATTGCTGCCATATGCAGCTTTAACAGGCGCTTCTTTCCACTAATGAGACCCAAGAGGGAGAGGGGTTAATTACTACAGCTGCAGCAGCGAGAGAGAAGCAGAGAGCGAGAGTGACTGAAAGAGAGAAAGAGAGAGAGAGAGATGTTCCCCGGAGTCTTCATGTCTCTCTCAAGGAGATGTTTAATGAAGTGCTAAACAGGCAGAACAGTCCGAACATACACATATACACACATGCACCAATGTTCACACCTTCTTTATTCATTATTTGTTCTTCTTTGGTCTGGGATCTGGCATGACACCACTGAAACCACACATCAAGGGTGTGTTTTTCAGCTGCTGTATGTTTACACAAGCTGATGCTGTACTATAAGTTAGTATTCATATAAAGCAGATAAAATTAGACGGTGAAAATGGATTTTAATGTCATATTCGCATGTGTACAGTGACAGTGGTAATACAATGGTGCTGTCACTAGACTCGAAAATTATGTAGGTATTAGTGGAATTGCTTTATCATGGTTTAAATCATACCTATGCGACCGTTATCAGTTTGTAGCAGTAAATGAAGAGATGTCACACCGATCGCAAGTTCAGTATGGAGTACCACAAGGCTCAGTGCTAGGACCGCTACTCTTCACCCTGTACATGCTACCACTGGGAGATATTATTAGGAAGCATGGCATTAGTTTTCATTGTTATGCTGACGATACTCAGCTCTATATTTCTTCACGCCCTGAAGAAACTTACCAATTCACAAGATTAACGGAATGCATAGCCGCCATAAAACATTGGATGACTGGTAATTTCCTGCAACTCAATTCAGAAAAAACTGAATTTTTAATTATTGGACAAAAAAGCTCCACAAGTAGTAACCTAGAATACTGTCTAACACTTGATGGCTGCTCTGTCAAGTCTTCGTCGTCAGTGAGGAACCTGGGTGTGCTCTTTGATACCAATCTTTCGTTTGAAAGCCACGTTTCTAGTATCTGTAAAACTGCTTTCTACCATCTTAAAAATATATCAAAATTACGGCACATGCTCTCAATGCAAAATGCTGAACAGTTAGTTCATGCGTTCATGACCTCAAGGCTAGATTATTGTAATGCTCTATTGGGTGGTTGCCCTGCTCGCTTAATAAATAAACTCCAGCTGGTCCAAAACGCAGCAGCTCGAGTACTTACTAGAACCAGGAAGTATGACCATATTAGCCCAGTTCTGTCAACATTGCACTGGCTACCTATTAAACATCGCATACATTTTAAAATCTTGCTTATTACTTACAAAGCACTAAATGGTTTAGCTCCCCAATACTTGAGCGAGCTCTTAACATATTATACTCCATCACGTCTACTGCGATCTCTAAATTCTGGCCAGTTGTTAATACCGAGAATATCCAAATCAACTGCAGGCGGTCGATCCTTTTCCTATTTAGCTCCTAAACTCTGGAACAGTCTTCCTAGCACTGTTTGGGAAGCAGACACACTCTGTCAGTTTAAATCTAGACTAAAAACACATCTCTTTACTGTGGCATACACATAAAACACTTTATCAATTAATTGATTGTTAGGCTGCATTAACTAGGTCAGCCGGAACCGGGAACACTTCCCATAACACCTGATGTACTCGTTACATCATCAGAAGAATGGCATCTACGCTAATGATATTCTCTCTGTTTTATCCCGAGGTTTACTGCAGTCAGCCAGATCCGGGCCGTATCCTAATCAGATGGTGGACCAGAGAAGACCAACACAGGACCCCGAAGTGTCTGCAGAGACCGTGTCAATTATCCTTCCCCTGCAACTGCCTCATCGACACGGCATCTAAATAAACCCGTCACCAGTGTGATGACTCCGATTGTTCGAATATTAACATTAAATAATACTTAAATCGATATGTCATCCGCAATAAACCCGTCTCCAGCGTGTTGCCTCCGATCATTCGAATATTGCACTTTAATAATTATTTAATCAACATCATCCTCAATAAACCCGTCTCCAGCGTGTTGCCTCCGGTCCTTTGAATATTCCGATCTATTATGACATCTGACCTGTAAAGCAGCCAGAATAATAATAATAATACGTTGTTTGTAAATTGGCCAGAGGAGAACTGGCACCCCGACTGAGCCTGGTTTCTCCCAAGGTTTATTTTTCTCCATTAGGTCACCTAATGGGGTTTTGGTTTCCTTGCCACTGTTGCCTCTGGCTTGGCGTGCTCAGTTGGGGACACTATATTTTTCAACTAAACATCGAAATAAATCTAATTAATAAACTAATTTAACCATGTAAACTAAATTACTGATCTAATTATTGATCTAAAGCCCACACTGTCACCGTATGGAAATTGAAATGAACTGATGACATCAAATGGCTATACAGCTGAATAAAATTAGGCTGCATTATTTTGCTGTTTAACACTGTAAAGCTGCTTTGAAACAATCTACATTGTTAAAAGCGCTATATAAATAAAGTTGACTTGACTTGACTTGACTGTCACTGGTGCGGTACCCTTTCAAAAGGTACATCTTTGTACCTAAAGAGTGTATATTAGTACCTCATATTGGTACCAAAAGTGGACATACGTAGTACCTAATGGTACTTATTTGAACATTTTGAAAGGGTACTGTCCCAGTGACAGATTTTGTACCATTTTTTCTGAGAGTGTACCATATTTATGTACCATGGTATTTACCATGGCTTTTGGTACTTTTTGTTAGTGTAACTCTATCTGCAGGCTATGTATTTTGTAACATTAAATAAATTATTGTGATATCAAATATCAATAGTTTCAGATACATCTGTCCCTAAATGGTATGTACGTATACGTTTATAAACAAAATGGGTAGCACTTTATATATAATGCATTATAAAAGCATTTCTAATACATTATTTATGCCTTGTAATACACTTTATAATGCATTGTATTGTCTCATAAATAATTGTAACAGTTATAATACATTATAATAACTATTTTACGCCTTTAGAAAGTATAATACAATAAAACACATGACAAACAACCACTTTCAGATGTAACAAGGAATCTGGAAATATTAGTGCATTTTAACTTTGGTTACAATTACTAATGGAAATATATAATGCATTATAATGTACATTATGGATACCTTTATAATGCATTATACATAAAGGCTTTAAGGTTTTATCACAAATTGAACAGTGAAGTTGACCAGACTAGTTCACACAAAGGATGATAACTAAGTGCACACTGCAGTTTTGTCATCTTTAAAAGCAGGATGGTTTCTGATTGGCTGTCAATGTTTTGATTTTGCATCAGCTGGGAAAAAAAGCCTAAAGTTACTTATTTAAACAATATCTTTACTCTGTGCCGTTACCGTTATACTTGTGGTGTGGACAGTTACTGTCCTTGGTGTGAATAGGCCTTAAGTGGGCAGTTCTTGGCCAAAATAATATGATATAACAAAATATGATGAAAGTCAAAGGTTTGCCTATGCAAGACTATGTGCCTATAAGATGAAAATGTTGCACATAAATAAGTGGCAGTGTTGCGTTTACTGTATATGGAATATTGAAGAAAGTCAAACATTTCAAAAGAGTGATGAAAACTTACAGTGTTAAGTCTAAACACACACAGAGACACAAGCTTGGGTGGTATTTTGCCAATTTGCACATTTTATTCTGTGTTCAACACACCCAGTTTACATAATTTACACATCTCTGCCCAAATATGTTTGATAAAACATTTGGAAAGTTGATTAGCATTTTTTTATAGCATGTTTAAAAGCAATTTGGCACCTATTAGTCAAAGCTTTGTTTTTCACGATTGACAGATGTTTGAGAAACGCACGGTGTTGCAGGAAAAAGCAAACAGCTAAAGCTGGCAAGAGTGAGAAATGAGAATGAGAAGAGGAGAATGTGAGAACACATCCACGAAGCGCACAAGACATTAATCAAATCTTTTTATCAATATGATGTCATGTATATGCGTGCTAATATCAAATTATATGATAGATGGCACAGAGTTATCACACAAAGCAATTAACAGATTATATTAACCAAAATATGCATAAATACATCAGATGATTACAAAAATATTTAACAGCACAGGAAAGAAAAAAGTAAATCTCTGCATGTTTCTCCTAGCCAGCAATGAAATTAAATACAGACAAATGGAGACTTTTGTTTCGGACTTAAACATAAACATCTAAACAAGCACACAAATTATGGCAAGCCGTTTTGACTTTTATTCATTCACAGGATATGAATTCTTGATATCAACAATTGAATTTCAACTAGTAAAAACTGTCATTCTTGATATCAGTAATTGTATATTCTCTAGTGAAATGTCACCATATAGGCTTCCATTCAAATTCAATTGTTGATTATCAACAATTAAATTGCTACTAGCAAAAAAAAAATTTTTTTGATATCAACAATTCAATTGCCACTAGTGACAATGTTAATTTCTGATATCATGAATGTGACTAAGAAAGCCATTTTAGATTTCTGAAATTATATTGATATCAACAATTCAGTTTTTGATATCAGAAATGCTGTTGATATCAGAACTGTTGAAATTAAGAATTCAATTCCTGATATCAACAATTGAATTTGAATGGCAGCCTATATGGTGACATTTCACTAGAGAAAATACAATTACTGATATCAAGAATTCATATCCTGTGAATTAATACAAGTCAAAACGGCTTGCCATACACAAATGCAAATGCTTCTAGACAAGATTTGGATATTTTGCATTTTCATCAGCATCCATCCATTCATCGATAGATAGTTGGTTGATAGTTTGGGGTCAGTTCGATTTTTAAATGTTTTTCATTTTTTAGCAAAATCTCTGCACACCAAGGGCCTATCATACACCCGGCGCAATGCGGCGCCAGGCGAGGCGCAAGTATTTTTGTTAGTTTCAGCCAGACGCAGTTATCAGTTTCACGTCCTGCCCACGTTGTTTAAATAGCAAAAGCATTTGTGCCCATTTGTGCGCCCATGAGCGTGCTGGTCTGAAAACAAGATGTGTTCAGGTTCATTTTTCACGCATTGCTATTTTGAGGCAACTGAAATACACTGAGCCATTGACCAACATTATTATTATTTTTTAATTATTTAAAGGGCGCGTTAGTAATACACATACACTTTGCTTATTATACACACAGGGACGAGCAGCAGCACACAAACATTTTTAAATATGAAAAATAAAAGGATTCCTCTATGGAGAAGCATTCATTCTTTCCGTTTTGGCAAATTCGTTTATAAAACGAATCCGCCATGGTGCAAGCACAACTGTCTTTTAAAGGGAATGGGGAAATGAGACTCTGATTGGTTTATTGCACGTTACGCCCAAAACACACCCATTACTCATTAAGAGAATTGGTAAAACCATTTTAGACCATGCGCCTAGTGCGCCGACCATTTTTCCCATTGTTAAACTAGCAAAAGTGGAATCGGACATGCCCTAAGTGCACTTGCACCATGCGCTTTAGACCAGGCATGGGCTCGGATCGTTAAAATAGGGCCCTATATATCTGCATTTATTAAATAAAAAATACAGTAAAACATTAAAGGCACAGTATGTAAATTTCGCCGCTAAAAGTCGCTTATTCAAAACAATAACGAATGAATAGCTGGATGACGGTGTGAATGTCAATGAGCGTGGGACATTTTACGTTGCTGTTTTTATTATGCTTTTATGCCGCAGTCGACCCCTGCCGCTCCTTTCGTTTTGTTTATGTTTATTTTACGATTAAAGTTACGATTAATGTCCACCTCATTCTTCCCTAAACGTATACTTTATTACAATTACGTTTGATCACTTAAATTCACATGATCTTATTTAATTTTAATGTGCTGAATTACTACCCATACAGGTCACTTTATTTGACAAATTAAAATTATGGGGTAACGCAATGCTGTGTGTTATTTTTCCTGAAAACACATTTGAGTGTGTGAAAGTTGTTATAACGTTACTCTGTGTGTTAGTTCAGTGGCTGGTATGAGACACTTGTTGCACATTGCAGTAAGCTAGATCGATATTAGAATATCATATTCATAAAAACTTAAAAGGATGACTGGTGCTGCAAAATGGCTTCAAACAATAAGACTAACTATGTTGAGCTATACAATTGTAGTTTTCTTTTAATAAAGGTATCCAAACAGTTGCTCACCTGTCTATTAAAAAACAGAATATATTAAAGTCTCTTTAGTGTTTGTGTCTACGGAAGTAAAACTGGAAATCAAGGGTAGCGCGGATATGATGTCACTTGACAGGTCGCAATGACACGGGCCATTATACTGGTTAAAACCCTGGTTACCCTGGCTTATTTCTCTGGATTTAAACATTGTTGGAAACATTTGGGATAAAGTACACGTCAACAAAACATTACATTGTTCTAGTCTTTAATATTGTGAAATATTAAACTATTTTCCATTTAATATAATTTACAATTTATTATGAATTTTTAGCATCATTACTCCATTCATATGATCCTTCAGAAATCATTCTAATATACTGATTTGCTGCTCAAGAAACATTTCTTATTATGATGATCATTGTTGAAAACACTGTGCTTAATATTTTTGTGGAAACTGTGATACATTTTTTTTAATTCTGAATTGCCATGTTTCTTTTTTTTTTTTTATCAATCAATTAACAATTACCCTTGCACACCTGCAGGTAATGGATAGGTGTGTAGGAGAAAGGACCAAAAAAGTAAATAATCAAAACCAAAAGAACGTCCGTCAAATTATTATTTTTTTAAATCAAAAACAGAAGGTTGATACTCAAATAAGCTCATAACTTTGCGTCTCCTGAGCTATGAAAGAGCCACCTCTGACTTGGACCAATAAAATGTTTCCTCCACACAGTATCAATAACTGAAAACACTGCTGCACCCGGCGAGATTTTGGCACTCGCACACACGGGGCAGAACGGTATCACAGTCACACTGAACAGGGACATGAGTAGCCGAGTAGTGATGTGCACGGATATCGCCATGGTGACATCGCTCCTGCTATCACTACGGTGGATACCCACGGTGATGGAGCACAACACACAGCCGGAGAGAGGCAGATACACACGCACACACACACATGCTTCCTACAGATGCTTCTCTGTGAGTGACACCTGTTCCCCGAGCGTATGAGCTTCCTGCCAGTACAGGAAGTTAATCCAGTCAAACACGGCTCTCAGTGTGTGTAGTGAAGCAAATGTCCACATATAAAAAAAATCAACGTGTATACAGTATGACAAATTTAATTACCTAAAAAAAGTGGACATGAAATATAATTACTATTGGAAAGTCTTTCTGCTTCATATTAACGACAGAAAATTATATTCGTCAATTCCTCCTCCTCACTCTCCATATTTTGTCACCTGATCTGTCATTTTAACCTCTTCTGCCAAGCGTCAGACATAAATTTAGACACGTACACACACACACACACACACACACACACACACACACACACACACACACACACACACACACACACACACACACACACGTGCGCACACACACGCACGCACGCGCGCACACACACACACACACACACACACACACACACACACACACACACACACACACACACACACACACACACACACACACACACACACACACACACACACACACACACACACACACACACACACACACACACACACCAGATGCCAATTTCAAAAGAGACATCTTAATAGTGCTGTCAATGAATTAATTAGACGTGTTAATGAGCTAATGGCAGCTCACTCTAAATTAAATTAATGCTGTAATGGGTTCAGACAGAGAGAATTAGCTTCAACTTCTCAAAACGATTCTTGAGTGTATGTGTGTGTGTGTGTCATCTGCTGTAAATGGATCTAAAATGTACACAAAGCCCAGGCTGTCTCCATCCCCCAAAGCTAATCAAGAGACGCTTTGCAATTAAAAGCTTAATTACAGAGAGAGAGAGAGAGAGAGAGAGAGAGAGCAATAGATGGTTTCAATACATTTGAGATGTCTCAGGGTACATGTACACAACAACGATGTACCCAAAACGGAAATGTTTTTAGACAGAATTTTTTTTTGCGTAAAGACGACAACGTTGTCAAAACCATCTCCGTTCACAAGCATCTGCAAAAACGACTAAAAACACTGTATTATGCTGCCAGGCCTGTAGATGGCGATGTGACTTTGTAAAGAAACTAGTGCTGGGCAAATTAACGCATTAACGCCGTTGATTCATTTTTTCAGTTGAACACATTAAAAATATTTAACGCAATTAACGCAGTGTCCGTTTTTATATCCATTTTTGTCTAGCGTTACATTATATGATCACGCTCTCATGTAAATGCTTTTAAATAATCTAAGCGCGACAAGACACAAGAGAATGTGCTGTATGTCAATGTCCTGTCTGTGTGGGTGCGTCTCAATCGGCTCCCTAGTTCAGTAGTCAGGGCACTGATCAGGGAGTCGTCCACATTTATGTACACGATATACTGATTCACCACCTAGGAAGCTAGGGAGCTGATCGAGGGACACCCTGACACACGCACGTGCGCCAGTCTCGTGCACACATTGAGTTCTCTCGTGAACAAAATTTAACAACAACACAGAGAATTTAGCCAAAATGCCAGTTTTGTCGAGTATTCTCATATTAGGATTCTGAACTTAGTTAAATAATGTCTTAAATGAACTTCAGATAATCAGATACGCGGGATAGCGCATCAGATCCGCGTCATATTCGGCAGCCGCCGATCTTAAAGTGACAGCACTGATGATGTCTGTCATTAATGTTCATCAAAGAACAACAGGAACAGAAAATGTTTTTTAGCTTTAATGATGATTAATCTATATTTAATTTGCAGTTAAGAAAGGTGTTGATAACTTTATTCAATTTCTGTAGACTATGTCTAACAGGGAAGGCCATGGGTAGATTTAAAATTTATTATAAAGTTTATGTAAAGATTCTTTTAAGTTCAATTAAATTTAAAGTTGTTATTTTTTAAAGCCTAATACATTTTGCAATTGGTAGCTTTCAGTTATACTGTAATATAATGTCATTAATGTTTCATAGAGACATTAGTACCAGTGATACTGGCCTTCATTCATAAAAAGATGCCATTACAACAAATATTTAAAATATGCCGTCTTTAAATTGTTTCTTAATTAATTTGGAGAGTAACTGAAATTATTACAATATCAAAATATTAAAAACTCCAATGTTTTTTTTTATTGTGATTAATTATTGCGATTAATTATTATAATTACAGGAAAATACGATTCATTCGTTTTTTTTTAATCGATTCACAGCACTAAAAGAAACACTACGTGCCTATAGGCTGAACATGTACACACATGCACATGACATCACCACTTTCACAGATTCATATTTTTGTAGTTTACATGGAGACAATAATAGAATCGTTTTCAAAAACTTGCACTTTGAATTCAAAAGTTTGCGTTTTCAGACCGACAAAATGCTGTTGTTGTGCAAATGAACGGACAAAACACAAAAGGCTTACAAAGTTTTCTGTTTTAAGTTGAAAACGCTGTCGTAAACGGCCCTCATTCACTGCACTTATACTTTTCAAATGATGTACTTTGGTAGTGATGGGGAAAGGACATACTTTTTGATGTGTAGTAAGACTGTGCACACGTTTTTTAACTGTAAAAGAAAATGCTACAGTAAAAATCTGGTACAGTAAAAACTGTACAGTAAATTAGGAAACATTATACAAGGGAAAAACAGTAATAGATCTAACTAGATCTAATTTAATTTAATTTTTCAGTAAAATACTGGTTAATGTATCATTTTTGGAAGTAAAAAAGAATAAACCATCTTATAATGTTTATAGTGTTTTTCTCTTTAGCCACTGTCTTATTATGGTGGTTGTCTAAATATGCTTTTCATAGCAGTGTTGCCTTGCTAATTCAACAGAAAAGAGCTGTTGTATTTACCAGTTTAAATTTTATTACAATTTTTTTTGTGTGTGTAAATTACAGATTTAAAATGTACAGGCTGTCCTGTAAATATGTTTTACTGTATTTTACTGTATTTTACTGTCATTTTCGGATTTTTAAAAAAAACATTTAAAAAAAATGTAGGCCTACTTCGTTGGAACACACACACACGCACGCACACACACACGCACACACAAATCCTTTGGTACTGCTCCCAAACAAAATCTCACTGAAAACAAATTTTTTAAGTTCCCTTTACGAATTGGGATCTGATCTCAGAGACCAATCTACTTTGAGTGTGTTAAAAATGAGCCAATGGAGATTGGCATGCGATCCACGCATTCCACGCTCCGCCCCGCGGTGCGGGTATAAATAAGGAAGTGGAATGCTTGATCATTGCTTTCTGCTTCGGAGCTGAACAGTGAATGTTTCCTGTTTCTACGAAGAGTGTGACTACGAGTCTCGTGAGAGGAACGACTGCTGCTTCCAGTGCGGGTGTGACGGCGCGTCTCAGCGGGTGGCCGCTTCAACGGAGATCGAGAGTTGGTTCGCTGGGCGTTTCCGTTTTGAGTGCACAAACAGGCTTGCACCTTTGTACTGTGTGGTGCCGCGGTCATCTCCCTGAGTGCTTCAGCACATAAAAAGAGCAATTTCCTTTCTAAAAGAGCAACACGGTTTGACTCTGCTTCTTTTTAAAGATGTCATTCAAACGTGTGTTTCTGGATGCGGTTGATTTCTGTCCCCGGTTGACGGTCACTTTCGTTGTCTCACATGTTTGGGCGTTCAGCATGCTGAGGTGGCGTTCAGCACGCTGAGGCAGCGTTCGTGAATGACTCATGTTCCCACTGCGGGAAATTTTTTCAGAGGCTCCTGGGGCATATGGTATCTGCAGCCACGGTAACGCCACTCGGATTGCTTCATATGAGACTGCTTCAATACTGGCTTCATGGCTGAGTCCCAAGGTGGGCGTGGCAGAGCGGTCAGTACCGGGTCCCAGTGACTCCTTACTGCCGCCAAACTTTCAGCCCATGGTCCGATGCTTTGTTTCTCTGGGCCGGGGTGTCCTTAGAACAAGTGTCCAGGCATGCTGTGCTCTTCACGGATGCCTCCTCCATGGGCTGGGGGGGCCACGTACAACGGGCATGCAGTTTCAGGTCTGTGGATGGGACCTCAATTGCATTGGCATATCTACTGCCTCGAGTTGTTAGCAGTACACTTGGCACTGCGCGCCTCAAGAGGCCGCTACGTGGCAAGCATGTACTGTTCCATACGGACAACATTGTGGCCGTTGCGTACATCAACCGCCAGGGTGGTCTACGCTCCCGTTGCATGTTCCGACTCACCCGCCACCTCCTCCTTTGGAGTCAGAAGCAACTGAGGTCGCTTTGTGCCATTCACATCCCAGATGCGCTCAACCGGACAGCCGACGAGCTCTCACGGCAGCCGACACCTCCGGGAGAGTGGCGACTCCATCCCCAGGCGGACCTCTTCGGAGCCGCACAGGTAGACCTATTTGCCTCTCCGGACTCGACCCATTGCCAGTGGTACTATTCCCTGAACGGGGGCACCCTCGGCACGGATGCACTGGCGCACAGCTGGCCCCGGGACCTGCGCAAATATGTGTTTCCAGACCTCTGGCACCCGTGTCCAGACCTCTGGAAACTCCATGTCTGGTCCCTGGACGGGATGCGGAGGTTCTAGGTGGGCTACCACAGGCAGGCTACCCCTCTACGAGGCGCCTTTACGCTTTGAAGTGGAACCTGTTCGTTGAATGGTGCTCTTCCCACCGGGAAGACCCCCGAAGGTGTTCGGTTAGTGTCGTGCTTTCTTTCCTGCAAGATGGGCTGGAGCGAAGGCTGTCACCCTCCACCCTCAAAGTGTACATCGCAGCAATAGCGGCGTATCACGACGCAGTCGAAGGTAAGTCTTTGGGCAAGCACGACCTAATCGTCAGGTTCCTCAGAGGTGCGAGGAGGCTGAAAATGAACCAATAATCAGGAAACAAGGTGGGCGGGGTTAGACAATAGACATGAGCACAAGGCACAAAGAAACACAAGATATATGTGCTCACACCAAACGTGACATGAACATGCAGCTAATGAAAACTCATCAGCTGCATGTTCACACAAAACATGACGACATGAAAGCACGCAGCCAGTGAAAAACACCAGTCTCGTGCTACACAACACAAAACATAACATGAAAGCACGCGGCCGATGTAAACACAAACCGCGTGCTACACAAACACACACGGACAGAAGAGCACATGCTCACACGACAAGACAGAGCGCACGAGAACGAGCAAATGCTCATTCCGTGCACTCGACAAAAAAAAACACGCGGAGCATGAATGTCCGAATCCCAACACAAAACTGAAACCCAAACTAGACCGAAGTGCTGGGATCCGAACACCACGCCCCGCACACAAAACACAAGGACAGAAGAGCACGCAGCTCGAGCATGCTCAAAGCTGCATGCTCACACAAGACAAGACAAACAATACAGGAGTGTCAGGGCTCTGTCACAAACCAAGAGTAAACTAGACCGAAGTGACAGAACCCTGACATTAAGAAGTGATTAACAGGTAATAAATGGATCATAACTATTCCATAAAAATAATTTAGTACCATAAAATTCCCCCCAAATTACTAAATAAAAAACATTATCAAACTAAAATATAGTACATTCATTTCATTGAAAAACTAATATATATATATATTTTTTAATTTTTGACCGTCACATGAGCAAGCAGCCCCAGAGGGTTCAAAAAAGCTTACTAAGATCAAATCATACATTTAAAGTTGCATCTTCACCTTTGAGATTCTGAAAAACAAACTACTCCTCTTCCATTGCACAAGGGATTGTGGGCTGTATTAGTCTAAAAAACCCATTCTCACCCCCAAGGCGTCAAAATCTGAAGCAAGTCAAGTGCCTTCCGCAACAGGCAAATAAAGTACAATCACATTATTAACAGTATAAAAATATTAACTCATGTTGCATTCCAAGTCTTCTGAAGTCATACGATATCTTCATGTAAAGAACAGAGTCGATGTTAATGTTTTAATCGCTGAAATGATGATCCCGCCATTCCGTGAACACATGCACGTACTAAGTCATATCTTATTCAAATGATACACACATGAGTCTTGAGCATGACGCAATTGGTCACAAGACATACGAGAGCCAATGCGAAATCTGACATAACTTCACAATTCAATCGTTTGGCCTTGGAACTTGGACTCCAACATGCTATGAAAAATCATAACCCAATATAATTTCGTCATGACGATAACGTTCCCATGCCATGCCCAACGCGTCTGTATGATGGCAAAGGTTTCTCATTGAAATCAATGGAGCACCTGTGCATCGATATAGTGAAACTTGACCATGCTTCAGATTTTGACGCCTTGGGAGTGAGAACGGGTTGATATTAAAAATACACTGGAAGTAGCATACTATCTGGGTGCATATTGGCATATTTTTTTAAACATGCAGTGATGCACTGCTAGAGTTTTGCATGGATGACATATTTTTGTAGTCCAAAACTGAAGCTCGCATCACCCTGGTTCCCTTGACAGAAAGCCAATTTCCAATGACTTTTGGATAATAGCAGAAAATAAGCTCTGGGTCTGGGACCAACAAAGGTTTATGATTCTTGTATGTTTTGTTCATGATCATTTTAACAAACAAACAACTCTTGAAGCTTAAATGTAATTGTAAAGAACTAAACCACAGTTGCATGACTTAAACATCATCTAATGTCGACAAGTTCAAGAATTTTGAATTAAAAGAGTTGCAAGTAAACACAATAAGGCTGTAAAAGTAGACTGAGTATAGATGCTCTTTAATGGCCCAGACAACCTCTTCCAACTTGTTAGCAACTGCCTTTTTAAAGACACATCGAAGCTTAAAATTAATGCATGGGGTATTGTATGTATTTATATAATGTATTTTATGCCGTAGAATGAAATGTGAAAATATCTTGAGCTATTTGAAAATGGTGAGAAATGCAAATGAGGTAAGAAAAAGAAATGTCTTTTTGCAGAGACTGCTTTGGGATACAGCCATATACCACATACTGAAGAAACACTCTTTTTTATGTTTTCCGTTATTCCAAAGTGTTCTCTCCAGTTGAATTGACTTCATTGTTTTTCCATTTTATTCATAAAATCTGTCAGCCACTTATGTTGCATATCACTTTTACCTTCTCAATTCACGGAGGGACAAAGTCACACTAATTGTGTGTGTGTGTGTGTGTGTGTGTGTGTGTGTGTGTGTGTGTGTGTGTTCCTGGTGTCTCTCTCTGCTGGGAGCTAGCATTAGTTGCAAACACCATCTGCTAGCTACAGGATCACCTGCTAGCAAACATTTAACCAACAAACACACACACACGCACGCACACATACATACCTGCCCGTCATTGAGTAGCAAAGTCATTACTGTAGGAACAAAGTCTGTCAGAGTTTAAGGAACAAACACTTCATAACTTCCATTTATAAAAAAAATACATTAATAATGGTTGATTAGAAATAATATTATACTTTGATTGATTACAATATTTTTTATAAATGCACTACTGTACTTATATTCAGCAGGGATGCATTACATTGATCAAAAGTTGCAGTAAAGACATTTATTACATTACAAAAATTATTATTATTATTTTTTTTTAAATAATATTTCAGTTTTTACTGTATTTTTGTTCAAATAAATGCAGCCACGGTGAGCATGAGAGAAAAAAACATTAAACATTAAAAAGATTAACTTTTATATAGTGTTTTTGTACCATAGTAGTACCATGGTATTTCTGGAAGTACTTTCTTTTTTTTTTAAACAAAATTCACTCTTGAACTTATTCGCTAAACGGTACAGTAAAAAACTCTAATTATTCTTTAAAGGGGTCCTATTATGCCCTTTTACAAAGTCTTTGCTTTTTTGGGTGTATACTAAAATATTCTTTGAGTGTTCAAAAAACATTATTTTTCATTATTACAGCACCTCTCTCTCCAGAAGACATACAACCAGATCCAAGCAACCATTGACTACCAAAGTATTTTTGTCCCTACTATGGTAGTCAAGGTTGCTCTATCTGCTTGGTTACAAATATTCTTCCAAATATCTTCTTTTGTGTTCAGCAGAACAAAGAAACTCATACAGGTTTGGAACAACTTGAGGTGAGTAAATGATGACAGATGATGACAAAATGATTTTCATTTTTGGGCGAACTATCCCTTTAAAGGTCCCATGGCATGGCATTTTTCTATTATTTTATAATGTTTCCTGAGGTGTACTTATATTGTTAGTATGACTTTTACATCATAAAATGTCATAATTTAGAAATAAAAGGCATTTTTTCAATACTGCTGTTTGCCCTGTGGCTGAATGCCCTGCTTCAAGAGGCGTGTCTGCTGTGAGACTTCAGTAAAAACGCCCACTGTTGTGATTGGCTGACATCTTTGTATTTTAAATGAGTGGAGGGGGCGTGGTTTAACTTGGTCTATGAGGCACGAGCAGGCACGAGCTGCTGCCAGAGAGACGGATGGACCTGAGTTCACTTCACATCAGTTCTCAGCATGTCTGAACTGTTGTAGTTACAGCATATACTTCAGGTTATTAGTCTATTTCTAGTCGGAGGGGCTGTCACTCATGTCAGAAAGTTAGTAACTTTAGTAAATTATGGATCAGCGCTGACTGGAGACGCGAACCATTTAGAACGATTCAGTCCGATTTGGTGAACTGATTC
Source organism: Romanogobio albipinnatus (assembly GCA_023566225.1). NCBI lineage: Eukaryota > Metazoa > Chordata > Actinopteri > Cypriniformes > Gobionidae > Romanogobio > Romanogobio albipinnatus. Next base: position 16,167,711 of record CM042241.1, read on the forward strand.
GTTCACTAAAAAGAACAGGTTCAAAAGAAAGATCGTTCGCGAACCAGACATCACTAACGTACCAGAGACGGAGCTCAGCGATCGCTAACAAAGTTATTTATAGTACCTACTGAGTTATGAGAGCGCTGTCAGTCAGCGCGAGTTTATTGTGTTTGTATCTGAGAGTTCTGAATAAACACGAGTCCCAGTCACACCGAGTCCGTCTTCATCATTATTACCAACTTTGTAACACATGCAAAGTACCATTACAGCTGTCGAGATGAATGAGTTAAAAGTAAGTGTTGATAATAGCATTATTTTTAAAATAAAATAAAAGCGTCAGTGTGTGTGCACACAGGGTTAGGGTTAGGGTTAGGGTTAGCATTGAGTACACAGCGCAAACAAAGACACAACAGCAGTAATCGAATGTAATCCAGTTTATTGTGGGGCTAGGCTGGCTAGCCCGAATATGCTCACGCTTACCCCCCTTCTGCTTAATCTCACGCCGCGTTTGGTGCCTCCGCTGTGGGCCAGATGCAGTACTGGGGGTCGGGGATGTTGAAGGCCAACGGCCAGTGCAGCCCGAGCTTCGGCGTGTGTGAGGCCGATGTTGAGCAGAAACTCATGACTGTATGCACATTTTAGAACCGGTAGACGCGACGAGGACGTACAAAAACACTGACTCACAAGATAGAAAACACAAAAACACCGTTCTGTCTGGAGAGAGAGAAGCCACATTGTGTGCACGAATAATAAATAATTAGCTACACATCAGAAATCACTGATCACAGATCAGAAGGAACTGAAAAAAGACTTCTGTTTTCATTTGTACATCCAAACACTGAGAAACTGCCAGCATTCACTCGTTCACAAGAAATGATCTCTCAAGCGTTTGCATGGGTGTGCCAGATTCTCTGGGCGGAGGAAAGGGAGGTAACCGTTCCTGCTTGGACGTCAAAACAGGAGACTTCAGGATTGGCTCGTCTGGCCTGTAATTTTCTCAAAGGCAGAGAGAGACAGCCAGAACTCGGGTTTACACCGATCAACATTTCTATCCACTTGGGGACAATATTCAGGCTAGGGGAACTCATATTAATGTTGAAAAACCTCATAAAATGAAAATTTCATGCCATGGGACCTTTAAGACTTTGAGCTTTGTAACCTTGCAGATATTTTTATGCTCAAACAGCAACATTACACACTAACTAAAGTTGAAAAAGTGAAAAAGCATAATAGGACCCCTTTAAGCAACTGTAGGCTATATATAATGTGTTATACATTCATTTTTGTTCATAATTCATTCAAGTTATGAAAGTTGGGAAAAGTAGGGAAAAGTCAACTAAAGTGATGAACGTAAAGTAGCCTATTAATAAACCGCTAGCAAAATAAGGTACAAACAGAAAAAAAGTTAATAAACAGAACAAAAAGTTCTTTGTCTAGTGAAGTTTTCGCAACCTTAATCTGCTGAAATGTTCACATAAGTATTGAAACGATGAAGTCTTGTAAATTGTCTAGTTTGTTTGAAAGTTGTTCTGCAGCTCTTCATCCTTACAACCATTATTCAACAAAGCGGCTATTCAACACACACACTCTAACGCTGTAAAAGGCTAGTTAAGCTGGACTGCATGACAATTATGGAATGTTTGGAAGAACAAAATAGACAAATTTAACACACACTCATCTTGCAATATTCATACAGAAAAATTGCTGTAAAATACCCTATGCACAATAGCAGGCTTAAGCTTTTGCCTGGCCAGCCCAGGAGTTTGTCTCTTATTGCTTGTTAATTACTTCATCCTGTTTTTTGGCCAGGAAAGAAATAAATCATGATAATCTTCCGAATAAGCATTCCCTTGTGGAACCTATAAAAGAACCTTTCAAGGTGCAAAATAAAGAACAGCGATTGATGCAGCCCTCTGTTTCCGAGCCGAAACGAGGATTTCCAAACAATTACGTTTTGTTTCTGTGCAACAAGAGTGATATTAGTCACCCTAATTCTGACGCATTTGAAACCAGAATGCTTTCAGAGGATGTATTAAATGGATATAATGGGGTTATCACAACACCGAGGTTATTCAACAAGATGTTTCATGTTCGACAAGAGTGTCTTGTGCACACACACACACACACACACACACACACACACACACACACACACACACACACACACACACACACACACACACACACACACACACACACACACACACACACACACACACACACACACACACACACACACACACACAAGCACCATAGCAGCTCATCATTAGCATACAATTGCTATACTGGGAGCATTGTTTCTCAATCTCTTTAAAAGGGGACTTAAATTAAATCAGTCTGATGATGGCTTTTCTTCTCATTCTTCTCGTCTTCAAGCACCCTTTTGTCGTCCTGTAATCCTCCTCGGCCCAAACTCTAATCTGTTTCCAAAAGATACAAACAAGCATTCCAAAAACTCCAGACAAACTATCAGACACATTAAACGCCTTCCAGGGCCTGGAAATCTCCATAAAGATATAATATGCTCCATTTAATGTTGCCATAACACACTTGAACAAAAGTACCTGAACATTTCCGAGGCTGTGGTGTAGCGCTCTTATCAAATCAAGGATGCCCGAAACTGATCCGCTTGTAAACACATAGAAAATGTGTTTTGCAGAAAGCATGAAATGCTTTGTATTCGCCAAACTGAGAACAAGTAAAAGTCATTTTCCCTTTGCTTTGAGATCCATAAAAAATTCAGAATGTGTATGAAAACACACACATAATTGTAAATAAAATCGACCAACAAGTCACAGTTAAACCAGACACATCAAATTACAATGCACGACACACACACACACACACACACACACACACACACAGAATCGATTCTCTCAGAATATATACGCTCAGGACGTTTCGAGCAGGCTCACAAAAAGGATGTTTGAATGGTGTGTTTCACACTTTTTCTCTGCATTGAAAGGCATGGAATAGACAGCACTTGGGATGATTGGCTTACAGGCCCCTCACTGTGGGGCCGATTCCACTGCAGGCTGTGACAGACAGCACAGTAGAGGGTGAAACCCTTTCAGATAGACACGCTGCAGCTTCTGATCAGCTCCTGAAGTTGTTGAAGATCATTTGGAGGCTTTTGAATACCGACTGACAGAAATGATGTTTATACAATACAATTATTTATTAAATTACAAGAACTAAAAAGTCCCATAGTATTACCATCATTTTTAGACATGATATTATAGTAATGCCATGGTTTTTGGACAACATTATGTTTATAATACCATGGTATTCTTTGAAATACCTTGGATTGGCAAGTACAAAAGTTTGGGGTCGGTATGATTTTTCCATGTTTTTGAAAGAATACAGTAAAACTGTAATATTGTGAAATATTGTTAATTATGATTTAAAAACTGTTTATAATTTAATTTAAAAAAAGTAATGTATTCCTGTGATGGCAAAATTGAATTTTAAAAATGCCTGTCAATTTAGTGCATCATTGCTGAATATACTATAATTATTCATTTTCTTTTAATAAAACTGTATTGACCATAACTTACTTAAAATGTAATTATATTATTAAAAAGTATTGTGGAAGGACCATGATATGGTGATGGTAATGCCATGGTACTGAAATTCATGTACCATTGTATTTTTACTACATATACTCAAAATGCTTCTATGAATATCATGGTATTATTTCCAAAAAACAAAAAGAACTGTGGTAATACCATGGTACTTTGATATGCAGGATAATATGGTACAACAATTCATATACCCGGGTATACACACAGTATTCCAAAGTGTGTCTAATAATTCCATGTCACTGCACTCACAGAAAAAATGCCCATGGTACATGAATTTAGTACCATATTTCAAAGTACCACATTATTACCAGCGGATGCCATGACTGTACCATGGTACAGCCACAGTACTTATTTGAAAGGTACCATGGTCCAAAAAACATGGTAGTCCTATAGTACCGTGTGGTACCAATGTAGTTGTTTTTTTTACATTATTTCTCTTAAAACAAAAGTACTGTGGTGTATTTCTATTGTATACTATGTGTAATGTATGAAGTGAAAAGTTAAATAAGATGCCCTCCCACCTCCAGGTTTCAGCTGGTCATGTGATCTCCCCATATAAAAAAACCCCTAAAAACACTTCCATTATCACGCTACACACACACACACACACACACACACACACACACACACACACACACACACACACACACACACACACACACACACACACACACACACACACACACACACACACACACACACACACACACACACACACACACACACACACACACACACACACACACACACACACACACACACACACACACACACACACACACACACACACATTTTTATACTGTACAAACTGTACATTCTATACCCCTACCCCTAAACCTACCCATCACAGGAGACATTCTGCATTTTATCATTTTTAATAAAACATTGTTGAGTATGTTTCTAAAGCTATTTTAAATATGATGACATATGAAATGTCCTCATATTTCATGTTGACGTCGTAATACCAGTGTAATACGTGTGTCATTATACAAATTGTGTCCTCATAAATCGCTAAAACAAACACACACACAAAAGCATTGAAACTAACTGATATGCATGCAAACCACAGACTTGTGTACAGCCGTGCAAACGCGTACACGCATGTGCACATGCATACTCAAAATGCTAATTACGACGAAGAGTGTGAAAGCTCATTCGCCGTCCAGACTAATTAAACAGCATCATCTCATCTATATTCGTAATTAAACACTTGAGCATAATCACACAACGCACCAGGACTCCAAACGAATCAATTAAAAGCATCTGATTAATTAATTTATTCTGACTACATTTGTCCCACTTTCTAATAAATGGATACTTTGTAGCCATTTCACTTTAGCCTCATTTATCTTTTTTTTTTTTGACTCCTTTGTTGTTCTTCATAATGTTGACCACAGGGCAAATCCATGTCATTTACATTTTTTTCTTTTGCACTATTTTCTCTTTTAAGTTGTGTTAAATTGAGGCTGCTTGAGGCAAGTGCTCTAGAGAGAGAGAGAGAGAGAGAGAGAGAGAGAGAGAGAGAGAGAGAGAGAGAGAGAGAGAGAGAGAGAGAGAGAGAGAGAGAGAGAGAGAGAGAGAGAGAGAGAGAGCAAAAATACACCCAGTGCTTTGATACCATATAACATGGTTAACATATGGACGCCGGGATTTTCCCAAGTAGGTCATATTCCTGGATCCACATATTAAGCTCTAACCCTATCCCTATCCCTACCCCTAAACCTAACCCTACCCATAACTTTTCTCTACAATCAGAGGGAAATAATGATGAATAACACTGATATAGAAGCACCTAACCCAGGCTGTAAGCCTAAAATGTAAATAAACTGTAAACTTGACCCTCTAATCTGATTGGTTGATTAGAATGTTGTTCCAGGATACTTGGTGAAATTACATTCACCATTAGGATACAAACAAACAGCGTTGGGGGTCACGCATTACAAGTAACTTGATTTACGTAATCAGATTACTTTTTTCCAAGTATAACGCATTACTTTTCAATTTACAACAAAATATTTGAGTTACTTTTCAAGTAACACAAGTTACTTTTTCTATATATTGACTGACAGCTCTCCTGTCCCTATGTTGAGAAATCGTAAGTGCAGATGTGTGAACAGATGTGTGAACAGATGTGTGAAGTGTGTGCGATGTGTGAACATGATGGTTATTGCAGTTCTAGCCTAAATGTGAGCAGGCATTTACTTATCTTGCTAGCAAAAAAAAAAAACTGATTCATTATTACACAAAATTAATAATCACAGTGTGAAATGCAAACTCAGAATACACAAACCTGCAATAATTAATTATATTAAATGACACAAATATACTTTATGTATTTAATCTCACTTTATTTACCAATGACTTCGATGATCCACTTAAACCATACTAATAACCCAGACAGCAACATAGTGTCGGCCCAGATCCGGCCCACATCTGGTACGCTGGTGGAATCCAAATGTACCAGATGTGGCCTGGATATTGACGGACACTATGTTGCTGTCTGGGAAGCAAAAATGTCTAGATAAATATCACATTAATGTTTCTTTATTAAAAAATAAAAAAAATTGCTGAAGTAAGCCTGTTGAACTCCTGCATCCTATTCTTCTTCGATCCAGAATGGCAGCACAGCTGAAAGGTTTTTTTCTTCACCCTCTACTGTAGGTGTGAATTTGCATTTCCTTCAGCCTGGGGCTTGTTCATTTCACTTTTGGTGTGAAAGGGCATTGTTATAAAAAATAAAAAAAAACAAGCAAGCCCAGCCGAGAAAAAGTAATGCAAAAGTAATGTAACACATAGAAAGTAACTAAGTAACGTAATTAGTTACTTTTTAAGGGAGTAGCGCAATATTGTAATGCATTCATTTTAAAAGTAACTTCCCCAACACTGCAAAGAAATATGTGGACAAAATAAAAAAACGTATTATTGTTCCAAACTTATATGATTTTCTTTCTTTTATCAAACAAAAATTTGACATTTTATACTACAAATTTTGCACTACAGCTATTGGGAACTGAAGCAATCGTGCTTCAAAACAAGAGGCAAAAATACCATAATAAGTTACTGTTCTTTCTGTTCATTGTTGCAACAGAATCACTGAGTTGAACCTAAAAACCAGATCAGTCTGATTCATAAAATAATCAGACATTCAGGGTTTATGAACCAGATGAGGTAATTCACTGAAAAGATTTCATGAATCAGGTATCGCTATACTTCTAACTCATATGAATGCACCAGTTTCAATGTCAGTGTGTATCTCACACAAAGTTTGATATATAGTTGTATGGACTATTTTATGATGCTCTTATGATGCTTTTTTGTCCTTTTGGAAGCTTGGATGCTTTAGCCCCCTTTCAAAACTTACTGCATAATAAAAAGCGGCCAGTACATTCATCAAAATTTCTCCTTTTGTCTTCCACAGAACAAAGAAAGCCATACAGGTTTGAACAACATAAAGCTGAGTTAACGATAACAGGCTTTTCATTTTTGGATGAACTATCCCTTAAAAACACAAGCATTGCATTCATATTGCCAGACACATACAGTACCAGTAAACACATGCAAAACCAGTCTTTTAAGTTTAGCATCTTTATCGTTTCTATGTACTGTGCAGGGCAAAAATGAAAAATGTATGTTGACAGACGAGTGTGTGTGTGTGTGTGTGCTCCATCGACTGCTCCCAGCCCCAGCGGCCCCATTTACCTAGTACAGTGTTCAGGTCTGCGATATTAATTAAGATAAATTCGCCTGCATATTCAGCTGCTGTGCTATCACCCCATTTATCAAAATTAGGTTCATTATTTCTGTGCGCCAGTAGAATTATTACCTTTTTCATGTCTGATTTTTATTAATATTCATAATTTAATAACACAGCATTTGAGGCAGTCCGCAGAGGGAGCATTTATGAGATAAAGAACTGTGACATTCATGGACGGGGCGAGCAGAAACACACACACACACACACACACACACACACACACGGTCTGTTCACACAAAGCCTGTGTTGATAATTTATTTAGAGAATTATTCATTATATTTACATAAAGCTGTTGTTTAGATTTTTAGTGGCAAAGTATATTCATAAGTATGCATACCCTAATAAAACACTTATGTAAAATGATGATTTACTATGGCAGGACCATGGTGCAATAACAGTATCAAGTGGTAATACATATGCTGTGGTACTGAATGATATTCATATGCTATGGTATTCAAACATACCATAGTTTTACCATGTGATATCACTGCAATTTTGTAAGGGTATTATGTACTGTGTAAATACTGCAATATAGTGGGGAAATCATGTAAATACCATGGTATTTATGGTAATCATTTCCATATGAAGGTACCATGGTATTAACGGAAGTATGATCGTATCAATGTATTATCATACCATCACTGTAACATGGTACTGCCACAGTATTTTTTAATTAACTGAGTCTGAAATTCATGGTACATCTACATGTACATGTCAAAAATACCATAGTGGTACCATGGTAAATATCCGAAAACCATGATAGGTTATGTTTTTTTTATGTGTAACCATAGTGTAAAGAACATAAAACATGGTAATAACATTGGTAATAATTATAGGCTATGCTGAAGGTGAGTGTATAATGAGGGGGAAAATTCACAACCGTGACTTCAGATGACGGCAACTTTCAAATATTAATCTTATATTGTAATTATTATGAGCATATTTTTATCTGCTGCCTAACACAGTGTTAGCTTTACTGAATACATGAAATTAAATAACCACTACTATATTATAGCTGTTTATTACTGCCATATGGACATTACTTTGATCAAGTGTAACACTGAAGCAAGCATTTTCTTTGAAGCTGCTTTGAAACAATGTAGACCTCATTTTAATTTAATATTTAAGAAAAGATGATCCAGCTTTGACATTTCTTCATTATCTGTCCCTGTATTTAAAATGATGTTACTACGCCAACATCTCCTTTCCTCACACTCACCTCGCCTCCATCCATCTCACGTTCACCCTGCAGGTGAGCTGAGCTGAATTGACATTTTCCTCCCCTGTTTTTTCTCACCCTCTGCCTCTCCGGTGCTGTAATTTGGCATAATTAATGCTAACATTACTGCTGATAATTTAGCTACTTAATTAAACTCAGAGGACTTCATTAAGGCCGGGATGGCACCGTGACTTGTGTGTGTATGTGTATACATCATGAGTGTCAGCAAATGTGTGTCAGAGACTGGGTGTGTGCGTGTCTGTGACATAATTTGGTTGTGAATAGCGGCTGGGTGGGTAATTGTTTTTGTCATTAGATCTGTGGCGGTGATAAAGATGTGCACAGATAGCTTACTATGCATGCATCAATAGGCTACTATTATTTTTGTGTCCTTTCAAAGGGCAAAAATTAATAACTTTTGACCACACGATCTCGCTAAGATTACATTTTCAGCAGGGCTAACGCTCCTCATTTGAACTTCAACTCACCAGTCTAAATGATAGAGAGCTTTTGAGTAGACTGGCATACAACATTAATTAGTATTTAGTAATACGTTTACATAGGTAGCTTCCTTGTTAGGCAGAATCCTAACAGAAACAATTCACCCTTCGGTAGGAGTTTGATTGACAGGCAATCTGACCAATCATAACTGCGGATCTGCCATTTTGTTTGACAGACAAACCAAACAGGAGAGTTAAGGTTGATGTATACTTCCGGGCCAATAGCTACATGTTGGTTTTCATTAATACGTCTACGTCGTTGTCTGCGTCGACATGCAATTACACATGCAGACCTCTAGAAGGCAATGTCTACAGGCATGTTGATGGTGTAACCCACAGCATCAAGGCAAAAGCTGAAGAAGCAGCAGCTTGTTGTGTATGTTGTCAGAAAAGCAGCAGCAGATATGGCAGCAAATAGACAGCGACTTTTGTTGCAGCTTGAGTTGTTAAATATCGAAGAACAGTTCATTAGGCGGAAATACGTATGAAGAAATCGCAGATTTTTTTTTTTGACCTGAGGGAGAGGTGCTAGCAGACCAATCACAGTGCTTGAGGTCCACACAGAATTGATGCGTTGTCAAATTTTTGGAGAGGTGCACGTCAGGCTACGCCACGTCAGGCTACACACAGCCTACGTTGTAGGTTCGACGCAAAAGTATAAATCAGCCTTTAGTAGATAAAAGGGGTCATGAACTGGCTTTTTTTAAATAGATACTGTTGTCTGAGGTCAACTTATGACGTTGGCATGGTTTTTACATTCAAAAACATCATAATGAATAAGTTATAGGCTATTTTCTACCCTGGTTTTGAGGCTCTCTCCTGCACGCTCAGATTTTATGGACGTGCTGCACTGGAGACTTGGAAGTAAACGTCCACGGCTGGGATTGGATAAGATTTGCATATTTAATAAGCTTCGGCTCCCCGCGAGTACACCTTGGGATTGTTTTGAAGCATGTGGGAAAACGGCAACCGGAATAATTGGTCCCACAGGGCTCGCAAAACGTCTTTATCAAACAAATAAAATGATTTATCTCTCATCTACCCGCAATTGATTGGAATGCTATTTTTTTATTACTTGGCCCGTCCGATTGGTGGATATAAGCGCGAACATGATCAAAACTTCTGCGATTGTATTTTTCCTTCAAATATCAAGTCAAGAGAGTGAACAACGCGCATCAAGAACCACAAATAAAGGATTCTTCAGCCTGTGACAGCGTGCCAAAGGTATGTTAAGTTAGATACGTACGCATAATAGATAATAGATATCAAACGATCTGCAACAATGCAATACTATCACATATAAAAAACATGTTTTACTCACATAAGTGAGTTGCTTCATTCATTCATGTAATCTCATCCTGTCTGCAAATCCAGTCTCTTGTTTACAAACAAATCCGTGGTGAAATGAAGGAACAAACGCAAAGTCTTCCCCACGTGAGCTGGATATTCCAACGCTATCTCACGACCAATTTGTATGTATTTGTACGATGTGGCTAATTCGTACGAATTTGTACGACCTCACTCGTACGAATTTGTACGTTTTGTCTAATCCCCAGTGACGGTTAAGTTTAGGGGCGGGGTTTGAGGTAGGTCATTCGTACAAATTCGTACGAATTTGGCAACTCGTCAAATACGTACGATTTAGCAAAAATCGTATGAATTCGTACGACTGAGGTCGTACAGATTCGTACGAATTAGCCACCTCGTAAAATATGTACGAATTGCCATGAGATCGGGTTGGATATTCATAAAAAATAAAGTTCATCCATGCATTCATAATATTGGAAAACCGAATGAAGCTTATGCGGTATGTTTAGAAATTCGATGCGGTTTAGCTCTAGGCCTATGTCATGTTAGTGGCACGAGTCGGTGGGCGGGGCTACAGAATCAGGCGTTGTTCTTCTTCTGGGGCACATTCTGAGATTGAGCGTTTGCTGGGCCTGGTGTCTATAAAAGCTTTTCTTTGACTAACAAGGAAGTTTTCAGCTCTGAAACTTACAGGATATTCTTATATTACCATGACCTTTTATATATCAAAAGCTCAAGGGAAAGATGATTTCTCAATTCATCCCCCCTTTAACGTCGGTGGACTAAAAGTTTAAAAATGGTGTGTATTGACGTGTTTCCACGGTTGAAACAACATACCTTCTGATGTTCATTCGTGTTTATTTTATGGTATAACTAGTAGAAAGAGATTTTCAGTTCACGTGCCGTTTGAACTGAGGCACTACAGTGATGTCACAGTATATTAAAGAGACATTTATTGTTTGAATTTCTTAAAAAATGAAACATTTTGAAAGCTTAAACCAAGCCTACAGCACTCGTGTTAAAACTGAAGCCGACACGCCTTGATCGCCCTCAGGTGGTTGGTCCCAGCATAGCTCATAACCCCCACCCCTCCATGGATTCTAATGGACGCGAGACAAACAATCAAATGACACTTTATATAATTTTTTTCCCAAAGTTGGTTTCTGACATTTTAGGCAGTTTTTATCACGCTGATTTCATTTCAAGTGTTTTTTTAAATAAGTTTAGTTTTAGTTAGTTATTTGACGCTATAAAAACGGGGGTTGTGACGTCATGATTGATGGCTTCTCTGAGTGAAGTCGTCACTGAGGCACCAACGGATTTGTTTTGGCATTTTCGGGAGGAGATTGGAGCTTTAGCTTTAATTTCTACATTTCCATAACTGTTTATTTCACACCGACATAATGAATTGTTCTGCATCTGCGAGAGTGTAGGCGGGCTTTTGATATCTATACTGCACAGACTCTGTCCCAAATCTGCGCAAGATGTCAGCGGCATATTCAGACCTCCGGAGGCTTCATTTTTCTTCAGTGGAAGAGAATGAAGTCGCGTCGTCCATATGTTTTTATGGTCTATGGCTTAAACAGCAGACTAAAAAAACAACCCTTGGCAACAGTGTAAAAGTAGCCCAATTTCACAGGAAACACTGCGTGTGGTGTGAGAGTGTCATGGTTTGTCCGACGTATAGCTTTGTCTTTGCGAAGGGTCAATTTATTTCAAAAGTGTTTTGCAGTAGCATGTTGCCAACAACGTAATACTCTAATAAGCATAAATACACTGTACACTCAAATATTGCATTAAAATTCAGTTTTAATTAGATTGAACTAGATTTTATTGATAATTTCAGGATTAAACAGAATATTCTCAAATCCACTCCATCTGCCATCTTGGATAAATGTTGAGCTGTCTTTCACAATGCAATCTGGGACTGTCTTATCCACAAAAGATAGAACAATGCTGCCTAAAAATAGTTTGGGATTAGTAAGACTTAAAAAAAAAATCATAAATGCATACTTTTATTCAGCAAGGATGCATTAAATTGATTAAAAGTGACAGTAAAGACTTTAATAATGCTATAAAAGATTTCTATTTAATTACTTTCCAGTTCTTTATATGTTCTTTTCAACTTTCTAAAATATTTCTATTCAGTTATTTTAAATTGTAATACTTTTCACAACATTTTTTTTTTTTTTTTTACTGTATTTTCGATCAAATAAATGCAGCCTTGGTGAGAATAAGATATTCTGCTCACTAGGTTTTGGAGTTTAATGAAATCTCTAGCAGCGAGAGTGGATTAAAAGACCCATTTGGAAGAGGATGCTGTTTTAGCTAAAGCAGTTTTAGTCTGCTATAATAATTACTGTCCAAACGGTGGAATGAATTATGCCTCATTCATTCATTATGCATGCGGATCACTGTGTGTAACTTGGCCGGTGAATTTGAAAGGTCCTATAATTCACTACTGTTTTCTTATTCTGCTCTGACCTCTCTCCGTGCACTCTCCACCATCCTGCCACGTCTATTTAAAGTCATCATGGAGACAAAATTGACCCAATTTACTTTGTCAATACATAGTCCTGGTCGTATCATGCATGATTCATTCATGCACAAAAAAAAAAAAAAGAAAATAGTTTGTCTTGTAAATGTAATGATGTGCCCTGCCTCTGAAACAACTTTTCTTTTCGGTCGATGTCTCCTAGGCCAATAGCCAGATAGTTTTTCCTGCATTGTTTTTGGCTACTGTTGTAGGTAATGCAGCCTTTCTAAATAAAGTCAGTGTGAATTGGCATTCGAAACTTTACTTAAAAAAAAAAAACTTTTTCAAGGAAGTGAATAATTTTACTAAGCAAGGATGCATTAAATTGTTCACAACTGTTGGAAACTGTTTTAAAATTGATGGTGATAATAAGAAATGTTTCTTGAGCAGCAAATCAGCATATTAGAATGATTTCTGAAGGATCATGTGACACTGAAGACTGGAGTGATGATGCTGAAAATTCAGCTTTGCATCACAGGAATAAATTACATTTTTAAATTTATAACATATATTAAAATAGAAAACTATGGAGCCTCTAAGGGGCATGGGATGGGAGGAAAAAATGTTTTGCCCTGAGAAACTTTGTGAAAACATTTTGCGACCTTTTTTGCAAAACATTTCGGGGAACGCAAATGCATTGACATATAATTTTTCTTCCCATCTAATTTTTTTCACTACTATGTCCCTTTAGGGGCTCTGTAGAAAATTGTAATTATACTTCACAAAATAAATACTTTTTAACAATATTAATGCAATTTTTACTGTATTTTTGATTAAATAAATGCAGCCTTGTTAAGACTTCTTTCAAAAACGTTAAGAAATATGACTGAAAGATGCACGTAATCAAACGTATATTTCTAAGCAAAACAGTATGTTCAACAAGAAAAAAAAAGTTGACCTTCATCCTCCACAACATGGTTAAAAACCCTCCTCAAAGGTGGGCATCAGTCCCATTTCACTCTAAAAACATATTACAAAAGTAAAATGGATATGTCATTTTCATGTTGACTTTCAGCTAGTACCTGACCTGACCTTTTCACAATAAGTCCAGTGTTATTAGATTAGAAATCGTCAGACTGGAAATGTGTTTTCAAGTCTGCATGTATTTGTGTGTGTTTAAGGTGTGTACCTGTGTGTATTAGTGTGCTTGTAGTGGCAGGCTCCAAATCGGTCTGTTCACATGCTGAGTGGGTTTTGGATTATCTGTGTACTAATTAACGCCCGGGCCGAGACGAGGAGAGAGGGTCTGTCTCAACCCCATGAAATGTACACATGCATGCACATGCAGGTACATGCAAAATGCACACCGAATTACACACATCGGTCACTGATGAGAGCATAACCAAACATACACGCATGTCCTCAAGGCTGACATGAACGTAAAGCTCCCCGAGCAATGCAAAACTCACTGCAATGGTTCTCCAGGATATTCCTTTATGTTTGCCAAGTTGTTCTGAGTGGTTGTTAGCATGTTGGTTTCTAGCCCCTGTCAAATGACATTCAGACTGCAGGCAAATGTGAGCCAAATCCAAATTATTATTTTTTTCATTTGTGACTCAGATCTGTTTTTCTCATGACAGTGTGAACAGCACAAACCACATGGAATCAATTCTTATTTGGGCCACTTTCATATGAGGTCCTAAATCCAATACAGGTCAGATGTCTCAGTCTGAACAGTTTCTAATATGCCTAGTAAGACCTTGATTAGCTGGTTCAGCTGTGTTTCATTGGGGTTGGAGCTAAACTCTGCAGGACACTGGCCCTCCAGGAGCAGGATTGGACACCCCTGCTCTAGATCAACATCCTTCACAATTCTGTGCTCATGGGAGTCCGATTTTACCAGAAATGATCAAGACAGTTGCGAAAGAGAGTCGATGGAAGGGCAGTGATGTGTCAGAACTCATAAATATTACAGTGACAGCTCAAGCAAAACTTGAGGGCTTGTATCATAAATGTCTGCTCTCTTTTTTTGCATCCTTTTTTTTTATATTGCCAACAATTTCTTCTCGTCTGTGTCAGTCTCCGATGCTGTTGTCGTAGTGTGAACAGTGCAGAGCTTCCGAGTTCTACGGAAGAACACCGGCTTACCATTGGCTAGCTCCTGCGTCAGCATCATGCATGCGAGAAGAAATTGACGTGACAAAGAAATTGTCGAATAGAGTAGTTTTTTTTTTTTGTGCACAAAAAGTATTCTCATCACTTCATAAAATTAAGGTTGAACCACTGGAGTCACATGGACTATTTTGCCAATGTTTTTACTACCTTTCTGGACCTAGAAAATGTTAATTCAATTGCTGTCTATGGAGGGGTCAGAGAGCTCTCCGATTTCATCAAAAATAACTTGATTTGTGTTCCGAAGATGAACAAAGGTCTCACGGGTTTGAAACAACATGAGGGTGAGTAATCAATAGCAGAATTAAAATTTGGGGGTGAACTAACCTTTAAGGCTTGCACAGTGTGAACGTAGCCAAAAAGTCAAAAGATTCTGTCCTTCAATGTAAGTCTATATGTTTCCATCAACCTGTTTAAATGCGCATTTTGAAGTATTATCAGAAACGAGTGATGGAAAAAATAATCCCTTAATTCGCAGGTGGTTTTTGACTTGTGTGAAAAAGAGTTAATGCGAATAATGGGAGATGGAAACGCATTTACAGAATAAATTCTGACGTAGCGAACATTAAACCCACGTGACTTATCGGCTGTTTCCGCTGATGGTGTCCATAATGTTGTCCTCCCTCATATGTATGGGGCTCGACTCATCGTAATGCCCTTGCTGTTAGTTCCTTCACCAAAAATTCAGCATTTCTTCTTCTGTGCATATCATTCAATTTGGCGATTACAAGCTGCACAACTTGCCCAATCATAACTAATTGCAGTTCTGTCTCCATTACTATGAGTGCCTTGTTTTATTTACTGTTGGTTACTAGGATACCAATACCACCATCATCAACCCGAATAACTTGATGGAAACACACCTAATTCGCTTTTTTTGTTTTTTTTGTTTTGCAAAAATTTGCAAAAAAGCAAAAAAATTTGCTTTACGTTTGGATGGAAACCCAGCTTAAGTGGTTTTATAGCCCATTTTATACGTTGAAAGTCATAAGTCTGACTGTTTAGAAAAATAATAAAATACCTTTCACACAATAAGTCACACAATATCAGGTAATGATGTACCAAAATTAATTTTCAGTTTGGCTGAAATTTTGGAACTGACCAAACACCCGTGATGTTACATTAGCGATCCAATGACGTGTCGTCGTCTAATTTGTGCACACAATATAGGATAAGCTACAACAGGTAAACATGTTAGCAGCAGAGGCGGACAAAGTACACAACTCTATTACTTGAGTAAAAGTAAAAGTAAAAGTACTACTGGTCAAATATTACGCCGTTACAAGTGAAAGTTGTAAAAACATTTTTTTTTTTTTTTAAAGTACAGAAGTATTCGTTTTTAAAAGTACTTAAGTATCAAAATTAAATTTCCTTTTTTATACCAATGCATTATTTTATTATTGTTGCATTGTTGTATAAATGCACATTATGTCATCATAGTGGTTTAAGCCAGTCAGTGATGCTCCATCCGACATGCTAGCATACGACTACCTTAAACTCATTTAAATACTTAAGCTCTTTACAAAACTGCTGGCACTTTAAGGCCGAATGCATGGACCCTACTCTGATGCACATCCAATATTCTCCCAACTGTTTTTTCTCTCTCTTTCTCCAAGACATTTACATTTTTGAACATTTTATGAGACCTGCATCAAGTGTATTCCAACTAATCTAATCTTTAATATTTGATCGTTGCAGAAAACTGAAACATAAGCCGCATTTCCACCGCAGGAACTTTCCCCAGGAACTAGGAACTTTGGGGTGGTACTCGGTGTGTTTCGACCGCAGGAACCAGGGTCTAAATGAAGTTTCCGGTAAATATTTCCCCCTCCGAAAGTCCCTGCTCCCGAGGTGGTACTTTTTCAAAGTTCGGGAACTTTCGGGGGTGGGACTTGGGTGCTGAACATGCTGATTGGTTGAGCTCATGCAGCATTTTATTTCAACCGGCATTTTTAAAAGTCTTTTGCGAGGATCATCTGCGTTCAGTAAATATCAGTCTTGCTCTTTCTGTCCGATGGCGCGCGTTCGTCTCAGCTATCTCACGGTCAATGTCCGTAATGGCTGATAACATACGTTGTCATTTTAAATCTAGCTTTATGAGCTTTCAGAATACGCTTTAGTATCAGTGCTAATCTCTTTTCCGCCGTTTTGTTAAAGGGTTAGTTCACCCAAAAATGAAAATTCTGTCATTAATTACTCACCCTCATGTCGTTTGACACCCGTAAGACATTTGTTCATCTTCGGAACACAAATGAAGATATTTTTGTTGAAAGCTGATGCTGAGAAAGGCTTCAGATAGGCCTCCATAGGGATTCAGTGCATTTGCACTCACAAGACCCATAAAAGGCACTAAAAACGTCGTTACAAAGTCCATCTCACTACAGTGGCTCTACAATAATGTTATGAAGCGACGACAATAGTTTTTGAGCGAAAAAAAAAAAATCAAAATAACGACTTTATTCCACAAGTTCTGTCTTCCTCTGCCGTCGAACTCACGAAGCACCAAGACGCATGCGCGAGAATATGACGCAGCGCCGGCGTTCGGGAATCCATGAAATACACACTTTAGTCCCATTTTGAGCTCTACGCCGAGACCTAAAGCACGATCAATGTAGAATTCAACAGCTTAGATACGGCGCGTCTTCCTCTGCTCGTTGTAAACAATTTTCATTTTTGGGTGAACTAACTCTTTAAAGACCTGTTTAGTAAACCAACACATAACCAGCAAAACCAGCACAGCTTGAATCTCCTCCATACTTGTTCTTGTTGCAGACAGTGTCGCACAAAAATGATTACTGTCCGTCTCTGACTGGGCGGAGCAGTCGTGCGCAGTCCTACGTTGCCGGACCAATTTGCCTAATCTTCGCGGTACTTTAGACCGCAGTGGAAACGCAGACAGTAGCAGGTCTGGGGGAAAAAAAGTTCCTGTAAAAAAAGTTCCTGGTACAAATTGTTCCGAGTAATTTTGGTGGAAACGGGGCTATACTTTCTAAGTATGGGTGCACACACTCCACCGAGGAACCATATTCTTCCATTTTGCTATAAACTGATCAGTGTTCAAAAATTTTTGGGAAACTTCACATGACCCTACAAGAGTGATTACTGAAAAACCTTTTAAAGAAGAAAAAAATCATCCATTGACTTTCAAAGCTGCTACAGAAACATCTTTCGACTTTGAGGACCTTGATAGAAATGTAGTGGAGTGAAAAGTTTCCAGAAAAAAATTATACTCAAGTAAAGTACAGATTCTAAAATAGAACTCTTAGTAAATTTACTTAGTTACTGGCCACCTCTGGTTAGCAATGTGGACACACTTCCCTGTGACCAAAAAGGATGCTCAAGTAGCAATAGCCTACATCAAGAGGCAGTTTGTTGCTAAAGAACTTTATTGTACTACAGCAGAGCTATTACCCAATTACCCAAATTCAATTACCCAATGTTTGTTTTTCAGTTTTGGCTAAATGAAAACTTGAAAGGGCCTGCTATGTCCTGTAGCACACACCACGCAGAACGAGTGAATCACTGATGTCTAATAAGCTAGATTCACCAATGTACGAAACTCTGAAGTCCTTCTCATCTAATAATCAACATGACTATCTGGGTGTTGTTATAAACTGGGACATTTTATTGCCAGATCTGAACTACAAGAGATAGTACATCTTAGAGATATGCAGTATCTTATGATTCGATCTCTAATCATCCTTTCATAACTAACAATATCCCATTCATAACTCAAGTTACAAGTCAACACTATATGAGAGGATACAAGCTATCCATTGCTATCTAACTTTCTCGCACAGACCATGAGAAATAGGTTCGAAACATGCCTGGAAGGCATAAAAAAAAGATGCGAAATTACTTGCAAAGAGAGGGAGAGAGTGCGAGACGTATGGAGAGCAGGCCTATCAAACGACTCCGGGCAAGATGATACGATAAGGGCATAATCAATCAGGAGCGTGCAGAAATCCTTAAGTGGTTGGTGTAGCCTCCCTCAAATTCAATCAGCCAGCCTTAGAGGAAGCTTACATGCCATGAAGACATGCTGGAATGGGAAGCTCAGATATCAGCTAATTCTATCATAGGGGCATGATGAAGTTCTACACGCCCATTGGAAAGGCAAAACTAAAAGGTCGGGGGCTTTTTTAATATTGAAAACTGAGGAATATTATATCATTCAATTTGTAATAGAGGGAGGGGAGATCTGATTAGGCCGTCTAATGTGCTTTGGCTGAGAGAGGTGTCTCTTCTTCAATGGCAAGCCAACAGAGAGGTTGTAATATACTGTGATTAACTATCTAATCCACTAAACGTAGTAGGATCTGTCTTTATCTGTGCAGACTACATGGACTGAAATCAGGTTAGCTTAGAAACAAGACGATGGAACGCAAGAGGAGAGGACTTGTAATGAGATGAAAAAAAAATAAAAGTGTTGAAATGAGAGAGGAGGTAATGGGGAAAATAGTGTAATGAAGAGGATAGATGGGGATATATACGAGAAATGAATGGGCAGAAGTCGGTGTGTGTATCTGTAAATCTTCTTGTGGCCTACTACTTCTTTTATTGCGTTGTTATCAAAGATATAGTATAATTACTAATCATTCCATCAATTCATAATCTTTTACCATATATATTTTCTGTTCGTTTTATGTTCTACGTAAACATTTGTTAGATGGATGTGTTTGACAGTTGCGCTGCCTCGCTGCTTTTCTGTGTTTTGCAAATTTTTCAAATGCACGCATTGAGACCAATTTTTAGTTCCTGGAATGTTCCAGGAACGTTCGTTTTGGGTTCCCAGAACATTCTGGGAATGTTCCCAAAACATATTTGTAACGTTTGTTTTTGGTTAGCCAGGAAAGTTTTCATTATGGAAAGGGTTTTTTTTAGGTTTGCAGAACGTTCCCCTAAACGTCCCATAACATTCCCTTAATGGTCTATTAACTTTTTTCCATATTCTCTTAAATCCCATATGTCATAAGTGGCATGGAAGACAGATAATAGGTCTTGTTTTGAACTATTGTTTATTCAATAGATATAATCCAACATGGTGTGATATGATCCAACCATCATATGGAGCATTAAATCAGATTGATTTTATCCATTAATATTTAAGATTTCGTAACTTGTATCACTGTACCAAAGTAACAGATTTTAAGTTAAGCGCCAAATAACAATGACTTCAACACAATATGTTTAAAAATATATATATATATTCACATACATTCAAAAATGAATAAAAAGTATGACTAACTATAGGATAACATTACATATACAGTGAGGAAAATAAGTATTTGAACTTATTTGACTATTTTGCAAGTTCTCCCACTTAGAAATCATGGAGGGGTCTGAAATTGTCATCGTAGGTGCATGTCTACTGTGAGAGACATAATCTAAAAAAAAAAAAATCCAGAAATCACAATGTATGATTTTTTTTAAACTATTTATTTGTATGATACAGCTGCAAATAAGTATTTGAACACCTGTCTATCAGCTAGAATTCTGACCCTAAAAAACCTGTTAGTCTGCCTGAGAAAATCAATGTTAATATTTGGTACAGTAGCCTTTGTTTGCAATTACAGGGGTCAAACGTTTCCTGTAGTTTTTCACCAGGTTTGCACACACTGCAGGAGGGATTTTGGCCCACTCCTCCACACAGATCTTCTCTAGATCAGTCTAGTTTCTGGCCTGTCGCTGAGAAACACAGAGTTTGAGCTCCCTCCAAAGATTCTCTATTGGGTTTAGGTCTGGAGACTGGCTAGGCCACGCCAGAACCTTGATATGCTTCTTACAGAGCCACTCCTTGGTTATCCTGGCTATGTGCTTTGGGTCATTGTCATGTTGGAAGACCCAGCCTCGACCCATCTTCAATGCTCTAACTGAGGGAAGGAGGTTGTTCCCCAAAATCTCGCAATACATGGCCCCGGTCATCCTCTCCTTAATACAGTGCAGTCACCCTGTCCCATGTGCAGAAAAACACCCCCAAAGCATGATGTTACCACCCCCATGCTTCACTGTAGGGATGGTGTTCTTGGTATGGTACTCATCATTCTTCTTCCTCCAAACACGTTTAGTGGAATTATGACCAAAAAGTTATATTTTGGTCTCATCTGACCACATGACTTTCTCCCATGACTCCTCTGGATCATCCAAATGGTCATTGGCAAATTTAAGACGGTCCTTGACATGTGCTGGTTTAAGAAGGGGAATCTTCCGTGCCATGCATGATTTCAAACCATGACGTCTTAGTGTATTACCAACAGTAACCTTGGAAACAGTGGTCCCAGCTCTTTTCAGGTCATTGACCAGCTCCTCCCGTGTAGTTCTGGGCTGATTTCTCACCTTTCTTAGGATCATTGAGACCCCACGAGGTGAGATCTTGCATGGAGCCCCAGTCCGAGGGAGATTGACAGTCATGTTTAGCTTCTTCCATTTTCTAATGATTGCTCCAACAGTGGACCTTTTTTCACCAAGCTGCTTGGCATTTTCCCCGTAGCCCTTTCCAGCCTTGTGGAGGTGTACAATTTTGTCTCTAGTGTCTTTGGACAGCTCTTTGGTCTTGGCCATATTAGTAGTTGGATTCTTACTGATTGTATGGGGTGGACAGGTGTCTTTATGCAGCTAACAACCTCAAACAGGTGCATCTAATTTAGGATAATAAATGGAGTGGAGGTGGACATTTTAAAGGCAGACTAACAGGTCTTTGAGGGTCAGAATTCTAGCTGATAGACAGGTGTTCAAATACTTATTTGCAGCTGTATCATACAAATAAATAGTTTAAAAAAAAACATACATAGTGATTTCGGGATTTTTTATTTGTTTATGTCTCTCACAGTGGACATGCACCTACGATGACAATTTCAAACCCCTCCATGATTTCCAAGTGGGAGAACTTGCAAAATAGCAGGTTGTTCAAATACTTATTTTCCTCACTGTATTTCTTTCCACTGAATTAGCAGGATGTGCTTCTCTTTTTTAGTCAGTAAACAAAAACTTCTCGGTTAACTTAAAAATAAACTGCAGGGAACATTCTGGGAAGGTTCTCTATAGATTATAAAATAAATTCTGAAGAACATTCTTATTTGATTCCTAAAAATATCCAAATGGTACTGTGACAAAATGTGTCACAGTGGCAAGAAAAGGTATGTGAACCACTTGCAGAATCTGTGAAAATGTGAATATTTTTTACTAAATAAGAGAGATCATACAAAATGCATGTTATTTTGTATTTAATACTGTCCTGAATAAGATATTGTACATACATTTTTTTTTACATATAGTCCACAAGACAAAAAAATGCTGAATTTATTAAAATGACCCCGATCAAAAGTTTATGTAACATTCATTCTCAATACTGTGTGTCGTTCCCTGGATGATCCACGGCTGTTTTTTTGTTTTGTGATGGTTGTTCATGAGTCCCTTGTTTGTTTTGAGCAGTTAAACTACCCAACGTTCTTCAGAAAAAATATTCAGTTTTACAGCATCTTTTTCATATTTGAACCCTCTCCAGCAATGTCTGTATGATTTTAAGATCCATTTTTTCACACTGAGGACAATTGAGGGACTCAAACACAACTATTAAAAAAGGTTCAAACATTCACTGATACTCCAGAAGGAAACACGATGCATTAAGAGCCGGGGGGTGAAAATTATTGAATTTGAAGATCAAGGTAAATTGTGTTTCATTTGTCTTCCGGGAAACATGTAAGTATATTCTGTTGCTTCTGAAGGGCAGTACTAAATGAAAAAAAAAATTAAATTTAAACAAAATAAGAAAAATTTGGACATCTTCATCCTGTTCAAAAGTTTTCACCCCCCGGCTCCACAGCCGTGGATCATCCAGGGAACGACACACAGTATTGAGAATCAATAGTTCATAAACTTTTGATCTGGGTCATTTTAATACATTCAGCAATTTTTTAGTCTTGTGGACTATATGTAAACATTTTTTATGTAAAATATCTTATTCAGGACAGTACTAAATAAAAAATAACATACATTTTGTATGATCTCTCTTATTTAGTTAAAATTATTCCCATTTTCACAGATTCTGCAGGCGGTTCACACTTTTTCTTGCCACTGTATATAAAAATTTTTTTTTGTTGACATTGGTCACCAAAATTGTTTGGTTACCAACATTCTTAATATATTATTTTGTGTTCCGCAAAAGAAAGAAATTCATACACATTTGTAATAAGAGGGTGAGTTTGACATTTTTGTGTAAATTATTTCTTTAGCTACTTAGTCTTAGTAGCTTTTAGCGTGTAGCTACTAGTCTACTTTTTCAAAAGAGTAACTTTCTGCCATTTATATACTCTGCTGCGAATTTGTTAAAACTCCCAACAGCAGGACAATCAGCTTCATTTTGCTAAATTAATATGCCTACTGGAAAAACCCTGACGTAATCTAATTTATTCTCAATATTTCACAGACTTATGGGACAATACATCATAAACTGGAATAATACAGGATGGAATAACTCTTGAATAAGTTGTCACATTTTGGGCCTGGTCTTGTTGGTGTGGTGACGCCAGTGTGCGTTTTTGGGAGATGGTTAGTCATAAAGTAATAAACGTCAGCAGAGAATCATAGTCACGATGATGGACAGGGCCAAAATCAGACCCTGCTTCTCATGTTGGGTCACAGTCGCCTGCATTTAGACAGACAGACTGCAAAGTGCTGGACGAAGCCACACATGAGCCACAACATTCAATCGCACACAAAACAAAAATACCAAGATAGAAACTTCACTTGCTACTGACGTCAGTTTGTGCACAAACACACACGTCTTTAACGCGATAATTATGCTGCGCCATGTTGGGCTTGGCAACCGGTCCTCCTTCACCAGGATTTTGAATTATCGCTTTGGAGAGTCTATATACGTGTGAGCGACAGAGACACACAAATGACAAATTGTTCATGCACTCTGACACTCGCGTCAATGGGGGTGATTCACAACCTTTAAGATCGAAAAAGCAGAACCGCTTTGAATTACACAACAGAACACACACACACACCTAATAAGAGTGGAAAAGCAAGTATCATAGGGCAAGAAACCTGAAAGCTAGAGAAAAGGTGAGATAATTTAACTTGTCTCACTCTCTTTCATATCCTACAATGATGTCAGCTGCCTCAGAGGGATCAAGTGAAGCTGTGCGCTTACCCACACACACACACCTCAAGAAAACGGCTTTAATCAACACAGTCATTCCCCCCATCAACACCAAAAACAGTGAAAGTACACACTTCATTGATTATAACAAGAGAATTATGTTATACTGTAACATTAGTGTTTTCTATTGACATGAATGAAACCTCAAACCCAAGATTGTTTTGGAGAGGTGTGCAGACTTTTTTGGTGATTCCTGGGCTGAATTTTTGGAAAAATCTTATGTGGAATGGTTTTAAATGTATTAAAAAGATCTAAGAAGATTGGAACTAAAACCATTACACATCACTTCTTAACTTTTATTTAAGGTTTACAATACAAATCCAAATAAAACAACTTGATTTTTAAACAAAGCAAGATCTCACTTATAGTACATCCACTAAAAGACGGAGAAAATATTCAGTTTATCAATTGTATTGTACACAAATCATTAAATAAACTATTTCATATCATTCAACAACAGAGCAAAATAAATAAATACCTACCTAAATAAATTAACTACATTCAATAGCTATAAATAAGTAATTTTTGAAGATTTTTATGTTTCCTTACTCCTCCGCGGTCAATTTTATTTATCATTTTAAAATCTCTCACGTCAATCAGTGCAGACTACTACCCCTTACAATCATGCATGCGCAGGTTGTGTATGCTTCTCAATGAAGGGCACTAATCTGCAGTTTTCTGCAGTATTCTGCCGCCGCAGATGCCGTGTGGGCCGCCTATAGACATTCAGAATGACGATTTTCAGATGATTAAAATAACTTACAGACTATTGAAAAGAGAGCCATATAGGGACCAGATATTTGGGGGACTCTTTTTAGTTGGGCCAGGAAGCAACACTCAAGCAACCAATCAGAACAGAATTATGCAGCCCTTCAAACAAGCATAGTAAACCTCAATATTGTTCCAATTGGACCAATTCACCTGTATCATCTAGTTTCATGACAGAACTTTGGAATTGGGATTTAAAATGTGACTTAAAGGCACAATATGTACGATTTGTAGATTCAAATTTCCAAAAAACACTAGAACAATGTTATATATTTGGTTGACCTGTGTACTTACATTATGCCAAATGTTTCCAACAATGTTTAAATTCAGAGAAATCAGCACTTTTAACCATTGTTACGAACCGTGTCCTTGTGTCGCCTGTCAAACCGTAAGATGTGTCTCATTTAATTTAATTTTGAAGGCTGCATCCTCTGGAGGACACATCCTGTGAAGGATGCGGTATACGGAGTGTCCTTAATCAGAATTAAACGAGACGTCCTCCATAGGACACACAGGCAGGAAGTATCACGTTGCTATGCCAACACGTTCACAGTGGAGTTGCGCTCTCACACCAGTTATATGAATGAAAATTATTTATAACTTGAAAATGATTATGAAATGTTTCTTGCCTTGACAGCAAAGTACTGTTCTAAACGTTTAAAAATCACTAAACACTTGTAATCCTGTTTACCACAACTATCTATTTGAGGTAATACAGCTTAAAAACAAAAACAAGCTTGAAACTACACATTTCGCTTGCATGTATATCTGCCGGTGGCGCCATTTTTTCAAATAATATTTAAAAATCATGACGGTTGTTAATGGCGACGCAAAGAATTGTGGGTTATCTGTAGCAGCGAAGGATACACCTCATGCACACTCCGAATGCGACCTTTCGGAGTGTGCATGAGGTGTATCCTTCGCTGCTGCAGATAACCCACAATTCTTTGCGTTCCTACTTTACAATTCCTACTTACTTTTCTGAAATTAGACAGCCTTGATGACGCATGCAGCCTTCAAATGCGACCTCTGGAGGACGCAACCTTTCGAAATGAGACGCAGCTATAGAATCACCAAAGACACTTTAATATATTATGTGTTTTATTAGACAGGTGAGCAACTGTTAAATTAATTGCATGTATTTGGATGCAACAGTCATCCAGTTTTTATTAATATGATATTCTAATATCGATCTACACTCACTTAAAGGATTATTAGGAGCACCATACTAATACTGTGTTTGACCCTCTTTCGCCTTCAGAACTGCCTTAATTCTACGTGGCATTGATTCAACAAGGTGCTGAAAGCATTCTTTAGAAATGTTGGCCCATATTGATAGTATAGCATTTTGCAGTTGATGGAGATTTGTGGGATGCACATCCAGGGCACGAAGCTCCCGTTCCACCACATCCCAAAGATGCTCTATTGGGTTGAGATCTGGTGACTGTGGGGGCCATTTTAGTACAGTGAACTCATTGTCATGTTCAAGAAACCAATTTGAAATGATTCGAGCTTTGTGACATGGTGCATTATCCTGCTGGAAGTAGCCATCAGAGGATGGGTACATGGTGGTCATAAAGGGATGGACATGGTCAGAAACAATGCTCAGGTAGGCCGTGGCATTTAAACGATGCCCAATTGGCACTAAGGGGCCTAAAGTGTGCCAAGAAAACATCCCCCACACCATTACACCACCACCACCAGCCTGCACAGTGGTAACAAGGCATGATGGAGCCATGTTCTCATTCTGTTTACGCCAAATTCTGACTCTACCATCTGAATGTCTCAACAGAAATCGAGACTCATCAGACCAGGCAACATTTTTCCAGTCTTCAACTGTCCAATTTTGGTGAGCTCATGCAAATTGTAGCCTCGTTTTCCTATTTGTAGTGGAGATGAGTGGTACCCGGTGGGGTCTTCTGCTGTTGTAGCCCATCTGCCTCAAGGTTGTGCATGTTGTGGCTTCACAAATGCTTTGCTGCATACCTCGGTTAACGAGTGGTTATTTCAGTCAAAGTTGCTCTTCTATCAGCTTGAATCAGTCGGCCCATTCTCCTCTGACCTCTAGCATCAACAAGGCATTTTCGCCCACAGGACTGCCATATACTGGATGTTTTTCCCTTTTCACACCATTCTTTGTAAACCCTAGAAATGGTTGTGCGTGAAAATCCCAGTACCTGAGCAGATTGTGAAATACTCAGACCAGCCCGTCTGGCACCAACAACCATGCCACGCTCAAAATTGCTTAAATCACCTTTCTTTCCCATTCTGACATTCAGTTTGGAGTTCAGGAGATTGTCTTGACCAGGACCACACCCCTAAATGCATTGAAGCAACTGCCATGTGATTGTTTGATTAGATAATTGCATTAATTAGGGAACCTTTTTAAGTGCTATATAGCACCGATTTTGGTGCTTCAGTGGTTCTTCAGCGGTTCTTTGACTAAGGTGCTATATAGCACCGCTACCATATACAGAACATGTTAAGATATGGTGCTATATAGCACCAAAAGTGGTTCCCCTATGATTACGACGAAGAACCATTTTTGGTGCCATATAGAACCTTTTTTTAGAGTGTATATATATATATATATATATATATATATATATATATATATATATATATATATATATATATATATATATATATTATTGAATTAACATTTAAACTTATTTTTTATTCTAATTCTGTAGAATTAATATATAATATTGTATATTATATAACTGAAACAAATTTGGTTATATTAATAACTATATTAATTATATAAAACACATCTGAATACATCTTAAGCAAACTAACCCAGGAACATAACCTGCTGCCATGGTTACTTACATACCCTGAAAGTTACCTCCGTTTTTGTAACCGAAAGTTGAGGTTATCCGCTAACTTACTCCTAAATATACCCGGGTATGTCACATAACCTGTTTTCTGGAATACCCCCCAGGCCAGACGTGTGTTGAAGTAATTTTCTCTTTTACTCAACAGCAGCTTGAAAAGACTTAAAAGAGGTACTTTTTGTTTACTTTAAAAATCTACTCAGCTTTACACTTCTGGTTTTGTATATTTGTAGTGACTTTTTTTTTTAATCAAACGCGCAATAAGCTATACAAAAGGCCATGTTTTAAATGATTTTACCAGTTAAATATATTTATAATTACAATATGAAAATCATTTATATAATTGTATTTAATATACAGTTAACTCGCCAAGCAACAGCTTGTTTCTGCATTAATATAGAATGTGCAGTCACAAGTGTGTTTAAGTTTGATAAAAATGTAATGGCTTTAGATCAGAATTCAGAGTCTGAACAATTCAGCAATGTTGTGTATGTGCATATCACTCTAGATAATCAGAATAAGCTATGGATCCCTATAGTCTCTTATTTTTGTCTCTGCAAACTTCAAAAACTTTACATTTTTCAATTTATATGAATCAAAGATAATGTTGACATAAAATAGGAAACTTTCTCTAAAGTATGCTCATGACCCTTCATGGGTGTTTACTGTTTTATTGAGCCATCAAATACAACATGTGTAATTGATAGTTTTGGGTTCAAACTTAGCTCAAATACTTATGTGTGCACTCATGAAGGTGTGTGTGTGTGTGTGTGTGTGTGTGTGTAACTCTGGGCATGCTGGCTGAGTCTGACACGGACTATCTCTCCAGGTCAGTGTAGATAGCTTTTCCATCTCTAATGTCTTTCCCAGAAATCTCCTCGCACACAATGAGGGGCTTATATTCTGCCTTACATGTGTATACGTGTGTGTGTGTGCTTAAATTCATTTAACCCAGAGCAATTATGACGATAAATTACACTACTCAGCACAGTGAACCTACTGAAAGAAAACAATTATACACATTCATACGGCGTTTTGAAATTAAGCACCTGCAGAGAAATTCTCTATCATGTCTTTCACATTAATAACCTCCAAGATAAGTGTTAATAAAATCACAAGCCACAGTAATATTGTTAATTCTACTAATTCCCGCAGATTTCGCGCTCGCATCTGAAGCGCACACACACATACCGTAATAAAGCCGCCTCTGACATACAAGTGCAAAAATGAGCTCCATTTCCAGTTTATTAATGGTCAAATACACTCAAAAATGTCTCAATGCCCATCTTGGTGAGTTTTAACGTAAACACAGTCGTAACCAACTCACAGGAACAGTGTTTGGATATGCGTGCGTCAGGTCTTAAAGGGACAGAAGTTATTTATTATTCAAACTACAAAAAGACAAACAATCACTTATGAGCACACATATTCTGAATGCCTTTGGCGGAATTCAAATGAGCCATTTTAATCTAGATTAATTCCAAGATTACAGTGAGATAAAAAAAAAAATTTGTATGTTGTACTACTATTATAAAAAAATGTTTATTGGATTTTTTTTTACTTGTGAATGTGAACATTAACTTTCACTATATGTAAAACACCCAGGCTCATTGGAAAAAAGTGATATATAGTCACCAATAGCAACATTTGTGCAAAAACGCATTAAAAGTAACGAGATATGTAATCAGATTACATTTTCAAGTGTCTAGTAAAGTAACACATTTATTTTAAATTTACAACAAAATAACTTACTTTTTCAAATAAGTAACGCAAGTTACTTTGTTTCCCTATGTATTGAATGACAGCTCTCCTGACCCCAAGTGGAGTGACAACCTTTTTTTTAAAAGTCTGTTGCGGTGCGTGTATCAATGCTGCGTACCAGTTCATTTTTATTATGCCCTTCACTCGTTAACTTCCCTCCGTCTCGTTCACTCGGATGTGCGTCATTGCTTACGTTGCATGAGTGCCCACTACTGGAGGAACATTTGCAATGGACTGAACCGGAACGTCCTAAGCCCTTGATCACTTAGAATCCCCTATGGGAGTTGATTTTTTTTTTTTCCTTTACGAAATTGTTTAATGCAACATTCTATATGTATATAGGTGTATTTGGGTTGTTTTAAATGTTTTTTAAAAAAAATAATAAAAATACCAGAGTTGTTAGTGGTGGGGTAAATTAAACACGATATTCGGTGATGTCACAATCGTGTTGCATTGTGGTATATGAAGCTTCCTGAAGTGTACATATGAAGTAGGCCCTGTCCCAAATGGCACACTTTCATGTGCACTTTCGGTCTTGTGGACTTACAATGGCTGCTGCGTGCACGTGTCCGTTAAGTCCACGAGACCGCAGGGTGTCCCATTTGTCATTTTAGGTCTCAGTAGGGTGCTTGTGAGCGCCCCCTTTGAGGTTGATATGTGCCCTTGATGCACACTTCTGCCGAGCCCGCACTGGTGCGAGCTACGCAGCAGACTTCTTCCCGGCAGTCAAAGCGGTATTACGGCGTGAAAGTGCAGACTCAGAGGAAGACCGTGAGGGTTTAGGGTGCCATTTGGGACAGGGCCGTAGACTCGCTTCCTCAGTCAAAATCGAGGGAACAAGGGTCTGTCCATATAAACTTCCCTTGTCCACTTCACGAAGTGGAACGCACTTTGGGGATTCCCCCAAGGGGAAGTGCTTAAGGGAAGTTCGCAAGTGCGTGTCTAAAACTGGAGTGGAACGCAGCACAAGAGTTGTTTGCAATTTGAACCAACAATGGAGTTTAAAAAAATATGACCAATGGACCGGCAACGAGGTTCAGGCTTTATTAAAGTCCCTGTAAAGTCAAAATTAAGTATGTGTTCTGAGTTTGTCAAACCACAGAAGAATGTGTTATTAACCACCCAGCCAAATTTGAATGATAAAAAAAGTCGCCAAGTAAATAAAATAAACTATCAAAATCTTGAAAAAATGAGCGGTATTCTCTGCTCTCAAACGCTGGGGGCGTGTCCGCTAACTGCGCTGAAACCACGCCCACTCGCGGGAAAGCTGCCGCCGCCTCAGTCAATATGTGTGTGTGTGTGTGTTTGCGCTATATGATTCAAAATGAGTAATAGTCTAATTGACTTGAATTTGTGATGTTAGACTTGAATAGTCAATATATTTTCCATATTTGTTTATGTCTGATATTAACTGAGAATATGACAGGAAGAACGAAAGACTCAAACCCGAACTCGAGACTCGAAAGAACGAATCTTTTCTGTTTCCGCTACTGACAGCATAGACTCTATGGGACTGACAGGAAGAACGAAAGACTCAAACCCGAACTCGAGACTCGAGACCCGAAAGTGCGTCATCGAGCCACCGTTTAGCCCCGCCTAGAAAATCCGGAACACAGCAACAGTGAAAAACTGTTTAACGGTCTAACTTCTGAATTCAGTACTACACAGTTCACAGTCTTTGCAGTGTGTTTTAGCAATACATGTCTAACATTTATAATGTGTTTAGAATTTTTTTTTAGAATTGCCTTTACAGGGTCTTTAAGCTTATATGCGGAGAACGAAATCCAGTGGGACTTGGAAAGCCATGCGCAGTCCTACGGCACAAGATTAATTTGCCTAATCTTCACGGTACTTTAGGCCGTGATGGAAATGCAGACAGCAACAGGTCTGGGGGAAAAATAGTTCCTGTGACAAATTGTTCCGGGTAATTTCGGTGGAAATGCAGCTTTTGAGTGTGAAAGTGTCTTTACATTTGCCAACAAGAGAACTTTTGTTATTTGTTGTTCTTAAAAGTCCTTTCTTATTTACTTTGTTAGCACATATTACAGGTCTTAGGGTGAACAATTAATCCGAGCAAGTTAATACACAGAATTTTTTTTTTTTTGCCGTGGTAATCTTTAATCTAAATCTGAAAAGTAACTTCCGGTCTGGAATGGCCTGCCCTTTCCGATGACAGCAGTTTGACGGTTTGGGTTTGAATATCCTTAATCACTCCCCTCCAACCGTTAGTCTGCTATGAGCGAGAGATGGAGAGGAAGAGCGCTGAAGTGAAACCCTGCCCTCAATATTCCGTTTCACTTGGAAATACGTCACATCACTGAAATAAAATCAGTTGCAACTTCCGGTTCACTGGGACTTTAAAAAAAACAAGCAAGCCCAGCTCAGGTGAAAAAACTAACGTAACACTATTTTCCATAAAAAGTAACGCAATTAGTTACTATTTTTAAGGAGTAACGCAACACAACACTGATGTTGCTTTTTGCAAGTTTCACTTTCAAAGTGAAATGTCCAGCGAGTGGCACTAAAAGCAAATTCAGTTTTATTCTAAAGAAATGAAAGTGAATCTGGCAATGCTGGTTGTTGTACGTACTGTGGCAGTTTGGGAAAGAAATGTTGGGGGAGTAACGCTAAAAGTTTAATGCTCTATCGTGTTTAAAAAATAACCCTAAACCTAACCGGTACTGTTAACAAAAGCAAACGTGAAATGAAAACACATTTGCTGAAGCAACCACGCCATTTTAGCCACTTCTTCAAGTCTTTGAGCTCTTTTATCATGACTTATGTTTCACTGGACTTGAGTAGATGACTACATCAGAAAAGCCATACGTATAGAGCTGGTTATGATAAAAAATATGACGTATTGGTTTACAAATCATGCACTAAGGCAAAAGCAACATGAACATGATCTGTTAAACGGCTCTTTTTGTGTTCCACAGAGGAACTACATTTTTTTTTTAGAATTATTTTTGCTAGATTCTCATTTTTAACAGACTAAACAAGATCACAAACCTATATTCATCACTCAATTCAAGCAGCAAACAAACACTCTTAGCATAAATGCATATCAAAAGCAGTGCCACATGTAAAGCTCAATGGGGTGTCCTCGGTTGTAGGCACTTTCAGTGGCTCAGATGGAAGGAAACACAGGTAATCCACTCGCCATATCAGCGCTGACAGAGCATCAACACGTACATTAGCATATGTTAGCATTCCCATTCTTGTGGTCTCGCATGCTCTATAATCTGTGTCGCAGCAGATCTCTTCATCGAACGACAAAGCCAAACGGAGACAGAACCGGAATAAATTTGTGTGCATTACAAACACATGCTGCGAGACAAATGCTAACAGACATTATTGAGATGAATCTTGGTCAGGTAAGTGTGTACACAGACACAAAGTGTACCAAGTCAGTTTCATAGGGATTCCCCAAAATAAGACCAAGTGTTCACTTTATTATAATCTGCAATGTTAGGCGTTTTCCAAGAGTGTTTTTACTCTCACTTGTTGTTTAAAGCATCTAAGTGACATTCTATGCTGGATCTTCCATACAGGAGGAGACATGGAGGTCATTTTACCTAAAGGAGACGTCTTTTTTCCAGTGTCCACATTCACTGTTCAAAAGTTTGGTGTCATGTTTTTTTTTTAAAGAAATTATTATTCTCATTATTCATTGATTAAACATGAGAGTGACATTTACCTTGTTACAAAAAAAAAAGTTATATTTTTAATAAATTAGGTTCTTTTTAACTTTCTATTAATCCTCGAATAATGAAAAAAATGTATCACAATTATCAAAACTGATAATATGAAATGTTTCTTGAGCAGCAAATCAGCATTGAAAATTCAGCTTTGCCCTTTACAGGAATATTTTGAAATATATTAGAATAGAAAAGAGTTGGATGTAAGAAACATTTTGCTTAAGAGACTCATTTAAGATATTTTAAAAATATTATAATATATTATTATAAATTCTACAGACCCCAAACTTGAATGGTAGTGTATACAAATTCTATATAATATTTGTACCTATATTATTACAATTAAAGAGCATTTTGCCATTTTATACAAAGGACAAAATAACAGAGGCTCAAATTAGTTTTCTGGTGAAAAATAACAATGGCCATACCTAAAATTTCAAGGTTTTTTTTTTTTTTTGCATTCATTATTTAAAATGGAAATTTGTAATGCTCACACAGCAATCATGGTTAAAAAGTATGCAAACAAATTTGTGTTGTTAATGGAATAAATTAAAAAGTGCTGCATAAGAGAAAAGGTGTAAATCATTATATCTGATAACTGCAGATGGACTAAAAAAAAAGCATTCACGTTGATTATTAAAAATTTATTGTACACAGTATAAAGGTTTGAAAATAAATGTTGGGCACTGGGTAAAAAAAAAAGAAACATTAGGCTTAAATTAAATTAAAAACTGTTTTGGTATAAATACTTAAACAGTTTGTTACACATTTTAAGATACCTTTGATCAAATACAGCGAAAAGAGAAAGGAAACAAAAAGTGCAGATCATATGCAGACAATTCATATTGATAGAAAAAACAATAAATAAAAAGCTACCTGGATAGTGGTTAAAAGCATAATCCTAGTTCCGTAGCAACATTACAGACTCTTAAATGAACAATCCTAAATCATTTCTTAAAAAGACCTGATTAAATCAGTGCTTTCACAGAGAAATTAGATGGCAAACAGTGTCCTATCGCTGAAACCAGTCACTGTCTGCCCCCTGCTGCTGAGACAGTATAAGTGTGTCAGGTTAATAGAGTATTAAAATGATTAAAATAAGAAAGAAATATATTCCCAACTAAAAATTCATGTAAAAAA
This sequence comes from Romanogobio albipinnatus, assembly GCA_023566225.1. Lineage (NCBI taxonomy): Eukaryota > Metazoa > Chordata > Actinopteri > Cypriniformes > Gobionidae > Romanogobio > Romanogobio albipinnatus. The sequence goes on from CM042241.1 coordinate 16,202,076, forward strand.
AAAAAAGTCAAGCATCAGAGTGAATATAGTACAGTCGGACCTTAATCTGTCCATTTCAGCTTTGATCCAATATGAATCAATATGACGTAAAGACTTCCTTTCTCTCAACACCATCCAATTCCCTAAAGAAACACTGACTGAGAGAAACAATCTACATTATTCAAAGGATTCAAGTGCAAAACGATTGCTAACAAATGCACAAATCACACCCACAAAGACAGGAGATAAGGAGATGTGTGCAAAAGTGTGTGAAAAAAAACAGTGTGACAATACATGATGCGATTTCACAAAAATACCATTTGTTATAATCTGCCATTTAGATTTTGTGATCGGACCTCAAACTGCAGCAGAAACATTCGGTCTGAGACAAAACACACACACACCCTCCATGAGGATCAGTCTTCAGCAGACGGCCGTTTACTTTTCATGCTAAACCACCGGGATATGGAAGATTTTCTCTTGACTTTTTCTTTCTTCATATCTGCAAATGGTAGAGCACAACCCATCCTTAACTGCAAGGTACATAAAGTTTATTTCAAGAGGTCATTTACTAATGGTGACCACAGTCTCATTTGGGTCCACAGAACATCGGTAACAGCTTCCAGGGCTTTCAGACCGTTTTTATGTCATGAATTGCAAATGGTTATGACTTTTGCCCACATTTATGCACTGGTTTAATTGGGTTGGTAAATTATACATTTTATAATAACTCATTTTAGCATTGAAAATGCAGAGCGATCATTAGCCAAGGCTAGATACCTATGGTTTCCATTAGTGATCATTAAATCAAAATTGGTTGCATTACTTTTCCTGTTTGGCCTTTCAAAACATGGAATATATAAACATGCACTGAGTAATTACTCCCAAGATTCATAGCATTTGAGTTGGTGGGTGGAGAGTTGAACAGGTGCTAGTTATTCCAAACAGAAAACTTTAGTTTTACCATCAGTGATAGAAACTAAAAAAAACACAACTGCTGGGTTAAAAGTGCAAACAATATTGAGCAATTAATGCATGTTTTTAATTAGAAAACTTTCTTAGCTTTCCATATTTAGCACATCAGATACCAATGCCTTTAAATGACAATATTGCCTTGGAGTAAAATCTCTTGTGCAGTCGACTTTACTAAAAGGATTTACAATTGCTTGTCTAATATCTCTGTTTATATTGTTATGTTGACTAAAACCAGACACAAAACAATACCAATAATAATCCTCTGTGCCATCATTGAACAAATGGTGACAATAAACAATTGCCTCTCTGTTGCCAGCCTCTTATTATGTGCAAACAGGAAGGGATGTTCATTTTGAATCATCTAACAGAATGGACTATAATAAATAGTTGGTTGCAAATTTCTGCCTCTTTAAAATCGGAGCCAGCCGGTGCACAGTAATCAGTTTCTAGCTAGGGAAATGTAATCTAATCTATTGTATGAGAAATGCTGGGGAAATGTGGCAATGTACGTTCAATTCCGTAAAATATTATTTATTTTTAAAGGTTAAATATTTACTACTTTTGCTCTAGTGTCTAGTGTATCTTTTTTAAAGGCTTATTTCAAGGGGGGGGGTATGCAAAATATTTTTATTCTCAGGGTTTGATGCTACATAAATCACACTTACCAAGATTCTGCATCATCTTATTCAGCTGCTCATCCTCCTCTTCCTCCCTGTGGATGAAAGTGTAAAAAGAGCAGCAAATGCCATATTATGTAAAGGTTTTATGCATTAAATAACAGTCTGGTTAAATATAAACAACAAATAAATGAATGTTATTTAAGTATACCCATTTTTAATTATACCCAGTATACTTGGCCATATTGTGCATATTATTATAAAGCATGTTTTACATTTTTTCATCAAAATGTAGTAACTTTCAACTCTTCTGCTGATGTAACCGAGGATGTATGTGCAAGGAAAAATATCCAATAGCATTCAAATCTGAACCTAATTAAATCCCAATTAAATACCCTATTTTTTAAAAATCACTGAATTAAAAAGTAAAACGTTTTCAGTGTCTTTATTTATGTGATTAGAAGTAGTTATGTAAGGCAAGATTAAGCGATTTGATTAGGATTTGATATACTGTGTATGTATGTGTGTGTGTGTGTGTGTTATATATATATATATTAGGGGTGGCACGGTACATGAAAAAAGCCCGAACCGTTCGGTTCCTTTTCGCGCAAAATAAGAGGTTTCTGTCTCATGCATATGGGCGACCGTGTTCCCCTCTGTCTCATACACACATGCATATAACATGCTGTATATAAGTAGTTCACATGATAAATGTAACTATTAAAACTAGAAGCATCTTAACTTTTAAATGGTTAAGCATGCCTTTGAAGTTTGGGCAAAAACTTCTGGCAGTGTTGTATTTTCGTGTATTTTTTTATTTTTTCACAGCGTTGGATGTCATATGGTGATTGTGAAACACACGGAACACTTCATGGTGAAATGTGTTAATCAGGTCAGCTGAATTAAAGCCACAGTGCATTGTTCTGATCAAAATTGACATGATTAACATGAAAAATGTTACGCCAATGTGTCGGAATCTGTAGACAGCCAGTTAAGAAACAACTTCTACATGATATAAAAATGTTTTAATACTGTATCCTAATTGTGGATGATTAAGCTCTATATCATATGCTGAAGTAAATTTCTGGAGTGTTAACGATAAAAAAACAACAACAACAAGAACCGTACATAACCGAAAACCGTGACCCTAAAACTGTGATATGAACCAAACCGTGGGTTTTGTGAACCGTGCCACCCCTAATATATATATAGGATGTACACATGAGATACACACTGATCAGGCATAGCATTAGGACCACCTTCCTAATATTGTGTTGGTCCCCCTTTTGCTACCAAAACAACCCTGACCCGTCGAGACTCCAATAGCCCCCCTGAAGGTGTGCTGTGGTATCTGGGACCAAGATGTTAGCAGCAGATCCTTTAAGACATGCAAGTTTCTTTTTATATGCTCATTGTCTTACGGTGCAGCACATTGGCGCAACTCTGTTGCTTTTAAATGTGCTATTGAAATAAAATTTGACTTGACATGCCCACTGTTGGCGCTTTCGGCGGTGGACAGGGGTCAGCATGGGCACCCTGACTGGTCTGTGGCTATACAGCCCCATATGCAACAAACTGTGATGCACTGTGTATTCTGACACCTTTCAGTATATCAGACCCAGCATTAACTTCTTGAGCAGTTTGAGCTACAGTAGCTCGTCTGTTTGATCGGACCACACGGGCCAGCCTTCGCTCCCCACGTGCATAATGAGCCGCCCATGACCCTGTCGCCGGTTCACCACTGTTCCTTCCTTGGAGCACTTTTGATAGATACTGGCCACTGCAGACTAGGAACACCCCACAAGAGCTGCAGTTTTGGAGATGCTCTGACCCAGTCGTCTAGCCATTACAATTTGGCCCATGTCCAACTCGCTAAAATCCTTACGCTTCTAACTGGACAAGTTTGCTTTCCTGCCTCTACGAGGGCAAAATGTTCACTTGCTGCCTAATATATCCCCCCCACTAACAGGTCCCATGATGAAGAGATATATTCATATTTCTCATATCATGAGATGTGTGTGAGATGCGTTGCATTCTGCACACCTCAGTCTGTCTTCATCCAGCCCCTCTACTATGGCATTCCGGTCGTTCACTATTTCCACAAGTTTGGCCATCAGCTCTTCCTCTCGTTTACGATCACGATAGGTCTTCAGACTATCTACAGGACACAAAAATATGTTATAGCTAGATTAGATTTCACTTTGAAAGAGATATGACACACTTAAGCCTTTAAACAAAAGTAGACCTCTTGAATAAGACCAAAAATCAAACTGTTAGTTGTTTGTGTTTACTACAATAGTCTACACAAAGCTTCATCAGCATCCTGAGATGCAGTGACCACAAAAAGTATGAATGCCATAGCATTATACAAACAAAATATCAAACCAAGTGGATGATAGACTTTCTAGTGTCTTACAAACCTGGTTTCTCCATCAATCTCCTGAGCTCTGACTCAACACTGGGCTGCTCTTCTTCTAGATCCTGCGTCTTGGCACTACCATAACACAAAATCACAACACTGTTTAATACACAGAGCATTTAGAAATAAAGGATATTCACTATCAGCTTTCAACAGTTTGCACATACATGTACACAAGCTCGGATTCACGTCTCATGTAGACCTGTTTGTTTCTGATGAGGGTAAACCAGTCCACCATTAAGTCATTCATTAATGTGTCCTCTTCTCCTTCTGAAGAAAAAAAAAAAAAAAAAAGAAATGAAAGATTACTTTACACATGGTTTCATTCTTTTACCAACAAATACAAAAGTTAAAGAGCTGAGAATCTACATTTGTAATATTTGTCTCCACCTGCTGGAGCACCAGAGGACGACATCAGTCTCTGAATGGTTGTTTTAATAAACATGCTTAGACCACCAAAACATAGATCTCTAATTAATTTGCTATTATAATCTTTAATTAAATAACTTCCCCTCCCTCTTGCGACATCTCTTCTTTGATCATGTCTCTCTTTCCAGAGAGAAAGATCTCAAATTTGCTGTCAACACATCAGTCGTTATATTAGAAACACCCCTCACAGCAATATTCATTCGTTTTTCTGTAATGTAATGTACTGACATGGTAATATAACAATATATAACGTTATAAATGTGTATTCAATTTTTTAAAGGGATAGTTCACCCAAAAATGAAAATGCTGTCATTATTTACTCACCCCCAAGTTGTTCCAAACATGTATGAGTTTCTTTCTTCTGCTGAACACAAAGGAAGATACTATGGAAGTCAATGGGTGTTGTCATCTATTTGGCAACTGACATTCTTCAAAATATCTTCCTTTGTGTTCAGCAGCAGAAAGAAACTCATTCAAGTTTGGAACAACTTGAGGGTGAGTAAATGATGACAGAATGTTCATTTCTGGTTGTTTTAACTGTGGAAATGCATCACAGTCTGTGAAAAGGATCCATAGCAAATGACAATTATCCAACCATTTCTCAAACAAAATTAAGTCCCGGTCTACATTTTTTCTTTCACTGGGATATACATCACAATGGGAATATATATTTAATATAATGTGAAAAGTTTGTAAACTTAAATTCATAATATGTATCTTTATTTTGCTAAAAAAATTTGACAAAGGAAGATTTATTTTAATGAGAAGTGTATATGACAAGACGCTATAGTGAATAGATCCATTTCTCAGTAAAATCTCAGTCTTTGTCATGCAAGTCTCTATGGATCGCTTCATTTTATTTGATTAACTGTAAAAGGAAAGCAGTTTCTTAGAGTGTGTTTTTGTACAGACCCTCATCACATTGTCGGAGTTGTTTTTCCAGCTCTACTCCTCTTTTCTCCAACTCGTTCATATTCATCTCAATTTCCCTCAGTTCATTCTGAATGTCGTCTTTCGGAATGTAACCCGGCTAAAGCAAACAGACACACAAAATGTCAAATGTGAACTTTTGCACAAATTACTCTGTACAGATCCTCAGTGGTTTATTTGTTCATTTCAGAGCTTTTTTTAGTCAATCTGAGGAACTGAATAGATGGTTCAAAAGTCTGGGCTTACTATGAAGTCACCCTATTTTGATTCTAGCAGTCTATTCAAAGTTAACAGTGCCCCAAAGGGTCCTTTTGACTCTCCAAAACAGTCTAAATAGGCCCCTTGACAAAATAATCCCTCAACACTCGCATACATCAGTGCAGACAGAAATACACAAGACCAGATAACACATGTAATTATTGTTTTGACACACACCTTGTGCAATTTGTGAGTTTCAGTCCCTGAGGGACTCACAGGAGATACACTGCTGCCACTGCTGGAGTCTGGAAGACAAAGAGGAAAACACACAGATTAACTGAGAAATGTAGAAATTAAAAAACAAAAATTCACTGCACGCAGTGCTCCTTTATACATGTTAATGCGATTAATATTAACGTTAATTTATTAATGCAAGTTTGGCTGTACCTGGCACCCTTAAAGGGCTAGTTCACCCAAAAATGAAATTTAGCCCATGATTTACTCACTCTCAAGTCATTCTAGGTGTTTATGACATTCTTCTTTCAGACGAATGAAACCAGAGTTATATTAAAAAAGTCCTGGCTAATCCAAGCATTATAATGGCAGTGAACTGTTGTGTCATTTATGAAGTCCATAAAATTGCATCTATCCATTATATAAATGCTCCACACGGCTGCTCCATATTTAAAACTTTAAGTTCTACCGAAAAGTTCTATTTTGGTTTCATCTGACCATATGACATTCTCCCAATCCTCTTCTGGATCATCCAAATGCTCTCTAGCAAACTTCAGACGGGCCCGGACATGTACTGGCTTAAGCAGGGGGACACGTCTGGCACTGCAGGATTTGAGTCCCTGGTGGCGTCATGTGTTACTGGTGGTAGCCTTTGTTACTTTGCTCCCAGCTCTCTGCAGGTCATTCACTAGGTCCCCCCGTGTGGTTCTGGGATTTTTGCTCACCGTTCTTGTGATCATTTTGACCCCACAGGGTGAGATCTTGCGTGGATCCCCAGATCGAGGGAGATTATTAGTGGTCTTATATGTCTTCCATTTTCTAATAATTGCTCCCACAGTTGATTTCTTCACACCAAGCTGCTTACCTATTGCAGATTCAGTCTTCCCAGCCTGGTGCAGGTCTACAATTTTGCTTCTGGTGTCCTTTGACAGCTCTTTGGTCTTGGCCATAGTGGAGTTTGGAGTCTGATTGTTTGAGGTTGTGGACTGGTGTCTTTTATACTGATAACGAGTTCAAACAGGTGCCATTAATACAGGTAACGAGTGGAGGACAGAGGAGCCTCTTAAAGAAGAAGTTACAGGTCTGTGAGAGCCACAAATCTTGACCAAATACTTATTTTCCACCATAATTTGCAAATAAATTCTTTAAAAAATTAGACAATGTGATTTTCTGGATTTTTTTTCTCATTCTGTCTCTCATAGTTGAAGTGCACCTATGATGAAGATTACAGGCCTCTACTTTTTTGCCCCACTGTAAAGGCCAATTTCCAAATATTAAATTCTATAATAGTATATAAATAATAGGGAAAACACTGGTTTTAAAGCATACATTTATATAATTATTTAGTTATAAACACAACCCTATATTTTTAATGTCTTATTGTAAACACATATTTTCAAGCTTTACGCATTGCTTTGAAAACTATTTTAAAAAAATCTATCTATTATTGCAAAATTAAAATACTGGTAAATCTTTGCCAGAACAAGTACATGTTCTTTTGTGACCTTTTGAACAAAGAGATATTTCTTCACATTTTCCTATGGCCTTACCACTAAGTTTAGGCCCATTGTTTATCGGGCTAGGGGAGGGCCCTTTGGGGGAGGTGATGCTGGTGGAGATTTTGGGGGTAGATGGAGCAGGAATGGATGTGGTGGTGATTCCCAGACCTGATGTCTGCGGAGAAGCTGCTGCTTCCGGCTTCTTGGATGGTGAGCCGTTGCTTTGTATATTACTGGGAGTTCTAAAAAAAAGGAAACAAGAGAGAGATATTAAACTTTTCTGCTGTGTTTCTGAGCCACCAAATGTTTAGCATCTCTTCTCTCACCTCTGACGGGTGAAAGTTTGGGAGGGTGGGGCAGGAATTTAAAGGGGTATTTACAGGTGAAAGATCTTCATGGGGGAAGTGCATGTGCACTGAGCTCTATCGCTCTGGGGACTTTCAGATACGACCCACCGCTGATCTTATTGGGCGCAGTGGCTTTACACGCCCATCAAGAAAACCAATCGCAATAGAGTGTGAAGAAGTAGGAGGGACAGACCTTCTGGAGAATGAAGTGGTTAATCAATGAAGAGCAGGGCGATTGGGTTAGGGAAATCATATAGAGAAGATGATAATACATGATTTTACTGAGAAAGAACATGATTCATCTATTCTTCCTACGCTAAAGAACAAGACAGTAAAAGATCAGAAGCTGGATTCATTTGGAGAGACGACAGAAATGAGCAAACTTACTTCACAGGCTTGAGCATGGACCTCCAGTCAGATGGAGTTGTGTCATTTTCTGAAATTACAATCAAAAGATTTGAATTATATCTAAATAGCTTATAAAGTTTACACACAGCTTTTTACACCTTCAAAAATTGACAGAGCAGATATTTTAAAAGTGAGAAAAAGTAAGTTATAGTTATTATATTTTTTTGAATAGGATTTATCCAATCAGGATATGTTCCTACTTCAGCTTCCTTGTTGGTCTTATAATATTCATATCAAATAGTGTTCATTTCATCAGCTATTTTTTTATATTTAGTCCTGTGTCAAATGTGCTTTTTAGTTATCATATTTAAATCAACCTAGTCCTTTTTTTTGGTTTAGTCGAGTAAATGTCTGAGCATTTTAGTCTAGTTTTCGTCATGCGGCATTTTGTGCTCAATAAAATTTTATTATTATTAATCAATGTTTAAAAACAGTTGTGCTCCTTAATATTTTTGTGGAAACCAAGATACATATTTTTTCCAAGATTTTTCTGACGAGTAGAACGTTCAAAAGAACAGCATTTATTTGAAATAGAAATCTATTGTAATTAGGGCTGTAATCTCCCAGTTGATTAGTCGATTATTAGTCGATATGTTCTGGCTCGACCAAAATTCTGATTGGTCGATTTTTTGCCGCGTTCATTTCATCAGTTTTGCCGCCCCGCGTTCATTTCATCAGGTGGAGAGCACTAATTGCTAATGGGGGTGTTTTCAGAGCAGCCCTGTTTCACAGGTAACAGTCTGTCTTCAGATCACCCCCCTTGTTTCCACTTCTTTTGGATTAGCCCAACCCACTGGAGAAGAGAGACAGATTGAAGAAGGCTAGTTTGCTGTATATTATTTATTTAATTGTGAGAGCGTTTTTTCTGCTCTTGATCTGGCTTGTTTAATAAATATTCCTTTTTTATTAAAGTGGACGTGCCTTTTGTGTTTAAGAGTAAAAGCTTTACGTTAATAGTCTATTCGTGTCTCAGCCGCGAAGCTGAGCTGATCCTATGTTCGAGCTGCACAGAGCGGCTGAAATGATAGTGTCTGTCAGTTAGTATAATACATATGACAAAAACAATTGTCTAAATTATGTTGCATATTCCTCAAAAGTTCTTGTGATGATATCACTAGTTGACAACAAAGTACTATATTTTCGGAAATCATAGGCTATGATGGTGCACGTGATGCAGCGCTGTCAGAGCCGAAAGACTGTGTCAGACTCATTTCAGTGCAAAATAATCAGGTCAAAAACGATTTAATATACAGCAAATAGCCTACTAGTTTTTTATGTTTATTTATAATTCATTTAGGCAGACAACAAGGCTACCAAGAACTGCACACAGTGTGCAGCTAATTAATTTAACGTTTTTTTCCCCTAACATTTTTAGTCGAAAATTTCAGGACTTCAGTCGACCAAGATTTTCTTTGGTTGATTACAGCCCTAATTGTAATATTATAAATGGTTTTACTGTCACTTTTGATCAATTTATCGCATCCTTGTTGAATAAAAGTATTTTATTTTTTATTTTTTTAACAATTACAGACCCCAAACATCTTTGTAACATTATAAATGTCTTTACTGTCAGTTTTTATCAATTTAATGCATAACTTCTCTAATAAAAGTATACATTTTTAAATACTGCTGTAAGCCAAAATTCTGATTTGATTGATTGATAAGAATGCTGACCAAAAAGGAAGCTGGCGTAGAAACATACGCCGTATATCATACACAGTATAATAACTAAATTTCTCTAATTTTTTTTTTTTTATATCTGCTCTCCTCTGTCCCTTATTGAAGGTGTAAAATGAACTTTTTAGCAGTGTATTTTATACCTCAAAATCTTATAAACCTTAAATGGAAATGTGGCATGATATTTCCAATTATAATAAATAAATAAATTAATTAATTAATTAATTAATTAATCTAACACAGAGAGGGTGCTTTTCCTTCTCATTTTAGGCCCCGTCCACATAGAGATGCGTTTAGCTGTATATTTTTAAAAATGTGTATCGTATCAGTGTTTCGTCCACATGGATCCGGTGTTTTGGGAGCCTGAAACCGGTATTTTTTTAAAACGGGTCCCAGAGAAGGTAAATCTGAAACCGCCACCCTTGCGTTTTCGTGTGTACAGTACAGCCAATCTGTATATTTTGTGAAACTGTGATGTCACCACACCACGTCCCGCACGGTAAAGACTAGAAGGGATACAACTACGGGCACTGGGCATGCACACATCAACATTGCATCATTTATTACTGTATTTGCATTATTGTAAGGGTAGGTTTAGGGTTGGGGTAGGTGTCGGCGTTAGTAAAACACAATTGCAAATTAATTTATTATTTTATTGTGAGATTTTGCCTCACTTCCTACCATTGCTGAACCCCTTCTAGCCACAACTCTTCTTCTCCGTTTTTAGTGCATCTCTGTGGCAGAATTACAGCGCCACATACTGGCCTGGCATGTATACTACATCGTTTTGAGTCGTTTTCAGTGTTTTTTTGTGTACGCAGATATTTCTTGAGACGAGGGGGGAAAAAAAAGATTGGATCGGGAAAGCTCTGGCTTCGTGCGGATGTGGCCTTAGTGTCCACTACACACCACCAGAGGGACTTTTTGTTTGACAGGAATGTGTTGATCAGAAACCAACAAAAGCTGCTGATTCTGATTTTGAACATATCCTACTTTAAAGTCATTGTAAAATGAGGATTTTGAGGATCCATTTTAAAATAACATTAAAAAGGTACAGAAAAATCTAATCAGTCAAGCAAAACCATCTCTGCAAACAACCAATAAGATCAAGCCCTGTAAATGATCAACGTATGAAGTGACAGAGTATTGGTGAGTTTGTCTTCCTCACCCTTGCTGTTGGACGGCAGCGTGCTCACAGGCCTGGTTAAGGTTTTATCTTTGATCCAGGATGGCGCTGTAGCAGCGGGGGCAGTAGGTTTCACATCGGTATCCAGTGCTTTGAGACGCACCCTACCAAAGGGGCCTTTAGCACCCGATTCCACAGGGGAAACATTACTATGGAAACCAAAGTGAGAGGAGAATGTGTTAATGGATCAACAAACACTTCAATATACTTGACAGTACATAGAGGACATAATTCTGTTTTATGACACTTCCACCATATAAATCCAAGTGATAAAATAAAGGCCAACTATGTAAAGCACTTCATATAGGTGAATGTAGCTCACCTGCCGCTTGCTTTCAGCCCAGCTGGATTCGGAGACGAGCTGTTATTATTATAATTTTTTTCCACCGTCATCATCTTTCCGATCACAGCCTTGGCTTTCTCCTTTTCATTCTCCTTCTCTTTTTCTGTGTCCTGTGTTTTTGCCCAGTCTCCCACCCGTAGCAGGACTCTGTTTTTACCTCCTCCGGCTCCTGCACCGACTCTAGGTGTTGTACTCTCTGTTGTAGGAGTAACTTTTACTGTACTTACAGATGTAGTTGTGGTGTATGATGATGAGGTGCTCTTACTGTCAGACACAGTACTGATGGGATTGCTGCTGGACTCAAAAAATCTAACCAAGAAAAGAAAAACAATATTAAGGTTCTGGTCAGTACAATTAGCTGAACATTGTCAAGTTATGGTCAATAACTGATAAATGGCCAACATTGAAATTAAACCGTCTAAAAAAATCATTAAACTTAAGGGTACATTTACACAACCATGTACAAAATATGTAACCATGTAATAATGTTCCTTTTGCGTTTTTGAAAAGTTTAGCCTACGACTACTTTGTCAATACGATCCCGATTCACACGGATATGCAAAAATGTTTTACATTATGCTGCCAGGACAGTAGTTGCCGAAGTCATTTTGTAAAGAAACACTACGCGCCTATAAACTAAACACGTAATATGACTTGAGGGGAGTAAATCGTGGGCTAATTTTCATTTTTGGGTGAACTAAACCTTTAAAAGTTTGCATTTTCAGGTCACAAATCGCAGTTGTTGTGTAAATGAACAGCCAAAACACATAATTTAAATGCCCCCTAAATGCTTAAATGAGTTTAGAAATCACAACATTAAATGACAGTAAAAGGGAATCTAAAAATGTATAAATTGGGGAAATTAACATGCACAATTAAATATTCAATATTGGCCAATACTGTATGGGTTAAATTTTTTACCAATAAATTGAAAGTTGTAAAATTAGCATAGTAATAATTAGTTATAGTACTTTAGTACTATTATAGTACTATATTTTCAGGTTGGCTAAACTTGAGTTGTTTTGTTTAGTGATATTTATTTAATTTATTTTTTTCTATTTATTTTATCTTTTTTATTCTATATATAGCTTTCATTTATTTTAATTTGAGTTTTAGTTATTTTGGTAACTAGTTAAGTTAATTGACAAGGAAGCATTTCTATTTTCATCTAAGTTTTTCATCTAATATTTATAATTTATTTCAGCTTTATTTCAAACTGAAAACTATTTTTATTTTATATTAACAACACTGATCAAAAATGCAAGAGAAACACACTTGCACTCTCAGTCAGTACTGGTCACAAACTATATTTTATCCAAAATATAACAATTACACAAACAGAATATCAGAGTGCTGAACTGAAAGACTTTCACCTCTTTCTGGCTTCTTGGCTCTTCTGTACACTGTTGCTTATAGCTTTAAGTGGCTCCGTGGGTGTTCTGGGGTTAAAAGAGGTTTTCACAGTTGTTGTCTCTGGTGTTGGTGTTGTTTTTGGTGCTGGCGTAAGCTGAACTGCTGGAGTAGGTGTGACAGCTAATCCACGGATGGGTGTACGGTCACTTTTATTGGCCAACCAACCCGGTTTAGATACGTAAGGTGTTAAACCAGCTTTTCCGGTACCTCCGCCTGATGCATTCTGGTCAGTCTTGGTTATCAAGGTAGGCTGCGTCTTCGATGGAGTCACTGTGATGTGTGTGGTCGGCGTTGTGTTGCGTGTGGTCGGTGCTGCGTTGAGTGTGGTCGGCATTGTGTTGCGTGTGGTCGGCGTTGCGTTAAGTGTGGTCAGCGTTGCGTTGAGTTTGGTCGGCGTTGCATTGAGTTTGGTCGGCGTTGAGTTGCGTGTGGTCGGCGTTGTGTTGAGTGTGGTCGGCGTTGCGTTGAGTGTGGTCGGCGTTGTGTTGCGTGTGGTCGGCGTTGCATTGAGTGTGGTCGGCGTTGCGTTGAGTGAGGTTGGCGTTGTGTTGCGTGTGGTTGGCGTTGCATTGCGTGTGGTCGGCATTGCGTTGAGTGAGGTTGGCGTTGTGTTGCGTGTGGTCGGCGTTGCGTTGAGTGAGGTTGGCGTTGTGTTGTGTGTGGTCGGCGTTGCGTTGAGTGTGGTCGGCGCTGTGATGCGTGTGGTCGGCACGCTTAGAGGCTTCTCTGTGCTTGTGTGCGTCCTGCAGATGAAAGTGCCCGTTTCTTTACCAGCCTTGTAGGTGCCAGAGAGAAGAATAGTGGAACACTCTCTGCATCTGTTGAAAAGGGAAGTTGAAATTAACAAAACACTTAGAAACACCAGACTTAAACAAAGGGAAACCGTGCATTTACAATTGCCGGTCCCAAACTCTGGAACAGATTTTCACATTACACACATTAAGCCCACATTACACATTAGCACTGCCTCTTCTATTTTGATTTTTAAAATGTACTTTAAAACTTATCTTTGTGTCTTTTATCTTTGAATCTTCTCTGCCTCTGTGAGTGCATCTTCGGTTTGTATAGTTTTATTTTACATAACTTCTGTCAGCCTTGGTTTTTTTAAAATGTGCTATATAAATAAATATTGTATTGTATTATATTATATTGTCTAAAAAAGTCTAAAGGGCTATTTGCATTGGATATCTCTCTGATCATGAAAAGAAAATCAAGTGTAAATGTTTTCCAAGACATCAGGAGGTGAATGATTAGATTTTTAGTATATTATTCCAACAGATCTTTATCTTTACTCCCTTTTATTCTAAATGAAAAACAATGAACCTACGATAGTTGACGAACAGCAACAATTAAAACAAAAACTGACAGCTATTACAAAAATATTTCCCACATTACAATGCACGCATTAAATCATTGTGATGACAATTCAAACATGATTCACTAGTCATGTGGGGTGGATGCATTTGCAAAGATGAGCTATTTTTACCCTTAAAAGTTAAAAATAAATGAATAAAAGGATCAATGGCTCAAAAGAAAAAATCAGTGACTTACTTAAAGCAGCTCCTGTGGTACAATTTCCCATCTACTAGGTGGCGCTGCACAAGGTGAACATGTTGGTTACAAACACTACAGCTGCTGCTCAGAGTTCCTGATTTATTGGCATGTTCAGCCAAAACTTCTCTCTGGAAAAAAAAAAAAATGTAATCACTGTGCAAACGCCTCAATATAGGTTTATCTCAATCAATCAAGTAATTATTACTTATGTGCAAAACATTATTTAGATAATTTATTTCAGAATAGTGTAACCTAAGACAAGAGTAGGGTTAAAATACTCATGTGCCCTCATTACACACACACACAAAAAAACAGAACTGTCAAACAAGTTCAAAGTTCCTATATGAGGTGACAGATGACAGATAAATTACATATCGTACCTTATTTTCATTTGCCGGTTTCGGCACCTTAATCTCTGAGGCTGGTTTAGGTGAGGCAAAAACTTTAGCAGAGACAGGTTGGTTCTTCTTCTCAGATGGTGCTTCGTTAGACTCTTCGGCTGGTCTTTTAATCCCCGCCATACCTCCAACTGCACATCCAAAGAGTGAAATATTTTAGCAATGCTAAAAATGACTACATGGTAAACTCTATAAAGAGGATCTATTATGCTTTTTTACATTTTCAGCTTTCTTTAGTGTGTAATGTTGCTGTTTGAGCATGAAAAAGGTCTGCAAAGTTACAAAGCACTTGAGTCATATCAAAGAGAGTTATTCTCTATATCAGTGCGCACTTTCTGAACTCCCTGAAACGCCTTGATTATAGTCTTGAGTTTTCCTGGTTGAGTTGCGTTAGTGTTTTTAAAAACTCGCGGTTATGGAAAGGGGAGTGAGATTTCCCAACCACGCTGGAAGACGTTGATCAGTCACAATACACTGGTCCAGCCGACCAATCAGAGCACATTGTGCTTTTCGGAATGAGGGGCTTCATAAAGACAGGAACTAAACTAGGCTGCACATCACAAAAACAGCATAAGCCTAAGCAGATCGTAGAACCATTGCCACCAATGCTCTCTACAATCAACTTGATTTTGATGATTTTGAAAAACTCAGCCCAGAGCATTACTGACAGGCAGGGGAAGCGTGGCGCTTCAACAATGTAAAATATGTGAAAAATAATGTGTTTTTTGAACATTCAAAACCACAAAAACTAAATCAAGACATTGTAAAATGGCATTAAAGGTCCTCTTTAAGTGAAGGGTGTAATTTCTGCACCACTAGTTGCACCAAACAGAATCGCAAAAACTGAGTCTTCACATTATACTACTTTTATATTATACTTACTGTTCTTTTTTGAACATATCCTTTATCACAAGATTAAAGGGGCACTTCACCGCTGGAAAGATGAATGTGTATATTTAAATCGGGTCATTTATCTAGTAGAAATATGAAATTATTTTTGAAGTTGGTGCCGTCTAGACTGAGAAAAGCCAGATTTTTTTTTTTTGGCTCATATGGATGAAAGACAACAACTCCCAGAATGCAATTGTGTCGCTGCCTACGAGGCCACTCCCAAGCCACGCCTACCGGTTACATCTCTTGCCCACCGCGGCGCCACCCCACCGTCATTTTGATTCTTGTAGCAATAAAATAATTTAGTTCAGTTAGAGAACAGACACTGCAATTAAAACCTGAACGTGTCTGCTCAATACAGGTGTGAGCCGAACAAGTGTTGCAGCACATACGCAGCAGGAGTAAGATTTCATCTGCGGCCCTCTGTGTCTTACATTCTGTGAGTGAGATCCCACCCCTATGGGCGGGTTGAAAAAATGCAGAACTAGCTCCTACTACAAACTGTAGTCTTTAGCCTCTGGCCAAAAAAAGCCTCTGATGACACAAAATGACGATATTTGTGTCATCGGAGCTTTTTTTTTTATCAGACATAAAATATAGAAATCTCTCGTCTCAGGGGGATATGAAAGGGGGGGGGGGCACGATCATTCACATATACTACCGGTTTTCTACTGATACAAAGATTAATGCTAAATCACTGAAGTAACCCTTTAAGTCTTGACTTCTGTGGATATCGGTACATCTGAAAACAATTATATCTTTTGTAAATTGGGTAGGTAACAGCTATACAGCTATGCAGTAACAGTACTAACATTTGTGTGTGTGCGTGCGCAAGTCTTACTAGGAGAGCGTCCATGGAAATAATTGTAGTACTGGGACACATAGGTCAGAATGCTGAGCCGATCAGGCACTTTTAGAGCCACCATGTCTTCGGCATCCAGTAGGGCAGGTATACCTAACTCCTTCTCTGCCACCTCAAAAGCCTGGTAAAAAAAAAATTAACAAAAAAACTTAATGTGAGGTGTAAGAATTTCACATGTGGGATTCAGCATTAAGGGTGTTTCAGTGTGTGCGCATGTATAATATCGCTGGAACATCTGTGTGGCAGAACAATTACAGGATTTCCTATTGCAAGCGTTTTTAAATTAATATACCCCTATTATCAAGTGCTAGACCTGCACAAATAATTCACATTTTTTACGAGTTTGATATCTGTACCCTGCAAAAGGGAAAAAAACATAATGAATACAGTCTGTTGGTGAAAATTAACTTATTGAATTAATTTTTACAATTAAACAAGCTTTTATCAGCTCTTACACAGAATATATTGATTGACATTAGCTAGCTATTAAAACTGAATAAGTTTTGAAAGTTTTCTCTGTGGAATGTTTGGTCAGTGTTATTCCATTCATAATCACGTGAATAATCTTATGTATAGTTCACAGTTACAATGATGAACAGTTGGGAAAAAGCTTGTCATTTGTGGTGATTTTCCATCCAGAGGAGAACCATAATTCCTCCATGCCATTACGCACACACAAAAAATGTGAACTTGGATCAAAAATAAACAAGAGCAGACATGACCAAGGAGAGAGAAATTAAAGAGAGAGAGGGAAAAAAGAGAAAGTAATCGAGATAAAATCTAGATCAAGAGGAATAAGGGGAGGCATTTCTCTGTAAAGATTCATTCAAGAACTCATAGAACTGGAAATGCGATTCAAAGACCACAAATCTAAATGTAAACACTGATTGGGAATCGCTACAGATCATTACGAACACTTCCATGCCAAAGTTACAGTTAGCTAATGAACGTTGAGAATGATAAGACTTATTTATTTTGTACACAGTGTATTTTATACATATATTCTCTCCTAGCACAGCAATGAGAGGGGACAAAACATTTCAGTACTTTTGCGCCATTATGTATGTGACAAAAAGTTGAGCTCTTAGTCAGCGCCACGTTTCTATTTACCTTATCTCCACCCTGTAAACCACCTTATCTTAACACTTTCACTTTCTTCTCTCATACATGGCTCTTTTTGGAAAGACAATGTCTTCCTTACGTGCACACAAAGCTATTCATAAGCTTTTCTTATGCAGATCTTTCATTATTGTATTCTCTCTTTCACAACAATGCCCTTTTGGACAACATTCCTTTTCCCATGGAAACAGGAACACAAGTGTGTGCAGATGATGATTTATAATGTCTACAACAGCACAACATGTGATTCAGCTGCCTCAGAAACAGATTGAAACCACAAGAATAGGCTTCCAGTATGCCAGTCTTAGTTGTGGTCAACCACACAAGGGTCAGATAGCTCCATGAGAGGTCTAGGAAACATGTGATCTTCTTGGAATGAAGGCATTTCCAAAAGAGAGCATTTTTCATAAGAGAGCATTTTTATATTTAACAAAGAACTTTTATTCTCTAGTTCTTTAGAAAAATAAGTTTATGGGAATGCTTTAAAGAACTTAAACCAACATACTGATCTAAACAACATATAATGACTTTTTTTAACCTGAAAGAACTGTATAGCCAAGAACCCTACAAACACTCTTAGAAATAAAGCTTTTTATTGCCTGTTTTTATTACTGTTCCATAAAGAACATCCATTGAACTTTTCCATTCCAATAAAGGTTATTTGTTGTGGAAAAGGGTTCTTTAGATTATTAAAATGGTCTTCACATGGTTAAAAAAAATGGTTCTTTTAAGAACTGTTCACTGAAAGGTTCTTTCGGGAACCCGAAATGGTTCTTCTATGGCATCGCTGCAAAATAAACCCTTTAGGAAACTTTATTTTTAAGAGTGAATGGTACCAAATGTTAATCTACTTTTTCATATTTGCGGATATCACTTTGAAGGGCTGTTAGTGAGGAAACGTTTATTGTTAACTATTGTGATATTAGAAGAAAAACAGGTAATCTAAATGAATAAAATTTGTTTTACAACTAAATGGACAAATGTAAAATGTTATGGTAAAGTTGATAAAGAGATAATTTTATAAAGTGAACAATAACTTACCCGTTGATTGTTTTCATAAATATTTTCCTTGCTCAAAGAGTCAAAGTCTCTGCAAGAGAGCAAAGTGATAGTGAGTGAACAGAAAGGGATTTTCCCACGACAAATATTAACAACGTAAATCAATCTGACACTAATACAAACACAAAAAAAATCACAAGCATGTACCAATGCCATGTCAACACACAAGTGTCAAATACTCACAACCAGAATGTTACAAAACATTGAATAAACACAAAGTTTGAGTATTTCAAGCACACAATCTGTTTCTCATTATGTATAATATATATAGTTTTAATGTCATCCAAAGTTCTCATCAAAACATAATGAAACTCTGAAAGCTTCAATATTCTAAGTTCAGTGTAAATTCTATGTCCTGGTCCTACATTCAAAGTCATGAAGGACGAAACATTTAATAAATTGTACTAAAAGTACCAATGTTCTCCTCCTAAATTTCCCCCCTAATACATTTCTTCACCCTAAACCCTAATTTCTCATCATAATTCAAAAGTAATAGTAACTTTTAATGATGTCACCCTACGTTCCAAAACCTAAAGTGTGGGTTATGCTCTCGTCCCAAGTTCAAAATGTCTTTTCTTTTGAAACACAATTCTAAATGTTCTCAAGTCTGATATGAGGTAAACAGTAAACAAACTTTACGTTTGAATGTTTAGCATTTAAACGCTCGTCCAAAGTTCGAGAAACAGTGCTATTCTGAGCACAACGCAAAGCCAACCGCGCGTTGTTCTATGGGGGATGTTACTTACATCAACTCCGGTCTGTATTTGTGAATTAGAGCGCAAAAAGCCAAACCGTCCCGGAAAGACGTGGTCATGTTGGTGATCGACACGTCCCGGTATCCTTCACACTGGATTTTACACCACTGTTGAAGCGCTTTCACAGCAGCCATGGTGCGAAATCGATTTAATCCGGGACTACTTGAAGCTGAACACGGATTCTGAAACTGCCTCCTTCCAATGGGGTCTACAAGCGAGGCGAACGCTGAATGTTGAACGCTTTTGGCTTCACCCACACTAAGTGATTTCACCGTCAGCTGAAGTTGAGAAACCCCTGAAACTCCTGAAAAGATGACGTCTTCTTCATGGGTGGAGTTTAAGGAAAGCGTTTTTAAAGGACTTCCCTTACAGAAATGTAATATGGTATAGTGATGGTAGCAGATGGTAATGACTAAGTGATTTCCATATTCATGTACCAAGCAAGTGCATGGTAATCTTGAAAAATCTATACCATTTCATTAGTTACAAAACATCACATCACGTCCAATGCTCGCTCTCTCTCTCTCTCTCTCTCTCTCTCTCTCTCTCTCTCTCTCTCTCTCTCTCTCGAGAATGTTAGCCTATAGCCTACCAAAGACTATAGATAGGCATATTGAATATATGGATATCCTTGAAAGGGACTTTGGTTACCAAAGACTGTCCATATACACAATTTTGAACAGTATGTTGTTTTCTCGTTTCATACACACTTATTGTGGACAATTTTTGCTTGAAAAGTACACTCACCTAAAGGATTATTAGGAACACCATACTAATACTGTGTTTGACCCCCTTTCGCCTTCAGAACTGCCTTAATTCTACATGGCATTGATTCAACAAGGTGCTGAAAGCATTCTTTAGAAATGTTGGCCCATATTGATAGGATAGCATCTTGCAGTTGATGGAGATTTGTGGGATGCACATCCAGGGCACGAAGCTCCCGTTCCACCACATCCCAAAGATGCTCTATTGGGTTGAAATCTGGTGACTGTGGGGGCCATTTTAGTACAGTGAACTCATTGTCATGTTCAAGAAACCAATTTGAAATGATTCGAGCTTTGTGACATTATCCTGCTGGAAGTAGCCATCAGAGGATGGGTACAAGGTGGTCATAAAGGGATGGACATGGTCAGAAACAATGCTCAGGTAGGCAGTGGCATTTAAACGATGCCCAATTGGCACTAAGGGGCCTGCCCAGCCTGCACAGTGGTAACAAGGCATGATGGAGCCATGTTCTCATTCTGTTTACGCCAAATTCTGACTCTACCATCTGAATGTCTCAACAGAAATCGAGACTCATCAGACCAGGCAACATTTTTCCAATACTGGATGTTTTTCCATTTTCACACCATTCTTTGTAAACCCTAGAAATGGTCGTGCATGAAAATCCCAGTAACTGAGCAGATTGTGAAATACTCAGATCGGCCTGTCTGGAACCAACAACCATGCCACGCTCAAAATTGCTTAAATCACCTTTCTTTCCCATTCTGACATTCAGTTTGGAGTTCAGGAGATTGTCTTGACCAGGATCACACCCCTAAATGCATTGAAGCAACTGCCATGTGATTGGTTGATTAGATAATTACATTAATGAGAAATTGAACAGGTGTTCCTAATAATCTTTTAGGTGAGTGTATACTTCAGATCATTCCTTAAAGGGGTCATGAACTGAGAAAACAAATTTTCTTTTGACGAGGTCATACTATAAGAATACCCGGTAACACTTTACAAGGTTCATTAGTTAACATGAACTAATAATGAACTGCACTTATAAAGCATTTATTTATCTTTGTTAATGTTAATTTCCACATTTACTAATACATTATTCAAATCTTGTTAACATTAGTTAATGCAATGTGAACTAACATGAACAAACCATGAGCAGCTGTATTTTTAATAACGTTAACAAAGATGAACAAATACAGTAACAAATGTATTGCTCATGGTTAGTTCATGTTAGTTAATACATTAACTAATGTTAACAAATGAGACCTTAGTGTAAAGTGTTACGGAGTATCCTGTAAGTTTCAGAACTGAAAACTTCCTCGTTAATCCAAAAAGCTTTTATTGTTACCAAGCCCAGTGAACGACTCATTGTGGAATGTGCCTATCTGTGATGTAATAGTGCAAAGTTAGGACCGCCTCTGCAGAAGAAGATCAACGCCTACTTCATCATCGTAACTTTGGCCCCACCCTCTGGCGTGTTAGTGAGATGATGAGGAGAGGACAGCCAAACAGGATCACTGCACTAAAAATAACATTACCTTCCAAAGGATCCTAAGGCTAAGAATGTGGTTATTTATTTTCAACAATGTGCATGTCTCAGTTGAGCATTATTTATTTGTATGCAGTACATTTCACAGTGGATTCTTTGGTAAATCAGCCAGAAATTTCAGTGCAAGCCTTGCAAACAGACTTTTAAAACATGGACTCGACAGTAATACAACAACATGCAAGTAAGTTTCTGATATGTAATGAATCATGCACAGTCAGATGTTTTTTATTTATGTCAGTAAATCAAACCAGTGACCAAACAGTTGTTCACATTGTTTCTCTTAATAAAATAATCTGTTATTTAAACTGTGATTCAATTATATATAGAAAGCGATCTAAGAACACTCCCTTCAATCGCTGGCGCTGTCAATCAAACAGTGCGAGTTTATCAGTGACTGAGTTCTGGACTCGCGGTAAACCCCTGTTGAAATCAACAAATCTCTTATTTACATTGTGTTTGCACTGTTAGTTATGATGAAAGCATTCTTTAGTGTGCAGAAATCCAGTTGAAATGACGAGATCACTGCATTCATGCGCTCATCATTGCAACCTTTCATGACACAATCTAAATATAATGCTATAATCATCACTTTTCACGGTTAGTTAATGGTTAGTTGAGAGCTGTAATCGTAAAAATGTGCTAAAAGGTTTTGAGTGAGTTAAACATGTAATACTTATTTAATATGCAAAGATGTCAGCCAATCACAGCAGTGGGTGTTTCCACTGAAGTCTGACAGCAGACACGCCCCTTTAATCAGATGGCTAAAACCAAGGGGGTAATCCAGCCCCCGGAAAGCGTACCTTCCATAGGCTCGGCCATTGCTAACAAAGCCATCACCTGCTGTTAGCATCCCATTGACTCCCATTCATTTTGGCCTCACTTTGACAGTGAATATCTTTACATCTGAGGCGTTTAAAGACTCCATTCGTCCATCGTTTATTTCTAAACAAACACGACAATGTATAAAAGGCTCCATTACATTGTATCTTCCACTATCACCCAGTCGAAGCTGTTTTTGTAAAATATAGGCTAACGATTGCGTCATAACCACGCGACTGTGTCGCGCTGTTGAGCAAATTACAGTATAGACCCGAGGAGAAGCTCGTAGGCAATCTTTTACTGTCTATGAGGCAATCGGGGGGACGTGGAGGCATAAACGCAGATAGAGATGTTGCAGATCCTGCTTCATTCATCAAAAGTTGCTCCTGCTCACCCTCTCTGTCTCTGCAAGATTCGGTGATTCAGATTTCACTTTGCACAACTACTAGAAGACTTGCCACTGTCGGACAGGTTCCTCACGTCACATCTACGTCGTCAAGCTCAGTCCGAGGATGCGCAGTACACTCAGCCATCAGGAAGTGAGTGCTTCTATCTGACTTCAGTTTTCTCCGTTGAAGTCTATGGGGTCGCTCTTGCCATTTCTTTTACTGTCTATGGCTAAAACCAGGGTAGGAAAAATACCTTCTATTTCTAAACTCCTCAAATGACTTGTGTGCGCAACAAGTCTGGTCTCCAGTCCGAAGATATTGTCGAAAGTTTTTCATTTCACCACGTCCCTTCCACATTGAATAGCTTCTCATCCTTACATGACTGTTAAAATGAACTTACATTTTCGTAAACCTTAATCTGTTCTCTAAAAACTGACGTATTGCATGACTTTGTATCATGCAGGGTCATCGTAAAATCTAGAGAAATGTTCGAGGTGGTCAGCGGGGTACAGTTGAGACACATGAGTTATGTTTTATTTACTATGTTTATTAGGTTATTGTCTGCATTTGATCTGTTTAATTATTGCTGTTTGCAAGTGTTCAATGTGTTTTACTGTAACGCAACTTTTCAATTGTTACTATTAAAATGATGAACTGAAATTAAATATTGAGTCACTGTTTTGCCATTACTGTACAATGATTTACAAATTAACTAAACAAATAATCAAATAAAATACTGAATGGAAAAAACTCTCATTTTTAAAGGTAATTCACATTTGCAGTGAATTGTTTAGCCAGCTTTACAGCATTACGGATGGGTGTCTCAACTGTACTCAGGTACTGTTCCAACTGTACCCGACATGAGTACAGTTGGAACGAAAAAGCTTCTTGTATTTATGAGCTAAATGGCAAATATGACCTACTTATGGATGTTAATAATTATTCATATTTTAGTAGACAAGTAAAGGAAATGTCATATGAAAAAAAATCACTTTTCAGTTCCAGAAAAAGCAAAAAGTGTACCCTACATGACCTTTTGACCCTTTTCAAATGCCTGCCTGTTTTTTTTTTGCAAAGTGTGTTGTTAATCCCATTTTAGTCTTACACTGTGCATTGTTTTAAAGACAACACAAAGTATTTGGACTGTTAGTGTGCATACTTTATATTTGTGTATAAACCTGTGAGTCTATATTCCTTTGGGTGCATTATTGCAGGTCAGTGTTCATATGCAGGTGGTGTTCATTATGTTCTTATGGGTGTGTCTTGGCTGTGCTTTGTATGTGCAGTTGGACGTGTCTAATCTTGCCGAGTCACACTGAAGGAAATAAAATTAAAAAAAATCGAGGCTTGCACTATAGACATGATTGATCTTTAGCTATTTTAAGCTTTGCATTTATATAAACACAATATATATATATATATATTTAGGTATAAACCAACTTTAAAACTGGACTTTCTTACGTATTTGTTCATATTTAATTATCAACATGTGTCAATGTTTAGTAAGTCTTTGCTCTTAGTGAATAAATGAATGAATGAATAAACTTTCACAATAAAACATACCGAATTTAGAATATATACATAAATATATAATAGAATGTGTCAAACATTTGAAGACTTGGAATGGTTGTCATTATTTATTTGACCAATAGATGTCAGTAAGAGACCAAATGATAGTTAGGTAGTTGACATAACATGAGTGTAAGAGTAATATGGTAATTTGATATAGGCCTAAACTGAAAGGTATAAAAAAACACCATTAAAAGCATGGTAATAAAATCATGATAATACCTTGGTATTTACATAACACATTTGTTATGTTAAGGGTGCCACTGTCGTCATACTAGGACATTATATTTTAGGGAAGTTTTCCGACACCATATGCCACAGTTTGAATGTCCTCTTAAGAGCACATATATGGCTTTTCAGAGATACCATTTGTTTTGAGGTTTCACCAGGACAACAACTTATCCTAAAAATGACTGAATTATCAAATTTATCACTCTTATGGAAATATGATATTTTGTAATTATCATGTAAATCTAATTTTTAAATGGTTTGTTATACATCAACATCTCAGGAAATTGTAGTGGGGTTTCTAATCAAAATATGACTTTCTGTTACAAAACAGGGCATTCATTTCATACACGTCCTCAATAGAGTACACTGGGATTTGTGCATGTTTATCAGGCATTTTGGGAGACAACCAGTGATAGGGAAAGAAATTAAATAGTCCTATCAATGTTCCTATATAATATATATTATTATGAAAATGTTGCCAAATTACTCATTACATGTTGCTCCAAAAACACATTAATATGCAAATTAGAGACAGTGTAGACACATTGCAATGAATGGGAAAACACATGGGCATTTTACCCACATATTGCATAAAGTCAAACGGTATATGAATTCATTCTGTTATATCTTTCGCATTATAGTTGAGAATCATCTTTAAACAAAGTTTGGTTTAAAAAAAAATCCTGAAACCTGAAAATTGATTGGTGAACGAAAAAAAAAAAATCCCATTGTTTTTGCCTATGTTATTTCATCGGTGTCCTGGTGTCCACGTATGAGTACATGAATACACTGTAAAAAAATTAAATTTACGGTAAAAAAACAGCAGCTGTGGTTGCCAGAACTTTACTGTAAAAAATATGGTAGCAACATTTTAGGTTTTACGGGTTTATTATTAATTATTATATTAATTATTACTCTATTTTACCGTTCAAAACCATATAATTTAAAGGTTAATATTGTAATAATTACATGTGCACAGTAAAAAATGTACGTTAAATTTACGGTAAAAAACGGCACCCATAGTAGGAAAAAAATACTATGGAAGTCAATGGGTTCCATCAAGTCTGGTTACCAACATTCTTTAAAATATCAACAGAAGAAATACATTTCTATACAGGTGTGGAACAACAAGTAAATTATGACCATTTTCATTTTGGGATGAACTAACCTTTTAAATCTAGTTTGTTCTAGATTGGTTTGGTGCATTTAAACATTCCTAAATAATCGCTTGTAGCAGCCCAAACTTCCTTTTATCATAATTGGAACATAAAAAGGAAACAAGAAATCTATTTTTGGTCAGAAATGCTGAGATTGCATGCCAAGAGATGTTTAAAATCATTATAAGACCAAAATGAATGAATAATTTCCCACAAACTCTTGCACTGTCTGTGTGTGTGTGTGTGTGTGTGTGTGTGTGTGTGTGTGTGTGTGTGTGTGTGTGTGTGTGTGTGTGTGTGTGTGTGTGTGTGTGTGTGTGTGTGTGTGTGTGTGTGTGTGTGTGTGTGTGTGTGTGTGTGTGTGTGTGTGTGTGTGTGTGTGTGTGTGTGTGTGTGTGTGTGTGTGTGTGTGTGTGTGTGTGTGTGTGTGTGTGTGTGTGTGTGTGTGTGTGTGTGTGTGTGTGTGTGTGTGTTAAAAATGTGTCTGCCTCCCTAAAGCCCCGTGGGTTACCTAAACATGGTGAAAGAAACTGACTTATTCATGGTATAAATGTCATTTCTTTGGCAGCTATAGGACTAAAGCAAGGCAATGAAATAGTGGGAATGTGAAACATCTGGAAGCTGTTATCTCTGAAGCCCTCAATATACACAGAGAATGCGGGGGAGTATGTGATACTGTGTTGTTGTTTTCTTCTAGGCTAAAATGACATTGTGTTTTTAAAGCCAAAATAAACATTATTTAATTCTGAGAGAAAAATAATGGGAATGATTTCCAATTAGCATATTAAACTGGAATTACACAGACAATGCATGTAAATTATATCTGCTTTGAAGTTAATTAAGCAACATTCCAGAATTAGTGTTTGCTGCGCATTAATTTTTATTGTTATAAATTTGATAGGTTTGGTTTCTTGCATGAGTAAACTTGATAAATGCAGTCAGTGCTGAAATTAGGTTCTTCAAATGATGGTCATCAAAAACAAGCATAATTGCTGGCACATTTTGGTACAAAAAACTTTGTACATTTGAGATATTTGGTCCACGTTAGCTAATATTTGACTTACATTCTCATTGATTTTCAATATGATTTACAGATATACTGTACCGTTCAAAAGATTGGAGCCAGTAAAGCTTTTTATATTGTTTTATTCAGCAAGAATGCATTAAAATTATCAATTAAGCAGCACAAAAGAAAAACTGCAATGGCTATAACACTCAAGTTTCTGCATAATAATCAAGGAACTTTGCTTCCATATCATGGGTGCAGCGGCGCAATGATATTACGCAGCACCTGAAAATAGCCCCCAGCTAGGTAACTTCCAACGTGACCGGCACCAAGTTTGAGTATTTGCAGGTATTCCGGTTCAAATAGATACGTTTCAGGATCTGCACTAAAGCAAATATCTTCTGAATCGTCGCTCACAAATGTCTTCATGGTTACAAGGCACGCTCCTTGTGTAAGCAGGTTGTCACGTTGGTTATGTTGACGGAAGTTAGCCTATTTTCAGGCGCTGTGTAATATCATTGCACCGCTGCACCCATGGTACGGCAACAAAGTTCCTTGATTATTACGCAGGAATTTGAGTATAGTTCCGAGCTATATTGGCCCAGAAAAAAGCAACTTTTCATTTTCTTAAAGAGATCCCAAAAAAAATTAAAATTTTCACCCAAAAATGAAAATTCTGTCATCATTTACTCACCCTCAAGTTGTTCCAAACCTGTATGAGTTTCTTTGTTCTGCTGAACACAAAAGAAGATATTTTGAAGAATGTTTGTAACTAAGCAGAGAGAGCAACCATTGACTACCATAGTAGGGAAAAAAATACTATGGTAGTCAATGGTTGCTCTATCTACTTTGTTACAAACATTCTTCAAAATATCTTCTTTTGTGTTCAGCAGAACAAAGAAACTCATACAGGTTTGGAACAATGTGAGGGTGACTAAATGATGACAGAATTTTCATTTTTGGGTGAACTATCCCTTTAACCCTCAAGCCATACTTGCATAACAGCCCTTAATCCCTTCTTCGTGGACACATTTGGGCACGAAGGTCACAAGTGTGATTCCATTTATATATATATATATATATATATATATATATATATATATATATATATATATATATATATATATATATTATATATATATATATATATATATATATATATATATATATATATATATGTTATATCACAATCTTTGATAAAATAAATTCTATCAATCTATGCATTTTTTGTGAATTTTGGCGTATTAATGAATTTATTTACCTCTAAAAGTACCATTTTTTTAATGTAAAATATGCTTATTTTTATGTTCTATTTAATATTTCTTTAACTTCAGTAAAAAAAACACATCAGCAAGTCCTAAAAATGTGGTGACTTGGGTGACATCTGGTGACCTATGATGGTATTAACTGAATTTAGGATTAGCTTTTTTTTTATTTATTTATTTATTTCATATGGACATAACAATAACATTGGACAAACCAGATGCATTGTTTAAAGTGTTATAGCACATGTGCTAATTTTCAACACCTGTCCATAAAAGCTACAATATCAATATCAATAGCCACTAGATGGCAATAGAACTCAATGGCTGCATATGGGCTGAACTAAACCAATGTTTTAACATTTTTTTTAAACTTTTTTTTTTAATTGCCCTGTTATTGGCCCATTTCATTCCTAATATGCTCGGAATTACAGTTTTCTCCATTCATTCCAATGGGTGCCCATTTTTGTCCACGAAGGCAGGATTAAGGACTTTTTTTTTCAAGCACTTAACATTGTAGAGTAGAATTGAGTAAAAAAAAAATTGTGTGTTCAGGTAGCAAACTTAGGAAAAGTATATATATATATAAAAAAAATTAAAACGATTTTGCCATCATTTGTCCAAAAGATGGTTTTAGGGTTAATACACGATGTAACTACAGAAGAGTCAAGTTTTAAATAGGAAAAATATTGAAATCCTTTTGTCGTTTTTCTGAGCGAGATGCTAACGGTCTAATCAGATTCAATGATCTATGCTAAGCTATGCTAAAAGTGCTACCGCCAGACCCGGAGATCAACTGAATGGATTCGAAAACGGTAAAACTCAACTGTTTAACTCTAGGGGAGTTGGAAAATGAGCCTATTTTCAAAAATAGTGGAGTGTTCCTTTAAAACAAATCTTACAAACCCCACATTCATGACCAGTAGTGAAAATTCCCACTATGCACTAATAAGACTGTAAATAACCAAAAACATTCCAATGGGAATATCACATTTTGTACCCGAGTGTCATTTAATACTGCATGTGGGACATAAAGCCTCCAGCTGAAGGGTCTTTATTTGACTTTAAACGGTCCTCTTGATTCAGATGTTGTTTTCTCGTTGCAGAATACACCTATCACAAGGGGAATGGAGTAGATAATGACAGGCGCTCGCTTTGACATATTTCATATTCATCATTAACTTGTCAAAAACACATTTGCACTAATAATTATGACCATTATCTTGGTTTGCAGTATTTTGTCATGTTTTAAAGGTAATTATGATGGCTGTTTTGTTAATAATGGAAATCTTTTGTCAAAGGAAGCTCGAACATGTATTCGTTTGGACCTTTGAAAACCTTTTCTACATGCAGGATTTTCTTTAAATTCTTTGAAATTAATAAATCAAGACATGAAAGTTCTGCCTCATACTTAATTCCTTGTTTGTCCCCCTTTTTCTTTCTTTTTGCCTTTATTTTTTTCTGCTTGCATTGGGCCATACAGAAACACGGCTTTCAACTTGCTGTCATATCATACTGGATGGAAGCAAAAGTCTGGCTTTGATCTTCAAACAGGTCTTGTGTCTGTGTGAGATGAAAGCAGAAGGTTCAGACGTGCAGATACACTCCCAGAGGAAGCTACGATTGACTATCAGCTCTGGGTTTACAACAATGCTTCTTAACAAGAAGAAGAAAATGCTTAAAGAGTCTGAAATTGCTTTCATGCTCTGGTTTATTATACACAAAAATTAAACTTTGGCTGAAAGTTTTATTTTAAACACTGAAGTTTGTCTAAAAAAACCCAAATGGTAACACTTTCCAATAAGGTTCCATTTGTTAATATTAGTTAAGTTAACAAGAACTAACAATGATAAATACTTCTTAACCGTCAACAAAGATGAATACTGTAAAAACTAGTTAACTACATTTGTTAGTGTCCTTGTTACATTACATGTACTGTAGTAATAACTATAAATTAAGCATAATTACACGCAACTAACCCCAACCCAACAGTAAGTACATAGCGTGTTATTACTACTCAGTACTTAAATGTATAATTACACTGCAACAGAGACACCTTAAAATGGCACATTGTTAGTTAATGCGTTAACTAATGTGACAGTTATTTTAAAGGGTTACCAAAAAATCCTCTCAAATTTGAATTTATTTTCTGATGGCATTTAACTTTATAATACTAGAAAAATGTGTTGTTAAAATATACTATATTCCAAAAAGTATTGGGATACCCCTCCAATCATTGAATTCAATTACATCCATTGCCACAGCAGGTGTATAAAATCAAGCACCTAGGCATGCAGACGCTTCTACAAACATTTGTGAAAGAATGGGTCGCTCTCACAATTTGAGTGTGGTACCGTGATAGGTTACCACTTGTGCAATAAGTCAATTCGTGAAATTTCCACGGTCAACTGTTAGTGGTGTCATAAAGTGGAAGCAATTGGGAACAACAGCAACTCGACCACGTAAAATCAGAGACACACAAGTGTGCAGAAGATGCCAACTTTCTGCAGAGTCAATAGCTACAGACCTCCAAACTTCGTGTGGCCTTCAGATTAGCTCAAGAACAGTGCGTAGAGAGCTTCACGGAATGGGTTTCCATGGCCGAGCAGCTGCATCCAAGCCGTACATCAAGTGCAATGCAAAGTGTGATGCAGTGGTGTAAAGCACACCGCCACTGGACTCTAGAGCAGTGGAGATGTGTTCTCTGGAGTGATGAATCATGCTTCTCTGTCTGGCAATCCGATGGACGAATCTGGGTTTGGCAGTTGCCAGGAGAACAGTGCTTGCCTGACTGCATTGTGTCAAGTGTAAAGTTTGGTGGACGGGGGATTATGGCGTGGGGTTGTTTTTCAGGGTTTGGGCATGGCCCCTTAGTTCCAGTGAAAGGAACTATTAATGCTTCAGCATACCAAAACATTTTGGACAAATTTCATGCTCCCAATTTTGTGGCAAAAGTTTGGGGATGGCCTCTTCCTGTTCCAACATGACTGCACACCAGTGCACAAAGCTAGGCCCATAAAGACATGGATGAGCGAGTTTGGTGTGGAGGAACTTGACTGTCCTGCACAGAGTCCTGACCTCAACCCGATAGAACACCTTTGGGATGAATTAGAGCGGAGACTGCGAGCCAGGCCTTCTCGTCCAACATCAGTGCCTGACCTCACAAATGCGCTTCTAGAAGAATGGTCAAAAATTCCCGTAAACACACTCCTAAACCTTGTGGAAAGCCTTCCCAGAAGAGTTGAAACTGTTATAGCTGCAAAGGGTGGGCCAACTCCATATTAAACCCTATGGATTAAGAATGGGATGTCATTCAATTCATGTGCATGTAAAGGCAGGCGTCCCAAAGCTTTTGGTGATATAGTGTAGCTACCTGACTTTTTCTCAGGGCTCCGAGTCTGCACTGAGCTTAGAAAAGCCATTTCCAATAACAAAGTGAAGGAAGTGCCTCCAAATCCACTTTCATGTAGCAATAACCTGGCCACATATAACTATAGCTCTGACTGCAAGACATAAAAAATAATCAGGTTTGTTAGGTTCGGGAATAAGAATGCTTCTTTTTATTTCCTCAGAGTACATGCTGTGGTTTGAAAGTTCATGCTGGACACGAAGACCACCAATGGAAGTAAATGATAAAAAGAAACACAAATGGCCTTTTATTAGAATATTTGCCGACTTGTTTTTAGCATGTTGCTAAGGTATTCTGGGTGGTTTCTCTGTTGTTTTTTGTGGCTGATTTGCATATCACTGCCTCAAATCAAAAGTAAAAACACAAGAGGAAAGATGAACACTTTGAATTTTTATTGCACACTACCCTGTATGTCCTCTGAAACTCTGTACAGCAGTTTGTTCAAGGTCATTTAAAGAAAAGAAGCCCTAAAAATGCTTGTTCACTCATAGATATATCTTTTAGATTCAGTTTTAGGAGCACACCTCTATACATTTGAAAAGTAAAGCAGCCCAGTGTTTTTGAACAGAGGGTTTTATACATTCACAGTAAAGCTACTGCATGTTTAAATCACAGCTTTGATGAAATATAAGGCACAATGTTATGCTATAAATTGTAATATCCACAGCATGTGGTAGCAATTTACAAATACTGCACAATTATGCCTCTTTACGCCTTGATGAATACTGTACAGTGATTTACTTCCATAATATTTTCATGGTTTTACATTTTAGAATGACTCACTTTGGGCATTAAAGCAATGTTAATTACAAGCCTGTCGGTACATGTAAATAATGTTTGCTAACTAAAGCTTAAACATGCATTTCTGCAGCCTCAGAATGTCCTGAACTGTGCAAACATGCTTGTAAACAATATATACACATGTGCGATTCACAATAATATCAACATAATTTGAAAAAAATCTGAAAAGGTCAGGCAGGATCACTTTTGAATTTGCAGTTGTTTTTGCTCTGTTCTGTTGGTCCATTGGGTCACTACACAAATATTTGCTTTAAAATTTGCTCAAATTAAATGTTTAACATACCTAGGTTTTGATGGCATGGCCTATTTTAAGATGAGGATCTTTATTCACAACTGAAAGGTTTAAAACGGAAGAATAATTTTTCTGATATAGAAACGATATCAGCAATAACATCATAGGTAAAAATATCCATCATTCATAAGATCAAACTAATTATTTAAATACTTCCCTTGGGTTTCGCTTCCTCTGAGTGCAACTGACCACTGCTGGGTCAATAATAAAGAGTACACTTAAAATGCACATGAGAAATTCAACATACAATCAATAATCTGTCATATCCTTTCTGGTTCATATTTGATTTCAGGCTGGAACCAGAACCAGCACTGTCCAAGTACTGAGATAATGTCAGAGATCATAATGATTTCAGCAGCAATTTGCGTTTACATCCAACTGATTGTGAAGTTATGACTGAGGTTCAGACCCAAGTCTGTTACTGTCAGCACCTAGACAGACACAAGACAATAAATAAACATTTCATTTTGCATACATTTAAGTCTTTTTTTTTTTTTTTACTGATTTTTTTGTTATTTTTCAAATTCCAAATATCATTGTTGACACCACTGCTAACTGGATCTTGATCTTTTTTTTTCCAACCTAGATATTTTGACCTAGATCAGGGGTCCTCAAATTGTGGACTGCGCTCCGGTTCTGGACCCTGATTTGGTTCCAACCGGACCGCGAGACATAATGACAACGGTAGCACCATTTTACCGTTTCTACAGTTTAAAGTGAGCAGCACGGCAAAACACACCACACATGCTCAGGGTCGTTTATGATCTTTTATGAACGTTTACGACGAGAATACTTTCAAAATGACAGAAATTTAATTTTTGGGTGAATTAACCCTTTAAGAGCTTTAGATGATGCCGTTATTTTAACAACAATAGCAGAAACAAAGTGAACAGTAAAATAGGCTGCGTTCACACTGCAGGCTGAAACGACCCAATTCCGAATTTTTTGCCCTTATGCGACCTGTATCTGATCTTTTCATGACAGTCTGAACGACACAGATCCGATCTTTTCAAATGCGACCCAGGCCACTTGGGTATGTGGTCCAAATCCGATACATATCCGATCTTTTGAAATGCGTCTTCAGTCTGAACTGCCAGGTCACATGTATCCGACCCGCACGTCGTTGATACGCGACAAACGTCATCATTGTATGTTGAAGTAGGCGGGAAATTAAAAAAAAGAAACAACTATGGCGGACGATGCTGAGACCAGTCAGTGGAAGGGAAGCGAGATTTCTGAATTACCCACACGTTTCTCTGTACCGACGTTGCTACCACTGCTCCACAAAACGCCATGGCCAAAAACCTTGCTCTCCTCTTTTTTAATTTTCTTCTTAACATGAGAAGGTTGTAATGGTGCTGGCTCCGTTGTGAAAATAACTTTAATAAAGCTAAACGAACTCCAATGCTGACACCCATATTTGGCTACTTCCGTAAACAACAAGTGACGTCGTTGACCGTTGAGTACTCTTCTGCGCATGCGGGTCACTTCTGGGTCATTTCACGTTCACACAGGAGATCACAAAAGGTCGCATTTAATTGGAAATGTGAACGGCCTTGCAAAAAAAATCGAATTTTTTCAAAAAATCGGAATTGAGCATTAAGCCCTGCAGTGTGAACGCAGCCATAGATAAATAGTTCTACTAAAACACAGCAGAAAACAAGAATGCAGCAAATACAATTATTGTTGTCATACTAACTGTATACTGTACATATGACTATTGTCTTTTTTGTAGTTTTTTGACAAGACGTCTATATATAGCATTACAGTGTGTGCAGAATTATTATTAGGCATGTTGATTTTCTGATCATTCGTTTTTTCCATGCACATTTTAGGCATTTTATATTTTTTGACATTTCAGTCTGAGTTAAATCTCTTTTTTGGCTCATTTCTTCTGTAAAAGAAAACGTGCCTATTAATTATGCACACCTGAATATAAGGCGTTTTCATTTCCAGGCAATTATTTATAACTTTAGATTGTCATGTTTCTTATATTATATATCATATTATATACAAAATTAATAGTAGTTAAAGCTGCAGTCCGTAACTTTTTTGGGTTAAAAATGATCCAAAATAAATACATTTGAGCAAGTACATAACCAGCCAGTGTTCAATACTATCTGCTTACCTTAGCTCGATTTACAATGGCAAGCTTGTAATAATGTTTTTAATTCCAGTGGTACTGGTGGATTTCCGCGGGAAATTCAAGCATGTCTTTGCGTCATTACGTCACATCTGTACACATAAAGAAGGTGTCCCGGCTAGTAGGCTATATTGCGTGTGAGGATGTTGGAGGTGGAGATTTATAGCCTTTTCTCACAGCACTTGATATAATTCAACTTATCAATTTGATGGCGGATCCAGAAATGTGGTTAAATGGTTAAATTATGTAATAGAAGCACACTTGTTCGCTTAATTCATAGAGTTACAGAGTTTTCTTTGTGGTGCATTTCTTGTTTTGCTATGTGCATTATGGTAAATATCAATTATTTTGAACAGAGATGGCGACAGAGAGGGAAAACTACGGACTGCAGCTTTAAGCCGGGCATACACGGTGTGATTTTTTTCAGTCGTACAAGCTCGCAGACGTTTTTTTTTCCTGTGGATGCTTGTATGGATGCGGCTCGCAGCGTGTGAGAAGAATTACTAGACGAGTCGAGCACATTACGAGCACCTCTCGACCTCACGATCATTTTTAAACATGTTTAAAAACAATTCGGAGAGTCGGCCCGATTTTCACCAGCATATGGCTGTCCCCTATTGCCAAATCATGCACAACCACGTCACAGTCTAGACTGATGAGAATTCTTAGGCTATAGATCAGTGGCTGCAACCATACAGCATGCATGCACTCACGCCCTCTCTCTCTGGTTGTTTCTGTTGGAAGGAATGGGTGCTGTTCTCTGCTTTTCAACAAATCATTTGCACACAAATCATTTTTCTTTCTTTTTTCTATCTTAAGCTATAGCAGCAACATTGAAAGCTCCAGTCTCTGTGTTTAGCACGAAAGCTAGTGTGATTGCTGCCGGCTCGCCGCGCAATACAGCCGTGCCGTGTACCAGCTGCTTTGATGCGATTATCAAGTTAACTGACTCATAGCGTGTGCAATATCTCACGACCTCCCGAGTGTCCGAATTCTCACAATGTATGCCCGCCTTTATTAAGAATAATGTGGTTTGGAATTGGCAAAATGTGCCTGGAAAAAAATATGATCAGAAAATTATTTGTAGATGGCAAGAAAAGCCTTCAAAATTACTATTTAACTTTGTTTTCTGCTCACAATGAGGCTGTTTTATGTACAGTGTTTGTTTGTTTTAAGTAGATACTTATTTTAAGCAGAATATAAAAATTGTCCAGACTTCAAAAGGAAAATCCTTAACTCTCATACAGTATCTTTTCTGTCACACATGGCCTTCTGCCATACATATGCATCTAAATGTAAAAAATTATAATAGTCGAATAAAACATCTGATCTTACCTTTTAATATTCATATCTAATTTGGCTTAACGGATTTTTTGTTTTGTTTTTAGACACCAGACACCACTGCTGGGCCCAATATACTCATCTTTGACTATTTAGGATTTTTTTCTTTAACAAAGTACTAAAGCCGCCCAGATGGAAATTTACAACTATTCTAAAAAATGACTGTCCAGAACTCCGCTGGGAAGGAAATATGGAGGCCGGACGTCTTGGAACTTTAATTGAGTGCCCCTGACCTAGATATTTTAAGTATTTAAATATTTTGAAAATGCATTAGCTTCCTAAAAACAATATTAAAGTATATTACCTGATTGTCACGGTAAGTGAATGCTGCCTCTTGTGAATTCACCGTTACATTTTCTGGCTCTGCCTTCACTCCATAAAAGGAAACAGTTTCCACGGTGATGTAAGTAGCCTCCTCATGATTATGCAGCACCTCTGATGTCATTGTGTTCTTAAAATCATTAATAAAGATCATTATTAGCATGATTGTTTACAGAAACATTTAAGAACAAGCAAGTGATGCATTTAATAAAATAACATTGAATAAAAATGTGAGAAAACTTAACATGATTACATGAAATGTGAGAAGCACATAACCTTTTATAACGTGCCAAGTATGAGGATCTAATGAAAGCTTACTGAAAGTAAAGTATTCTGGTGTGCTGCAGTAAAGGTGAATGGTTTTCTGTACCTTTTCTACTGTGAAATAGATGTAAGCATACTGATCAGTCTCATATGAGTCAAGGGTCTCTCCGTCATCCCAATACAAATCACCCTTGGCCAGACCGTCCTCACTCAGACTTGCAATCAGATGAAGAGGCTGACCACTGCTCACCCACAGGGTGGTGTTCGGTCTCTGAAACACAAACAAATAGAACAGAATTCAAATAAACATGTACACAGATCATAGCCTACACTACTACTGCTAGTAAATTATTTCATACATTGAGAACGACTTCCTTATAATCTGTATACATTTTTTAAATAATTAAATTATTTATAAATGACCTACATATCCAACAAAGACTTCCTTAACAGGTCATTCATTTATTTATTAAATGTATATATATATATATAAACTGGAAGTCAAAAGTTTAATAATTAAGATTTTTGAAAGATTCTTAGTAAAATTTTGAAATATTATTTCAATTTAAAACAGCCATTTTCTATTTGAATAGACTTTAAAATGTAATTTATTCCTGTGATGTAAAGCTGGATTTTCAGCATCATCACTCCAGTCTTCAGTGTCACATGATCCTTCAGAAATCATTCTAATATGATGATTTGCTGCTCAAGAAACATTTATTATTATTATTATCAATGTTGAAAACAGTTGTGCTGCTTAATATTTTTGTGGAAATATTTTGTGAAAAAATCAAATGTATAATAATGAGAACCATTATTAATTATTGAGCATATATGATATAATATGATAATGTGCACCAATAATAATTAATAATAGTGGAGCACTAAATCAGCATATTAGAATGATTTCTGAAGGATCATGTGACACTGAAGACTGGAGTAATAATGCTGAAAATTCAGCTTTGCATCACAGGAATAAATTACATTTTAAAATATATTCAAATAGAAAATAGTTATTTTAAAACGTAATAATATTTGTTTTTAATGTATATGTCGAAATAAATTATAAATAAATTATTGCTTTTTAGTAAATGGAGAAAACCATATACATATACATATAAATGTATGCATGTATTATATAGAAAATCTGGATTATATTTATAAATAATTACATGTAAATTACTTAAGGAAGTTTGTCTGCAAAATCAATAATGTACGAATATATATATAATGTGATTCTTTTTCACCTGTGTAGGTGTGATGGAACCCTCTCTGAGATGCAGGTTGATTTTGTCCATTGGAGCCTGAAGTTTAATCTCTTCTCCTTTGCTTACCAATGAGTCACCCTGTATGTGACAAACAAATAGGAATGTTGTACGAGACTACAAAGTAAAAGAATTATGAATTTCTAAAACGGTTTTTAGAGAGGATGTGACTTACGGTGTGGAAATCGTACCAGAGACCTTTAGGGAAATATCCCACAACATAATCTCGTCCAGCCTCCAAAACCGGTGTGACCAGCAAACTCTTTCCCCATAGGAACTGTTTATCTATCGCATATGTCTTCTCATCAGTAGGGAACCTAAAACACAGCACACACATTATATGCAAATAAGTAAATTAAAGTGGACATGTATTATGTACCTGGATCTGTATCTGGATACTTCACTAAAAATAATTTTGCCATCAGATGCTGCTATATAATTCCAAGGAAACTATTCCTTTAAGAATTCGATGCACATGCAATCAATCACATGTTTTTATCTTACTGAAAGAGCAGTGGTGTGGCGACTGTGTGTCCACTGATGTGTGCGTGATGGAAGAGTGTGTAGAGATGTGGGAACAGGGAATAACGGAGAAGGATGGCTTCTTTCATTGCTGTACGAGCTGCAGGGCTGAACGCAGTTGGTTCCTGATCCTGTTGTGAAATGACAAAACTGTTAATCCATCAGAGTCTTGTCTTTGGAATGCAGATGAAAAGAGTATTGTACTGGCAAAACAACAGGCAGATAAGTAACTAATCATGAACAGACAAAATGCCTCAAGACTAGGCCAGTCACGATAACAAATTTTGCTGGACGATAAATTGGCCAAGAAATTATTGCTATAAACGATTATATTGTCGTTCTGAGACCATTTACATCTAAAATAATGATAATGGCATAATAATGCAGGTACACCTTTTCAAAGATCAATAAACTTATTTCTTAAGACTTATTTAACACTGAAAACGGAAAGGATTTTAAATATCCACAATAAATGAACAAAACAACCAAAACAAAAAAAGCAATGGACTCTCAAAAAACAAAAAAATGCACTTGAAGAAACAGCTGGGAAAACTGCAACGGATGATTGTGTTTTAGGTAGTGCTGGGAATCGGAAAAAAAAGAAATGCACTAATTAATTGCATTTTTTCTGTAATTAATCACAATTAATACGTTTTTAATGTTTTGATATTGTAATTTTAATAATAATGCTCCTGTCACTTTAAGAACAGCCACAGCCGAACATGACCCGGATCTGACGCGCTGTCCCGCGCATCTCATTTCCTCACAACTCTTTAAGTTCATTTAAGATGTTATTTAACTAATTTAAGACTCCTAATATGAGAATACTCAAAATTCTGTGTTGTTATTGTTTGTTCAAGAGCAAAAGAGAACTCAATGTGAGCAGGAGACTGCGTCAAGTGTGTGTGTGTGTGTGTGTGTGTGTGTGTGTCAGAGTGTCCCCCGATTAGCTGACATGAGACGCAGCCACACAGACAGGACATTGACATACAGCGCATTCTCTTGTGTCTTGTCGCGCTTAGAAGCATTTACATGTATAAGAGCGTGATCATATAATGTAACGCTTGGCAAAAATTTATATAAAAACGAACACTGGAAATTATCGCGGCCATAAAAATTATCGAGCTAATTTTTTTTATTGTGCGATTAATTGATTTATTGACTATCACGACAGGCCTACTCAAGACTGCTGAAAATCAATAAGATAAAAACACAGCAGATCCTCTAAAGCAGCATGTATCTTGGCATTATGAGTTGTGACCAGCAGCAGCTTCAGATTTTTCTGTAGTCTACAGCTAAAGTAAACAGTTATAACAGCGTTTGGTTAGATGGAAGAAAGTTCACCTGTTCATCTATGGAGTTGTGGTTTCTTGTAAAGGGGTAGAAAGCTCCAAGCTGGGTCCATCGGACACACAGTTCTTCTGTAGTGCTGCCCCCAAAGCCACAGATGTCCGCCCCAATAAGAGGAATGCCCAGGATGTTAAATGTCAGCATACCTGGAAAAAAGTAAAGAAAACGGTTGGTGAAGATGTTGTAAAAACAACACTATTTGGGACCAACCTCAGCAGAGAGTGTGCTTTTATACCTGGTATAGATGTGGCCAGATCTTTCCATTGGCTCCTGTTGTCTCCGAGCCAGTGGCCCGAATACCTGCCCTGACTGGGATACGTAGAGCGGGAAATGACGAAGGGACGCTTCCCTGTGATCTTCCTCAAAGCACTGAGAGAGACAAATGGACATGATCCTCAACCGTTTGATAAACAGAAAGTGTCCAAACACGTTTTTTCTTCATTTTGAAAAGTAAACTTGAAACTTTTGTTTTTTGGTGAAATGTTTTGGTTGAAAAGTGCACTTGCGCCATCTTTCTTGACAAAAGTTTGGGGTCGTATGATTAAAAAAAAAGAAAAAAGAAATGCATTAAATGAATCAAAAGTGGAATTTACAATGTCACAAAGATTTCTCTCTCTCACTCTCTCTCACTCTCTCTCACTCACTCTCTCTCACTCTCTCTCACTCTCTCTCACTCTCACTCACTCTCACTCACTCTCACTCACTCTCACTCACTCTCACTCACTCTCACTCACTCTCACTCACTCTCACTCACTCTCACTCACTCTCACTCACTCTCACTCACTCTCACTCACTCTCACTCACTCTCACTCACTCTCACTCACTCTCACTCACTCTCACTCACTCTCACTCA
This sequence comes from Romanogobio albipinnatus, assembly GCA_023566225.1. Classification (NCBI taxonomy): domain Eukaryota; kingdom Metazoa; phylum Chordata; class Actinopteri; order Cypriniformes; family Gobionidae; genus Romanogobio; species Romanogobio albipinnatus. Next base: position 16,242,637 of record CM042241.1, read on the forward strand.
CTCTCTCACTCTCTCTCACTCACTCTCACTCACTCACTCTCACTCACACTCACTCACTCACTCACTCTCACTCTCACTCTCACTCTCACTCTCACTCACTCTCACTCACTCTCACTCACTCATGCAGTACGTGCAGTGCCTCGCTAAACCACGCCCCATCCGCAACATAATCTAACACTCATTTAAAATGCTAAAGATATCAGCCAATCACAACAGTGGGCGTTTTCACTGAAGTCTCACAGCCGACACGGCTATTTATTTCTAAATTATGACATCTTTTGATCAAATCACAAATCATCGTAAAAATCATACTAACAATATAAGTACACCTCAGGAAACATTATACAATAATAGAAAAATGCCATGCCATGGGACCTTTATTAAAAAAAGTATGTTTCTTGAGCAGCAAATTAGCATATTCTAATGATTTCTGAAGGAACATGTGATGCTGAAGACTATTAAAATAGAAAACGGTTATGCATTACGCTGGTTACGCTGTTTTTACATTATTTTTTAAATGAATGCAGCCTTGGTGAGCATAAAAGACATAAAAAAACATTAAAAAATATTATCGACCCCTAACTTTTGAATGTAGGCTATATATTTGTGTGTGATTGTGTGTACCTTTCAGTGGCCTTAGCTTCCATGAGTCCATACAGACTGTGTATGTTGTAGTGAGAGGAGATTTTCTGACGTGCAGATGCACACACAGTCTTGGCCTTTAATGTACCACCCAGAATACCTACAGCAGACAATACCATGTGATATTGTTTCTAAGAAACGTAGCATGAATAATGTAGATAACAGCTAACACACTGATACCTGGTGTGTAGGGAGGATTGTCCAGTTCATTCTCTGGACAACCATTCAGTGATCCATCAAAGAAATTAGATGGCTCATTCATATCCTTGAGGAAGAGACAGAAGAAGAGCATATTGAGCAAATTAAAAAGCAAGATCAATGCTTCGCTAATTACAAATAATGAACCATCAAACAAGGAATAATACAAATGCACAACATACAATCCACACTCCATCAAATGGCACTTTGTCATGGAATCTCTGCAGATTCTGGTACCACCATTCATGCGTGTCTGGATTGGAGAAATCTGGAAAAGCAGTGAGTCCTGGCCAGACCTTAGAAACAAGCAAAAAAAAAATTAAAATTTAATATTCATAATTACAACACGGTTTACTCATGATATTGTTAAGCTTCCAAGCACTTTTAAAAATATGAATTAATTACCAAGTTTCTGTTTAGGTTTCACCTGGTCTTGGACTTCTATTGACAACTATTGGTGCGATGCAGCATGACACAAGTTTACTGATTACGATTGTAGAAATGTTTACTCAAGTCATCGTCACCCATGATTAATTTATTCCACAACCAATAAGGCATGAAATTTTAATAAAAACAGCTGCCGCAGAGTCAGTTTTGTGATAAGCACATCAATACTTTTATTTAGCAGGGACGCATTAAAGGATTAGCTCATTTCAAAATTAAAATTTTCTGATAATTTACTCACCCCCAATTCATCCAAGATGTTCATGTCTTTCTTCAGTCAAAAAGAAATTAAGTTTTTTGAGGAAAAAATTCCAGGATTTTTATCCACACAATGGTTTTCAATTGAAATCAACGGGTTGAAGGTCTAAATCAATGCCGTTTCAAAGGGCTTCAGAGGCTCTGCACGCTCCCAGCCAAATAGGGTCTTATCTAGCAAAACCATCTGCCATTAAAAAAAAAAAAAAAAAAAAAAAAAATGTATATACTTTTTTTCCTCAAATGTGTGACTTCTGTGTTCTGCTCTTCTGCATGAGGTATGAAGCCATCACATCAGAAAGGTGGTCACGCACGTACGTGGAAGTACTGACCCACTGTTAAAACGAACGTGCAAAGACTAAATCAAACGCCCTTTACAAAAATAAAGGTAAAACAACAATATCGGACAATTTTAAATTCAGAGGAGAACATGGTGTAATTTTTCGGCACTGGGTCGGTACTTCCATCTACATCATGCATGACCTTTCCAACGTGATGACGTCATATGCCATGAAGAATATCACCATGAGGTTAAAAAGTATATAAATGTTTTTTTTTTTTTTTTTAAATGACCAATGGTTTCGCTAGATAAGACCGTATTCCTCAGCTGGGATCGTGTAGAGCTTCTGAAGCCCTTTGAAACTGCATTGATTTGGACCTTTAACCCATTGATTGCAAATGAAATCAATCGAAATCAAAATTGGCTCCTGTCTGATCAATTGCTCCTGTCTCCTGTTTGCCTCCTGCCTTGTTTGTAGCTCTGTACAGCCTTGCTTGCTTTTGTATCTCTATTTTGATATATTTTATTTGTTCTACTGCTAAATATAACTTACTCTTCACCATACATTGTTTAAATATTGCCTATCACGTTAAATTTGACATTGCTAGCTTTTAATCTAAATCACCAATCACACACCTGTTAGCTTGTCATCTCTGTACCCAGGTCTCCTGTTTTCTGAGTTCATTAAACAACCGTGGTGAGTTGAATTAGTAAATAGTGTCCAGCAGACAATTGTGGTAAATTGGATTAATCAACAAACACGGTAAGCCATGTCATCTTCTCCTGTCATTGTCACTTGCACGGCATGCTGCATGTTTAGTATAGGCTTCTCCATTGGCTTCACATGTGATAAATGTAAGGAGATAGTTAGGCTGACGGAGAAGATTTCAGAATTAGAAACACACATCCATACTTTATCTGAGTATAGTGAGGATGTAACAGCTTTAGACACTGATTTGGATGCGAATAGCTTAGTGAACTCTGTACATTCTTTGGTTCCGGCTGCAGGGCCCGAGCAGCAGGGAAACTGGGTAACGGTGAGACGGCATAGTCGCGGATCTAAAAAACGCTTTTCTGTTCCGGTTAGAGCATCAAACAGGTTCTCCCCTCTCAGTGAAGCACCCACTGAGTATCCTGTTGAAATTGCCCTAGTCATTGGCGATTCTATTACACGGAACGTGAAAATAGAGACACCAGCCACCATAGTCACATGTTTACCTGGAGCCAGAGCGCCTGACATCAAAGCAAATTTAGCTTTTTTTGTCTAGTGCTAGCTTAAGCTAATCGTAAATTCTCTAAGATTATTATTCACGTTAGCACTAATGATGTTCAACTTCGCCAGTCTGAGATCACCAAAGTTAACATTAAAGAGGTGTGTGAACTTGCTAGTACGATGTCAATAAAAAATATTTAGGCACACCGGTGTGAGGGACCCGATCGATTCTCATGAATTGATGTATAATACAACACTGACTGACTGAGCAACTGTTACGTTTCGTGCTGCAATCAAATGCTTTTCATGCCTTCTGTCAGCAGAGCATGTGCAAAAAACGTGTGCGACGGACTACACTTCACAGATAGTTTACAAGGTGAAACCACGCTCTATGGGTGAAACGGGTGTGACGCGGCTATGCGCACTTACCAGACGCCTCATGCTGATGTTTCTTTGCAGCAAAAAAGAAATAGAAATACCACATTTGGATTATCATAAAAAAGGTCGGAAATTAGGGTTTTATTAGGGACTTGGGGCAAAAATGCCACCAAAAATGAATTAATAAAAATTATTTAAAAACGCCCCTGTATGAATTCTTGATTTAATCTTTATCAGCTGCAGTCCATAAAAATGACGATGTATACGAGTGAGTACATCATGAATCCATTTTCCAAACCATGTTTTTATCTTACCCTGAATCACTATGGTACACATATAATAAGTGTTTATATTCTGACTATTCAATTCCAGTTCGAGTCACAGCGCTGCGGAGGAGCACAGTCCCTGCGTGACTCGCCATAGACATAAACAGAGAAGTAGCTTCGGTTGCAGTGTTCTTTCGCGAGACGCGTGCAGTTCTGTTTATCAAGCGCCAGAGCGCCTAAAGTTACGGACAGCTATTGCTCCGAGTATTGGCATGATTGCAAATGTGATACTGATCTTGTACAAAAGTCCAATAGACAAGTTGATATTAAGTAACAACGTTTTAGCCACAATACTGTTTATTTCGTGAAAATCAAAACTACACCAGAACTGTTGCGCATCTCCAAGCGGTTATATTTAAAACATTCATACAACATTTTTTACCCATGAGCTGCATTAAATCTGTGTAAATGTGTCTAAACACCACTTCAGACAAAGCTGCTGTGCCACTTCTACAGTGCAAAGATTGATCTTTTGATGCTGATTTAATTAGATTGGTAACAGTCTGGTTGTGTCTTATTGCTCTAACTGAATTTATTGTTTCAATTAACATTTTAAAAACAACTTATCTATTTTAATTGAAGAAATTGACAAAAGATGATGCATACATTTAATAAGATTAGAAAACATTGCACTTATAATGGTAAAAATGCCCCTGGACATTAATTTAAAGGGACAAAGATCATCCTGTAATGGGAAAGTTATAATTGGAATGCGTGTTATTGATCAGAAAGTGCTCCTACATTTTTGACTGTGCACAAGTGCTCCTCAAGAAAAATGTTAGCGTAGAGCCCTGTATCATTACATATAATAATCTAGATGTGCTGTGTTTGACAGAAACATGGCTAAAACCTGACGACAACATTACTATAAATGAGTCCACCCCGAGATTATTGTTATAAACACGAGCCGCGTCTGAAAGGTAAAGGGGGAGGGGTTTCTGTAATGTAACGTTATGTAGTGTACATGATAAAACCTGTTTAACATTTGTGTTAGCTACTGTATACAGGCCACCAGGGCACAATACAGATTTTATCAATGAATTTGCTGATTTTCTATCAGAGTTAGTACTGGCCGTAGATAAAGTACTAATTGTTGGTGATTTTAATATCCATGTAGACAACGAAAAAGACGCATTGGGATTAGCATTTGAAGACATTCTAAACTCTATTGGAGTTAGGCAACACGTGTTAGACATTTATAACATTGCAAAAGATTTCTATTTTAATTAAATGCCATTCAATCCAGAATTTTTAGAACGATTTCTGAAGGATCATGTGTCACTGAAGACTAGTAATGATGAAAATTCAGCTTTGCATTACAGGAATAAATTATATTTAAAAATGTATAAAAAAAAATAGAAAACCGTTATTTTAATTTGCAATAATTTCTCACAATATTAGTGAAAGTGTGAAAGTGAAGTGACGTGTGGCCAAGTATGGTGACCCATACTTGGAATTTGTGCTCTGCATTTAACCCATCCAAGTGCACACACACAGTAGTGAACACAACACCCAGAGCAGTGGGCAGCCATATTGCTGCGGCACCCGGGGAGCAATTGGGGGTTCGGTGCCTTGCTCAAGGGTCACCTCAGTCGTGGTATTGAGGGTGGAGGAGAGCGCTGGTATTCACTCCCCCCACCGATAATTCCTGTCGGACCTGAGACTCCGACTCTCTAACCATTAGGCCACAACTGCCCAAGTTTACAGTTTTTTTTATTTAGAAAATTACATTTTTGTTCCTGTATTTTTGATCAAATAAATGCAGCTTTGGTGAGCATACGAGACTTCTTTAAAAAAGAAAAAAAAAAAAGAAAAAGTACCTTCCCAATAAGCACATCTCCATTGGAGTCATTGATGAAAACGCCTCTCTTCTTCCCCTCATCAAACGGCCAGTAGGAGCCAGACGGCTGAGAGCTACTGATGCCGGGATCCTGATGAGGAAGCACAAGAGAGACAGACACACAAACTGCAGTTTAAATCAAGCACACTTTAGCTAAATCCACAGTGACACATCCAAATGCTTTAGTGAGGGTTTCAACTGCAGTCATGTGAAACATTCAGTTGCCAAACCTGCCTCATGACTGTCAGTGTGATTCTAATGCAACACAAAAGAGATGAGAGCCAAATGAGGAAGTGTGTCATATGGATGTTTAATAATCCCACACAACACAGAAGTTTAGATTTTTAGTTGATTTACTTTCTGCAAATACATCTATTGAAAGTCCCACAGACAATTTAAGCCATTGAACATGTATGAATGTCATTGCATATCAAAACAAGTGACATCTTCAAACAAATTATCCAAGAACTATTGAGTGGGAAGCTAACTTCAATAGAGTAATTTGTGCAATGATGTTTAATCAACTGGTGATTTTTAGTGGATGTGTGAAGCAATTTGTCACAGTACCAAAATTATGTAAGTACTTTAAAAAAATTAAAAAAACATTAACTGTCAATCATTACAATTTCCCCATTCAATTACGCATTTAAATATGACTATCAATCCAGAAACTTTGCAATGAAAACTAAACTTGTATTCAGATTGTGAATGGGTAACCTTCCTTTATAATCACTAAGGCTGTCAATCTCGAAGCACAAGCTCACTGAATACAGCACTCTGCGAAAACTCCTGTTATAATACAACTTTTAATTGTACATTGAATCTCTTATTTACATAGTGTTAAAACTTTGTTGGTTATGATGAAGGGATTCACAAGCTTGTGTGTTTTCAGCTGTTAAGCAGGTTCTAACTAACTTACTGAGTAGCAACTCTGATAGACCATTGCGTTCAGGTGCTCAACAGAATGATAGTGATTGGCTACAATGCTCAAAACTTGTGAAAAAAAACCCCACACTGTAAATAGAAACCTTTGACGCCCGGAGAGCACTCAAACAAACACGAATGAGAGCGTTTGAAAGCAGAGGGCACCGAATATATATACGCGGCACATGGTACAGAAATGCTGGTACCGGTAATAGGTGTACATTTGACAACCCTTGTATGACGCAAATTCCCCTATCCCCTTCCAGATCATTTAGCTGTCCTAGCAGATTAACCTAAGGTGTAGTTCATAGTCAATCAAAGTGAGTGTGAGTGTGTGTACCAGAATCATGACGTAGTGTTGATCATGTCTGTGAAGGTCTTTCACAAGGTCAGGTAGGGTGGAAAAATTCATAGGCTCATAAGTAAAGTCTAGAGCACGATCCATGTAGTCAATGTCATTCCACTGAACGTCCTGAAAGAAAATAAATCAATTTGCAATTAGTAATTTTGCTAAATGCATAATGCTAAGTCAGTGTTTTTCTGTGGTTCATTACAAAATCAGAAATCAGACAACGTGAGCAACATGAGGCAAAGGATCAAGTAAAATATGCAACTTCCACTAGATTTCAAAAGTGCTGTTTTAATGTCCCAGAGAACAACGAGTGTTTGTATTGAGGTAAACTAGCATTGCAGATAGTGACCAGCAGACCCGTTTTTCTATTATTTATATACTATTATATTATGTATTACTAACTCAGCAAAAAAAGAAACATCCTCCCACTTTCAACTGTTTTTCCCCCAGCAAATGTCTTATTATGTGTAAATATTTGAGACATAAACAGAACAAATTTCACAGAAATGGAATAATGAGTCCCTGAACAGAGTGGGGGTCAATTCAAAAGTAGCAGTCAGTATCTGGTGTTTCCACCCGTTGAAGTCAGTAGAAAGGTCTCTTTAACGTCATTGGAACTGTGACATTCATTTTCTTTGCCTGTAAACTGTTAGGGCCAGATTTACTAACAGCTTGCGCCAGCGCAAACCCTCTTTTTAGATAAAAAAAGCTGCAGCTGATCTTATTGCATATGCATTTGTAGGAGTTTCCCTTTCTGACGCAAAATATATGGGAGCAGAGTATTTAAATGAACCAATTTACTGGTATTTGCGGCATTATTTACCACCCGAAAAAAGCACGTCTTAAACCAGACACTAACTGGTGGATTGTGTCGGTCATTATGGAAAGGATCCAGCTGCATCAGTGTTCTTTACTTTGCGCTCCGTCAGTAGATCGCGCGCAGAACTTTCCACTCCCATCTGAACTTTTTTGGGAATTGCGCTCTACACAAATTTGCTGTTTAGTAAATCTGGCTCTTAGTGTCTTAAGGACTGTTCCACAGGTGCATGTGCAATAATTTTTTATGGTTCATTGAACAAGCATGACAAAACATTGTTTAAACACTTTGCAATAAAGATCTGAAAAGCTTATTTGGATTTTACAAAATTATCTGAAAAAGGGGGAAAAAATTTGCTTCAATAACTGCAATTTTAGTATACATTTTAGTAATTTTGTTGTTTTTTTTATAATATATTTTTTTAAATAGTTTTTTTTATTTCTATATATCTTTTATTTTATTTGTATGTCAGTTTGTTTTATTAATTTGATCACTTTAACTTATTTTATTTCATTTAGTTGCCAAGGCAACATTTCTAAAATTCAAGTTATATGTATAAGATTTATCTCCATTTCAATTACCGCAAAAAAGTTAAAGTTACCGTTTTAGTTAACAATAACACTGATGGAGACAGATATATGTTTATGGCATACGTGTTTTGCATAATAATTTTCTGTGCTGAAATATTTACTTGATGTCTATTGAAAGTGCAAATCTAGTGAGCTACAGCAGGAGATTTCAAATTCTAACCAATCAGTAAACATTTAATTATGAACCACAATTACCTACACCAAACCAATAATTAATGAAAATGATCTAACAGCTATAGTACCTGAGGTATCCCATAATTCCGCATTTCTCTCACAACATTCCAGGTTTTGTTGCTAGACTTGTAGCCCCATCGGCAGAGATGATAGCCCAGAGCCCAGTAGATGGGCATTGCAGGCTTACCTAATGTAAAAAAAGAGAAAATACAATCATTAGTTTGTCAACTTCTGATTCTTCACGTCAAAATGTCAAATCAAATATTGCTTATGATGCTCGCTGACCTACAACATCCAGGTACTGTCCAATCACAGAGATGGGATCTGGGCCCATGAAAATGTAAAAGTCGAGGATCCCACCAATCATACGCCAGGTGAGAGCAGGTGCAGGCTGCAGAACCACATCTACATGACAGATTATTTACACACGTTAATGCAAAGTTGAGACAGTTCTTACAGACAGTAATTAGTTACTAGGGAAAGTACCTTTTAAGTTACTTTTATTTCTGATTTTTAAATGTAAATATGAACAGTCAAACACAATAGACATCATTTTTAGACATTTTTATTGTAATCAACAGGGCAACAGGCCTTCAAATCAAGCAGTAGTACAAAAGTCCCTTTTAATACTTGAAACGAAATAACAGTCTCAGTCATTTGACTGTTTTTTTTTTTCAACATTAGGCTTGAAATAAAAGTGATTGGCCTATAGTATTAACACTAAATTAAAAGAGAAAACAAAGGTGCCTTGAGGTGCTGCATATTATATGCATGCTGCATATAATTGAATATTTGATTTAACAAAAGCTTAACAAAATTATTTAACAAAAATGCCTCATAAGGCAAAGCTAAATAGATATAAGAGATGAGATTCTCAACAAACGTTAAAATGGACATTTAACCAATCTGAAAAGCGCGGCGTGCTCTGATTGGTCAGCGATTCAGTGCATTGTGCCCGAGTACCTAATGCGTCTGACGGAAATGTCACGCTTCTTACCATATTTGGAACACCAGCTCCCAAAGCAAAGCAATATTGACAGATGATAATGTCGCTTCTACCTTATCAATTCGAGCCCAAATCTGATCCGGATAATGCAGATAACCAAGCTGATCGATCAACGTTGCCAGCACAACTGGACCAGAAAGTATCAGATTGATAAGTTTGCATTTGTTATCGTAGAAACGACAAAGATGTAGAAACTGTCTGTGCTCTCCCAGGTGCTAGAAACAGCGCAGCACACAGTTGAATATTTGGGTTGTACTGTTCTGGAACAGTGTTGTAAATAAAGCTTAGCCTCTTATGGAAGGCCAGACAAAGTAGACATAACGGCACGGGCGGCAACAATACTACAGCAAGAATGAGCTTCAAGCGTTCATTTTTCAGAAAAGAGAGTAACGCGAGTAACAAACTCAAACTTAAATTTCAGTAATTGTAATTGCGTTACTTGATTTAAAAATAAAATTTGTGTTACATGCACGGTACCGCTAAAAGTAGTGGAATTACAGTAGCGCATTACTCCCAACACTGGTTTTCTGGATATGGTAGCATTCTAATGCCAAATGTTTTGACATGCAATGATCCAATCAATTGTCAATCAAGATATTTGTCTAATAACTGGCTGTTTTATCATGACCAAAATACAAGGCTTATCATAAACATGACAATCAAATAAACGTCAAATATAGGTGCAAAACAAACATAAAATACTGATTACTGCTTCAACCATTACCTCAAGATTTATTTATTTATTTATGATTTAATGCCATATCAGCAACAATGGCTATATTCATGGCAATCAGCAGTATCACTTCAATACATTGTTTACAAAAATTTAACAATTTTGTCCTAAAAACAATCACTATACAAAATCAGGCTGGTCATATCTATTTTCAAAAAAATAACTAATAATGCCTTGATTTAAAACTGGATTCACCTCATATAATTTGTTATTTACACATTAGTTCCATTCCATTTGCCATTTCTTGTCCATTACCTCAAGATCACGCTAGAATGAAGAATTAATGTGACGAACCCACCCATTGCATTGCTGTTCAGCATGAAAAACCCATGTGCCATTCCATCAGATTCCACAGAAAGATAAAAGGGATGGACGCCATAGAGGTTGGTCAGCTCCTGGTAAAAAAGTACAGAAAAGTAAGCGCAATCCCTTGAAGTGCTTTTCAAGGGGACATGTAATACAGTGAATTTCACTAAATACACCCTGATAGGGTGATCAGAACCCCGATGCGAAGAGGTCATTATTTTGCCTTTATCCTGCTTATAACATAAATTAATGTTAAATGTAGATTTGAGTTTAAAGTGTACGAGTTGAAAGCTTCAGGCTTCCATGAAGATAAACAGTGCAAGCAAAATCCAATAAGACTAGCAACAAGTTGAACACAGCACCAAAATTACAATATTAATTTATATTTTACTAATCTGCAATCCAAGTTACTTTTCCAATAGACTAGATAAAGGGCCAATAATTGTGCTAAACTTCTTGTTTTTAAGTCTTGTTATGAAATTTGAAAGAGCACAGAGTATTACATCAGAAGACAAAAGTCATGTTACCATGGGTGGAACATCTCGAGCCCACATCGTAAGAGTGTTCCACTGGACGTCATGCAGAAAGTTGGAGCGATGTTCACCCAGTCCATATATGAAACGTGACGGTAATGACGTGGACATCTGCAGGAACTGATCCGCATAGAAGAGAGGAGCTATGGATGTGTTCAGCCTAACGGCATGTGAACATGCATGTTAATAACTTAATAATGATACAGAGACATGTATCATTACATAAACTAGATCTCTAAACAAGAGTTTTCCGGTCATCATCTTCACAATGGTAAAACAAACTAAATCATTGCATTTTCAATTTAAAGGCAGGTCAGTTTTCTCAAGCGAGTTGACAATAAACAGCACTTACAGCACAGTTCCTGTCTGCGTTCTCTTGACAATCACCCCGAAAGGTTCTTTGATAAAGTCTACGGTGTAAGAAGGATTTGATGCTCTTTTCTGAACCACAGGAACATCTATAGGCACCTCGTACCTCTTTTCAGATGGGTCTGTTATCTGTATGAGACAGTTGAATATTGTGAAACAATAAAGAACGTCTGCAGACCAAAACATTTCTAAACACAATAGGGAGGTACCGATATTAATAGTCTGGCTACTATCAATAAGCTGTTATTTATTGTCATGTTAGATAGATAAATTCTATATTATGTTGTCTAAATAAATTAAAAATAAAGCAGTAAAAATGTAAATCATTGAAAATGTGAAAATGGGTATAATAATTATAATCCAGGCTATAATATACCATAAGGATAACGGATATTACTTTTGAGATTGGCCAAAGATTAAATAAACAGTGTAATTGAATTATTAGCACTTGAAGATTAACTTTAGGTGAGAGTTAAAAAGATTAAATAACCAATAACTGACCACATATTTACCGTTCAAAAGTTTTGGGTCGCTACATTTTTTATTTTGAATAAATGAATACTCTAGGAAATATACCTTATTGACCATAAGTGACAGTAAAGACATTTATATTATGAAAGATACTAATGTATGATTATGAATGTAAATAGTCTTACATTGTTACAAAAGATTTCTATTTTAAATAAATGCTGTTCTTTTGAACTTTCAATTCATCAAAGATTTCTGACAACTGTGATGAGAATAAGAAGAAACGTTTTTGAGCAGCAAATCATCATATTAGAATGATTTCTGAAGGATCATATGACACTGAAGACTGGAGTAATGATGCTGAAACTTCAGCTTTGCCCTGACAGGAATACATTATATTGTTACTATGTATTAAAATTGAAAATAGTTGTTTTAAAATGCAATGTTTCACAATATAACCGTTTTTACAGTATTTTGATCAAAGAAATCTCTCAAAGATTGAGCGTCCCTATTTTTGTCAGATCTTTAATTGCATTTTGGTGGTCTGTGAGTGATATGAATACTAACAGATAATTACACCACTGAAATTCACATTATTTTAAAAGACAAATAAAGCATTTAGGACTTCAACGTCAACAATAATAACTGAATAATTTTGAGAGATCACAAGCATAAAGAGCCAGAAACATGAAGACCCAAAGTGCTCTCACCTTCACACGCAGTCGGTTGTCTTCCTCATACAGCACTTCAAGCTGCAGTGCATCCATGTCTTTTGGATAATATGTCTTATTGTTCCGGAGCAGTTTTCCCACCTTCCCCATCTCTGTGTCAACAACAGACACCAACTCATAGGATGGATAGTCAGGTGTGTAGAAACACCACGGCACTCCATTCCGTCCCGATGTCTTAGCCTGTGACTGCGGTATGAAGCAGCAGTTTCGAGCATGGCACATCTCCTCCGTGACCACCACGCCTCTCTCTGGATAACAGTCAAACCTCCAAGCTTCTGGAATCTTCGAGCAGGACTGCGGCTGCTGCCATGTCCCGTTTGGACTCTTAGCCATAGCGGGGGGAGGGAGTCTATAGGGATCTGTAGAGGGTTGATTATGAAACCAAAATATAGTTCCAAGCACCCATACACCAGAGAGAACCACTATAAGTCCTCCAAGGGTCAGCAGGGCAACGGTGATGGAGCAGCGAGGGTTCTGGGGCAGCAGGGGCAGTTCTGAGTCAACTTCCTTCCCATCCGTGTCCTCATCAGGATCCAATAACGCGGTTCCAGAGAAATGAACCTCCTCAGGGGTGAGTCTCTTATACGAAACCATTTCAAACTGAGGATAAATAAAGGTAAAAAACAGAAGACAATTAACGGTGTTTGCCACGGTAACAACATCCCTAACTGTAAGAACTGTCCCTATAACTACATTAGTTAACATTAACTAACAATAAAAAGGCAGCGGCTATTTGCATTAAGTGCAAATAGCGATAGATACTATTTACACCAATTGTAAATAGCAAATGGATTCTATTTACACTCAGTGAAAATAACATGTTCTTAGCGATAGATGATATTTACACTAAGTGCAAATAGCTGTAGATGCTATTGACTAAGTGAAAATAGTGATATATTTAATTTACACCATATAAAAGTAGCAGTTCTTTGCAATATAAATAGTAATTACATGTCATTTATACTTTATTTTGACAGAAACATACAATTTGCACATCAGTATTGTTGTACATTAACAGGATGCAATAATAATATAGAGTGTAAATGATTATATTTATTTTAATTATTAAATAGATGCCGCCTTAAAGGGATAGTTCACCCAAAAATGAAAATTCTGTAGCAGATCTACCAAGCAGATAGAGCAACCATTGACTACCATAGTATTTTTGTCCCTACTATGGAAGTCAATGGTTGCTCTATCTGCTTGGTTACAAACATTCTTCCAAATATCATCTTTTGTGTTCAGCAGAACAAAGAGACTCATACAGGTTTGGAACAACTTGAGGGCGAGTAAATGATGACAGAAATTTAATTTTTGGGTGAACTATCTCTTTTAAGGGACAATAAAAGCCCTCCCTACACCCACCCCTAAACCTACCCAATACATTATTTTATTATTATTAAACATTTTGTTGGGCACTTTATTTCCACATTTAGAACATTTTCTTATTTTTTATTGAAAGTTAATGCCTTTTCGATGTGATTTGTGATGAGATATTACTTTTGAGATTGGCCAAAGATTAAATAAACAGTGTAATTGAATTATTAGTACTTGAAGATTAACTTTAGGTGAGAGTTAAAAAGATTAAATAACCAATAACTGACCACATATTTACCGTTCAAAAGTTTTGGGTCGCTACATTTTTTTATTTTGAATAAATGAATACTCTAGGAAATATACCTTATTGACCATAAGTGACAGTAAAGACATTTATATTATGAAAGATAATAATGTATGATTATGAATGTAAATAGTCTTACATTGTTACAAAAGATTTCTATTTCAAATAAATGCTGTTCTTTTGAACTTTCAAAACTTGGATCAAAACTTTCAAAACTTTTCAAAAGAGAGAAGAGCAAGCTCTGCAAAAGACGGATTCGAACCCGCGTTGATCGCGTCAAAACAATGATCCACTAGCCATGTGCTTCACTGATTACGCCACTGAAGACGTTGAATTGCAATTGCAAAAAACTTGTCAACAAGGCATGCTATTTGCACATGGTGTGAAAAAAACACTAAACCATTTATTAATCTTAGCTGCATATACTAATACATTATTAAAATCAAAAGTTGTTTGTAATATTTTTAATGAACCTGAAATAACAAGAACTAACAATGAACAGATGTATTTTAATAACTAGTGTTAACATTAACAAATATTTATAAATACTGTAACAAATGTATTGCTCATTGTTAGGCAATTACCTAACAAAGTAAACTTACAGAGCGCTTAAAGGGCCATGGTGATGGAAAAAAGAGATGGGAGAAAAAATTATCAATGCTTTTGCGTTCTCTTGCAAATGTTTTGCCTTCCCCCAAGAAACATTGTTGTTTTTGAGCTCTTTGTGAGCAAAAAGTTTCTTGGGGGAATGCAAAAATTTTGCAAGCAAATGCAAAAGTTTAAATATTTTTTTCCCTCCCATCTCAAATGTCCCTTTAGGGGCTCTGTAAAGTCTTACCAAATACTTCATTGCATCCCACACTTTTCATGCAACCTCCTAAAGCATAATAGCATTATGGCCTGATTTATCCAGCAAATGTATTTTATTTTTGGTTAAAGTATTGCTTAAGACTGTCCTGTGAAAATGAATGAAAAACTTTCTTCTGTGGATCACAAAAGGAGAAATTCTGCATAGAATACTTTGTAATGCATTTCCAATCGCAATGAACGAGGACTTTTAAACTATGAAAAAAAGAGAAAAAGCATCATAAAACTAACATAAAAGTGGTCCAAATCATGAATCATGCACTAAAATCCAAATTTTCTGAATCCATGTGCTTTTGTTTGCGAAATTACCAAACTGTAAAGGTGATGAATACACAGGGCAACTTTTTGAGCAATGTTTACATTTACATTTACATTTAGTCATTTAGCAGACGCTTTTATCCAAAGCGACTTACAAATGAGAGCAATAGAAGCAACTAGAACAGTCAAAGGCTACAGTATGCAAGTGCTGTAACAAGTCTCAGTTAATCTAACACAGAACAATTTTTTTTAATTTTTTTTTATTTTTTATTTTTTAAATAAATTAGACAGACAAAAAATGAATAGAATGTTAAGCCAAGCGATGTTGCTTGGGCAAAAAAATTAAGTCTTCCCCTCAACTGAGGTTGTTTTATTGAGCTGTCAAACCAATATAATTGCTTGGAATGGTTCTATAATTTTGTACAACTAGCAATTTGTACATTACGTTGCGCATGCTGCAAAATGTGACAGCAGTTACATACACTGAAAGGACAGGAAGACAGACAATCCCATATTTAAAGTATACTCCTATAGAATTACATTTAGCATTTAATAAAGAATTGTTCGGTTAAAATGTATGAAAGTATCTCGATATCTTCTGAATGAGATTAGAATAACAATCAGTTATTTTACAGTAAATTAAAAAAAATAATCCAAGCATCAGCAAGTTCTTCAGCGGTGTTGGCCTCTGTAGGGCACAGACACACTATATCTGCCAACGTTAAGTCCCAATAAAAGTCACGTGACAGATGTCACGCAGAGGTGAGCACTTTCTTAAGTGCATACAACTCCAGATATTAGGAAGAACTATAAAGGGAAGTGGCTATTGGAGAGGAAATGAGACCAAGTGTCATACTCTACCTCTTCTGCAAGATTCATGTTCTTGGCTCTTTTCACAAAATGAAAAAGCAAGCATGCAAAAACAAAGTTACATGTTGAAATCATAAAACATGTTTTAAACAAGAACATTTGAGTGAAAATTTCCCAGGTATGGCTAGTTGTAAATGCACTGTTGTCCAGAACAACTTTTGAGTTCTGTTGAGTTCCAAATGTGTTGTAACTGAAGTGAGATTGACCTCTCCATGACCTCATAACTGAAATGTTGTATCTGGTAAAAGCAGAGGTATGTCAGAGTCCAATAAAACACTATCTACTACACACAGAGCATACAAACACATGCCTTCAAATATTATACAGATCATGGGTGACATTACTTGAGAGATGTAACTGCAATAATACTAACAAAATGTACCATGATACTGTTTTGCTTTCATTTTATTTCGAACATTTTTTTTTCTAAACACCATGGATTTCCTTGTTTGTTTTTTGCCATGTTCTTTAAAGCAACTTTGGCATGTAAATACCATTGTATATGAATACACTTTCAAAAAGTAACACGTTTGCACCACATATTCTCAGTACTAAGGTTATAATGGATAAATATATTATTTTAAATTAGACAAATGACAGGCCATGTACATGTTACAAACGTAGTAATCAAACAAACAAGAAAAGCTGCGATTAAATGGGATGCTATATATATATATATATATATATATATATATATATATATATATATATATATATATATATATATATATATATATATATATATATATATAAATCTCTTACGTTATGCATAAAGCCAACGTAACGTTATATTTCGGTGTCGGTTTTCCATGGGACATTGGACAAATGAATTCACTTCGTTAAAATGACACAGAACAACATATATGTGACATTGTTGCACATTATGAACAAGACAGACGAAACATCAAACAACACATACAAGAGAAAAATGCACATTTAAATGAACTTACTTCGTGTGCAGTCGGAATATGTAGGGTAAGGGTTTAATGTTTGACACACTACATTACATCTGTGGATGTCCTATGGTTTTTTTGCGGTTGAAAATGTCACGGGTGTTTCATGTCTTACGAAGTTAGTGTTGCTGCGTGTCCTACTCAACAGACAGTATAAATGGAAATCCGATTCGTTTAGCAAATCGGCTCCTTTAAACGGATCGTTACAGTGAACGAGCGCTGAAAACGATTCACTGATTCACTTGAGTCATCACTCAAAAACCTCCCTATGTCCCCCGCGTTTTCCATGCGATCTTTTATAAGTTACTGTTCTGTCAAATATCGTATTTGAGTTTTCTAATTTGTCACCTACTTCTCAGTTTCCACTCCTCAATCTGCAAATCGGCTCGAATGAAACGTCGAAAAGAGCCGTTCAAAATAACAATTTCTTCATTATTGTAGTGTGTAACGGTGTGAGAACATCACTGCCATCTACTGGCCTGGAAACAACAGGGCTTGTTAGATAAACATTCAAAACAATTTAAAACGAAAACATTTAAAATTAATCTGCAACAAAAAAATTGAGAGGAAAAAGTTTACATTATAAATAACATGATTAAGCTAGGGTCTTACAATTTTGAAAACTTTAGCCTTATATGTGTTCGTGACATCAGTCCAGCAGATGGCAGCTCAGTCTAATATGTGGAGTGAAAATGTCTCCACATAATTTTTTTAAATGTAATATAGGCCTATATAACACTGAAGTACTAATATAATTATTAATATAATGTGTTGATGGTCAACAAATCCAAACATCCTAACTTTATTAGGGCCTTGAAAATGAGAATATCATGAAATGTGTCTTCTTTTGATTCAGTTGAATTGTCTTTGATCAATGTTGATTGAATTATTAAATTGATTATTAAATCTTAAAATATAGCATGCATTTTTACTCTTGAAATCTTGTAGCATAGCTATACGACTTGTTAGAATCATTCAGAGAGGCCTACAAAGAAATATAACGTAGCCTGTCAATATTTTATACTCAACTGAATTCATGTACCACACATTTTATAAAGCTGATAGATGGCTTTTGTTGTTTTAATTGAGCCGCATGTTGTTATTATGACACATTAATCTTCCTCTCTCAAGTTCTCCCACGCTACAAATGATTCCACAAGAGAAATGAAAAACCTCGAAGTCGGATTTACACCCCAAGCCTCCTAATTGTCGAAATATCGTCTTGTTTGCCCACGCATTACCTCTAATGCTAGATGGTAATCTCTGTCTTATGAGGCCCCATTATTGATGGTATAATAAAAGGTGAAACAAATTATTCAGGTTTCAACCCTAATTTACATGAATCTTTCTAAAACCACAAAGCCTCCAGTCAAAATTTAATTTATCCCAGGATAAAGTGCATAAGTATCTTGAGGTCAAGATGACACGTGCCAAAATGGAGTATAACACTGGTATAGAAACAGTGTCGAGATCACAAGAAAATGAGAAAACAACTGATGTTATATCGAGATCAGTAAATTATGATGTGATCATGAGAAAACAATTTATGTCACGAGAAAACAACAAAGATTAATAACTGTAATCCATGGTCTCTTAGGGCTTCCATACATGTTCCTATCATAAATCCAGCATGTTCATCATTAGCTGGAACAGTTTCCCTCAGGCATGCACAAGGTGAGCTCAAGGGCCGAGTATGATATGTGATATACACTCAGGCCTCATTATATATATGCTCTGCTACAAAACTCATAGTGAGCAGCATTTTAAGCTGTCATCACGGGCCTTCAAGGGTTAGTTCACCCAAAAA
This sequence comes from Romanogobio albipinnatus, assembly GCA_023566225.1. Lineage (NCBI taxonomy): Eukaryota > Metazoa > Chordata > Actinopteri > Cypriniformes > Gobionidae > Romanogobio > Romanogobio albipinnatus. The sequence goes on from CM042241.1 coordinate 16,261,592, forward strand.
TGAACATTAGCCCATGATTTACTCACCCTCAAGCCATCCTAGGAGTATGGCATTCTTCTTTCAGAAGAACACAATCGGAGTTATATTAAAAAAATATCCTGGCTCTTCCAAGCTTAATAATGGCAGTTTCATTTTTGAAGTCCATAAAAGTGCATCTATCCATCATATAACTGCTCCACATGGCTCTGGGGTTTAATAAAGGCCTTCTGAAGCGAAGTGATGAGTTTGTGTAAGAAGAATATCCATATTTAAAACTTTATAAAGTAAAATTTCTCCCAGCAGATCGTCTTCTGTATTCAACTTACGGAAAAAGTGTAGTGCCTCTCGCTGTTCGAAATGCTTACGCTGCATCTGAAGACATTGCACACCATGTAACACTCGTCAGACGTAGCGTAAGTATTTTTTAATTTTTGGGTGAACTAACCCTTTCAGAATGTAGGCCTCTAAGATATTTTATCTCAGTCAAATTTTAAGACAATGATGCAAGGGTGTTTTGGGTTGTGTTCATATGCAGTTTCTAGGTGTTTTGGAATGACTGACACCATGGAATGAAAGGGGACATTTCTTATTTGTTATGGAATATTTCAGGATTTATTATAAATTAATTACCTGTACACATCGTTTTTTTTTTTAAATCCATGTGTCCTTATATTATATTGTGTCAAAATATATTTCCCTCCCTCTTGCAGCGACATCTCAGCTGTATCCGATAGCTTAAAAATGCTGCCTTCAGAGGATTCATTGCAAGGGAGGAAGCCATCAAGACGTCCGAATCCAGTGTTAGCTCCACTTCCTGTCTCCTGAGATATCTTCATCTGATGTATGTTTGAAGGTAGCTTAAATGTATCCTTTGCTGCCTTTGATATCCCTCAATCCTGTGCTTTCCATTCTGTGACAGTTGAGCTAAAAGATAAAGATGGCATTTGAAAGTTGCGGTTGGTGGTCAGTTTGTGTGTAAATGTACATTTTTGACCAACGCTTTCCACTTCTGGTGTAATTTCTAGCGATACATTACTATTATAGTATTATAATTTGCATAGTTATCACCAAAGCTCTCTCTGTTTTGCTGTAGATCATTAAACCATTATGTTTCATCAGAAGTCTGTCCGAAATGGTTTTGTGAGGTGCCTTTGTTCGTAAACTGCCTGAAAATGTATTGCCTATAAGGCAGTGAGGCAACAAGTCAGCGGCCTAAGGGTGTGTCTCAATCAGCTCCCTAGTTCAGTAGTCAGGGCACTGATCAGGGAGTCAGCCCATTGACTTATGTCCTGATCAGTGCCCTGAATACTGAACTAGGGAGCTGATTGAGACGCACCCTTAAGTTTTCGGACACAACCCTCTTCTCTGTTGACGTGTTTACTGGCATGAGGGCAGGACAACCTGTTGTACTGCTTGAGTAATCCAGGGTTTGCGTCTCTTTTATATTTACTACTACATGGCATCAGTGGGCGGGGCTAAAGAGGCTACCGTATAAAAGTAGTACTGTACTAAATATTTATTTAATTTTATATAAAATATATATTTTACAAAAAGAAATTGACTCCAAAATTACTATAAAATCAAATCATATGTCTAACCAAGTTGTGTTCCAAATTTGAAGTTGATATCAAAATGTATTGATTTTGTTAAGGCGCTATACCAAAAATAGCCACCGGGTGTCATCCACATTCCTCTGATTTTTTAAATGCATTTTCCTGTAACAAATGACTAAATTTCTGTCCAAATATCACTTCTATCACACTAAATATGGAACCTTGAGACTCAGACCTTTCCGACGATATGTGTTTTGTCAAGATTAGAAAAGATTTTGATTATAAAGTAGTTCAAATAAATGTTGTAATATGAAACATGAGACCGCCCACTAGGGGAGGAGCCCTAGAAGAATTTAGAGTACCGTTTCCATGGTAACGCAGGATTAATCCTGAGTTTAATCCTCAGGATTAATCTTGAGTTCGTAAGCTTTCAAATGATACCTAAGTTATGATAATTACGAAAATATATGATGCAAACAAAAAAAGAGCGCCAAGCGTTCCGCCAGCAAGACGGTGACAGTCAAGGAGTACTGTAACAAATGTATTGCTCAATGTAAGCTTTTAGTTAAAGGGTAATATCACCCAGAAATGAAAATTATTTAATTTACTCACCCTTGTGTTGTTCCAAACCCGTAAGACTTTCATTCATCTTCAGAACATTGGCAGCTACGCAGTTACCACTTTGACGCTTCAAAAATTCATAAAGAGATCGTAAAATTAATCCATATGAATTGAGAGGTTTAGTCAAAAATACGATGAACAGATTTTATTTAGCTGTCAACGGAGGGACAGAAAGCTCTCAGATTTTAGGGTGTACTATCCCTTTAATTCATGTCCTTACAGAGTTTGCTCATACTAACCCTATACGAATGAGCAAACAGCTATAATAAAGATGTTATTTAAGAGCCACCCAGCATCCAAACCTTCCTCATTCTCTCAATGTTCTCTCTGCTCTTTATGTTGTACACACACACTGGCTGGTCACCGATGGGACAGCTGCTTCCCAGTGGGAATAATCAGTTTGACCTTGGACAATAGTGGCTGCAATCGTGCTACAATGCTGAGACATGGGCATTCACAGCATTGGGTACTGAGCTGGAAAAATGCTATCCACCCCAAGACAAAAAAATGTGCGCATACAGCAAGATCCACTCTATAAGAGATAGAAAAACTGTATGTGTGTGTGTGTGTGTCGGAGGAGGAGGAGAGAAGGTAGCCCAGGTTAGGCAATGTAGGCATTCATTCTTTAAAATGTATAATGAAGTTTCAAGTTTGGGGCTGCTTATTAAGTTCTCTTTTTCAAATTAGCCAGGTGTCACTGACAATCCAACACGCCGATACACTCTGACGCAGGTCAGATAGAAAAGAAAGCGTGTGTGTTCTCGCGAAGTAACCTCAAGTCACATTTATTCATTCTCTACCCAGGAATGAAATTAAACATTTATTCATTAAAGTCACTGTCAGTCTGCCAGAAAAATAACTTTCTGGAGCACTAAACATGCAGACACACAACGTGGCATTGGAGGAAATCTGGAAGAGTGAAGGGGGAAATTAATTAACTGCAGTTGGGGAACATTTCATCCATGGTTCCTTTCTTCGGCTCATATCATTTCAAATGTATTTCTCTCTCTCTCTAATAACAGTTTGAGATACATTTGAGCAACTTTCATTTATTTCAGTCTCAAAGGACCCCGAAGCCCCTGTGTTTGAGAGCCGTGTGGACTGGCCAGCTTAACAGACATTAATGTGGCTTCCCTACTGTAAACCTTTCTGTTTTAAACACCACTTTACAGAATCAAGTTCAAATGACAGGATGACAATCAAAGGACAAATTATGTTTGAGCACCAGCTTCTTTGGCTCTTGTAGAAATTGTGAAATATCCAGATAATCGGATATTTCATTGCAAATATGATAAATCGCAATCGTTATAAAAGGTTGCAGTTATCAGAATGAACACACCATGTACAGTATATGTAAAACATACAGCAATGCACTATGGCTAGTAAACAACACTATAAAGTGTTCAGATGGCACTGTTGGTGCTGATGAAGGGCCAGGAATAATAACATTTCTCATTTGTTAGTTCATTTCACATTGTGACAATAGTCAAGGCACACATTCCAGCTCTCAAATTTGCATCTGCAGTCGCTTGTTTCAATGTATCAGTCCTTCACTCTCAGCTGGACCCCTGACATTCAGGAAAATTATCTAATAATTTTGAGTTTTAATAATTTAAAACTGTTCATTTTTAATCATTTAAAAATGTAGTATTTAATCATTTAATCATTTTCAATTTTTAACAATTTAAGCATTTATATACACTATCATGGGGGGGGGAGTCTAATTTTCACCAAGGCTGAATTAGTTTCAAAATGCAATAAAAACATTTATTATATTGTAATATATTTTAAAATGTAATTTGAAACCAATTGTGCTGCTTTATATTTTTGTAAATATTTAATGTATCTTTGAATAAAAGAAAATCTTACTGAGCTCAAACTTATGAATGGTAGTGTATTGTGTTCATTCAGGAAGTTTTTATGACTTTATAACTATATTTTGAATGGTCATGTTACAACAGCATCAACACCGATCAGGCATAACATTATGACCACCTACCTAATATATATTATGTTGGTCCACCTTTTGCTGCCAAAACAGCCCTGACCTGTCGAGGCATGGACTCCACTAGACCCCTGAAGGTGTGCTGTGGTATCTGGCACCAAGATGTTAGCAGCAGATCCTTTAAGTCCTGTAAGTTGCGAGGTGGGGCCTCCATGGATCGGACTTATTTGTTCAGCACATCCCACAGACGCTCGATTGGATTGAGATCTGGGGATCAACACCTCAAACTCGTTGTTGTGCTCCTCAAACCATTCCTGAACCATTTTTGCTTTGGGAGGGGAATACTGTTTCCATGAAAGATCTGCAACAATGCTTAGGTATGTGGTACGTGTCAAAGTAACATTCACATGGATAGCAGGACCCAAGGTTTCTCAGCAGAACATTGCCCAAAGCATCACACTGCCTCCGCCGGCTTGCCTTCTGGTGCCATGTGTTCCCCAGGTAAGTGTGCGTACATGTACCCAGCCATAAACGTGATGTAAAACCCATCAGACAAGGCCACCTTCTTCCATTGCTCCGTGGTCCAGTTCTGATGCTCACATGCCCATGTTGGCGCTTTCGGCGGTGGACAGGGGTCAGCATGGGCACCCTGACTGGTCTGCGGCTATGCAGCCCCATATGCAGCAAACTGCAATGCACTGTGTATTCTGACACCTTTCTATCAAAACCAGCATTAACTTCTTGAGCAATTTGAGCTACAGTAGCTTGTCTGTTTGATCGGACCACACGGGCCAGCCTTCGCTCCCCACGTGCATCAATGAGCCTTGGCCGCCCTATGACCCTGTCGCCGGTACACCACTGTTCCTTCCTTGGAGCACTTTTGATAGAGACTGACCACTGCAGACCGGGAACACCCCACAAGAGCTGAGTTTTGGAGATGCTCTGACCCAGTCATCTAGCCATTACCATTTGGCCCTTGTCCAACTCGCTCAAATTCTTACGCTTGCCCATTTTACCTGCTTCTAAAACATCAACATTGAGGACAAAATGTTCACTTGCTACCTAATATATCCATCCACTAACAGGTGCCATGATGCAGAGAAAATCAGTGTTATTCACTTCACCTTATAATTTAATGCTTGATCAGTGTAAATTGACTAGTTCACTGCAGAGTCACATACACTATAGCATATACTGTGAGAACTCATTGAAATATATATATATGTGGAGTCACTGTTGGGATATGAAAATGGCAACACACCAGTGAAAGCGTATGAAAGAATCAAAATTAAAATGTGAATATGCATGAGTGCGTATGGTTTATGGACTGACCAGCCGGTGTCCTGCATAAATGTCCTTTGAAATGCAGTGAAAGCTTTGTACTACAGCCATATGGCTCAAGATCAGAGAAGAGACCAGACACAGGCAAAAAAACACAAAAACAGCAACAGCACACATGCACACACAGAAACATGCTTGTTCATTCTAATTTAGCTGAGACTGTGTGCATGTATATAAAATATGATCACTTATTTAGACTTGTTCAATAAGTGCTAAACAAATGTAATGCAAAATCAGACAAACACTTAATCCTCTGGTGCTGTTCAGTGAACTTTGACCTAAAATTTTAATGTTGTTATTTTAAAATTTTGAATTTTTTACTTCATCTGAATGTTACGAAACTCGTTAAATGTTTTGGCAATTTCAATGTGAACTCTCTCTCTCTCTCTCTCTCTCTCTCTCTCTCTCTCTCTCTCTCTCTCTCTCTCTCTCTCTCGCTCTCACACACACACACAAATTATTAAATTATTAATAATTGAAATTATTAAATAGTCATACTTAAAAATATCATTTATATTGTTTGTGGTCAAGAATTACCTCATTCATTTCATGAAACGTTTGGTATTGCACCCAAACAAAATCTTACTGAAAACAATTTTTTTGAGATATCAACCTCATATTTGGAACACAACTTTTATGGCTTTGATTTGCTTAGAGTTTTAGAGTAAAACAGTTTTAAAAAACAGTATTTTAGTTTAGTTTTTGTTTAGTTTAGTTTTTGTTTAGTTTTTAGTTTTTTTTTACTTGTGTGTCTTCTTTAAAAAGAGACCAAACATAAGTCTGTGCTCCAAAGCATTCAAGATGTACAACAGTTTAAGTTGAAAATTGACCATACTATTTTCAAAAAGTGAAAATCAATTAAAAGCAAAAGTAACACATAAAAAAAAAACTTTCCAGCTTGGCAAAGTTATGTTTACAGTTGTATTAACATACCACTCTTAGAAAAAAAGTTACGAAAGATGTCACTGGGGCAGCACCTTTTCAAAAGGTACACCATTGTTTGTACCTTATTTACCCTTAAAGGGTGCATAATGATATCTCAAATGTAACAAATGTACCTGAAGTGTATTAGACCTAAATGGTATATATAGTACCTTTTGAAAGGGTACTGCCCAGTGACAGATTTTGTACCTTTTTTTTCTAAAAGGGTATGTTAACTTGTAATTTGATGTGACATTTTTATATGACTTTTGGTGTAATGGCAAGAATGTCCAAAATGACAAAGAAAATACAAAGTTTTGTATGCAATATACAAATACCCCACCTTTCTTTAGCAGCATTTTCAGCATCCAACGTTTATGTTTGTGGGTGTATTAGAGAGATGGAGAAAGTTAATGAGGACAGTAACTGTACTGGATCTTGGCTAAAATAGTTGTTATTGTAGCCTAGAGCAAACGAGAACTTATTGTAAATCAATACATAATAAATGTTGCATTTAAACATTACATGGAAGAAGATGTTCAGACAAAAGGCAATGTCTAACAACCATCTCATAATTGTCAGTTCAATACTTTCTAAATCACAGTGTTCCATAACTTTTAAGGCCAGAAACATTTAATATCTGTCAAGGGCAACGAAATGAGAGCTTGGGGCTGTCAAGCTCCAAACTAAAATAAATAAATTAAAAAAGCACCATAAGGTATCATAAAAGTAGTCAGACTCATGCGCCATATTCCAAGTCTTCTAACGCGAAGTAAAGATTACAATTTTAATCTGTTCTTCATGAAAATGTGTACCTTTTTTTATTCAACAGCACCATGACTGTATGGTTTTGTTTTATTAAAAATACTATTTAATTAAAAAAGTATTATTTTGAGTTCCACAAAAGAAGAAAGTCTTATGGTGTTGGCCCATTTTGATAGTATAGCATCTTGCAGTTGATGGAGATTTGTGGGATGCACATCCAGGGCACGAAGCTCCCGTTCCACCACATCCCAAAGATGCTCTATTGGGTTGAGATCTGGTGACTGTGGGGGCCATTTTAGTACAGTGAACTCATTGTCATGTTCAAGAAACCAATTTGAAATGATTCAAGCTTTGTGACATGGTGCATTATCCTGCTGGAAGTAGCCATCAGAGGATGGGTACATGGTGGTCATAAAGGGATGGACATGGTCAGAAACAATGCTCAGGTAGGCCGTGGCATTTAAACGATGCCCAATTGGCACTAAGGGGCCTAAAGTGTGCCAAGAAAACATCCCCCATACCATTACACCACCACCACCAGCCTGCACAGTGGTAACAAGGCATGATGGATCCATGTTCCCATTCTGTTTACGCCAAATTCTGACTCTACCATCTGAATGTCTCAACAGAAATTGAAATTTTGGTGATCTCATGCAAATTGTAGCCTCTTTTTCCTATTTGTAGTGGAGTTGAGTGGTACCCGGTGGGGTCTTCTGCTGTTGTAGCCCATCCGCCTCAAGGTTGTGCGTGTTGTGGCTTCACAAATGCTTTGCTGCATACCTCGGTTGTAACGAGTGGTTATTTCAGTCAAAGTTGCTCTTCTATCGGCTTGAATCAGTCGGCCCATTCTCCTCTGACCTCTAGCATCAACAAGGCATTTTCGCCCACAGGACTGCCGCATACTGGATGTTTTTCCCTTTTCACACCATTCTTTGTAAACCCTAGAAATGGTTGTGTGTGAAAATCCCAGTAACTGAGCAGATTGTGAAATATTCAGACCGGCCCATCTGGCACCAAACACCATGCCACGCTCAAAATTGCTTAAATCACCTTTCTTTCCCATTCTGACATTCAGTTTGGAGTTCAGGAGATTGTCTTGACCAGGACCACACCCCTAAATGCATTGAAGCAACTGCCATGTGATTGGTTGATTAGATAATTGCATTAATGAGAAATTGAACAGATGTTCCTAATAATCCTTTAGGTGAGTGTGTATATATATATATATATATTGGCCACATGTGTATAAAATCAAGCACCTAGGCATGCAGACGCTTCTACAAACATTTGTGAATGAATGGGTTGCTCTCAGGAGCTCAGTGAATACAAGTGTGGTACTGCGATAGGTTGCCACCTGTACAATAAGTCCATTTGTGAAATTTCCTCACTACAGACCATTCCACGGTCAACTGTGAGTGGTATTATTAGAAAGTGGATGCAATTGGGAAAAACAGCAACTCAAATTAGCTCAAATACAGTGTGTAGAGAGCTTCATGGAATGGGTATCCATGGTCGAGCAGCTGCATCCAAGCCTTACATCACCAAGTGCAATGCAAAGCGTCGGATGCAGTGGTGTAAAGCACACCACCACTGGACTCTAGAGCAGTGGCGACGTGTTCTCTGGAGTGACGAATCACGCTTCTCTGTCTGGCAATCCGATGGACGAGTCTGGATTTGGTGGTTGCCAGGAGAACGGTACTTGCCTGACTGCATTGTGCCAAGTGTAAAGTTTGGTGGAGGAGGGATTATGGTGTGGGATTGTTTTTCAGGGGTTGGATATGGCCCCTTAGTTCCAGTGAAAGGTTTTCACTTTACTAAAGCATAAAAATACCATAATATGCGTGCAGATATGTAGGAAACCTGCTAAATTCACCTACATGTTTCTCAGAAAAACAATGCTACAGCCAGTTATTCTACTTTGAAATGTGCATTCTGTGTCGGAATGTCTGTTTGTTTCGGTCTGTGTGATACCTCAGCCTGCCAGTTTACCCAATAGTATTTTGACACCCCAGGTTGCCAGTTGGCGGAAAACACAGCATATTGCTGCCCTGGAAGCCAGCAAACAAACTGGGTCAGAGATCGCAGATTCTACCCGACCTAATCCATCAAAAAAAGACTCTATGAACGAGAGCATATTAAAACGCGGATAAACCAACTCATCAACTTACAGTGTGGCTTTCATTGTCAATTGCGCTCTCTTCTGTTGCGTGTCCTCAAGCTGGCAACCCACGTGAGTGTCAAGTTTGAGGAGGAGGGGGCGGGGGAAACAACTCTCTCCAATATTTTGAATTTGGACTGCAGAACCCATTTCAACCACTGGGTCAATCCTACATACCGCACCTTTAATGCTTCAGCATACCAAGACATTTTTTTTTGGCCAACTTTGTGGGAACATTTTGGGGATGGCCCCTTCCTGTTCCAACATGACACCAATGCACAAAGCTAGGCCCATAAAGACATGGATGAGCGAGTTTGGTGTGGAGGAACTTGACTGTCCTGCACAGAGTCCTGACCTCAACCCGATAGAACACCTTTGGGATGAATTAGAGCAGAGACTGCGAGCCAGGCCTTCTCGTCCAACATCAGTGTCTGACCTCACAAATGTGATTCTAGAAGAATGGTCAAAAATTCCCATAAACACACTCCTAAAACTTGTGGAAAGCCTTCCCAGAAGAGTCGAAACTGTTATAGTTGCATGCAAAGGGTGGGCCAACTCCATATTAAACCCTGCGGATTAAGAATGGGATGTCATTAAAGTTCATGTGCATGTAAAGGCAGGCATCCCAAAACTTTTGGCAATATAGTGTATATATTACATTTTATATTTGAAATTTACTCCTGTGATGCAAAGCTGAATTTTCAGCATCATTGCTCCCGTCTTCAGTCACATGATCCCTCAGAAATCATTCTAATATACTGATTTGCTGGAAGATACATTTCTTTTTATTATCGATATTGAAATCAGTTGTGCTGCTGAATATTAAATATAATATATATAAATATAAATTGTTTGTAACAATATAAAAGTCCATTTTGATCAACTAATGCATTTTTATTGAATAAGTGTATTTTTTATCTTACTGACCTCAGACTTTTTAACAGCGTTGTATTAAGTAACTTTTTGACTTGGTTACTCGATTTTCCCACCAGGCTGTCAAACCAGTCCATCGCTTCCCATCATTTATTCCTTCCCTCTTTACTTGCTCTCATCCTCACAGCACTTTCTTGATGTGGGTTGGTTGGTTTAACCCTTAATCTACAGTCACGCAGTTCTCCTGGGAAAGGCACTTTGAAGATTCTTATGGCATCAAGCCTTTCATATCCATCCCTCAGAAGTCCTGATGTCTTTGTAAAATGTCCTGCCATCCCCCCCCTGCCCCCACCCCCAAATCAAGCTGTATACACACCTAAAACCTGTCATGGCCAAGTAGTTCTTCTGCTGATCAAGGAAGAGTACTAAGCAGTTACATCAAACTCTCTTCCCCCTCGCTCTCAGTATCTCTTTCTCTCTGTCCCTGCTCCCTCAGAATGGTGCCAAGTGTGTAAACGAGTAAGCAGATCATTTAAACAAGTCTTCAGGTAAGACATGAGCATGTCCCAGCGTGCCTGGGCTAAATGCCAAGCTCAAAAAAGACCAATGAGCAGCGCTCAAAGAAGACACAGAGAGCATGTCTCTCTAGTTCCACTTCTTTCTCCTCTCACTTCCTGCCTGTCTATCTGCTTGTCCTACAAATCATGTTTTATGAACCACTTTTATAGTCCCAATCTGTCTTTGCAACCATATATAATAATCGCATCACCCTCCGAGACCGAACCTGGCGCCATACTAGGCTTCTGCCCGCTAAGTGTTGCTGTTTAACATTTTCTGCAGTCGTCCTCAGGAGAAGGTTTCATGATTGGCTGCGTTAGATGACAGACAAGGCAGGTGACCGGCCCAAATAAGGATTGCATTTAACCATGACAGCGATTTTAAAAATGCTTTTGAAGCTGATGGATTACTTAGTTAATGAAACTTAATAAAGTTAGATCATTATTACAATGATTCATACAGTATTTATGCTTAGAGATTTCATCCAGCGCTTTCATTCAGCTTTTTTATTATTTTAATACATATATAACTACAAAATGAGAAATCTTCAGTTGCGAGGTGGGGCCTCCATGGATCGGACTTGTTTGTTCAACACATCCCACAGACGCTCGATTGGATTGGGATCTGGAGGCCAAGTCAACACCTCAAACTCGTTGTTCTGCTCCTCAAACCATTCCTGAACCATTTTTCGTTTGTGGCAGGGCTCATTATCCTGCTGAAAGAAGCCGCAGCCACCAGGGAATACCGTTTCATGAGAGGATGTACATGGTCTGCAACAATGCTTAGGTATGTGGTACGTGTCAAAGTAACATCCACATGGATGGCAGGACCCAAGGTTTCCCAGCAGAACATTGACCAAAACATCACACTGCCTCCGCCGGCTTGCCTTCTTCTCATAGTGTTTCCTGGTGGCATGTGTTCCCAAGGTAAGCGACACACACGCACCCGGCCATCCACGTGATGCAAAAGAAAACAGGATTCATTAGACCAGGCCACCTTCTTCCATTGCTCCGTGGTCCAGTTCTGATGCTCACATGCCCATGTTGGCGCTTTCGGCAGGGGACAGGGGTCAGCATGGGCACCCTGACTGGTCTGCGGCTATGCAGCCCCATATGCAGCAAACTGCAATGCACTGTGTATTCTGACACCTTTCTATCAGACCCAGCATTAACTTCTTGAGCAATTTGAGCTACAGTAGCTTGTCTGTTTGATCGGACCACACGGGCTAGCCTTCGCTCCCCACGTGCATCAATGAGCCTTGACCCTGTCGCCAGTTCACCACTGTTCCTTCCTTGAACCACTTTTGATAGATACTGACCACTGCAGACCGGGAACACCCCACAAGAGCTGCAGTTTTGGAGATGCTCTGACCCAGTCGTCTAGCCATCACAATTTGGCCCATTTCAAACTTGCTTAAATCCAAATGCTTGCCAAATTTTCCTGCTTCTAACACATCAACTTTGAGGACAAAATGTTCACTTGCTGCCTAATATATCCCATCCACTAACAGGTGCCGTGATGCAGAGAAAATCAGTGTTATTCACTTCACTTGTCAGTAGTCATAATGTTATACCTGATTGGTGTATATATTTATATTTTATTAACCTGCAGTATGCATTCATTTGCTCTGCAGAACATAAAAAAATATATTTGGATGTATTTTTTTTCAAAAACAAACAAGAAAACAGACAAAATCCTGTAGATTTATATTGAAGGAGGGACTCAAGCCATTTTTACTAGAAACTTGGAGCTGTTTTAGCTCACTTTAGACTAATTTTTGACTATTATTTTCATCATCTAATGAGCTTTGGTTGGTATCTTTTAAAAATATGTATTACCCCATGGTCACAGTTTGTCTCTTCTGGAGATATAGTCTACAAAGAGAAACAAGTTATAAAAGTCCCAGGGATCTTGAACATGATTATTGTTTTCTAGAAGAGGTTGTACAGGGAAATTACATTTTTGGAGCACTGCAAACATCACCTCTTGTGTTTTTGGGTGAGGGAATTGAGAAACATGCACAAGGTTGCTCTAGGTTTATACATTTCTCCAGTTGTTCTTCAGAAGTAGACATTTATAACTTGAATTGATAAACTATCAGCTTCGCCATTTTGAACTGAGCACATTTTAAGGACTTTGTGTTCCTGACTGAATGAGATCCAAGTGGGAGTCATCACTCATTTTGATGTATGAATGTATTAGTTTAATAGGTAAGCAGTCGTGAGTTTAAGTCTATAATTCAAACGATGTTTGAACATGAGCCAAAAGCACACATTTTGGAACATTCTCTTATAGCCAAAAGCCACATTTGAAACTCCTGTCTCCTTTTGTGACCTTTCAAAGTAATTATTTGATAGTGAGGACTGGTTGCCGTCTGCAGCGAACTTGATCTACAATCGCACATAAATGTGAAAAACTGATGCCCTTGGGGACAAAAGGTATATAAAAATAGCTTAAAACATTTTCCAGATTACAATGAGAAGGCTCTGTAAAACTCCAGGAATCCATCTTTTATTGGTTTGCTAAAAATTTTATGAGCCTTGGCTAGAGGTGAATGCCATACTAAAGATTGTAATGCAGCAAAAAGTTACATTCAAGTGATGTTCTCTGTATCACATTCTGATGCTCTAAACCTGCCTGAACCGAAACATTTAGCACCAGGCTCACTAACGCCACTATTCCTGCTGTTGTTTCTGAGGTGTTAGCTGTCACTGAGAATACTTGTTTCTCTGAATAAGTATGAAATGGATGTATAGTTCCCTTTCAAATGGGAACTCGCAGTTGCATTGCATCAGAACAAGACGCTATGGGGAACGTCTCAGCGTGACAATAACAAGACAATAAAACTGTGTTAGTGAGGGCACAGTTCATCACTTAAGTGGTGTCCAATGTCACTATCAATTACTCCATGAAACCCAGAGTTATGCATTTCACACTATGCATAACTCTGGGTTTCATGTGTTTTTTTTCTTCTTTTTTGTTTTTGTTTTCTTACCCTCAGTAAAGGCTACTTGGGCTAAGAAACATTTCTCACGTAATTTTCAAAGCTGTTGTGATGCTGGATATACACTGCTGTCAGTGCAGTGAGAAACAGTGTGACGCCATGGTTTGGTGAGTTGTTTTGCAACAGACAGCTAATCATAAAACAATAGTCTTTAAAATATTAATGCACTTTGTACAGTCACAGACTGTTTGGCATCTGAAGGAAGCAGCAAAAGTCAATGTTCGCAACCCTTTTCACTTCTTTTGTGGTGTATCAAAGTAAAACAGGCAAAATATAGACAAAATATATTTTGGATGATAGATATTTGGATAAGGAAAAAGAGTACAAACAACAACCTTTTTTTTAAATAATGTGTACCGATGAAACAACACACTGGTTTGTGAAACATCCAATGGTGCAACTTGGACATATCAGGGATTTCAAGTGAGTTGAATGTTTTTTACGAAGAACCTTTAACATCCATGGAAACTTTTTTTTGCACTTTTTTTTATGGCGGAAAAGGGTTTCCACCATAAAATATCCACCATATCACCATAGATCTTTGAAATGTTCTTCACACTAAAAAATGGTTCTTTAAAAACCTGTTCACTGAAACGTTCTTCTATAAAATCATAGAGAGAAAAAAAAAAAAAACACCTTTTGGAACCTTTTTTTCCAAGAGTGTAATATATATTCATCCCCTTTCATTAACCCTACCTTATACCCATCACAGAAAACGTTCTGCATTTTTACATTTTCAAAAAACATCACATAGTAGGATTTATAAGCCATTTTCCTCATGGGGACTTATATACAGTGAGGAAAATAAGTATTTGAACACCCTGCTATTTTGCAAGTTCTCCCACTTGGAAATCATGGAGGGGTTTGAAATTGTCATCGTAGGTGCATGTCCACTGTGAGAGACATAAACAAATAAAAAATCCCGAAATCACTATGTATGTTTTTTTTTAACTATTTATTTGTATGATACAGCTGCAAATAAGTATTTGAACACCTGTCTATCAGCTAGAATTCTAACCCTCAAAGACCTGTTAGTCTGCCTTTAAAATGTCCACCTCCACTCCATTTATTATCCTAAATTAGATGCACCTGTTTGAGGTCGTTAGCTGCATAAAGACACCTGTCCACCCCATACAATCAGTAAGAATCCAACTACTAACATGGCCAAGACCAAAGAGCTGTCCAAAGACACTAGAGACAAAATTGTACACCTCCACAAGGCTGGAAAGGGCTACAGGGAAATTGCCAAGCTTCTTGGTGAAAGAAGGTCCACTGTTGGAGCAATCATTAGAAAATGGAAGAAGCTAAACATGACAGTCAATCTCCCTCGGACTGGGGCTCCGTGCAAGATCTCACCTCGTGGGGTCTCATTGATCCCAAGAAAGGTGAGAAATCAGCCCAGAACTACATGGGAGGAGCTGGTCAATGACCTGAAAAGAGCTGGGACAACCGTTTCCAAGGTTACTGTTGGTAATACACTAAGATGTCATGGTTTGAAATCATGCATGGCACGGAAGGTTCCCCTGCTTAAACCAGCACATGTCAAGGCCTGTCTTAAGTTTGCCAATGACCATTTGGATGATCCAGAGGAGTCATGGGAGAAAGTCATGTGGTCAGATGAGACCAAAATAGAACTTTTTGGTCATAATTCCACTAAACGTGTTTGGAGGAAGAAGAATGATGAGTACCATCCCAAGAACACCATCCCTACTGTGAAGCATGGGGGTGGTAGCATCATGCTTTGGGGGTGTTTTTCTGCACATGGGACAGGGCGACTGCACTGTATTAAGGAAAGGATGACCGGGGCCATGTATTGCGAGATTTTGGGGAACAACCTCCTTCCTTCAGTTAGAGCATTGAAGATGGGTCGAGGCTGGGTCTTCCAACATGACAATGACCCGAAGCACACAGCCAGGATAACCAAGGAGTGGCTCTGTAAGAAGAATATCAAGGTTCTGGCGTGGCCTAGCCAGTCTCCAGACCTAAACCTAATAGAGAATCTTTGGAGGGAGCTCAAACTTTGTGTTTCTCAGCGACAAGCCAGCCTGACTGATCTAGAGAAGATCTGTGTGGAGGAGTGGGCCAAAATCCCTCCTGCAGTGTGTGCAAACCTGGTGAAAAACTACAGGAAACGTTTGACCTCTGTAATTGCAAACAAAGGCAACTGTACCAAATATTAACATTGATTTTCTCAGGTGTTCAAATACTTATTTTCAGCTGTATCATACAAATAAATAGTTAAAAATCATACATTGTGATTTCTGGATTTTTATTTTTAGATTATGTCTCTCACAGTGGACATGCACCTACAATGACAATTTCAGACCCCTCCATGATTTCTAAGTGGGAGAACTTGAAAAATAGCAGGGTGTTCAAATACTTATTTTCCTCACTGAATATATATTACAATTATTACCACATTTCACCAGCGATAAGGTTTGATACTGATCCTAAACCAGTTCTCAACCATGGGGCCAGGACCCACTAGGGAGTCTCAACAAACTTTCAAGGGGGCCGTAAGATGACAAAATATTGTTGTGAACAATTGTGAATCTTTGTCAAAAAGTTGAGGTACTGAAATCGCTCGAGCGGCATGCAGTTGACATATTTACTTCTATATAATATAATATAGCCTAATATAATAGTTTGCATTGTGATCCCACTGTTCTTCGTGATCCCACTGTTCAAACTTTAGTTAGTGTGTAATGTTGCTGTTAGAGCATAAATAATACCTGTAAAATTATAAAGCTCAAAGTTCAATGCCAAGCGAGATATTTTATTTAACAGAAGTTCCCTTTCAAAGCCTACAGCGAACGGCCGGCTTGGACTACATCCTGGTACTTCCTACATAAATGACATCCGTGCAAGATCTCACCTCGTGGGGTCTCATTGATCCCAAGAAAGGTGAGAAATCAGCCCAGAACTACATGGGAGGAGCTGGTCAATGACCTGAAAAGAGCTGAGACACCGTTTCCAAGGTTACTGTTGGTAATACACTAAGATGTCATGGTTTGAAATCATGCATGGCACGGAAGGTTCCCCTGCTTAAACCAGCACATGTCAAGGCCTGTCTTAAGTTTGCCTTTCAAAGCCTACAGCGAACGGCCGATTAGGACTACATCCTGGTACTTCCTACATAAATGACATCAGTAGAACGGTAGAACAGACTAACCTCCGCCCACAAGACTACGCGAAAAAAGGCGGCGTGGTCTTGTTGCTGTCCCACGTGGAGAAGAGGACGTGTCGCGTGGAGAAAAGGAAGTGCTGCGTTTGAGTGCGTTTGTCGCCATGTCGAATCATATCGAGGAGTCAAATCACCTTTGTTTGGCTTTCCCAGGGACGCTGTAGAGATCATTAAGCGCATACATCTCCCGTTAAGAGGCGTGACCTTTCCACGTGCGCTAAGCTGCTGTCGAATCCCAACACAGGAACCGCTGGCACAATCAGAACTCGTTACGTATTTCTGAAGGAGGGACTTCATAGAACAAGGAACTCATCAGCTCGTTTTCAGGACAGTGAAAACAGCGGTATACAGATAAGTAAATTGTGTTAAAAATACTGTTTTTTTTACACGCGAAACATGAACACATGTTATATTGCACACTGTAAACACAATCAAAGCTTCAAAAAGACACGAAGAACGGGACCTTTAAAACATGAACAGTGTAAATATGGTGAACAAGATGAAAAATGATGTGGGTCAATAATTCCTTAATAAGAAAAACCGCAAATAATACCACAATAATCGATTTCCCCCACAAATGGGAATAATAACAACATGTCAATCACCCCCACCTCCACACACACACACACACACACACACACACACACACACACACACAGCTCCTTGTGAATATGTGTGTGTGTGACAGCATCTGACTGGTTTCTGCTCAGTCCACCGCTTGGTGGTGAGAAGTATAGACACTCTGGCTCAGAGCGGGATAAACACGGGATGAATGTGGAAAAAATACGAACTCTCCATCACGCTTTAGACCCGAATAAATCACCGTGTGCTCATTCGGACCGGGAGATTTGTAGCTGCCGCAGTGGCTTGCTCCAGCAACGGGCATTTCGCTGCTTGATGCCCGGACGCGTCCGCAGTGCTGGATTTTGCAGTTCTGAAGTGAATGAGATCAACAGACCAACACACTCTCAACATAAAACCTTGACAGGAGGCTTGTCATCTTAAAAGGTAAGGCTTCAAGTTAAATACGAGGCGATTAACATTCTCTTTAGTCTAGTTAACTCTATGTGTCAATAGCGCAGCGGTATTTTGTAGGCTATTGATATTCACTCATTGATTCCACATCTGCTTCATTGGATTCGGCGCACCGGTCATCGTGAGGGTCTGTTTCCCCCTGTTCTGTGGGAAACATTTCGGCTATCTACCTGTACCAAGGCCGCCTTATACCGAAGGGCATGAGGAAATTAGTATTCAGAGTTGGGCTACTCCTTTGCGACTGCTTCCGATCCAAGTGAGACCACCGAGCCTATATCGATACAGCGCTGTCTCATGCGATTCAAATGAGATTTTAAGCAAGCGACAAATGTAGGACACACAAAATAAAACGATGGGGGAAAAAAGTAAAAGCTGTTGTTCACTAAAGGGGCCGTTCAGACAGTTCGCGTTCTTGCGTTCACCAGCAAGACGGAGTGCAACGAAATGGAACGGATCCCAGGTGTTTTGAAGTTTAACTGGTTTTAACTTTGACAACGCCGTCATAAGACGCAACGCTCATGGCGCACGGCAGTGAGACGAGACGTAACGGCCAGGTTCGTCTGACGCAGACCTTGTTGCGAATTATGGGTTTAGGGGATCAAGGCTCTAACCTTCCTCCTCAGGGCTGTCAATCAAAACAAATTGTTGAAGGGTCTTACAGAATAGCCTAAAGATACTAGTTTAATTGCAGACTATAACATCATACAATGTTCAATAACCTTATCAAACAACTTTTCAAATACCAAAATTGTAGCATTTTCACTTGCCGAGTCTTGCGAACAGAATTTGCGTTATAGGCTGTACCCATAGCAACAGTACGCCGTTCATTTAGAGCCAATAGGCTATTTGACGTGCCTATACATCGGTACATTTTTTGTAGTTATTTATCACTTTACCTTAAGATTAACACAGCACATGTAGGCTACAGTAGCTATATCACAAAAACCATTTAAACGTGAAAAAGCTAGTTTTTGAGTCAGTGACCTCAAAACATTGAACCCCAATAAGACATTCTATAAGAATAGTCCTTCGTTAATGCCATTGTATAATTCGCACACTAGCGCAGACGGAACGCAACAACTCTTATGGGAACGTTCTTTAAGAACGCAATGACGCAAGCTCTCAGAAGAGTGAAATCAATACACAGCAAAGCTTTTCAGAACGCTGGACAGAGCTCGGTGTCGAGTCTGCCCATGATTCTGCTACTGAATGGAACTGGCTTATCGTAACTACTTATCATGTCACTTTGTAAAAGAAAAAGAAAAGAAAAAAAGATTTTATAGCTGACCTGGTGTTTTGAATGAAGGTAAGTTATTTTTACAATCTTAAAACTGCCATGAAATTCCAAAGTCGCTTTGGGTATGTATTTCAAAATATGTTTTGGATTGAGACCTTGCAAAGACTCTTTGTTTTGTGATTCATTTTCCTGTGGCAAGTCAGGGAGATCATAAAAACGGAACCCTATTTAGCCTAATTCGATTAGTTTTAATGAGCTATACATGTTGAGTTTGTAAGCCATAGATGAATTAACAAATGTGGATAATATCCAGATCACAGCTTCTGTCCACTTATCTATTTCATGAATCATGCTGCTCACCTTAACAACACACAAAGATTATGTTGTTCATGCAACAAACAAAAAAAAATAATTCTGCGACAAATATCTGAGTTATAAATTTGTTCGCATTCCTGGCTGCTAGGATAGTACCTTTAGCCTACTTATTTATTTTGGTTTTTTTTTACATTTATGATTTATTCACATTTATTGTCCAAAAGCAGATATTTGCATGTTCCAAATATTCCAACAATGCAATTCATTTCAATAGATCAGCATAATGGATGCAATGCCATGTAATGCATCAATGTGGGAACCTCGCAGAGATCAAAGTTCCTGTCTCTAAGTGAAGACACTCTCTCCCTCATGCACTTTATACCACTTTTCTTGCCCACTCTCATCAAATTCAGAAGGCTGCCCTACTTGCATTCATGAGAGATGATCTTTGGGAGAAGGGCTTAAACTGGTAGCCTGAGTGTCTGACAATACGAGTTCTCTTTGATGGCCAGAAGACCAGCAAAATGCAAGGCTTAGTCAGTTTAGCTCTCAGACAGTTCGAGCTTGCAGCATAATGATGATTAGGGGTGTTTGTATGTCGTCGCATGACTTGGCCACTTTGGTCTAAAGCAGAGACCTATTTTGTAACCCAAAAAACGAAACTCATCATTTACCCTCCCTCAAGTCGTTCTAACTCATGCATTTCTTTCTTCTGTGGAACACAAAATAAGATATTTTGCAGAAGGCTGGTTTTCAGTGCATTAACTTTCAACTGAACTGGAGAAAGCCATGGCGTGAATGTAAACAGACCTCTTTTATAAAAGAGCTCTCAGCACTACGCATGTGCTCGAGGGATTTTTGAATGTGATTGAGAAGTCATAGTCATATTAAAGCGTTTACATGCTTAGTTTTTTCCCCGATTGATCAGATTATATGAGGTCTAACACCACCCCTTTCATTCCGATCGAAGTTTAATTTAGATTGCGCTCAATCGGATTGACTGACGATGCTTTTCCATCCGATTGAGCCATCAATCTGAGTACAAATGGATTATTTGGGTGGATGCAAACATAGCTATTTAATTTTTTTTAAAATATCGGTAGCACTTTACAATAAGGTCTCATTTGTTAATATTAATGCATTAGATAATGTTAACTAACAATGACCATCATTAAAATATAGTAAAAATCGAATTGTTCATGTTAGTTTATAGTGCATCAAAGACCAACTGTGGTGAAAATTGAGAGATTGAGATGGCGAGTGGGAACGTGGTTTGTGTAACATTAGCAACACATTATTAGCTGTTTAATAACATGGTCCAAGCAAAAGGCTAATCGTATTAATTACCGTTATGTGTCCGACGTTGTAAAGAGCCATACCTTTGTGCAGCGTTTACTACAGTGACTTGAGTCAAAGTTGAGGGTCTCTGAGCTGGTGTGAGTGAGTGAGTGAGTGAGTGAGTGATTGAGTTGGGGCGGGGCTCATTTGCATATTCATGAATCTGAATATATTAAATGAAGCAAGGGTTTAGTAACATTCAAGCTATTTTAAGGCATGAAGATTTTTTTTTTCACAGGAAAAAAACATTTAAATATGTCATTTTGGTGATCAAAGATGAGTTTTAAGGGATAAAATGATTGACTACAGGGGGACTTTAACAATTGTTAACAAATCCACCTTTGGATTTAAAAAAAGTAAGCTATAAGTATATGTTGAAATTACATAAGATTAATAAATGCTGTAGAAGTATTGTTCATTGTTAGTTTGTGTTAACTAATGTAGTTAAATAATGTTAACAAATGAAACCTTATTGTAAAGTGTTACCAAAATATCTTCTCCAAAGATGAGTAGCCTAAGGCCTTGTCCACATGTACACGGGTATTTTTATAAACTGAGTTTAATTCTATATTATTATTTTATTTATTAAAAAAATTCTAATGGTGCGTTCACACCAGACTTGAATGCGAGTGATTTACAAGTTAAGTCAATGCAAAGACGCGAATAGACATTCTGCGGCGCGATTCGCGCGAATGACACGGCGAGAATTGAGTGTTTGACGCGTGATTCGTGTGATTTGAAAAATCTGAACTTTGGCGGATATTCGCGCCGCGTTAAAGGTGCCCTAGAATGAAAAATTGAATTAACCTTGCCATAGTTAAATAACAGGAGTTCAGTGCATGTAAATCACATACAGTGAGTCTCAAACACCACTGCCTCCTCCTTCATATGTAAATCTCATTTGTGAAAAACACCACGGAAAAATTGGCAAATCTCAACGTAACACAGAGAGTGATGCAATCGTCGGGATCATTAATATGTACGCCCCCCAACATTTGCATATGCAAGCACATGTTCACTGTCAGGCGAGACGGCGCAGCCGAATCATCTCTGCAGGTAAACAAGCGTCACGCGAGGATAGCGAACATGGCAGATCATGGAAACAAATGTTATGTTCCAGGCTGTGCAGGGGATGTGAAGACGTTTCATACTCTTCCCACAGATAAAACATGTCAACAGGCATGGTTGATGTTTATTTATAATCGGATACCGCAACAATTTATTTCAAAGTTGTTAGTTTGCTCAGCCCATTTCACCACGGACAGTTTTTAAAACCTGGGACAATATCAAGCAGGCTTTGCTCAGCGTCCTGAAGAAAGGGGCAATTCCAACCATATTCCTGCAAACAGAAGTGATTTTATCCACTTCTTGACTGTCTAAACAATTTCTGATTAAATTGGAAGTTTCTTAGAGAGACAACATTAAAGAAAATATCCCCGTTGTTGCCTAGATCCAACGCAAGATGCTAGTACAATAACAATAGGATAATCCAAGTAGCTTACATAACTAAATGGCTAAATAAATCGACTTTTAAATCAGTACTCTACTGTCAAACTCAAACGTTACTGTACAAACAGCATATTTAAGCGCTACCCAGTTCAGTTTGTGATTCAAAGTGAAGAAGCTATCATTGTAAAATCATACAGGGACACGTTACAATAATTAAAATGTTTTTACAATGCAATACAATGCAGTATATTTAATGCTATATGCTAGTTATCGTTTAGGCTGAAGTTCTGGTATGGACGTAATGATTTTGCAGGTTCCTAATTAAAATAAAGACTTAACTTACCATTCAGAAGCGTTCATTTCCAATCTCAAAACATGTTGTTGTTCCTCAAAATCTGCATCTTCGTCAGAAACAGGCTCGAACATATAAGGTTGAATGCCTAATCTCTCCATCGTCATGACGGTCAGTATAGATGTGCCTGCTATCATTGAGCAGCGCAGTGAAACAGCCAATCAGAGCAGAACTCTGCATTAATATTCATGACCCTTCCAAATAAGGCAAAAACAGACCATTTCATCCTGGGGAAGATTTCTAGAGTTGTAAATGGACCTGTAAAACCGTATCTGGACAATTATTGACCTTAAATAAGCCATATACCCTCTATGTAGATACCAGAGAACAATTTAATATGTTGTTTCAAATCATTCTAGGGCACCTTTAACCAATCAGGAGCTTGCGTAGTAGTGTATTGACAACAATGAGGAGTAGTGACAACAATGAGGACAAAATCATGTGGATACCTGGAGCTGTATGACATCTTCATACTTTATAGAAACAGGATTTTTTTTTATTGTAATTTGATGCAAAAGTAATAAAATACAACATATTAGTGTTATAAATGTACATATATAAAAAAAAAAAGAAAATACAAAAAAAACGTTGCAGGATTTACAATACTGATGACCGTTAAAATGCGTCGTTACAGTCTGTGAAAAGGGTCTATTGAGACTACAAGCTAGTTAAAGCCGGCAAGTTGAGCTTTTTCGCCATATTTAAAAAAATCCATGTCAGCCATTTCGCAATGAGATGAGCCAGCTGGCAGAAGCCCCTCCCATGACATCTACAACTTCACGTCTGTTGTGAAGGGAATGTCTCATGCGAATAAAGCGAGTAAACTCAAAACGTTCAAATGTCCAACCTGGCGCGAATAGCGCGATGTATTCGCTTCATTCGCGTCTGGTGGGAACACACCATAAGGCCTAATGTACACGGGTATTTTTATAGTTTTTCCCTCCTCCATTAAACCAAACCCCCCCCCCCCACACGTCCACATGGAAACGCAAAAAACACGCTATGAAGCGCTGTCAAGAGCATGCCAAACCAACAGGTGGCAATATAACCCTAACCGTAAAGCCATGTTGGCCAATCAGAAGCCTGGAAAAATGTTATTGCCGGTTCCGGTTCTCCGCCAAAATCTCCGGTTTCACTGGCCCTGTCCCAAATGGCACCCTAAACCCTCACGGTCTTCCTCTGGGTCCGCACTTCCACGACATAATGTCGCTTTGACTGCCGGGAAGAAGTCCATTGCGTAGTCCACTAGACCGAAAGTGCACATGAAGTGTGCCATTTGGGACAGGGCCACTGTCCACACAACACCACTGCAACCGGGGTTTCTAAAAATGTTCACCCTGGCAGGAGTTTTCAAAAAAGTTTGGTTTCAGTGACCGGATACTGCGTTTGTGTGTGGACGAAAAAGGTGTGCATAGAAAAAGATGTGGTTTTGAAAATACGTGTGGACAGGGCCTTAGGCTCCTACCAGGGTGAACATTTTTGTGGAAGCAATTTTTAAAAACAATTGAGGATTTTTATAAATATTCTGTTTATAAAAATACCTGTGTACATGTGGACTAGGCCTAAATGAGAGTGGCACTTTCGTTTCCAGGTTAACTGTCCTTTTAAGAAAAATTTTGGAGATTAATCATTTTTAATTTGTATGTTTGTAATTGTAAAAATGGACAGAATTCCCAGTCTTGAAACTGGGCTGTGAAATCCCACTTCTCATAACTCAAATAGGCTAAATTCTTGTCAACAGTGTCACATCACGCAGCATTTTTGCATTCACCGTGGACAGAAAAATTGCCTGTCACTGGAAACTTGTCGCGTCATGCCTATTTAGGACATGTGTCAGGTGGGATGCCAAATATTCAGTCTCAACAGTGCCACCTGCAGCATCATTAAACTCTCATCCTCTCTAAATGTGATTAGAGCCTTTAAAAAGGCAAGGCGGCGTGCTATTGAAGATGTAGTGTTGCTATGGTTGCCTTGACTTTGATCGACGTTGTGGTGTGTGACACTGGACACGCGCTCATTACCGGCTCCGCACATCAAATGGCACCTTGCATCTCGCTAGGCTCTGAGCTCATAAAAGAGTGTATTCCCCTGCTCGCTGCTGAGCTTGTTAGAGTCACTTTCGGATTGTGATGACAGACACGCTATGTAATCAAGAAGTTATTGCTCAGCGTCAGCGTGGCCCTCACTTATCATACATACTGATAACAGAAATCAAACCTCTCACGTCAATCTCCAGGCATTTGGGCATTGACCCAGCCTGTCACACTTTCAAGGATATGAACAGCTGTGATGTATTCATTGTACATCTGTGACATTATGACCCTTTATGTCTTACTATGTATTGGGTCAATATCTCCCAACATTCCCAATCTCAACAAATCAACACCGAACGGAGGTCTACCCCACTCATGCCACACAGACGAGGACGCAATTTTGGGGAAGGCGATTAATACTGTGTCCACCTTTTGACCTACTTACATAGTTATGAATATTTTAGACATTTTTATGCATGCAAATTAGCTGTAAGTGAAAAAAGCTGTGTTATAATTTATTTTATAATTTAAGAGACATGACTTGTTAAGTACCCTTTGCTTGTCAAAGAGAAATTATGTGGCTTTCAAAGAAAAAAGATTGGATTTTTAAAAACAGATTGGCTTTGTTAGGATCTTGCGCAAAAAGGGGCATGAAAAGGGTACAAAAGAGAACGAAAGAAGATAAATGTTCTCTATTCAAAGTGCCAACATCAGATGTTAGAATTATAATACCTGAAAAGAAACTATAGGGATTGAAAAATTTCTCAATGTTTTTCACCCTTTTTACAATTAGAGGAATAATTTTAGCTGAACAGCCATTGTCTCCGAGGTTCAAAATAGGTCTGTAAAAACTAAAACATTACAAAAGTCAATCCAGGATTATTGGAAAAAACATGCTTGCTGTGGCTACATTTCTTCAAAGTTGCTTCTTGCATATTTCACAAAACTCTCTAAGAGAAATGTCCAGTGAGTGACACTAAAAGCTCATTCAACCTGTAATCAAAATGTGTGTGAACAGGAATAAAAGAAACTGTAGTCAACTGTAAACAGAATTTTTTTTTTTTTTTGAGTTTTGCACAAATTAAGGAAGAGGTACGTTTTCCCCATGATATTTAATCATTTTTATTTTATACACAAATGTAATAATGTCTAATAATAAAAAGCATTATTTAAAGGTGCATTATGTAAAATCTTTTCAGTAAAATATCCATAAACCACTAGGCCAGTGTTTTATATTTTGTTCAGTTGAGTACTTACAATATGTAAGTGTTCCCAAATGTTCCCAACTATTAGTAAATCGTGAGAAAATTGCTATTTTAACCAAGGAACTGGGACGTGTGAGAGAGTCGCCTGTCAATGACATCATATCTGCGTTCCCCTCGGTTTCCGGTTTTATTTTGCAGAAATGCTTTACTCTCACTGCAGTGTGAACAAGTGTCATAGCAGCCTCCGAGCGAACGCACAGACAACACACTCAGATGTATCCAATATGATAAACAGAGCTGCGTTACCTCATACTCATGACCAGATAACCAGAAGTGTCGACTGTGGCATAATAAAAGTCCCGCCGGCGACTATGCCATAATAAAGGTCCCGCTGCTTGCGAGGCTTGTGTTGCGCTCTTCTTATTAACTAATTAAAAATCGCTCCTGCTTCTGCTTCATACTACAGTAACGTAATAATCACATCCATGAGCATGATTTCTGCCAGAGTCCTATCCCGATTCTTTCCCACCAGCTGTGAGGTGAAGACCACATGTCCCAAGATTCTGCGCTCAAACTTGGCGTCATCAAACTACACCTTTTTTTTGAATAGGCGACTTCTAGTGGACGGAAAAGTTACATAGTGCAGCTTTAACCACTTTTTCTAATTAAATAATTTAAAAATTATTTGAGTTTAATTTCTCAATTAATAATTTAGTGTTTTAAAAAGTCTTAACTCACCCTCATGTTTTTCCAACATTCCAACATGTATGACTTTCTTTGTGGAGCACAAAATGAGATATTTTGAGGAATGCTGGTAACCAAACAGACAGCAAGATTAATAAGATTACAGCACGTCACTTCTCAGACATTCTTACTCCGATTCTGCATGTTCAATCGGCCTGAAGTGCCATAAACTACATTGACACTTACCGTTGAGAAAGGTCCTGCTCCAGTCGCGTTTACGATTGACTTTCTGGTTCATCAGCACCAGATGATGAGCTGGCCGTTTCCTCGTCGGACTCTGGCACGAATTGGTAAGGCAATTCAACACTTGAAATGTTCAACACTTGACAAGACGTAATGCAGTAATGGTGATAGGTGTTGAGTTTTCGCCATGCGCTGCACGCAGTATACCAATCACAACTGTCTGGGTCATCTGACCAATCACCGCAGATTAGCATCACGCAAAGCAGGGGTTTGGAAAAATGAATCATTGAGCGAATCCTTTGGGAGTCGTTAAGCAAATAAAGTAAAAATAAATGCATATTACAAGACAATGAAAGAGTTTTTTGACCTGGCATGCATGTAAACCTGTTGTTGTAAACTCCCAAAACCAAAATAGGAACCTTTCAAATGCTATAATTGGGGTAATTTAGAGTCGGTGGGCGGGCTTAACATAATGACGGCAGAGTTGCGGTGGTTCCGTGTGCTACTTGTAAACTAAGAAGCTGGCGAACAGCGGTCTTTCAAATCGGCTTAGGCCGCGACTCTGGAAGACTTGGAGTTAAGCTTTTCTTTGAGGAAAGAACAAAGAACGGCACTAAAGTCATTCTTAAAAAAGGAAGATGTGTTTGGAGTTTTGCAAACCGGATACGGCAAAAGTTGAATCTATCAACTAGCTCTGCTTCACCTTCTTCGTTGCTCTGGTTGGTTGTAGCGCTATCCTATTGCGTGCAGAGGGAATTTGAAAGACAACCGTTTATCCCGCCCCTCGGATTGAACCCTGCAAATGGTGTGTTCCCAGACTCAACATCTCTATGTGGGTCTAGCTTGTCAGGCTAATTTACTACTATATGTCATGGCTAAAGAGGCAATGATGTAGAAGCAGGTGTTGATTTTCTTATATAGAGGCAGTCATTCGTCCCACTATTACGTTTTTGGCAACTTGGTTTCAATAAAAGCTGTTTTTGGACTAACATGGAAGTTTTGAAACTGATATTTTTATAGTACAATGACCTCTTATAGGTAAAGTGAAGTGGCGTGTGGCCAAGTATGGTGACCCATACTTGGAATTTGTGCTCTGCATTTAACCCAATCCAAGTGCACACACACAGTAGTGAACACACACACGGAGCAGTGGGCAGCCATATTGCTGCGGCGCCCAGGGAGCAATTGGGGGTTCGGTGCCTTGCTCAAGGGTCTCGCCTCAGTCATGGTATTGAGGGTGGAGGAGAGCGCTGGTTATTCACTCACCCCACAACAATTCCTGCTGGACGTGAGACTCGAACCCACAACCGTCCGGTTACAAGTCCGACTCTCTAACCATTAGGCCACGACTGCCCTATTAAAAAGGTAATAGGTATTCTCAATTCTCAACTCATGACTTTAAAGTGACCTAAGTATTGAGAAATGTGTCCTAGTGATTGTAAAAAAACCTGTTGTGTCAAAGCAATGATAAATGAACCACAGTTTAGCCCACCAAGACTACTGTTGTGTGAAAAGTATTGTTACAAACAGTTTTTATTACTGTAAGTTTTTATTACTGTAAAATTACTGTTGAATGCAAGCATGCTTTATGCCAGCATGATGTAGTTCCAGTATCCTCCAGTAGGGGCAAACTGCATACAAATGGTGTAGTTTTAAATCGTCACAGCATGAGCACACATTAAGAGTCATCTTATACCGTTCCATTCTCTCTTTTGGCTGCTCATAATGTTTGATCCTCTGCGAGACTGTGCACCATTTATGTGTGCTACTAGGACCATGTGGTTCATGTCAGCTGTGAAGTCAATGATGAAGTATGATCTCATTAAGGTTGTCGTGGTATTGGATGCAGTCCATCCTCTTCCTTCACCTTGAGGTCCTAATTCACATGCTAACAATGATGTGTCTCCACCGCTCTTGGTGAGGGTCTTTTGAAAGTCATAGCGGATAACATACAGAGAAGATGGAGAGTCAGAAAGTCATCCATTAATCAGACAAACCTGTCAGTCAGACCCCCAAGGTTTTCGCAGAAGCTAGTGGAAATCCACATGCGCTCAGCGCCGATGTCAAGAAGACTCTCTTTTACTGAGTTCTTCTTTTAATGATGAAAGTGTGTGTACGTGTCAAGGCTGGCACTTTCAGGTTATTTTGCCATTTCCTCTCTTTGTTCTTGCTTCCGCAAGTCTTAAGCCTGTTTTTTGTTCTGCACCAGTTCTTTAACCCAGGAGATCTGCCACTGAGTGTCTAATTGAGGATCTTTCGGCACAGCCTTGGCCAATTAAAAGTAGTGCAGTTAGCGCAGACTGCCGAAATGCAGTGGGGCAAATCTACGTAAGATGAATGGCTCTTATTCTTAATCCTGTCATTAGTGGAGATCTATTCTTCGCCTTTGGGTTTTTAATAACCTAAGGCATAGAACCTTTTTGCCCAGCCTACCAGCATCTACCACACATCCCCTGAAGCGCATCCACAATGCTGCCACTCCACTTGTTTTTAACCTCCGGAAATTCTGTCATGAATTCAATTAAAGACACTGGTATTGAATTAAAGTGTTTCCAATGGCCTGCTCACTTTAGTCTTTCAGTCTTGCATGATTAGGACTTTGCAATTGCTGTGTTTCTCAGGGTTAGAGGCCTAGAATAGCATTGTTTATTTTAGCTATACTTGTCCTGGTAATTGTCATCAAAGGGATAGTTCACCCCAAATTGAAAACTGTCTGTCATCATTCACTCACCCTCATGTTGTTCCGAACATGTATGATATTTTTAAATTGTGTTTTTATTGTTGTCTGTGAATTGAAAGTCCAGGTTTGGAATGACATGAGCAGTGTTGGGGAAAGTTACTTTGAGAAGTAATGCATTACAATATTGTGTTACTCCCTAAAAAAGTAAATAATTGTGCTACTTAGTTACTTTTTAATGTAATGTATTGCGTTACTTTTTATCACCTGGGCTGGGCATGTTTTTTTTATAACAAAAAAGTTGTATTTTTGGGCAAATAATAATAAGGCTGAAGGAAATGCAAATTCACTCAAACAAACCTTTCAGCTGTGCTGCCATTCTGGATTGCTGAAGAATAGGATGCAGGAGAAGAAAGTTTAACACTCACTTCACCAATGACAACAAAAAATCTAAAGTAATTTCTGCTTATGCTGAATCATCGCAGGTCAGCTCTAGTACATTGGTCAAGAAAGTGAGATTAAATGCATAAACATATTTATTTTATTTAACATATTTAATTATTGGAGGTTTGCGTAGTATTCTTTCCAATATGTCCTCCAACCAATACGCCTATATAGGTTGTTTGTCACTTCCCTGAAATACAACCCATAGGAGCGTTTACTAAAGTTGTGCCCCTATCAACAACAGGACACTTTCATTTTAAGGCTTTGTTTCCTTTTATTTGCGTCGTATTTTGGATTTTGCGTAGCTCAATTGATAGAGCATTGTAAAATACAACTAAATGTAATCATGTGATCATGCAATCGTGGGTTCGATCCCAGGGAACACGTGCTCATAAAGCGTATATGTGCTATAAATCACTGGGTAAGTTTAGGGGTGGGTGTAGTTGTTAATAAAAAATGGAAATATGACAAATGGTGATAAAAAGTCCACACATTGCATTTAAATGAATACGCATTTTGATTGGTAACGACAGTCATAAGTCATTTCATGACGACAGACGTAACACGACACTGTCATTATTTTTATGCCAGCTAGAGGGCGCATGACTTAAAAACGTAAATAAAGGTCATAATAAGGTGCTTGAAAAACGACCTATAGAGTCGTTTTTTTTTTTTTTTTGGAGGACAGTCTGAGTATTTATTTCTGAGTATTATTTATTCATTTTAAGGAATATTTAAAAAAATGTTTTGTGCAAATGAGATTAGTAAATAAATGCACGCTCACATTTAGTCTACAATAGCCACAATAGAACTACAATAACCATCATGTTCACACACACTAACACACACACAACGCGTCTGTATTTACTCAATTACAATTTCACTCAACATGGGGACAGGAGAGCTGTCGTTACTTGCGTTACTCAGATATTTTGTTGTAAATTTAAAAGTAATGCATTACTAGTTACTTGAAAAAAAGTAATCTGATTACATAACTTGAGTTACTTGTCATGCGTTACCGCCCGCACTGGACATGAGGGTGAATAAAAGCCTGTTCACACCAAGAACGATAATGCCAACACGATCACATGAGAATGCTTATCAATACTACGAGTGTGCAATGTTGTGGAATGTATATGCCAAAATGAGTCTGGCATGCATATGGTACGCAGTTTTTCGCGTGCATATGATACGCACTTTATGGCGTATATATGACGCTCTTGGGTAGAATGGGGGTGGGGGGTGCGTATAATACGCCATAAAGTGCGTATCATATGTACGCAAAAAATTCATTTTGGCGTATACATTCCACAACATTGCACACTTGTATTATTTATACGCATTTTTGTGTGATCGGGCTCATAATGATGCTAACTATATTAGAGCCACATCAACGAACGATAACATCATCTGTCACTTTAAATGCTCAAGCTCTTTGAAATCAGGTGAATTATGATCGGCTTTTTATTGTTCATCAGCTGGAGAAAAAAAATTCTGAAAGCGATTCCAACAATATTGGTTGTTATTATTGTGGACTTTCCTATTCTCATAGAAATAGAACAATTATTAGAATCATATTCAAGTCTGTGAATGGCCCTTAAATTATGACAATTCGCAATTTTTGGTGAACTATCCCTTTAATGAGACTTGTGAGCTTTATAGTTACTTGGGAAAGTGTTTGCTAAATGTAATTGGTGCTTGCTAGGCCTGTCATAATTATTGATTAACTGTCTGATCATGATTATTTGATATAATCTCAATTATTTGAGACAGCCGCAATAATTATGCAGTTTAAATTTCAATCACACTTTGCCATCCAAATAAGGGACATTTTATTGCAGTTATATTATATCATAAACAACTATTTATATAAATATTATTACTTTTCTCAACATTTTATTAGACATATGATTTCCACAAGCAGAAGAGAAAATAAAAATCGGTAACACTTTTTTTACAGTGTCATTGTTACATATGTAGTTACTATAGTAATAACTATAAATTATGCATAATTACATGCAACTAACTCTAAACCAAACCAACCCCTAATACTATAGTAAGTACATGTTTTTGCTTAATATTACTCAGTACTTAAATGTATAATTACACTGTAACAAAGACACCTTCAAATAGAGTGTAACCAAAAACACATAACACAACTTACATAGTATTGTAGATATAGCAGAGCAACACCATTAAATATCTTGATGTAAATGTACAAATGCTAATGAAATAGACTTAATTTGACCAGCCAGTCATTACACAGCAGCCTTACTGCAATTTTAAAGAGATTATAAGAGGAAAAAGAACCCAGTTGTGTGGACCAGCTTAGAAAATTGGATTCACCTGAATGCTTTACGTCTCAAGAGAAGTCAAGTCTGGGCATCTTCCTTGACTTCTCTGACTTTGTATAGCTCCTCTAACTCAGGCTACTTAGTGAGAAGTTTTCAACATACAATTGCTCATTAGCTTAAATGTTTGTGTTGTATTGCAAATTGAACAAAGTATTAAGCAAAGGACCTTTAATAAAGGTGTTTTATGAGTTCAAGTATAAGTTATGGCCAAAGATTAGCAGGTTGCAAGTTTGCTGAGGTAAACAGGAAAAATTAAAAGAAAGGCTGCAGTGTTGCTTTTGGCACAAGCTAGGATGGTCTCAGACCAGCTGTCCTGCCACAAATCTAGCTGCAGTCATTATAAAAGAAAATTATGAAACCTGGAGACAGATCAGCAGGAAGTTGCAATATCTGCCACGACCCGCACATTAACACCATGGCCTGGTAAGCACAGATAAGACAGAAGCACTCAGCAAACTTCCCCCACTAGCGCTCCGCCATCAGTGTTTTGTTTCCCTTGAACACTTCAATTTAGTAGAGTAAAGATGGGGCTGTGAGTGCTGAGATTATATCACACAAAAAGCACACAAACTAGGACTGTGACTAATAGCAATTTTCACATTGGCATGTATGGGAGACCAGCATCAATGGTGTACTCTAATTGGACGAAGGTTTACTGCCTCAGAGCCTTTACGGGAAGCTTTTTCTTGTTCTCATGGCAGAGATCTGGGAGCCTGAAGGGAGCCTAAGTGATTGCTATTTGTGATGTCGGGGAAGTTGAGCGAAATTATTAACAATATCTCATTTAAAACATGTTATGTATTCATGTTGTTTTGATACATTCTGAAAACTATATAAATAAATTAAATAAATATAAAATGTAGAATGATTTTTTTCAACAACAACAAAAAAGTACAAAAAATGTGCAACCATAAAAAAGGTAATAAAATATTTTCTGCACATGAACTTTAATGACATCCCATTCTTAATCCGTAGGGTTTCATATGGAGTTGGCCCACTCTTTGAAACTATAACAGCTGCAACTCTTCTGGAAAGGCTTTCCACAAGGTTTAGGAGTGTGTTTATGGGAATTTTTGACCATTCTTCTAGAAGCGCATTTGTGAGGTCAGGCACTGATGTTGGACGAGAAGGCCTGGCTCGCAGTCTCTGCTCTAATTCATCCCAAAGGTGTTCTATCAGGTTGAGGCCAGTCAAGTTCCTCCACACCAAACTCGCTCATCCATGTCTTTATAGGACCTTGCTTTGTGCACTGGTGTGCAGTCTTGTTGGAACAGGAAGGGGCCATCCACAAATTGTTCCCACAAAGTTGGGAGCATGAAATTGTCCAAAATATCTTGGCATGTCTTGGCATCCTTTCAGTACAACCCCACACCATAATCACCCCTCCACCAAACTTTGCACTAGGGCTGTGCTCAGAATATCGATACAACGATACATCGTCATGGACTCCTGACGATGCGCATATCGATACAGCAGCTGCCGTATTGATACTGTGTGCTTTTTAATGTTATCAACGCGACGCGAGCAGCAGTGCAAGACATTCAAAACGGAGAACAGGTTTTCAGTTAATGAATGAACTGAACATTGCAGCGCGCCTCACAGCCATTAAATAGCAATACTCTTTGTGCTTTGTTGCTATTGATATAAAAAAAAGTCTTGGATTTCAAATTACGTCCATTTTATTCAGAAAATTCAAAAACATAAATTCCATTTTGGCGCTGTGGCGTGAGATCGCTTTGGCGCAGCTCAGCTCAAGAGAAGCGGCCGCGCGCAACGCACATGAACGGATCTTCTCTTCCGCCTTAATACTTAATACCAGTTACAGCGCGAAATAAACATGAATGAACATCTGAACGTGTGTTAAAAGATACAGTACAACTTACAGAGATCTGTATCATGTCACATGGAATCGCTTGATCAGTGTTTCAAACGCGGAAATGCGTCAGTAAAACAGCTTGTAAACAATGTCATGTAACGTCACATTTACCTCAGAAAAAAAACATATCCAGTGTCCATAAACTCGTTAGTCAGCTAGAAAAATTGACTCTAGAGAGGAGCATTTTGCTAAATGCACCATATTCCATATTCATTATAATTTGTAATGTCAATATGTAAATAATATAAATATAAATATAAATAAAATATAAATAGAATGTAATGTAAATATTGATTTGTAAAATCAATATTTAATGCATGTTTGAATTAATCTGGCAAGTTTTTTTGACAGCCCAATTTAAATGTTTATATTTTTAAAAATATGTATATTATATGATTATGTAATTTGTAAAGTTAATATTATAACTTTATTATTATAAAAAAACATGCAATTTATTTACATGTAAATTAATTGTAAATCAAATGTAAATTAATTTAAAATTGATCCATATCGTGTGATACGTATCGTATCGTGACTTCAGTATCGTGATGCGTATCGTATCGTGACATTGTTGGTGATACACAGCCCTACTTGGCACAATGCAGTCAGTCAAGCAACGTTCTCCTGGCAAACGGCAAACCCAAACTCGTCCATTGGATTGCCAGACAGAGAAGCGTGATTCAACACTCCAGAGAACACGTCTCCCACTGCTCTAGAGTCCAGTGGTGGTGTGCTTTACACCACTGCATCCGACGCTTTGCATTGCACTTGGTGATGTAAGGCTTGGATGCAGCTGCTCGGCCATGGAAACCCATTCCGTGAAGCTCTCTATGCACTGTATTTGAGCAAATCTGAAGGCCACACAAAGTTTGGAGGTCTGTAGCTATTGACTCTGCAGAAAGTTGGAGACTTCTGCGCACTGTGCGCCTCAGCATGCGCTGACCCCGCTCTGTGATTTTCCGTGGTCTACCACTTCGTGGCTGAGTTGCTGTTGTTCCCAATTGAGTTGCTCCCAAATGATTTGGAGGGGTGTCCCGATACTTTTGGCAATATAGTGTATAACTGACAAAACATTTCATAGGAATGAATAATAAAAGATTATGGATATATTTTTTAAATGTTATTAATACTTTTCTAATTAAAATCTGAATAACTTTTATGATTTTAATTTACCTCATGAAAAGGAACCTTCGGTGACCTCATTCATTTACTTTTTTCTTAATTTTTTTGTATGTTTCACAGCATGAGGTCGGGAAGGTGTGCCTTAGCCTCCGGCGCTGGTTAATTAAAAAATATGTGTGGTAATGACTCATCATGCTCAGAGAGCGTAGTCTCTTGAGTCTTATTTCTCTCCAATGTCTTATTCTGGCAAATGACAGCAGGATTCATTCTGAATATTAATAACCAATAGAAAAATAAGTGATGTAATGTTTTAAGTGGAACATGTTTGGATGAGAAAACTCTGACATCAACAGAAAAGATAGTATTCAGACCCTTCAGAACAAATTGTTTCATTAAGAACTAAATTCAATGAGTATGTGAGAATTTCACGATCTGAAACTCAAATTAAAATGAATATAAAAATAATGTTATGACTGAAATTATTTGTTTTATGATAAAACTGTGATGTTGACAAAATTCCCCATTGCAGAACCTAAAAGTTTAAAAATGAACAAAAAATTCTCTAAACAAAATAACTAGGACATTTTTGGGAAACAACCTCCAAAATCAGTGGCGGTTTTCAGATTTTAGCAGATGGGGCTCAGAGGAATACTTCCTACCTTAAGTGCGACAGTTTAAGTCACAAATTCATATCTTGCTGACAACTTTGTAAAATGAATTATAAAATTACATCTTGTTGCAGCTGTGGCACAGAATGCGTTGCTCACGACATACATAAAAAGTGCAGCTCAGGGAGACCTGGTCTGGCATGGGACATGTCCTGATCCCATTCTCTCTTTCTCTCTTCCTCCCTCCACCTTCCTGACAGCTCTCCACTGACCTATATAATAAAAATGCATTTTTATCTGTTTGGATCTAAAGAACAGTTGTGGAAATTAGGACATTTTAAAAAAGTAATAATGTTAAAGTGTACAAAACTACATCCAAGTGTTTGGATGTCCCGTTGAGGACTATTGGTTCAATTAACAAGATAAACTAACTAATAAACTACATAAACTACATTAAACCACAGAACAAGGGCAACGGTAATTCGAAAGAGATACAAAGTTCAGTAATTTGAGAACAAAGGTAGATTAAACTGCTAACCATTATCAAGAGTTCTGCTGTATGGGTGGTTAATGCAAATATGGGATTATTCCAGAAACAGTATAAAGAGGAAAGGCTGTTCAGTTACAAGAACCAGTCAGCTTAAGAAAGCTGCTTCATATACCAAAAATATGCAAATATGATTTTTGCTAGATTTGATCTAAGGATGAAACATTAAGCCAATTTTGTCATCATTTTGTTACTGAGACAAAAAGTTGTGGAGATTTTCAGTTTTCCCTTTACAAGTAGGTGCTATACTTGTGCAACTGGATGAGAGTGTAAACTATCTACAGCCTTTATTGGCGGTCGTTGCATCATGCTTTTCATCGGGACATCCTGTTAAAGTAGAAGGAAGAAAAGATGGTGCAAAATATAAATAACTACTGCAAAAGAAGATTCACGTGAAAGTTTTTCTATCGTGATAATCATCAAAAACACAAAGCCAAATTAGCATCAGAGTGGCTCAAGAACAAAAAGTTTGAATGAATGAATGTGTTACAATGGTTTACTCAAAGCTGTGATCTCAGTCCAGCTGACAATCTGTGGCACTATTTGTGAAGCTGGTATCTGCCCCAGAAGACCACTAAATATCAAAGGGTTAGTTAATCCAAAAATGAAAATTAGCCCATGATTTAGAGTTATATTATAGAGTTATATTAAAAATGTCCTGGCTCTTCCAAGCATTATAATGGCAGTGAATTGTGTCCTTTTTGAAGTCCATAAAAGTGCATCTATCCATCATATAACTGCTCCACACGGCTCCGGGGGGTTAATAAAAGCCTTCTGAAGCGAAGTGGCGCGTTTGTGTAAGAAAAATATCCATATTTAAAACTTTATAGACTAAAATAACTAGCTTCCAGCGGTCAGTGGTACGCAAGTGAAAGAGTAAAAAGTTACGGTGAAAGAGTAATTAATTTGTTACATTTATATAGCGCTTTTCTAGGCACTCAAAGCGCTTTACATAGAAGGGGGGAATCTCCTCACCCACCACCAATGTGTAGCATCCACCTGGATGATGCGACGGTAGCCATATTGTGCCAGAACGCCCACCACACACCAGCTGATTGGTGGAGAGGAGACTGAGTGATTAAGCCAATCAGTATATGAGGATGATTAGGAGGCCATGATGGACAGAGGCCAATGGGCAAATTTGGCCAGGATGCCGGGGTTACACCCCTACACTTTATCGAAGGACATCCTGGGATTTTTAATGACCACAGAGAGTCAGGACCTCTGTTTAATGTCTCATCCGAAGGACGGTGCTTGTTACAGTATAGTGTCCCCATCACTACACTGGGGTGTTAGGACCCACACAGACCACAGGGTGAGCACCCCCTGCTGGCCTCACTAACACCTCTACCAGCAGCAACCTAGTTGGTCTCCCATCCAGGTACTGACCAGGCTCAGCCCTGCTTAGCTTTAGTGAGTAACCCTTGACCCCTGAACCCTTGACGCATGCGTATTGACAAAATACCGGTCATGAATTAGAGTCTAAAACGAGAATTTTTAAAGAGAAATGGTGGAGGATTTCGATATAAGAGAAGAGGGGCTTGAGTTTGTTGCCCAGCACTATCCGTGAGAGGCTATAAAGTTTTAAATATGGATATTATTCTTACACAAACGCACCACTTCACTTCAGAAGGCCTTTATTAACCCCCGGGGAGCAGTTATATGATGGATAGATGCACTTCAAAAATGACCCAACAATTCACTGCCATTATGTTACAATGTGCCCCACCTAGGCATGTTATCACATTTCACTTCCATTCTTTCAGGGTAAATCAATAAAAAAGTATAAACTGTATCAATGAAACAAAACCACATAATTGTACTAGACATGTGTGAAATTAATGTGGGAAAAAATAAATACTCTGAACCCCAAGTGGATTTACACAAACTGAGAAAGTCAAAAAGCGTTAGGTTGTGCCCCGATCTCCCCTAATTGGTTTTCGGTTGCTAAGCATCTAGCTGTAACATTCTAACACTGCATCATTTCACACTGCACACATTAGGCACCGCAATGTGGGGTTATCATCACAAAAGTGGAGCTAACCTGCTCTGAAACACGATTTCATAACCCTGGGTAAAAAGTAGTGTTAACCACGCTTCTAAATTATATGTGAGAAACATTTCTCTATAATTAAAGGTTAAAGGGTTAGTTCAGCCAAAAATTTTGTTTTGACAAAGTTTTGACGTCGTTTACTCACCCTGGTGTTGTTTCTAATCTGTATGAGTTACTTTGTTCTGTTGAACTCAAAAGAAGATATTTTGAAGAATGCTGGTAATCAAACAGTTGATGTCTAGTTACAAACATTCTTCAAAATATCGTCTTTTGTGTTCAACAGAACAAATAAACTCATACAGGTTAGAAACAACATGAGGTTGAGTTTATGATGACAAAATTGTCATTTTTGGGTGAACTAACCCTTTAAAATCAGGGTTTAGAACAAGATAACCCGGGATAGTTAAAGGGATAGTTCACCCCCAAAACAATTCTGTCATCATTTACTCACCCTCAAGTTGTTGCAAACCTGTATGAGTTTCTCTCTTCTGCTGAACACAAAATAAGATATTTTGAAAAATAGGGATGCACCGATACCGATACCAGTACTCGGGTGTCGGTCTGATACTGTTGTCAAGTACTCGTAAAACTACCCCGATACAACCGCACCCGATACCACTTTATGGCAACGCATCTTCGGATGCGGAGCGGTGCGGAAAGTTACATAATTCGGCGTGCACACCTGCGCCAAGTGCAAAGGGGTCTTGCGCTCTCAAAGCACACGACTGCCATAATATGGCGTCATTTTTGCAGCGCGCACCCGAGTGCTAGTGCGGACGCGGCGGGTATAAACCAAGCTTAACCGCTCGTGAGGCAGATAACGCTCGGTAGTGAGTGCTGTAAGTGAAGGGCTGTTTAGTAGGGATGTGCGCAATGACTAGCCTAACCCCGGTAGTATACCAAGCCTAAGCAAGCTTAATTGTTATACTAGTTTGACATGACATGGAAGAAAATGGAAAAGTTTTGTGTAAGCTTTCAAAATCCTCCTTCACCCGAGTGGAGATTTATCTGAAGCCTCCGCGAGCGCCAGAGAAAACCAACGCATGCAAAACCTGGGGTAAAATTAAATGATTTTGTTTTGCTGCAGATATACACTTTTCAAAATAATATATTAATTTCAAGATATAACATTAACACGACAGTAATTTAAACATAGCTTTGTAAAAAAAAAAAAAAAAAAAAAAAAAAAAAAAAAATATATATATATATATATATATATATATATATATATATATATATATATATATATATATATATATATATATATATATATATATATATATATATATATACTTAAAGCTAAACCTTAAATGTGCCAAAAAATGTAAACGACTAGTATTTTCCAAGTCGTCTTGCAGCAGCACTAACGTTTAATCAACTCGCACATCCCTAGCTCAGTGTCACACATTGTTGATGAAAACAGAAACAGGCTCATAGCTGATAATGCAGAGAAGCTTCTTTTCATCTCCACAAAGGGCTGTATGGCTATGGTAACATATAATAATTTAATTCAGTGGTTCTGCTACTATGTTGTGTGGTACTGGAATCCACTGAATGTTACAGGTTACATTTATGTGAAATGGGCAGCAGTGCCATGTTTGTTTAGGACAAACACACTAGCTCAGAATGCTGAGCCAAATGAAGATAAAGATGTGTTCTGGCGTCTGGGTTTTAATGAACCAATCAGATAAGGGTAAATCGAGAGTCAGCGAGCAGCTCATTTGATTGGCTACAGAAGAAGGTGAACCCGCCTTCCTCCTCACGCTTGCAAAACTCAAGCGAGTGAGAGAATCGTGGCAAAACTTTAAGCGCAGCTAAAAGAAAGACGGAACTGTACAAATCCGTTTCTTTCGGGAACCTTCATACACAACAAGTCATTTAGACATTTGCAACAGTTTATTTTTTTCCTGACTCTGATGTTTTCGCTTGCAAATCGATGTTCACAGTCCTTAGCGAAAGAAACATGTCAAAAGTCTTAGCATGGAAAAATGGATGTCAGAAGAATACAGATATTTATTTATTTTGCGTTAACATGAAGCTGCAGTTTCACAATACATGAATTACACTTACGAATAACAGTAAAATGCTGCAAATATTTTTTTCTTACACTCGAAAGGCAATTTACACCTTTACAAAACTTATCTTGCGCATGCAAATTTAATTTACGCTTGCAATCTTATGTACACTTTCACTTACCCTGCGCTTGTGATTCTTTAAGGTATCAATTTACCTTCATATGGCTCTTCCAAGCTTTATAATGGCAGTGACTGTTAGGTCATTTTTGAAGTCCATGAAAGTGCATTTATCCATCATATAACTGCTCCACACATTTCCGGTGGGTTAAAGCAAAGCCTTCTGAAGCAAAGCGATGCGTTTGTGTGAGAATAATATCCATATTTAAAACTTTATAGAATAAAATAACTAGATTCCGGCAGTCAGCGGTACGCAGTAAGAGTAAAAAGTTACGGTGAAAGAGTAACCCTTGACCCTTGATGCATGGGTATTGACGCAGAGCATAGAGCAAAACTAAACACCGGTCATGAATTAGAGTCTAAAACGAGAATTTTTAAAGAGAAATGTCGGAGGATTTCGATTATAAGAGAAGAGAGGCTTGAGTTTGTTGCCCAACCCTATCCGCGAGAGGCGTCAAAGCTTGCGATGCTCGTATTACATCGTGTCAGGGGTTACTCTTTCTCCGTAAAGTTGACTTGTGTACCGCTGACCGCTGGAAGCTAGTTATTTTATTCTTAAAAGTTTTAAATATGAATATTTTTCTTACACAGACACGCCACTTCACATCAGAAGGCCTTTATTAACCCCCCGGAGCCGTGTGGAGCAGTTATATGGTGGATAGATGCACATTGATGGACTTAAAAAATGACCCCACAATTCACTGCCATTATAATACTCAGAAGAGCCAGGATATTTTTAATATAACTCAGATTTTATTTGTCTAAAGAATCTATAGAATGACTTGAGGGTGAGTAAATGAAATTAAATTTTTGGGTGAACTAGCCCTTTGTTATGATCTAATTGTCTCTTCTCTAGATTATATCTATGGCTTTATTCTCTCCACTTACATAAGACATTTGCATTAAAACTTACAAGTGCT
This sequence comes from Romanogobio albipinnatus, assembly GCA_023566225.1. Lineage (NCBI taxonomy): Eukaryota > Metazoa > Chordata > Actinopteri > Cypriniformes > Gobionidae > Romanogobio > Romanogobio albipinnatus. Next base: position 16,303,178 of record CM042241.1, read on the forward strand.
TCTTGATAAACACTCTCACTTTCTAGAGGATGTAAAGCCATCACTAGACCACATCTGAGCATAGAAAAAAAATCAATTACTATTAAAAAAACATTCATGGCGAGTTAGTCAGATTGAGGATAAATATAGAACATCAGACAGGGTGAACACGAGCATCTCTTAGACTGTTAGAGCAGGTAAATGTAATTAAGATAAATGCGGGCTTTGTGTAGCGGCAGATATTTCCCCTGTGGCCATGGAGAAAGAGAGCGAGTTCGTGACTGAGAGAGAGTTTGCTTTTCAAAGACGCAACTGGGAAAACTCAGGAAAGGATTGGCAAGGACACAAAGTTTTGATGTATTACTGTATACGCGTTTGCGCAGTAAAACTCATAAACCAATACTGAAACTATTACTGCAGTGTTTAGTTACATATAACAATGGAGACACCATTAGCGCTTTGTATCGAGTTTGCATTAATGTTTTCTGACAGCCATATAACTAGGCATTACTGTAGCTGAAAGTATTTGCTTTCTATAGCCATAGCCATCTATCTGCATTTCAACAAATATAATTACTGGGAAAATTATATTTCTGTCACACTCCATAACTCTCGTTCATACAGAACTTTCAGTGGTCGTATGAAATGTTTTTGAAAATGTTTTATGCTCATCAAGGCTAAAAATACATTAAAAACAGTCGACTAATATCGTGAAATGTTATTAAAATTTAGTTTCTGTGATGGCAAAGCAGAATTTTCAGCATCATTGCATCATTACTCCATTTTTACAGATGTTGAAAACAGTTGTGCTGCTTAATATTTTTGTGGAAACCGTGATATATTTTTGTTGAAAAGAACAGAATTAGTTGTCTTTACTAAATCAACTAAATACATCCTTGCTGAATATAAGTATTAATTAATTATTATTATTTTTAAAATCTTACTGACCCCAACATTTTGAACTGTAGGCCTAGTGTATAATGTTACAAATTATTTCTATTTCAGATAAATGTTGTTCTTTTGAACTTTCTATTCATCAAAGAATCCTGAAAAGAAATTGTACACAACTGTTTTCACATTGATAATAAATAATAATAATAATAAGAAATGTTTCTTGAGCAGCAAATCAGCATATTAGAATGATTTCTGAAGAATAATGTGACACTGGAGACTTTGCCATCACAGGAATAACTAATATTTTAAAATATATTCAAACAGAAAACAGTTAATTTAGATTGTAATAATATTTCACAATATTACTAATTCTATAAAAAGAATATATAGTCATTAATACTAATCAGCGAGTCAAAGAATGGCTTGGGTATGCAGAGCATTCGCAGCTTATGGACTGCATGTCCCTGATATAAATACATTTAGACCATTTAAAAGTGCACTATGTAACATTTTTTCATTAAAATATACAAACACCACTAGGCCAGTGTTATATATTTTGTTCAGGTGAGTACTTACAATATCCCAAATGTTTCCAACTATTTGTAAATCGTTATAAAATTGCTATTTTAGGAACCGGGAACCAGGACGTGTGAGGGAGTCGCCTGTCGATTGCATCATATCTGCGTTCCCCTCGGTTTCCGGTTTTATTTTGCAGAAACGCTTTACTCTCACTGCAGTGTGAACAAGTGTCATAGCAGCCGCAGAGAGAACGCGCAGAGTAACGTCATAACATCATTAACACACTCAGATGTGTCTAATATGATAATCAGAGCTGCGTTACCGCATACTCATGACCGGAGAAGCGGAAGTGGCGCCGGCGACTGTGGCATAATAAAAGTCCCGCTGCCCGCGAGGCGTGTGTTGCGTTCATCTTATTAACAATCACTCCAGCGGTTCCTCAGCTCCTCAACGCTCGGTCCTGCTTCTGCTTCATACTACAGTAACGTAATAATCACATCCATGAGCATGGTTTCTGCCCGAGTCCTATCCCGATTCTTTCCCACCAGCTGTGAGGTGAAGACCACATGTCCCAAGATTCTGCGCTCAAACGTGACGTCATCAAACTACACCTTTGTTTTGAATAGGCGACCTCTAGTGGACGGAAAAGTTACATTGTGCACCTTTAACTTAGTGATTGCTATCAGGATGTGTAGAGATTTTCAACCAGCATAACAAAAAATGTTTCTGGAACAAATTGCCTACCTTGCCTTTAATCCAACAAAAAAATAAAAAAATACAGACCCCAAACTTTTGAACAGAAGTGCATATTAGTGAAATTACTGTGAAAATGCCGCCCAAGTGCATCAAAAAACTACCTAAAAAAATCCGGCTCACCAAATGATTCACTATAAATTAATTTATAAGGCATATGCCAGTCCTTGTTTACTATATAAAATGAAAAGAAAGTCTGATCCTTTTTGTCCGCTGTGTAGCCCAAGTCCTGGTACATATGTGCATATGTTCTGGGACTGTCCTCGAATTGAGCAGTTCTGGTCTTCGGCCCAGGACTTATTGACAGATATTCTGAGGACCCAGATCCAAAAGACCCATTGGTTAACAGGTTATCCTGAAACTGTGGTTGGAACCATCTACCCTAGCTATGTCTGCTTGGATGTCCTATTTGCTGGACATTGACCTTTTGGAGTGTACCACAGCTAAAGTGCACAGTGCCACCAGAAGGACAATACAATTTTGGTTGGACCTTATTAAGATTTTATAAAAAATGTTAAAATCTTGAGATGTACTTTTGTCTATTCGTCTTTGTCTAATAAAGAATACAAAATATTTTTTAAAAAGTGTGCGTACATTTATAGTTGAAAGTAGGGTGAAGAAGCTGCAAAGTTTTCTACTGCTTGGCACAATTACAAGCTAAATTGAATCTACAACTGGTTTCTCATTTAGGCACATATGATAAGAGTTCTTCTATGGCACATAATCCAAATAGATCCTTTTTGTCCAACAAATTGGGCAAGTGAGGAGACTAGCTTGTTCGTTACATAATGTTTATTAATGGACATACTTCAATGTTTATTAATGAACATACTTCACACTCACACAAAAACATAATTTCAGTTTTGTCTGGCCTTTCCATTGCTGTGCCTTCTGTTGGTTTTTAAATAGGAGGAAAATAGCCGAGAATTAAATCATTCATTCTGCATCTGTCTGTATCTGTCTCTGATTATCAAAACCCTCCATTCATAATTAAAGGCATAAAAAAACTCCAAGTAGTCGACCGCAGGGAAACAAGGGCTCCTGTTGCCATAGAAACAAACTGCATCAGAAAACTTCAGAGGGCATGCAAGCGTTTGGGAGAGTGTATGTGTCTGCGATGGTGAGATAGAAAAAGATGGGGCAAGAAAGAAAGAAAGAGAGAGAGAGAGAGACCCCTGGGAGAGAGTGCTGATTAAGTTTTCCCCTCTAGTGTGTGTGTGTATGTGATGGCATGTGCATGTGTGAGTGAAAGTGACACAGTTTTTGAAGTTCTGTGCAATTTGGGTGAAGGTCTTGCCTTGAGAAACACTTTTTTTGGTCCTGTTGCTAAAATTCTCCGGACCAGTTTTCAAGCTTTTGCTTGGCTGTTTTGCTTTTCCATTTATCGATTTAAAAAAAAAAATAAACTGACAAAAGTCCATCATCTGACATTGCATGACTCACTCAGACACTTTTATTTCACAGCTGTCCGCTATACTTAACCAGCCAATAGGTGTGGAGTGCTGTATAGCGTGTGGGTGGTATTCTCCAATCAGATTGTGTGTTCGCAGAAGATAGTGTCAGCAGCATCAGGCCATTACAGAAGTGTGTGCAACACTAATGATATCTTACTGTACAAACCTCAAAGTCATTCCTTCGCAGAGTGCAATCTCAGTGTAAGCCCTAACTTTTTTAAATTTTAATGGCATGGATATAATTGTACTCTGTTGTCTATAGGTACTGAATACTGGCGTTTAGGAGTCCCTAATGTGCTCAGAATGGGAATGAGTGCTGCAGTGCAGGCGTGCAATGAACAAACATTATAGGCTGTTTGGAACATTACTATTTCTCATAGGGTTAGCAATTTGAACAAACCCCTGATTTTTTGTTCTGCATGTTGTAGAGAGGCGTGATTACTATTCTAAGCAATCATATTTATGATTTTTATCAAGCAAAACGATCCCATAGATTTGAAGTCAAGTAGGTACTTGAGCCAGAATATCATAAAAATGTAATTTTATGATGAAATGATGTTAGCATGAATATACATGTGCAAAATGTTTGGCAGAATTCGTTTGGCATGATTGTTCAGTGATTTAATGCAAGGTGTTAAGGTCCGTTCACACCAAGAATGATAACTGTATAATGATAACTTGAACCTGTAAGCAACCACATTAGCACTCAACAAGCGGCAACCTCCCGCAGTTTCTCTTGAAGCCAATACGGAAGTGACCTAAACTCCAATTCATCGACTGGCCGCTAGGGACAGGCTCCGGAAGGGAGCAGAATCTCATTGAGCCCCGTTTTAAAATGCCCAACTTTGAAGCAGAAAAATACATGTTTAATTTTTTACATTATAAAAAGCCTTAAAGTGCTGCATAATTAAGGGTGTGGCCACTTTGAGTGACAGCAATTTATCAGCTGTCTGTTAGTCATCACGTCACCTCTTTGCCCATGTTCTATTATCCGGGAGTGATGCGCTGCCAAGATGGCAACGGCCAGCTCGACCCTACTTTACGCTTCAAAACTGCTCTTCAGAATCCTATGGGTGATGTCACGGACACTACGTCCATATTGTTTTACTATGGCAACCAACAAGGGTGCAACTACCAAGGTGTTTGATTGCAACAACAATGTACTAAAAACAGAAAAGTTTTTTCGTTGCTTTTTTCACGTACAGACAACATTGTCAAAATGATCCCCAATCACATGGATCTGCAAAAACGACTAAAAACACTGTATTATGCTTGCCAGGCCAGTAGCTGGCGATGTCACTTTGTAAGAAAACACTACGTGGCTATAGACTGAACACGCAATATGCATGCGCATGTGGTCACCGTTTTCACAAATTCACATTTTTTGTTTAGTTTTTTTCTTTACATGGCGACGATAACGGTTTCGTTTTAAAAACTTGCACTTTGTAACCAAGTGGCAACCTTCTGGTCTCTCTCTTGAATCCAACAGGGAAGTGACTTAAACTGAAATTCATAGACTGACCGCTAGAGACAGGCTCCAAAAGGGAGTTCATCCCATAGACCCCCCAAAATACCCAACTTTTACAGCAGAAAAAAACATGTTTACAGAAGGGTACAAAAAGTGGTTTTGGTCTATATAGCTAATTTTGCCATTCACGACAAGTGTGAGGGGGTGATTTTTTTTTTATATAACTCATCCGTTTAAATTGTATTAAACCTTAAAGTTCTGCATAATTAAGGGCATGCTTGCAGGGTGTTTTTATGAATACCTCCCCTTCATGAAAAGTGATTTACATATTTCCACTGGGGAGAATGTTAATGAGGTCCCGGGCTGTCAAAACGTTTTGTCAGCGTTCACACTTATTTCCATCACTGGATGGATGTGTCCAACTTTTACAGCACAAAAACATATGTTTACAGCCTGGTACAAAAAGTGGTTTTGGTCTATACAGCTAATTTTGCCCTACACGACAGGTGTGAGGGAGTGATTTTTTTTATAACTCATCCGTTTACATTATATTAAACCTTAAAGTTCTGCATAATTAAGGGAGTGGCCACTTGAGTGACAGGTGGATTGCCGCTGCTGTCACTACTAGCCATTTGTCTGCTGTCTGTCTCCACCCATGTCCCGCCTCTTTGCCCATTTTTGTTTTTCCAGGAGTGACACGCTGCCAAGATGGTGGTGGCCAGATCCGCCCACTTTGGGCTTCATAAATGCTCTTCGGAAACTATGGGTGACGTCATGGACACTACGTCCATGTCAGAATCGCGTTGTGAACTTGTGAGCACAAGTGTTAAAGGCCCACTGAGGTGTCTTGAAACGCGCAGCATTATTCAATGTGTTGACGGAATTTCCACTGAAACAGGAAGACAGGGTGGGACATATCAATCAGCTCCTCCCCTTTTTTAAAATAGCCAATAGCATTTTGTATAGGCCTATATCACATCTTGGTCAGAGCCGGTGAGCTCGGTAAAGCCGCAGTTTCCTCCTAATCTCTAACTGTTTCTCCTCCTAATCTTCTCCATATCGCTTAAAAAATATAGAATTCTGTGCAGAAATCGAAAGGGTCCGATATGTTTTCTGGTCTGCGTCGACTGGTATCCGCTCTGTGCTATAGTGTCTCTGGACTGGAGCAGACTGTGTGCGCATTGCGTCGGCTCACGTGACACTAACATGAAACTTCATTCACCCCAATGGAAAGCATATTTACACTGAATTGAATTCACCCTTCGCTAAGACACACCCGAAAACCGCCACAGACCAATCGTGGCTTAGCAACCGTAACAAGGCTGGGAAGGTCTGTCAAGCTTTCGAGCGAGGGAAACATGCCGAAGCATTGTGCGTATGGATTGTGCAAATCTGATACTCGGTATCCTAAAAGTTTGGACGGGGGCGTGGAATTTTTTCCCTTCCCCAAACCTAAAACCCAAGGGGAGAAATGCCGGGCATGGATTAAGCAGTGTGGGAGGCCCCATTCACATACTGACAGTCGATTCTTCGCCGCATACGGTTTTCGTTGGCTTTAGCGACACTACCGATGATATTGGTACTGCCCTTATTTTGTTACCCCTTGGCTTGTGCCACTGCTGTGGTAGACTCGTGCAGGAGGACTTTGTTTGTGTTGTTGATGATGTATGACTCAGCTCAGCATCTCTGGCTCTTGCCAGGTCCCAGGCCTAAATTAAACCCACGACATCGCGTTGTGAGCAGTAGCCTGGCGCTAAAAATATAAGCGGGAGAATGTTATCATTGCAAAGTGGTCTTGTGTTTATTCCGCAAGACTTATGGATACGCTTTTGATTTATAATTATTAGATTATTTTCTAATTTCACTTAACCTGCTGTGCATGAACATAGCTATTCCTCAATTTGTGTGTTTCCCAATTTTAAATGGTCAGCATATGAGGTGGCTGCTGCTTGCGCTGGTACCTATAGGCTTTAGCTTCAATTTTGATCAAATTATTCTCTAATCGGTTGCATATTATACCGTGGATATATCCCTTGAATGCATACAGCAGTCCCTTTTGTCTTGCTCTCTCAGATATTTCACCTGTTCGCCAAAAATGACTAATTATTTCCTTGGGAATGTCTGACACCGGTGCATACATACTGTAATAGACGTGCCAGGCGCGAAAGCTTGTCAGGCGTAGCAACAGTCAGTAACTAAGGAGGGTGGGGCTTAGCGAAGGGCTAATTGTTCCTTATCCCATATACAGTACAGTGCATTATGTCAGCCAGCAACCATATCACCCTGTAGCCCAAGACTGGTTTCCCAATGAAGCTAAGCAGGGCTGAGCCTGGTTAGTACCTGAATGGGAGACCAACTGGGAAAAGTAGGTTGCTGCTGGTAGAGGTGTTAGTGAGGCCAGAAGGGGGTGAGGATAAAGAGTAGGGTTGTAACCCTGGCATCCTGACCAAATTTGCCCACTGGCCCCTGTCATCATGGCCTCCTATTCATCCCCATATATATATGACTGGTGATAATTATTTTTGGGGGGGGTGTTTTTTTCTCAGCAGGGGTGGGTCAAATAAATACAAAGCAGTATCAAGATGCATGTTGACTAAATTCAAGCATTAAAGAGAAAACAGTGTCTTCACTTTTATCTTTTTACACATTAATTTCTCACATATAATTGAATGAGGAAAGGAAAAACAAAAGAAAACAGCAACAACAGACTAGCATGTTGACTACTTGAACATAAATTTTGCTCTCCTTTCTTTCTGGCCAGCAAATTTCTCAATGACTCTCTGATTAAAGTCAGTCATCTCAGTAGTGTCAAGTCAAGTCAAGTCAACTTTATTTATATAGCGCTTTTAACAATGTAGATTGTTTCAAAGCAGCTTTACAGTGTTAAACAGGAAAATAATGCAGCATAATTTTATTCAGCTGTATAGCCATTTGATGTCATCAGTTCATTTCAATTTCCACACGGTGACAGTGTGGGCTTTAGATCAATAATTAGATCAGTAATTTAGTTTATATGGTTAATTTAGTTTATTAATTCGATTTATTTCGATGTTTAGTTGAAAAATTGAGTGTCCCCAACTGAGCACGCCAAGCCAGAGGCAATAATAAGTAAATAATAGTGGCATGACGTTTGCATTGTTCAGTTAGATATTTGAGGTCTCTTACCCCCGTTGTTGTCCACAAAACTTCAGTATACCGACACTTTGAAATAAAAGACACTTTGAAATAAAAGACAGGTGGCGGCTTGTCCCTCTATTGACAAGCCGCCACTGTATATATATATATATATATATATATATATATATATATATATATATATATATATATATATATGATTGGCTTCATCACTCTGTTTTCTCCCCACCAATCAGCTATCGTGTGGTGAGCATTCTGGCGCAATATGGCTGCCGTCGCATCATCCAGGTGGATGCTGCATATTGGTCGTGGTTGGGTTGAGGAGATTCCCCTCTTTTATATATAAAGCGCTTAAAGTGGCTAGAAAAGCACTATGTAAATGCAACAAATTAAATTAATTCAATTATGTGTGAACAAGTGACCGATTTTAGCCCCAGATTCATCGTCTATTTACAATGTAGGGGGCGGGACACTTCATTTCCAAGAGAGCATTTGATTGGACAGAAAATCTGTTGAGAAGGTAAAGTGCAGAGTGATGGCACCAAAATCATTGATCCATACTGGCGGAAGTGAGAGACTGTCATTTTTAAATGCTTATACACTCAAAAAAAATTATTCAGTGGCTTAGTAAATATCACAGTAATAATTGACTTTATTAACTTAATAAAATTTCTAAATATCATTTACTTGATGTTTTGAGTTGAACATACCAAAATAATTAAAAGACTAAAACAACAGTTAATTTAAAGTAAAACTGTAATATATGCTGTATTGCTGTACTCATCGACAATAAAGGCCAATGTCATGTATAAGTGTGGTTGTGTGGAGTATTTTACAAAGGTTTAGAGGAAATTAAAGTTAATATTAAAGCTAGTTAATATTACTCATGAATAAAAACAGTTAATGTTACTCATAAATATTGATTTTTAAATGTTTTTCCTTCATTTTTTTCTACTCAATTTTATTTGTAAATGTGCCAAATGTAGTTACTCAGATCTACTTAATTTTTTTACTTGCATTTGTTCAACTCATACGGTGTATGTAATTGATTACACTGCTTTAAAATGTACTCAATTTATTTTGTGTAAAAATGTTTCACCAAAAAAATTGAGTAAATCATAGTAAACGTTTTTAGAGTGTATCTTCTAAATGCAAATTGTATCATTGTTTTTGAGCACACTAGCTTATAGATAACAGTAAGGCTAAAATATTCATACTAAAAGCCAAAAAACTTCCATTTTGATTTCATGGGGACTTTAAGGTCCATACACACCAATGGCGATAACTAACAATAATGATATCGTTCTAAAAAACGTTCTAAATATAAAAGAATAGCAGATTCCACACCACAGCTATAATGATAACAGCACAGAGAAACAATATCATTGGAATCACTTTCAGAAAAAAAAAATTCAGCTGATGAGCAATAAAAACATAGAGAGAACAGAACGTTACCGTCTGTTGGTATGGTCACTAATATAGTTATAGTTACCTTTACTTATTTTTCTTGGCGTGAACGGGCCTTTATACACACAAAGAGAAGAGCGAACGTGAATGTGTATGTGCATGTTTGTTTATGAGTGTGCATCCTTAGTGCATCAATATTTTGCTTGCAGGGTGTTTTTATGAATACCTCCCCCTTATGAAATGTGATTTACATATCTCCACTGGGGAGAATGTTAATGAGGGCATGGGCTGTCAAAATGTTTTGTCAGCGTTCACATTTATTCCCATCACTGGATGGATATGTGTCCAAACAGAGTTTTATTATTTCTAGTCCGTGACACATGCACCTCTTCAGTTTGACAGATTTATTTTGAGTGCATCATTTCAGTTTCTGTTTTAGGAGGTCATCAATATTGAGTACCAATATCAACACGCATTTATGAAAAATGAAGTTAAGGTTCTTTGGGGAGACTATTGTGTATGCAACCCTTGGTCAGGGTGGCTCTCTTTTACCCACATCATCTGAAAAACTGGAGAGTGTCTCTGAAATTTTATTTTACTGTCTTCTATTTTTTGTTTGTAAAGCAAACGTCTGACTGTTTCTGTGCAGAATATTCCTCTCCTCAACAAATAAACTATTAAAGCTCTCCACAAAACCCCAAGCAACAGAAGGCAAAACATCACACACTCAGCTCAGGAACACTGTCGTTCTTAAAAGTAACATGTCGTTTTTTTTTTAGATGTTAAAATAGCTTATATCCCAATTTAATCCTGTACAACCTGACATATAAATGATAACAGGACATGGAACAGTTTTTTTAATCAGTTTTATGTTTTACTTTTGTATCATATTTGTTCACATAGTAATATAGTGAGAATATGAAGCTCACATTAGAGAAGGGAAAAACACCTCAATTTTATTCAGAGGCCGAAATTGAAATATAGCGCAGTGTTATTTTCAGTCTGGTTCTCATGAGAACACCTGGAGATTCGGTTTGAGGCTCACATTGCACACCACACTGTGACCCATTAACTATAACTCTAAAAAATGAAATAATTAACAGTAGCATTATTATTTAGTTTGTTTTGTTAATAAAATAATAAACAAAATAATAAATAAAGTGTGATAATACTATTTCATTTAAAAAAAAGAAGTATTTTATAGTACACTTAAAAATACTAATACTTTTCAATTTATCTTTTTCATTTTTATTTAAATTTTCAACATTTTCAAACCTAAAATCATCAAGCCAGGAAGTAAGTATATGCACTGATGGTTTTAGCACTGCCGAGTGAAGTGCGTCAGTGAATGTCACAGCTTTGCGTTTCAGTACAAATGGATGGAATCTTATACAGTATTACAGTTAGTCGAAAATGGTGATTGTGCATTAACAACTGTCAACCATGTTGGTACGCAAATGAGAGGTCTGAACTTATTTACCTAGAGCATTTTTTTATTTTGGAGGCATGCGCACCTGCGCACCACTTAAGTGCATCCCTGTTTATATGGCCAGATGACTTACATAAAAAGCAAAACATATAATGCAATACAACAATTCTGACTATAACACGCAATTGTGACTTTATAACACGCAATTCTGACTTTATAACATGCAATTACGACTTTATAACACGCAATTCTGACTATAACAAGCAATTGCGACTTTATAACACACAATTCTGACTTTATAACACAAGATTCTGACTTTATAACACACGATTCTGACTAGTTTATAGCACGCAATTGTGACTTTATAATGCGCAATTGCTGACTATAACACGCAATTGCAACATTATAACGTGCAATTCTGACTTTATAACGTGCAAGTGCGACTTTATTACACAATTCTGACTATAACACGAAAATGCGCCTTTATAACACGCAATTCTGACTTTATAACATGTAAATGCGACTATAAAGCAATTGCAACTTTATACAATTATGACTTTATAACGTGCAAGTGCGACTTTATTACACAATTCTGACTATAACACGAAATTGCGCCTTTATAACGCACAATTCTGACTTTATAACACGATTCTGACTATAACACGCAATTGCAACATTATAACGTGCAATTCTGACTTTATAACGTGCAAGTGCGACTTTATTACACAATTCTGACTATAACACGAAAATGCGCCTTTATAACACGCAATTCTGACTTTATAACATGTAAATGCGCCTATAAAGCAATTGCAACTTTATACAATTATGACTTTATAACGTGCAAGTGCGACTTTATTACACAATTCTGACTATAACACGAAATTGCGCCTTTATAACGCACAATTCTGACTTTATAACACGCAATTGCAACTTTATAACGCGATTCTGACTATAATACGCAATTGTGACTTTATAACAGGGCTTAAAAACGGAAAAAAATATCAATCGGTTCACTCCGAGCAGAATCGATATTATAGCGTTTCGGTTTTTGCGTTCCTCAATAAACAATACTGTTCCGAAAACGGTTTGATATGAAAAAATACCGGTTAATAACGTTATTTAATTAAGCCTATACTTTAAACAAATATGTATACATTTTAAACAAATATGTATAAATAGACTTATTTTCACTCAATAATAATATAACACATGGTAATTAAACTTGAATATTTATTTAATAACATTTTTAAAACCAGAAATACATGCATTAATTACAAGGCATAAACAGCGGACCTGTTTTAATGGAGCGTTAGACAATCTAAAGTGGCCTCTAATGCCGAATTATTTTCAGAAGAGTGATAACATTCTTTGTACATAACTTTTTTTCAACACGACTTGTTTTAAAAAATGCATGAATAAAGAATAAATAAACTGGATAACCATTGCTCTTTTAATGCACCGTCAACTGCTAATTTCAAAGCAAACACTGCGCAACACGTTCTTGCATCACATAATCAAATTCAGTCAGCTAATAAAGCTTGCATTTAATGCAATATAACATGCCATTTAATACGAAGCATCAACCGTCTATATAGAAAACATTGACCTGTCCTGTATTGGCAATCTGAAAGACTATAGGAAAAATGTTTGATAGATGCTATAGCCTACTTGGATAGGCTTAAACGGAATCCATAAACTATCCTAAATCAGTCTATTTGAGCTTAAAGTCCGTACTGCTTATTTAAACGTTCGAAAAGAATGTCCTCCAATACCTGCACATTCATTGTAGACCTCAGCGGGGAAAGAAATGTACTTGAGGCATGAAAATGCGCGCTCACACTGACTTGCGTTACCGGTAGATTCATAGATGATGGTGCGCGGGCATTTCACTCACGCTTGATCCGTCAACGTCACATGCTGTACTACTCATTTCATGATTGGTCACTGCCAAATTAAAATATTAAAGAGAACGATAAAATAACGTTATTAACCGGTTAATGGTCATTTCAAATTAACGTTTCTGTTCAGAACGATTCAAATTGATTTTGGTTTCGTTTCCGTTTTTGTTCCTCTTAAAATTTCGTTCGTTTCCGGTTTTCGTTTTCGTTCCTTGAACCGGTTCAGAGCCCTGCTTTATAACATGCAATTTTTACTTTATAACATGCAATTGCGACTTTATAACACGCAATTCTGACTTTATAACATGATTCTGACTATAACACGCAATTGCGACTTTATAACACGCAATTCTGACTTTATTACACTCAATTCTGACTATAACACGCAAATGCGACTTTACAACATGCAATTCTGACGTTAACGCAATTGCTACTTTAAAACAAGCAATTCTGACTTTATAAAATGCAAATGCAACTTTATAACACAATTCTGACTATAACACGCAATTGCGACTTTATAACATGTGATTCTGACTATAGCACGCAATTCTGACTTTATAACACACAATTGTGACTTTATTACATGCAAATGCAACTTTATAACACACAATTCTTACTTTATAACATGCAATTCTGACTATAACACGCAATTGCGACTTTATAAAATGCTATTCTGACTTTATAACACTTAATTACAACTTTATAACACGCAATTCTGACTTTATAACACGCAAATTCTGACTTTACAACACGCAATTCTGACTTTATAACACAATTGTGACTTTAACGCAATTCTGACTTTATAACTCAATTGCGACTTTAACGCGATTCTGACTTTGACGCATTTCTGGCTTTATAACTCAATTGCGACTTTAACACGATTCTGACTTTAACGCAATTCTGGCTTTATAACACAATTGCGACTTTAACGTGATTCTGACTTTATAACACGCAATTGCAACTTTAACACGAGTCTGGCTGTATAACACACAATTGCGACTTTAACGTAATTGCAACTTTATACAGTTCTGGCTTTATAACACGCAATTGCGACTTTATAACATGCAATTTTGACTTTATAACACTCAATTGCAACTTTATAACACGCAATTGCGACTTTATAACATGCAATTTTGACTTTATAACACGCAATTGCAACTTTATATCACACATTTCTAACTTTGTAACGCGCAATTTTATAACACGTAATTCTGACTTTATAACATGCAATTGCAACTTTATAACATACAATTGCAACTTTATAACATACAATTGCGACTTTATAGCATGCAATTCTGACTTCATAACACGCAATTGAGACTTTATATCATCCAATTCTGACTTTAAAACACACTTGTGTAAAGTTTATGTCTCACAATCAGAATTACAAGGTGTAAACTCACAATTGTGAGATAAAAAGTCGCAATAATCTTTTAAAATGTTTTATTCTGTGACGGAAACAAGCTTCCTTAACAAGAAAAAAAAAAAAAAAGTCTCCCTCAGCCTCGTTTTCGCCACATTTTATGATTACAGATGATCTTAGATAAAGCCAACACACATGCACAGTATACAGTCTTTGTAAGTGCCACTCGCTCCACAGCTCTTTGAAGTAGAGAAGTTTGTGATCACGAAGGGAGCTTTTTCTTTGAGGCCATGACTTTTTTCCCCTCACTGTCTTAATCTGATTCTTAAGGAAGATAATTGCGTCTTAAACGCTTTGATCTCATTTCATGGGGAGAGGGTCCTTTTCAACTAAAAAAATACATGATGAAAACTGAAAATAAGATGAAAAAGTAAGGAAGAGAGATCTAGTATAAAAATCTATGTGTTGCCCAAACATTTGTGTCTATTTTGTACTTGCATACAGGTTTCAATCATTCATTTCAAACATATAAAACTCAGTACAAGTACACTTTTTACTTTTATTTGAACATACTATAAACTAAAAGAACAGAAATATAATGTAATGTCTGGAGGAGATATTTGGTCAACTACATCTACAGGTTTAATTTTATTGTGAAAAAAAGCATAGAAAACCAAAAAGCATACATTGACTACAACATGATTAGTTAATATTTCATTAAATAACTCTTGTTTTTGCATGTGTTCATAATTTCTTTGTAAAACAGCCTCCACAAAATGTTTTTTTACGTTATCACAAATAAAACAATTGACTCCAAGCAGAACTGTGCAATATGCTTACAAAATCTTTAACACATTTTTAATAATATCGATTAAAGGGTGAAGATGTCAGTTTTCCTTAGTCACTTTTGGCCACTGCTTTACATATGATTTCATGCAGAGAAAGTCTTACGAAACAGTTAAATATAGTTAAGATATGACTGATCAAAACATCTCTTTGTCTCGCTATCTGTCTTACAAACTCACTTATTCTTTTTCTACTCGTCTTTTTCTCTTATGACCATGTGAAAGCTCCCAGGAGCTCTAACAACGCTTGCATTTGAAATGGAAGGCTGACTGCTTTAAGATGTGTGCATGAGCAGCTATAAAAAGGTCATAAATCTGATGAATGCGAACCATTCGAATGGTTGTATTTAGGATAATGTCAAGGCACATTTTCATTCTATTTATTGAAATGAAGTGTTGATCCTATGGTCTTTGGTTATTAAACCAGAACATTCAAAGCATTGGAGATAACCAGAGCGCAAAGGCCTTTATTTAATGGGAGATCTCGCAGCTCCTCTCGCCGTTTCTCTGTTTCTCTAATCCTCTTTTCTCTCATCCGCTCCTCTTGTACGGTTCTCACTGACACACTCAAAATCCTTTGTTTCATCTTGAGCGAGTGATATAGCACAGGGTCTGGTGCACACGGCAAGTTTGTGTACGTGTGTGAGTGAGTGATATACAATGAAGCAACAGATTCACTATGATAAAAAACTGTGGGTTAATCTAACAAAGAAATGTCACCATAAAATAATAAATAAATAAATAATAATAAAAAAAAAAATATATATATATATCTCCGTCAACACTAGCGTTTTCCAAAAGTTTCTCATCCACACTGAAACGTCAGTACACGGCAAATTCAACTTACTGCGCATGCGTAAAACCTCATAAAAGCTCACTGAGATGAAACAGACATCATAAAGTTATCACACAATTCTTCTGGCAGGATCATTTTATTTAGCAAAATATCTCACCATTCACTGATGCGTCCAGGTCGCACTCGGTCAACCATTATTATGTTTAGTCTAAAACGCAACTCCACTCGTGTTTTGCTGCAGGACAGCAAATGCTAGTACATTTTCTGTCATCCTTCCTGGACTGTGATATGAAGTGTGCAAAGTAACCTATTTTAGCAACTGTGTGAAAGTGAATAGGACATAACTCTGGCACAATAGGGGTATAAACATACATATATATTGGTACTGTAATGCTGGGTAGAACAAAAGCAGGATGAGGCGGATCCACATGCAAATTTGGGTAAAGACAGAGATTGAGCACACCAGGAAATCAGGAACAAGAGCATCAAGAGTGAAATATCGACTGACACTGAATAGGGTAATCACAGTGGTATAAATACACACAAGGAAACAAGGTTAACAAGATAACAAGAGGGAGTGGCTAAATGGGAAACACCTGGGAGAACTAATCAACATGAAAAACTACAAAGGACTACAAAACATGACAAGACAGAAATAACAAAAGAGTCCTCACAAGACAGGGAAACACAGGCTGGAATCATGACAGGTACAATATGCATCAAATGACTAAACATGCGTCATCGTTTTCAAATACCTCCGTCTTCACAGTCCACACTACACGATGCGAAGACAGCGTTTTCAAAAAGTTACGTTTTATTTGACTTAAAACGCCATCTCAGTGTGGACGGAAGGCCAAAACGGAGAGGAAAAGATGCGTTTTCAAATGAAAACGTATTAGTGTGGACATGGCCTTAGTCTCATTGCCACTGTCTCTTTGCCTGAGTTCTAGTTTGTTTCCATGATTTCTGATTAGTTACACACCTGTTCCCTGTTCCGTTAATGGTCTATTGTATAGGTATTCTGTTTTCTTTGTTCTCTTTTCCGCGTTAACATTATATGTGAGTGTGTAGTATTCTCTACATAAGAGTTCATTAAAGTTTCTTTAGATTGTTCATTTTAAGTTACTCTCTCTGCTACCTGTGACAGTCATATTATTACGTTTCATGATAATTAAAGCTGCTGTCCGTAACTTTTTTTGTGTTCAAGATATACAAAAATTATATAATCAGAATGTACGACATGAATCCATGAACACATGCAGTTCTGTTTATTAACCGCTAGAGCGCAAAAAGTTACGGACTGCAGCTTTAAGCACAATTTCCCCCCAAAATTCCCATGACTATAATGCAAGAAAAAGAAATTTTTTGTAATGAAAAAAAAAAATATATATATATATATTAAGTAATAAGTAAATGCATATTTTTCTTAATTATTAATTTATTATTATGTAATTAAATTAAAAATATATTATTATTATTATTTTATTTCAGAAATGAAAACTATTCCATCTAGATGTAATCATTTATTTTAAATAATAATTAATATTATTATTTTATGTAAATAAATAAATAATGGTTTTCATTTTTGTAATAAAGAAAAACTCTCCTGTCTGAATTCAAATTAAAAATACACATTTATTTAAAAATATTAAAATTATTTAATATATATTAAATATATGAAGTAATAAAACAATATATATATATATATATATATTATTATTATTATTATATATTATTCCTTATTAAATAGTTATTATTGTCAATAATAATTTTAAAATAATAAAGTATGTAAATTTCTTTATGCACAATATAATTTATTTTGTTCTTTTGTTGATTTTGAGGTGAAATGTGATCTAAAGATTTGAGAAAAATATGACCTAGACATTTCCTGAGATTTACATTTCTAATGTAACATTTCTGTGTACTCTCTCATTCACACACACACACACACACACACACACACGCACGCGCACACGCAGACGCACACGCGCTCACACACACACACACACACAAACACACACACACACACACACACACACACACACACACACACAGCTCAGCTCAGCTCATATTCCTACCCTACACAGCGTGTATATTTGTGTTCCTACAATACGTGTGAGCATAATTCATGCCTGAGGCCTCATTAGTGCTGTATTTGCATATTCTTATGGAATTTCATCTTAAAGCATTACGCTCATGTGAGTTGCATATTTCATATCATACAAAGAGCGTGAATCTGTATGAGCACGCTGTTTTTCCACCCGCCCTGGGCAGGAATCCTCTAGAGACTGAGAACTCTCCATGATAAACCGCATTCCTGCAAGGAGTCCTCTTTCAGAAAGGCAGAGAAGAGGAGAGGTTTGAGCCAGGAGAATGGAAGAGATACAAAATAAACCTGAAAAAGGCAGTAATTTCTCTCACATTACTAGTTTGGGGTGCGAATCTTCTTTTTCCTGGAATGGGCTGTATTTCAAAAAGAAGTGAGAGACACACACAGAAAGAAAAAAGATTTGAAAATCTTTTATATAATGATGGTGTAGCTTCAGGCGTATTGAAAGGTGTCAGACCTGCACTTCAGACCATATTTCTTGTGACATGTACCTGAATGTGTGTGTGCGAGTTTAAAAGAATCCTGGAGAAATATTTTCAAATAAAACCATTTTGTTTGGTGTGGTTTAAATACATTGCAGGCAACACATGCATTTTTTTGAACATTTCAGCCGTCTGTATGTGTACAGACTTCAACATTTTCAAAGGTTCAATGAAACTGTGAGTCATAACAATACATCTAATTGTTTCTCACACATTCAAAATAATTTATGTTAAATCATTTTAAAAGTTCATCTCTGTACCAATAGCATCCCCACACAGTTTTGCACACAGTAATACTGCTATATACTGGCATTTTGTCCTGCATACTATAGTAAAACGCTAAGCTTCTGTCTCACTACTAGAGTAGGTAATTTTAGAATTTAATTTAGAATGGGGAATATAATTTTTTATCTTTTAGAGTCTCAATATATTGCATCAGTTCAGTTTTAAATTGAATGAGGTTGATTGTTTGCCCATTTTTGTTTGTGTACATCGTGCCTTCTCTACATACAATAAATATATATCTTTACGAATTTACTAAGTCTTACATTTGGTGTAAATTTTGTTTAAATATTGGATTCTCAATATCAGCCAAAAAAAGCATTCACACTAGCACTGTTGGTGCGCACCCGGGTTCGTTGGCATGACGTGAACCCTGTTTTTGCATATTTAAAAGCAAATCTCCTAAATCTAATTCTTTGGAACCTTTGCAATACATTTGTGGCCGATGCTGTGTTCTGTGAAACCAAAGGTTCGAAAATTAAGTAGGCTATAAAAGTACTAAAATTGAGACGAGCAACGCTATCCATTTCCCACAGTCTCCTGTGTAGCCGTTACCTAGCAACAGGAGTAAACAACTGCCACTTTGATGACGCATACGTACTGCAGGATCTTTCACACACACACACACACACACACACACACACACACACACACACACACACACACACACACACACACACACACACACACACACACACACACACACACACACACACACACACACACACACACACACACACACACACACACAGGGGTGTTTTTGTGAAATGTGGGGACATTCCATAGGCGTAATGGTTTTTATATCGTACAAACCGTATTTTCTATCCCCCTACACTGCCCCTGCCCCTAAACTTAACCCTCACAGGAGACTGTGCAGTTTACTTTCTGTGAAAAAAAAACTCATTCTGTGTGATTTTATAAGCATTTTGAAAAGTGAGGACATGGGGAACGTCCTCATATTTCACCCTCTTTTTGTAATACCTATGTCATTATACACATTTGTGTCCTGATATTTCACAAAAACATGCCCACACACACACACACACACACACACACAAAAAGCAAGATACATCCCTA
Organism: Romanogobio albipinnatus; assembly: GCA_023566225.1. Lineage (NCBI taxonomy): Eukaryota > Metazoa > Chordata > Actinopteri > Cypriniformes > Gobionidae > Romanogobio > Romanogobio albipinnatus. Next base: position 16,323,069 of record CM042241.1, read on the forward strand.
TTTGCATACTTGTGCTCTATTCTATTACAGTTTGAAGTATAAATAGTGTGAGTAGTGTCTCACACTGAAGTTTCAAAAAGAAAAAGTACACTTCAAATACTTGCACAACTGTCACAGCTTAGGCCTATGTAGACAAAAGGGAGGGGCTATCAGACTTCCATACTAGATGATAAAAAACATACACTACATCTACAGTGTGAATATAGTGGGGACAAACAGCATTTAGTGTAACCATAAATTAAAGTGCCCCTATTCTCAGGTTTACATGCATCCAAGGTCAAAAAACACTATTTTTTTTATAATATACATTGCACATCACCTCATTTTTCAAAGAGTTTGAAAATGGTTTGTTTGAAGATTCAGGGCCCTATCATACACACGGCGCAATGCCACGGCAGACGCGATGCAAGTGTTTATTGCTAGGTTCAGCTCGACACAGTTATCCTTTTCACGTCCAGTGCCACGTTGTTTAAATAGCAAATGTTATTATAGTTGAATAAAATAGTTGTTGAAATGCCCATGGGTGTGCTGGTCTGAAAACGAGGTGTGTTCAGGTGCATTGTTGGCGTGTTGCTATTTTGAGGCAACTGAAAAATACTGCGTTATTCACTTTAGACCAGTCTTTTTCAGTTGCCTCAAAACAGCAACAATGCTCCTCGTTTTCAGACCATCATGGGCATTTACACAACTATTTTATTGGGCATGTTAGTAATATGCACCTATAGGCGGGTGTGCAACGCCCGTACCCTCAGCTTATTACACACACAGGGACGCACAGCAGCACACAAACATACCAAATATAAAAAATAAAAGGATTCCTCTCTGGAGAAGCATTCAATCTATCCGCTCGCATATTTTGCTATGTAAAATAATGAATCCGCCATGGTCACAGTGCAACTGGCTTTTAAAGGGAATGGGAGATTAGTTTTTTGCACGTTACGCCCAAAACACACCCATGACTCACTAAGAGGAACAACTCTTTTGCACCATCCATTTTTTCCATCGTTAAACTAGCTCACTTCAGACCAATGTGCTCAGATCGTTAAAATAGGGCCCTAAGTGGACTCATAGCGCTAAAAACAGCGTTCTCGACATATCGACAACACGAACCAAACTCTTCCAGGCCTCAGCTACAACTACAGTGTTTGGGGGCGGGTCAAAGTAGATGACTTTATCTGTCTTGCACTTTGATCTTTAAAACTATGTAAACCTTTTACATTCATGTATTCTAAAAAGCATAATTGGGGCACTTTAAATGCTATATTGACTGTAAAACAAGAGCATAATTTGTTCACATGTAAGACCTAGTATAGAGTTTAAAACTAAATTTTAAAATACATGTATAAACCACATTTTGGAGTCATAAACAGCGTTGACAGCAAGTTGATTGACCTCTTGTCAGTCATCACCAGGCAGAAGACCCTTAAACAGTCAGTAGTGCTAGACAAACACGCTTATCTGAGGTACCTGCGGTGACAAAGCATGCAAGCACTGCTTTGATGAAACTGTGGGAGTGAGCTGTTACAACTGGAAAAATATTCAAGAATTTCTCATCTCAGTTTGAGCTCAGATCGAACAGTTTCCGCAGTGTGACACAGCTTACTTTGAACGTCATATTTTCGTCTTTCATTTACCATTTTTGCGTTTTATCCAACCAGCATGCTATCAGGGACTGCTGACATAACACTCCTTTTAAAACCTTTTCTTTTAGGACACGTTTAACATGAAAAGTGGGTAAAAATGTATTTTAGGGTTCAATTCTCCCTATTAAGTTGCTTATTAGCATGCATATTACTAGGATATTATTGGCTGTTTATTAGTACTTTTAGAACACATATTAATACCTTATTCTGCATCCCTTAATCCTACCCAATACCTAAACTTAACAACTACCTTACTGACTATTAAAGCAGTTTATTGAGGCAAAAGTTGTAGTTAATGATTAATATGTTCCCCATACTGAAGTGTTAACGAAAAGTGTAAAGAATCAAAATAAAATAGTATAAACCAACACTAATGGTTTGATCTATGACAGATGGATAGAAAGATAAGAGTTAGAGGTTGTGTCGTAAAACATAGCTGGGTTGAAAATTAATAGGATGTGAAAGATGTCATGCGTAGAAATCTATAGAAGTCACTTTTAAAATCACCTTTCAAAATGTTGCTATATTATCATATCAACTAATAAAAACATTTATTACAACGGTCATAACAATGTATTTCTCTGTGGCCCCCTTTACAATAGCTTTGAAGGAATAGTTTGCCCAAAAAGGAAAAATATCCCATAATTTACTCACCCTCAAGCCAGGTGACTTTCTTGTTTCGGCAGTTATATTAAATAATATATTGGCTCTTCCCAGCTTTGAAATGGCAAGTTTTAGAATCTCCAAAAAGTGCATCCATCCATCAATCCATCATAAAATTAATTAATACGACTCCAGGGAGTTAATAAAGGCCTTCTGAAGTGAAGTGATGGGTTTTTGTAAGAAAAATATATTTTAAATTTCACAAACTATAATCACTGGCTTCTGGCCATGGCTGTACACGTATGTAACCGGTCCTACTGAACCCGATCCGAGCGCAATTCAAACCGGGGTCTCCAGCGTGGGACGCGGGCGCTAACAGGACGCTAAAGACCGCATCCTCTTGGGCGCCTCTTGAGTCCATGGGAGTGAGGTTTGCCTACGTCCGTTACATTCACCCCCCTAAACCTCACTCCCATCTGGGTCACGGCACCAAATGTAACTGGTCCTACTCAACACGCTCCGAGCGGGATTTGAACCGTGGTCTCTAGCGTGGGAGGTGGGCGTGGTAACAAGAACACTAAAGACTGCTGACCAGGGGAGTGAGGTTTAAACACATTTCACACAGCAGGAGTTTGAATCGCCGACAGGTCCAGATATTTAGCATGCCAAATATCTTGCGACTCATCTGCAATTCTCTCTGATCGCGTCTTTGAGCATTCACACTTCTTGATTGTCACTCACGTGCACAAGCTCCGATTTGCCTATGATTTCGGGCATTTGTCTGCGATTTCGCAAAACCTGTCGGCGAGTCAAAATCGGGGCTAAAATCGGCCAGTCTGAACTAGGCATTACACTGAGAGCTCTTACTAGACTACATCTGTTACAAGTGTTCATGAGAAAGTCAAAATGAGAGAGAAATGTCAGAGGATTTCGATATAAGAGAAGAGGAGCTTTTTTTTTTTTTAAATGACAAATTACTGAAAATGAAATGTTGATGTGATAAGTGGCATTTTTCAATTCAGCATCCAACCACATCTAACTATACACCACAGTGTTTCAAAAGGATTGTTCACCTAAAATATAAACTTGAGATATTTTGAAAAACAACACTGTACCCGATTGACTTTTATTGCATGGACATTTTTAGAAGTTGAGAGGGTGAATTTTAGAGTGTTTTAGGGTGAATAAATGGTGACAGAATTGTTGGGTGTTTTGGGGTGAACTGTCCCTTGAAGAGGGCCGATTTTGTTGGTTTACATTTCAAATATTCTTTAGTTTGTAATGTTGCTGTTTGATGATGAAAAGTCTGAAAAGTTACAAAGCACAAAATAATGGCAGGGTGAAACACTGGAGTGTTACAGACAGACTAGGAAGAGAGCTGCTGCAACAATGTAAATAGTTTTTTTGAACATTCAAGTATGAAAATCTCTTCTAGTAGTCCCCCAAAATAAAATCAAGACTTTGTAAAAGGGCGTAATAGGTCACCTTTAAAAAAGCAAAAGGCATATTTGTTGAGTTCCGTTCATGCAGACAAACAGAGCTGACTTAATGACATTGCAGTGCACCCTGATGCTTTTGGGAACGTCACATTCACCTCACACACACACACACACACACACACACACACACACACACACACACACACACACACACACACACACACACACACACACACACACACACACACACACACACACACACACACACACACACACACACACACACACACACACACACACACACACACACACACACACACACACACAGGCTTTTGATTTCTGCTTTTAATTAGGTCATAATGGAATGAGACATGTAATTAAGAAGCACCATCCTGTGACCTTTAGCCAGTTCTGTACCTGCCAATAAGAGCGGTGCCTTCAGCGCAGAGACAACAGATGGAGACCAGTTGTGTGTGTGTGTGTGTGTGGTTCACCTGTACAGCCATGAGGAAAATGTGTATTTATTTGAGAGAGAGAGAGAGAGCGAGAAAGGTGAGCAAGTGGTAAATGGACAGGTGTTTGGACAGACAGAGGGCATGTCAGATGCTGTGCCCAAACCCCAGGCTTTGTAGAGACTATGTGTATGAGATATTCCTTTATAATTTCTAATATTCCTTTATGTATGGAATCTGTCCCAAGTAATTCACAATTTACATAACATAAATCAAACAATAAAACCAATTGTGATTATGCAAGCAAATGTTTGTAGTTGTGTAATTTGAGTTGCTTGCTGAGGTTAGCATTAGTATTAGCACTGCTCATATTTTGGGTTAGGGATTCTTTCTTTTAGCGAATCGAGCGCATGACAAATAGCAAAATAATTAATAATAAATGTAAAAAAAAATATTTTGCAAAAGATGTCTTTACACAGACCTTTTGATGACATTAATGTAAGCAATCCAATAATTGGTCTTAAAGGATTGGTTCACTTCAAAATTAAAATTTCTTGATAATTTACTTTCCCCCATGTGATCCAAGATGTTTATATCTTTGTTTGTTCAGTCGCAAAGAAGGTTTTTTTTGAGGAAAACATTCCAGGATCTTTCTCCATAGTGGACTTCAACAGGAACCAATGGGTTGAAGGTTAAAACTCCAGTTTCAATGCAGCTTCAAAGGGCTCTACACAATCCTTTTATACTTTAAATACTTTATACTTGTATATAAGTATATCATTTATTTATACTAGAGCGTGTAGATTGTGTAGAGCCCTTTGAAGCAGCATTGAAACTGGACCTTCAACTTGTTGGATCCCGTTGAAGTCAATTCACTCTAAAAAATGCTGGGTTAAAAATAACCCAGCAATTGGGTTGTTTTAACCCAGCGATTGGGTTGTTTCAAGCAAACATTTAAAGAAAATTTCAATTAATCATAAAATCGCCCTGATATGTCACTAGACATTAAGAAATCATGTTAATTTCAAATACTTATATCACTGACAACAGTAGTCCGGCCAGGATATTGTCATTTAAAAGTGAAGTTGCAGCCCTCAACTGATGTTGATGTTGACATGTTATGTTTTGGCCTGAAGCGCCACCCTCCACCTATCTACCAATCACGAAGTCAGTAGTGTTTTGGCATTCGGGTTGCCAGCTCTGCTCTAGTTCCACAGCTGCAGGTTCAAACTTTTTGGATAAAAAATAAAACGTTACGAAACCTAAAATACCTTTTTATGAATCAGAAAAACGTTGCGACAATGAAAAAAAAAAAACTTGCTGTGTAGGACTCGTCACTTGCCATTGGAAGCTCCTTGTAGAAGCCTTCGTTCCTGCTGGATCTGGCAACCTCGAGTCAGGGGGGAGGGGAAGAGGGGATACGCCACTCTACAGTAATTTGAAAGTGATTGCAGTACCAGTTTTGGCCACAATCTTACATACATTTCCTTTAACCCAACCGCTGGGTTAAAACAACCCAATTGCTGGGTTAGTCCATTTTCAACCCAACTTGGGTTATTTTTAACCCAGCATTTTTTAGAGTGATTATATGGAGAAACATCCTCAAAAACCTTAATTTCTTTTCGACTGAAGAAAGAAAGACATAAACATCTTAGATGGTGTGGGGGTGAGTAAATTATCAGGAAATGATTAATCTTTTAACTATATATACTCAAAACTATACTCAAACATGTGGTAACATAATGCATTCAACTATGAAAGTTAAAAAGATGTTGTCAAATTGACAACTGTTCTGAATCCTGAATATGTACTATGAATTAGTTCTTTTTAGTGAATCAAAAACATACAACGCAACCAGGGTAGTTCAAATTCAGAATGACTCCTATGAGTCAGCTCCAAGTGTGCTGCACACATCCTGAAAAGTGAAGCCAAAGTATTTATATCGCCCCCTGGTGGCTGGCTGCAGTATAGGTAAACCCCGCCCCACTCCATGTGATCAAAAGGGACACGGTAAAAATCCAATTACACTTCAAATAAAAATGTTTTTTCCAAAGATGGTTTCTGTCATTTTAGCTAATTCTTATTTTTTAAAGGTTTAGTTATTTTATGGTAAAAAAGGGGTTTAGCGTCATGATTGACAGCTGTGCTTGCGATTGAGTTTGTGGGAGCGGGAGTGTGGGTGGGACCTTGACACTGCGGCTTAATAATGATAATTCCATAATGACCAAAACAATCTACCAACAGCAGAGCAAATTAGCGTCTGGTTTAAGACATGATTGGGCGGTAAATAATGGCGCAAATACCAGTAAATTGACTAGCACAAACCTTAGTAAATTACCTTGCATAATTAATTTAAATACTCTCCTCTAATAAATTTTGCATCTGAAAGGGAAACTTCTACAATAATGTTAGCCGCAAAATTAACCCTGTCCAAGCCTTTTCAGCGCAAATTTTTCACTGCGTGTTTTAAGTAAATCCTGACAGTAGTTTTTTACTGCCAAAAGAGGGTTTGTACCCTAAATGAGTAGCCAGAATGCGGTAGAATTTGTCATAAAAAATGCTACTTTTGTTTCGCTGACCTTTATCTGATAAATTACACAGGTGTTCACATAATCTTTACACGTTGTGTGGTCGTTAAGTGCAATCAGACTACAAGCACACTCGCAATCACATATGCATTCAAACACATACATTTGACCTATTGAGTATAATTGTCCAAATGCTCTAAAATACGCATGCTTGTTTACTGTTTCAGTATACTATTCAAATCCATAATTAGCATTACAATCTGCTTTCATCTGTCCTTGTCTTAGAATGTATATTTTACATATTTGAATGTTTATATAATCACAGCCATGCATGCAATCAGAGCTTTTGAATGCTAGGATAGTAATGAGACCGTATGAGTGTGTGTGTGTGGAGAGAGTTTTCCTTATTTATTTGTTTACAGGTGTTTTACCTGTATTTTTATTTATTTTCATTTTCAACTTCATTGCGTTTTAGGGTTAATGAAAATGTTTGCAAAATTACTGGACAATGTACTGGTTATCTGCCATTACATTTTTCGTATTTTTATGGATTTTTTTTAACCGTGTATACAGTAAACATACAAAGAGAAATAGCATACTACTACTCGTACTATTCAAAAACTATCCTTAGAAAAGGTGAAATGATAGTAGCATTAAAGGGATAGTAAATTAGCCCATGATTTACTCACCCTCAAGTCATCCGAGGTGTATATGACATTCTTCTTTCAGACGAATAAAATCGCATTACTAAAAATGTTCAGGCTAATCCAAGCATTATAATAGCAGTAATAGTTGCTCTGTTTTTGAAGTCCATAAAAAATGCATCTGTCCGTCAAATAACGTGCTCCACGCGGCTCCGGGGTGTTAATAAAGGCCTTCTGAAGCGAATCGATGCATGTGTGTAAGAAAAATATCCATATTTAAACATTTATTTCATTTTTTTCTATGGCTCTGCATCAGCCGTCCCCGTGCCATCACTTCCGGCGAATAAGGTCAAAATACATGCAAAATACCAGCGCGATCATAGATATATACATAGATTCCTCATTAGTACCTGCGCGGATCGGTCGAATGAGACATATAAATATCTTTGATCGTGCCAGTATTTTGACCTTATTCGCCTGAAGTTATGGCACTGGGAATACTAGATGACATTCGTCTGATAAGAGGTAAAAAAATAACATAAATACTGTTCGGTTTCTCGCAGAAACCGATCGTTTCGTGTCTTAAGACATCAATGTGTCGCCACGAGCAGCATGGTTTAATAAGGATTCATATGTCTATGAGTTTTACTCTCATACTGTAAAATATCCCCATTGACATGCATTATACGACTATCGCACTGCAATGGTTGGAGTTAAAAATCTTAATTTGTGTTCTACTGAAGAAACAAAGACACCTACATCTTGGATGCCCTGGGAGTAAGCAGATAAACATAAAAATGTTGTTTTTGGGTGAACTATCCCTTTAAAACAAGCATAAAGGCCAATTCACAGTGCGCCAACCAAAGCGGACAATCACCAGATTATACTGCGTCACTTCTCAGACAGTCCATGACCTGACGAACAGCAGATCAACGCTGACAGACGCAGACAGGAGTAAAACACTGATCTGACAAAACCCGATGCAGTGTCTGTTGCCGTTGCCCGCCTTCTGTCGGTGCCGTGTGAATTGGCCTTAAGCGTGAAAAACATTTGAATGTGTAGAGGGGGGAATGACTAGTAAAAGGTAAGATAAGACAGAGATAGAGAGAAAAAGAGCTGGTGGGAATGAAGACAGAGACACCTTGACTTTGATGGTCTTCTCTTCAGCTGGATCAGCAAGTCTGTGTGTGGTTTGTGTGCTGTATGTAAATTGGCTGCAGGAAGATACCTGTCTTTGTGTGTGTGTGCATGGATGGCTCTCTAAATGATCTGTTTAGAAGTTGCTTAATGGCCAGATGGCATAAAGCAAATGAGTTAGAGTAAGAATTGAGTTTGCATATTTATGAAGCTTTTCTGCATAATTAATGAGATGCAAAAGGGACTGAAGTTGATGGTGAGGCCAGTGAGATCTGTAATGCATACGTGTGTGTGTGTGTTTGTGTTACATGCAGAAAACCATCAACATTCTTCTACACCCTTGAGTACATGAACAAACAAAAGGATCAAGACACAACTGATGTCTTATCTCTTCATCATGTGCGCGCGCTTTCACACGTGTTTGCTTAGCTAGCTAAATGAGGGCATGCCATAAGCATAATTCAGATGGGATTCGGTTTCTGAATGACATTTGAGATCCAAATATTTGCATTGGATGTCTGTGTTTTCATGTACCGATTCAGATCTGTGTAATTATTATGAAAATGGGAATGTCTGTTCGGTCTAGGCTTCTGTTGTTTTCATATAAATATAAAATCAGATTCAAAATACATTTTTAGATGAATTTCTGCTCTTAAAGGGGTCATGACATGAGACATCAAATCTGCCTTGTTCTTTTGACATATAAGAGATGTTTGTACAATTAAATTTTTTTGCAAGTTTCATAGCTTAAAGTGTCCTCCATAAAAAAAGCATTTGTTTAATCAAGCTCCAAAAAAAGGCTTGATGTTGCGGGATCTGTGACTCAGTGTTAATTTTGACAGCAAATTTTGATTTAGTTTTAGTCATAGTCTTTTGACTAAAATGCCATTTAGTTTTAGTCATATTTTAGTCACCCGAATTGTTTTTATTTTTAGTCTAGTTTTAGTCGACTAAATATCATAAGATTTTAGTCGACTAAATCTACAGTAGATTTAGTCTCCTAAAATCAAATGAGTTTAGTTCCATTAAGCATTACATAACCAACATTTTGACATCATTTTGTTTTTGACATTAAAAATACACAAAAGAGAGCTCAATTCACTTTTTTGTTTGTTTTAAAAAAAAAACATCTATATAGTTTTTATAACTTTGTATTTCTGTTTTAGTTAGTAGGCCATATCAGGTTAAGCTAAAGCTTCAAATAAGTTTGTTTATTTATTTTTTTAATTTCAGTTAACATTTATTTAATTTCAAGAAATTAGTTTTTTTAAATGGTTTTAGTTAACTATTATAACCCTACACTTTATTGAATATGTGTCAAATACTGGTCTTTCCTCCTGACTATGAATTAAATGGAAATTAAATTAAATATAGTTTATTGTGTAAGCAAAAACGAATATATAATGCATGACTTTTAATTATAAACAAGCTCGAAATACACATTGACTCTTATTTTGAAATCTCGCCTTACTATTGCAGTTGCAGCTGCTCTTTCAAGTTCAGGAGATAAAATATGCTTTGTTACAACCGTCTAAAACATATTACTATATAAACATCGTAAAGTAAACATTGTCATTATTCATCGGCATTAGTTCATAAACAATTGCCTGGCATAAATGTGCGCTATTCATTGATTGTGACTGTATTGGGGATGCGGGAGCCTGTTGAAGCGCAACAGCACCGTGTTTTCCAGCGGTTAGATTAGCATGTTCAAATCAAATGTGCGCATCTGTTACACAGGATATCAGTTCTGACTGGATCCCTTCCCTAATGGACCCTCCCTAACATTTTCGTCTCATTTTTATTTGTTGACAAAAATGACAAGTAAGTTTTCGTCATAGTTTTTGTCATCCAACACTAGTTTTTATTTAGTTATCGTCTCGTTTTCATCAGTGAAAAAAGGTTGTTGATGAAAATTATGACGAAAATTATTTGTCAACGAAATGAACACTGCTGTGACGTCACATGGGCAATTACATTTGCATTTGTCTCCAGATCAAGACATTGACGAATAGTTATTAATCATCACACTATAGGCCCCACCCACTTGCATTCAGTCGCTTAAAGTGATAGTTCACCTAAAAATATATCCATCATAAAATCCATCATATCCATCCAGGGGAATATAGGCCTTCTGAAGCGAAGCGATGCCTTTGTGTAAAAAAAGAAAATCCACATTTAAAACTGTAATCTCTAACTTCTGCTAACTGCCTTGTGGAGCAGTTTTAAGATGGATAGAGGCACTTTTATCTACAGAAATAGCCATTCACTGCCATTATAAAGATTGGAAGAGCCAAGACATTTTTTAATATGACTCCGATTGTATTTGTCTGAAAAAAGAATGTCATATACACCTAGTGTAACGGAGGCCAGCTATAGTCGCTGTGCAAGTAAACCTCACTCCTCTGATCTCAAGAGACGCTCTAGAGACTGACACTAGATGTTGCAGCCTTTAGCCTCCTTGTTAGAGCGTCTGACTCTCATGCTGGCGGACCTGGGTTCGAGTCCCGTTTGGAGCGAGTGGTTCGAACAGGAGGGGTTACATTGGTGCCGTGACCCGAATGGGAGTGAGGTTTAAGGGGGTGAGTGTAACGGAGGTCAGCTAGTAGTCGCTGTGTGAGTAAACCTCCCTCCTCTGCTCACAAGAGACACTCTAGCGACTGACACTAGTGGTTGCAGCCTTTAGCCTCCTTGTTAGAGTGTCCAACTCTCATGCCGGTGGACCCGAGTTTGAGTCCCGCTTGGAGCGGGCGGTTCGAACAGGAGGGGTTTCACTAGGATGACTTGAGGGTGAATAAATCATGGGCTAATTTTCATTTTTGGGTGAACTATCACTTTAACGGCTGACATTTGCTTACAGTGGATGCGAGTGTCACGTCTAAAGCAAATAGAACCCATTATAATCACTGATGCTGTCTACACTGGATACAGTATACAGATGCGCCTTCAGTTTCGGACATATTCCACAAAAACAATTTCAGTCTGTCAACAAATGTAAGAGTGAAAGAACGTTCGCTTTGACACATCCAGTTTAAACAGCTTGTTTGCGTCTCTGTTCAGACTTCAGAAGGATCCCAGACAGCGTCCTGGATTTATACGGATGGCATTGAAGGATTTTGTTTTGTAAACGAGGCACAGTGTAATGGAGAGTTTGCAAAGAAACTTTTGTTGACAGATGAAGCAGCCAACATAATGCTTTGTCTGTAAATTACGGTTTTATATGGATAATGTATTCAAAACCCATACTTGTGTGCAATAGTGAGTGGGCGTTGATACTGTTTCCTGTGCAATAACGTTATCCGATCATAACAATGGCCATTTACTCACAAGCTTAAAAAAGCTGTAACTTAAAAGTGCAGTGTGTAGTATTTATGAAGATCTATTGACAGAAATGCAATATAATTTACATAACTATGTTTCCAGTTGTGTATAAAGACCTTACATAATGTACCTTTATGTTTTTATTACCTTAGAATGAGCCATTTCTATCTCACTACACCGTGGTCCCCTTACAGTGAAATTTGTCATGTTTCTACAGTAGCCCTAAACGGACAAACTTCTCTACAGAGCGCTAGTCACTCTCTGCTCTCTCCGACAATGACAATTTTGTTGTGTCGGCCCCCGTAGCTTCTCTATGTGCTTCAAAAGGGAGGGGTGAGCGATGGGTGATTACAATTCACAACCTCACCGCTAGATGCTGCTAAAATTCACACACTGCACTTTTAAAAACAGATCATTTGAGACAAAGGATCAGAACAATCTTTTTTCCACAAACACACACACACACATTCTTGAATATGTAGATTACAGAGACTCTCCATAGGCGTAATAGTTTTTATACTGGACAAACTATATATTCTATCCACCTAAATTTGTCATTATTTGAAGAAAAAAAAAAAAAAAACCTATGTTTTTTTTTTAGCCATTTGTTTTTACGAGGACAGCAGGATACACATGAAGTGTCCTCATAGACCATGTATATGTTGTAATACCCATGTCATTATACACATTTGTGTCCTCATAAACCTTTATTAACATTATAAGTAAATCTTAAGGAACATATTCAAATAATAAAAAAATCCATGACATGAACCCTTTAAAACACAAATGTCGATTTAGACAGGAATTAAAGTACCTCACAACCCTGGTGTTTTTGTAGGTCACATCATTTTCTTGTGTGTGGCAGGAGAAATGCAAAATCAATTCTCTGTAAATGCTGGAACTATCTCTAAAGTGTCTATTTTTGTTTACCACAGAGTGATGTACTATGAACATGTCAGCAAATGTATGTGATTAAATGTAATTTGTTAATTTAAACAAAAATTTACTAGATATACAGTTTCTAATGTCTAAAGCCTTAATGCTTTTGTGAACTGTTTTTCTCCAGAAACACTATTCTATTTTATTTAAAGTCAAATCAAGTCAATTCAAGCTTGATATTACATTTCATTTTGTATGTTTGCTGTGGTTGATGGTCCCTCACTGAATCGGTTTGTCCGAAAACTGTGACGAACAACTGAAGGACATTTCCAGCATTCTGCATGAGTGTGTGTCATGGTTTAAATCTGAGGGCGGTGGGGAATAGCTGTAATTACTTGCTTCAATGTACTTAAACATTCATAAAAAACGTCCTTATGCTGTGTATCCATATATTCTGACAGAACAATACTCTACTCTAGCATACATTTACACACAAAAGCTCTGGGACCGAATATAAACAACTGCACGTCGTCCTTTGGGGGGCAGCATTTCACACCGTGCAGCGGCTTTGATTTAGAAAATAGAAGCACATATGAGCCATAGAGAAACTTTAATGTGTCCGATTATTTAGCCCAGTTTTCACACATCTCACATCCTCATTTTTTAGAATGACTAATGGGGTGAAAGTGCTCTTTTTCCTCAAGGAAAAAGAGGGGGAGAGAAAAAAGGAAGTTTGTCCTATTTAAGTGGGCAGAGCACCCTTTGAAGGACATTAAGATACACACACACACACACACACACACACACACACACACACACACACACACACACACACACACACACACACACACACACACACAGAGAAGGAGCTGCTACCCTCAAGCTGTCATGGTAACCTGGATAAATGATGAAAAGGTTTCTGTTATCTTGCTTCATTGTGCTCTAGAGTACTTTAGTATTTTGGTCATATTAACATGAAATTTGAATGCTAAATACTGCATTAAAAATGTGCTTTAATATAACTTGCAGTGCATTTATGGCAAACAGTTCAGTTACTCGTATACACATATAGACAGATACAGTTGGACAGGAACTACTGTACAATGATATTCATATGAATATAGTTTTTTGTATTAGTGATGACATTCTACATTACCCACAGGGAGCATAATAAAAAATGTGTGAGCATCACCATCATGATGTCTAAACATATATACTGCACCTGCTGATGTTCAGACATTGTCGTTTCCTCTCTGATGTATGCCAGAAATAGCCTAGATGTTGTCTAGGTGAAGGATAATGGGGATGATGCCAAACAATCCTTAAAATAAATAGAAAACAACGACACACACACACACACAGAAAATATGCCTGCACATACACCCACTGCACTAGATGAATATTCTTTAAAACCTCAGTTAAACTGCATAATGATGTCAAAAAAAGAGAAAAAATGCTTTGTATATCTACGCGGATAAAAGCTTTCAATTTGTATTTTTAGCAGCTCGGCAGCATTTTAAAGCACTAAAGCAGCAGAAAGTTCTGCTGTGTGTTTTGTAAAGTCAGGAAATTTTCAAAGATTATGCGTGTTCCAGATTGTGTATGTGTATAGCGCACAGATATCTGGCAGCAGAAATTCATGTAGCTGCAGCCCAGTGGTTAGTGTGATGAGTAGGGCAGTCTGTAAAACTACCAATAACCCTGCATATAAAAGTCTGGCTCACTCCATGAATATAGTATGCTTTTGTGTTCTATTACTTTGGCGGAGGAGAGAACCATTAGTGATTGTTGTTTTATTTGATTTCCCCACGACATCTATATAGTTTTCTCTTGCTGTTTCAGTCATGTATGTTTGAATAACCATTTAATGTATATATGCAGCCTTTATGGCTGTGCCCATAGTAAGGGATTGTTGTGATTTATTTATGTAAAATTCAGTACAGATACTTCTTCTAAAGACATCAACAATCATTAATTGAGTATTGTGAAAGGTGCAAGTCATACTGTATGTGTATGTGCAATACTTCAGAGTCTGATCACCTTATTTTATAGCAGATCTGCAAGAATACAATACAAACAACATATCACATTAAAGAGCATTATTAGACCAATATTAAAATATTAATTACAAGTTTATTGTGGGGGATTCAATTAAAGGTTTGGAGGAAACTTAATGGTCACATTTTTTCATGTGCATACTTTACGATGCAATCATAAAGTATGCTAAACTGAGGATCATCTTCCTTTGCTTTGGCACAAAATGCATACAATGACTACATAATTCAAATTACATTAATTCTTTTCTCACTTAGACACAAACACCACCAAAAGTCTATGTACCTTCAGGTTATTTTGCACATTTACATAGTCTTTTCAAAACTCAAGTTTAAAAACTGAACAAGACAGCAAATATTTTGAATCTAAAATTAAAATACTATCAAAACAAATAGATGTAGCTGAACACCTACAGAGATTTTAGTCTTTCAATTTCATTACCATCTACAAAAAAGGGTAAACTTATAATTGTGTACTGTTATGTAAACATGAATCATGTAACAGTGTCATTCTTGTTTTGTAAAGAAATTTTACAACATTGTGTAAAGATTTTAGGTGGTTGTTTTATGAGTGACAAAGTGTGTTGTATGAAAACCTTTACTATTGTTATGGAAGAATGAGACATGGGGCCCTATTTTAACGATCTGAAACGCAAGTGTCAAAGCGCAAAGCGCAAGTAACTTTGTGGGCGGGTCTCGGCGCTGTTGCTATTTTCCCGGCGGGATAAATGGCTCTTGCGCCCGGCGCAAATCTAAAATGGGTTGGTCTGAAGTAGCTTCATTATTCATAGGTGTGGTTTGGGCGTAACGTGAATAAACCAATCAGAGCGTCCTCCAACATTCCCTTTAAAAGCAGGTGCGCAAGTTCCATTATGGATTGCTATTATTATGGCGTATTTACCAGGCGCACGCCAGGAGCGGTTCACAGCCGAGGAGACTGATGTTCTTGTAAGAGCAGTGAAAGACAGAGAAGTTGTGTTGTATGGGGATGGGAGAAACCCACCCAAAATAGCGTCGGTTAAATAAATAATTAGCCTGAATAATTTGTAAGCTAGATTTATGCCTATTTTTTCACATCTTCGTGGCACACCACAATGATTTCCGTCATCTCATGTGTTAATATTTTTTTAGTGTAACAATTTATGATTTGCAAAAATAACTGTTGCATCTGTGTAGATTACATGAGCAAAGTGTATGCGCGTTGTGCACGCTATGGTCAAGCATGCGCCCTTAAAATAGCATAATGAACAACGCGCAACGCGCCACTGACTTTAGACTAGGTTTTTTCTGGTCAGTGGCGCAATTGTTTAATGGAACAGCAAAATAGCACCAGGGATTGTTTGCGCCGGAACACGCCTCCTTTTTTGCGCTGAACCGCCCAGGGAGCGCAAGTTCATTCACAGCGACGTGCTTCTGTGGAGGGAAAAGCGTGCTTTGCGCGGGTGCAAAATAGGAATGACACATGCGTCGGTGTACAAAGTCAATTGCGCTGGGTGCAAGATAGGGCCCATGAAGTGTTTTGGTAGTTTTAGTGCATTTTGAATGTGAAATTAAAGCCACGATATGTAATTTTTCCGCTGCTAGAGGTCGCTTATTCTAAACAAAGGCATAGCTTGATGACGCCTGGATTTCGTAGAGCTTTTTATTATGCCGCAGCGCTTCCGCTTCTTCTGCTCATGCTTATATGGGGTAACTGCACTGTTTTATCACATTAGATACATTATTTGAGTGTGCTGAAAGTTGTGTTATAATGCTACTCTGTATGTTTCCTCGGTGGCTACTACGAGACATTTGTTGCACACTGCAGTAAGCTAGATCGATATTGGGCATGGTAAAACATGGTACTATGGTAAATCAAGAAAATGAGATTTAAACAATAAGACTTACTGGATTGAGCAACAATTATTAGTTTTCTGTGGATTAATGTATTCAAACAGCTGCTCACCTGTCACATAATATAAAACACATAATATATTAAAGCGTCTTTGGTGTTTCCATGGTTTCTACAAAATAAAACATAAAACCGGAAATCTAGGGTAACGGGGATATGATGTAATTGATAGGCAACGCATGCACTGTAAAAAAAATTCAGGTCTCCAATTTAAAATTTAGATGTGATCAGTCACTAGAAAATTTTCAATTGGAGACCTGAATTTTTTTTACACTGTGGACACGGTCTGTGTCCTGGTTAAAATTATTATTTTTTCTCTGGATTTAAACATTTGGAATAATGTAAGTACACAAGTCAACAAAATATATAACACTGTTCTAGTGGTCGTACATTGTACATATTGTGCCTTTAACTGCCGTGCCAAGTTGGTAAGGAAAGGTGTGTGAAGAGCTTTGAAAAAGTACCCTTAGTATTGAGAAATATGTCCAAGCAATTGTAAAAATTGTCTTTAAAAACTGTTCTCCATGCTTTAAACCCTAGTCAGTAAATTGGTAAATGAGAGCTGAGCCACCACAAATGAGAAAAAGGGCCTAATAAAAAGGGCCTAGAGGCCTAATGAAAAATCCCCACCACTTTTATACAGACTGACACAACACAAACAAGTGAAGTGATATACTTCATACTAGGCCTGCTTAGAGGATCTAAAATGATATCCTAATCTGGGCTGCTAACACAAAAGTCAAAGATGTGAACCATAAACTGGAGACATCTACCACCGCTGTGCTCTTGAGCAATACACAATCACAAGGTTGTCCCAGTGGAACTGTCATTACTACTTGAGTCATTCAGAACAAGACATGTTTACTATTTGTCAAGTAATGAAATGTGTTTGTAGTTTTTAATTGATGATTAAAATGCTTTTTGAGAAAGAAAAGGTATACCATACTGTAAATAGATAGATAGATAGATAGATAGATAGATAGATAGATAGACAGACAGACAGACAGACAGACAGACAGACAGACAGACAGATAGATAGATAGATAGATAGATAGATAGATAGATAGATAGATAGATAGATAGATAGATAGATAGATAGATAGATAGATAGATAGATAGATAGATAGATAGATAGATAGATAGATAGATAGATAGATAGATAGATAGATAGATAGATAGACATCATGCTCATTACTGTTGCTTGTTTTTTGTTTTTCTCATGCATATTCTGCAGCAGAAATATCTGATGACTGCATATATAGTCATGATTATGAGTGTGAGAGCAGAAAGCAGGAACAGTATGACATCAACAGAGTGATAAGAGTACCAGGGCATTTTGTAAGACTCTGTGCGCAAGTGAGCGGCCCCTTTGTGCCTCATAACAAACTCAATCCAGAAGATGGCGTTGTCCAGAGGCTTCACTGGGACGTCCTTGTGAAGCCTTGAGAGCCTCTGCATGTTCTCCCGATAAGAGGGCTCATAAAGGACCTCTTTGACAGTTTTGAGGAAGGAGTCCTTATCCACTGTGGCAAAGTCTACATTCTTGGCTACACCCTTTACTCTCATTTTTGCAAGATTACTAGGCTGGTCAAAAATCAGCCCAAATCCAATGATTGGCACCCCGTGGTAGATGGCTTCTTGAATTCCATTGGTTCCTCCATGTGCCACAAAGGCTCTGGTCTTAGGATGACCCAGAAGATCATTCTGAGGCATCCAGTCCATCATTAAGGTGTTGTTCCCGAGTGCAGATGGTCTCTTTCCTTTGTACCTCCAGATGATCTTCTGTGGAAGTTCTGCAAAAGCCTCAGCAATTGCCTCAGCCACATCATCAGGAAGTTGACCAATGAGAGTGCCCAGAGACATGATGATGACACCATGCTCACCAGAGCTCTGCACAAAGTCCTCCAGATCTTGTGGAAGAGGCTTTGATGGCTTGCACTGAAACCCTCCCATGTAGACGATGTTTGGCATAGTGGGACGTGGGAATTCAAAAATAAAATCAACTCTATGGAGCCACAGATCAGCACTCTGAACTAAAGGAAAGTAGGATGTTCCTGGGCCAATGAACCGTTCACAAAGTGCATTATAAGTTGGAGTAATCATGATAGCTAGCTGTATTTCTGGTATGATGTGCATCACTACATTCTTCACTCTTTCCAAGAAACTCATGCGGTCTGATAACTCCAGCATTAGAGCAGGAACATAAGAAAGTGGAGAAGGAGCTATTACAAAATGAGCCTCACTGTAAACTGTCCAACGAACATTGTAGACAATGGGCAGTTTGAGATAATGACCCAATAGTATGCCTCCAAACTTGACTGGATCTGTTAAAATCAAATCATACTTGGTATCTTTTAAGGACTGCATCAGCTCCTGGTCTTCAATCATGTTGATTATCATCTTGTTTTCTACTTCAAGCATCCCTAAAAAACTTTGCCACATATCTATCTCCAGCCACAAACGAGCCCAGATCGAACCCTCCCTCATAATTCCCAGTAGTCTGGATGCAAACGTCTCCAGGAATTCTTCACTAAATCCTCCTTCAGACTTGAGATTGATTGATGTGTAGTGAGGTGAGAATTCTTTGATGTACCAGCTGTCTGCCATCCGAATGACTGTAATATTGTGACCTTTGGCATGAAGTGCTTCAATCAAGATGTTCATGTTGACCCAGTGACTGCCATCCACAGGAAAGACAAGAACCTTCCCGCTCTGAACAACTGGGACAGTCGTCAGCAGAAGGGTTAGCATGATTGGTCCAAGCACCTGAAAAACCTGTCCATTCATAGCTCCTGTTGAAAAGTAAGGAAATAAAAGTCACAATTCTAATTTAAGTAAATAAGTTTATTATGTTAAATAACAGTATGTAAATAATTATGATTAAGATACAGTATATCATTCTTGTTTCCATGCTTAAAAAAGAACCTATATACAATTAAACTGAATCTATAGAGGAAATATGTAGGCAAATTTAGAAACTCCATAGAAAAAAAGAAAAGAAAAAAAAAACATTAATGACAGCCCAAATTTCCAAGACCCATTTTTATTTTCATAGGGAAAAATTCAAATATTCAACAGCAATATAAACATAAATTACTATATACACTCCATACAAAATCATTCAATAATCATCACAAGGTAAGAGAGACTGCATCTTTTTAAGAGAAAAAATGCTCACCCATCATTAGGAATAATGGACATCTAGGCTACCTGGTTAACTTTTGTTGAATGGAGTGCAAGTCATCCAACTACAAGCACAGCCTTTGTCCTTGCTAAGCATGTCAACATCTATTTATACATGGGAGTGAGGGTTCGTTTAACAATCTTTAAAGGACAAGGGGCATTAACCTCCAAAGATTTAGTTAATGAGCTACATGCACGGCGGCAGAACTTTTTCTCTACCGGTGCTAAGGGGACTAGACCAATATGTGGGGGTTCTAAGAACATAATCAATATTCATGACGTCAGAGTTACTTCATTATAAATTGTTGTTTTTTATTTTTATTTTATAAAAGCAGCTATGGTACACACCACATTCAACAGAAGTGTAGTTTTAAATTATATTTGGCCAAATATAGGCAACAAAATAGATTTTTTTAATTTAGCTTAATACAAGTGACCAAAAGACAACAACAAAAACCTTTTACATGCAAAGTTGAAAGACTTCAGCATATGTATGCATAATCATAACTGTGCATACTTTACACTTAAATTAAACATTAAACGAACACCACATCACAATCTTAGTGATTGTGTAATGGATTAGATGTAGCTTTTTAAAGGGGTGGTAAACCATGATTTCACTTTTCTAACTTTAGCTAGTGTGTAATGTTGCTGTTTGAGCATAAACAACATCTGCAAAGTTACAACGTTCAAAGTTTAAAGCAAAGGGAGATATTTGCTTTTAAAGAAATCAATTTCTAAGGACTACAGCAAACGGCCGCTAGGGACTACTAGACATTCACCCAGGGTCTCTGACATCACCAGCCCCAATATTTACATAAACCCCTCCTCCGAGAATATGAAATAAGGGGGGGCGAGGCCATTTTGTATCACCGCGGGGAATAGTTGTTGTGGTAGGCTAGTTAGTAGGCTGGAGTGTTGTTGCCAATGCCGACAAAACGCTGTTATTTTCATCCGGATTGCAGGTCCACTTTGTTCAGCCTTTCTAGGGACGGGGGTGCGTTGCAGTGCGTTTAACATACAACGTTATATGCATGTGTGTATGAGACAGAGGGGAACACGGTCGCATTTAAAGCAGATATATGCTGCCCATCATAAATCAAAGCACGAGACAGACAGGGGTCGGAGGAGAAGACCGGAAAATGTGACGTAATGGACAATATTCGTCTGTATTTGCAATACACGAGCCGCGGTTCAGCTGCGTGAGACAAACACTGCCAGTGTGAGACGGGCGCGCGCGGCTCCCACTACACATTTCACGGAGGAAAGCTTCCACAATCTTCACGAGTTCAATGCAGGATTCGCACAACGGCTTGTCCTGAAAGATGGATTTAAAAACAGAAGCTGTTTACGGGCCACAGCCTGTAAGTATGATTTATTTTTCGTCGATGTGTTTTCCTGTAATAGTTCGTATTGTTAATTGTACGTTGTAGCAAGGAAGTAAACAGATGACAACGCTCATTTGGCCCCTCAAACCAGTTTGATAAATGCTCATTCATACTTAACGTTATCCAACAAACACCTAACGTTACAAACTTTTTAAAATCTCAACAGCGAACTTGGCATTAGTGTAAATTATTCTTTGATTAGAGCTTTTATGTATTGTTTATCTACAGGCATGCTAAACATGGTTCTGTGTTTGATTTGGCTACTAGCAATGTTTAGTGTTCGTTCTTGCGACAGATATTTGGCTATAATCGTTCTAAAAATACAAAAGTAACGGTGCCATTCAGGAGCGATCACTATAGATCCGCAGACTTTACTCTTGAGGACTGAACAGGTTCTGCTCGATCATCTTCACTAAACGTGATTTGACGTTCGTTTGACGTTTCCGACAAACATGCACTTGGCGGTTAGCGAATCACAACACACTGGGCCCATTGCGTAATCACAACCAATCTGAGCCCATTGCGTATTTTTGAGGGACTGGCTTCATACAACCCGGAAACCATCAGGTCGTTTTTACAAGGAGGGATAGAGCAGTGTAGAATAAAGGTAAAATATATGAAAAATAATAAAAAAAATTTAAAACGAAGCATGAACACATGTTACAGTTCACCCCACAAACACAATCAAGCCTTCGAAAAAAACGTGTTTGACCACCCCTTTAAGCGTTTTTTAACACGGCTGGCATATCCAATTGTTTTCAATAGAACGCCATGAGCGCAACGAGGCTCTCAGCGCTTTTATCGGTCATAGAGAGTTGAAGAATGTTCAACTTTGAGTAAAACGCAGCGCTCATCACTGTCACTTTTTACCCAGCCGTCCAATCACAGTTGACCAACCGCCACATTCGGCTTGTTTAACATCAACAGATAACAACAACAAGCATAATAACGGATTACAATACGTTAAAACAAGAACAAGAGCAGATATTTTACATTGTATCAACATTTTTATTTAGAACCACTAACCACCTGTATTTGGGGGGCGGGGGATTTCTAGCTGTAATTATAGTGTAATGCTGTACATTCATTTTTGCTTACACAGTACTTTTTCCGGGCTGTAATCTAAATCGCTACTCGAAAAAAATTCTCACCCATCATTGTGAATAATGGAAAATCTACCTGGTTAAAGCTATGGTCTACGATTTCAAAGATTGTTCATTATTAATAACCTCGTTTAGATGCTGGTTATGGTTCTACAGTACAATCCTAACAATATGAGGAGAAAAAAGAATGAAAAAAATCCATTCACTCTATTGGGTGTACACCCGCAGAGAAATTGACCAATGTAAGCTGTCCGGCCGGACAGCTTACATTGGTTAACTGCTCTCATCCAATCCCCTGCTCCACTCGCGTCTCCACCCACCGCACCCCACCCCGCCCCCTCCTGCGACATGAAATTTTGCGGGCAAGTAAGGCAGCATCAACTCAGCAATGGAGAAAAACCAACAAACAGACAGCAGCAAGCGGCCCCTGCTCGCCCCAACAGTCAAGGTTGGAAGAAAGAGAAAGTAAATCAATATAGGGTCCACCATTGCCCGTTGGAGGAAGCTTCAGAGAAACCTTGGACTTAAAACCGACGCTGACTTTTTGTTGAGACGGTAAACATTTATTTATACTTTTATGGTGTGGTGTATTACATAAATAGCTTTTTATTAGTCTGACAACATGATCATGCTGCCGGTCGGCATTGGAATGTTAGCCGTTTAGCATCGCCTATCACGGGTCAATATATATTTCTTGAAGTGCTTGACTATTTCAATAGGCCTAACGTTAGCGGTTTTCTGTTCGAGCCGATAGAACATTGCATGTGTTGCTAATCTTGCGTGGGCGTGAACTCAAATCGCACATGGTACATCTCTGTTCCGATGTTTACTCCTGCTTGACTGAGTGACGTTGTTCAGGTCGTTTCCCGGTGGGAGGGATCAGGTAGCACAGAGGGGAGGGGTGTGCGTGTGGAGGGGTGGGATGAGTTTTTTAAAAATTCAGGCTTTCTCGACTGATTTTCAACATCGTAGACTACAGCTTTAACTTTTGTTGAATGGAGTGCAAGTCATCCAACCACAAGCACAGCCTTTGTCCTGGCTATGCATGTCAACATCTATTTATATATGTGAGTGAAAGTTCATTAGACAATTTTTAAAGGGCATGGGGCATTTACCTCCAAAGATCTAGTTAATGAGCTACTATTTAACATTACGTTTATGGTACAAACTAGAACTCCCTTTACTGTTTGGGTTTTGGCACAACATGAAGTTGAGTAAATGATGACATTTTCATTTTTGGTTGGACTAACCTATTAACAAAAAACAAAACAATTTTTTTTTTTTTTTAAACAATCTGCAAATGCATTGATCCAACAAAGTCTGAAACCAACAAAGTATAAAGTTTCTAACTAGTTAGTATACCTGGCTTAAACAATGACCAACGGTAGAGAGTAACACACAAGCTTTCCACACGTGATAGTAATGTTATTTATTCAGTAAATCACGTCATCACCTATCAGCTGTCATGTGACTCTCCCTGAGGAAGGCTTAGCTGTGCGACAGTAAGTATATTCAATTAATAAGACTGTCATGGTTATCTAGTTCCCTTTCAGTCGGTCACGTTCGACGTACGTCGGATGTCACCGACGAATTGGGATCACTTCTGGGAGCCCCTATCAGCTTCGAGCTATATAGAACCGGCCAATGAACAATTGGCGTGCGAGATTTGCATCTCGCGCTCCGCCCCGCACTGCGGGTATAAACAGGAAGCGAGTGCGAATGCACACTGTCATTCACTTCGGAGCCGAACGCCGTATGAAGAAGATTCTCATTATCGGGTTTGAAAGCTGCTATCAGCGACAGTTATTAAGAGAAGACCGGAGATCGGGGAGAACGCGTGTTGGAGAGACGGCACACTTCAGTGGGATCGCGGTGCTCACTGCTGCCTCTGTTCAGAGAAAAACTGCTGAACACGGGCTGCACTAAATCCCGTGCGCTGTCGCGTTTCCCCCTGAGTGCTTCAGCACAGAGCGTTTCCTCACAAAAAGAGTACACGGGTGACGCTGCGTATTTTTCAAGATGTCATTCCACCCGTGCGTTTCTGGATGCGGTCGTTCCCTGGTGCCCACTGACGGTCACAATCGCTGTCTCACGTGTTTGGGCAAACAGCACGCTAAGGCGGCGTTTGTTGATAGTTCATGTTCCCACTGCGGGAACATGACTATCTCGGAACTAAGGTCGAGACTCACCTACCTCCCTCTGGGAGAGTAGCTACAGCCGCACCGGACCCCGAGATGGCTACTATGCTTTCCCGGTCTGCCGAAAGGGACGAGCTTGTGTGGAACCCTCCACCATGTT
Source organism: Romanogobio albipinnatus (assembly GCA_023566225.1). Classification (NCBI taxonomy): domain Eukaryota; kingdom Metazoa; phylum Chordata; class Actinopteri; order Cypriniformes; family Gobionidae; genus Romanogobio; species Romanogobio albipinnatus. Next base: position 16,347,632 of record CM042241.1, read on the forward strand.
CCGAACCCTCTAGGTTGGACAATTGGTTTCTCGGGGAGGGTCACGCTGGTTCTCAGCGTCCCGCCCCGGTGCCTTTCTTCCCGGAGATGCATGAGGAGCTCACAAGGTCGTGGACGGCAACTTTTTCTGCCAGAAACCGTCCGAGTGACTCCTCCCCCCTCCCCCCTCAGCCGCCCAGAAGCAGACGGAGGCCATCAATCACATCCTGCCCCGGCGGCCCGCTGCTGCCTCGACCCAGCCGCCGGTGGCTCCACCTCAGCCTGCTCGTTGCCGAGGACGTCCGCCTGCCGCCGCCTCCCCCTCCGCCCCCACCGAGGCACCGCAGCAGCCCACAAGCACACATAGTCCAGAAACCCAGGCACCTCATGGCAGCCCACATGTCTAACGGCTAGATCGTCTTGGGGGAATAGGGCAGATCTAGTCCGCCAAGACCAAGCATATGCCCCATTTCTTATTTACGAAACTAAAGGGCCAGGTACACATACACATACAGGTTTGTGTGGAAAAATATTTGTCATAGCGTTAGCTCTTTGGAGCAGCAGTACAAATATTTTTTTGCGGGTGTTGGGGTGAATCGTCATCTCTTTGTCTCCTGCATGATGGGGGATTTTCTGATGTACAGTACACTACTATTGTTCAAATATCATTGTCTCCTGCTCATTTGGGGGGTAATTCATGTACGTTATATTGTACAACAGCAGCACATTTTACTTGCTCACAGTAGCATGTCATGTATGTATTTGCAGTAGCAAGGCCCGTACTTGCTCAGCAGCAGCGTAGCAGATCTATTCCACCTAGACCAAACATATCAACATTGTCATTACCATGCCAAACACTCAGAGAGGTGTCATGAAAGAACTTAATTTAACTGCAATTCCTATATCACAACACTGTGTGTGTGTGTGTGTGTGTGTGTGTGTGTGTGTGTGTGTGTGTGTGTGTGTGTGTGTGTGTGTGTGTGTGTGTGTGTGTGTGTGTGTGTGTGTGTGTGTGTGTGTGTGTGTGTGTGTGTGTGTGTGTGTGTGTGTGTGTGCGTGTGTGCGTGTGTGCGTGTGTGCGTGTGTGCGTGTGTGTGTGTGTGTGCGGTCCTAAGTCAAGGTCCTTTTATCACTTTTTGGATTGAGATATTTATAAGAAAACATATTATACTGTATGACAAGACAACCAAAATCCTTAGATGATTTTATTATTATCTGTATATACATAAATTATATTTATATTGATGAAGCCTTCATTCAAGAGAAATGTAAGCATTCAAACTGTACCAATGTAAAAAGATAGGAAAGATACATTATTGTATAAAGAAAGGGTTTCACACACCCTCTAAAGTACAGATTTGTTACAGGATTTGTAGCGTATCACCCACCAAATTAAAAACATTGGTGAATTAATTTAATTTACAAAAATTCAATAATAATAATAGAACAAAAAACATTCATTCAAATTTGTTTTTTGTTTTTCTCATGCATATTCTGCAGCAGAAATATCTGATGACTGCATATATAGTCATGATTATGAGTGTGAGAGCAGAAAGCAGGAACAGTATGACATCAACAGAGTGATAAGAGTACCAGGGCATTTTGTAAGACTCTGTGTGCAAGTGAGCGGCCCCTTTGTGCCTCATAACAAACTCAATCCAGAAGATGGCGTTGTCCAGAGGCTTCACTGGGACGTCCTTGTGAAGCCTTGAGAGCCTCTGCATGTTCTCCCGATAAGAGGGCTCATAAAGGACCTCTTTGACAGTTTTGAGGAAGGAGTCCTTATCCACTGTGGCAAAGTCTACATTCTTGGCTACACCCTTTACTCTCATTTTAGAAAGATTATCAGGCTGGTCAAAAATCAGCCCAAATCCAATGATTGGCACCCCGTGGTAGATGGCTTCTTGAATTCCATTGGTTCCTCCATGTGCCACAAAGGCTCTGGTCTTAGGATGACCCAGAAGATCATTCTGAGGCATCCAGTCCATCATTAAGGTGTTGTTCCCGAGTGCAGATGGTCTCTTTCCTTTGTACCTCCAGATGATCTTCTGTGGAAGTTCTGCAAAAGCTTCAGCAATTGCCTCAGCCACATCATCAGGAAGTTGACCAATGAGAGTGCCCAGAGACATGATGATGACACCATGCTCACCAGAGCTCTGCACAAAGTCCTCCAGATCTTGTGGAAGAGGCTTTGATGGCTTGCACTGAAACCCTCCCATGTAGACGATGTTTGGCATAGTGGGACGTGGGAATTCAAAAATAAAATCAACTCTATGGAGCCACAGATCAGCACCCTGAATTAAAGAAAAGTAGGATGTTCCTGGGCCAATGAACCGTTCACAAAGTACATTATAATGTGGAGCAAACAGGAACGCACCTTGTGCTTCAGCTACAGTGTACATCACTACATTCTTCACTCTTTGAAGAAAGCTCATGCGGTCTGATAACTCCAGCATTGGAAAAGGAATATATGAAAGTGGAGAAGGAGCAATTGCAAAATGAGCCTCACTATACATTGTCCAACGGACATTGTAGACAATGGGCAGTTTGAGATAATGACCCAATATGACACCTCCAAACATGGCTGGATCTGTAAGAATCAAATCATACTTGGTATCTTTTAAGGACTGCATTAGCTCCTGGTCTTCAATCATGCTGACTATCATCTCACTTTCTGTTTTAATAATCTTCAAAGAACTTTCCCACATCTCTATCTCCAGCTTCAGACGAGCCCATGTGGAACCCGTCCTTAGAATCTCCATAAGTCTGGATGCAAACGTCTCCAGGAATTCTTCACTAAATCCTCCTTCAGACTTGAGATTGATTGATGTGTAGTGAGGTGAGAATTCTTTGATGTACCAGCTGTCTGCCATCCGAATGACTGTAACATTGTGACCTTTGGCATGAAGTGCTTCAACCAAGATGTTCATGTTGACCCAGTGACTGCCATCCACAGGAAAGACAAGAACCTTCCCGCTCTGAACAACTGGGACAGTCGTCAGCAGAAGGGTTAGCATGATTGGTCCAAGCACCTGAAAAACCTGTCCATTCATTGTTCCTGTTACAAAGCAAGAGAACAAGCACATCTTAAAATTAGTTGCATATGTGCATTATCTAAGAACACCTAGAATTTAGCTGTACCAAAAAAACAAACAAAAAAAGGAAAGGAAAGGAAAGAAGTGACCAGAGGTTTTACAAGATTTTCACAAATAATAATTCTTAAAAAAAAATGACATTATGTATTTCAGGGTGTTAGTATTTATTTATGTTGTTATATATATATATATATATATATATATATATATATATATATTCTTCTGTGCTTTCTTCAAAAAGCATTCTTCTGTAACCCTAATATTTTGACTGTAAGTGGTGACATGCTAAGCTACAAAGTGTCCACTTCACTTGAACTTAGCTAAGATAGTTAACTATGCTGTTTGTACAGTAGTAGAAGTCATGTTTCTTTTTGTAAATCTGTAAGAACAGAGAAGTGGATATTGCATTCAATACATTTATTTCAATGAGAATAGTAGAAAATCTAAAGTCACAGTCATGTGATCTATTTAAACAATGAATTTGTCAAGTTGCAACACAAAGTGAAAGCCATAAAACCCACAACTATCTAGATATTAGAATTTGAACAAATTAGCACAATGTTAAGTCAGTGTAAGTCCAAGAAGGTATAAAAAAAAATCATACAATACATTAATAACAACTTTGGGAGACATTTTAGCTGCAGTTGTATCTGTTTATAATCCTTATCGGTATACTTTGATGGACTGGGTTGTAAATTTCCTGTCATGCTCTGTTTGTATCCTTTCGTAAACTACTGTAATGCTTGGGATTTTAATGTGAGACTGATTTAATAAGAACTCTTGTGACGAGAGCACTTTTTGTTCTATCAAGTGCTGGATTATGGGTACTTGGCCTTTTATTTTTACTCTATCACAACATAATTTGAAAGGGACAACAGGCACTGTGCTCTTCTGATCACCTAATTTAATGAACAATATATCATTCATTAATCCACTGCCCTATAATTGAGATCAGCAAATTATATTTCAAGCATTTGGGGTCAATCCTATTTTTTTTTAAAAGAAAGAAATTAATACTTTTATTCAGCAAGGATGCATTCAATTGATCAAAAGTGACAGTAAAGACATGTATTATGTTACCAAAAATTTATATTTCAAATAAATCCTGTTCTTTTAAACTTTCTATTAATCAAATAACCCTGAAAATATATATCATGGTTTCCACAAAAACATTAAGCACCACAACAGTTTTCAACATTGATAATAATAATAAATGTTTCTTGAGCAGCAAATCATCATACTAGAATGATTTCTGAAGGATCATGTGACACTGAAGACTGGAGAAATGTCGCTGAGAATTCAGCTTTGCCATCACAGGAATTAATTCAGATGAAAATATATATTAAAAAAGAAAACGTGTCATTGCCTTTGTGCTCTCTCTCTGTTTTGCATTCCCTGAGGAACTTTACTTTGCATTCCCTCGTAAAACTTGCTTTTGAGTTCTTTGCAAGAGAACACAGTTTTTCGGAGGAACTCAAACGTTTTGAAATATATTTTTTCTCCCATCTCATATTTTTTTCCACCACCAAGTCCCTTTAGGGCAGGGGTGTTCAATCCTAGTCTGGTTTTACCAGACTCTCGTACATTTCATTTGTACATAGAGTCTGGCCACTCTCCATTGACAAGTGTTTACTTCCTTGAAGGTGGGTACTCTGTTGAAGTTTAAAACTATTGGATTTGCCAAGAGTCACTCTGGATCTGCCTAACCAATCGCTAACGTTTGGTCGTGACGTATGTCACGCGCCGTTCGCCTTTGATTCTCACATTAACTGTGCACACCACCTCAGTATCAGTGATAAAATCTTGTGCATTTGGATTGTCATCTACGATGGAGAGGAGAGTTTTGTGATCTGAACGCGCTGCTCTCGTGGTGCATATCTTGTGCAATCATAACATGATTGTATATGCTGTAAATAAAATGTCATATGCTTGGTATGATAAGAATAGATGCTGCTGCAAATAACAGCCCAATTCAAATGTTTACGTGCTTTTCTTCTTTTATTTTTTGAGCGGTGATGAAATATTTTGCTCTTGTAAACACTTGCCAGCATTTAAAGAAATACAAGTCTAGAAATGCATCCAAATTATAGCGCACGCAACCGCACGGTGCTCTGCAGGGGTCAAAAAAGGATTTAAACAGTGAATTTTGAAGTGATATATTCTTCAAAACTCAGAGATGTGGATTCGGAGAGCAATTACATTACCACGCGACCTTGGTGTTTGTCAAAAGCAGTCGGTAATTCAGCCTGGGTTTTTCCCTCGGGTGGTGGGAGACCAGGGGCGGATCTACAGGGGGGCAAGGGGGGGCAGGTGCCCCCCCACTCTAGAGCCTTGCCCCCCCAGCTGCCCCCCTAACTTTGATAATCCAAAAACTGTACTTGTAAAAACAACCCGCCAGTATGTCCAATACATTTACCAAAAGTAAACCATTTAATTATTTTTTTTAAATGTATTAAATTTAAAATGCATAAAATACCCCTCCCCCCGCACCTCTAATACTTAGCTTCGTCCCTGATTCAAACGTGCAGAGCGGCCGCAGCGGCGTTCGCTCAGTCTGGCTCACACACAGCGAGTCTGCTGCGGTGCGGTCGCCCTACAAATCGACTGGAGAGACTGAGCTGCCCCAGAGCCCCTGAAGGTGAAGTGAGTTTCCCCAGGTGTAGTTTAAACACACGTTTAACTTGAAATTACATTTGTAATGAATGTATTGTATGCTAAAGACGATTCAGCATCAGCAAAAACAGCGAGTCTATTACGTTAGCCAAAATCAGCGGTTGTGAATCGTAAGAGCACTCTTCCCTTTGATTAGCCTAATTTTGATTTTAGTAAAGACAAGAACATATAAAAATATTGTATCCATAACTGCCAAATCTCACGCATTCACCGTGAGACACGTGCAATTGACACTTTTCACGCTCTCACGCCACATACATTTTCTCACGCACAGAAAAATCGCAAAGCAAAGAGGACACGGAGACCGACAGACTAGACAGAGCAGGTTACATATAAAAAAAAATCTCAGCTCTCAGATTCTGTCACTTTTATTACGAAATTCAAACAATAAATGCCGTTTTGGCGCTTGTAAATGTTATGTGACAGATCCCTAGCTGCACGTGGACCGATCATCTCTAGCTAGGCTAAATAAACACGAATGAACAATGTTGAAAGAAACAGTAGCCTACAACTTACCTAAATGTATATTCCTCATACAAAATATCGACCAATCAATCTAACAAAGGGGTCAATAAAACAACTGGAGAACAATTATGTCACATAACATTTTCCTCAGGAAAGCCATTTAATGACCATAATAGACTATAGCACATTAGCTGGCTAGAAAAAAAGAGCTATAGAGAGTATTTTGCTAAATATGTGTAATGTACCATATTACATATTTATTATATTTTTATTTATATCATTAAATAAAGTTGTTAATATAATAAAAAAAACGTAATTCAAGTTATTTTTAACCTTAAATAACACTGCCAGCTGATAGGGCTCTCTCTCTATGTTTACAGCATTAGGTGAGTTGTTTTTTCTTGAGATTAGGTACATCTTGTGTGCCTAATATTTATCCAAATGAGTCAATATTAAATCAAATCACGATAATTAAATTTAATTGAAATAACAAAAAAACGTAGCTTACCAGAAATTGTACCATGTAAACACTGTAACATGTTGTCACTAAACCTAATATAATTCAGTTGTTACTAAAATGTTAGTGACAATCACAATACACTTATTGTGATGCAATTATTTATTTATTTTTTACATTTGATTTAGCTAAGCAGTCCTATTAAATCAAATTCCTCTCAGATATCACAGCAATGAAACCAACTGGGGAAATAACAAATACAATAGGATTAAGTAGTCTAAACATAACTGGTGTGTGCATGTGATTAAATCTTTCTGATTTTATATTTCTTATAGGCTACTTATTAGCTACATGGCCCTACAGTGTAATGTAATACAAGGATAACCAGAGGTTTTCACATATTGATTTCCATGTACCGTCTACCCCTGCCACCCTGCCAAGACCTCTTGCCACCCCTTTGCCCCCCCATGTAAAATTTTCTAGATCCGCCACTGTGGGAGACGGACGGCTTCAGCCAACTCCTTCACCACTAACTGAGCGAGCTGAAAAATACTTTTCCCGGACCACAACATCATGGCCACCAACAAAACTCAGCAGTGATTGTTCTTGCTCCAGGTTCGTTTGTTCAGGGAAGAAGGAGGCGGGAACCGGCAAATGTTTAACAACTTTTAATCAAATAATAAACACAAAATGAAAGTAAAATACGTACATACATAACAAAACACAACTTAAAATCCAGGCCTGGTCCTCTCTTGTCCTTCACCGGTGTCGCTCATCCTTATATGCCTCCGTGCTCCCTCATGAGAGGACTCGAGGCCGGTGTGTCTCATTCTCAATCACGCACACCGATCTCGCTCGCTCGTCCACCTCGCCACACTCCGGCTTTAACTTCTGGACATTTGTCAGTGGTGCCAGTACCACACACTCGCATCTTTAACTGCCGCCATTACTGAACTACAACTCAAACTAGCACACAACATCAACGTCATCGCTCTCAGCCACTCCCTCTATTCGCTGACTGGACCGGTAAAAATTTGTTTGGGAGAAAACCTAAGCATATACAGCAGTACCAGATGTAGTACTGAAGGAAAATGAAAATTGAGCGGAAGTACGTAGGAGGGCGGAGCCAGGCTAGTTCAATCCTGCCCCTTGAGGGCCACTGTCCTGGAGAGTTTAGCTCCAACCCCAATTAAACACACCTGAAGCAGCTAATCAAGGCCGTATACATACTAGAAACTTCCAGGCAAGTGTGTTTAAGCAAGTAGAAGCTAAACTCTACAGGACAGTGGCCTTCCAGGACAGAGTTTGGACACCCCTGCTTTAGGGCAACGGCCCCAAACTCAGTTCCTGGAGTGCCACAGCCCTGCAGAGATTAGCTCCAACCCTAATTAAACACACCTGATCCAGTTAATCAAGCTCTTTAGGATCACTAGAAACCTTCAACCCGGTGAGTTGGAGCTAAACTCTGCAGGGCTGTGGCCATCCAGGAACTGAGTTTGGACACCCCTGCTAGGGGCTCCATACATAATGTATATAAAGATTCACGTACGTTCAGCTGGTTTTTATTACAAAATAAATGATGACGGGTGATCAGGAGCAGAGAAAAACACTACAACAGAGTATGAATACAGTCAAAAACTGAGACGCAAGATGGTGAATATTAAGAAATATCTGACCACTGAATGCTGTGATGCAATAAATGACAGATATGTTTGCACAAGATGGAAATATGTTTGAATATATTCAGAAAAAGAAACAGCTGTAGAGACTCTAGTCTTAAGTAAAAAGTCAATTTATTTAAAAATCATTCGCTTTTGTTTTTTGTCTTTCTAAAACATATTCTGCAGCAGAAATATCTGATGACTGCATATATAGTCATGATTATGAGTGTGAGAGCAGAAAGCAGGAACAGTATGACATCAACAGAGTGATAAGAGTACCAGGGCATTTTGTAAGACTCTGTGCGCAAGTGAGCGGCCCCTTTGTGCCTCATAACAAACTCAATCCAGAAGATGGCGTTGTCCAGAGGCTTTACTGGGACGTCCTTGTGAAGCCTTGAGAGCCTCTGCATGTTCTCCCGATAAGAGGGCTCATAAAGGACCTCTTTGACAGTTTTGAGGAAGGAGTCCTTATCCACTGTGGCAAAGTCTACATTCTTGGCTACACCCTTTACTCTCATTTTAGAAAGATTATCAGGCTGGTCAAAAATCAGCCCAAATCCAATGATTGGCACCCCGTGGTAGATGGCTTCTTGAATTCCATTGGTTCCTCCATGTGCCACAAAGGCTCTGGTCTTTGGATGACCCAGAAGATCATTCTGAGGCATCCAGTCCATCATTAAGGTGTTGTTCCCGAGTGCAGATGGTCTCTTTCCTTTGTACCTCCAGATGATCTTCTGTGGAAGTTCTGCAAAAGCTTCAGCAATTGCCTCAGCCACATCATCAGGAAGTTGACCAATGAGAGTGCCCAGAGACATGATGATGACACCATGCTCACCAGAGCTCTGCACAAAGTCCTCCAGGTCTTGTGGAAGAGGCTTTGATGGCTTGCACTGAAATCCTCCCATGTAGACGATGTTTGGCATAGTGGGACGTGGGAATTCAAAAATAAAATCAACTCTATGGAGCCACAGATCAGCACCCTGAATTAAAGAAAAAAAAGATACTCCGGGACCAACGAAGCGTTCACAAAGTGCATTATAATGTGGAGCAATCATGAAAGCAACTTGTGTTCCGGTTATGATGTACATCACAACATTCTTCACTCTTTCCAAGAAACTCATGCGATCTGATAACTCCACCATTGGTAAAGGAACATAAGAAAGTGGTGAAGGAGCTATCGCAAAATGACCTTCATTGTAAACTGTCCAACGGGCATTGAAGACAATGGGCAGTTTGAGATAATGACTCAATAGTATGCCTCCAAACTTGACGGGATCTGTTAGAATCAAATCATATTTGGCATCTTTCAAGGACTGAATTAGTTTCTGGTCTTCAAACATGTTGACTATCATCTCACTTTCTATTTTAAACATCTTTAAAATATTTTCCCACATCTCTAGCTCCAGTCTCAGACGAGCCCACGTGGAACCCGTCCTCAAAATCTCCATAAGTCTGGATGCAAATGTTTCAATGAATTCTTCATCAAATCCTCCAGATGAATTTAGAGTGATTGATGTGTAGTGAGGTGAGAATTCTTTGATGTACCAGCTGTCTGCCGTCCGAATGACTGTAACATTATGACCTTTGGCATGAAGTGCTTCAATCAAGATGTTCATGTTGACCCAGTGACTGCCATCCACAGGAAAGACAAGAACCTTCCCACTCTGAACAACTGGGACAGTCGTCAGCAGAAGGGTTAATGTGATTTGACCACATATCTGAAAAATCTGTATGTTCATGGCACCTGCTGTAAAGCAACAGAGTAACAATAATGTTCTGATAGACTTTTTAATACCAGTTGAATATGTCAAGTTGTAATATTAGTGAAGTGTAAATTGTTCATTCAACATTGCATCTGAAAATATGACATTTTGTAACAGATTGTGAAGGTGAAATTCTAGCAAGCTTTGTGGCAGGGCAGCTGCACTAAAAGGAGCCACAGCAAAGGAGCCACTACACGGTTTTTTGCCACTATTTGCAGTCTGTGTTAATGCTAGATACCGAAAGTCAGAAGTAGTCTGCAGATTTTGAGCCTTCCGAGTTGACAGATTTCACTGAAAATTGTGTAGTGTACAATAGGCACAGATTTACGGGGTTTTTTTTCAGACTATGATTCCATTCAGTAGGAAGATATCAAACTTGTTTGAAATTTTGAGCCGCTTTAAGAACACGTGCTGTTTTCATTTTTCATGTGTCTTCTAGCAATGAGTTGAGCATGTTTCTGTGTGAGTTTGTTAGGCCATGTGTCCACCAAAGCATCTTTAGCCAGCTGAAAATGTCAGCGCCCCTTTAAAAATGCCTTGCTGCAGGGCTTGAGAATGCTTTCACGAGTTTACACATACATGAAATCAAATATAGTAATTTATGCATATTTGACGTGCTGTTCGGGGTAGGGCTCCGAGCTCAGAATTTGGCCCAAACCCAGAGTACTCACCTTCCTTGGCTGGGATAGAAACAGCCAAGAGTGAGGGTGAGAAACGGCTATATATATATACCGGCTTACTCTTGCGCTGATTGGTTGGTTCACAGACGGAACGTGCTCCTCCCGAACTTTGTTAAATAAAACTTCATTTAGCGGCACAGTGGGGGTTTTTTCAGTTGAGATGCTATGCCATGCCATGATACGGAATATCCACCAAAGTGTTAGTAGTATCTGATTTCCCAGATAGTTTGAACATAAAAATAAAAACAATAAAAATGTTGATGCAATGCAAAATACTTGCTCTGGCTCTTGTTTTCAATGATTTTGTTCCATTTCTGTGCTTGTTGTTGTCTTCAGTGTCCCGCCCCTCCTCCACTGTGATTGGGCAGCTGCGTTTTACCCAAAGCCATTTGAAAAAACGTGCCATTCCCATTGAAAAAAATGTGAAAATGCATTAGCCTAGGGAATAACGCTTTGGTGGACACACAGCTTTAGTGTTCAGAATGTTTTGGAAGTCTGTGTGTTTTAAGTGTACAATGCCCATTTTTTGTAATCATTACCAAAGTTTGCAAGTGTATAATGCATATGCCCAGTTTCACAGACAAGGCTTAAACCTAGTCCCAGACTAAAATGCATGTTTGAGCAGTCTTATATTTAAGGAACTTGTACTTTATCTTAAAATTTGTCAGTGCCATTGTTTTGTCACAAGATGTACTCCAGTAATGTTTTTTTTTCTAAGGCATGTTTATAAAAGCTACTTAAATGTCCTAATTGAACCAAAGCCTATTCCTGGTTTAATCTAAGCCCTGTCTGTGAAACTAGGCCTTTGTGTTTTAAAATCTGTTCACATTTTAAGTCATGTAGCCTAGTGCATTCCAGCCTTAAAGGTCCTGTTCTTCGTGTTTTTTGAAGCTTTGATTGTGTTTACAGTGTGCAATATAACATATGTTCATGTTTCGTGTGTAAAAAAAAACAGTATTTTTAACACAATTTACTTATCTGTATACCGCTGTTTTCACTGTCCTAAAAACGGGCCGATGAGTTCCTTGTTCTATGAAGTCCCTCCTTCAGAAATACGTAATGAGTTCTGATTGTGCCAACGGTTCCCGTGTTGTGATTTGACCGCAGCTTAGCGAACGTGTCACGGTTCCTGTGTTGTGATTCGACAGCAGCTTAGCGCACGTGGAAAGGTCACGCCTCTTAACGGGAGATATATGCACTTAATGATCTCTACAGCGTCCCTGGGAAAGCCAAACAAAGGTGATTTGACTCCGGGATGAAAATAACAGCGTCTCGACGACATGGCGACAAACACACTCAAACGCAACAATTCCTTTTCTCCACGCGACACGTCCTCTTCTCCACGTGGGACAGCAACAAGACCACGCCCCCTTTTTGCGCGTATTCTTGTGGGCGGAGGTTAGTCTGTTCTACTGTTCTACTGACGTAATTAATGAAGGAAGTACCAGGATGTAGTCCAAGCCGGCCGTTCACTGTAGGCTTTGAAAGGGAACTTCTGTTAAATAAAATATCTCGCTTGGCATTGAACTTTGAGCTTTATAATTTTACAGGTATTATTTATGCTCTAACAGCAACATTACACACTAACTAAAGTTTGAACAGTGGGATCACGAAGAACGGGACCTTTAATATGCTTTTCTTATAGAGTCAATGAAAGAAAGCAATATTCGATTTACATTCGTTCTAATAACCAAAATATACTCACCAGGTTTGTGTTAACTAGATGATGGCATTCAAACCTGCGAAAAAGAAAGAAAAAAATAATCACCCATATGAACATTTTAAAAAAAAACTTTCGCAAGGCAAATATCAAGTAAAAATCTTACATTTTCTCATTTTTGTAATTGGTGTGAAAACAGCAAACATGCCTACTAGCAATATTAAGTAATATTGTTCCTTGTGATCTCTATGCTGTTCATATAAAATGTACAGTCTTAACCTATATGTAGCAGGTCAGCCTTGAATATACTGTACCTAACAAAACAACTTTTTGAACCTTACTCTATTTTGGTCTCGTTGTGCGTGCTGATGTATTCATTTAACAGTCTTTAACAGGGCAAAGGGCATTTACCTGGACAGCCCTAGTTAATAAGCTACCATTAAAATTGCACATTTATTTTTACCTTGGTGTTGACTAGCTAAGTGCACTGAAGCTATACTTAAATGGCCAATACTTCATTTCAACAGTATATACTATGATTAGACTCCATTTAGTGCATTTAAAAGAAAGAACAGAATGTATTTGGCACAAACAAATTAAAGAGATCAAAAATATAAGCTAATGGAAAACAACAGCACTTACTGTAACGAACATATTATTGTATTTTCAGTACAGAAAAACAACTAGGAGTGTGCTTGATACAACTACTGTCCTACTACTGTACTTTGTGCATATATAATATGCACAGCAATATTCATTTTATTGATGCTATAGTATTACATAAAACATTGGAAATATTCTTTTCAATATTTCAGCCAATCTTTTTATTTTATTTTATAAAATAGCTACTGCTGACAAAATTCATACTTCATAACTTTTAATTGAATGCTGTCATTCAAAGAACATACAGTATTTTAACAATGTATAAATGAAAATATAATCTAAAAAATTGCAATTAAGGCGATTTCAATGTTAAAATCCCTTTCAGATAATGTTAAGTGGGTATCTTTACCCATTTTATATGGTAAAAGTAGTAGGAGTATGCCAGTACGGGGCTATGAATTCAGCATTTGATTCACTAAACCGACTTATAACATTTATTCATTTATTCAGAAAGCGGGATAAAGTGCTTTATGTTTTGATTAACTACCAAGAATCGGTTCATAAAAGAGTCATTCTTTGGATAATTGAACAAAGCTTCAGTAGGCCAATCTGTGTTGCTGTAGTGAAGTTAGCAGTGTTGTTGCAAATAACAAGCATGATGTGGAACAATTTGGAAGTTATGTGGTATAAAATTATTACAACAGTATAAGAAAAGCAAATTTTTTACATTTTATTAAAATATGTGAGTGGTGTTTGCCTGTACACATCAACTACTTCAATATCTTATAAACTCCAAGCTGCCATTTAATGGATATGGGTGGTCCCAAGTGAGTGGTCATTGCACTTGTACTTGTTTGAATGAACTTTGCTCACCTGCTAAATGGAAGGCTAAGGCATTAAAACATCTGAACAGTGAATAAGAAACAATTATGTACAGTTTTAAAAGTTTTGTTTTTATATATTATAGTCCTTATAGTATTATACAAATTTTCTGTTTTATATTTTAACAGACACAATTGTGCAGAACATAAATTAATTAAACCTTCAAATTGAAACATAAAATAACTAACAACATTACAATCAAATGCATGGATATGGTGAAATAATTACACAGTAAAAGAAAAGGAAAAAAACACATGAGTTTTTAGAAATATAAAGCATGAAAGAGCTGACATAATTTATATATGAGAGGTTCTAAAACAATAACAAAACTAAAAACATGTGCACAAACCAATAAATCAACATCTATCACCATTGGGAATGAATATCATATTGATTGAAAGCTTTAGTCATTAATACAGGAACATTTCTGACCTGAAGTTGCTTAAAACCTGAGTAAAAATAAAAAAGTAAAGTCATTCAGTTTTGTTTTTTGTTTTTCTCATGCATATTCTGCAGCAGAAATATCTGATGACTGCATATATAGTCATGATTATGAGTGTGAGAGCAGAAAGCAGGAACAGTATGACATCAACAGAGTGATAAGAGTACCAGGGCATTTTGTAAGACTCTGTGCGCAAGTGAGCGGCCCCTTTGTGCCTCATAACAAACTCAATCCAGAAGATGGCGTTGTCCAGAGGCTTCACTGGGACGTCCTTGTGAAGCCTTGAGAGCCTCTGCATGTTCTCCCGATAAGAGGGCTCATAAAGGACCTCTTTGACAGTTTTGAGGAAGGAGTCCTTATCCACTGTGGCAAAGTCTACATTCTTGGCTACACCCTTTACTCTCATTTTAGAAAGATTATCAGGCTGGTCAAAAATCAGCCCAAATCCAATGATTGGCACCCCGTGGTAGATGGCTTCTTGAATTCCATTGGTTCCTCCATGTGCCACAAAGGCTCTGGTCTTAGGATGACCCAGAAGATCATTCTGAGGCATCCAGTCCATCATTAAGGTGTTGTTCCCGAGTGCAGATGGTCTCTTTCCTTTGTACCTCCAGATGATCTTCTGTGGAAGTTCTGCAAAAGCTTCAGCAATTGCCTCAGCCACATCATCAGGAAGTTGACCAATGAGAGTGCCCAGAGACATGATGATGACACCATGCTCACCAGAGCTCTGCACAAAGTCCTCCAGATCTTGTGGAAGAGGCTTTGATGGCTTGCACTGAAACCCTCCCATGTAGACGATGTTTGGCATAGTGGGACGTGAGAATTCAAAAATAAAATCAACTCTATGTAGCCACAGATCAGCACCCTGAATTAAGGTAAGGAAGGACACTCCTGGGCCAATGAATCGTTCACAAAGTGCATTATAATGTGGAGCAAACAGGAACGCACCTTGTGCTTCAGCTACAGTGTACATCACTACATTCTTCACTCTTTGAAGAAAGCTCATGCGGTCTGATAACTCCACCATTGGAAAAGGAATATATGAAAGTGGAGAAGGAGCAATTGCAAAATGAGCCTCACTATACATTGTCCAACGGACATTGTAGACAATGGGCAGTTTAAGGAAGTGGCCCAAAAGAACGCCTCCAAACAAGAGTGGATCTGTAAGCATCAAATCATACTTGGCATCCCTAAAAGACTGCATTAGCTGCTGGTCTTCCATCATAATGTTTATCATATCACTTTCTATTTTTGTCAATTCAAAAGTACTTGCCCACATCTCTAGCTCCAGCTTCAGACGAGCCCAGATAGAACCTTCCCTCAGAATGTTCATGAGTCTGAATGCAAATGTCTCAAAGAATTCTTCACCAAATCCCCCAGGAGAACTTATGGTGATTGATGTGTAGTGAGGTGAGAATTCTTTGATGTACCAGCTGTCTGACATCCGAATGACTGTAACATCGTGACCTTTGGCATGAAGTGCTTCAACCAAGATGTTCATGTTGACCCAGTGACTGCCATCCACAGGAAAGACAAGAACCTTCCCGCTCTGAACAACTGGGACAGTCGTCAGCAGAAGGACTATCAAGATTTGGCCACATGACTGAAAAATCTGTTTGTTCATGGCACCTGTGGTAAAGCAAGGGAACAAGAGTGATCCACTGAAAGACCTCAAACCCAGTTGAGCATGTCACATTATATTAGTACAAAACATTTAAAGAAAGACCTAATTTGATATTTAAGTCGAAAGTCTAGTCAACATTAAGTTATTGCTCCTTTGATATACATGCTGTTCATTGCATGCTGAAACATGTTCTTACCAATGAAAAATTTAGCATTACCAGAACAGCTTTGAGTGTAAGTTAAGTCAAAGACGTACAAGCAGTTTACTCTCCTTCAGCCTCAGTGTGCATGACAAGACACTTAAATGTGAGTGAAGGATCATTCAGTCTTTAAAGGGGAAAAGAGCACTTCCACGCATAGGTCTAGTTAATGAGCTACCATTCAACGTGGTGCAGTAACAGATTCAGAACTCCATCTTCACCTCTGCCCCAATTCCATCAAATTAAAGTATTTCTACTTAACATTTACATTTATGTATTTGGCAGAATCTTTTATTCTAAGCGACTTGTTTTAAAAGTATACATTTCACACGCTCCTGTTTTGCTCTACTCTACTGCATACCTAAACGAATGTAAGAAATAAATAAAGCAGTACAAAACGAAATATTGTTTCACTATGATATAAAACTAATATCCAAGTAGTATAACCGAGCTGTAGTAGCAAAGTCAACTTTATTACTTATAAATTCATTTAACTAACTGCAATAAAATGCAATATTATCCAAAAAAAAAAAAAAAAGAAAGAAAAAAAAAAAATATATATATATATATATATATATATATATATATATTTTTTTTTTTTTTTTTTTTTTTTTTTTTTGGATAATGATGATGATGATGATGATGATGATGAGAGTAAAGGATTGGCATCCCATGGAAGATCTTCCATAAAAACAAAAAGTACTGTAGGGAACCATAAGCAGAAGAACAATGTGGATTTCAGCTACTTCAGAGAGTATCAGAAGTGTTATTTACATGAAAAAATATACAATGAATTCAATCAATCTTTTCTTGTTGTTATCCCGACTGGAAGTCTGCCCAGTTTTATTATATGTGCTCTCGAATATTTTCTCTCGAAAACAGACCTCTGTTGTACGTTACATACTAAATCATGGTCAAGTTGCACAGTTTACTCTTCTTTGTCCCTTTTGTTCACTCCCACAACAGTACTATTGCACGTGTATATACAGTGTGTAAGTTAAAGTTCATGTTTCCAAAAGTCCAAAGGGTATTTAACAGATCTTGAGTTTATAAGTTTGCCTTTTACCTTGAGGCTTGAGCTTTTGTTAAACTGTGTAAATATACCGATCAAGTTGAGTAGTAGACTTGATATTTGGGCAGCTTTGGAGGAACATTAGGTAGGCCTATAGACAACATAATAATAATAAACCATTTTCCAACCATCAATGTTTTTTTTACACTCTATTCTAATCCAAATTCTATTCGATTAGAAACACAGAACAATCAGAGCACCCTGATATATACAGAACCATAGATACATTTGAGTGTGTTGAAAATTATGTTATAACATTACTCTGTGCGTTCGCTCCGCGGCTGCTATAAAACACTTGTTGCACACTGCAGTAAGCTAGATTGATATTAGAATATCATATTTATAAATGCTGGATGGCTTGTGTTGCTAAATGGCAGGCAATTCATTTTAGATGAGAAAATGACGGAGAAAGTGCTGTATTACTGTGCAATAATTCGCCTATACTGACATAATTGTGACACAAAATCCTAAATAATTAGCATCATTTTGTGATATTTTAAATATCAATTAAACTCATTAAAGGCAGTAATATTTTTTCAAACTTGTTTGTGTCACGTCTGTATTTGATTGGCATGTGTCACTGAATGTATTGTAATACGTCACAAACTGCCCATTCTAGGAAAGACACAAAATAAATCTATCATGGGTCACTACGAATTGCGCATTAACAATCGCATTAGGCCTACTGTAAACCTTTATTGCGTAATGCTGCACGGACACACGCCAGTAGGTGTCAGTGTAAGTGAGCGTAACACTGGCCAGCGCAAGATTCTCATCGTCCATCCAAGTCCATCCAAAAAAGTTAAAAATTATTTAAAATCATTTGCTATGTATCTGAAAAGGATATAGGCCTACATACCGAGCTACTATCAATATTCTTTATTTATACAAGCACAAAAAAGTGCTCAGTGCATTTTAAAATTAAACGATTCGGTCACGCAGGACCTTCCTCAGTAGCTATAATAAATAAATGTTTTACCAATAAATAAAATCTTTTTTTTTTGGTACAAATTAACTGTGTGCATATGTTACACATATTATACTCAGGCAGACAGCTGCAGGTGTCACTACTGGAGGTGCCACAACATAAAGAGATGTCAGTTTTAGTGACACAGGCCAACTGACATGTGCCAGTGTAGATATAGTGGCATGTGTCACTAAAACGTGTGACGTGCCAATGGATTGCGTCATGTGCCACGTGCATAACAATTTGCTTTATGCTGTCAAACATATGATTTATTAATGTGTACAACATTTTTATACATAATTCGATAAAAAAAATAAAAAACAACCTATAAAAGTCCCAGTGAACCGGAAGTTGCAACCGACTTTATTTCAGTGATTTGACGAATTTCCGAGAAAAAACGGAATACTAAATGAGCAGAACAGAGGGCGTGGTTTGTGTCTTTCCTAGAATGGGCAGTTTGTGACGTATTACAATACATTCAGTGACACATGCCAATCAAATACAGACGTGACACAAACAAGTTTGAAAAAATATTACAGCCTTCTATGCGTTTAATTGATATTTAAAATATCACAAAATTATGCTAATTATTTAGGATTTTGTGTCACAATTACGTCAGTATAGGTGCTCGATTAATCTGTCAGTCACTACTGGAGGTGTCACGACACACGGCGACATGTTCAGCGACTCGGTGTCAGTCAAGTGTCATGCCAGTGTCAGTGTGTTGCGATAATGCCAGTGGCACATGCCAATGAAGACTAGATGTGCCAACGCATAGTGACTTGTGCCATTGATTGGCTTCTGTGCATCCGATGTCATGTCACAATGTTAATACTGCTACTGCAAAAATCTTACATATTGTGCCTTTTCAAATATTTTGAAATCATCCACCAAATTATCTCTTAGTTAACAATGCCACAAATTATTAAAACACCTGGCTGTTTGTAAAACATTAAATTGAGGTATTGCTTAAATATATATTTTTATAAAAAAATAATTTGTTTTACCTTATTTAGCCTATATAATTAAAATGAATCTATATAATATTGTCTTGCTATATTTTAATGTTTTATTCAAGTAATAATGAAAAAAAAGTTAGAACTAAAAAAAACTAGAACTAACGTGAAATAAATGTTAAAGCAATAATAAGAAAGCTGTAAATCTCTCGCTCTTTCACGGGCTCTGTCCTCTCCGCATTGGATTTGGGGAGCTACTTCAGAGTGTAAATCTCTAAATCAGAGTGGATTGTGGGTATGAAGTAGTGAAAGAATGTAGGGAATGAAGTCGTTCACACAATTCAGAGATTTCGGACACCACTCAAGAGTGTGAGTCACTACGAGACTTGATCATGCAGGTGTGTTTTAGCATCATAATAGG
The DNA here is from genome assembly GCA_023566225.1 of Romanogobio albipinnatus. Classification (NCBI taxonomy): domain Eukaryota; kingdom Metazoa; phylum Chordata; class Actinopteri; order Cypriniformes; family Gobionidae; genus Romanogobio; species Romanogobio albipinnatus. The sequence goes on from CM042241.1 coordinate 16,367,233, forward strand.
GTAGTGTTTTCCCTACTAATGACAGCAGAGAACTCAACTGTAAAATATTCATTAGTTATTACTTTGATACATTCGTAATTCTTCCTTCCGTTTCCTCACTTAGCCTATATGTGAAGGAGACTGATTCACGTGATGTTCGTTCAGTAGCCTACAATTGTGTCCAAATGTTCAGTTCCATTCGTTGAACTAGTTCCTGATAGTCTTTATTTTGAAACAAAACGGGAAATACGAAAGACACGAGTGTATGAAAGTACACGAGAACGATTCGTTCAATTCAAAGATTTAATTCAATACCGCTGCGTTCAGGAACTATAAGCACCAAAGCAGCGAAATTTGAAATATCACGAACACCATGGGCGAGCAATGCAAACAAACTATTGATTGCACATGCCACCACTGACCAGCATACATAACACGTTTAGTCGCTGTATAAAAACTCATTTAGAAATCAACATGAGAGCTCACCTGAGGCGAAAACTTCCACAACGTCCAAACAACTCCTGCAGCTTTAACTTAAACACGTTTTTTTTTTCTTTTTCTTCAGCCAGTAACATAATATTTTCTGTTTCTACTGAAATTTCCTGGGGCACCTCCCCCCTGTTGGGTGTGAGTGATATGACAGATGTACAGGATATATGGTTCTGGTTCTGGTTATGGGAGGGTCTGATAAAAGGACTGAAGGACAATTCATCATTTGTCTGCAGATCAGAGCTTTATTACATGCATATCAGGGTTTTGAATTAAACTTTACACAAGCAAAGTCTGATCTGAAGAACTAACATGACAAGTTTGAACAGGTTCATTATTCAACTCAGTGTTGGTTCATGCAGGTTCGTAAAGTGAATGAGATTGTTTCATGGTGGAAAGTCTGACACGTCTATTAATCATTCAGAAAGAGAGAACAAGGTACACATAAGCATTTGCACCCTGCACCTCTGAACACAATTGTTTATAAAGTTTCATTGATTTTTACAAACTTGTGTGATAATGTGCCTGTATTTCAATGTCATTTAGCAACTATCCTTTGAAGTTTATACATTTTTACCATATGCTATCATTATTATTTTTAGACTTGTGCCCCTTGACAGATGAAAAATTGTTGTGGGTTTTGGTGACAGATGCTCTGGAAATTTGGACACTGACTATTTTGCCTCTCTGTAGCTCATTCAATATGGTGGTTGCTGTATGTTGCTTTGAAAACTCACATACAAACAGGGTTGGGGAGTAACAAAATACATGTAACTTAGTTACGTATTTAAAATACAACATTTGAGTAACTGTATTTCATTAGTGTACTTGGTAATCAAATTACAGTTACATCCAAAAAAGTATTTTAGATTACCAAAGTGATTACTTTGAATTGTATTGTCATTTATTTAAATTAAACATTAATATAAACTGTGATGGGCAATTAATGTAAACGATTGGTGATTCTCAGACTCTGACAGTCTGCAAAAGCATCCTAAAATACATTTCTGCTCATAAGTTTCATACCCCTTGCAGAATATGCGCAATTTTGATAATTTTAACAAAATAAATAATACTTTTATATAGTCTTGAATAAGCTATTTCACATAGTAGTTGTTTACATATACTCCACAAGACAAAATGACAATTTATACAAATCGCCACATTCAAAAATGTACATACCCTTGAACCGTAACTGTCTGTCATTACAGCTGATTCATGTTTCATGTTCAGTCATTTGTTTAGATAATTGCACTTTTTTGATGATTCCCTTTTTATCTCACAATTCTGACTTCTTTGAAATATAACTTCGCAATTGCGAAGAAAAAAATAAAAAAGGGAGAAAATAGCCTGGGCTAATTTCTTCTTTTTTTTCTCAGAATTGCGACTAATAAAAAAAGAAAAAAAAGAAAAAGGCGATTACGACTTTTTATCATACAATTGTGAGTTTAAATCTTGCAAAAAAAGGTCAGAATTGGGAGATAAAAAGTCGCCATTACCTTTTTATTAGTATATTTAGTGGCGGAAACAAGCTTCCTTAAAATCCAATGCATTAAGAGCAGGGGTGAAAACTTTTGAACAGGATGATGTGTACATTTTTCTTATTTTGTTTGAAGATCATATTTTTCATTAAGTACTGCCCTTCAGAAGCTATTAACTCAAACCATTCTAACTCCCAAGACATCAAAATCTGAAGCATGGTCAAGTGCCTTCCGCGTCACAATGAAGACGCTAAAGGCACCCCTAGGCGTCACTATATCGACATGCAGGTGCTCCATTGATTTCAGTTGTTTGCCCAATGCGTAAGATCAAGACGCATTTAATTCTTTGCATTTGTAAAAGCAGACCTGATTTAATGAATGTTTAGTTCTAAAACCATATAAAACACATACCAGGCAAATTAATGTAGTCACAGGTATTTATTGCAAAAACTGAACAAAAACAGTATAAAAGTATTAACTCATGTTGCATTCCAAGTCTTCTGAAGTCATACGATATCTTCATGTAAAGAACAGAGTTGATCTTAATGTTTTAATCGCTGAAATGATGATCCCGCCACTCCGTAAACGCACTCATATCTCATTCAAATGATACACACGACTCTTTAGCATGATGCAATCGGTCACAAGACACATGAGAGCCAATGACATTTTACAATCAAAGCTGACGTATTGATGCAATTGGTCACGAGACATATGAGAGCCAATGCAATCTCACTATGAAATCTGACGTAACTTTTCTTCGGGCAGCAATTTTTGAAATTTGAATGTGTGTATGATCTTCGGCAGATGGAGACGCTGATCGCTTTCGGGGATTTTCTTCACACAAGTCAATCGTTTGGCCTCGGAATATTTGTACTTTTTGACCAAATAGTGCCTGCAGTCGTATCTGACTGTTATATCCTGTATTTTATATCATATAATACACAAATGGGTAGGTTTAGGGATGGGATGGGGTTGGGTTACATGTTCAAATGTGTCTAAATAGAGTAAATAAAATAAATGTAAATAAAATGATGCTGGCTGATTAAATTGAGAATCACACTCCAACATGTCAAAATCATAACCCAATATAATTTCATGATGACGATAACGTTCCCATGCCCAACGGGGGTTGTGTATGACGCCAAAGGTTTCTCATTGAAATCAACTGAGTACCCTGCGCATCGATATAGTGACGCTAGGGGTACCTTTAGCGTCTTCGTTGTGACACGGAAGGCATTTGAGCATGCTTCAGATTTTGATATGTTACCCAGAAGACAAAATAAGTACAATTTACCCTGTTCATCCAATTCAAAGAGTTTACATACACCAGATCCTAATGCATCGTGTTGCCTTGAGCATAAATTTTTTTGTCTTTTCTAAGATGTCTGCCTTTTTTTCACGAAATATTGTGGAAAATGTATGTTGTTTAAAATAATATGCAGAGGAAAACCAAGTCCTATGTCCGGTGGTCTCTGTGTGTTACATAAGTTACAAAATTACGAAATACGAAAAAAACGAAATACATTACAAATTACTTTTTTAAAGCATGTATTTTGTAATCTGAAGTGAAATACATTTTTAAAGTAACCATACAAAGTTCTAAGTTTCACACCTGATACTAATTGCATCTGATACTTTCTTAGAGCCTATAGGCTATTACTGTTGTCTTGATTTAGTTATTTTTAAATGTAAAGTCATGCCATTTTCATTTTTGTCTGATCTGTTCCCTCATGGTCAAACATACATTTCATTATTTTCTTTCCCTGTTCTCACTCACATACAAATTAAGCGTCATCTTTTCAAACACAGTGAAAACTTTACTTGTCCCTTATTTTCAGCCCCAGTTAATGGAACTGCCATACGCCACAAAAAGAGTCATTTAGATCAGTTCATTTAAATCAGACTGCAATAGTATGAGTGCCTTGTGCAAGTTGTGAGTGCATGTAAAATCACCAATATATTACTAATTCTGATTACCGATCGACTCCTCGTAATCATTTGTTGAAACACCTTATGCCACAAAATGGCATATGGTTATTCACAGCATAAATTATGACGTTATGATTACCATAACTTTGAAAACTTTGAAAGAAAGAAAGAAAGAAAGATAATTTCCATAATCAGTATTTATGTTTTGTATTCCAGTAAAACAACATCTGAACATCCTTAAAAGAAAAAAGATCAATTTACTTGAGAAGAAAATTTGCATAAGACATTAAGGCTTGTTTTCATGTAATATATTTTGAATTTAGGCAAATTAACTTTCCTTGCAATTGTTTTTCTTGCTTTAAGCATAAATCTGACCACGTTTATTGAAATGTATGCTTTAAGAAAGCAGTCTGGGAGTGGGGTAAGACGATTAAATTGAATATAAGATATATTTCTTAATATCTATGTCTTAATATCTTACGCAGTTTAGTTTCTCATTTACATATATCTTGTTTTAAGGATATTTTAATGGGAAAAAAATACTGATTAAGAAACTAATTTTTGCAGTGAGTATATTATTTATGTAATTCGCTTTGGGAGAACCCTCTGCATGCCATCATTAATTTTGCATTTCATGTTAATCTCTGTACTTCTACCATCTCTTTGTGATATCTCGAAATAATGAGGTATCACTCATTCCCGGTGATGTGATACTATCACCTACTAAGCTTGAAATTCAGCTGGCATCCCTAGCTATCAATTAAAACGGCATGATCTGCAGTAACCTCTGTTGATTAAGATTCTGCTTGTGTGTGGAGGGTTCCAAGCAGCGTAAAATTGGTTGGGGGCGTGTGGTGGATGCTTCATTTGAGTATTCAACAGATCTGATGCTTCTCCATGTGCTGTTTACCAGAACACTGTCATCTTTTTTGTGCCATGCAGTCAAAACGAGTGGGCAGATTTCACATAAATGCTAATGTAGATGTATTTTCTTTTGTTTGCAAATATAAAGTAAATCAAAAATGCACATACTGTACAACATTTAACAATTTAAAACTCAAGAAAGTAAGAAAATGTGTTTTAATCTGAATGAGTGGGCTGGTTTCCAATAAATAAATGTTATTTATGAGGGGGGAAAAATGTTTGTAATTACTAAATTAATACATTTTATTAAAACAACTCTTGCCCCTTTCCCAGTACTTTCTTGATGAACTATTTCCACCCTCGCTACCCCAGAGGATGATGCTCACTGTACCGAATGCCTGCTTCATCCTACTGTGACTGGAATACAAATGAATATATAAGTGTTTGGTTATCCACCCATTGATTTCTGAAACAGGTGATGCAACCAGGAGGTCCTTGAAAGAAATTGTAGAACACTCTGTGAAGTATCGCTCACATAAAACAAACACATACGCCTGGAAACAAAGCATACACACACTGTCGACACAATTATAGCACCTGTTCTACCAAACATGCTCTATCCCAGTGTTCTGCAAGGTTATTGGCTTACTGATGCAATTTTATGCTTTTCTGGGTCACTGCAATGTAATGGCCAAGAGACGAATACATAATGGTGTGTGAGAGAATAAAAGAGCAAAAATACAGTAAGAAGCTTACACAGACTGTATACCTCTCACAAATGACCCACTAACGTGGAATAAATGCACCCACATTTTATACTGATTCAGACATGCTGCTTTGCTTAGAAATGCAAATGCATCAACTCCTGTTCTTGCCAATCTCTTATATCCTCATATTCTATGTCATTCCTCTTTCCCTTTGCTATCTCCAAAAATAACAAAAAGAAACTTTAAATGGATAGTCTACCATCAGTTCTATAATTACTTACTCAAGCTAATTCCAAAACCTTATGACTTTCTTCATACACACAAAAATCTTTCAAATCAAAAGACTCTTCCAACCCAGGTGCATTGGAAAAATGTGCATGTGGCAACATTTCATAATGATATTATGTTGCTTATTTCAAATTTCTTGATGCTTGGGAATGTTCACACTTGGCATGCTGTTGAGGCCAGGGGAGTGAGGTTTACACGCACAGCTATTCATGGCCTATGTCGGTCACACTTACTCCCCCCCCCCCAAAACTCACACCCATCTGGGTCAGTTGCATCAAATGTAACCGGTCCTACTCGACCTGCTCCGAGCACGATTCAAACTGGGGTCTCCGTAGTGGGAGGCGAGGGTGCTAACAAGGACGCTAAAGACTGCAGCCTCTAGTGTGCCTTTTGAGGCCAGGGGAGTGAGGCTTACATGCACAGCTCTCACTGGCCTGTGTCCGTTACTCTCACCCCACTAAACCTCACTCCCATCCGGGTCAATTGCATCAAATGTAACCGGTCCTACTCGACCTGCTCCGAGCGGGATTCAAACCGGGGTCTCCGTAGTGGGAGGCGAGCGTGCTAACTAGGATGCTAAAGACTTCAGCCTATAGAGCGCCTTTTGAGGCCAGGGGAGTGAGGTTTACATGCACAGCTCTTACTGGCCTATTATCCATTACACTCACCCCCCTAAACCTCACTCCCATCCAGGTCACGGCAAAAAATTTAACTGGTCCTACTCAAACAGGGTCTCCGGTGTGGGAGGCGGGCACGTTAACAAGGACGCTAAAGACTGCAGCCACTAGCGTCAGTTGCTAGTGCACCTCTTGAGGCCACAGGAGTGAGGTTTAAAAGCGCAGCTTTACTGGCCTAAGTCCGTTACAGTCACCAGCTTTAATCTCACTCCCATCCGGGTAGCAGCACCAAATGTAACCGATCCTACTTGACTCTATTTTTGAGGCCAGTGTAGTGAGGTTTAAAAGCACAGCTCTTACTGGCCTGAGTCCGTTATGTTGCACCAAATGTAACCTGTCCTACTCCACCTGCTCCGAAAAGATTCGAAACAGGTTCTCTGGGGTAGGAGGTGCGTTAACAAGGCCTATTACTGGACTATGTCCGTTACACAAGTTTTTTTCTCATCATAGTCGTGATATTCCCCATCACAGTTCAGTACAGACAGAACTGCATCTCCTGGCAGCAGATCTTCATTTGTGTGTGTCGGAAGGCCATTGTTTTGACTCCTTTACACATTTTATAAGCTCTTCACCAGTTCTCAGCTGGTCATTATGTTGGTTGTTAGTTTTGTGGCAGTTCGTAAAATGTCCATAGCACTAAATGGTTTAAGTTGTCCTATAATGCCCCTTTTTACAAGATGTAAAATAAGTCTCTGATGTCCCCAGAGTGTGTATGTGAAATTTTTGCTCAAAATAACCTACTACAGATGATTTTTATAGCATGTTAAAATTGTCACTTTTTGAGGGTGAGCAAAGACGCACCGGTTTTGTATGTGTTCCTTTAAATGTAAATGAGCTGGGCCCCTTTCAAGAAGAGGGCGGAGCTTCAATAGCTCAAGGTAGCAGCCCCGACCTCATGCAGACACCACTGTAAAGGTCAGAAACTGTTCAGCCTTTTATATTCAAACTGGAATCGGACAATGATGGAGAGACTCAAGAAGAAGTGACAACATGTAGAAATGCAACAGGACGTTTCTAAATTGGTTAGTTGATGAATTTATGTAGCTGATGTGGAGTTAACTATCTTCAAGTCATCGATTAGCATATTCTGTCATGATAGTCTATAAATCGCTTTTGTGGGAAAAATTAGTTTAATTACGGTTATAGCTTATGTTGTTATCTTGCTTTTATGACATGATATTGCATGTGTGTTACGTATTGTATTGCAATAAATGTGAAAAGACAGATGCGACAGCTTGAGCAGACTCCCAGATATGCTCTACTACAGTAACTCTTCCTCTTCTCAACATGGCCTCACCCCCTTTGTTGGAGGCAGGGTTTATGTAAATGTTAAGATTAGTGATATCACTAACCCGTGAAGAAGCTACCAGCCCTTTGTTGTAGTCCTTAAAAAGCGATTTCTTTAAAAGAAAATATCTCCCTTTCCTTGAACTTTGAGTGTCGTAACTTTGCAGAAGGTGTTTATGCTCAAAAAGCAACATTACACACTAACTAGATTTAAAAAAGTGAAATCATAATCAACCACCCCTTTAATGCTCTATAACATATTAAAGTAACGTACCACGTACACTAATTCAGATGTGAGATATTTGCAAAAGCAACCATGCCAGTTAGTTGTCTTCTACAAGTCTTTTGAGACTCGTGTTTCAAGAGACTCGTAGGTGAGCTACTGAGCTAGATTACTGGGCGAATTCAGGTTATTTGGGACACTTTTTGTCATTGAGATGACTGGGAAAAAGTGTCCCAATTAACCTGAATTCAGAAAAGCCATTCACACTGAGCTCTTTAGGTGATGAAGAAGTCAAAATGTATTTGTTTACAAATCATGCACTACGGTAAAAGTGTTTTGAGGTCATAACATAGTATGAAAATATTTATTGATCATCTGCTCTGTAATCATAATTTTTTTGTGTGTGAACAGGAATAAAAACTGCAGTGAATTGTATTTGTATTTATATATAAGTTTTTGGAGTTTGAGTCATGTTTTTCCAATGAGCCTTCACAAGGCTATTTTATCCATAATGACCACAGGCTGTCAAGCTCCAAAAAGGACAAAAAGCTCAATTAAAACACCATAAAGTTATTCATATGACTTGTACACTATAGTCCTGAAGCCACATGATAGATTTGCATGATCCTTGGAAAGGATTGATGTGAACATTCTTCAAAATGTAATAAAAAAATGGGGCCCAAATGCAGTATTGTAAAAGTTAATGTAAGTTATTAAGAATGAAAAAAAAGTGAACCCAAACATAAAACCTTTCTTTTTCCAGCAAAAAGACATACATCCCCTTCCTGCTGGCACTCTAGAAACCATTTGCTGAAATGCACAACCTGCTGTGAACTCATTAACCTGGCAATTAATTTGGAGCAAGTTTATCTACATTATATTAGGTCACAGCAAAGATGGCAGTAATGTACCACAGTATGTCAAGCTAATTGTACAGAAAGACACCCCTCCTTAAGCACCCTGTTCATTTAATTACCACCAGTTAAAAGGACAAAAGAACAGTCACTGAATGTGGAAACACACAGAGAGAGAGAGAGAGAGAGAGAGAGAGAGAGAGAGAGAGAGAGAGAGAGAGAGAGAGAGAGAGAGAGAGAGAGAGAGAGAGAGAGAGAGAGAGAGAGAGAGAGAGAGAGAGAGAGAGAAGTAGTGCAAAAGTGACATGACTCTCGATAATACGATACTACATCTTCGACTTATCTGAATCTGACACCCAATAATCTCTCTTTCATTTGGATGAATGGATGGATGGAATGAAAGAATGCAAAATATCAAATTCCTAATCAGTATCAATCTGCTTCATAGTTCTGAAACTATTGCACTGGAGTCAGACATTTCTATGGCTGCCTCATTGTCAAAACCATTCCAGTGCACTGACACATTTGCCCCCTTGAATTTCCCAGAATACACCATCACTTTTCTCTCTTTTCTAAGAAATCGGTTTGAAATTATCTTTTATTTCTAATGTGCATAAAAAGGAAACTGCAAACACACAGTAAGTATTATACAGAAATTTGATTTTAGAGAAGATTGAAGATTGAAAAAGACTCACTTTTCAATCACTTGACAAGCTCATATTTCATAATGACACGTTTTTACAGCTACAAAGATGCAGGTTTGCGTACTGTAGTACAGCAATGTCGTTGATCAATTTCATCTATGTTTAAAGGTGCTGTATGTAATTTTCTGGCTGTACTACACCATAAAAATACCATAATATGTTTGCAGATACACTCTAAAAAAAAAAGGTTCTATATGGCACCAAAAATGGTTCTTCGTCGTAATCATAGAGGAACCACTTTTGGTGCTATATAGCACCATATCGTCGCTGTCCGATGAAAACCACGTATGTCCATTTTGCCGATTTTGAGATTTTTCGACGGATTGAATGTCCAGGTTCATTTCCCGTATACAGTATGCGTCACATATCTAAATGGCCAATGAAAAGTTGTGAAATCATGTCATCTGATTTTCATGTATATCCATTTGGTGTCAAAGCTGTCAATCACGCCGCGTATCTCCCGCCCTGTGGAAGCATCTCGCCGGTCTCGCTGGTATCGTGAAGTTGTTTCATCGAAGCTCAGCACTGGATAGCCGATAGTACGACATTGAAGCTCTCCGCAGTTTAGTTCTAATCTAGTTCTTCACAGATTAGTTTGCTTGCTAGTATGTAAATAAACTCGGTCTCTTTGATAAGATTCAGCCTTTTTTTCTCCGTCAAACTGATCAAATTATAGCCTGTAATGCTACTGTCATGATTGTCACTAGAACATGCCTCACTCATACTGCTATCACCGCTTGCCAGAGGCTGAGAATATCCAGCATGTATTCCTCTGTATTCCTCACGTATTCCTCTGCTGAAACGCGACTTTGCCATTCTAATTAATGATCGGAAGAACGCGTATCGACCACCGTTACTGTAAAATATGCACGTATGTCCATTTAAACTCAATTTTGGTCAAATGTGGATTATATCATTACACTGGCAAGAATATGGTTACATGTAAAGATGCCGTACCAAGTATGACAACGCTACATTCAACTGCTTTTGAAATACAGTGTTTTTTTCACTTCCTGAAAAGTAAGCGTTTTGGACATACGTGAGTTTCATCGGACAGCGACGATATCTTAACATGTTATGTATATGGTAGCGGTGCTATATAGCACCTTAGTTAGTGGTGCTATATAGCACCTTAGTCAAAGAACCGGTGAAGAACCTCTGAAGAACCGATGAAGAACCACTGAAGCACCAAAATTGGTGCTATATAGCACTAAAAAAGGTTCCCCTATGATTACGAGCCAAGAACCATTTTTGGTGCCATATAGAACCTTTTTTTTTTTTTGAGTGTATTTAGGCACCCACTGCCAATTTTACCCAATAGTATTTGACATCCCTAGGTTGCCAGTTGGCGGGAAACACAGCTTATTGCAGCCATGGATGCACGCAAACGAACTGGGTTAGAGATCGCAGATGCTACCCAACATAAAAAGCCTCAGCATCCATCTGTCCAGTATGTCCAGAGACATATTAAATGTGGTTCAATCAACTGATCTGTCATCAATCTGGCAACCCGTGTGAGCGTCGAGTCTGAGGAGGAGGGAGCGGGTGAACTCCCAATATTTTGAGATTGGACTGCAGTACCCATTTAAACCTCTAGCTGTCAATACATACCGCACCTTTAATGCCTGACATTCCTTGTGACCTGCGTGAGTCATTGTGACAATATTTTGAGGATCAAGGTCATTGCGTTTTATCTGTGAATTAATGTTCAAAGATTCACACATGAGCAAAAAAAATAATAAAAAGATACATTACAGAAATCCACGAACAATGTATAAATAAAATGTTTTTGTGCTAATGTTTTAAGAACGTTATTAAACATCAGATATCTTTAAAAAATGGAGGAACTTTTGGTTGACCTGCATTTTACAGTACGTGTACTTACAGTGTACTTACCTAAGAAAGTACTGGGCAATATAAGGTAACTACATGGGTTAAGGTTAGGGGTAGGCTCTAGTTATATTACCCAGTTACTGCAATTACTTTAATAATTACATATATACATGGGGGACAGGACTTATAACTTTGATAGAACCTTTCCAGAATGTTCTCTGTTAGCTGGTTTTGTCTTGTTTTAGGAAAAGTAAAATCATCTAAACATCCTTTAACAAATACATTTTTCCTCAGAATATGAGATTCATTTGTATCCCTCCATTTACAGATGTTGTCACATATTCAATACAAATATGCAAATGCAGATATGAATGCTGAGCAAATGCATTTCAAGCATTTAGTTAAATAACTACAGTACAGGCGGCGATAGAGTTACCTTTAAATGTCTGTGCTATTAACCCTTAAATGCATACATCAGGTCTTTAGTGACTCAAGGACATCATTCACTACCCTCCTCCTCATACATTTTTTAAAGTTAGACATCAGCCTTCTTTGCATTCCTCAATCAATTCATTATAAATTATATAACAAGAAAACGCTAACATCCGAGTACCTTTATTCCACAAGGTGGCAATGTCTGATACACAATTATTGAGTGACGTTTCACTCATAGTTACTGCAGGAAGAAAACAAAAGAATAGAAAGTATCATCAGCAAAACTTGAAATGGCTCAGTGATTTACTGCAAAGCAAGTACTGAACGCAATCAAATATTAGTGCCACTGTCACTTGATGGTGGATCTGGTGAAAAAGCTGTCAGCGATCGAAATATTTTTTATTGAAGATGTTGAAAATGATAATTTTGAGAATGTGTTTGAAATTGTGAATATTTGCCAGATGCTAAATGAGCTCTGACAAGGACAGTGATTATGGTATAAAACATCTGCTCAAACTGAACCCTTCCAAATTCCAAAAAGTAACTAAATATGCTGTATTTTGTACTTCTGTAATTGTTACTCTAATATCAGGAGAATTTTATATCATCGCAACAGATACACTGTAAAATCGAATTAGTTAGGTAAAAAAACCAAGTAAAGTGAAATAGGAATAGTATGTTGTGCTAACAAATGCTTAGTTAGTATAGTTTACTTACACAAGAGTTCTAGTAACTAAAAAAGAACTAAGTAGAGAGTACTTGATCTTTTACTTTAGATTTACTCGTCTTAGTATAGCTACCAGTAGCAGCTTGTCAATAGAGGGCGCTGGGGCACCGCCCCCATCAAAATTCCAGAAATATACATGTAAACAAAAATGATATAAAAGTGAAATAAAAATAAAAAATTGTTTACTCATACGACGTGCTGGCTGTTAGTAAGAGCCTCAGCATTTAATAAAAAACTGTCTTTGATCGGTTAACTATTTTATATGTTCTTCAATATGTTTCATGAGGTTTCATGGGCGAGGGACGCCGGACAAATGGATGTCTATCTGAGTCCAAAAATCTACGGGCAGCATGTGACCTGAAGCTGGTCTCTAATTGGTTTCTTAAAGATCCTCCTCCTGACACAGGTCGCTGTGTCCCTGGCAAATCAGAATTGGATGCGTGTTATTTTATCCAATCTGATTGGTTCTCGTCACCTGTCATTCAACTTTACGCTCTTGGCCACTAAAGCGAAAGTGCGCGGGCGACACCGTCACTCTAACTCCGCCAAAACCCTGTTAGGATGATCACTTTCGTAGAGATGGCAGCAGTTAAACCAAATTCTTTCACAAGGCGTTCGTTGGAAGAAAAAAAAGGATCCTGAACCGGACCAACGCGTTTTACAAATCCAGCAGCAGGCCAGTGACAGGACGCAGCTGCACTCGGAGCTTTACACGCTTGCAGAGGTGGACAGTAACTAAGTACATTTACTTGAGTACTGTACTTAAGTACACTTTTTGAGTATCTGTACTTTACTGGAGTATTATTTTTTAGGGATACTTTTACTTTAATTTCACTACATTTGAAAGACAAATATCGTACTTTTTACTCCATTACATTTCTAGCGATGTCCTCAAAGTTGAAAGTCATTTCTGTAGCAGCTTTAAAAGTCAGTGGATGATTTTTTTCTTCTTTAAAAGTTTTTTTGTTGTTGTTTTTTTGCAGACAGCCTATCAGTAATCACTCTTGTATAGGGTCATGTGAAGTTTCCCAACATTTTTTGAACCCTGATCAGTTTATAGCAAAATGTAAGAAGACGGTTCCTTGTCACCGTGTATGCACCCATGGCTATACTTAAAAAGTATGTTTCAGTTTTCTCAAAAGATTAAAGATTAGTTTAGTTGGCATACACTTTGATGCCTGTCTCATAAAATGTTCAAAAATGTAAATGTTTGAGAGAAAGAGAAGAGTAAACAGTTGGGAGAATATCGTATGCGTATCAGAGTATAGGGTCCATGCATTCAGCCTTAAAGTGACAGCAGCTTTTTAAAGAGCTTTATAACTTTTATACAAGAAATTGAAACTTCCAATACTTCTATAAAAGTTACAACACTCTATACAAATGTAAAGAAATGAGTTTAAGGCAGTCGTATGCTAGCATGTCGGATGGAGCATCACTGACTGGCTTAAACCACCATGATGGCATAGAGTGCATTTATACAACAATGCAACAATAATAAAATAATGCATTGACATAAAAAAGGAAATTTACTTTTGATACTTAAGTACTTTTAAAAACAAATACTTCTGTACTTTTACTTAAGTAAAAATCTGTTTTTAGAACTTTCACTTGTAACGGAGTAATATTTGACCTGTAGTACTTTTACTTTTACTCAAGTAAAAGAGTTGTGTACTTTGTCCACCTCTGCACGCTTGTTATGAGAAACTTGGCTGGATGTGTTGTTAGCAATGCTCTTTATTGCTTTCCCTGTCTTTTATTTCAAAGTGTCAGTACTGAAGTTTTGTGGACAACAAGGGGGGTAAGAGACCTCAAATATCTAACTGAACAATGCAAACGTCATGACACTACTGAGATGACTGACTTTAATCAGAGAGTCATTGAGAAATTTGCTGGCCAGAAAGAAAGGAGAGCAAAATTTATGTTCAAGTAGTCAACAAGCTAGTCTGTTTTCTTTTGTTTTTCCTTTCTTCATTCAATTATATGTGGGGAATGAATGTGTAAAAAGATAAAAGTGAAGACACTGTTTACTCTTTAATGCTTGAATTTAGTCAAGATGCATCTTGATACTAAACGACCCCCCCCCCCCCCCCGCCAAAACAAAAGGCCCCCCCACAAAAAAAAAAATTATCACCAGCCGCCACTGATAGCTACCATTGTTGTGTTTTGCATGCTGAATGTTAAAGTCTGTGTGTGACTCAAGCATGATCAACTCCAAGATATGGTTACAAATATAGAGGGATTATATCAACTCAATTGAAAATTACACAGGTGTTTATGATGTAAGTGTTAGCAATAAAATTGTAAATGATCATTATATGACATAAAGCGAAACATTGCAGAGGTTAATTTTAAAAGATGACCTTAATTTCTGACTAAATCAAAAAAGCTAGGTCAACTTTTAAAAGCAGCCTATTTATTACTTCTCTTCCTTTGAAAACAAATAATTGAGATTTTTTGTTGCATCGTTGCATCAATAGGAAAAAAATGGCACTCAAAACATTAAATTAATCTTAACTTGGGTTCCCCTTCGAGGGAACTCGAACTGCGTCATCGTGACGACACTTTGGGGAACGCTCCTAGCGTAAAGCGTCTGAAGAATGAATGGAATCAATCCAATTCTGTGTTGCATCACAGAATATATCTGCATGGGCCCTGCGTACTGTAGAACGGGGTTACAGGCCGCAGTTCAGTTCCCCTCCCCCGAAGTTCAAAGGGGTGGTCTGGACTGTGGTCAGCCTGGAGCAGGTGCAAGTTATAGAACAGGAAGTACACTCCCTGTTGGTTAAGGAGGCTTTTGAACGTTTTTTCCTCCACCAGACAGGGAGTCCGGGTTCTACATCCGGTACTTCATAGTTCCTAAGAAGGATGGCCAGTTGAGTCCAACTTTAGATCGGAGGGACTTGGATCGTTCTCTGAGGAGATTCAGATTCAAGATGCTTAAGCATTCCCTTGTCGTGATTCAGATCCAGTCTGAGGACTGGCCTGTCGGTGGATCTAAAGAGGACGCATAATTTTATGTATCCATCCTTCTGTGTCACAGGGAATTCCTGAGGTTCGCTTTCGGGGGCGAAGCGTATCATTATCGGATTCCTCCACACGGTCTGGCTTTTTTCCCTCACGAGTAGCAGCAGTTCGGCATTGAGATGTCGTCCTTGGCTGCTCTCAGTGCTTGGGGTTGAGACTCTACACCCAGTAGCGTGTTGACGCCTACTCAGAGAACCGTGTTCCTGAGAGCCGTATGGGATTCTCTACGTTGTGGGCACAATTGTCCCCCGTGCGTATCGAGTTCATACAGGCGATGGTCTCCAAAATGAAGCTAGGCAGCAGCATCACTGTGTAGCAGGTTAGGACTGCTGGGACTTATGGTAGCTGCATCCAACAGAATATCTCTTGGCCTGCTGCGCATGAAACCCCTGCAGTGGAGCTTGGGAACCAAGGGGCTTTCCTTGAGGGGAAATCCATTCTGTATGACCAGGGTAACGCACAGTGGCCTTCATTCCCTCGTCGTATGGGAAAAAACCTTGGTTTCTGCCCCAGGGGCTGGTGCTGGGAGCATCATGTTGCCGGAAGACCATTTCAACAGATGCCTCCCTCACCGGTTGGGGCACGGTCATGGAAGGCTGCTTTGCAGAGGTCTGTAGGAGACCCGGCATTCCTCCTGGCACATCAACTGCCTGGAAATGCTGGCAGTCTACAAAGCTCTGAGGAGCTTTTTGCGGACCTCCTCGGCCACCATGTCCTGATACGATCCAACAATACGGCCGTAGTATTGTATCTGAATCATCAGGGGGGCCTGAAGTCGCGCCCTCTATGTAGACTGGCACACCAAGTCCTCCTGTGGTCCCAGGGGAACTGTCGTCCCTCAGGGTGATGTACATCCCCGGGGACCAAAACCAGGGGGCAGACATCCTGTCAAGACAGGGGCTGAGGCCCGGAGAGTGGCGACTCCACCCCAAGGTGGTGGAGGCCATGTGCGAGAGGTTTGGCCCGCTGGAAGTGGATCTAAGAACTTCGCGTCTCGAGAGACGTCCCATTGCCCACTGTGGTTCTCCCTCAGCCATGGCTCAGACATGGCCGAGGCTGCGTCTGTACGCCTTTCCCCCGATCATTCTGCTCCCGGGAGTTCTGGAGCGGGTCCGCCAGGAGGGCCTCAGCCTTCTCCTAGTAGCACCCCGGTGGCCGACCCGAGTGTGGTTCTCCGACATCATCGACCTGCTGGACGGTCCCCCGTGGCAGGTCCCTCTGAGGCTATCTGCTATCTCAGGCCAGGGGTACACTATTCTACCCCCGGCCAGAGCTGTGGAACCTTTGGGTCTGGCACCTGAGGGGGCACAGTACCTAGAGGAGGGCCTGTCAGCGGGTGTCGTGGAGACCTTGCTCAGCCCCAGAGCTCCCTCCACCAGGAGGTTGTACAGCCTGAAGTGGAATGTATTTTCCCCTTGGTGTAGAGAACGGCAGGTGGACCCAGTTAACTGCCCTGTGGCTTCAGTGCTGGAGTTCCTCCAAGACTGCTTCTCCGCCGGTCTTTCCCCATCCACACTTAAGGTGTATGTGGCTGCCCTTGGGGCTTTCCACGCACCTATAGGTGAGGGGTCGTTGGGAAGGCACCATCTGGTTGTACGATTCCTCAGTGGGGCTCGGAGGATGAGGCCTGTGACTCGTTCCAGAGTCCCAACCTGGGACCTGGCAGTGGTGCTCGAAGGGTTGGTCGAGACCCCCTTTGAGCCGCTGGAGTCGGCTGAGGCGAGAATCCTGACCTTCAAGCTGGCCTTTCTCCTTGCCATCACTTCTCTGAGGAGAGTGGGGACCTCCAGGCTTTGGCTGTCACGCCAACTTGCCTTGAGTTTGCCCCTGGTGGAGTTAAGGCCATCTTGCATCCCAGTCCGGGCTATGTGCCCAAGGTGCCATCTAATGTGGCACGGTCAGTGGTTCTTCAGGCATTCCATCCTCCACCACGTGACGGCGGAAGAAGTGCCCAGTGGAGAAGATCAGACCAGTTGTTGGTGTGTTTCGGTTCACCCAAGAAGGCGCTGTCTGCTTCAAAACAGACAATCAGTAACTGGATTGTCCAGGCTATAGCCACGGCTTATCAGGTGCGCAATCTGCCTTCACCGTTAGCCGTGAGGGCTCATTCCACCAGGAGCACGGCCTCCTCGGTGGCCCTCCTTTCTGGTGCCTCTATGCAAGAGATCTGCGAGGCGGCTGGGTGGGCCACTCCGCACACCTTCATCAGATATTATAGGCTGCATCTCCCTGTGACGCCTGGCACTAGAGTGCCTGCCCCCTAGTTGTGCCTGGGTTCCAGCTTCACACTAGGTTTGGTATGATTGGTGTGGCATAGTGGGTACTCGTTCCCCAAAGTGTCATCACGATGACGCAGTTCGAGTTCCTCGAAGGGGAACGTCTCAGGTTATGACTATAACCCTTGTTCCCCGAGAAGGGAACGAGACACTGCGTCTTGTGTCCACCCAATCAGACAGAGCGCTCGCTTCATCGCAGAACGCTATCTCTGTTGTGTTCAGACGTCCTTTTTTATCTTCCGGGTATGCCGTCACATACTACGTCATGAAGCAACACCAATCAGGATTGGACTGATTCCATTCATTCTTCAGACGCTTTACGCTAGGGGCGTTCCCCAAAGTGTCGTCACGATGACGCAGTGTCTCGTTCCCTTCTCGGGGAACAAGGGTTATAGTCATAACCCGAGTCGTTTTCTGAGTATAGAAGGAATAGTATGTGAATAGTACAGATTACTAGATTTTTATGATTAAGTTAAGACATTAAGTAAAGTTAACTAAAAAATGTTAGTTAGAATCACTGTTGGATTTTACAGTGTATACATCCATCTGTGTTAGATTTAGATCCGGGTCGATAAGACCTGAATATATAATGATGACTGGCGATACATTCATGCATTTAAAGGTGCACTATGTAACATTTTTTCAGTAAAATATCCAAAAACCACTAGACCAGTGTAATGTATTTTGTTCAGTTGAGTACTTACAATATCCCAAATGTTTCCAACTATTTGTAAATCGTGAGAAAATTGCTATTTTACCCGAGGAACTGGGATGTGTGAGGGAGTCGCCTGTCGATGGCATCATATCTGCGTTACCCTCGGCTTCCGGTTTTATTTTGCAGAAACGCTTTACTCTCAATGCAGTAGTGTCATAGCAGCCGCAGAGCGAACGCACAGATGAACGTCATAACTTCATTTTCAACACACTCACATGTATCTGATTTGATAAACAGAGCTGCGTTACCTCATACTCATGACCGGAGAAGCGGAAATGGCGCATAATAAAAGTCCCGCTGGCGACTATGCCATAATAAAGTTTTCTGGTGCTCGCAAGGCTTGTGTTGCGCTCTTCTTATTAACAATTGCTCCTGCTTCTGCTTCATACTGCAACGTTAATAATTGCATCCATGAACATGATTTCTGCCCGAGTCCTATCCCGTTTCTTTCCCACCGGCTGTGAGGTGAAGACCACATGTCCCAAGATCCTGCTCTCAAACTTGGCTTCATTAAACTACGCCCTTGTTTTGAATAGGCGACCTCTAGTGGATGGAAAAGTTACATAGTGCAGCTTTAAGAGTTAAACCAGATGCTAACCCTACATGCTGGCAGTTTGACTAACTGTAACTAAGTTGCTCAGCAAGATTCTAGAGATTTGGGTAGTAAAAAAAAAACCTATCAATCACACAGAACATTCTTGCAAACGCATAAACATACAAACAGCCACTTAGAAAGACAAAATGGTCTAGTTTCCCGTCAACACAGTCTGCTGTGATTCTGTCAGAGACAGGCTATTGAAATATATTGAAAAGGTTGCTATCTCAGATTTGTGATATCTCGGATGCCTATTTTATGTGTGACTGTAAAGGTGTCAGGTTGTGGAGACAGAGAGAGATTGCCACAGGGCATATTCCTTGGAGGCCTCTCAATCCTGGGTCAGTGTGACTTAATAGAGCAGGTTTTAGGAACAGTAGGTTCTGTATGTAGGCCACACAGATGGGTGGATCAGAGTAAGAGAGTTTTTCCTCGTCAAAAAGCGAATAAATACATAAATTAATGTCTGCTAAGTGTTTCTTAGGAGATGCTACAGTAAGTTACCACTACAGTAAGTCGTTACCCAATTATTCCATATTAAACAGCGATTAGAGGAACAAGAATATTCAATTGTAATGTTGCTGCTGTACACGATCTAAATTGGAAAAGATTCTTTAGGATGGAACGCTTCCAGGACTTTGATGAATGAGGTCAAAAGTTTCTTGGCACGTTGTCTTTTTGAAGTCATTGCAGAGGAAATATAATATTAAGATTTAGAGCCCATGGAAAGCATTGTGCTGCACGTGACCCCTCTTGAATTTGTAAAATATTGCACATGGAGCATTATCATCTCATAAAATGTGGGCATAATGAAGGAACAGTATCTTCTCAACAGTATGCAGTAGATTTTTCTACAAAGGCTTTTAAACAAGCGTGCAGAGGAAATGATTTCTGTTATATGGCTGTTCATTTAATTACAAATCCACAATGATGGTGATATAACAATAGACATTGTGGGTGTACTCAACTTCAAATGAATCCATATGTATGAAAAAGCATCCATTATGATGGAATCCAATGCTTTTATATACAGTTACAAGAAAAGGTTTGTGAACTGCTTGCAGAGTCTGTGAAAATGTGAATAATTTTTACTAAATAAGAGAGATAATTCAAAATGCATGTTATTTTTTATTTAGTACTGTCCTGAATAAGATATTGTACATAAGAAAATGTTTACTTATAGTCCACAAGACAACAAAATAGCTGAAATTATTAAAAATTACCCGTTTAAAAGTTTATGAACCATTGATTCTCAGTGCTGTGTGTCGTTCCCTGGATGATCCACGGCTGTTTTTTGTTTTATGATGGTTGTTCATGAGTCTCGTTTGTCCTGAGCAGTTAAACTGACCAGCCTTCTTCAGAAAAATCCTCCAGATCCTGCACAATCTTCAGTTTTCCAGCATCTTTTGCATATTTGAACCCTTTCCAGCAGTGACTGAAGAATGTGCAGGAGCTGGAGGATTTTCTGAAGAACATTGGGCAGTTTAACTGCTCAGGACAAACAAGGGACTCATGAACAACCATCATAAAACAAAAAAACAGCCGTGGATCTTCCAGGGAACGACACACAGTATTGAGAATTAATGGTTCACAAACTTTTGAACGGGTCATTTTTAATAAATTCAGCTGCTTTTTTTTTTTTGTCTTGTGGAATATATGTAAAAAATGTTTTATGTAAAATATCTTATTCAGGACAGTATTAAATAAAAAATAATGCACTTTGTATGATATCTTTTGTTCAAATTATTTATACACTCACCTAAAGGATTATTAGGAACACCATACTAATACTGTGTTTGACCCCCTTTCACCTTCAGAACTGCCTTAATTCTACGTGGCATTGATTCAACAAGGTACTGAAAGCATTCTTTAAGAATGTTGGCCCATATTGATAGGATAGCATCTTGCAGTTGATGGAGATTTGTGGGATGCACATCCAGGGCACGAAGCTCCCGTTCCACCACATCCCAAAGATGCTCTATTGGGTTGAGATCTGGTGACTGTGGGGGCCATTTTAGTACAGTGAACTCATTGTCATGTTCAAGAAACCAATTTTAAAAATGATTCGAGCTTTGTGACATGGTGCATTATCCTGCTGGAAGTAGCCATCAGAGGATGGGTACATGGTGGTCATAAAGGGATGGACATGGTCAGAAACAATGCTCAGGTAGGCTGTGGCATTTAAACGATGCCCAATTGGCACTAAGGGGCCTAAAGTGTGCCAAGAAAACATCCCCACACCATTACACCACCACCACCAGCCTGCACAGTGGTAACAAGGCATGATGGATCCATGTTCTCATTCTGTTTACGCCAAATTCTGACTCTACCATCTGAATGTCTCCTATATGTAGTGGAGATGAGTGGTACCCGGTGGGGTCTTCTGCTGTTGTAGCCCATCCGCCTCAAGGTTGTGCGTGTTGTGGCTTCACAAATGCTTTGCTGCATACCTCGGTTGTAACGAGTGGTTATTTCAGTCAAAGTTGCTCTTCTATCAGCTTGAATCAGTCGGCCCATTCTCCTCTGACCTCTAGCATCAACAAGGCATTTTCGCCCACAGGACTGCCACATACTGGATGTTTTTCCCTTTTCACACCATTTTTTGTAAACCCTAGAAATGGTTGTGTGTGAAAATCCCAGTAACTGAGCAGATTGTGAAATACTCAGACCGCTCAAAATTGCTTAAATCACCTTTCTTTCCCATTCTGACATTCAGTTTGGAGTTCAGGAGATTGTCTTGACCAGGACCACACCCCTTAATGCATTGAAGCAACTGCCATGTGATTGGTTGATTAGATAATTGCATTAATGAGAAATTGAACAGGTGTTCCTAATAATCTTTTAGGTGAGTGTATTTTCAAGCGGTTTTGCAAGCGGTTCACATTTCTTGCCAAACTTCGTTCAATGCCTACTTCTATTCATGTCAAATAATTATATTATGATAAAGCAGTGGTATCCTTACTTGTCTAGAAAATTAGAAGGCCAAGCATTTGGATTTAAGCCCATTTGAAGACTTTTTAATCCTTCTGTTATATTCAAACCTGTGTATCAATGTCAGATTACATTTTTACGATTTCTGAGGAAAAGAATGCAGTACATAATTCAGCCATATATTAATAAAATGGATAAGAAACAGGCAAGATTTCTATAATACTTCTAATAAACTGAATGTCTTTTAAATACACAATAAACACTGTTAGACATTCATATATGACTGACAAGTATGCAACACATTAATTGTATTAGTTTGTGTATGATACAACTGTGTAATCCAGTAGGATTGAAATTTTGTATGTGATTTAAATACATAAATCTAAATTATTTATGAGTATATACTGGTTTACGGGCCTCTGTGATATTCTAGTCCATATATATGGCTCAGGTACCTGCTTCAATATGAGTTTATAGTATTTTATTCTGCCTGATTTTTGTCTGCAGGCAAAAACAAACAAACAAAAAGATTACGGCTATCATTCATGTTTGCCTAATAATATTTTAATACATTTTTTTTTTTGATAAATGGGAGTGCTGTGGAATAATTTCTTATGACTCAAGTCTTTATCTCTGTTTTTGCAGATTTTCTCAAAGGGCCTTTGATTGGATACTTGAGAAACCGGGAGCACCAATCAGATCTCTGCAGCTGTGTGGGTAGGACATCCACATCTACACAGATACGCAATTTTGACCTCTAGTTATGGCTTAATGATAGTGAACACATTTGATAAATGATGACCAAAGGATATTCCAAATATTCCATTTCCATCTCATTTGCAAATGAGGAATGCTACTGGCGGAAAACTAACAAATATATACTGGTATTATGCTAAATCTGCTATTGTAAACTGAAAACACATAATGCTAGCAAATCCAAACACACATTGTCAAAGTTGTTGAGCAACTGAGAGCCAGTGCCAAAGGGTCAGATGTACAGTAATTTCTCTTAGTTTTGCTGCGATGATACATCTGACACAGAGGTCAGAGCTAAACGTCTGTAGCTTCATTCTGATGGTCTCTCTCTGTACTGCACCTCTTGGTGATGTGGTCTTTCACTCAAAGCTTTGATTTCGGGACAGAATGTTCTGGCACTGAAAGCATTTACTATATCATTCAGTCAGGCACTTGATGTTCAAACACTTCACAGCGCTGGACTGTCCTTTACAGACAAATTATACACTCCCTGGTGATTGTTTTAGATGCCATGTGAAAACTGCCAAGGTGTTTGTCTATTCAACTTTAGGAAACAAGCAGTACAAAGAATTGTTGTAAAGAATGTCAGGAATACTGCGGAAACTGAGTACAACTCTAAGTAAAAAAAAAACAATCTATAGAGAGAAGGATTGCTAAAAGAAATTCGCTCATAATTGGAATCAAATAAGAATTCATATAGAATCATTTATTATAGTTATGTTTAGTTTATCCATTTGAATGTTACATGATTCCACGCCCACAGAGAATGCTTTCTATTCAAAGGAAATACAGTGAATACAGTGTAATGACACTTTTGCCTTTAATATGTTTATAAGCAACTGAAGAAAGCACAAATGTCAGAGCATGTCAGAACTTCTAAATGGCGCCAAAACTGCCTCAGACCCGTAGGGGTTAATGACAGAATTTTCATTTTTGGGTGAACTTGTAAATAGTCAATATAAAGCATTTAAATACAAAAGTGAAAAGTTAATTCTGCTGTTCAAATGTTGGGGCCGGTATTCTATTTGAAAAGTCTTTTGTAATATTATAACAGTGTAAAATATTGACTGTCACTATTTAAGCAATTTACAGTGTTACTGTTCCTTTTGAGAAATTTTATGCAACCTTACTTTGAATAAAATCATTATGATTATTATTATTTAACAAAAATCTTACTGACCCCAAACTTTTGAATGGTACCTTTGCGTTGAAATAATACCATATCATAACACTGTAAATTTCCACACCACATCACAGCGTAATTTCTTTTGACAAGCCCTCTGTAATGAAAATCCCTCATATATAATGAATGTTGACACTTACACCATAACTCAGAATGTAAGCTATACTTCCTCCTCTCTTCCTAAACTATTGAGAGTTAAAGGTGGGCAGAAATCTTGAAATGTATTGCTCGAGAAAAACAAAATCCTTGACACTGATCAAAGAGCAAGATGACCAATCACAATGGGCCTGGCAGGCTTGTGTAATTGTTGCGTCACTCTGTCTCAGATGACCTTGCTAGCTTTGCTCTTTCCTGTTCCCAGCTGAATAAAGTTAGATTGAGATTCATGGGCTTTCTCCTGCACTCCCATCCTTTGACTAATGCATATCTTTATCCATTCCTCTTTCCTCCTCCCCTCCGACAAGCCTGTTTCTCCTTCTCCAATAAAAGTTTATTTTCTTTTTCTTTTTTTCTAACAGAACAGCACATTCATTACGTGGTTGGAGAAAGTAAAATGGACAAAAAAGAAATAGAGCAAGAAAGCTCATTTCTTTTCATTGTTCTCTTTTCCTTGTGTAGAAACACACACACAGATACATGCTTACGTAAGTAACATATACAATGGGTCCAAACGTCTGAGCCCAATATTGAAGATGCTTGCCTTTTGCATTGGTTTTAATTTAATACAAAATATAAAAATGTGGTCTCAGATTTTCATACTCATAATGTTCTGTTGTGTGTTTAGAAAGTCTAATCAATTGGGTTGGGTATAGGTTAAATAGGGCTTTTGGTTGATAAAATTACATTTAAAACATCACATGAACAACTATGCAAGAAAAGAATTGTAAAGGTAACCCAGATGCTTGAGGCGCTAACTTATATGATAATGTTGGAAATATTGAATAATGCAGGGAAATCAGTCTAATATTTGGGAAAAGATAAAGTGTAAAATGGAAGTGTATATAACATATAAAGTGCACTGAATATTGTTACATATTTAATACCCTCAGAAAAAGTATTGTGGTGGTACAGTGATGGTAATGCCATGGTACTGTATGATTACCATATTACCAGGGAATAGTACAGAACAATCATGTACAAGAAATCCAATGTCATTCATGTAAAATTTAGTACATGTTAGATTACGACTATGTCCAAAAGATGAAACCTGTTATAATTGTGGCCAGTATAATTGTGTAAAAATGTGCATTCTTCCAAAATATTATTTAAGAAATTAATATTTTTATTTTGCAATGACATTTAATTGATTAAAAGTGATTGTAAAAAAAGTTGTATATTTCAAATAAATGCTGGTTTTCTTTTTAAAAACAGACACAAAAAACAAAAATATTAAAGGAACTCTCTGTGTAAGCAGGTTGTCACGTTGGTTATGTTGGCGGAAGTCTGCCTATTTTCAGGCACTGCGTAATATCATTGCGCCGCTGCACCCATGGTACGTCACAAAGTTCCTTGATTATTACGCATGAATGAGAGAATAGTTCCTAGCTATATCGGCCTAGAAAATCACAACTTTTCATTTTCCGTCCATCTTAGTACACAATGTAACTACAGAAGGAACATAGGAAATAGGAAAAATATCGAAAATCTTTGGTCATTTTTTTGAGCAAGATGCTAACGGTCTAATCAGATTCATTGATCTACACTAAGCTATGCTAAAAGTGCTACCACCAGACCAGTAAATCGGCTGAATGGATTCGAAAAAGGTAAAACTCAACTGTTTAACTCTAGGGGAGTTGGAAAATGAGCCTATTTTCAAAAAAAGTGGAGTGTTCCTTTAAGTAGCACAGTTTCAACATTTATCATAAGAAATGTTTCTTGAGCAGAAAATCAACATATTAGAATGATTTCTGAAGGATCGTGTTGACTGAAGACTGGATTAATGATGCTGAAAATTCCGCTTTGTCATCACAGGAATAAATTACATTACAAATATATTAAAACAGTCATTTTTAATTGCACTGTTTTACTGTATTTTTACTGTATCAAGATGGAGCAGCCTTGATGAGCACATAAGCCATCATTCAAAAAGGTCAACAATCCCAAACACAAGATGCCACATCTGAAGATATATAGACAATAGAAATTCCACTTTAGAAATGAAAAAGCAAAGATATAGTGACTGCAATGCTTATTTCTAAGTAGAAACTGAGTCATAAGTTAAGTAAGTAAGTGAGCCACACACAAACCGCCGACAGTGAAGGAAATATCTATATGCTGTCTTCAAAAACCGACTGGATGAAGGCATCTAGGCAGGATGTTATGCAAACATTGAATTCAGACGTTTCTTGAAGACTTCCTACTGCCTGTGATGACGGAATATGTTTCAGATCAGATAGAGATGGAGAAACTAGAGTGAAAGGAACATTTACTCAGGAATGCAACAAAACAGTTATGAATCAGGTTTATAGAGAACTCAGACTCTGA
The DNA here is from genome assembly GCA_023566225.1 of Romanogobio albipinnatus. Taxonomy (NCBI): domain Eukaryota; kingdom Metazoa; phylum Chordata; class Actinopteri; order Cypriniformes; family Gobionidae; genus Romanogobio; species Romanogobio albipinnatus. Next base: position 16,393,677 of record CM042241.1, read on the forward strand.
CAATTTCTATTATGTTGTGCTGAAAGAGAGAGGACAAACAGATGCAATAAAACACAATTGTGTGTCTGTCAGTCTTAAGGTTAAGCCATGGCTCTGTGTTCCTTCACCTCTGTATGCAGCTAATAGGATTTAGAGGTTTGGGATTCATTCGCTTACAAAGCTTCGACTCCCCCAAGACAACATAATCCCTCCTTAGCACAGCTAATAGAAACCTAGCAAGCATTTACTCACCTCCGGGCTGTACAGTTCTCCTGTCAATTTTTCATTTAAAAGTAAACACGATCTATCAAAATGTCCTGTTGGACATTGACATCATGAGATGGGACAAAGCAGGGTCAATTACAATGGCTGTCCATATCAGTGAAGCTGCATAATGAGGAGGATCAGCTGGTGATAGATGTTTAAGCTTAAGGCTTAAGTTTTGCTTTGGCTCTATCCCAACATAAATCTATGCAGATCCAAGGGAAAAATACATCCAAATTATCTAGTGAATTTATTTAAGCAAAGGGCTAGGGCTTAATTTGTGCAGAACCTATGGATTTGGATCTGGAAGCAGTTATTGCATCATTCTCACCCACTCCAATTACATTTGAAAGACATTAACTGTATGCTATATGATCTTTGCTAGCGGTTCATGAAAAGTATCAAATATAAAACTAATGTTGCTATCAACCAAACTTAAGAGTGTTTTCCATTTACATTGAGTGCATTTACAAAATTAATAAATATCCCAAAAAAATTTGCAGTTTTTTTAATGTCAAAATATGAACACACTTGTTCAACACACATATTGAATATTAAACCGTTTTAAATAATAAACAAAATTATATATACAGTTTAAAGTTTATATCATAGACTGTAAAACAATATGGACGTAGTGTCCGTGACGTCACCCATAGGATTCTGAAGAGCAGTTTTGAAGCGTAAAGTATAGGGTCGAGCTGGCAACGCGTCACCGTATGTCATTCCCGGATAACTGAAAATGGGCAAAGAGGCGGGACGTGGGTGGAGCTGAGATGACGTGATGACTAACATACAGCAGACAATCGATAAACCACCTGTCACTCAAAATGCCCCCCCCCCTAATTATGCAGAACTTTTAGGCTTTATATAATGTAAACGAATGAGTTATAAAACAATTCACCCCCTCACAGTTGTCATGAATGGCTAAATTAACTATATAGACCAAAACCACAATTTGTACCAGGCTGTAAACATGGGCATTTTAACATGGGGCTCAATGAGATTCTGCTCCCTTTTGGAGCCTGTCTCTAGAGGCCAGTCGATGAATTGCAGTTTAAGTCACTTCCGTATTGGCTTCAAGAGAAACTGGGGGAGGTTGCCGCTTGGTTTATATGCCTGTAAACATACTTATTTCTTTACATTTCATTAGCTGACAGAATCAAAAGCTTGAAAAAATGTTTTATTATACCTAAAATATAATATTATACCTTGGTCCCCCCAATGTTCAAGACATGATTACAGCCTTGCTGTGTGTGTAATAAGCTAAGGGTACGCGCATTGTGCACCCGTCCTTACTAACACGCCCTTTAAATAACACAAAAAAATACTGCGTTATTGACTTTAGACCAGGTTTTTGTTGGTCAGTGGTGCAGTCGTATTCAGTTGGCTCAAAATAGCAACACACCAACAATGCGCCTGAACACACCTCGTTTTCAGACCAGCACGCCCATGGAAGAACAGATGGGCCAACCCGATCTCACGCCAATTCGTACATATATTACAAGTTGCCAAATTTGTATGAATTACCTCAAACCCCGCCACTAAACCTACCCATCACTGGGGTTTAGACAAAATGTACAAATTCGTACGAGTGAGGTCGTACATATTTTTACGAATTAGCCACCTCATAACGACGCCTTGTGGTGCCATCCCAAAGAGGCATGAAATGACTTTTCCTGGACCGTTCCCACCTGGTGGAATGACCTACCTATCTCAATTCGAGCAACCGAGTCTGTAACCATTTTCAAAAAACAACTAAAGACACATCTTTTCCAGCAGCACCTGACCAATCAAGAATAGCACTTATCTCTCTATTCATTTTCTGTTTGTCTATTTAACAAAACAAAACAAAAAAACTGTCCTATGTATTCTGTGCTAGATTAATTTTTTTGATAAAAAATAAAGTAAAATATTATATTACAATTTAAATGTCAATAATTTCAAATAACAGTCACACAGTCCTTTAAATCAGTGTAATATGCTGATTTGGTGCTCAATACATATTATTATATTATATCATCGATATTGAAAAGTCATTTAGATTCCTCTTGAAATATAAATCTTTTGTGGTCTTACTGTCACTTTGGATCAATTGAATGCCTCCTTGCAAAATAAAAGTAACAATTTCTTCTTCAAAAAAAAAGAAAAAAAAAGGTACTGACCCCAAACTTTTGTTCCAAACGGAACAGGCACTGTTTGTACATTTACACTGCAGCATTTGAGGTCTTTTATATGCATAACGTACACACTTTCTTTGACATATGAGTTGCAATGGCAAAAAATATTCAGGATTTGCTTTTCAGATCTGAGGTGTGAGACCTGGAAGCAGGGTCCAAAAGGAGAAAATCAAATATTAAACTGAGCTTATTCCCTGCTTTCCTAACAGGTGGCGGATTGTGCCCTCAGATCACGCTGTGCTGTGAAACCCTTGAGCACTGCACAGCAGACGGCATCTCTGCTCATCTATTCAGCTCATGTCTTTACTGCTGAATGTGCTGTAATTATGCTCTCACGATGTCGGCGGTGAGGTCACGGGCATAGTTTGGATAGCAGCATTAGAATGGACAATTTCACATTGAAACTAACACAAAGTTTAACCCATGAGGTCTCTGCCCACAGCACTATAACAATAAAAGTGTAAAATGCATAACACTTGAATGTGCATAAAATGATAGCATTGTTATGGCCTGCCTTGTGGTTGCTCAAGCAGACTATAATAATAACAGAATATAAAGAAATCCAATAAGAACCCCAAAAACCTCCACAGCCAGTGAGGAGTCAAATTACACTCAAAAAGAAAACATAAAAGCACACAAAAAAGGAGAAAATGTATATCATGTTACAGACTTTACCACAGGGAGAGAAACAAAGAATCTAACAGGCACAAGATTAAGAGAAGAGCCTGACCCCAGATACTTTAACAACATTCAACATTCACTCTGCTCCTCAACACAATACACTGAGCGCTCTGCTGCTTATAATGCTAATTACTGGATCAATCAATGTAATATTAAAATAGTAATAAATTATTTTAAAATGCAAACAAAATGTGTAAACACAAAAATGTAATTATTCATTATATTATTGATACCGGTGATATTTTCACTACTGAAAGAATCTGCATTTATTTGGAGATAATACAATAAAAATAGCAATACTGTGAAATATTATTAAAATTTAAAGTTTAATATATTTTAAAATGTAACTTATTCCTGTGATGCAAGCATCATTCCTCAAGTCTTCAGTGTCACATGGTCCTTCAGAAATCATTCTACGCTGATTTGCTGCTCAGGAAGCATTTACTATTATTATTGATGTTGAAAAAAGTTGTGCTGCTTAATATCCTTGTGGAAAAATACGTTATTTTCAGGATTCTTTGATGAATATTAGAATGAACTTCATTTTTTGATCAGTTAAATGCATCCTTGCATATTAATTATATATATATATAAGTGCTGTCAATCGTGTATGTCATAATAAATAATGTATGTTTTTATGTGGACCCCAGGAAGACTAGCTGTGCTTTTGGGCATAGCTAATGGGGATCCAAATAAATAAACAAATAAACAAACCCTATACCTGTGGCCTTCTTACCTGTTAGACATGGAAAGTTATCAAACACCTTTCTTAACTGCATGAATTATAAATTAAAGATAGATTAATCCTTATTAAAGCTGCAATCTTCTCTGTTACCTTTGTTCTTTGATTAACATTAATGACAGACATCACAGCAACTGGTTTATTAGGCCGCTGTGACTTTAAGATCTGCCTCTGCCAAACATGACACGGATCTGAGACAGTTAAGTTACTTACCTCATTTAAGACTGCTCTTATTAGAATACTCGACAAAATGGGCATTTTGGCATAATTTGGCGTCCTTCTGCGCATTGTGTGTGTGTCAGGACATTCATAGATAGCGCATTCTCTTTAAATGCATTCGCATGAATAAGAGCATGGTCATTTAATGTAACTCTAGCCAAAGGATAATTGAAAAACAGATTGCATTAATTATTTTTACCGTGTTAAAATGAAAAAATTAATTGCATGCGTTAAGGCACTTATATATATATATATATATAAAATACATTTTATTTGTAACGCACTTTACATTAAACAAAATCTCAAAGTGCTAAAATATATATATATATATATATATATATATATATATATATATATATATATATATATATATATATATATATATATATATATATATATTTATATAGTGAGGAAAATAAATATTTGAACACCCTGCTATTTTGCAAGTTCTCCCACTTAGAAATCTTGGAGGGGTCTGAAATTGTCATTGTAGGTGCATGTCCACTGTGAGAGACATAATCTAAAAAAAACTATCCAGAAATCACAATGTATGATTTTTTACCTATTTATTTGTATGATACAGCTGCAAATAAGTATTTGAACACCTGAGAAAATCAATGTTAATATTTGGTACAGTAGCCTTTGTTTGCAGTTACAGAGGTCAAACGTTTCCTGAAGTTTTTCACCAGGTTTGCACACACTGCAGGAGGGATTTTGGCCCACTCCTCCACACAGATCTTCTCTAGATCAGTCAGGTTTCTGGCCTGTCGCTGAGAAACACAAAGTTTGAGCTCCCTCCAAAGATTCTCTATTGGGTTTAGGTCTGGAGACTGGCTAGGCCACGCCAGAACCTTGATATTCTTCTTACAGAGCCACTCCTTGGTTATCCTGGCTGTGTGCTTCGGGTCATTGTCATGTTGGAAGACCCAGCCTCGACCCATCTTCAATGCTCTAACTGAAGGAAGGAGGTTGTTCCCCAAAATCTCGCAATACATGGCCCCGGTCATCCTCTCCTTAATACAGTGCAGTTGCCCTGTCCCATGTGCAGAAAAACACCCCCAAAGCATGATGCTACCACCCCCATGCTTCACAGTAGGGATGGTGTTCTTGGGATGGTACTCATCATTCTTCTTCCTCCAAACACGTTTAGTGGAATTATGACCAAAAAGTTATATTTTGGTCTCATCTGACCACATGACTTTCTCCCATGACTCCTCTGGATCATCCAAATGGTCATTGGCAAACTTAAGACGGGCCTTGACATGTGCTGGTTTAAGCAGGGGAACCTTCCGTGCCATGCATGATTTCAAACCATGACGTCTTAGTGTATTACCAACAGTAACCTTGGAAACGGTGGTCCCAGCTCTTTTCAGGTCATTGACCAGCTCTTCCCGTGTAGTTCTGGGCTGATTTCTCACCTTTCTTAGGATCATTGAGACCCCACGAGGTGAGATCTTGCATGGAGGCCCAGTCCGAGGGAGATTGACAGTCATGTTTAGCTTTTTCCATTTTCTAATGATTGCTCCAACAGTGGACCTTTTTTCACCAAGCTGCTCGGCAATTTCCCCGTAGCCCTTTCCAGCCTTGTGGAGGTGTACAATTTTGTCTCTAGTGTCTTTGGACAGCTCTTTGGTCTTGGCCATGTTAGTAGTTGGATTCTTACTGATTGTATGGGGTGGACAGGTGTCTTTATGCAGCTAACGACCTCAAACAGGTGCATCTAATTTAGGATAATAAATGGAGTGGAGGTGGCACAATTTAAAGGCAGACTAACAGGTCTTTGAGGGTCAGAATTCTAGCTGATAGACAGGTGTTCAAATACTTATTTGCAGCTGTATCATACAAATAAATAGTTAAAAAAGCATATATTGTGATTTCTGGTTTTTTTTTTTTTTTTTAGATTATGTCTCTCACAGTGGACATGCACCTACGATGACAATTTCAGACCCCTCCATGATTTCCAAGTGGGAGAACTTGCAAAATAGCAGGGTGTTCAAATACTTATTTTCCTGACTATATATATATATATATATATATATATATATACACACACACACCGATCATCATAATGTTATGTCTTGATTATGTCCTAATATTGTGTTGCTTCCCCTTTTGCTGCCAAAACAGCCCTGACCCGTCGAGGCATGGACTCCACTAGACCCCTGAAGGTCTGCCTTGGTATCTGGCAACAAGATGTTAGCAGCATATCCTTTAAGTCCTGAAAGTTTAAGTGCTGTTGGCACTTTCAGCGGTGGACAGGGGTCAGCATGGGCCCCCTGACTGGTCTGCGGCTATGTAGCCCCATACGCAACAAACTGGGATGCACTGTGTATTCTGACACCTTTCTATCAGAACCAGCATTAAATTCTTGAGCAGTTTGAGCTACAGTAGCTTGCCTGTTTCATCGGACCACACCGGCTCCACACGTGCATCAATAAGCCTTAGCCGCCCATGATCCTGTCGCCAGTTCACCACGGTTCTTTCCTTGGAATACATTTGATAGATACTGACATCATTTTTCCTGCTTCTAAAACATCAATTTTGAGGACAAAATGTCCACTTGCTGCCTAATATATCCCACCCACTAACAGGTGCCATTATGAAGAGATAATCAGCGTTATTCACTTTACCTTGATATATATATATATATATATATATATATATATATATATACACGTTTTAACTGTTATATGGTAGGAGGCACTATTACACATATTACAGAATCTCTGAATCAAAACACAGACGGAGAAGTGATAGAAGTATTGCTTATGCACATGTAAAATAACACAATCAAACATTGAACAGCATATAAATCAAAACTGCCTAATGTTTCTGAATGAAATGTCGACCCAGGACGAGCTATAGGACTGTGAAGTTTTGGGGGTGTTGGTGGACTTGATCTACTCCATCTATGTTTTGATCATCGTTCTAAATCCGATCCTGACATAGTCTGACAAAAACATGATTTTCTCAGCTTTTTGTTCACAGTGTTGCTTTTTTATGAAACTTACCCACATTCAAGTGTTAATAAAAAATAATGCATAAGGCTAGATTTTTTTAAGCAGAGACTCTGTTCTTTCTTTTGATATATTCCATGTTCAAATATTCAAACTAAATATTCTTGGGGCCATGAAAGTTTAGTGAAAATGATCAAAAATGCTGGCGCTGACTGGCAACGTTTGTCATACCTAGACAGCTATCACCCTCATTTATTTTCAATCCTGTATATGCAGTTGTTTCATTTCTGTAAAACACACACACACACACACAAAAATTCAAGAATCTTTTTTGAGGAAAAATGGTCTAAATATCAGTGTGACTTCAGAAGACTTGGAATATAGAGTCATTTGGGCCCCCTTTTTTGAGCTTGACAGACAATGGTCACTATGCTGTTATATGGAAAAGATACATGTGAATAAATGTCTTTAAAAAAAAGGTGGGGGGGGGGGGGGTTGGTTGAAGGTTGATAATGAAGTGATTTAAATGTCTCCCTCAGCTGTCTCTGCATTTTTCTTTATTGAAACACATCGTCTTAAAACTTCTCTAAGCTTTAAAAAGTCTAACACAGCAGAGAACTGAAACGAAGGGCGTTAAAGAGAAAGAGCGTGCATGTGTTTGTGCGTGTGATTTTACAAAACCCTCATCTATTTTCTGCGCATCCTTTTATCTTGTCAGTTAGCCTCTCATCTTTTAAACACATTCTCATCTGGCTTGTGATGCTGAGCAGCTAAATGGCGAATGTCATGATGACCGGGTGGCATAAGCACCGCAGACCCCAGAGGAAGATTGAAGCCATCTGTGTCTTGAGCTGCTTGATTCGTTCCTCCTATATATGTGAGAAATCTTTTGGTTTGCAGGTTTTATGCATATAAAGAGAGGTAATGTCAGCTCTTATGCTTTAGATGTTTGAGTAAAAAGGCAAAGAGGAAGAAAAGATTTGAAAGGAAGTTGTTTGAGCACTTCTTAAACTTTGAAGTCTTGTACTTTTCCTTTTAGACCATGTTTGGTCCTTGCTCCAATAGCAGTTTTTCTCAGTCTCGCAATAAACATAATGGATTCATTAGGCAGCTGAGGAAAAAAGTGCCATGCTTTTATTCTTATTATAGGGTTCTTAAATAACATCTTACTAAAATGTGTGAAAGATGCAAAAGATGTGAGAGCTTAAATTTAGTTTTAAAGCAAGTGGCTCTTGCTTGTGCAAAACTTGCTGCCAAGCAAAATGAATTAGAACATGTTCTGGTTGAGGCTTTAGAATATTTAGACCTAACTATTTTGGTATTTTTGAATTAGGAAATTAACATTGATTGAAAATATTTAAAATGTGTCATTTGATCTATAATGTACACATTTATATTTTATTTGTTTTTATACACACTGTAAACCTGACTAAGTTGGCAAAACAAAACAAAATTAAGGTAATCAGATATATCCATTTTTTAAGTTAAGAACTTAGAACTGTAAGTAAGCAGAACTGGCAGATTTTAAGTTTGTATTCAAACAGCTCTTAACTTGAAATATTTGATTATTTGATATCGACTCTTACATTTAACTTAAAATGTTCATGTAATGCCAACTTAAATATGTTTTTATTGGTGGGAACTTGGCTAGCTTTAACTAGCGAATTTAGTAAATTCTAACTTGCTAATTGGCAACACAATGCTTTGATAGCGTTAGCATATCATAGCAATTGCTGAAAGAGTACAGCAATATATAATATATAATATTTAACATACTGTATATCTGTGTTCAAACTAAGCTCATGTTCCAATCGTCACCATGATGGCCCACAGGAAACACCACACAACAGAATCTTTTCTAAGTTAACAAAGCAAAATATTACTACTAAATCTTCCACTCACTTAACATTAATCTTGCACAAAAAAAACATTATATAATACTTAATTTTAGCATTTACTCTCCCTTTCGAGTGCCATGGCAATGCATGCTGGGAAAATTTAAGTTAGTCTAAATTAAAAGAAACAAGTTCATAAAACTCAAAACAAGGAAACAATTACTTAAAATGTGTTCTAAATACTCATAAAAGATAATTTGATTGAACTTATTTGTTTAATTTAAGTACTCAAACTACCATTCAAAAATGTAGGGTCAGTAAGTTTTTGTTTAAAGAAATAATACATTCATTCAGAAAGTATGCATTAACTTCAGAAAAGAAAAGATTTCTATTTCAAATAAATGCTGTTCTTTTGAACTTTATATTAATCAAATAATACTATAAAAATGTTTCCACAAAATAAAATATTAAGCAAAACAGCAAAACTGTTTTCAAAGTGTATAATAATAATCAGCAAATCAGCATATTATGATTTCTGAAGGATCATGTGACACTGAAGACTGGAGTAATGCACTGCAAAAAACAATTTTCTTACTTAGTATTTTTGTCTTGTTTTCAGTCCAAATATCTAAAAAATCTTACATAAAGAAGCATTTACTAGACAAGAAAAAGTTTTTGTCTGGTTTTGGGGGAAAATAACTCAAAATTAAAATAAGCCAAATAATCTGCCAATGGGGTAAGAAAAATGATCTTAATTCAAACAGAAAACAAGATTATTTTTCTTACCCCATTGGCAGATTATTTAGCTTATTTTAAGCAAAACTCCCTTAATTTTGAGTTATTTTCCCCCAAAACAAGACAAAAACTTTTGCTTGTCTAGTAAATGCTTCTTAATGTAAGATTTTTTAGATATTTGGACTGAAAACAAGACAAAAATACTAAGTAAGAAAAGCATTTTTTGCAGTGTGATGCTGACAATTCAGCGTTGCATCACATGAATAATTTACATTTTAAAATATATTCAAACTGATTTTTTTTCATTAATTTTTTTATTGTAATATTTTTACAATATTACTGTTTATTTTGATCAAATAAATGCAGCCTTGGTTACTTTTTTCCCCAAAAAACATTAAAACATCTTACCAATAAATATTTTTACAGTGCTCGCTATCATATTTTTGTTATTGTTTTATCAAAAACTGTGCTCTGTACATATCCTGAACACAAGTTAAAAACTATTGTCTAACAAATTATTACACTTGGGAACATCACATGAATCTTTCTAAGCTAGTGGAGAGAGAGAAGAATGTTTGTGATTGCAATACAACTTTAACACTTTTATCACATTATCTGTGTAATTCACATCACACTTTTGAAAAGAGAGAAGAAAAAAAAAGAATTTAGAGACAATGATCATCATGCATTTACAGTACAATCTTTGTGTTTGTTTATTAAAAAATGTTATGGTTAATTTGATGTTCTCAGATACCAATAAGACTAATCAATTCAACGCATTATGTTTTGTGTTTAAATAATGATCTGCAGAATTACATAGATTTTCTCTGAAAACAACACAGTAAATATGAAGGAAATCCGTCTGGGTGCAGGCAGCAGGAATACAGACAGTATTAACAGAGAGCAAATGCAGTCAGCTTGTAACAACAGTTGAGATTTACACAAAAGCCAAATTACAGCAAGCATTCATATCCTTCAGTAAATACATTCACACTGCCAAAACATCAAGCGGTAAGCCACGCTACTCTCTCCTGCACGCAAACACAATTTAACACTACACCTCTACTGCAGCGTTTACTGATTATCTTCTTCAAACACTGAACACTGTATTCTGAGACAGCATCCTTATACACATCCTTAAACAGTCAAACACAAACTTTTAATATACACTTATGCTTGCATTCTAAAGCCTGCATGATAGCACACACGCACACTTTCTTACTCATTATAGGTAATGTATTCTGCTTTAATTAGATGCTGGCAGGGGGGAGCTGCCATCACTGTGAGGTCCAGCTGAGAAAGAGTCAGTGGGGACTCTAAACAGCATCAGCATGCAATATCGGCACACACCAAGAAAACTTTACTTCAGGTATAACGCACGCAGCGCCCTAAACACACTCCACTCAACATTATAAAACGCACTGTTCCGGCTCTCAACTCTGATTGAATGTGTTGAGAGAAAGTGAGGGTTTATTCAGGCTGTGCAAGTATGAATGTTTGCCATGTTTATTAGCAACATACAAAGTGCAACAAAGTTTTCTTTCAATTCACCCTGAGATTACTGCTGATGAACTAAAATATGTGACTCAGTGGAATCCATAAATGATAACGCAAAATAATGTGGCTTGTTGAGGAAAGGTGTGCTCCTACTGTTATAGGGAATCAAGCCATATCTACATATGGAGGATATAAGCTTTTTGACTTGGGCCGCTGTAAGCAACTACCCAAAACCCACCCAGAATACCCTAGCAACCACCTTAGCAAAACACATAACCAAACAACTAGTGGTCGACCGATATAGATTTTTTTATAGCCGATGCCCATATCTTAGAGAGCAGGGTTTCTGATATGTGTGTGTGTGTTTTTTACTTGGGCTATTAGCAGTGAAAATGAATATGATATTGGGCAGATATAGTACAGAATAGTTGGAAAATGAGGGCCTTGTTTTAACGATCTTAGCGCATGGTCTGAAGCGCATGCCCCAGGTGCAATTAGAGCGTGTCCGAATCCACTTTTGCTAGTTTAAAAACGAAAAAATGGTCAGCGCGCTAGGCACATGGTCCAAAAGGGTTGTGCCTAGTCTCTTAATGAGTCATGGGTGTGTTTTTGGCGTAACGTGCAATAAACTAATCAGAGTCTCATCTCCCATTCCCTTTAAAAGCCAGTTGCGCTTGCACCATGGCGGATTCGCTATTTACATGGCGGAATTTGCGAGCAGAAAAAAAGCCTGAATGCTTCTCCTGAGAGAAATCCTTTTATTTTTAATATTTAAAAATGTTTGTGTGCTGCTGCGCATCCCTGTGTGTGTAATAAGCTGAGGATACGCGCGCTGTGCAACCGCATATAAGCGCATATTACTAGCGTGCCCTTTAAATAACACAAAAAATACTGCGCTATTGACTTTAGACCAAGTTTTTGTTTTGTCAATGGCGCAGTCATTTTCAGTTGCCTCAAAATAGCAACACACCAACAATGCACCTGAACACACCTTGTTTTCAGACCAGCACGCCCATGGGCGAACAGAAGGGTGCGAGTGCAACGTGGCGCTGTATATAATATATATTAATAATAGTATATATAAATTATATTATAAAATACTAGCTTGGTTTCACTTGTCTCAGAAATTTAATCAGATTCCCCTTTCTTGCTTCAGTAACACATTTGTCACAGGATGTTTTTTAATGTAATAGTATTCGTTTTTTCCTGTGTTCGTGATCTGTACTCTGCAAAGGCAATGGAACAGATTTCTGGAGTGTGAAGGAACGTCATTAAGCATCAAAATTTCCCAGGGCCAAATTCATATGCTTAAGCACCCTCACTCTCACACAGATTCACAAACACATCTACAATGAAGTGTCGCTTTAATCCAGTGTGTTTCATGTCTGTAATCTGCAGGACAGTACATGCCACATATTAATGAAAGAGACAACATTTACACAATATTTGACTTCACATGAAGTGAAAGAATCTGCCCTACATAGTAAATCATGCGTGCTAATTAATGCACATTTATAAATAAATTACATATTGCACGTTGCATGTACTGAAAAGTGCAAAAGACAACAACACCCATTTATCACCAACCCCATAAAAATAACTGCGTAATGAGTAAATAAATGATGACAGATTTCAGTGTTATATATGGCTAGGCTTTAGCACTCTGTGCTGAGGGAATCCTTGGTGGGCTCATCAGGGAAGATCTTTGGTCTTGCATAATCTGCACTTTGTATGTCATGGCTTCTATTCCCTCCCTCTCTTGTTCCAGGATAAACTCTATATCAATGGCTGCCAAGTTCAAAAATAGCTCCATGCTGTGGAAAGACGTGCAAATTTATGCAGCTTTCTCAAAGTTGGCAGTGAAAAGTCCTGACACTTTTACTCTGAGCCAGTGTACAGTCTAATCTCCTAGTTTGAGCACACAACCACACCACACACGGCATACAGAAGCAAGCATAGAAAAAAATTATTAACACCAAATTGATAGGGTTTATTCTCACAAGTTATTATGAACTTCATCTGCAGCATACAGTGCATGAGAAAAGCATACAATTCCAGTGCAGCAAACAATACGGTGAAGTATCAATCCACCCCCAATGCAGTGTTTTTATTTTTTCTGCAATTTCAGCTTTGACCCTGAAAGCACAGCAAATGAATATCAGACAAGCATCATTACATAGGTGGTGCTGCATAAACATCAGAAGATGGAAGAGACTGATCTTGTGCTTGGGTAGATACATGATAGCAACCAAAGATCATTTCCTCTCTTTTTGGGAGATCATTGTATACATTTATTTCTAGGGCGCAGTGAGATGAAAATAAATGTATAGCCTACTGCGTGAAAAGGCGACTCTAAGAACAAGCAGAAAACTAACTTTTTATGAAATGCATTAACCCCTTAAAGGGACAGTTCACCCAAACGAACCGATGCATTTGTCTAAGAAAAATATCCATATTTAAAACTTTAAATACTAAAAGAACTATCTTCTGGCAGACGGCCTACGCAAGTTGACTGTTACAAACAGACAGACACGGAAACCAAGTGCTGGTGAGAGATGACAGAGTTTATTGACAACCAGAATGAGTGTGGCAGGTAAGTGCAAAGCAGGTGATACTTGGTAATCAGGAAGTGCTCAGGGTGATGTCAGTCTGTGTTCGTTGCAGGAGGTTGAGGAAACACTGGAGACAGGACGAGGAGACGCTGGAGACTGGACGAGGAGACAAAGGAGACAGGTGAGTCCAAGAGTGTATGTGCAAATGAGACCGGACAGTGACTGTGAGAGTGCGTGGGGCTTAAGAGTGCCCCCCCCCCCCCCACTCCACGGGCCACTCCTGAGGGTCGAAGACCCCGACGTTGTGTTGGGCGTCCTCTTCCTTGTGGTGCCGGCCTGTTAGGATGGGAGGTGTGGAAAGCATCAAGCAGGTTAGGATCAAGGATATCCTCTCTGTTTACCCAAGACCGTTCCTCAGGGCCATATCCTTCCCAGTCGACCAGATACTCTAGTCTACTACCACGACGCCGGGAGTCTAGAATCTTGTGAATCTTGTAAGCAGCTCTTTCCTCCAGGATGAGCGGAAGGGGGGGCTCCGGAGCTTCGCCAGGCTCTGTGGAGAGAGGAACAGAAGGGTGGTGAGGTTTGAGCAGGGAAACATGGAAAGTGGGATGAATGCGATACTGAAGAGGGAGCTGGAGCTTATACGTGACCAGGTTGACTTGTTGCAGGATGGTGAAGGGGCCAATGAACCTGGGACTCAATTTCCTTGAGGTGGAGGTGTCGTGGGCTCTTTGACATGGCGCAATCCTTGCATCCTCTCACGTACCTTCTGACATCCGCAGCCATGTTCGGCCACCAGAAGCGTTCTCGTAGCAACAAGAGAGTTTAATTGACCCCTGGGTGGCCAGTGCCCAGAGATGTGTGTGAGGAGTGAATGAGGGGAGTGTGCCGAGTGCGAGTGACATACTGGCGATCTGGAGGGCAGCCCGGCGGGGCGTTGGTGGAGACATCGGTAGAGGGCAGGATCTCCTCAGACCAGGTAATCGGGCTGACGAACAGACTTCCAAGGAGGATGGGCTTGACCTCCTTAGGCTCGTCTTCTGTGTTGTGGATTCGGGAGAGTGCATCAGCCTTCACATTCTTGGGACCCGGACAGTAGGAGATTGCTAAATTGAAGCGGGTGAAAATGAGAGCCCATCGTGCCTGGCGGGGATTCAGGCGCTTCACATCCCGCAGATACTCAAGGTTCTTATGATCGGTCAATACCAGGAAGGGGTGTTTGGCGCCCTCTAGCCAATGTCTCCACTCCTCAAGAGCCAGCTTGATGGCGAGGAGCTCTCGGTTGCCAATGTCATAATTTACCTCCGCCGGGCTGAGTTTCCGGGAGAAGAAGGCACATGGGTGAAGACGGCTGGGGCTCCCCTGCTGCTGGGACAAGACTGCCCCCACCCAGGTGGTCAAGGCATCCACCTCCACGACAAAGGGCAGCTCGGGATCGGGATGAACAAGGAGTGGGGCGGTCGTGAAGGCGGTCTTGAGGGTTTCAAAAGCTTCTGTGGCGGCTGGAGTCCAGGACAGAGACTTGGGCTTGTTCTTCAAAAGGCTGGTGAACGGACAGGCAAGGATACTGTAACCCTGGATGAACCTTCGGTAAAAGTTTGCAAACCCGAGGAAGCGCTGTAGTTCCTTGATGGTGGTGGGAGATGGCCATGACCGGATAGTGTCCATCTTCCTCTCGTCCATCCGGATGCCACTGCGATCGATGTTATAACCAAGGAACTGCACTGATGACTGATGGAAGGAGCACTTCTCGGCTTTGAGGAACAGGTGGAATCTTCTCAGGCGTTTCAGGACCTCCGCAACATGTCGGCGATGTTCGGCCAGACTCCAGGAGTAAATCAGGATGTCATCGATGTAAACTAGGACAGACTTGTGAAGAAACTCCCGGAGTACCTCGTGGATGAAGTCCTGGAATACGGAGGGGGCGTTGGCCAGACCATAGGGCATGACTAGGTATTCATAGTGGCCGGTGGGTGTGACAAAGGCGGTTTTCCACTCGTCCCCCTCGCGTATCCGGATGAGGTTATACGCGCTGCGGAGGTCCAACTTGGTGAACACAGTGGCACTACGGAGATGTTCTAGGGCCACCGGGACGAGAGGAAGGGGGTAACGGAATTTTACCTTGATCTTGTTGAGTGCTCTGTAGTCGGGCCGCAAGCTTTCATCCTTCTTCGCCACGAAGAAGAAGCTTGAAGCAGCAGGGGAGGTAGATGGACAAATATAACCTTGTTCCAGGGCTTCTTTGATGTATCCCTCTATGGCCTTCTCCTCCGGAAGGGAGAGTGGGTAGATCTTCGGGGCACTGGCTCACCCGGAAGAAAGTCGATGGCACAGTCCCATGGCCGGTGGGGAGGCAGCTTGGAGCCAGGATGGGATGTTTTCCGAGCGGTTCTCTACCGGACTCTCGATGGAAGTGGCGTTGATGGATAACTCTTGGGAGCGCAGAGGAACTGGGAGATGAGAGAAGCAGCTCGGGAAACAGTGGTCGCCCCACTTCAGGACTTCACCGGTTTTCCAGGAGATTACAGGATTGTGCTGCTCCAACCACGGGCTCCCCAGGATGACGTCAGCGGTGGATTCCTCCAGAACCAGCAGGTGGATGTATTCAATGTGAAGAATACCGATCTGTATCTGGACGGGACCCACGGAGGAGCACACTTTGCGACGACTGAGGGGTTTTTCAGTTTATCGAATGGATCTGGAGCTTGAGCTGGCGGCAGAGGGTGCCCGAGATGAAATTGCCGGCTGACCCTGAGTTGAGGAGAGCATTAACTGCAAGGGAAACATCGGCAGCAGTAAGGGTTACAACAGTGGTGAGAGACTTCATCTTACCTAGTGACGGAATGATAGCACTCACCAAAGGACGTGGTGGACGTGAAGGGCATTCTCCAATGTAATGCCCTGAGGTTCCACAATATAGACACAGATTCAGGGTTAGCCGCCTCTGCCGCTCAGCTGGAGTCAATCTCTGGTTTTCAACTTGCATGGGTTCATTGGCTGGTTCTGGAGGGCTGACGTCCTCTGGGCGACGGAGGGAAGATGAGAGCATCAATTGGCCTTGGTGCTCTTCGAGACACGACTGCATACGAGTGGCAAACCGAATGGACAGCTGTATGAAGCATTTGAGGCCGATGGTATCCTTGTATGCAGCGAGATGCAACCGCACTCTGGGATCCAGACCCTGTCGATAGGTTGTTAACAAGGAATGATCGTTCCACCCACTGGCAGCAGCGAGAGTCCGAAACTGCAGAGCATATTCATTGACTGACTTCGTACCTTGTTTCAGATTGTAGAGTTGTTCTCCAATGGCGGAATCCCAGCTGGGTCTCCCAAACACTTCCTTAAAAGTGGGAAACAAAACTAGAGAGAGACTGGATGAATGGATTATTTTGGGACCATAAGGATTCTGCCCAGCGAAGTGCTTTGCCAGAGAGTTGAGAAATGATAAACGCTACCTTGGCGTGGTCATCGACATACAGGTGCGGTTGCATCTCCAGGACCAGCGAGCATTGGAGAAGGAATCCATTGCAGTCCTCCGCCGTGCCAGAGAAGGGCGCCGGTTTGGCCATGGGACTGGCGTAGACAGTAGAAGCGGTGGTGTTGGTGGAAGTGCTCGCTGGTGCAGGTGTTGTTGACGGGGGAGTGAGAGCTCGCCGAAGTGCATCGACGAGCTCTTGAAACGGATCCGGAGTGCTCATCTGGTGACGGTGTTGGTCCGGTCTTCTGTTACAAACAGACAGACACAGGAACCAAGTGCTGGTGAGAGATGACAGAGTTTATTGACAACCAGAATGAGCGTGGCAGGTAAGTGCAAAGCAGGTGATACTTGGTAATCAGGAAGTGCTCAGGGTGATGTCAGTCTGCGTTCGTTGCAGGAGATCGAGGAAACACTGGAGACAGGACGGGGAGATGCTGGAGACTGGACGAGGAGACGTTGGACACTGGATGAGGAGACGAAGGAGAAAGGTAAGTATACAGGTGAGTCCAAGAGTGTGCAGGAGCCCTAGCATGTGCAAACGAGACCGGATAGTGACTGTGAGAGTGCGTGGAGCTTAAGTCCAGGCAGTGATGAGGTGATGATGAGCAGCAGGTGTGTGTGATCAGAACTCGGGTGATAGCGTGCGCTGGTACTGCGAGGGGGTGGAGCCTGGCGTGCTTGTGTCATCGACTTGCGGGAAAAGAATAACCCCTGATGCAATGTATTACCCAGGATGTAGGAGTATGGCAAGCTTTGATGCCCCTCGCGCTTCAAACATCTGGCATTTCTCTTTAAAAATTCGAATTCATGACCGGTGTTTTGTTTTGCTCTATCCTCTGCTCTTTCGCATTCGTCATGCGTCAGGCCAGGGGTTACTCTTTCGCCGCAAATCGATGCGTACATACGTCTGTCGGAAGCTAGTTATTATTGTAGTCTATTTTCTCTCACACAAATGCATCGCTTCACTTCAGAAGGCCTTTATTAACCCCCTCGAGCCGTGTGGAGCACTTTTATGATGGATAGATGCACATTTATGGACATTACAGGACATTTTTTAAAGGTGCACTATGTGAAATTTTTTCAGTAAAATATCCAAAAACCCCTAGGCCAGTGTTATATATTTTGTTCAGTTGAGTACTTACAATATCCCAAATGTTTCCAACTATTTGTAAATCATGAGAAATTGCTATTTTAACCAAGGAACCGGGACGTGTGAGGGAGTCGCCTGTCAATGGCGTCATATCTGCGTTCCCCTCGGTTTCCAGTTTTATTTTGCAGAAACGCTTTACTCTCACTGTAGTGTGAACAAGTGTCATAGCAGCCGCAGAGCGAACGCACAGAGTAACGTCATAACTTAATTTTCAACACATTCAGATGTATCTAATATGATAATCAGAGCTGCGTTACCTCATATTCATGACCGTAAAAAAGCGGAAATGGCGTCGACGACTGTGTCATAATAAAAGTTCCGCTGCTCGCGAGGCGTGTGTTGCGTTCATCTTATTAACAATCGCTCCAGCGGCCTTGCTCAGCTCCCACAACACTCTGTCCTGCTCTGCTTCATACTACAGTAACGTTAAAGGGTAACTTCAGTGATTTAGTATTAGGCTTTGTATCAGTAGAAACCCGGTAGTATATTCAAATTATGGTACTTTCCCCCCTCATATCCCCCTGAGACGAGAGAATTACGCATTTTATTTCTGGAAAAATTCCTCCGATGACGCAAATATCGTAATTTTGCATCATCTGAGGATTTTTTGGCCAGAGGCAAAGACTACAGCCACTAAATGGAGCTGTTACGCATGTTATGAACCCGCCCATAGGGGAGAGATCTCACGCACAGAATGTAAGACACAGACGGCTGCACAGACAATCATAAAAACGGAGCGCGGTGCAGAGTAAAGTGAGTGTTTCAACTTTTCACTGAATTCCTGTGATAGTTTAGCTTCCATATGCGATCTGAAAACGTGCCAGATTGGCGCTTAACTCAGCTCTGCTCAGCTCTTCGTGAGGAATGAAATCTGACACTGCTGCGTCTATGCCGTGACTTTCGTTCGGCTCACTCACACTTTATTGAAAAGACACATTCAGTTTTTAATTGTAGTGTTTATTTTCTAACTGAACGAAATGATTGCATTACTATGAAGATCAAAAAGACAGTGTACGGAGTGGCCTCATAGGGCAGCGAAGCAAGTGCATTCTGGGAGTTGTTGTCTTTCATCCACATGGGACAAAAATACATTTTCTGTCTTTTCTCAGTCTAGAAGGCACCAAATTCAAAAATAATGTCACATTTCTACTGCATAAATGACCCAGTTTAAATACAAAGATTAATGCTAAATCACTGAAGTAACCCTTTAATAATCACATCCATGAACATGATTTCTGCCCGAGTCCTATCCTGATTCTTTTCCACCGGCTGTGAGATGATGTCCCAAGATTATGCGCTCAAACTTGGCGTCATCAAACTATGCCTTTGTTTTAAACAGGCGACCTCTAGTGGATGGAAAAGTTACATAGTGCACCTTTAATATAACTGATTGTATTCATCTGAAAGAAGAATGTTGTATACACCTAGGATGACTTGAGGGTGAGTAAATCATGGGCTAGTTATTTTTTTGGTGAACTAACCCTTTAAGCCCTGAAGGCATTTTTAGAGTTATTTTGTCGACATACACACAAGTAAAGACTCATAATTTAAATGACATTACATTTGGACATTTTCTTGCTGAGAAACTGCTGATAAAAGACCAAAAAATACATATTTATGCGTCTTTTGGTGTTAGAACTTCATGAGGAATATCTTTAGATCTGAGTGATGGATTATATTGTTGGCTCTTTTAATCACGATAATCTGCTGTAAATAATGATGTGCCATTTTCTACAATCAGAGCATGTTTCATGAAGTTACAAGCAAAATGTGACATAAATGCTGCATCCGTACTGTACATATGGATCTTAGTGGGCTTGTGAACTGATATAATGTATACCTTTAATGCAAGTAAGCAACTAGCTTTGAATAAAAGTGTCTGCAAAATTTCAAATCAAGTCACCTTTATACAAATTGTTTTAAAGCAGCTTTACAGTGAAAACAGTGATGTCATCATCCAGATCAGTTCAGTTCAGTGCAGTCAAGGCAATAATATTGCTGAATATTAAGTGCATAAATATGTATATGGTCCAAAAGTTTGGGGTTGGTAAGATATTTTTTATTTTTCATTTATTTGACCAGAAATACAGACATTTGGTGAAATATATTA
This sequence comes from Romanogobio albipinnatus, assembly GCA_023566225.1. Lineage (NCBI taxonomy): Eukaryota > Metazoa > Chordata > Actinopteri > Cypriniformes > Gobionidae > Romanogobio > Romanogobio albipinnatus. The sequence goes on from CM042241.1 coordinate 16,414,056, forward strand.
TTACAATTTATACTACGGGGCTGTTGAATGCTTGAATCTGATTGGTTGACGAAATTCTAAGGTGTGCAATTATTTTCAGTGAAACGCATGGCTAAAGTAGTTCCTGACAGGTCTTGACCGCATTACAGTTTCATATCACTACGCCAAATGATTTCAGTTAATTTTAAAGGTCTTTACAGCCGACAACAGCAAAAGAACCAAAACCCACAACAACACTCACCAAGCAAATAAATATTGGAAAAAATAGGACAAGGTTTTATTATACAAGGAAAGCTCATACTTTCTACCGCTCTCTCTCCCTCTCAAACGCACACTCATACAGTATTGGACAGTGTGCTCTGATGATTTTATCAGTAAAACAGTTTAACAACTTAAAAGCTACATGACATTTCTCACTAGCAAGGTAATAACGGCGCTGTTCTAAACCTACAGAAGAGACGCTGCTTCCGAACACTGTTGAAATAGACGCGTAGACTGAGATAATTCACATTCTCTCTCTCTCTCTCTCTCTCTCTCTCTCTCTCTCTCTCTCTCTCTCTCTCTCTCTCTCTCTCTCTCTCTAATAACTGCATTAGTCTGCTATCAGTGGTTCATGTCTCCGTTACTAGCTCTAAAATGACTTTTTGGAATTAGCAACGGAGGTTTGGGATTATATGCGTGAGAAATGAGTCCTACAAACGAGCATTAAAAGGACAAAAACCTGACAAATGTCTTGAAATAAATCATCTGAACAATGTTTTGAGGTGTGGTAACCATAGCAGAATAATTAACTCTTGGCCTTTGAATTATTCAAAATATAATGCACACCTGAGTTGTATAATTCATAATTCAACAGCCCGTCATCAATTATTCCATACTTAATACTGATTTCTTTTCAAATGTGATTTAAAGTGAAAATTTCAGCATCATTACTCCAGTCTTCAGTCACATGATGCTTCAGAAATCATTCTAATAGGCTGATCTGGTGCTCAAGAAACATTCATTAGTATTATCAATGTTGTAAACTGTTTGCCGCTTAATATTTTTGTGGAAACCTCAATTTTTTGCCCCTACACTCTAAAAAAAAGGTTCTATATGGCACCAAAAATGTAATCATAGGGGAACCTTTTTTAGTGTTATATAGCAACAATTTTGGTGCTTCAGTGGTTCTTGTGTAGCCTGACGTCGTCATACTCAATTCTAGTCAGAATTTGAGTCTGATACTGCTCCGTTGGGCTGTGATTATGGGGCGTGTTTCAACTGAACCAGGAAAGACCTCAATTGGATAGACCTACAACCAATCAGAGCAAAGGAGCGATGCATAACGTTAGTTGTCAAATGTCAACAGAACTCAACTGCTCTGTGTTGCCAAGTCCGCGGGTTGAAGCGACCCCAATTATGTGATATACAGACCCAGGAATGCGAAATTTAGCAGCCGTGCCAAAATAACACATATTTTACCCCCCAAATGCCATTTTTCCCGGAGAACCCCCCCACCGGAAAGCTATTGGGCTTATTTTTAGCTAGTTTTGAGTAGCAATTGGGAGAGTTTTGCTGTAAAAACTTGGCAACCCTGTCCGCACGCAAGCTGGAATAAGTCACGTTAGAAGAAGAAGATGAGTGTAAACGATCTTTGCCGGTGTTGTAAAAAAAGAATTTAAGGATACACCGAGTACTTACCAACACGATCATCATTTCTGAGAGAAATAGTAAAGGTGAATGCATATACGAACAAGTTCTCCGTTTAGGGTTAGAACAAATTCAACCCAAGCGCCTTTGATGACGTGGATGATTACGTCACTGTTTCTGTCCATCATCTGTCCATCATCGTCTAAAGCCCGCCCTGACAATTTCATTGGTCCGAACAGTTTCTGTTCGGGCATAATTGCTTCTCTATGGATCAAGTCCAGACCGAACTGCCCGTGCAAAATTCTTTGTGGGCGGGGCTAAGTTCGTCTGGCTTCCAGGCTAGTTCTTGAGCGGTTTCCTTGAGGAATAGAAAGTATTTATTATTTGAAATCAAAACATTGTAAATGTCTTTATGGTCACATTTAATTAATTTAATGCATCCTTGCTGAATAAAAAAGTATTAATTTCTTACCCTTAACTTTTGAATGTCAGTAATTAAACTAAATGAATAGAAAAGTATCTTGGATATTCTGGTTTAAATTTAATAAGTACCATAGTTTCTAAAAAAAAAAAGACCTTATTCTGTTCTCGGATGTCTTACCTTTCTCGTCTACTTTTACTATTGTGTATAATTCCCACTTTCTCGTTTCCTAGCAACCTTTTAAAAATCTTTTCATGTGGAGGTCAAAGAGAGCGCTTGTATTGTGAGGTGCGAACGAGTCACATCCGTCCATAAACCTGTTCTTCCTTCCCACGGTTCATACATGCTACATAACGCCCAATCACGTCTACACGCGCCACTGCTTCATGTTCGTCTCCTGTCTGCGGCACAGAATGCAGCGTTGACTAGGTAGGAAGTTCCGTGCCATCTGTAGTTTCAGTCTAATCATAACTGTGCAAATCAGATAGCCCTATGGGTAGCACCGCCTGTCAGCAGAAGCAGGGTAACCATGGAGACGGTCCCCGTGGACAAGTAGGCCCCTATACCAGGTCTTGTTTTCAAAAGCATTCCCTGATTCACTCAAACATTTGGATTTCTCTCGTTTTCTTAATCAGATAAGGACAGAGATGAATTGGCACACAAAAAGGCTTCCCCTTGGGTGTTTCAAGAGCTCAGCAGATTTGAACCACAGTGTGCGTGTGTTTGCTGTGTGACCTGAACCCTGTCCAATTATGTGTCACTGAACACCCACTCACTAAACAATGGCCATTACACAATTATTTCAGCTTTACAAACACACTCCAATGCACATCTACACGCAAACAAATTAGCAACTGCCCATTTGTGCCGCACTCTGTAGTGTTTATCCGACGTTTTAAGGCCCACAGGAAGATGTTTAAAGTCATTTCCTGAGTGCTTCTATACCGAACGGAATTGTATAAGCGCTGTTTGTTCGTTCACAGGATCCTTTGTTTTGTTTAGTTTTTTCCTCTGGAGAATTGTGTTTTGCTGCCTTGAAAGCCACAGTAACATCGTGCCAAGTTGTTTTTTAATCAGATCAATAGAGAATGGGAATCTACGTCATTGCGGATTGCATTTTGAGTAGTGATCACCATATTAGTGAGAGCGGCTATGGCCGTTCATAACACTCTAATTTGTTTTAACTGTTTAACTCTTTGCCCTCAATTGGCAGAAATTCAAAGCTATGACGGAAGCTTTGGGTGTGTTGATGGACTCTTCTCCATCTATGTTTTGATCATCATTCTGAATCAGAACTCGATGTAGTCATTTTTCTCAGCTTTTTCTTCAAAATTTAGCTTTTTGTTATGAAACTTTTATGAAACTGATAAAAAAAAGGAACGTATTATACTAAAGATGTTTTTTTTGTTTTGTTTTGTTTAAAAGCAGAGATTCTGTTCTTTCTTTTGATTTATTGCATGGTCAGATATTCATACAACAAAATGTTCTGGGTGCTAAGGTGTTCTGGGTGGTTGCTAGGTGATTTCTTACTGGCCCAAGTTCCAAGTTCCGTACTCAAGTGCTAATCATAGCTTGGGTTCCCCCTACAATTACTAATTGAACTCTTTCCCTGCTATTGACGGATATTTCTGTCATTTGTGAGAAAACGCTACCCCACCATTGACTGAATTTTTCGGCTTTCCGTGTTTTCACTGTTAAACGATAGGGGCGCTATTACACATCATCTGAAAGAGTACTGAATCTCAAGATCAAAATGCATGTGAAGAATATGCAGAAACAAGCGATAGCATATGTAAGCAGATGCATATGTAAAATAACGTGATCAACAACATTAAACAGCATATAAATTAAAACTGCCTAATGTTACCGAATGAATTATCGACCCAGGATGAGCTATAGGACGACTGGGTGTTGGTAGACTTGATCTACTCCATCTATGTTTTGATCATCGTTCTGAATCCCATTCAGACGTAGTCTTTGACAAAAACTCAATTTTCTCAGCTTTTTGCTCAAAATGTTGTTTTTTTATGAATTTACCCACATTCAAGTGTTGATAAAAAAAGAATGCATGAAGCTATAAAAAAAATAATTTTTTTTTAAGCAGAGTGTCTGTTCTTTCTTTTGATATATTGCATTTTCAGATATTCGTACAACAAAATATTCTTGGGGCCATTCATTTTTTTTTTTAAACGATCAATGTGAGCAGTGGCTGGCAACTCTGGCGGGGAAAGAGTTAAAAATGTTCAAATTAACAAAATTTAAACTTTTCATTTGTCTTTCAAAACATAGTTAAAGGATTAGTTCACCAAAAAAATTTTAATTCTGTCATTAATTACTCACTCTCATGTTTTTCCAAACCTGCAAGACTTTCATTAATCTCCGAAACACAAATGAAGATGTCTTTAATGAAATCTGAGAGCTTTCTGTCCCTCCATTAACAGCTGTGCAACTACCACTTTCAAGCCCCAGAATGGTAGTAAAGACATCATTAAAGTAATCCATGTGACTCCAGTGGTTTAGTAAGAAAAAGTACTACCTCGCGAGCAGGGACTTTCTGAGGGAGAAATTTTTACCCGGAACCAGTGTTGTAGTTGAGACCAGCTCATTCGAGTCAGAGTCAAGACCGAGACCAGAGAGGGCTGAGTCCGAGTTGAGACAGAGACCAGAGAAAATCCAAAAACATTAGAACTTAATTTGATTAACTTTTTAGTTACAGAGGGCGTGCACATCTGCAGAAAAATTGCTGCCTTTTTAATGCAATGTGAATGTGCCGGAGGGAGAGAGGGCGGGCTGCCTTCTGTCAGACATTTTTGGGGGGAGATGCTCAGTGTTGAGACTGTCATCTGTCATTGTATCTGTATTCATTTTATTATTTAATTAAACAAGATTTGGTTTTCTCTGTGACAGTTTTGTCCTAATTTGTAAATAGTAAATATATTCAAATGACACAGTTGAGACAAATAATGTAGCCATGTGACTTTCTGGAAAGCGGGATCACTACAGGTTGATGGCAGGGTGGACACAGCGTAAAATTAAACGTTAGTCTCAAGTCATGCGCAGTTGCACACAAGAAAATCACCAATCATTGGACGTGTCAATCAAACATCAATTTAAAGAATTATTAACATACAGAAATAATCATGAAATATTTTGAAAGGGACTCGAGTGGACTCGGGAATAAGTCCAAAGCACTACATTTTATAATGTCCAATCAGAACAGAAAAATAAAAGCACACCGATATAATTTATTTAGAGTTACATGAATTAAACAACAAATACATGAAATATTAATACATGTTAAAGATTTGTTCAACCCCTTGCCTTAAAGGTCCCATGGCATGAAATTTTCATTTTATGAGGTTTTTCAACATTAATATGAGTTCCCCTAGCCTGAATATTGTCCCCAAGTGGATAGAAATGTTGATCGGTGTAAACCCGAGTTCTGGCTGTCTCTCTCTGCCTTTGAGAAAATGACAGGCCAGACGAGCCAATCCTGAAGTCTCCTGGTTTGACGTCCAAGCAGGAACGGTTACCTCCCTTTCCTCCGCCCAGAGAATCTGGCACGCCCATGCAAACGCTCGAGAGATCATTCCTTGTGAACGAGTGAATGCTGGCAGTTTCTCAGTGTTTGGATGTACAAATGAAAACAGAAGTCTTTTTTCAGTTCCTTCTGATCTGTGATCAGTAATTTCTGATTTAATTATTTATTATTCGTGCACACAATGCGGCTTCTCTCTCTCCAGACAGAATGGTGTTTTCGTGTTTTCTATCTTGTGAGTCAGTGTTTTTGTACGTCCTCGTCGCGTCTACCGGTTCTAAAATGTGCATACAGTCATGAGTTTCTGCTCAACATCGGCCTCACACACGCCGAAGCTCGGGCTGCACTGGCCGTTGGCCTTCAACATCCCTGACCCCCAGTACTGCATCTGGCCCACAGCGGAGGCACCAAACGCGGCGTGAGATTAAGCAGACGGGGGGTAAGCATGAGCGTATCGGGGCTAGCCAGCCTAGCCCCACAATAAACTGGATTACATTCGATTACTGCTGTTGTGTCTTTGTTTGCGCTGTGTACTCAACGCGCGTCACTGACGCTTTTATTTTATTTTAAAAATAATGCTATTATCAACACTTACTTTTAACTCGTTCATCTCGACAGCTGTAATGGTACTTTGCATGTGTTACAAAGTTGGTAATAATGATGAAGACGGACTCGGTGTGACTGGGACTCGTGTTTATTCACAACTCTCAGATACAAACACAATAAACTCACAGCGCTGACTGACAGCGCTCTCATAACTCAGTAGGTACTATAAATAACTTTGTTAGCGATCGCTGAGCTCCGTCTCTGGTACGTTAGTGATGTCCGGTTCGCGAACGAATCATTCTTTTGAACCTGTTCTTTTTAGTGAACCGAATCAGTTCACCAAATCGGACTGAATCGTTCTAAACGGTTCGCGTCTCCAGTCAGCGCTGATCCATAATTTACTAAAGTTACTAACTTTCTGACATGAGTGACAGTCCCTCCGACTAGAAATAGACTAATAACCTGAAGTATATGCTGTAACTACAACAGTTCAGACATGCTGAGAACTGATGTGAAGTGAACTCAGGTCCATCCGTCGTTAAACCACGCCCCCTCCGCGCATTTAAAATACAAAGATGTCAGCCAATCACAACAGTGGGCGTTTTTACTGAAGTCTCACAGCAGACACGCCTCTTGAAGCAGGGCATTCAGCCACAGGGCAAACAGCAGTATAGAAAAAATGCCTTTTATTTCTAAATTATGACATTTTATGATGTAAAAGTCATACTAACAATATAAGTACACCTCAGGAAACATTATAAAATAATAGAAAAATGCCATGCCATGGGACCTTTAAGTTTGAGCAAAAACGGTTGTGAAATTTGCTCTAGCAAGCACCACTAAATATAAAAAATATATCTGATGTATATACTGTATCTGATATGTAAACTAAGATATATAATTATATGCTTAATATGCTTATCCTCTATTCCATATCTGATGCTGTAATTTATTAGCGTGTAAATTAATGTCATATTACATTAATCACGTCATGTCACTTTGATGCATCTTGACATGTTTACAGTCTGTTTACTTTTAGAAGACTAATGACTCCAATATCACAAACTGCACCCAGAAACCTAAGATTCTGGGATAGAAAAAAAGAAAGCTAGGGAGAGAGAAAGAAAATATATGGGGATAACTGCTTCTCTAATGTTTGCCCAGAGCTAGTGGCTTAATCTAATGTCACATAGTCACATAGTTGTTTATTGATCATAAAAAGGGAGTGTTATTTTAAGCCAAAAGCAACTACATTCAAGTCCACACACACACACATACACACAATCAATCCCTTCCTCTCGCACACAGTACTGAATGTTAGTCTGACTGCTTGAACGCCTTTTGCTGTGCCAAAGTGTATCAAAGTTAGTTCATGGAAGCTAACGCAATAAGCCTTTTCCTTTGAAGTTTATGAATGGTTTGACATGCAGTTTAAGTGTTTTGGGGCGACTGACTGAGCCAAAGTCTTGTTCTCATGACTACTGCACTGTTAAAACAGTATATTGTGGTTCAAACATGGTTTATCAGTTATAAAGCTGTCTGAAACATTCACAACAAATATTTCAGACAACATATTTAGCATGCATTATACAATGACATCATCTGCCTCCTTGAACTCTTATTTCCTTTAATTCTGAAATGCTTTATACATTTGCCGAATGTCAAGTACAGATACATTTATAGTACAAATGTCTCCGTGAATTAAATTGTGAGTGTAGAGACAAAGACACAAAGCTGCAGTGGCCCCGAGAATACTTGGACACCACAATACCCTAACAAATATATGATTGTTATTGCATTACATTTCAAATATTGATGGCATTTATTTTAAAGAAAGACAGTGAAAGCACACTTGTCAACAACAACAAAAAATCAGCAAAACAATTTTTAGTTTTAACTGATAAAACAATAGATATGTTGTTTTATAGATATATTAATATCTTGAAAAAAAAAGGTTCTTTATTGGCAAAAAAAAAAAAAAGCTGAGAAAAACTCGTTTTTGTCAAAGACTACGTCTGGATCGGATTCAGAAGGATGATCAAAACATAGATGGAGTAGAGTCCATCAACACCCCCAAAAGCTTCACAGTCCTATACCTCGTCCTGGGTCGACATTTCATTCAGTAACATTAGGCAGTTTTGATTTATATGCTGTTTAATGCTTATGATCCTGTTATTTTACATATGCATATGCTATCGCTTGTTTCTGCTTCTTCACATGTGTTTTGATCAGGAGGATTCCGTACTCTTTCAGAAGATGTGTCATAGCGCCCTCTATCATAAAAAGACGGAAAGTTGGAAAATGCCAAGTAGGAATAACTGCAGATCTCCAAAATGAGGCATCAACTGCAAAAGTGGGCAGAACCCCCAAAATGGGGTGGGGTCCACACATAAAGATTTTCACTATTGGCTCTGGCTTCATCCAATTGTCTCAGAAATCGTAACCAGTGGTGTTTGGACTGGAGTTTGAACTTCCATTCAATGATATAAGCGGAAATCCCCCCAAGCCTCCCAGTGCAGCACGTGGAAAAGTTTTTACTCTGTGTCGTTGTTCTATGCAACGGGGGCATCCCGGGGCTCGAGATTCGCAGGGTGGAAGGGGGTAGTGACTCTGAATGTAACTAAAAGGTCCCATTGTCCAGTGAGATCAGGTCGGGGAGCTACAGACGGCCCGGCTCTGCGATCTCTGCGAGCTCCTGAACTGCAACTTTCTTTATCCCGCAAATCCCACCATGCAATCAATCAATATCACTGGTTAAGGTTAGGGTCAGATGTAGGGTAGGTTTAGGGGCTAGAACTTGTAGTAGCATAGAATTGTGTAGGAAATCAGCACTGTAGAGTCAGCTGTGGGGCGGAGTTTGTGCATGCATCTGCCAATGGGAAGAAGCCACGCTGTTGCAGTTGCACCCTCCTCGGGAATTCCATCAATGGTGGGGAAGTGTTGTCTCACAAATTACAGAAAATTAATTAAATGGCAGGGAGGCTTTGTCTCATAAATGACGAAACATTCCGTCAATGGTGGAGAAAGAGTCAAAATGTTATTCACACATTAAGAAAAAATGGTTCTTTTAAGAACTGTTCACTGAAAGTTTTTTGGGGAACCCAAAATGGTTCTTCTATGGCATTGCTGCAAAAAAAAAAAAAAAAACTTTTGGAAACTTTATTTTTTAAATAGTGTACTGTTCAAAATTGTAAATTGTTCAGAAAAGTTCTTGCAAATGCCATTTGGTTTGATATTTTATAATCTAATTTAGAAATGTGTAATTAGTCGTATTTCCGCAATACCTAGCAAAGTAAAACACACCATTACTATTCTATCTACTTACATAGCTGGTAGTAATGAGAAGGGTACGTATTGGAACAATGATTCATTTTCTGACGAGGTACTGTGACAGTGTGAGCATATTCAACAGTTTGAACACTATGAAAGATTCACGCAACAGAACCCTCTGTTCACCCCGTCTCTACTCCTACTCACCTCTTCAACTGTATACAAAGCTCTTCTGAAATGAACACTTTGTAAACTGTCAAAAGCCAACCAGACAGCATCCACATGAAATAGGCCTGCAAACACACACTTACACATCCAGACTGGTCATTGAAAGCACCAGGACTTTGAAGCCCAGTCAACTTGAAGCCTAATCAGATATATACACTGTTAGGATATAAAGGAGAAAAATGTCCACCACCATCAGGTTGGCCCATTTAAGCAGCATGGAGTACACTGGCAATATAAGGAGCGGTCTGTAGAGCAAGACTAACACAGCACATCTTATCCATCACACAATCACGGAAGTTCTACAGGATTGTGTCATCCGCCCCCTACTCGAAAATGAATTTGTTCTAGTGAAAACATTTACAGATATAGCTCTCTCTTACAGCTATATGCATGGTCAGGTCAAGGTCAAGGTCAAGTCAGTAAAAAATGCAATCAAATGCACCCTGTTACTTCCTTTAAGTGATTTTTATTCACATGTTTTTTTCATATCGCAATAACTGTACATACTGTAATTTAGTGGTTCTGCCTTTTCAATGTCAAAACAGATCAAAGATCAAAGGACAGGGAAAATCCAATTCATCATCATCAATTAGATCACAGCACCAGTACTATCTAATTGATGATGATGATATATTGTTTTTTTCACTGTGCTTTAATTACGTTGTGGATTATGTTGGGCTGGCATATTTTTAGTCCCCTGCAAACACACTTTTCCAATACATTCGGAGGGATTTTTATCTCATATACCGTAACGCAGGAATTTTTGAGTACAAACAAAACTTAAAAAGAGGCACTGGCAATATATACTCCTTATGTAAAACACCATTTAGCTACTTTATGTTGTTCTTTCTTTAACATTTATTTGATTTCAGTCACGCTGTAATTAAAAATGCAGACTATTTTAAGGATTTTCCTTGCAGAGCGTCTCATAAGCCAATAAGGTGGTTGGACGTAAGAGTAAACTCTTCTCTATAGAGTGTGTGTGTGTGTGTGTGTGTGTGTGTGTGTGTTTGCGTTATCAGGATGAGCTAAGCTGTTAGACATTAATTGGCCTCAGAAAGCGAGAAAGAGTGTCTGCGTGATTGATCTGCGCTTACTTTAGCTCTCAGTAGGTGCAAAACATGGCGTCAGCTAAACAAAGACTTTTTAAAAATAGCTCTAAAAACGCCACTAGACAATTTTATGTACTCTGTATCGCTGTTAATAGTTGGAAATTGAGGTAGACCCGAAGTAGTGGGTGTTCATTTGGATGTAATTATAAAGCGCCATTACATTAAGTTTGGTTAAGTGGGTTATTTCATAATGCGCTGAGCAAAATATTCACATTTATATGATTTGAACTCTCACTGAAGGAGTATTGTTAGGACTTGACCTAGTTTTTTCAAATATCAATAATCATGTTCTTTCTTATTTCTGCAGGACGCGAAACGATAATCTGGTCATGAGCGGGAATCTGATGAGAAATGAGGTCCTCGGAAAACACAAGCACTTCCTGCCCTGTGGGAGACTACGCATGGAAATGCTCAGATACGCTATCTGAAAAGCTACTGCACACAAACAAGACTGGTCAAAAGTGAAACTTCTATTCCAGTGTGACAAGACACCAAGCATACGCTACAAAAGAAAAAAACAATAATAGTTTTTTTCTGAAGCTGATATTCCTAACAGCACTGAACAATCATCTATGTGATTTCAACGTTACAGCCAATTACAATCAAAGACTTGTTGAATATCTGGTGGAATTCTGCTAAAGATAATAACCTGTGTAAGCAAACAAACAAAAAATAACTGCTGGAGCTATGACTGAAGCACAGATGTCCATTTCGTCTGGGTCCGGTGGACATGGAGGAGGTATGGTGACCAGTGCCTTACTTTGCTGGGCTATGACTCTTGTGTTCCTCTCATTGACAAGAGTGCCTGTTGTCCAGGGTGATTGCTGGCTGATTGAAGGGGAAAAAGGATTTGTATGGCTGGCAATCTGCAGCCAGAACCAGCCACCATACGAAAATATCCCATTGCATATTAACAGCACAATTGTTGACCTGCGACTCAACGAGAACAAGATTCGAAGCATCCACTTTTCTTCCTTAAGTCGCTTCGGCAATCTCACATATCTGAATCTGACCAAGAATGACATCTCTTACATTGAAGATGGGGCTTTCTCTGCCCAATTTAATCTCCAAGTGTTGCAAATTGGCTTTAACAAGCTAAGGAACTTGACCGAGGGAATGCTGAGAGGTTTGGGACGCTTACAGTACCTCTATCTTCAGGCTAACCTGATCGAGACCGTCACAGCCAATGCCTTCTGGGAGTGTCCTGCGATTGAAAACATCGACCTCTCCATGAACAGGATTCAGCAGCTTGATGGTGCAACATTTCGTGGTCTATCGAAGCTCACGACATGCGAGCTCTATGCAAACCCGTTCAGTTGCTCATGTGAGCTGTTTGGATTCCTGCGCTGGCTTGTTGCGTTCCCAAACCGGACAAGTGAGCGGATGGTGTGCGACACACCCTCTGGATTTTCAGGCTACAGTCTCTTGAGTCAGAACCCTAGAATGCCAAGATATCGCAATGCTTTGCATGCACTCTCCACTGTCTGCAACAATGACAATGTGACACCGTATATCCACAGCTCTTCAGACGGGAGCACTCCCACGATGTTGCCTGATTTGAGCCCTTGCGGACTTGATGACTGTCCCTCAGGAACATTTCCAGAAGAGCCCATAAGCATCAGTCCCACGTTTCTGGATACAGACGCCCGTCCTTTAATGAAACTAAAAGAAGTTACCCACACAAGTGCAATAATCATGATCCAGATTCCAAATCCATTTCGCAAAATGTACATTCTTGTCCTGTACAATAACAGCTTCTTCACTGACATCCAAAACCTGAAGAGCCAGAGAGAAGAGATTGAGTTACAGAACCTTAAATCTCACACTAACTACACATATTGTGTGGCATCTATACGTAACTCCTTAAGATTCAACCACACCTGCCTGACCATCTCTACAGGACCAAGGACATTGCAAGAACGTGTGACAAATGAGTCAACTGCCACTCATTACATTATGACCATCCTCGGTTGTCTCTTTGGGATGCTCATCGTACTGGGTGTAGTGTTTTATTGCCTGAGAAAGCGCAAACATCAAGACGAGCCAAAGAGCAAGAAGCTGGAAAAGATGAAAAGAAACTTGATTGAGATGAAATATGGAACTGAACTGGAACAAGGGACTATATCACAACTGTCACAAAAGCAAATGATGTCCACTGGTGAAACAGTGCAAAGGATGCCATATTTGCCAACTGCCAGTGACAGTGATCAGTATAAGATGCAAGAGATCTGTGGGACACCAAAAACTTCAAAAGGGAATTACATGGAAGTGAGATCAGAGCAACCAGAACGAAGTTTGAGGGAATGCAGCATTCCTCCATCAGAAACCAGCCAGGGATCCGTTGCAGAGATATCAACCATTGCAAAAGAAGTGGACAAAGTGAACCAGATCATTAACAACTGCATCGACGCACTCAAATCCGATTCAACATCATTCCAGGCCGCAAAATCTGGTGCCGTGTCCACAGCGGAGCCGCAGTTAGTCCTTATATCAGAACATCCACCAGGCAAGTCTGGTTTTCTGTCTCCAGTGTACAAAGGAGCGTACCATCATCCCCTACAGAGGCACCACAGCATGGATGCACCACAAAAGCGCGCAAGCACGTCCTCGAGTGGTTCGCTGCGCAGTCCACGTTCTTTCCGCTCTGAAGGAGCTTACAGATCCGAGTCCAAATATATTGAGAAGGCGTCTCCGCAAGATGAGTCAGGAATCATAACAGTCACTCCAGCCGCTGCGATCCTGAGGGCAGAGGCGGAGCGGATTCGACAGTACAGTGAGCATAGGCACTCCTACCCTGGTCCCCACCATATAGAGGAGTCGATAGAGGTGTCGGGGAGCCGAAAGTCATCCATTCTGGAGCCGCTGACGCGCTCAAGACCACGGGAGCTGTCCTATTCCCAGCTCTCACCGCAGTACCACAACCTAAGTGGCTATTCCAGTCCTGAGTACAGCTGTAGGCCTTCTTTTAACCTGTGGGAACGTTTTAAACTCCACCGCAAACGTCATAGGGATGAGGAAGAGTACATTGCAGCAGGTCATGCATTAAGGAGGAAAGTACAGTTTGCCAAAGATGAGGACCTACATGACATTCTGGACTACTGGAAAGGGGTCTCTGCTCAGCAGAAATCATGATTGCCATTTTTATAGCTCATCAGATTAAAGAAGACTACACAAATCTCTGGACCAAACCAGCCAGTATCGACGATTAAGTGACAAGCAAGCACTCACTTTTAGAGAAATAGCTTAGAAGTATTGCTAGCTCTTTTCAATCATTCTGTTCGAGAATGAAAACTAAATACAAGATACTGTAGATCTTGCAGTGAGTGTACGTGCCAAGTGGTAAGAATAGAAACTTTTAACAGTATTAACCTCAACTCAACATTTGATTTTTATATATTGGAAATAACAATAAACTACTATTATATTATCTTCCTCATCATCATGACCATCATTGATTATTAGTAGAATTACTGTTAAGATTGATTCTTCTTATTATTATTACAATTACTCTTTGGTTATCGCATGGCCGTGTCCTGTGACAGTATTGACTGTTGTGTACTTGGAAAAACATACAACTCAAAATGTCTGCCGAACACTGTTCTCCCCAACCATAGGTTTTATACAGACTGTGCAACTTTGAAAACGCTCTTTTTTTCTTCTTTAGCGACTGTTCAAAGGACAACTGCTGAATTTGCTACAGAAGCACACCTCTACTGGATTTTAAAACGACTTTTTCCGAAAAAAGCTTCTCTCAATGCTTTCTCCACTCATTTTTTGTAAAGTTTACATTTTCCAACATACAATGAATGTTTCAAGTCTTTAAGACTTACACCTGCAATGTGATTGCATACAGACACAGCTGTGCAGGTGAAACCGGCTTTCTATGGTTTTATTTCATAAACAGATCTTCAAGCAGTGCTACTGAGAAAACTGAACCCACAAACTCAACACAAGTCCTGCACAATGGAGAATGAATGTACTGTGTTGTAAAACTATTTTTCTCCAACATTACTTTTACAATATTTTGGGCCTAGTTCAGCCTCAAACCCAGTTTGATTCTTGTTTGCAAGACCTTCAGAAATATTTCAGTCTATTGCTACTACATGCCTACTTTAAACCACTGTGAACCCCAAGACCTTGTTAAATCAGTCCTGGGGTTGGTTTTTTTACTGAGATTCAACAGAGCTATGTCTTCTACGGCTGTTAATCCAGGTCTAAAGTGCTGATCTAGGCAGCCCTAATAGCATAATTCTCACCGCCATTAATGCTGATAGACAATTTAGATTCCACTGATTCGAAACAATGGAATTGGCCTCTAAATTTGGAGGAAGCAAATTTTAAGACCTGTACTGTGAAACCAGACATTACAACACCTTGCTTCATGGAGTGAAATAACATGACATTTAAATTATATCTGAATCAAAGTGCATGTCAAATACTTGACAGAAATGTTGTCAACCAAATATTAAGGCCTAGAGTGCACAGTGTTGTTTTTTTTAACCTTCATATTCACTATCCCAAAACACGAGTGGATCGTTTTAGAATTTTGTCAGGACGAGGTAATATGTTGAACAATTTCATTCCGCCAACTGATTTTGTGAATGCCGTTGTCAGAATGATTGTTGTCATACTGAAAAGATGTATTGCTTATTCTTCTGAAATTGGAAATTGTTTCTCCACGGCGGCCTGATGCTGAACATGCACTGTCATCTTGTACCTAACATGAAGATGTTGTTTTGTTTTACAATTAAGTCTAAAACATTTCCAGGTAATTCCTGTGAGAGCTAAATGAACATCTACAAGAAAGGACTAATGCATGATAATAGGGACAGTATAATTATTTAATCAAAATGTCTGTATAATTAATGGAATCATCAAGGTCTTATTTAAACAACCAGACGATTTCTCGGATCTTTCCCTTAATTTGTGCGTGAATAAATCTTAAATATTTGATCATCATAGTCAAATCTTTGAAAAACATTTCCCCAGTGCTTTTAAAGGTTCAACTTACATGCACTGTATCTCATTAACTGGTCTGTTGAGTTGATTGTCATCTCTTATACTGCAAACTGTAGCACTCCAGATTTTCCATGGACACTGAAAGTAAGTTGAAAATGACTTGGTGAATGTACAGCAGCCTGAAAACAGCCACATGTATGGGCTGCTTGTAAGAGAAAAAGAATGGATTTCAAAGGGCTTTCATGTCTGGTGGAAATGTCAAAGAGCACAATAAAAATGGTTTTATTTCTTAAAGAATAAATACTTTTTTCTCAGACACATATTGTGCTTTTAGTGGAGCTTAAGGTAAGTCTCCTGTCCTGTTTCTCTCCTCCTGTTTTTTTGAGAAAAGCACAAACACATTGAGGTGGGCTGAACTGAAACTGCATGTTGTAGAAGAAACCGAACGTTTGGGTCTCAGAGACTTATAACATACTAGAAGACAGCAGCCAACATCTTACAATGCAGTCCAAAAGTTTGAATCAGGGATTAGATGTCAAATTTAAACCTGGAAATCAAAAACTGTAGAAACGTTGGGACATAAAATGATTAAGAAACATTTAAGATTCTGCACTTCTAAAAAAAAAAAGATGACTGATCTTGTGAACTCCTTGGCTCCACAATGGAACCTTCTCAAATCATGACGGAGAGCACTATCATCTGATTAATAATAAAAACAAAAACCCATCCTTTTTTTTTTCAAAATCAGCTTTTTGATCAAATTTCTGGTGTTGAATAAAAAAACATACTTTTTACCAGTGGTCCCAAACTTTTGTGCCTCACTGTACATCGTTTTTGATGTGAAGGTCCATTAGTCACAAAGCTACTCAGGTTCAGACTGAATCTAAATGCCAAACCTTGTATAAAATCGCCATCCAAAATGTAAATGAAGTTGCCCTATTGAGGTAAATTAACCATCCAAAAAGTTGCTATGATTGTAAAGGTCAGCACTTTCACTCCCATTCAATTTTTTTTTTTTTTTTTTGCTCACCAAAATGGTCTAAACTGTCTCTAAAATGTGCAAAATATTGCAACAGCTTTTCAAAGATACACCTGCTGCTCCATTAGCATACCTTGAAGTATTAATATGTATGTACTATATATGTGCACACTGTACATGGACACCAAGGTGTGGACATTTACCGTTATGATAATCTCATTTGTCAGTGTAATAATAAAGCCATTTGGGTGTTTTCCATTAGTTTCCATTTGGTGGTCTATCCAGTGAGATCCGGCTTCTTTGAGGGGATCAAGTCTCAAAAAAGCATCACCTTTTGTTATGCAAATGTGGATGTTAAAACCCTTTCCCATACATTTTTGCTTTGAATGTAAATGTAAAAAAGTCTGAAGGAGTAAAAAAGGATATGGAACATCTCATCATTATCAAGCACTGTCACTCAGAACAGGTCGCGTCAACCCTGCACTGGCCTCCTCCATCACAGCCTGTTTGCAGGCGCCTTTGATGGAGTGATGGAGCATTTTTAACACACCTGTGACACTGTCATGTGTGAAAAGCATTGCAGCTCTGCTAGTGCACCTGAAAGCCACTACTTTATTCCATTTACAGCACATGAGCATCTGTTATTTTACTTTAAATCGCACATTATAAAAACCTTTTTTTTGTGTGCTGCATCTCATTACCTGTTGTGAATAAATATATCATGAACACCAATTCAGAGACTAGCAATGATCCACTAATAATGGCCAGCTCCCTGGGCAGTGACCACTGAACTAGGGAGCATTGAAACAAAAAATCGGACTAACAAAAGTTAGCAACATAAAGTGCACAGTATGCAAATTATGATGTGCTATTATAACAACATATATAATTGTTTGCTTAGCTATATGTTTTGCAGGGTTCCTATGCAGTGCTTCCTACATGGTCAGCTGCTGATTCAATTCCTTCAGTGACCGGCAATGTCATCAAACACAGATTAGAGGTTTTCAGTGTGATGAAATACTTGTTTATATACATATATATAATATGAATATATAAGCACACTACCATTCAAAAATGGTGGTAGTGTGTAAAAATACAGTAAAACAGTAATATATTATATTATAATTTAAAATTACTGATCATTTGAATATACACTGCCTGGCCAAAACAAAAGTCGTGATGAATTGAGAAATCAACTTTCCTTTGAGCCTTTGGTATATAAAAGTTAATCGTGATATAAGAATATCCAGTAAGTTTCAGAGCTGAAAACTTGTTAGTCAAAGAAAAGCTTTTATAGAAACCAGGCCCAGCAAACGAGAGATCTCAGAATATGTCGACCACTGACGTAATAGGATGCAGAGGTACCGCCTCAAGCCCGCCCACCGACTCGTGGAGCTAAACGATGCCGGTTCCAGCTCACATTGCCTGTTTTAAACAAGATACAGGTCGAGACTGGATTTGCAGACATATTGAGAGTAAAACACAATGCTGTGCCTTCTATATTGGATCCGACAGGAACGGTGCAACACACTTAAGTGAGTAAAACATGCTTTTTTTATATGTGTTAGTATTGCATTGTTACAGATCGTTTGATATCTATTGATTACATACCTTAGCACTAGTGTTGTAGTACTTGAGATCGGTCTTGAGACCACTTTTTAAAGGTCTTGGTCTCATCTCGGAATCGACCGCATTTTTACTCGGTCTCATCTCGGACAAAGAGGACTCGGGATTTTATTTCAAGACCACAACTGATGGCATATCACAACATTATTTGTTAACATCATTCCTGTGATTAGACATTAAACTTCCGACCAAGAACTTGAATCGTGTCTAATTTTAAAAGTTTTTACTGATTGCTTTATTGTGCCATTTACCCCTTCCCTCCACGCACTGCCACCACACACCCACATCGCATATCAGGTAACACACACACTCCACACGTGAATGCTGGAGACAGGAGAGCAAGCTGTGCCATCACCGTGATTGACTGTGGCTGTAGGGAAGATGTCAGCCAAATCTTATGTTATACAATTTGGCTACCTAAACAAACAGTTTATCTGCAAAAAAGCACCCAGAAGAAAACAACAGTGTGTTCTGCAACGCGTTCCAAGGAGCGCGTCTGCAGCAGTGCTGCGATCGTTTCCGCACCGAGTCTACTTTTTGCTATTCTGCACGCGCTGAATTAAAGTGACAGAGCTATTGTAAATTTTAATGTAAAACGTTTTTGATTTTAACATAACATAGGTCTATGTTTAAATGTTTTGCCACTTGCGTGAGCAATGTTGTTTAACCCTCTATGGCATAGTGTTGCCCTCAGGCAACAAACCACCTTTTTGGACCTCACACCGCCCCTTTAACTTTTTTAAATATTTTTTTTAAATACATAATATCACCTGACATGTCTGTTCAATGAAATGAGGGGCTGAAGTGGGTGTGACTTTTTGTTTGGGGGTGGAGCAGTCCTTTCATGAAGCAAAGCCACATGGGACACAGTGCCATCAATTGCTTGGATAAATATCACTTTTTAACATGTTTAAATTGAAATACATTTATTAAAAAAAATATATGCATGTGCATCAGCATGTAACAAAGTATGTTTGATTGTTTAAATATTTATTTTGTTTTTATTTATATACTAAAACTGTGTTTTTTTTGTTTGTTGCCTCAGGGCAACACTATGCAGTTAGACCACTTTTGTTCAGGCAATATCATAGTGTTAGTACCATATGGTGCATTCAAGTCTTCCTGGGAAGTTTGTTTTTACACGTTCAGAAAACTCAAAGAATGTGCATTATGAGTATCATTTATGTTTTTTATTATTATTATTAACACCGATCAGGCATAACATTATGCCTCCCTAATATTGTGTTGGTCCCCCTTTTGCTGCCAAAACAGCCCTGAGCCATCGAGGCATGGACTCCACTAGACCCCTGAAGGTGTGCTGTGGTATCTGGCACCAAGATGTTAGCAGCAGATCCTTTAAGTCCTGTAAGTTGTGAGGTGGGGCCTCCATGGATCGGACTTGTTTGTTCAGCACATCCCACAGACGCTCGATTGGATTGAGATCTGGGCAATTTGGAGGCCAAGTCAATACCTCAAACTCGTTGTGCTCCTCAAACCATTCCTGAAGCATTTGTGCTTTGTGGAAGTGTGAAAGAGTTAAAGAGGCTACAGCCACCAGAGAACACTGTTTCCATGAAAGGGTGTACATGTACTGCAACAATGCTTAGGTAGGTGGTGCATATCAAATTTACATCCACATGGATGGAGGACCCAAGGTTTCCCAGCAAAACATTGCCCAAAGCATCACTGCCTCCGCCGCCACACCTTCTTCCCATAGTGCATCCTGAGGCCATGTGTTCCCCAGGTTAGCCACACACATGCACCCGGCCATCCACGTGATGCAAAAGAAAATGTGATTCATCAGACCAGGCCACCTTCTTCCATTGCTCAGTGGTCCAGTTCTGATGCTCACGTGCCACTGTTGGTGCTTTGGGCGGGGTCAGGGGTCAGCATGGGCACCCTGACGGGTCTCAATGAGCCTCGGCCGCCCATGACCCTGTGGCCGGTTCTCCACTGTTCCTTCCTTGGAGCACTTTTGATAGAGACTGACCACTGCAGACCTGGAACACCCCACAAGAGCTGCAATCTTGGAGATGCTCTGACCCAGTCGTCTAGCCATCACAATTTGAACCTTGTCAAACTCGCTCAAATCCTTACGCTTGCCCATTTTTCCTGCTTCTAACACATCAACTTTGAGGACAAAATGTTCACTTGCTGCCCAATATATCCCACCCACTAACAGGAGCCGTGATGAAGAGATCATCAGTGTTATTCACTTCACCTGTCAATGGTCATAATGTTATGCCTGATTGGTGTATGAATATAATACATGAGGTGTTAGTTGTAATTAGTAGTAGTGTTTTTGTATTGTTTGATGTTTTTCAAAATATAATTTTATCTAATGCACATATTGCTTGTTTTCCCTATTGAAAATCTATGTAGAAAACCTTGGAGTTTTAGTACCCTTATGGCACAGTGTTGCCCTGAGGCAACAAACCAAAATCTGGTTCAGGGGTGGGGGGGTGACACTTTTTATGATGGATATATTATCAGGGACCCCCAAGCTCCCAAAAAATGGGGTGAAATATTTTTTTCCCCAAAAAATAAAAAGTCATGCCATAGTTAAATGTATAGTGCATTTAAACGTGACATCTATGAAAGAGTGTATTGCAATGCTTACAAGCCATGTTCAGTTATAAAAAAAATCAATAAATAAATAAAAATAAATAAATGCTGCGTTTGTGGTAAACAAATGCGGCATTTGTGAAAGCACAAAAGCTCCTGCTGCTCCTGCATCACATAGCTACGCACCGCAATACTACGCATAAGCACCACAGCTCCGACTGCAAGCCTGTGTATGGATCTAATTCCATCGTCAAGTTTGCGGACGACACTACGGTGATTGGTCTCATCAGCAACAACGATGAGACTGCCTACAGGGAGGAGATCCAGCACCTGGCCACATGGTGCGCTGATAATAACCTGCTCCTCAACACCACCAAAACGAAGGAGCTCATCGTGGACTTCAGGAAGGAGTCAAGAGGCACACACGACACCATCCCCATCAATGGAATGGCTGTTGAGCGTGTCTCCAGTTTCAAGTTCCTGGGGATCCACATCTCGGCGGACATGTCGTGGACGACCAACACCTCCAGCCTGGTCAAGAAGGCTCACCAGCGCCTCTTCTTCCTGAGGACACTGAGGAAGAATCAGCTCTCCTCGGCTATCCTGGTGAACTTCTACCGCTGCGCAATAGAAAGCATCCTGACCAACTGTGTGGCAGTATGGTATGGGAGCTGCTCTGTTGCGGAGCGCAAGGCACTGCAGCGGGTGGTGAAAACTGCCCAGTGCATCACAGGGACTCCACTACCTGCCATCGAGCACATCCAGAGGAAAAGCTGTCTGCATCGAGCTCGCAGCATCCTCAAGGACTCCTCTCACCCGGCCCACAGACTGTTTTCTCTCCTGCCCTCCGGCAGGCGTTTCAGGATCCTCCGGACCAGGACCAGCAGACTTAAGAACAGTTTTTTCCCCAGAGCTGTCTCTTTACTGAACTCAAACCACCGTTGATCCACTTCCCTCATAAACTGCAAACTCTCCTACCTCACATCTGCCTTCACTTTGTTATTTGCACTACCGACTGTTTATTACAGTAACAACTGTTTACTTATGCATTTTGCACCACCATACCTTAACTGGAATATGCTCATTTGCACTGCCGACTGTATTTACAGTAACAATGTTTACATTTGCATTTTGCACCGTACTTCTAACTGTAATATGCAACCACTTTCCACTGCACTTTTACACTTTCTTTCGGATAGCTCTGTCCATAATTTATTGCACTAACTTAATCCACTGCTATATTCCTCATATTAGCCTAACATATTATTGTATACCTCTATCTGTAAAATTCTGTTCAAAGTAATAGCCATCTGTATATTATATTCATAGTACATATTCACCTGTACATTCTGTTTATAGTAATAGCCATCTGTATATTTATTCACTGTATATATTCATCTGTAAATTCAGTTCTGTTTATAGTAATAACCATCTCTCTACTTATACATATTTATATATATTCAGTACATTTTTATGCCCAGCACTTACGCAACCATTGTATATATCCTGCACTTGCTGCTATTGCACTTCTGGTTAGACCTAAACTGCATTTCGTTGCCTTGTACTTGTACTTGTCTTGTATAATGACAATAAAGTTGAATCTAATCTAATCTAATCTAATCACAGACGGAGTATGTGTGAAACGGGCGTGAGACGGCTGGGACCATGTCAAACTTTTATCAACATTTAGAAAGGAAGCATAAAGAAAGGTAAACTAAGTGCAAGTGATGTTAGCAAATTTTGCTGTACCAAAACTCATATTCACCCCTTCCCCCAATACTGCTGGCAATATTAACCAAACACGTACGTCAAACCACATGTGAAATATTGGTAAAAACATACTGTAGTTAATAAAAATAAATGTAAATTAAAAATATACCTATATCAAATAATTTGCCTACTAAGCATACTAATCCATGGATCCATATCTGTATGATACATATTCCACTTCCTGTTACTCACATTCATTTAGACATAATGAACTGTGTCTAGATTAATACCTCATTGATTATTGTATCAAAACTTCTCTCATGTTACATTTACACACCCACACAAACACGAGAGAAGTGACAGTTATCTGCATATTCCACAATTGATCACAAGTGTGGGGACTTGCACTATAGTCTTGGTCTTGACTCGGTCTCGACCTTTCAAAGTCTTGGTCTTGACTCGGTCTCGACCCTTCAAAGTCTTGGTCTTGTCTTGGTCTCGATTCAGGTGGTCTTGACTACAACACTACTTAGCACGCTGTCACAGGCTGGTGAAGGTGTTATTGGTTCATTCGTGATCAGACTCGGACTTGTAACGCCAGCTCGCAAAGCCCAAAGTCCCGGGGCTATGTGTTTTTCAGACAGGCTATCACTGGCCTGCCGACGAGCTATAGTAAAATAAAATTCCTTTCTTGCGTGTGTGTGTGTGAGTACGGTTTGCTGTTATATGCACTGATTATCGGGCCGACCAAGTAATACAAAAATAACATTCCAATCAATCGCGGGTGGATGAGAGATGAATTATTGTGTTTGTTTGATAAAGATATTTAGCGAGTCCTGTGAGTGTTTCCCCAGACACTTTCAAAACAATTTCCACATGTACTGTGGAGAGCTGAAGCTCATTAAATATGCAAATATTATCCAATCCTAGCCATGGGCGTTTACTTCCACTTCAGTGCGGCACACCCATCAAAACAGAGCGTTTTTCAGAGAGCCTCAAAACCACGGCAGAAAATAGCCTATTACTTATTCATTATGATGTTTTTGAATGTAAAAACCACGCGAATGTCATAAGTTGACTTCAGACAACAGTATAAAAAAATAAAAGCCAGTTCATAGGCAAATTATTAAGAATCTATCATTGGATCATTATTGCAGTGACTATTATTTTTTAAGCATAATACAAGAGCTTCACCACAGATGTATGCACCTCTTGTTGGAAATAAATGTTGTGAGAAATTTTTGGTCAAGATCTTGTAGTGCAATGCAAAAGAGTGCAAGCACTCTGTAAAGTCTCCTCCAGCACATCCCAAAGACTTTCAATTGTGCCAATGTGTGAAAATGATTCTTCATACTCCCTCCCAACCATTCTTTCATAAATTGAGCCTGATGAACCTTGACATTGTCATCCTGGAATATGGCCATTATGTGTCTTCCTACATGGTTGTTTAAGAAAATGAAAAGCTACACACTCCATCAATTAGGGATCGAAGAACTGTTGCTAAGCATTTATGCTAGAAACATAATAATCACTGCCATTATGATCCAATCATAGACTCTTAAGCATTTGCCTACTTAAAGGGATAGTTCGCCTAAAAATGAAAATTACCCCATGATTTACTCACCCTCAAGCCATCCTAGGTGTATTCTTCTTTCAGACGAATACAAGTCATCTTATCAAAAAACATCCTGGCTCTTCCAAGCTTTATAATGGCAGCCCAAAATTTGAAGCCCCAAAAAGTGCATCCATCCATTATAAAAGTAAATAAAGGGGGGTTAATAAAGGCCTTCTGAAGCGAATCGATGGGTTTGTTTAAGAAAAAAAAATCCACATTTAAAACTTTATAAAGTAAAATATCTAGCTACCGCCAGACCACCTTCCATATTTAACTTCAACAAAAAGCGTAACTGGCAAAATGTAATTTATTCCTGTGATGGCAAAGCTTTAGTGATATATTAGTGATATATTTGTTCAGTGTAAAGTGCCCTTCAGACTAAGCGTACATGCTCCCTATATTGCTATCTTACTTACTAACACCCTGTAAGGTTCACGGAAGGTTAGATGATCAGAACAGACCCATTTATTTTCACAGGACCTTATTCATCTTCCTAAACAAATGATACAGAACAGTGGTTTTCGTCATTTCAGTGTAAATGCAGCATCATGTTTGGCTTTGCCCTTCTTTATTCCACTGCAAGGGTGCATCATTTTAAACGTACAGGTATCTAGTGAAAGTAATTTCATTTTTTTAGGTGTAAAACTTCTCCTTCGATCATCTACAATCTCATAATTATACACCGTATCCATTAAAGCAAATCAGGCGGTTGAGGTCTGAAAGAGCAAATGTACACCCCTATATGTTCACAAAGTCTCCAGTCAGTACTGATAAAGATGTCTTTTTAACAATATGCTATGAGAGACAGTGACCTTTTGCCACTCGTTACTGGCTACAGTAGGAGCTCACATCATGGGGTTCAGTGAGATTCATTCCGGTAATCACCATCTAATTATAGTCTTTAAATGTCTGTGCTCAACATTAGCACGTACTTTCACCAAGACCACAAGAGCCCCAAGGAGTCTTTGTTTGCTTAATCTCTGTGGGAAACGTAACCTTAAACTATGTACTATCAATTAATTCTTGTAGTTGGCAAATAATTACACTATGCCATCTTTTTGCACATCAGTTTGGTGTTAGTCTATTTACAAAATGTTATTTCAGTTAATGGAACACTCCACTCGTTTGAAAATAGGCTCATTTTCCAACTCCCCCGAGTTTTACTGTTTTCAAATCCATTCAGCCGATCTCCGGGTCTGGCAGTAGCACTTTTAGCATAGCTTAGCATAGATCATTGAATCTGATTAGACCGTTAGCATCTCACTCAAAAATGACCAAAGAGTTTCGATATTTTTCCTATTTAAAACTGGACTCTTCTGTAGTTACATCGTGTACTAAGACCAACGGGAAAAGGAAAAGTTGCGATTTTCTAGGCCGATATGCCTAGGAACTATACTCTCATCCCTGCGTAATGATCAAGGAACTTTGCTGCCGTACCATGGGTGCAGCGGCGCAATGATATTACGCAGTGCCTGGAAATAGTCCCCAGCACACTCCCTATGCAAGCAGGTTTTCACAGTGCTGTGTAATATCATTGCGCCTGCAGCAATTATCATTTCTCATGCTTCTGTGCCGACCATTCTGGCTACCGAGGGAATTCACCGCGGTCATCATCACAGCTGTGTATATTCCCCCACAAGCCGACACAGACCGGGCACTAAAGGAACTGTATAGGACAGTGAGTGAGCAGGAAACCGCGCATCCTGAGGCTGCGTTTATTGTGACCGGAGACTTTAACAAAGCCAACTTCAAGCGCATTGCACCCAAATACCACCAACATGTTAGCTTCAACACGCGAGGGAACCGCGTCTTAGACCACTGCTACTCCCCCTTCAAGGATGGATACAAATCACTCCCACGCCCTCCATTTGGCAAATCAGATCACGCGTCAATCCTCCTTTTGCCCGCTTATAGGCAAAGACTCAAACAGGAAGCACCCGCCCTCAGAACCATCCAGTGCTGGTCGGACCAATCAGATTCTATGCTACAGGACTGTTTTGATCACGCGGACTGGGAGATGTTCCGGTCGGCCTCTGATGACGACATCGAGGTCTACGCTGATAGCGTAACGTGTTTCATCAGGAAGTGCGTAGATGACGTTGTTCCGACCAAAACAATTCGGCTGTACCCTAACCAGAAGCCGTGGCTAAACGGGGATGTTCGCGCGGCACTCAATGCGCGAACCTTCACCTTTAACTCCGGTAATGCGGAGGAGCATAAACAAGCAAGTTATGCCCTCCGGAAAACCATCAGAGCAGCAAAACGGCAGTACAGGGACAAGATTGAAGGACAGTTCAACACCACCGACTCCAGAAGCATGTGGAGGGGAATTAACACCATCACGGACTATAAAGGGAACACAAACTCCACCGTGAACACCGCTGCCTCTCTCCCGGACGAGCTCAACACCTTCTATGCTCGCTTTGAGGGAACTAACACCGCCCTCGCGGAGAGAGAGCTCGCGGCTGAAGATACAGAGGTTAGTGCACTCTCCGTATCTTTAGCGGATGTAACCCGATCCTTCCGGCGGGTGAATGTCCGTAAAGCAGCGGGTCCAGACGGCATTCCCGGCCGTGTGATCAGAGCGTGCGCGCACCAACTGGCTGGAGTTTTCACGGACATTTTTAACCTGTCCCTCTCCCTATCTGTGGTCCCCACATGCTTCAAAACGTCCACCATTGTGCCTGTACCTAAGCAGTCAAAAACCACCTGCTTAAACGACTGGCGTCCTGTTGCTCTGACCCCCATCATCAGCAAATGCTTTGAAAGAATAGTCAGAAACCACATCTGCTCTGTTCTCCCCCCCTCACTGGACCCACTGCAGTTTGCATACCGCACAAACCGCTCCACTGACGATGCCATTTCATCTACAATACACACTGCTCTCTCCCACCTGGAAAAGAGGAACACGTATGTGAGAATGCTGTTTGTGGACTACAGCTCAGCATTCAACACCATTGTGCCCTCCATACTTGACATTAAACTCCGGGCTCTAGGCTTAAACAGCCTGTTATGCAGCTGGATCCTGGACTTCCTGTCAAACAGACGCCAGGTGGTCAGAATGGGCAGCAACATCTCCTCATCACTGACTCTCAACACTGGAGCCCCTCAGGGTTGTGTTCTCAGCCCACTCCTGTACTCCCTGTACACACATGACTGTGTGGCTACCCACAGCTCCAACACCATCATCAAGTTTGCTGACGATACGACGGTGGTAGGTCTTATCACCGACAATGATGAAACGGCCTACAGAGAGGAGGTGCACACTCTGACACGGTGGTGTCAGGAGCACAACCTCTCCCTCAACGTCAGCAAGACCAAGGAGCTGGTGGTCGACTTCAGGAGGAATGAGAGAGAACACCGCCCCATCACCATCGATGGAGCACCGGTGGAGAGAGTCAGCAGCTTCAAGTTCCTCGGTGTTCACATCACAGAGGAACTCTCATGGTCCGTCCACTCCGAGGCCGTTGTGAAGAAGGCTCATCAGCGCCTTTTCTTCCTGCGACGGCTGAGGAGGTTTGGAATGAACCGCCACATCCTCACACGCTTCTACAGCAGCACCATCGAGAGCCTGCTGACTGGCTGCATCACCACCTGGTACGGCAACAGTACCGCCCGCAGCCGCAAAGCCCTGCAAAGGGTAGTGCGCACGGCCAGCTGCATCATCGGAGGTGAGCTTCCCTCCCTCCAGGACATTTACGCCAGGCGGTGTGTGAAGAGAGCTCAGAGGATCATCAGAGACTCTAGCCACCCGAACCATGGGCTGCTCTCACTGCTGCCATCAGGCAGACGGTACCGCAGCATTAGAACACGCACCAGCCGACTTCAGAACAGCTTCTTCCCACAAGCAATCAGACTACTTAACTCCTGATCCATCAGGATCATAACACACACTGGACAGAATATCACTCCGCACAACCCACTGTAGATACACACACATTATATACACATTTATGTATCATTTATTATTTATCATATAGCACCTATTGTACATAACTGGATCTCTACTGTGAATAATAATGTATACTGTACATTGTATATTATTATTATTATTATAGCTTAATGTATACTGTTTAATGTATGTTTAGTGTATATTGTTTAAAGTATATGTATATTGTAAGTATGTGTATATTGGCTAAAGCTGTGAGAACTACACTCACATTGTGTAAATTATTTATTGTTTATTGTAGAGTTTACTGTGCTGTGAGTAATTGTGGGCGCATCAGATGTGTAATCTGTTGTTGCTTAAATGTTGTACATGTCATGTCGTGACTGCTATGTTGCTCGGAACTGCACCAAGAATTTCACCTGCTGTTGCACTTGTGTATATAGCTGTGTGACAATAAAAGTGAATTGAATTGAATTGAATTGAATTGAGCACCCATGGTACGGCACAAAGTTCCTTGATTATTACGCATCTAGAAAATCGCAACTTTTCATTTTTCGTCGGTCTTAGTACACAATGGCCCTCATTTATCAATCTTGCGTAGAAACGGGCGTATATATTGGCGTAAGATTATGCTTACACTCCTCTCACCGCCTGATTTATGAAGCTGTGCGCACCTCTGTAATCCAGGCGTACGCAAAACCTGCCCTTGATAAATGCCGTGGCTGAAAACGATCGTCATTAGAATAACACGCCCCTATATATTCAAGTCTCTGCCTCCCCCACGCCCTCATTTTACGCCATGGACACTCGGAAGACGGCAATGAAGCGAAACTTCTCTGACGTGGAGATCGAGACCATCACCAGGGAAGTGGAAAAAAAAACTAAATTGTTTTATTTGGGAGTTTAAAGAGTGGGATTAAAGGCGCCCACAAAAAGATGTACGGTGGAAATCCAGTTTAAATAGCTTTTTGGATTAGAAATTACCTATCACAATTAATTATTTTACAGCACGTGTTTTGAAATAATATGCATTTAATTTCGTATCACATCACATGTATTCGGGTGTACAATAGTGATGATGATGTGATGTGGAGTACCATTCATTCACATTAATATAATTGCATGACGATTTGTTAGATTCTTATTATTATTATGATTTGTATTATTAATGACGCTTATTGTTATTTAGAAGAAGAATTTCGTTATTATTATTATTTATTTTATTATTATTTAAAAGAAGAAGAATGTCATTTTTATTATTTTGTCAGTCTGAATTATGTTCAGTCCCAGTCCGTGCGCAGCTGCCGGGCCTAACCAACGTCAGGTAAAGCGCACAGGCTCGCAACTGGAGGAATACATATCAAATGCTTTGGTAAAGTCACACAAATTAAACATTGAAGTCCATGTTGCACAAAAATAAACACTTAAGTTTATAATTACTTCCCTATTCGCACGGGATGTGGGGAGCTCTGGTGATTTGTAATAATTGCAGAGAATGTCTGTGATCTTAATCCCGTGCAAATCGGCCATGTCTGTAATATGTAGGCCTAAAGTAAAAATTCCCCCTCAAATGACCTACCATATTTCGCCGAACACCGAGATCCTGTGATAATATTAGTCCTGTGCGAATCGGCATCTATTTGGCCGGGATTAGGCGGATCGTATATAATTTTTGCAAGGTTTTTGTGTCCTGTGCGCATTTCTATCTTTATCTTTCACGAAGAATGGAGCTAGGCTGCATATAATGCGCACCGTGGCCGCGCGGATTATAGACTACTATACTTTCACTTTAGAATGAGCACAATTTGGGAGTAATTGCTTGAATGGTGTGTTTAATATTATTCTTAATGAAAAACACAAAAACAGAACAGTACAATGACAACTCGCTTAAATGGGCACTTTTACATTAGCTTTGAAACTGAATCTTCCGTCGTATATTGTTATTATACGAAATTATTTGTATTATTAAAACAATCAAAATGATATCGATACGACTGTTTATAATTTCATACAGCTATATAACGAAAAAACATTTTCAAGTAACATCATATCCGGGAGATAAGTCAGTAGCTAAATTCGAGTAAAATCACAGTTTATCCCGTGCGAATGCGCCACGCAAAATTCAGATGTGGGGGAGTAATTTCTAAATCACACGAGGTCCCCAGATAATACTTATCCCGTGCGAATAGGGCTTTATTTGTTGTTGTTGTTGTTGTTGTTGTTACAGTGGGTCATAATATAGCATAGGCCTATCTTTATAGCATATCGTTTTGTTCTGTTAGGAATTGTTTTTCTGCGCATTTTCGCACTAACTCAAAACGTGCGTACACCACCTCCTGAGCTGGTGTAGGATTTGAGCGTGCCATACGCCAACGTCCATATTGATAAATCTCAAAGTCACCGTGGTTTTGGGTGTACGCCAGGTGTACGCTGGAAAATTGGTGTACGCAAGATTGATAAATGAGGGCCAATGTATCTACAGAAGAGTCAAGTTTTAAATAGAAAAAATATCTAAACTCTTTGGTCATTTTTTTGAGCGAGATGCTAACGGTCTAATCAGATTCAATGATCTACACTAAGCTATGCTAAAAGTGCTACCGCCAGACCCGGAGATCGGCTGAATGGATTCGAAAACGGTAAAACTCAACTGTTTAACTGAAAATGAGCCTATTTTCAAAAAAGGGGAGTGTTCCTTTAAGGTTTTAAATTGTATAAAATGTATATCAAATTGAGTACCTATATTTAACATAACTGATGGACAAAGGATTATTAAAATATGCAACTGCAGATCGCAACTACAAGTTGCTTGGCAATGTATTTACAAATTACAGAGATGCCCCTATTATGCTTTTTTGGATGTTACCTTTGTAGTGTGAAATATAGCTGTTTGTGAATGTAAAAGGTCTGCAAAGTTTCAAAGATAAATGATAAATGGAGTTATTGTCTCCCAAAAGAAAGAACTGATTCTGATCTGCCTGGAACGAGTCGTCAGCAATTCCACTCTCACTTCTGCATGAACCTACATGGGTTGGTAACAGATTTGCATAATGCCAGCCTATGGTCCTACTTTGACCCTCAAACGCTGTAGTTGTTGCTGAGGCCTGGAAGAGTTGTTTGTGTTGTGGACATGTCTCAAGCCTCCAGAGCTTAAATTCAGATATGGTAATGGACATTTTGTTTGAGCTGTAAGCGGTCGACCAATCACAACATACTGGGTCTGACCAATCAGAGCAGTGTAGGAGCTCTAATAAGGGACCTTGATTGGACCGTTTCCGACACTGTGAGAAAAAAGGGGATGCAGCAATGTATATTATGAGAATTTTTTTTTTTTTTCAAAAATAGACCGTAGATGCATTTAAACCTATAGAAAATAATAAATCACTTTAATACTTTACCTTTAATAAAATTCTGTAGTTCCGTGGATTGTTAAAACAGTAACCTAATTTATACT
Organism: Romanogobio albipinnatus; assembly: GCA_023566225.1. NCBI lineage: Eukaryota > Metazoa > Chordata > Actinopteri > Cypriniformes > Gobionidae > Romanogobio > Romanogobio albipinnatus. Next base: position 16,445,573 of record CM042241.1, read on the forward strand.
GTATATTTTCTAGACATAGCTTATTATTGTATGGATTTTTGTAGCTCAAACAGTATAGCATGACACCAGAAACAGCAAGCTCACGACTGAGTTTGATGCAGGCATGCCGTGAACTGATAACATGTATACCTTAAATGCAAAGTCACTTCTGCCAAATACATAAATGTGTGAAGAAAAAGCATTAAAAATGTACATGTACATGTCATGTGCCCTTAGTTTATTCAAACCCCATTTTTTTTTTACACACTGTACAACTATTCCAGACACTTCTTTCCTGTCCAATTAAAACATTTATTTTATTTAAAAATATCATATGTGCAAATTTATTGCAAAGAAATTTAGTCCTTATGAATAAATAAATTAAAACCGTTCCATCAAAGGCAGGGTGTGATGTTTTTGGTCTTTTAATAAAAGGTTAAATGTAATCAAATTAATCAAATCAATAAAAGAAATTAAAGACAACTCAGGAATCTTCTTAAAGTGCCCCTATAATGCTATTTTAAAGACTCCTCATTTTGTTTTTGAGGTCTCCTACAGCAGGTCAAAAAACACTTTAATTTTCTCATAATATGCATTACACATCACCACAGTGTTCAATAATTCTCAAACAACTTGGATGAATCAGTCTCTCTGGATCCCTCCTTTCCGTGAGCCTGCTCTGCTCTGATTGATTGGTCTGTTGTGATTGTCTACCGCTTGTCTACAGCTTGTGTCAGAAGCTAAACGCCCATTATTACCATAACTGAACTTCAGCTCAGGTAAAGACAGTCTTCGATTTTACCATATCAATCCAAGCGCAAGTCCGATGATGAAACATTGGAAGAACTAGTTATTCAACCCGAACCTCCATTGCAAGGACGACTTGAGCAGGACGTTTCTGTGATACGATACTCAGTTTGAGGTACATTATAAGATGTTGCAACTGTAATTCCTCACCATCAAGTGTACATCCCTCAACAACCCATGTGTATATTTCTAATTTATTGCTGCACATGCGGGAACTGTATCAATAACAGCGCATACGTTAGCTGAGCACTAACGTGAATGACTGATGAAACAGACATTTGTAAAACAAATCTTGCTCCATCCTTTATCTTTATTCAAAGTAGTAAGAACGACAGACAATCTGCATTAATAGACAGTTTTAGGTAATAGTGGCCCACAGCTGCTTTTCAGTAGTGTTTCAGTAAGACAGTTATAAACTTACACAATATAAAATACAAAACTACATATTTTGAAAACTCGGTAGAAAATATATACATCAGTACACTGTAAAAAATGATAGGATCAATAAATTAAGTTAATTTAACTCATCAAAATAAGTTAAGCAATTTCACATTTTTACTTTAAGTTATACAAGATTAAACTCAAAATTGTAAGTCTGTTGAATGTAAATTGAGTTGAAATGACTTGTACTTTTAAGTTGCTTTAACTTAAAAATTTAAGGCTGCAACTGAACTTAAGTTTTTAAGTTGAAATAGGTTGAATTTTTTACAATGTAATTAATCTTGCCCTGATGGGCGAGCTGGTCCAAATAAAAGGAGTAATGACTGAGCCATCTTTCAAGAGCAAGCGCTTCGCAAATTCCGCGTTGAACTAAGAGATTTGAGAAGCAGTCGTCAGTAAAATGGAGGATGGGGTCTCTGCGGAACAAATGTGGGCCTTTCTAAATTTGTGGGTGTTTTCAAACTGATGGACAGTGGTGGACTGTCAGGGCCTTCTCTGCTGGCCATGTCAAAATCAAAAATATATATATTTTTATTAAATTAAATGAATGTGTGTCTGAACATGTCTAAATGCAATTACTGTCTATTTCAGTATACGTTACAATTACATTTGGTTATTTTTTGTGAGGCTGAGCTGTATTTTCCATATGTCATCATCTAAACGCATCACAGCTCCGTGGACCAGCACTAGTAGAATAGCTAGCCTTCCGCTGAAGCTGCCATTTTCCATTGGATCATAACTTTGACTGACGTGTGTCATCAGCCAATCAGATTTTGATGATAAAACACCCCAGAGGCCCAGCGATGTGTCGGCGCTACCCCCCGCCGTTTGAAGTTTTTGCTTCAAGTTTTTGGATTTTGCATTTGGAGGTGTGTGTGGTGTTATGGCGGCGACGTGGGGTGTGTTGATTGTTAGTGAAGGCCCTGACTGAAACCCCACGGTACGCTACTGCTGATGGGTGTTTTTAAATCACGCAATGAAAATGATCCCCGTCACCTGACCCCACCCCTAAACCCTACCCACACTGTGACATGGGCAAATCGGAGTGAAAAGTTAAAAACGCCCCTCTGTTTATGGCCTTGCCCACTGATCTGGTAACTCATAATACTATCCTGCCGAGACCTAGACTGGGTAAACCCAGCCTGATCTGCCGGCGATTTGATTTCGCCCTGCAACTCAGTCTGGAAACCTGTACATTCATTTCTACTGCTTCTGTTACACTTTTGCGGGAACCAATCACAGACTGGCTTATCCATCTGGCGCACTATTGGCGGGTTTAACACGATGGCGGATAGAGAAGCGATGTTGATCACGCCTCTTGTGTTCTGATTGGTTGAAGGACTATTCAATTGCGTACAGTGTCATTTGAATTATGCTTGTTTATCACGCCTCTTGTGCAGTAGAAAATACATAGCAGACTCCCCAGACCAATGTTCAATCTTAAATTGAGCTTGGTCTGGTGATATAGCCAGACAAGCCGAGACCTATACTTAGTAAAATGACGTATTTGTGGGCGGGTCAAGTTACGTACAGCATAGGCTGGCATTATGCGAATGTCTGTTCTAGTGATGTAGAGCCGTCACGCAGTGGGACTCGAAACACATATAGGTGGTTTCTTTCTTTTGGTTGACAATAACTTAAATTATTGTGCACTTTCGACTTCACAACTTTGCAGAACGTTTACATTCACAAACATCTTTACACACTACATGAAAGGGAATATTCAAAAAAACATAATAGGGGTGCACTTTAATGTTGGTGTAGGAATGGGTACATTGAAAAAGGTTATAAAATAAAAATAACCTCTAAAAGGTTATAAAATAAGAATTATTTAATTAAAAATTACATTTAATCATATGTTGGCTGATTGTGCACCATTTATTCACTTGGAAACTTTATTACTACAGCTTTATGCGTCAATGAGCTAATGAGGGTTTATTATATCTAAAGGCTATGATGTGAGAAGAGTTCATGATGAAGTCTAGCAGACGGACTCCTGTCAGCGAGGCAGGAGGGGCAACACGTTTCCCTGAATTACAATAACTGAATTACACTGATGCAAATCCAGTCAATCTTTCTCACACAGACATGCACACACACACACACACACACACACACACACACACACATAAACACGTGGCGGTTAGAGTGACAGTCAGGCTAATTAGCTAGGTTTTAATTTGCGAGAGGTTGATCAGTGTCATGATCTCTTGCCAAACTGTGGAACGCAGTGAAGGAGGAAAGCGAGAGAACTAGAATAAAACCACCAAGAGTCAGTTTCACGGACAAGACAAGGTCGGACACTTTACAAGCTTGTCTAAACTGGTCAATTCTGGACATTAACTTATGCTCATCATCTAAACTAGTAAAGCATACTGGTCAAGCTGAATACAGTTGGTAGACCACCTCCCAGAGAGCAACATAGTGTCTGCACACATCTGGCCCACTATGGCCCTGCCCCAAATTGCACACTTTATATGCACTTTCGGTCTTAGGGACTTACAACGGCTGCCGAGTGTGCGTGTCCGTTAAGTCCATTTGTCATTTTAGGTCTCAGAAGGGGGCTCGCGAGTCAAAATCAACATGAAATCAAAATAGAACCCAATGTCATTTCTAAATGAAAAATAAAATTTGCTTGTTTTTGCTTGTATGAACTAACAATGAACCTTTGTACAGCATCTAGATTAATGTTCATTTAAATTATAATTTGTAACATTGAAAATGTGAAAATGAACATCAACAGTATTAATAAATGCAATAAAAGTACCCTAATGTGTCATGTATGTTTGTTTATTAAGTTTTTAACTTAATCATCAGGGCTATTTAGGCTACAAGGTCAATATCACAATCCATAAAATTGTAATTATTATATAAAACATTTCAACTTGACATAAGATAGAAAGTCTAAAATACATTCACAGGTGATACATTCTGAAATATTCCATTTAAACATGTTTCTGAATAAAAGCGTTTTCTAGCAGAATCAGACAAATTACAGTCCAACAGAATATGTTTAACAGTCCAAAACACACAAAAATATGTAACACTTCACGGATTTGCATGTCATCCTCCTAGTGCATCGTGAACTACTATTATTAACACATTGTACTTTTTGTAAAGTGTTGCCAGGAAATAAATTATGGAAATACATTCTGCAAGTTCAATTTTGATTTTAAGATTGAATAATCTCACTTTTACTTTAGTTTACACTATACATTTATGCATTTTTGCAGACACTTTTATGCAAAGCACATGACATTGCATTCAAGGCTTTTCAGTTCTTGCATTCCCTGGAAATCAAACCCACGACCCTGCCGTTGCCAGCAGCATGTACTTTTTGAACTACAAGCGGATGCAACAACAACAACAGTAAAATTATAGCTATCTATCATATACCTTTTCCTTTTTTGGCACTATGCTAGGCTACAAAGCAAAAGGTATAGTAATACAAAAAATGGAATTGAAAAGACTTTGAACATATTGCTTCAGTGAATACTAGGGCTGGGAAATACTACCCAACCTAAAGCAAGTGTGACATTACAGTAAATGGGCCATGCACACCGTATAATTGATGTGTGACCGATTCTGTACATAAATAGATGGTCTGATTACCTCATTATTATCTCTCTTTGGTGAGCTGGGCAGGAAAGTAGGAACGGTCATGGCTCTAATGCTCCTCAAGGTCAGTATAACGCGGATGAAATATTGCAGGCCACATTTGAAGGCACACAGATGGGAATAATCCACTGTAGAGATTTCTATTCAGTCAGAAACCTCAAACGGGCCCATTACTCAACACTGCAATCCTCAGCGATATCATAGGATCATGGATATTTACATGAAGTGAATAGCGGAAGGTTCAAGTAGTAATGTCATGCTTCTAATATCTTACAATGGCTTTGTAAACAGCACCTTAGTGACGACTCATCAGCTCTTGCTCTAGCCGGAACATAAGCTCATGACACAAAAAGCGACACTGTAGGCCTACTACAGTACAGCTTATGTCAGTGGCAAAGGTGTCACTCAAGTTGTTAAGCCTGGAAACGTAAAAATCCAACTAAATTCAAGCAAAGTATCAGCACTGGTATCAAATTATATAAGACATAATATACTGGTAACTATCGAAAAACAAACTAAAAACAAACAAAGTGGTCGTGCATGTGGCTAATTATATGACGTCAGAACCGGAAGCCTAATTCGCTGCTGTTTCTTCGAGATTTTCCTATGGGGTTTTTCGATTTAAGTTTATATTAAACTTCAAAGTATAGTCAAGTTGTGTTGACGTTTATCACAGCCTTTATTTTACAATTAAATCAAAAATCCCCATTATGAAACCGCATAAGAAAAATCTCGAAGGACCAGCTGCGAATTAGGCTTTCGGGCTTTGCTGTCATACCTGCATCACTCACTAAAAATCTTATTAAGTCATTTTTCACACTTGATAAATGAGACGTAATATGGTGACAATTGTGTTTGTATAAAACAAGAAAGTGTGTGAAGGGACCTTTAAATTTCATTTTAATCTATCTTTTAGACCCAATTTAGATGCTGAATAATCTAAAATAAGTTACATTATTATTTTTTTCAACTCACTATAGTTATAATATATATTATAACTATGTTGAAAGATCATTGAATTCTGGTGTTCCAATCACTTCCATGGCAACCTGTGCAATAAATCCATTTGTGAAATTTCCTCACTACTAAATATTCCACAGTCAACTTTTAGTGGTGTTATAACAAATTGGAAGCAATTGGGAACAACAGCAACTCAGCCATGAAGTGGTAGGCCATGTAAAATCACAGAGCGGGGTCAGCGCATGCTGAGGCACACAGTGCGCAGAAGTAACCAACTTTCTGCAGAGTCAATAGCTACACAGCAAATGTCAGAGTGTTAAAATCCCAGAGTTTTGATGACCAGAGTATAATTTATACACTTTGGAGTTAACTGGGCTTAAAGTACACTTGTCAGGTTTCACCATAAACTCTCTCAAGTGTTAGTGTGTTGGTTCAGTGTTGATGTGGAGCTGTTGTAGTGTAAATAGTGGGATGATGAACTCTTTTTTAGAGTCAATCTGTTGCTGTCCCGTCCGCACATGAGTTTAGGTTTCGATACGTCATCAGATCGACTACGCTGTCATTGGTTGAATCAAGATGCAGCCTCGTGGACACCAGTTTCCAACTGACATCCGAAGACGTCGTCGACATTTTGATTCCGTGGGACCGTAGGTAAGAAACCACCAAGTGAATCATGCCGAATATTCCTGTTTGTCTTCTTGTTTTAATTCTCATAACTAAAACACCAAAAACGCTAATGTAGAAGTAACGTTAGAAGAGGTGTGACGTTTAGTAATTTAGTTTAACTATAGCTAACTTAGTATATCAATGGTAGCTAAAGTGATTGTGAATGTTAAATCTGGTAAAACTGTTTTTAGTGGTAACGCTAACGTTGATCGTTGACCATTAAATTAAATTTCAAAATGAAAATGCAGCAATCATTTGTTAACGTTAGCTGCCGCGCCCAATTTCGCGCCTTGTGCAGGCTAAATTGACTAGCTAGCCTGGAAAGCTAACGTTACAGATTCACATCTGAAGTGATTGAGTCTGACTTTATTTGCACTACATTTGGTATTGTGCGTGTTCAATAAACCAATTGTATTTTTATGTTGTAGTAATATGTGAGGAAAACTACAGCAATGCTTTTCAAAGTACAGTACCAAGGAAAGAAGAAGTACATCAAACTCAATGGAGCATCATATCCAGCATTTCTCATGGAGGGTAAGTTCTTTATTAATAATTCTTCTCTTCGTTCTCTTTATAATTGAAGTTTAGATCAGAGGTCGTGTTAACCGAATATTTTCCGACTACGTTAATTTGAGCAGTGATGGAAACATCTGAATGTCGAATCAGGGTTCCTACAAAGTCTCGAAAGTTTGGAAAATGCTTGGTTTTAATTTATTTCTTCAGGCCGGCAGATGTAACTAAAAATATAAATAAAACCGGCTGGAAATCGTTTTTTTTTTTTTTTAAATAAATATCGCGAGGCAGCCTCTTTTACGAATCACGTCTCGTGTAATTCCATGTAGCAGCTAGTTGGCGCCTCGTGTATTCGCCTGGCGCGCAAACATCTAAGAAATGTTGCTTGCTGTAATTTTGTCGATAACTGCCTAGAAGATGATAAATAAAAACTGATTGCGTCGACGATCAACAGACTGAAAGGCACACACTGTGAGCGCTATGGGAGAATAAGCCTTCAAGGTAATCGGAGACAAATGAATTTGACTGAATACTTATTTAAAAACATTATTAAATTAATATCGAATCAATATATAACTGTAATGTAGGGAGGGAAGGGGGGTTGTTCTTTCCGTCGTGCACGTTTGTGTGAGCACTCTGGTTTCTATTCACAAAAGCGAAAGTTTAAATTTTAACGTCTGCAGCATTGTATTGTAGCCAGTCGAAAGTTAGTTTTTTTATGATGCTTAGAGGACTAAACTTTCGGAGTGACCACCGCTTTTACCAGAGATCTGTGCATCATGTCTTACTGTGTAAATACAGACTAATAGAGATGCCACTGTCAAGAATAAATAAAACAAATCAGTGTTGGCTGAATATGTTTAGATTCAGTTAAATAGTCTATTGATAACACTTAAACACTCTTTTTTCACGTGTCCTTTTTAAAACAATGCTTATTTATTAAAATAATATTTTAAGGTATTTAAGGAAGATATTCATGTATTATATACTCATTATCATTATTATTATTCCAACCATCTACAAAAAACTCAACCTAACCTACAGTTGACAACACATATACAAACATATAACCACATTTTTAAAAAGTATCCAAAGAGTGATTTAATATAAGTTGTATTTATATTGAAGATTCTAATATTTTAGCTTGTAGTTTTCTAAAGGGGCGCGGTTTATACTATTTATATTCTTTCATTTTGTTGCTGCTTGAAAAATGGATTTAGGGACCTTAAAAATGCTTGAAAAGTGCTTAAATTAAACTTCAAAATCTGTACAAACCCTGACTATGAAAAGTGACTCTTCATATATTAAAAAATGCATAATCTAGCCTATATGCTCCTATATCCTGTAAATTCATGATTAAAAATGAAAATGTGAATTAAAACAAATTTAATTAAAATTAAAATAGAGTAATATATTATGGTGCAATTTTAACGACCATATCCATCAAAATAAAGGACAGTGTGAAAGTCTTACGCAACCACTGGTTTAGATGTACGTTTATATGAAATTTTATTCTTAGCACCATGCTAGTCTACCTTAGCTTTACCCATTAAGATAGAAATTGTGCTAAAAACATTATTGTTCTCCCAATTTCTAACCCTAACACAACAACTTATGTTTTTTCTGTATTCAAAGCTAAAGAGAAGTTCAGCATACCCCCTGAGACAAACATGTATGTGCTGGATGACAGTGGAACAGAGGTTGATGAAGAGGTCTTCAGCGACATCTTGGAGGAAAAAGCAGACATCCTGTGGACCATTGTTAATGTTCTTTCAGTTTCTGGTAAATGATTGTACAATTACAAAGTACATTGCAATGTACTTCTCACCAATGTCCGATTTGTGCTTTCTCTGTTAAAGGTCTACTTTGCATATTTCCAACCTTATCTCTTATCTGTCAGTGTTCACATAAGGATGTGAAAAACTACATTTGAGATAAAATGGATTAGCCGGTAAGACTGTTGACTTGAGTACTTCTCAAAAAACAGTCAGTCTTGCCATCTAGTAGTTAATGTATCAAGGCCTAAACTGCTTAAAGTCTGGCCACATTAACTACCAAAACTCATGTAATTCTTGGAAGCAGTCTCACCCAGCCTTTTTTGAACCTCTCCTCACTTAAACCAGTGGAAACATTGACTGAAATATATTTTTTTAAAATAATGATCTTTTTGCCCTTTTCAGACTCTCCCATCCAGTCCTCGTGCACAGACACCTTGTCACTATCATCACCCTCATCGGACAGTGATGCTTCTCTGATGTCCCCAAAAAGACAGCGCATTGATGACGCCTTTGTGATGTCCCCAAAAAGTCTACATACTGATGACAGTTCTTCACAAGCCAAAGAGGTGATGTTTTTTCAGAACATTTCTCTTTATGTTGTAAACATTACATTTACCTGTTACTGTTACCATAACATTTTCCCCTGTTGTCCAGCTTGTCAAAAGAATTCTGGAACAAAAGCCTGGAGGGGAGAAAATCCTTGCAAAATATGCAATGACAGGAGAGATGAAGGACCGAGCACGCCGTGATCTTGTCAGCATTGTTGTTGCTGAAATGTTTGAAAAGTATGGGTAAGTAAAATACTTTATGGTGCATGATTTTGTAAAGTGTTTATATTGAATGTGTGTATATTCATAGTATTCAATTGCAGATTTGGTAGTTGTAATCAAATAGGTGATTATCATTAAATAACAACCGTGGCCAATGAGCTGTGGCCTTGCGCAGATCATAGGTTTTCCAGTGTGTTGGTTTTAATACACAACATTTATTCCACAGACGTGCTCCCCCTATGGATAAAAGAGCACAATATGCATTGGGGATAGTAACACTGTTCCCCTCTCTAAAAGATCCCTACTCCAAAAAAGGCTATGTGAGTACATATTTAAAAGTAAGGTTAATCTTAATAAACAGATGAATAATGTTCTGGTGCATTTTAGAAGTCTAACACTTCTTTTCTAAAGATCTCTATTGATTCATGTTGAAACCATTTTTTTTATACATTTCCATCTTTGTTGATACTGTCTTTAGGAACACTTTTTTGACATAGACAGCAATGAGGGCTACATTGCCTGGAAGATTAAAAACACACAGCGAGAACTCAGCAATGGCGGTACCAATGGGGGTAGGAGAAGGAGCTCTCAAACTACAGGCAGCAGCGGACCAAACTTGGAGAGAGAAGTGACTAAAGTGCAGCAGTTGGAGGGAGACCAGTGTCGTGAGGCCATATCTCTACTGAAACACAGCACAGACAACAAACAGATCTTCATGAAAATGAGAGAAACCTTCCAGCACAGGCAAAAGTTGATCCATGATCCTGAGCAATGCAGCACAGTGCTTACTGTGTTCCCAAGGTTTCTTGACACAAAAGGCCTGGTAAGTTTTTTTTTTTTTTTTTGTAAGCACATTTATTATGTTTTAGCAATGTCAAGAACAGCTGTTCAAAGATGAAAACGGTCACCTACCACTATACCACCATCATCAAATACACATGCTTGCTTCCTCCCCTTTAGGTGGCGCAAGACTTTGACCTGTTGTTTGGAGCTGAGACTTCGTCAAAACTCCTTGAGAAATGGGATTTCCTGAAGGCCAAAGTAATAGAGCAAGCCAAGGACATCAGCAAGACACCCCTGCTTGACCATCTCATCCAGTCTGCAGAGGAGAACACTGATGAGGATGACGAGGTCCCAGGTAAATAATTTAACTGAATCTGGTGTGTATCTTTCAAATGTCGACTTACTTAATTTATTTACCATGACAAATAGTTGTGTAGACAAATAATATATTTTTTAGGGCTGCAACAACTAATCGATAATCAAAAATAATCAAGAAAGAATTTCATTATCAATTCATTGTCACTTCACAATGGTGTAAAACGCATTTCTATGCATAACGCATCTGAAAAACAGAGCAGAGGTCGCAAAGTTAGCTGCTGCGAGAAAATTGCACAATACAACACATGAGAATGTTTTATATTAAGTTCTTCAAACTGACTTTTAATTGTATTAACGTGGCCTGTCTTGTCAGATGCTGCGGCAAATGTGTGTGATGTTTAATGCGTTTCAAGATGTGTTTTCCTCAGCATTTTACACAAAGTCCTGTCAGTAATTGAGTCTTCGTAAACTTCACTGAATGAGCGCAAGTCAGTACATCAATCAAACGGCGGTCGGAATGGAAGCGCAATAACCCTTGACTGAAGCCCACGTAGATTAATTTACCGTTTTCATAGGCTTCAATTGGCACAATGTTTGAAGGAGAGCATTGTGCAGAATAAAATTTCCTCGATAAATTGGCCTTTTAATCCAACCAATTGATTAATAATTGACAGGTTAATCGATTATCAAAAAAAATTGTTAATTGCATAACTAGTATTGTTATTGAAAAGAGTTTTGAGTTTTAATATTGATGTAGTATCAAAGGTTTTGGTCAGGTGTATATCATGCTTAAAGCAGGTGCTTCTGCCTTCTCAGGTTGGGATAGTGACATGGCCTCACTGCTACTGCTGGTCTACCTACTGCCACCACCTCCAAGTGGAAAGAAGGGAGCTGTAAAGATCAGTACCCGGGAAGCTGTGGACCATGTAGTCAAATTTCATAAGGTCAGTGTGTCCTAATCTCCAATGGCAATAGCCATTGTCAAAAGGCAATTGTGTAACCCCCCAGATTATTAATCTGTTTCTTTTCAATGCCACCTCCACAGAATTTTAAATCTGATAATTTATGTTTTGCCTCCTTGAAGTATAGCAAATAGAGAGTGGCGTTCACCTCTTTTGACTGCAGTCTTGTGCTCGTTCCATCAGAGTGTGACTTTAGGAAGTCACAGACAGGTTTTTATCAGAGTGTGACTTATCCATCAAAATGTGATGTTCAGTGTAGATTCATTTCAGTTTATTGTTATCTTACAGTCATGTCGCAGCCTTCAGGAGCACTCTGGTCCAAACCAGCGGAGGCAGCCCTACATCCTGGCAGTTGGGACGACAAGAAAGCACATCCACGAGTTCTACATTGCATTGGATGGTGATCTCCTTCCCTGCAAGGGCAAGTCTTCCCTGTCAGCCTTTGATGAACTTTTCAAAGCACATTATGTTTTCGGCATCTCCTATGACCAGGCCTTAAATGGCATGTACACATTTGTGCAGACCACCATCTACAACATTGATGTAGGTCATTCTCACGAAACTCCCAGAGTCAAGGACCTAAGAGCTAAGCTCCTCAACTAAAGAGTTATGATGTTTAGATGCTTTGTTTGCAAGTCTAGTTTTGTTACCGTTCAAATGTTGATCCGTCATCTCAAAGTTTTCCATGCCTTTTATCCTGGTAAAAAGTTTCAGTTAATGTGTGACCAGGCTGGATGCCACCAGAGATTTTGGACTTTTTCAGGCTTTAGAAAACATCTCCATAACAAACATAGCGCTAAAAATCTAGATCAATTTGAGAACGATCCCGTCATAGTTGAGAACGATCCCGTCATAGTTGAGAACGAACCCGTCATAGTTGAGAACGAACCCGTCATAGTTGAGAACGAACCCGTCATAGTTGACGTATCTGATGATGTTAATTTAATTCCAGAGCAACCAGAGAATTCTCAAAGCTGTAATGAGACCAGGCAACATACCCAAGAAATGTGTGCATCCCTTATTGCAAATCTCCAAAGCTGTGGTGTGGCTACTAATGTCATAACGACTGTTGTTGAAAATATGGAGGAACTTGTAGAGGAATTGCATTCAAATGTTAAAGATGATGTTGTAAAATTACTCTCTAACGATGAGGAGATCAGAACAAAGTTTGACGATTATTTTGACAACCTTGAAAATCCATTTAGCAAATTGAACACTGAGGCAAAAAGGAAAAAACATTTCAGTGAGAAATGGGGTATTGTAGAACCTGTTGAGGTAGCCCTAGGAGTGAGGTATGACGCTAGAAGGAATCGAACTACTGGCACATATGATCAAGTTCCCATAACAGACAAATTTGTTTATATTCCTCTATTGCAAACTTTGAAGTTCATATTCACCAACCAAGAGATCTGTGATCATTTTGTGCAGCCTTGTGAGAAAACTGGGTTTTACAAAGACTTCTGTGATGGTAACTATTTTAGAAATCACCCCCTCTTCTCTGAAAAACCAAACTCTCTCCAAATACAGATATTCTACGATGATTTTGAAATGGCAAATCCTCTCGGATCCAAGCATGGTATCCATAAGGTTGGAAGTATATACTTTGTTTTACGAAACCTATCTCCAAAGATTAACTCCGCTCTTATGAATATTCATCTTTTAGCCCTTTTTCATACTGAGGATGTGAAGAAGTATGGATTTGATTTAATCTTACAGCCCCTCGTACGTGATCTGAAAATCCTTGAGTGTACAGGAATTGAAGTTCCTTTCTCTGATGAACCAGTTTACGGAACAATTGCACAAGTTACTGGAGACAATTTGGGATTGCACACATTACTCGGGTATGTTGAATCATTCAGTGCAAACAATTTCTGTCGTTTTTGTCTAGTGGACAAACGGACCTCACAAACAGTTTTCAGGGATGATGATCCAAGAATAACATTGCGTAATAAAGCACTGCATGATCAGCATTGCAATGACCTCATGGTAGATCCTACACTGCCATCCACATTTGGAGTTAAGCGACAATGTTTATTCAATGATCTACAGTACTTTCATGTTTCTGAAAATTATGCTGTAGACATTATGCATGACATATTGGAAGGAGTGGGGCAATTTGAGCTGAAGTTGCTGTTTGCTTACCTCTCAGACAACAAAATCATATCCAAGACAGATGTTTGTAACCGAATATACTCATACAATTATGGCTTTGTTGAACGAAAAAATCGTCCAACCAGAATAAACTTGGAGCAGACTGGAAACGGAATTGGTCTCAATGCCATTCAAACTTTTTGCTTAATCCGGAATATGCCCTTGATATTTGGAGATGTTTTACAAGAAGGAAATGCCCACTATAGACTCTTGTTGCTTCTGTTGCAAATTATGAACATTATATTTTCTCCAGTTGTTACTGATGGAATGACAGTATGTCTGAAGCATCTCATTGTTGACCATCACCAACTTTTCAAAGAGCTTTACCCACATCGCAGAATGATCCCTAAACATCACTTCATGATTCATTACCCCAGAGTAATTCGAAAAATAGGTCCAATTCTACATGTTTGGTCAATGAGATTCGAAGCCAAACATAGGTTTTTCAAGAACACTATCAAAAATTTCAAAAATATAACAAAGTCATTGGCCCAAAAACATCAGATGGCTATAGCATACCATTGGGAATCAATGCCATTTAAAAGTATTGACTGTGGGCCAGTAAAAAGTGTTCAGCTCATTGAATTGCCACATGGTGAGATGATTGCAGAAGAACTGCAGGTTGACTTAGACTGTGAAGTTGATCTGACTTCTTGGATCACTTGTTTTGGAACTGAGTATCGTCCAGGCCTTTTAGTTTGCACGGACAAAGAGGACGATTTGCCTGTATTTAGTCAGATAAAAGACATCATTGCATTTAATCGAGAATATTTTCTTGTAACAGAGGACTTTCAGACACTTTGTTTTGCAGAGCATTTTCATTCCTTTCATGTGACACAGGGAAATGATCATAATGTTTCCATGCTTAAAGTTGATAAATTGCACTTCTTTAAGCCGTTTGATCTGCAAACTACTTATGGTTTTGATAGGGATTATCAATATGTTGTTCCTGTACATGTGTTTGTATGAGTTTGTGGTTTTTGTGCATCCATGAACTGTTAAATAAAACAGACATACTGTATAAGCACTGACTTGGAGTATTTTTCATTCACTGATGGTTCTAGGTTCACACTGCAGGTGTCGTAAACTATTGAAACAATGTAAATAAAAAAGTACCAGCTTTAGAGTACATTTGTACTCTTAAAGTGTTAAATAATGAGCTCTGCAAAGGTTCTAGGTTTACACTTAAAGTGTTAAATAATGAGCTCTGCAAAGGTTCTAGGTTTACACTGCAGGTGTTCAAAAGCACTGAAACGGTGTCAAAAAGTGCTAGTTATAAGAGTTCATTTTAACTCTCCAGGTGTTTAAATTTAACTCTATTTTGAGAGTATATATTTTACACTTTTTACAGTGTTCACTGAACACCGAACTCTTGGACCTATATATACACTGAAACCAGTGTTCAGTGAACTCCTATAGAGTACATTGAACACTCTGATTTTTGCTGTGTACAGACCTCCAAACAACCTGATAGAACACCTTTGCGATGAATTAGAGCGGAGACTGCGAGCCAGGCCTTCTTGTCCAACATCAGTGCCTGACAAATGCGCTTCTAGAAGAATGGTCAAAAATTCCATAAACACACTCCTAAACCTTGTGGAAAGCCTTCCCAGAAGAGTTGAAGCTGTTATAGCTGCAAAGGGTGGGCCAACTCCATGAAACTCTACGGATTAAAATGGGATGTCATTAGAGTTGTAAAGGCAGGCGTCCCAAAACTATATATATATATATATAACAGTGAGGAAAATAAGTATTTGAACACCCTGCTATTTTGCAAGTTCTCCCACTTAGAAATCATGGAGGGGTCTGAAATTGTCATCGTAGGTGCATGTCCACTGTGAGAGACATAATCTATAAAATAAAATCCAGAAATCACAATGTGTGATTTTTTAACTATTTATTTGTATGATACAGCTGCAAATAAGTATTTGAACAATATTTGGTACAGTAGCCTTTGTTTGCAATTACAGAGGTCAAACGTTTCCTGTAGTTTTTCACCAGGTTTCACACAGATCTTCTCTAGATCAGTCAGGTTTCTGGCCTGTCGCTGAGAAACTTCGGGTCATTGTCATGTTGGAAGACCCAGCCTCGACTCATCTGACCAGATTACTTTCTCCCATGACTCCTCTGGATCATCCAAATGGTCATTGGCAAACTTAAGACGGGCCTTGACATGTGCTGGTTTAAGCAGGGGAACCTTCCGTGCCATGCATGATTTCAAACCATGACGTCTTAGTGTATTACCAACAGTAACCTTGGAAACGGTGGTCCCAGATATTTTCAGGTCATTGACCAGCTCCTCCCCTGTAGTTCTGGGCTGATTTCTCACATTTCTTAGGATCATTGAGACCCCACGAGGTGAGATCTTGCATGGACCCCCAGTCCGAGGGAGATTGACAGTCATGTTTAGCTTCTTCCATTTTCTAATGATTGCTCCAACAGTGGACGTTTTTTCACCAAGCTGCTTGGCAATTTCCCCGTAGCCCTTTCCAGCCTTGTGGAGGTGTACAATTTTGTCTCTAGTGTCTTTGGACAGCTCTTTGGTCTTGGCCATGTTAGTAGTTGGATTCTTACTGATTGTATGGGGTGGACAGGTGTCTTCATGCAGCTAACGACCTCAAACAGGTGCATCTAATTTAGGATAATAAATGGAGTGGAGGTGGACATTTTAAAGGCAGACTAACAGGTCTTTGAGGGTCAGAATTCTAGCTGATAGACAGGTGTTCAAATACTTAATTGCAGCTGTAGGGTAGACCGAGTGCAGTTGGTACACTTTTTGCTTTTTCAGTTACCACACCAAAACTGAGGACTGAAAAGAAGTGATTTTTTTATATGACATTTCCTTTACTTGTCTACTAAAATATTAATAATCATTCACATCCATAAATAGGTCATATTTGCCACAATTAGCTCGTAAACACAACAAGCCTTTTTGTTCCAACTGTACCCATGTCGGGTACAGTTGGAACAGTACACGAGTACAGTTGAGACACTCATCCGTAATGCTGTAAAGCTGCCTAACCAATTCAATGAATTTGTAAAAACCCTTTAAAATGAGAATTCAACAGTTTTTATTTCTATTCAGTATTTTATTTGATTATTTGTTGAGTTAAAAACAGTTAATTAGTAAAACATTGAACAGTAACGGTAAACAGAGATACAATATTTAATTTCAGTTTATAATTTTAATAGTAGGCTATGCCAACAGTTGGGTTGAGTGACAGTAAAGCACATTGAACAATTGCAAACAATCAAATGCACAAAAATAACATATTCAACATAATAAGAATAAATATCGTGCAACTAAACTGCATGGGCCGCAATAGGATTCTAGTGCGGGTACAATTGATACATTGTGTCTCAACTGTACCCACCTGACCACCTCGCACATTTCTCTAGATTTGACGATGGTCTTGCATGACACACAGTCATTCAATATGCCAGTTTTCAGAGCACAGATTAAGGTTTACGAAAATGTAAGTTCACTTTAAAAGTCATGTATGGATGAGAAGCTATTCAATGTGGAAGGGAGGTGGTGAAATGAAAAACTTACCTTAGAAAAAACACTTTCACCGATATCTTCGGACAGGAGAAACACACATACTTCAAATTTCCCACGATCGAAGAGGGCGCTAATACGCATGTGCGAAGCAAATATCACAGATCAGACTTGTTGAGCACTCAAGTTATTTGAGGTGTCTCAAATGTACCCCTGTACCAACTGTACTCGGTCTACCCTATCATACAAATAAATAGTTAAAAAATCATACATTGTGATTTCTGTATTTTTTTTTTTTTTCGATTATGTCTCTCACAGTGGACATGCACCAACGATGACAATTTCAGACCCCTCCATGATTTCCAAGTGGGAGAACTTGCAAAATAGCAGGGTGTTCAAATACTTATTTTCCTCACTGTATATATATAACAATTTATTTAAATGTCATTTAATATACATAATATATTATTAATTTTAATCTAATTTGATAGATTTTAAAGGGTTAGTTCACCCAAAAATGAAAATAATGTAATTTATTACTCACCCTCATGCCATTCCACACCCGTAAGACACCCGTTCACCTTCGGAACACAAATATATTTTTGTTGAAATTCGATGGCTCAGTGAGGTCTCCATAGGGAGCAAAGCAATTTACACTCTCAAGATCCATGAATGTACTAAAAACATATTTAAATCAGTCCATGTGAGTACAGTGGTTCAATATGCATATTATAGCGACGATAATATTTTTGGTGCGCCAAAAAACCCCTAAATAACGACTAATATAGTGATAACCGATTTCAAAACCCTGCTTCATGAAGCTTCGAAGCGTTATTAATCAGTGTGTTGAATCAGCGGTTCGGAGCGCCAAAGTCAAGTGATTTCAGCAGTTTGGCGATTTGACACGCGATCCGAATCATGATTCGATACGCTCCGAAGCTTCAGTGTTTTGAAATTGGTTATCACTATACAAGTCGTTATTTAGGTTTTTTTAGCGCACCAAAAATATTATCGTTGACCCCTTGTCACGGCTACATTTTGTGTATGCCTTGGGTTGACCAAGATGAGTCTTTAGTAATACTCTAAAGCTCTATTGTACTAGAATAGAGAGCTACTCAAGCGTATACAAAATACAAGCATGTCTTAATGTATCCCAGCTGTTGCCATGGTAGCTTTGATCATTTTTATATAATTATCCAAAAATGGAATATTCATAAAACTTTTATTCTAAAACCCCCAATGTCAATTACATCAAGACATTTCGAAAATTGTGATACATCAAAGTGTCTACTGGTCTCTCAACACATTTCAAAACCGGTAAGTGACCCAGAATCACTATGGCAACAGCAGCCCTGATCCGTCCCCAAAAGAGGACATACAGCATAGCACTGTGTGGTAAAGGACAGTCACCAATCATTCCTAACGCCCTCTTTCGCTTACACACACTCTATCCTTACAGTCTAAACCAATGTCCCCTAAAAACACTCTCTCATTAAACAATGTCACTCAGAAATATGCATACAGTACACTAATAAAACATTCCCACAAGTAAATAAATATATACATACCAATATCAGTCAGTGACCTACATACATACATCAACTTATGGTGAGAGAACTACTATAATAAAATATACATTTTTTGAAAAGTTGCCAGCATGCATTTTAGTGTGTGATATTACAAAATAATTTGTTTTCCTTTGCAAATCCATAACTTTTTTGTGTCCTCTCCAAGAAAACTATAACAAAACAATATTTTTTTCCAGATCACATTAAGCTGCTAAAAAAAATAAAAGAAGCATATTTTACATATTACATAAGTATTTGCATATTTTATTACAAGAGCCCTGCATATGCCCAGTGCATTTGACTGCTGGCTGAAGACCCGGTATTACTGTATTACAGAAGTGAACGCCACTGATTTGGTATTTATGTAAATGCAGAAATGGTTGAGTTCCAGATTTATTCGTGTTTATTGTCCTTTATTTAACCAGGTAAAAAAAAAAAACTTTCTGAGATTAAAGTGACCTGGCCAAGATGAGCAACCACAGAATTTCTCACAATTACAGTTACAAAACACCACAATATAAATACACAATGTATATAACATTTGTAATTTGATTCTTCATTTAACAGCTCACACATCAAATATTTAAAGGATTAGTTCACCCCAAAATGAGAATTTCCTGATAATTTACTCAATACCCCAATGTAGGGCTGTAACGATTTGACCAAAAATAAAAACCTCGATTAATTGAACAGTTGACCTCGATTACGATTAATGAACGATTATTTTGCTTTTTTTTGCCCTAAAGGTGGATTTTTTTTTTTCTAATGAAAAAGTGCATTTGTTTGTGATTTTAAAATACTTGAAGGAAACGGTTCACTTTCAGCAGTTATTGTCTATGGAGCAGATTTCTGTTTGTTGTACATCAGATACAGATAAATTAACACTGTAGGCCTACATTACATTTATTTGAATGCATTAATGAGAGAGTGATTGTGTGTGTGAATTACTCTTACTGTCTCTATTCATTATGAAGCTGTGGTTTGTACTTACTTCAAAGGTATTAAAATAACGGTTGAGTTTCTAAGCTACTTTAGTGACTTTACTTTAGTCACAGGGCAGCGTTGATCCTGCGTTTCTGTGCTCCTCTGCGCGCGATCTTCACGTGATGTGCGAGCTTCTGTCTTGAGTGTTCGTTTGTCAATAAATCAGGCATTAATTCAACATAATACACATCTGATGGTCGAAACTCGCTTTAATGTTCAAACTGACAGGGCTTAAACGACATACAAATGACAAAGCTTTGCGAGAACGCAGGTGAAAGAGGTCTGCCTTCAGGGCGCGCGCGTTGTCGCGTTTAAACGCATTTACTTGACAAACTTTACGAGCAAGAAAGTGAAAGCGGCTTCGGGGCTTGCGCGCGCCGTCTCTCTCTCTGTGTGTGTGTGTGTGTGTGTGTCAGCGCGTAGGCTATAAGAACAGCAATTAACTGACCTGTATAAACTGTGTAAAACATGCAGTTACTATAGTGATTCTGGGTATCTATAAACACAGATAACCTCCTGCATCTCTGTGTGCCTGCAAACTGCACTTGATGTGACTGATGGGGCGGAGTCACGTGAAAACCGAAATAACCGACATGGGAAAAATACGTCGGTTAGAGGTTCTGAATGTCGGTTTCGGTTATTTTTCGATTAATCGTACAGCCCTACCCCAATGCCATCCAAGATGTTCATGTCTTTCTTTCTCCAGTCGAAAAGAAATTAAGTATTTTGAAGAAAACGTTCCAGGGTTTTTCATCATATAATGCTTTTCAGTTGCAACCAAAATGCTCAAGGTCCAAATCAATGCAGTTTCAAAGGGCTTTGATGGGCTCTGCGTGATCCCAGATGAGGAATAAGGTCTTATCTAGCCAAATGATCGGTCATTTTCAACAACAACAACAAAAAAATTAAATGAATATACATTTTAAAGGGTTAGTTCACCCACAAATTTAAATAATTTCATTTATAACTCACCCTCAGGCGGTTCCACAACCGTAAGACCTCCGTTCATCTTCGGAACTCAAATGAAGATATTTTTGTTGAAATCCTCAATCCCCTTTGAAAAAGGCTCAGTGAGGCCTCCATGAGCAAAGCAATTTACACTCTCAAGATCCATTAATGTACTAAAAACATATTTAAAGGGGTGGTAAAACACGTTCTTTCGAAGGCTTGAGTTTGTGGGGGGCACTGTAACGTGTTCATGCTTCGTTTTTAAAAAATTGCATTATTTTTCATATATTTTACCTTTATTCTACACTGCTCTATCCCTCCTTGTAAAAACGGCCTGATGGTTTCCGGGTTTTATGAAGCCAGTCCCTCAAAAATACGCAATGGGCTCTGATTGGTTAGCTGGCCCAGTGTGTTGTGATTCGCTAACCGCCTAGTGCACGTTTGTCAGAAACGTCACGCCCCTTACCTTTACAGGTAGACTGTGCTTTGGGTAGTACAATAGCGTCAATAAAACCATACCAAGAGCCCGAATCAGACCCAGATAATTTTAGTGAAGATGATCGAGCAGAACCTGTTCAGTCCTCAAGAGTAAAGACTGCAGATCTATAGTGATCGCTCCTGAATGGCACCGTTACTTTTGTATTTTTAGAACGATTTGCCAAATATCTGTCGCAAGAACGAACACTAAACATTGGCTTTACTATAGTATCCAAATCAAACACAGAACCATGTTTAGCATGCCTGTAGATAAACAATACATAAAAGCTCTAATCAAAGAATAATTTACACTAATGCCAAGTTCGCTGTTGAGATTTTTAAAGTTTGTAACGTTAGGTGTTTGTCGGATAACGTTAAGTATGAATGAGCATTTAACAAACTGGTTTGCAGAGCCAAATGAGCGTTGTCATCTGTTTACTTCCTTGCTACAACTTACAATTAACAACACAAACTATTACAGGAAAACACATAGACGAAAAATAAATCATACTTACAGGTTGTGACCCGTAAACAGCTTCTGTTTTTAAATCCATCTTTCAGGACAAGCCGTTGTGCGAATCCTGCATTGAACTCGTGAAGATTGTGGAAGCTTTCCTCCGTGAAATGTGTATTGGGAGCCGTGTATTGCAAATACAGACGAATATTGTCCATTATGTCACATTTTCCGGTCTTCTCCTCCGACCCCTGTCTGTCTCGTGCTTTGATTTATGATGGGCAGCATATATCTGCTGCAAATGCGACCTGTTCCCCTCTGTCTCATACACACATGCATATAACGTTGTATGTTAAACGCACTGCAACGCACCCCCGTCCCTAGGAAGGCTGAACAAAGTGGACCTGCAATCCGGATGAAAATAACAGCGTTTCGTCGGCATTGGCAACAACACTCCAGCCTACTAACTAGCCTACCACAACAACTATTCCCCACGGCGATACAAAATGGCCTCGCCCCCCCCCCCCCTTTAAATCAGTCCATGAGTTCAGTGGTTCAATATTAATCAGGGCTCTGAACCGGTTCAAGGAACGAAAACGAAAACTGGAAACGAATGAAATTTTAACAGGAACAAAAACGAAAACAAAATCAATTTGAATCGTTCTGAACAAAAACGTTTATTTGAAATTACCATTAACCGTTTAATAACGTTATTTTATCGTTCTCTTTAATATTTTAATTTGGCAGTGACCAATCATGAATTAAGTAGTACAGCATGTGAGGTTGACGGATCAAGCGTGAGTGAAATGCCCGCCGCGCAGCAGTCATCTATGAATCTACCGGTAACTTTCCCTAATGAGGTCTTCAATGAATACGCAGGTATTGGAGGACATTCTTTTCGTACGTTTAAACAAGTAGTACGGACTTTAAGCTCAAATAGACTGATTTAGGCTAGTTTATGGATTCCGTTAAGCCTGTCCAAGTACTAGCAACTATCGCACATTTTTATAGTCTTTCAGGTAGCCAATACAGGACAGGTAAAATTTTTGGGGATATGGACTGTTAATGCTTCGTATTAAATGGTTTAAATTTTGTTGTAGTTTTACAATGTTATATTGCATTAAAAGATTGAGCTTTATTAGCCAACTGAATTTGATTATGTGACGCAGTGTTGCGCAGTGTTTGCTTTGATATTAGCAGTTGACGGTGCATTAAAAGAGCAATGGTTATCCAGTTAACGTACTTTTTATTCATGTAATTTTTAAAACAAGTTGTGTTGGGAAATAAAATTATGTACAAAGAATGTTATCACTCTTCTGAAAAGAATTAGGCATAAGAGGGCCACTTTCGATTGTCTAACGGTCCATTAAAACAGGTCAATATAAGCAGCTGTTTATGCTTTGTAATTAATGCAGGTATTTCTGTTGTGGTTTTAACAATGTTATGAAATAAATGTTCAAGTGTAAGTATCACGTGTTACCTTATTTTTGAGTTAAAGTCTTTATTTATACATATTTGTTTAAAGTATAGGCTAAATCAAAATAACATTATTAACCGGTATTTTTTCAAATCAAACCGTTTTCGGAACAGTAATGTTTAATGTGGAACGCAAAAAACGGTAACCGATTTATATTTTTTTCCGTTTTTAAGCCCTGATATTAATATTATATAGCGACAATAATATTTTTGGTGCGCCAAAAAAACCCCGACTAATTATATAGTGATATAACCGATTTCAAAGCAATGCTTCATGAAGCTTCGGAGTGTATCGAATCAGCGAGTCGATTCAGTGGATCGGAGCGGCAAAGTCACATGATTTCATTGAACCACTGTACTCACATGGACTGATTTAAATATGTTTTTAGTACATTAATGGATCTTGAGAGTGTAAATTGCTTTGGTCTCTAAAGGCCTCACTGAGCCTTAGGATTTCAACAAACATATCTTATGTATGTTTAGTAATAAATGACATTTTTAAATTTTTGGGTGTTCTAACCCTTTAACCGAAAATGTTCATCTTGTGCAGCTCTGCGAGGGGCAAAGGATGATGTAATCACGCCGGAAGGTCACAATTTTCCCAATTCAGTTTGAACAGATGGACCTGTATACAAGTTGTGAAGGCAAAGAATATACCGTTGAGTAAAGGAACAAAAGATATGAAGGCAACAGACCCCAAATAGATTTGTAAATAAACAGCTACCAAGTCTGCATATTGATAGAGAAAACCAACATACTCTATTATGCGGCTCACAATGATGAGTTCTGAAATTACAATATGTTATAAACCCGAGAGCACCATGATGAAGGGTGTCTAAGGAACATAGAAATTTGGTAGGCACCAATTTAAATCTAAAAAAACATCTCCATAATCAAGAACTGGAATGAAGGTGGCAGAAACTAATCTCTTTTTTTTACCACAAATGAAAAACAGGCTTTGTTTCTAAAATAAAACCCTATTTTATTTTATTCTAAAATAAAAAGAGTTTAGTCCTTAGTTGATTTACATAAGATTTAAAGGTTTATAATCACGTGGTGCGCTTATAATGTTAGGATGACCTTTACATCAAAAATGGTCATAATTTAGACATAAAAGGCATTTTTCCTACCCTGATTTGAGCGCTCTGTTTGAAGGGGTGTTTCTGCTTTGAGACGTCAGTGTAAACGCCCACTGCTGTGATTGGCTAATGTCTTTGCACATTAAATAGCTAAGCATTACCAAGCCTGCCGCACTCGTGTTAAAAACTGAAGCCAAAACGTCTTGATCGGTTGGTCCCAGTAAAGCTCATAACCCCCGCCCCTCTGTGTATTCTACTGGACGTGAGACAAACAATCAAATTACACTTCATATAATTTTTTCCCAAAGTTGGTTTGTGTCATTTTAGGCAGCTTTTATCACGCTGATTTCATTTCAAGTGTTCGTTTTTTGAATACATTTAGTTTTAGTTAGTTATTTGACGGTATAAAAATGGGGGGCATGACTGACAGCTGAGATTGATGGCTTCTCTGAGTGACGTTGTCACTGAGGCACCAACTGACCTTTTTCTGGATTTTCGGGAGATTGAAGCTTTCCATAACTGTTTCACACCGACATAATGAATTGTTCTGCATCTGCGAGAGTGTAGGCGAGCTTTTGATATTGCTGCTCTACTTCCTGCTCTCTACTGCGCAGACTCCGGTCCTGAGGTCACTACCGTGCAGCCATATTCGGACCTCCGGAGGCTTCACTTTTCTTCAGCGGAACAGAATGAAGTCGCATTGTCCATATTTTTTTACGCTCTATGATTGCAACTCGATTTCTGCACACTCATGAATGCTTTCATCATAACTAACATGCAAAGCTGCAAACACAATGTAAATAAGAGATTTGTTGATTTTAACAGAAGTTATGCACCGAGTCCAGGGGGGTATTCCAAGTCAAGTCAAGTCAAGTCAAGTTTATATATATTGCGCTTTTTACAATGCAGATTGTTTCAAAGCAGCTTCACAGTGTTAAACAGGAAAATAATGCAACAGAATTTGATTCGACTGTACAGCCGCTCTGGAGAAAACGGTGATGTCATCAGCTCGTTTCAATTATCATACAGTGACAATATGTGCAGATCAGTTATTTAGTTGATGTATTTAATTTAGTTTAGTAATTAAATTTATTTGGATATTTAGTTGAAAATGTAGTGTCCCCAACTGAGCAAGCCAAGCCAAAGGCAACAGTGGCAAGGAACCCAAACTCCATCGGGTGGCATAATGGAGAAAAATAAACCTCATCTGGCCAATAAACAGTGTATGATTATAATTCTGGCAACTTTACAGGTCAGAGGTCATATTAGATCTGAATATTCGAAAGATCGGAGTCATCACACCGGAGACGGGTTTATTGAGGATGACGTGTCGATTAAACAATTATTAAATAGGAATATTCGAAAGATCGGAGTCATCACGCCGGAGACGGGTTTATTGAGGATGACGTGTCGATTAAACAATTATTAAATAGGAATATTCGAAAGATCGGAGTCATCACACCGGAGACGGGTTTATTGAGGATGACGTGTCGATTAAACAATTATTAAATAGGAATATTCGAAAGATCGGAGTCATCACGCCGGAGACGGGTTTATTGAGGATGACGTGTCGATTAAACAATTATTAAATAGGAATATTCGAAAGATCGGAGTCATCACGCCGGAGACGGGTTTATTGAGGATGACGTGTCGATTAAACAATTATTAAATAGGAATATTTGAAAGATCGGAGTCATCACACCGGAGACGGGTTTTTTGAGGATGACGTGTCGATTAAACAATTATTAAATAGGAATATTTAAAAGATCGGAGTCATCACACCGGAGACGGGTTTTTTGAGGATGACGTGTCGATTAAACAATTATTAAATAGGAATATTTAAAAGATCGGAGTCATCACGCCGGAGACGGGTTTATTGAGGATGACGTGTCGATTAAACAATTATTAAATAAGAATATTCGAAAGAACGGAGTCATCACGCCGGAGACGGGTTTATTGAGGATGACGTGTCGATTAAACAATTATTAAATAGGAATATTCGAAAGAACGGAGTCATCACGCCGGAGACGGGTTTATTGAGGATGACGTGTCGATTAAACAATTATTAAATAGGAATATTCGAAAGATCGGAGTCATCATGCCGGAGACGGGTTTATTGAGGATGACGTGTCGATTAAACAATTATTAAATAAGAATATTCGAAAGAACGGAGTCATCACGCCGGAGACGGGTTTATTGAGGATGACGTGTCGATTAAACAATTATTAAATAAGAATATTCGAAAGATCGGAGTCATCACGCCGGAGACGGGTTTATTGAGGATGACGTGTCGATTAAACAATTATTAAATAGGAATATTCGAAAGATCGGAGTCATCATGCCGATAGCAAGGTTAACTTACCATCACATATACCCAGAACTTTAAGTTGATTAACCCAAACCTTGCTTACTCAAGGAAGGCAGCGACAAATCGATGATTCACCATGGAAACAGACGCTAAGAAAAAGCACACAATTCTACTTCCTCCTTCTTTTGTGTAATGGCAACTTACATAACTTAGCTGACATCACCACCTATTTGGTTGTTGTGCACTAATTTTGTCAATCTTTTCGTTTAATAAATAATCGTAATTCACTGAGCAAAAAGATTATAATGTTTGTTTGATGCTAATTAATTGTTATCTTGTAGATCTATGTGTGAGATAAAATAAATAAATATTTTTGAATCAAATTAACATTTAAACATTACCTTGTTATAATACTGCTTTGGAATTAATATATAATATTGTATTATAATATATAATATTGTTATATTATGATAATTATATAACATGCATCTGAATACCTCTTAAGCAAACTAACCCTGGAACATAATCTGCTCTGGCCCAGTCCACTAAATCATTTTCAAATCAGGATATAGTGTTATTAGACAATCCTATTCATTTGCGTCTAGATTTCAGTATACTGAAACAGTATCAAATGACTTCAATAAAAATGAATCAATAAAAGTGATGCACAATGGTGTCCTTTATCAAGTACCTCAATAAAATCATTTAAGACCATAACTGCAGTTCTAGTTGTGATGTTTTTTTCCTAAAACCTGACTGATTGTGTGATAAAATATTATGTTCAGTTAAATATATGAACTGTTCACTAATAAGAGTTTCAAATACCTCTGACAATATAGTAATGCAATACAATATTAATAATGGAGCAACAAAAGCATATTTCCAAATATACTGTAACATACTGTAATGTACAGTGATGGGAATAACGGCGTTATAGATAAACGGCGTTACTATTTTTTTTCAGTAACGAGTAATCAAACGAATTACTGTTTCTCCCGTTACAACGCCGTTAGTGTTACCGAGAATAAAATGCGGCGCGTTACTATAATTGAGCTCACTGAAGCGGTTTTCATCCGAACAGGCTCTCTGTCAGTCGGAACTGCAACGTGTGTGTGTGTGTGTGTGCGTACGGGCGGGCGGGCGTGCGTGCCTGCCATGCCATGCCATGCCATGCCATGCCATGCCATGCGTGTTGGGGGGTGGGTGGGGTGGTACACATAATTGATGATGATTGGTGGGTGGGAGACAAGGTTGAGGTTGATAGGTTGAGTTCACACACACACACACACACACACATATATGCAAAGTCAGACACGACCAGGAGGAGTCAGAGCTATGGCAAGTCCAACGACTTCAAAGGTAGCTTTCGCAAACTGGAAGTATAAGCGCTACTTTTCCCTCGTTGAGGTGAAAGGTAAGAATGTTTATGTAACGTGCAACTTATGCCCAGGAAGAAAGAGTCTCTCCACGTCGGTGGCAAGTAGCTAATTCTAATCTAATGAAGCGCCTCACATCATCACATGCCGCCACAAAATTAGTGGCTAAAAACCCAGGCGATAACGTGAGCTCCACTACCAAAGGAGTAGTATAGTACTGATAATATTTACACAATATTGACACTATAGTAGGTCTACTGATATTTAATTTGATAGGTGTCTCTCACATTGTCCCACAGCAATAGTGTAGCCTACATTGATGTACAATGTTTTATAATAATTTATTCTATTTAGTGTCCAATTCCTTCATTTAACATATTTAAAGCTACACTGTGTGATATTTTCCCCCATCTAGCGGTGAAAAGGTATATGACCATCCAGTAAATATTAGTTTCTGTTCCTCCCAATTCCGATTTCGTTTTAACTCCTACGGTGGCCGATTTAGTCCAAGATTAACATGGCTTCCAGTTCGACCTCGTCTATTAGTGTTGATTTGTCTGTTGTGTTGCCGTCTTAATTCTCTTTTTCTCTTCCTTGGCGACTCTGTTACATATCCTCGAGAATAAGAGTGATCCTCCATCAGCAACAGACTTTCAAAAAGGCTTTCAGGTTTTCATATAGCAGTCTCAAGCAATCCCCCTCTTCACATTCGGTGCCATCGAGTGTCAAAACGCGAAAGGCGAAGCTTGAATTTACGGGTATGTCCCTCTTTGGCTAATGTACTTTCAAGATGGAGGGGCAACATGGCGACTCCCATTCGAACCCCTTACCCGTATGTATTTTCAATGGCATATTATAAACTTACGAGAATAGTTTATTACTTGAAAGAAGTAAATATACATTAATGAGCACATATATTTTTGACACTATATAAGTGTTTTTAGCTAAGAATAAACTAAAAAAGTTACACAGTGTAGCTTTAATATTGGGGGCATCCAAGTTATTTGACATATTTGAACATAAAAAATAAAAAAAAGTAACGCAGTAGTCACTTTCCCTGGTAATTAGTTACTTTTATAATGATGTAACTCAGTTACTATTTGTAAGAAGTAACTAGTAACTATAACTAATTACTTTTTTAAAGTAACGTGCCCAGCACTGGTACTGTAACAGAAATGACAGATTATTAGTTCCTGCAACTGAAGCATCATCCATTTGAAACTGTTTATATCAGGTCTTAATGCAGACCCTTCAGCACCATCTGAGCTCACTTCTTGGCCAACCAATCTGATGAACTTATTAAGAGCCAACACACAGTATGAGACTGACACCGTCAAGATTGAGTTCATTTATAGCCGAGACAGAGAGCTGAAGATGGCAACACAACAGAACGTGATGTTCTGAAATGTGAAATGCACAGACTGGACTAAAGCAGATTTTGAGGAAACCAATAAAAGGTGTGCACAAAATTTGAAGTTTAGCACCTGCGTATTGATCCTCCACTGTAGCTCAAACTAAAGCTATTGAGGTGAAATGATCACAAAATTAGCATAAACCCAGTTTAATTTTGAGGTCTTATTATAAATAAGTTTATTATATAAAATATAAAAAAATAAGTTAACCGTAATATTAAAGCAAGTATTGTGAATATATTCAGGTCTAAAGCGGTTTGCAGGTGTTTCGCCGCATTTCATGTCTATGTGCTAAAATGACGTATTTCACCCAAATCTTTGTAAGAATACTCTTACCAAATCGCTGCAAAAGTCAATTATTTCATTATTTTACTCTGCATCAACTGCCTACAACTGATTCCTTTAAGCTTGCCAAGCTATCCTCGGGATAAAATCCTCATACAAAGACAGTCTGTTCGCTACTAAATGACAGGAAGACCTGAGGGAAGAGAGAAAAGAATAGTGAGTGCAGAACAAAAGAGTTAAAGAATGAGCTGGAATAATGGTGAGATTTGCAGTGTAATGGCCCATTTTCACAGTGGTGTTCATTCACGTTCTGGAATCATCTATGAAATAACATTTAGTAATGCCTTACACTACCATTCAAAAGTGTGGACAAACTCATCAATACTACATTGTTATCAGAAAAATCCCATACTTCCGTTTATGTACTGGCAAAAAACATATCGGCTCCCTGTCTAGATTTCATGAGAAGAAAAAAAAAACATACATACATAAAATATTTTTTTGTGTGTGTTTATGTACATATAATAACACATCAAGGGCATGTACACTTTTGAATGGGACAATTTCATATATATTTCATAAATATTAAAATAATTAACAAGTGGGGCCAAACGGGTAATAATTATATGTAAATCATGAATATATAAATGTAAATCTGAATATATTAGAAACAAATCTGAATATATATGTATAAGCCTGAATATATAAATGTAAATCTGAATATATAGTTATAACTTTCAATATATAAATGTAATTTTATCGATAGAAAAACACAAGATACATTTCTAGTTTTAAAGTGCCCCGATTATGCCATTTTAAAGGCTCCTAATTTTGTTTTAGAGGTCTCCCACAGGTTTACATGCATCAAAGGTAAATATTATAATATTCATTGCACATCACCACAGTGTTCAATGATTCTCAAACAATGATTCTGTTGGATGAATCAGTTTCTCTAAATCTCTCTTTTCCGCAAGCTACTCTGCTCTGATTGGCCAGATGGCCCAGTCTGTTGTGATTGGTCTACCGCGTCTTCGATTTTACCATATCAATTCGAGGGCGAGTCCGAATCGATGATGAAATATTGGAAGAACTAGTTAATCAACCCTGACCCGAACTTTCATTGCAAGGACGACTTGAGCAGGACGTTTCTGTGATACGATACTCAGTTTGAGGTACATTATAAGATGTTGCAACTGTAATTCCTCACCATCAAGTGTACATCCCTCAACAACCCATTTGTATATTTCAAATGTATTGCTGCACATGCGGGAACTGTATCAATAACAGTAATTTACATACGTTAGCCCAGCATTAACGTGAATGACTGATGTAACATTAAAGTTTGTAAAACAAATCTTGCTCCATCCTTTATCTTTATTCAAAGTAGTAAGAACGACAGACAATCTGCTTTAATAGACAGTTCTAGGTAATAGTGGCCCACAGCTGCTTTTCAGTAAGACAATATAAAACACAAAACTACACAGTAGAAAATATATACATCAATAAAGAATCATACTTACAGGTTGTGATTCTGATGGGCAGGCTGGTCCAAATAAAAGGAGTACTGAGCCATCTTTCCACAGCAATCATTTTGCAGGGCAACCTCCCCCAGTTTCTCCTTAAGCCAATACGGAAGTGACTTAAAATGCAATTCATCGACTGGCCACTAGAGAGCAGAATCTCATTGAGCCCCATGTTAAAATGCCCAACTTTACAGCAGAAAAAACATGTTTACAGCCTGGTACAAATTGTGGTTTTGGTCTATATATCAAATGTTGCGCTTCATGTTAAAAATTTGGGGGTGGATTTTTTTCAAAACTTTAACTATATTTGTAGTGTTTCTTTGTGTGGTGGAGGAAGGAAGAAGACGGGGTCGGCGTGACTGGGACTGTGTCTTTTATTACTCAGAACTGCTATAACACAAAACACGCACGTGGGCGTGGACTCAACACACTCAACAATCGTTGACTCAAAACTTTTCTCTCAGATACTGCTTTCTCTCGACAGGCTCCTCAGACACGTGTGCACAGTCCCAGTCCAGGTCTCTCTCTCCCATCTCTCTCTCTGCTGCAGCTTATAAGCAGTCTCTCCAGCCAATTACTGCAATCAGAGACAGGTGTTACTCATTTGCACTTAACCCACTTACCAACCGCTCGGCTCTGCTCTCTCTCTCCCGTTACAGACCTCGCAAAACCACGCCCCCTCCGCCACATACCCCCACCACCCGACTCAGGCCGGGGAGCCATCCGGCCTGCAGCCTCCTCCCCCCCCCTCCTGGAGAGGAAGTCAGCCACAGCCATCTGAGCACCCGGCCTGTGGACCACCTTGAACTTAAATGGCTGTAAAGCTAGATACCAACCGAACAGAGGGTGAACTCCCTCCCCAGGAGGTAATAGCGAAGGGTGAGAACGGCCCACCTGATGGCCAAACACTCCTTCTCAATGGTGCTGTACATCGTCTCTCTCTTAGAGAGCTTGCGACTGATGTACAGCACCGGCCGCTCCTCACCCTCCACCTCCTGGGACAGGACCGCGCCCAACCCTCTGTCCGAGGCGTCAGTCTGTAGAAGAAAAGGGAGAGAAAAGTTAGGAGCCTGCAAGAGCGGTCCACCACACAGAGCAGCCTTTATCTGAGTAAAAGCCTGCTGGCACCGCTCCGTCCACTGAACCGTATCTGGTACCTCTTTTTTAGTTAGATCAGTCAGCGGGCTAGCGAGGTCCGAATAATTAGGTACAAACCTCCTGTAATATCCCGCTAGCCCCAGGAACTGTCTAACCTCCTTTTTGGTCTTGGGTCTCGGACAGGCCGCAACAGCTGCGGTCTTGTCAATTTGGGGACGCACCTGACCATGACCCAAGTGGAAGCCCAGATACTTTACTTCCACCCGCCCAATTGCACACTTCTTCGGGTTGGCGGTAAGCCCCGCCCTTCTCAGCGACTTCAGGACAGCTCGCAAGTGCTGCATATGACGCTGCCAGTCTGCACTGTAGATGATGATATCATCCAGATAGGCAGCGGCATATGCAGCATGCGGCCGGAGAATTCTGTCCATCAGACGCTGGAAGGTTGCGGGAGCCCCGAACAGGCCGAAAGGAAGGGTGACGAATTGGTGTAATCCAAACGGCGTGGTGAAAGCGGTCTTTTCTTTGGTCATTGGAGACAAGGGGATCTGCCAATAACCCTTAGTCAAGTCCAGCGTCGAATAAAAACGAGCAGTCCCTAGCCGATCAAGCAATTCGTCAATCCTTGGCATTGGATAAGCATCAAATTTCGACACCGCGTTCACCTTACGATAATCCACACAGAAACGGACCGAGCCGTCAGGTTTAGGCACTAAAACAATCGGGCTCGCCCAGTCACTGTTGGATTCTTCTATCACACCCATGTCAAGCATAGCCTCTAATTCTTCCTGAACCACTTTTTTCTTATGTTCAGGCAAGCGATACGGCCGGCTGCGAACCACAACTCCCGGCTCAGTCTCAACGTGGTGCTGGATGAGATCGGTGCGACCAGGTAGGGGCG
This sequence comes from Romanogobio albipinnatus, assembly GCA_023566225.1. Taxonomy (NCBI): domain Eukaryota; kingdom Metazoa; phylum Chordata; class Actinopteri; order Cypriniformes; family Gobionidae; genus Romanogobio; species Romanogobio albipinnatus. The sequence continues at coordinate 16,478,707 of CM042241.1, forward strand.
AGAACACGTCAGCGAACTCCGCTTGTAAATGTTTTACGTCAGTGAGCTGCGAGGGCGAGAGGTGGTCTCCCCCCGGGGCCAGAGCGAGAGATTGAGGTTTTTGAACCGCCTCCGGCCCGAGATCATCCTCTCCGCTCACCACCGTCGCGAGCATCACCGACTCCGCCTCAGACCATTTCTTTAGCAGGTTGAGGTGGTAAATTTGACGTGCCCCGTCCCTATCTGATCGAATCACCTCCATCACCGGACACCGATCGATGAAATGGCCGGGGTCCCCACAGCGCCAGCAAGCCGGCCCAGGCTTCCCCGCCGCTCTAGTGGCTGGCAGTGGGTCCTGTAATTGGCGTGGAGAGCGTGCCAGAGAAGATGAGGGAAACTGGTCAGTCGTCGCTCCCCCTCCCCGGGGCGCCGGTCTGGGAGCCGCCGTAACATCGGGCGGAAACCCCGACCTCCACCTCTGTGCCGGTCTCGGCAGCATTCCGGCACGCGACCTGGGAAGGGGGACAGGTTTGGGGAGAGAAGGGGAAGAAACAACAGGAGGGCGAGAGAGAGAGAGAGAGAGAGAAGCCGATGGCAGGGGCTCGCCGACCCCGGTGCACGCCACCATGTGGTCCTCCGCCAACTGGATGGCCTGGGTCAGCGACGTCGGGCGGTGGCACTGGACCCACTGCGCGGTCTTCTGGGGAAGCCGCGCGACGAACTGTTCCAGTACCACCCTGTCGATGGCTCCCTCGACGTCGCTTCCGCCGGCCATCAGCCACTTGCGGCACGAGTCCCGGAGCTGGTGCGCGAAGACGAAGGGCCGGCCAGAGTCATCGAGGGTCAGGGTCCGGAACCGCTGCCGATGTTGTTCCGGACTCCGGCCGACCCGCTGCAAGATGGCGCGCTGCAGGTCTTCGTAGTCCAGGAGGTTCTGGACTGGCAGTTGGTGGGCGGCTGCCTGCGCCTCCCCAGACAAGAGCGGCAGGAGCCGCATTGGCCAGTCCGACCTGGGCCACCCCCGGGACTCGGCGGACCTCTCGAAGAGGTCGAGGAACGCCTCCGGATCATCCTCCGGGCCCATCTTCGAGAGGCTGATGGTAGCGGCCGAGTCGGTGTTACACGGGGGGGTGGCCGGAGCCTCCCGGACCATCCAGCTCCGGAACAGCTCGCGGTCTTCATGCTGGGCCCGGATGAGGGCCTCGAAGCGCCGGTCCTGCTCCGCCCTCACGGCCAGCAGGTCCTCGTGGGTCTGTTGATGAAGACCGGCGAGCGATTGTACCAGGTCCGCAAGCGGCGTCTTTGGCGGGGTCTGCATCGCGGCGGCACTCTTCTTCCTACCCCGGGTTTCGGCACCAGTGTAGTGTTTCTTTGTGTGGTGGAGGAAGGAAGAAGACGGGGTCGGCGTGACTGGGACTGTGTCTTTTATTACTCAGAACTGCTATAACACAAAACACGCACGTGGGCGTGGACTCAACACACTCAACAATCGTTGACTCAAAACTTTTCTCTCAGATACTGCTTTCTCTCGACAGGCTCCTCAGACACGTGTGCACAGTCCCAGTCCAGGTCTCTCTCTCCCATCTCTCTCTCTGCTGCAGCTTATAAGCAGTCTCTCCAGCCAATTACTGCAATCAGAGACAGGTGTTACTCATTTGCACTTAACCCACTTACCAACCGCTCGGCTCTGCTCTCTCTCTCCCGTTACAGACCTCGCAAAACCACGCCCCCTCCGCCACAATATTAAACTATAACTTAAAGTTCTGCATAATTAAGGTCGTGGCCACTTTGAACGACAGGTGGATTGTCGTTTGTCTGCTGTCTGTTAGTCATCACGTCACCTCTTTGCCCATTTTCTTTTATCACTGCCAAGATGGCAACGGTCAGTTCGAACCTACTTTACGCTTCAAAAATGCTCTTCGGAATCCTATGGGTAACGTCACGGACACTACATCCATATTTTTTCACAGTCTATGGTTGAACTCCAAGATTTGAGTGTTTGTGGGCGGGTCAAGTTGTTTGCGGGCAGACAACGTACAACATAGGCCGTCATTATGCGAATGTCTGTTGACGTCCAGTGACGTGGAACTGTCATGCAGAAAGATTCTAAACAAAAACAACTCGTATTGGCGATTCAGAGTTGATTCTTTCTTTTGGGAGACAATAACATTATTTATCGTGCACTTTCAACTTTACAGAACGTATACATTCACAAACAGCTATATTACACACTGCATGAAAGGGAATTGAAAAACCATAATAGGGGCACTTTAACATTATTTGTTCTTTAGGTATTAGTCTTTGAAAGACAAAAGTATCATCTGTATGCAAAGTGACCCACATTTAGTTTTCGACCGCTGAAAATGTGTACAATTTACTCATGAAGCCACATTTAAACTCCATATCTCTGGGATTGAACCATCGAGGAGCTTTAAAATGAAGTTACCAAAAGGAAAGTTTAAGAACCAGAATCCAAAAGGTTATTAAGATATCTTTAATACTTTTTGAGTTACAGGCATGCAAACTTGAGGCAAATAAACACAAGAAGTGCTTTTTGCCATTTGTAAACCACCACCATTGGCTTATAATGCAACAAAGACTGCTAAAGTTAACAGATTTAACTGATAGATCTACCAATCTCTGTGTAAAAATAAAATATTGAGGCGGTCTTCTTTCTAAAATCATTTTTACACACCTTTGTCTCCAAATATCAGGTGAAAATTGTAATTTTGACCACGCTCTCCAAAAATAGTGGATTACTCAGTAAATATACATTTAATATTCGGCTTTCATCCGTTTTCTGCAGAAAAACGTATTAACAAAATCAAAAATTTGATCCGGGGACATGTGGTTGCGTTGACATGGAATGACCCTATATATAAAAATGAGATCAAGTGTGTCCAAAATTTTGGCTGTCTTAAATGACATAGGATAACATAGGATAACATAACGGATACGGAACAGATCCCGTTAGAAAGCTCTAATGTCATTTCATTGGATATAAATCTTTGAATCATATGGAGAGTAATACGGTACTCAGACAATAAAGCCCTGCAGCAGAGAAAGTGAAGGAAATGGTAAACAGATCAAAAAGAACGAAAGGAAGGCAGAAAAATGAAGGATGAAGAAAATTCCTTCTGGGGCTCTGTAATCTTTTTAGGGTGCCTCTAACACTGCTTCAAACCTCTTCTGGAACATTGGAACCACCGTGATTGGCTAGCCGAGCTTATGAAAGCTAATGTGATTGTGGGGTAGTGATATCTAACTTTACTTTGTGTATGTTGGGAGAGATAGAGAGAGAAAAAAGAGGTTGAGTGTGCAGGATTTATGGCTGCTAATATAATCACAAGTACTGTTATCTAGTTGTAGGACATTTTCTGTAAGCCTAAGAGGAATCAAAGGCAGCAAAAGCCTCTACCCACTATTTTCTAGAAAGATAAGTGAGATCCAAAAGCAAACAGGCAGGTTTTCTAGTTATAGCATTAATCTTTATTATACCAAAAGCCTATTTCTCATTCTTAGAGTTGTACTAGTTAAAAATACCCAAAACGCACCCAGTCTCTTCAAATCATCGACTTTGAGTCTGAGTGACAGGGGTTGTGTCTATCGAGAGAACCCGTCTCTGTCTGCTTCAATGCACGTCTCTGTGATAATGCAAAAGGGAGCGACCCAGCATGACACTCTCTCTGGTTTCAAATGCCATGGAAAACTAAGAACAGATAAGGCAAACAATAGAGAGATATCTCCAGTATCATCGGTGCAACCACCAAACCTCTATGAAGAAATGCATGGACACTTTGACAGAAGGACAATTTCCCTGGCATGAGAGACCACATGTTGGGGAATGGGTTGTGACCTCTCAAATGCTAATTAGCATGACATAAATGTTAAATAGTACTGGAACACTTTACGCTTGCACGATTTCATCTTCATGTTTGTGTATGAAAAGCTTACCTTTTGCCATCCACGTACAATTTTTTTTCCCAAACTACAGTGAGTTTTCCAAACTTTTAAAAGCAACGTTTAAATGTACGAATGTCACTGCATTAGATAACCATAACGGAAACGCTAACAGACATTTTCTCACATATATCTATTATTGTTAACTTGTATTATATACTAACAGAATGTTAATAAATACTAGGGCTGGGTATTGACACAAATTTCAAAATTCGATTCGATTCGATTTTCGATTCAATTCAATATTGATTATTTTGGATATGTATCAGGTATAATACATGGACGATTATCTCAAGGAAAACTAATTTCTGAACTAATGTTGTAAACTATGGGAGTCAGTTGATACTACATTAGCCTACTAATATTGAAGGTAAAAATTAACTGATTTGTATACAAACACTTAAATGACACTAAATTATGTTTTTTTAAATAAAGTTATAATATTAACTTTACAATTACATAATCATAATTCTACTCCAATTAGTTTTTTTGAAATATAAACATTTAAAGGGTGGCTGTCATAAAAACTTGCCAGATTTATTAAATATTGAAGAACATTGACAATGAATATCCTATGTAATGTGGTGCAATTAGCAAAATGCTCCTCTCTAGAGTTCATTTTTCTAGCTGACTAATGAGTTTATGGACACTGGATATGTTTTTTCTGAGGTAGATGACGTTACGTGACATTGTTTACTTGTAAGCCGTTTTACTTACATCTTTCTGCGGTTGAAACACTGATTGAGCGATTCTATGTGACACGATACGGATTTCGGTAAGTTGTCCTGTATCTTTTAACACACTTTCAGAAGCTCATTCTCAGTGTTTATTTCACACACAGTGTCTCATTCAGTGTTTATTTCGCGCTGTTACCGGTATTAAGGCGGAAGAGAAGATCCGTTCATGTTTGCTCCGCGCTGCTGCTTCGCTTGAGCTGAGCCGTGGCAGAGTGATCTCACACCACAGCGCCAAAATGGTATTTATGTTTTTGAATTTCGTAAAAAAAAAAATAGACTAATCGATTCTTGGGATATTGCGATTGCGATATTGTTTTGTAAAAGTGATTTTTACTTAGCCCTAATAAATACACCAAAATAATCTCTTCTTGGAGTTACAATTTTTCAAGACTAAAATCGATAATAAGTTATAAAATGCAAGTATATAAATCTAAAAGAAAGGCAATTACATCAATATTATAAATGAATGATTTTACCGAATGTAAACATTTGCATTGTAATAAGACAATGGCAGCTCATCTCTCCTCTGAATCTGAAGTCCATTTTTTTTTTTTGCAGCGTTGTAGTTTGGTCTAAAGCTTCTCAAATATTCATTAATATTTATCCATTTACAGCTCCTCATTAGCATATATAGCCTTTCCACCCCAAAGCTATGAATTATATAAGGATCGTTCATGAAAAACAAAAACTTTCATAAATAACCAATGAGAGGCCACCTTATTCGACCCAAGATGATAAATGATAAAATAAATAAAATATAAAAGCGTGTGATGAAAGAAAATGGGTATCAGAATGAAAGGGGATTTGATTTAAAAGGCCAAAGAAGTTTGAACCACTGAATTGTTAAACAAATGATATTAAATAAAGAACTGAAGAAGTAGGAGAAAGTATGAAATAAACAGAGGCTAAAAGTGACAGGAAGAGAGCAGTGCCAAGCTTGAGTGTGTGTGCACGAGTCTGTGCATAGTAGCTGTGTTTCTGAATTGATTTTGCCAGCCAAAGACTGAGTTTGCATATAACAGGAACAGCTAACAGCAGGGACATTGCATCCGCAATTCTCTGGCGTGAGAAGAAAGCAGAGATACTGGCTCTGCGCACTACCTGAAACCACGGCTGAAGGATGAGAGTAACATTCTTTGCTAATTGCTTTGGCACAATGGCACTTTGCACTGCTTGTGTGACAGATTTGAGTCAAAATTCATCTGAAAGCAGTCTGAGTCATTTCAGATTAAATCTTAATGTGTGTAAGGTGCTTTAGGAAACTGTGGCATTCAAATGAAGACGAAAGAACAAATAGTAATAACCACTGCCAGCTAAAAATGGCCAGGGAATTTAAATACTCCCACATGCACTAAGATTTTGGCATCGTACAAAGCAAACATTTAAAAGATATAAAACTTGATGCATCCGAGCTGCCAGGCAACTATAGTGGCTTCAATGGGGGATTTAGTTTATCCTCAATTCAATGGGGAATTGATAACAAAAATCACTAGGTTATTTGAGTTAAGTTGAAGTGAAACACAATAAAAGCAGCATCTAACCGGGCGTATGAATCATTATTTCACATGAACACAGAGAATGTTTTGAAATCCGTTAGTTCCCAAAACAAATAACAGACTGAAAAGTTTAATATGTCTTTATTTTTTCCTCAATATGGGCAAATAAACTGCCATGAAAGATGATGTTCATAAGTTTCCCTGTTATACGTATTAACCTGTTTCTTAAACAACACAGTGTGGGTTTTATAGCATTAAAAGAAAAAGAAAAATACACAATAGACTATACTACTGAAATGCTGCCATAAAGATCGCCGAGTTACGACAACCTTGGATGCAAAAAAAAAAGGCAAATCAAAAATAATCAGCTTGTCATACCCAGGAGTTCTGTAGATATTTGTGTCTTGCGTGTGTGTGTGAGAGAGCTCCCTGAACACTGTGTGGTCGTGCAATGATGGGTAAATCAGGTGACAGTCTGGCGGCTGAACAGCTCGATGGTGACCGCGCTGAGGAACACTGGGAGGCTCTTCTGATGGAAGAGATGCAGATCTACCAGTCCAGTTAGAGTGCGGGAAAAATCTGTCTCCAACAGCTGCATGCTGCCGCTGCCCACTGGACCAGTAGACTAGAGAGAGAGAGAGAGGGGAGGGGGGAGGGGGAGGGGGAGGGGGAGGGGGGGAGAGAGAGAGAGAGAGAGAGAGAGAGAGAGAGAGAGAGAGAGAGAGAGAGAGAGAGAGAGAGAGAGAGAGAGAGAGAGAGAGAGAGAGAGAGAGAGAGAGAGAGAGAGAGAGAGAGAGAGAGAGAGAGAGAGAGAGAGAGAGAGAGAGAGAGAGAGAGAGAGAGAGAGAGAGAGAGAGAGAGAGAGAGGTGTCTGTTTAAACATTTGTAACATGACTCCAAACACTTCAACTGCAGGGTAAAGTAACAAATAAGCAAACAAAGTTAAACTAACAATGTTAACAAGTCTTTTAATTCTCACGCACGCGCACACACGCAGACACACACAGTCAAATAAACTACTACCAGTCGCTAGCTAACAGTCACTCCCTAACTAGCTGAGTCAGTTTAAACAACAGGTCAAAGCTACATTGGGTTTACTTCTATTCTAATATTCACCAAGTCATATATTGTTTGGTTTATGTCAAGCTCTAAGTGACAGACACAAACCAATTAACCAACCACTACTCCATAACTAGATACAAACAAATTGTCACTAACTACTAACAGGAACCAAGTAACAAAACTCACTAAAACAAACGTACTGCACAACCAACTAACATAGGGCCCTATGAACCGAGTTACATTTTTTCCCCAAATTCTGTAATTTTTTGCCCCAATTTTTTTTTTCTGTTTAAATTTGTTGGACTCATGAGAGAGTTTAACAACAATTTATAAAAAGTGTAACAAAAAAAAAAAATGATCGAAAATTCCATTAATTTTTTTTTTTCTTCATGTTTTCTATTTCAAGGTTTCTGGATTCCATTTTAATGGTTTAATTAAATTTTAATAATCAAAAAAGCATGTCCAATTATTGGATTAATAAAAACACATACATACAGTGTGTGTGTGTATATATATATATATATATATATATATATATATATATATATATATATATATATATATATATATATATATATATATATATATATAAATAAATAATTATTATTATTATTATTTTTCTAGTATTGATTTGCTCTCAGGATGGGAAAAAAGTTTCAACCTGTATAACAAAATGTTTATGAAAAACATTGCCTACCCTAGCTTTAAATTATGGCTGCAACAACAAATCTGTAAAATATATTATTAATGATTATTAAATAATCAACAACGTATTTGATTGTTGATTAGTCGGGTCTGTGTGCTGTGGTCGGGAAACCATAAGCCCAGTCGTGTCACCTTACAGTAGTGAAAAACCCTCTATGCAAAAGAACTCACTCTACTCCCTTTTCCCATCACATATCAGATCGGAGAAGCATTTATTTTCAAACAAAAATTAAGCAAATATTAGAAAAGTGGAAATAGAGTGTCTAACGTGTTTAATAATAAGTGTTTATCGGTTAGGGGTAGGTAAATATACATGTGCTGAATTAGAGACGATAAAAGTGAGTGGGTCCAATATCATTGATCACACAATGGTTCCGACGCCCATGCAAAATGCAAAACGCATATGGAAAATAACAGAGGACACAAAGTGAGCTGCTGCGGGAAAGGTACTCGATTTAAGTTGTCCGAAACATGAGAATGCTTTATATTTATAAGCGCTTCAAACAAAAGCATAAGCGTTTGCCGTGTCTTGCCCTGTTATGCTTTGACAGATGCATGTGCTGTTTAATGCCTCTGACATGTGTTTTCCTCAGCGCATAACTTATATTTTATGGTTATATCCTTATCTGAAAAAGTTAAAAAGTCCTGCGAGTATTTCCATTTTGCGTATTCTGATGACAAGCATCTTGTTAAACTCGCTGAGTTCAATATGTGCACCGATGGGCGCATACACGTCAAACAAGCGCAATAATTCTGACTAAAATACACATTTTTGCTAAAATATTTTGTTACAAATTACTACACTTAATTTGTAACAAAAAATATTTTTGAATTCTACATGTAACACAAGTAATCATATTAATGAGAGCAGTAACAGTAAAGGCACTATTGTTGGCCGTGTTATAGGCCAATAATGTAATATAATTACTATGATCAGATGAGTGAATTTGGGTGTTCCTCATAACTGATGCAAGTTAACATTGTGCTTTTGTTCATCATTTTTTAATTTCAGCTTTAAAATAGTAAGCAATCGGTTGATTAAAGGTTTAGAATGTAATTTTTTGCTTATGTACAGTGTAGCCTATACATAGATTGATACACATTATATTGGTTTTCATAGGCTTTATATTACACATTGTTTGGAGGACAGCACTGGGCAGAATGTGGAATAACATTGTTTAAAATAATGTATACAAATGTTTTGATTTTTCCATCCAATGAATCGATTATCAAAATAATCGTTAGTTGCAGCCCTTAAACTTAATTGTACTTTTTGTGCCCACTTTATACTTGAAATGTTTGTTTTCTAGTGTAATATTTACAATTTAGTGTGTAATTTATTAGCTAATGTGGCTTTTTATCTGCAATACATGTTGTATCTCATGTCATGGATGTGGTAAAGCACGATGTTCCGTTAGCAAGTAGCAGTTGGCTAATTATACATCTGCCTAATCAGTAGATAAAGCTAATTTAACAGCCAATTACTGCTCTTCACACACCTCCGCCTCACACTCAATGCAATGACAGCTTCTCGTTTCCTCTCTTTAAGCTCAGCAGGGTGCACTCGCACCAACAGACGACTCAGATGCAACTGGATCTGAAATTTGTTTGTGTGTACGTGCTATCTTGGCTCGCCTCAAACTTTAAATTACTTCAGTGCTGTTTTCTGCAAAACTTATTTTTTTGAAGTTCCTACAATGATACTGCCTGAACCATTAGTTGTTGTTGGGGGGTTTTTTTTCACTAAAATAATCTAATTGAATGTTCATATTTTTAATTAAAATGCGTATGTGTATCTGTTTAACTTAAAGTCCCTGTAAAGGCAATTCTGAGATTTGTTTCTAAACACATTATAAATGTTATAAATGTATTGCTGAAACACATTAAAAAGACTGTGAACTGTGTAGTACTGAATTGTGGAGTTAGACCCTTTAACAGTTTTTCATCATTGCTGTGTTCAGAATTTTTTGGGCGGGGCTAAAACGCTGGCTCGATGACGCACTGGAGTCCCTGAGCCTGGCTCCTCCACTAACATGATCATAACTACAGCACATTCGCATCAGTTCGCCCACTCGATCGCGAGTTACTGTCACTACCGTTAGTTACTACAGCCTACAACTTACAAAATAAAAACGATGATATCAAGAAGCAATGGATTTTAATTTTGTGAACAGCTACCTTGATGGAGAGCTGACAATCATCAACACCTGCCTCTGTAGTGACTTTACACCGGATAGTTTTACAAACTTTCATCGGAGACAACCGGGATTCACTGATAATCTGCTCAGAATGGGGCCGAACCTTTTATCTCCCGCGCCGGCCTTCATTCGTCCTGCCGACATCTGCTGTCGTCGTGAACTGTCCGCAAGCGCTGTCTTGTATGCTTATCCACCCCCAGCGTTTGTGAGCAGAGAATGCTGCTTATTTTTTCAAGATTTTGATAAGCTATTTTATTTACTTGGCGGATTTTTGTATGATTCAAATTTCGCTGGGTGGTTAATAAAACATTTGTCTGTGGTGTGACAAACTCATCCAGTGAGGAAAATAAGTATTTGAACACCCTGCTATTTTGCAAGTTCTCCCACTTGGAAATCATGGAGGGGTCTGAAATTGTCATCGTAGGTGCATGTCCACTGTGAGAGACATAATCTAAAAAAAAAAAAAAAATCCAGAAATCACAATGTATGATTTTTTAACTATTTATTTGTATGATACAGCTGCAAATAAGTATTTGAACAGAGGTCAAATTACAGAGGTCAAACGTTTCCTGTAGTTTTTCACCAGGTTTGCACACACTGCAGGAGGGATTTTGGCCCACTCCTCCACACAGATCTTCTCTAGATCAGTCAGGTTTCTGGCCTGTCGCTGAGAAACAGAGTTTGAGCTCCCTCCAAAGATTCTCTAATGGGTTTAGGTCTGGAGACTGGCTAGGCCACGCCAGAACCTTGATATGCTTCTTACAGAGCCACTCCTTGGTTATCCTGGCTGTGTGCTCCGGGTCATTGTCATGTTGGAAGACCCAGCCTCAACCCATCTTCAATGCTCTAACAGAGGGAAGGAGGTTGTTCCCCAAAATCTCGCAATACATGGCCCCGGTCATCCTCTCCTTAATACAGTGCAGTCGCCCTGTCCCATGTGCAGAAAAACACCCCCAAAGCATGATGCTACCACCCCCATGCTTCACAGTAGGGATGGTGTTCTTGGGATGGTACTCATCATTCTTCTTCCCCTAAACACGTTTAATGGAACTATGACCAAAAAGTTCTATTTTGGTCTCATCTGACCACATGACTTTCTCCCATGACTCCTCTGGATCATCCAAATGGTCATTGGCAAACTTAAGACGGGCCTTGACATGTGCTGGTTTAAGCAGGGGAACCTTCCGTCCCAGCTCTTTTCAGGTCATTGACCAGCTCCTCCCGTGTTGTTCTGGGCTGATTTCTCACCTTTCTTAGGATCATTGAGACCCCACGAGGCGAAATCTTGCATGGAGCCCCAGTCCGAGGGAGATTGACAGTCATGTTTAGCTTCTTCCATTTTCTAATGATTGCTCCAACAGTGGACCTTTTTTCACCAAGCTGCTTGGCAATTTCCCCGTAGCCCTTTCCAGCCTTGTGGAGGTGTACAATTTTGTCTCTAGTGTCTTTGGACAGCTCTTTGGTCTTGGCCATGTTAGTAGTTGGATTCTGACTGATTGTATGGGGTGGACAGGTGTCTTTATGCAGCTAACGACCTCAAACAGGTGCATCTAATTTAGGATAATAAATGGAGTGGAGGTGGACATTTTAAAGGCAGACTAACAGGTCTTTGAGGGTCAGAATTCTAGCTGATAGACAGGTGTTCAAATACTTATTTGCAGCTGTATCATACAAATAAATAGTTAAAAAAAATCATATATTGTGATTTCTGGCTTTTTTTTTAATAGATTATGTCTCTCGCAGTGGATGACAATTTCAGACCCCTCCATGATTTCCAAGTGGGAGAACTTGCAAAATACCCTGCTATCAAATACTTATTTTCCTCACTGTATATATCATATATAACATATTTAATTTTAAATTTACAGGGACTTTAACATTATCATACACCTAGTCAGAGTCAGATTTTATATCAGTAACCTTAATTTTATAAACCTCACTCTTACATCAGTAAGAGTGAGGTTTTGAGTCTTTTTAACAAATTAATTAAAGAGGTGATGAATTGAGAAATCAACTTTCCTTTGAGCCTTTGATATATAAAAGTTTGTGATATTAGAATATCCTGCAAGTTTTGGAGCTGAAAACTTCCTGGTTAGTCAAAGAAAAGCTTTTATTGACACCAGGCCCAGAGAACTGTCAATCTCAGAATATGTCGACCACTGACGCCATCGAATGCTGAAGCGCCACCTCAAGCCCGGCCACCAACTCGTGGAGCTAAACGAGTCGTGCTACCGAGCAATGAACATGCCGGTTCCAGCTCACGTGCGTAAGACATTGCGCGTTTGTTTGCTTAATTTCACCACGGAATTGATTGTAAACAAGATACAGGTCGAGACTGAATTTGCAGACATGTTGAGATTAAAACCCAATGCTGTGCCTTCTATATTGGATCCAATAGGAATGATGCAAAAACATGTTTTTGTATGTGATAGTATTGCATTGTTAGAGATCGTATTGATTGTGTTCATGTCTAACTGAACATACCTTAGCACGCTGTCAAGCTGGAGAATCCTTTATTTGAGGTGTTATTGGTTCATTTGTGCCTCAAAACCAGGGCAGAAAATAGCCTATTACTTATTCATTATGATGTTTTTTTAATTGAATGGTACCCAGTGTTTTATCTAATTCATACAAATGTAGACTACTGTTCAAAAGGATTTTTTTTTTTTTTTTTTTTTTTAAGGAGTCTCTTATGCTCACCAACTCTGCACGATTGATTTGAAATAGAAATATTTAGTCAAATTATAAATGTCTTTACTCACACTTTGTTCAATTTAATACATCCTTGCTGAATAAAATGATAAAATAAAATAAAAAGTCTTACGGACCCCACACATTTGAATGATAATGTGTATATAAAATAAATATTTTTTTGTGTCGTGCTGCTGTAGTAAGAGCGTTGTGGGAAACTGCTTCAGTGTGTGTGTGGATTGATGGCTTCAGACAGAATGTGTATTGTAAAATCTCCTCTTGAGACCTGCCGTTTTTATTTTCTTCTCTATGTATTTATTTGGTATTTGTGCTGGAGGTGGTTTGTGGCGTGCATGACTCTCTCTGGATTTGTTAGGAGATATAGGCTGTAACAGTGTAAATCCCTGGAAACTCCCGAGGGCTGAGTCGTAACGGGTGTCACTCCATGTACTGAAATGCATCTTGAGCAAACTCTAGGCAAGCATATTCTTTCCTTTTCCCCCTCACTGTCTGTCTTTCTCTCTCCATATTTCTCTACAGTACTGCATAAACTGGCTTTTTACATCATCAGAGAGAAAACAGCTGTTTGGGTCAAATGCAAAATGTAATTATTCACTTCAGACCCATTCAGTCTAAAAGCTGCATTTAAACAAACTCTTAGAAGAGAGGAAACTGTATGGAGTTTGATGGCTCCTGGCTTGACAGTACTAGGAGCGGCAAAATAACTGGATGTCCGTGGAGAATGGAAAGATGAAACCGAAAGGAGAGAAGAGAAACAATACTAATTTGGAAAGTTCTACCATTGTCTGTTGACACACCTATACCCTGAGTCAATCGTTTTTTCTCCTCATTTCATAATAGCATTTCTATCTTTCTGTCCTCTCTCTCCTCTTGAGGAAGGTTTTAACATCAACAAAAACTTGTTGTTAGCAGAAAGGTCAAATATTGTTCATAACACACTTTTGTGGCGGTGGCAATACAAAAACACATTGATAAGGTCACAATCTGAATAACTCTCTCTCAAAAACAAAGAGAAAAAATACTGGATGACCTTTTATTAAAATGTGATCTGGGAAAATAGAAAACAAAACCAAGTTGGAGACAAAGGAGCGGCATTTCCACATGTGTCCCGGTTTGCAGGGACAGGTATTTGAAGGTCTGGTGTCGAGGGGTGCCTTTCTGTGTTATGAGAGAGCAGTGCCATTGATATGGTGCTTCATAAATCACAGTAAACAGCACAAAAAAAAAAAAAAAAAAAAAGATATTTTATGAGAGCCCTCTTTTCTCAAGCCCTCTAAATGTAAAATATATTTGATGCTAACCACTTCTTATGGAGGTCAGGCTTAAAAAGATTTGACATGGAAAAGCACCATTGTGCATTGATGCCCTCATTTCGTGTTTACTTTCCTCTTGGTTCTACCCTGGGCAAGCAATTAATCACAGACTCACTGCTTATTTTTTCATAGATGTGCAAGTTTTTAAGGGATGTGTGTACATTTTATTGTATAAGTAAAGGCTAACATTATTCACTGCCTGACATAAGTAAACTGGAATTGTTTGATTTAGCGAATGTTGGTTAGTGACTAATAGTTTTTGACTAGTTATGGAGCAGCGATTAGTTCATTGGTTTATTCTGTCGGTAACACTTTACAATAAGGTTTAATTTGTTAACATCATGAACTAAGAATGAGCAGTGTATTTTTACAGCACTAATTAACTTTAGTTAAAGGGTAACTTCAGTGATTTAACATTAAGCTTTTTATTTAAACTGGGTCATTTATGTAGTAGCAATGTGAAATTATTTTTTGAATTTGGTGCCTTCTAGACTGAGAAAAGACAGAAAATTTATTTTTGTCTCATTTGGATGAAAGACAACAACTCCCAGAATGCACTTGCGCTGCCCTACGCGTACACGTCGTTTAGATCTTCATAGTAATACAATCATTTCGTTCAGTTAGAGAATAAACACTACAATTAAAAACTGAACGCGTCTTTTCAATAAAGTGTGAGTGAGCCGAATGAAAGTCATGGCACAGATGCAGCAGTGTCAGATTTCCTTCCTCACGAAGAGCTGAGCAGAACTGAGGTAAGCGCCAGTCTGGCACGTTTTCAGATCGCATATGGAAGCTAAACTATCACAGGAATTAATTGAAAAGTTGAAACACTCACTTTACTCTGCACCGCGCTCCGTTTTTATGATTGTCCGTGCAGCCGTCTGTGTCTTACATTCTGTGCGTAAGATCTCTCCCCTATGGGCGGGTTCATAACATGCGGAACAGCTCCATCTAGTGGCTGTAGTCTTTAGCCTCTGACCAAAAAATCCTCAGATGAGGCAAATATCGTCATTTTTCCATCCACTAGAGGTCGCCTGTTCAAAACAAAGGCGTAGTTTGATGACGCCAAGTTTGAGCGCAGAATCTTGGGACATGTGATCTTCACCTCACAGCCGCTGGAAAAGAATCGGGATAGGACTCGGGCAGAAATCATGTTCATGGATGTGATCATTAACATTACTGTAGTATGAAGCAGAGCAGGGCCGAGTGTTGTGGGAGCTGAGCAAGGCCACTGGAGTGATTGTTAATAAGAAGAGCAGAACACATGCCTCGCAGGCAGTGGGACTTTTATGATGACACTTTCAGCGCCTTGTTGAATCAATGCCACGTAGAATTAAGGCAGTTCTGAAGGCGAAAGGGGGTCAAACACAGTATTAGTATGGTGTTCCTAATAATCCTTTAGGTGAGTGTATATGCATGTATATATGTATATATATGTATATATATATATATATATATATATATATATATATTAGTGGTGGGCCGTTATCTGCGTTAACGCAAGACTCTTATCGGGCGATAAAAAAAATATCGCCGTTAATCTATTTTCAAAGTTGGGTTGGGAGCTGGGTCTATACTACGCAAACTATGATGACTTTCACCTTGATATTTTAGCACGGATGTACACCTAGCCGAATTGCACTGTAGGGGGCGAGAGATCGAGTCTTCGAACCTGTGTGTATGCCTACTAGTGTTGTCAAAAATATCCATATTTCGCTATGTATCGATACTGAAATATCTGAAACGATACGATACTCATTTTCTACAGTATGGATATCAGCTGCGCTCTCCTCTCCGACTGACAGCGAGTGACACGCACCTTCCTCTCATTCAGTCTGTTTAATCCTCTGAACATTGCGAATGCGTGTTCTGCTGGACTTTTGTTAGTATTGGTGTGACCGGTCTGAATTTCGCGCGGGGTTGCACATAACATTAATTCTACTAATTCCCGCAGATTTCGCGCTCACATCTGAAGCGCACACGCACATACCCGTAATAAAGCCGCCTCTGACATAATAATAATAATAATAAATAACTTCTGTCCCTTTAAGACCTGACGCACGCATGGATCCCACTGTTCCTGTGAGCTGGTTACGACTGTGTTTACGTTAAAACTCACAAACTGGGATTGCGGTATATTCTTAGGTTTTCTCTGAACAAATTTAAACCGGTCCAGTCAGCGAACAGAGGGAGTGGCTGAGAACGATGATGTTGATGTCGTGCTCTACTTTGAGATGACATGCGTCATGACCAAACGTTAGCGATTGGTTATGGCAGACCCAATAGTTTTTAACTTCAACAGAGTACCCGCCTTCAAGGAAGTTAACGCTTGTCAACGGAGAGTGGGTATGTACATGGGGAACAGGACTGTAAAATAAAGTGCTTTAGTTGTTAAATTTTCAAGTTGGTAAAAAATAACTAATAATCAGGACTTGACTAGCGTTTTGATATAGGATAATTGATAGTTAAAATACGTGTATAATGATATTAATATTTTCATAAGAACTTGCAAACTGGACTTTTTCTAACAAAAGATTCAACCTAGCTGCTGTTTTGAGCAGAGTGAGCATTTGTAGAAAAACAACATATGTCTTTAGAGGGGACAAGCTCCATCTATGATGTCACTGACAACAGATGCAATAGATCTAGTGACTTAAAAATTCAGAAAATGCGACTAGTAAATGCATCTCCATTTCTCAGATGCGGCTTTGATAGTGTGAACGCAACTATTTTCCCTTGCACTGATGCCATGAATTTGAAATGCGTAAAGAAAAAAAAGAAGAAAATTCTGAGGACCGCCTCTCCCACTAGAGGAGAGATGTAATTGAATAATCAGAAATATGCAAATGAAAAACAAAAAGACTTCAATTTAAATGCAGATTTTGACATTTTGTCTAGGATGGAAAAAAACCAACAACGGGATGAGTGGCAGAGTAAATATCAAGACCATTATCAAGAGTCTATCCAGAATGCAGGACATTAGCGTATGCATTAAGTTGCATATGAGAGAGGGTCTGTAAATGTGTATTTAGTCACGTCCTCTGCTAAATGCTTTAGCAAGGATAATTATTAGTTCCAGTACCAGAGTAAAAAACAACTCACTCTGTGAATTTTCTTTGACATTCAACAGAAACTTACAGTCTCCACTTATTGTTGTGTTTATGTTCTTGCTATATGCTTAATAGAGCATACAGAATTGAGAGATACAGTACAGTAAATGCCACACTTCAACCCACCATCTGTAAGAAGCAACACAAGAACAACTTCAAACCATGGAAAATAACATCTGTAGATCAGACAGCAAGACAGAGAGTGAGAATAATATATCATGGTTTCCTCATTAGTTAATCTAAACTACCTTAGACTTAATTTAAAGGGGGGGTGAAATGCTGTTTCATGCATACTGATCTTTTTGCACTGTTAAAGACTTGGATTCCCATGCTAAACATGGACACAGTTTCAAAAGCTAAGGTGGACGTTTGATGGGAGTATTTCTTTGCCAAAATTAGTACTTCCTGTTAGTCATAAGTTTCGGAAAGTTTTTTTCGATCATGGGTCCGCTTGACGTCAACAGGGCGGAATTTCCTTGTATGGGCCGTACGGACAATTCTACCGGAAGAGCGCGCGCGCAAGAGAGAGAGAGAGAGAGAGAGCGTGAAAGCAATAGGCTACGCCCATCAAAGCGCTGGCTCGTAGCCAAATAACCCCGCGTTAAGGCAAAAGTGGATGGAATTTGCTTTTCCGGATTTTCAAATCGCCTAATACATACTGAAGGATGGAGCGGTCCCAACGATAAAGGTCTCAACGTTGGAACCGCAGGCAGTGAGTAAGACTGCTTCAAATGTCTGTTTTTGCCTATGCCCATCAAGTAACGTTAGCCCAAACATGACCACGTATTGATCAATGGAGCATGCGATGTATAGTGTGTACATTTGTTTAGCTGGCCACTATATGTGTATGTTTGTGTATTGTAAAAGCACTCCAAACAACAATACACAAAGAACGGGGAAATATGTTGAACTAAATAAGCACGCTTCTTCATTCAAATGCGCTACTATTCCATGTCTTTCTATGTAAACACTAGCCTGACGCGCAAAACCAGTCCGCTTACTACAAATCATGTCTACACAAACCACGCGTAAACACACACACACACACACACACACACGATATAATTAAAGTATAAATGTGTAAATAACACAAGCCGCTAAGCATATTATATAGTTAGTGTAACTTATACCACATAGAGATGTCCTGCTCTAGTCGTTTTTGCTGCTGCTCCTGTTCAACTTCAGCCTCTGGGTCTGATTCCGGATCATAGATGTATGGCTGTATCTGATTAAAAGCCATTTTTTATGTTGAATAAAGATATTTCCCGCTTTTAGGGATGACGCAGCTTTCAGACGCACTCAACACAGTAACAGCGGCGCGCGCTCGACATTCTTTAGCTCCGCCCACACGATACGCCCCCAGCCGCACGGCTTTTTTCGGAAAGACTCGGAACAGCGCATCTTCCTTTTATAATTATAATAAAAATAAAGACTTTTCAGAGATATGCAGGATGCAATGCTACTCTATAGGTACTCAAGATTGACATGAGACTGACTGAAACTGAGTGTGTCCCCCCCCCTTTAAACTTTCGAATTTTACTCACACAAAATAGCCAGCTGAAATGTCTGAACATTTAGTGGTGTTTGATAAAGTTGGACACGTATCTGATCCTGCACAATTTGTCCAACAGACACGAATGACCAAAATTTTGCAGTATTGATGATTAAAACAGGTGGGAAAAAAATGGAAGGAGAGATACAGGCCATGTATATGTACCAGAATATTATAGAGAATGTTTTGGCTTGGGCCAATAAGAAACCACCAAGCAACATGCTAAAAAAACACCCAGAACAACTTAGCAACTACATAGCAACACCCTGGAAACCATCCACAACCCCCCTCTACTACTCATTAACATGATTTTTGTCATCCTCTCTGAAACTTGCAGACGTTCTCTTGGGTATTTGTTAAGACTCTGATTTGGATCTTTCAATCATTGTAGTGAAGCATTCTCTTGCCTAAGCATTTCTGTATCCTCAGCCTAAACAAATTAAAATGTATCAGTACAAAAAGCTTGCTGTCCTTACAAAACCTTTTCCCATGATACTCCACCACACACAAACAACTTCTTCTGTCACGACAGGCTAACATGATGGCTGACATATGCTTCATGAATGGAGAGAGGACTGGAAGGAATAAAAGCGAGCACCGGTCTGGAAAAGAATGTCACACGGAATAGCACTCAAACTCTGTCAGAAAACTTTCTCCACTCGACAGCTTTGATGGACAGAGATGATGTCTGCTAGTTTAGGAATTCGATCTTCAATCGACTCCGCAGTCTCTAGGGATCAAATCAAACGTCTAACCACTCAGTGCATTTCATGTTCTCTCTAGAACAGAAGAGAGAGCCCACGCATGGACACACATGCTGTATATGTTGGGCTGGAATCCATAAACATGTTCCGCATGGATTAATCTTGACCAGATGTTCTGAGATAATACAGACAGTCTATACAGAATCTGTATATTAATATAGGCTATATTAAAGTCTGAAATCGCAATTTCTCTGCATCCAAAAAGAATAATACATGAACATGAGCAGATTAGGTCGAATACATTAAATTCCATGGAACATATCCAAACATTGAAAATAAAATTTGCTTCCTATCCTGTTCCCACACCTTTTAACCAATGTATTTCCATGATAAAGGACTTTCGTACATTGTACAGAGATTCATGGATGATAGATTTTACAGGAGAGCTAAAAGAAAATGAGATAAATATTATATACACTATATTGCCAAAAGTCTTTGTGAAAGAATGGGTCGCTCTCAGGAGCTCAGAGAAATCAAGCGTGGGTCCGTGATAGGTTGCCACCTGTGCAATAAGTCCATTCGTGAAATGTCCTCTACTAAATATTCTACGGTCAGCTGTTAGTGGTATTATAACAGTGGAAGCAGTTGGGAACAACAGTATCTCAGACCTCCAAACTTCATGTGGCCTTCAGATTATCTCAAGAACCGTGCGTAGAGAGCTGGAATGGGTTTCCATGGCCGAGCAGCTGCATCCAAGCCTTACATCACCAAGTGCAATGTAAAGCGTCGGATGCAGTGGTGTAAAGCACGCCCATCACTGGACTCTAGAGCAGTGGAGACGTGTTCTCTGGAGTGGCGAATCTCGCTTCTCTGTCTGGAAATCCGATGGACAAGTCTGGGTTTGGTGGTTGCCAGGAGAACGGTACTTGCCTGACTGCATTGTGCCAAGTGTAAAGTTTGGTGGAGGGGGGATTATGGTGTGGGGGTGTTTTTTAGGGGTTGGGCTTGGCCTCTTATTTCCAGGGAAAGGAACTCTTAATGCTTCAGCATACCAAGACATTTTGGCCAATTTCATGCTGTCAACTTTGTGGGAACAGTTTGTGGATGGCCCCTTCCTGTTCCAACAGGTCTGCACACCAGTGCACAAAGCAAGGTCCATAAAGACATGGATGAGCGAGTTTGGTGTGGAGGAACTTGACTGGCCAACACCTTTAGGATGTATTAGAGCGGAGACTGCGAGCCAGGCCTTCTCGTCCAACATCAGTGCCTGACCTCGCAAATGCCCTTCTAGAAGAATGGTCAAAAATATCCATAAACACACTCCTAAAACTTTTGGAAATGTAGTATATATTTACTATAGACACAATAGAAAAGTCTGTAAATAAATATTCACTATAGAAATTTTCATTAAACAAACAAATTATATACCTTCACTATAGAAATTCCCATATATAAATACATGATCCACTATAGAAAATCCAATAGATAAATAAACAAACATTTACTAGAAATGTCCATAAATAAATAGTAACATAATAACATAATAAAAAATAACATATCTTCACTAAATTATATATATATATATATATATATATATATATATATATATATATATATATATATATATATATATATATATATATAAATATATATATATATATAGATATATATATATATATATATATATATATATATATATATATATATATATATATATATATATATATATATATATATATATATATATATATATATATATATATATATATATATATATATATATATAAACTGAGTTTCATATATACATATGGTACGTTTTGAGCCTCGATGAGTTTTCCAGGACTGGAAATTACAAATTGCCTGATTCCAGAAAGTTCTAGAGAGTATTTGATTGGTGAAGAATTAAATGTAAAAAGTTAAATGTATACAGCTTCTAGTTTTGCCAACTTTTAGGCATACACTAGCATACAGATGACCTAAAAAGCTAATATGCACTGTGAAAAAGTCACAAAAATTAAATTACGTTTTCAAGGGGCATCCAAGTCCTCGTATTTCAAATGTATGACATTAAGAGCCAAGGGAAGCAATAAATATTATAACCACTGCTGTGTTAGAAGTAGTTCAAGACACCAGTGGAGCCATGAAAGAAAATTATTTCAGAGTTCAATGGGAAAAAGAGAAACTCGACCAAAACACAGCAGTAGAGAACTTGATTAAACAGTCCACAACAGTGTATTGACTGAGGCCGGGCAGCCAGGAGGAGACTGAGATTTACTCTTTCAAATCAACTGCACAGACAGGGTCCAAAATTAACTTTGCCATACCTGCTAATGGAAGGGGATATGAGACATTTACCAGCCGTTATTATTTCCTACCTTGCATGAAAATGTATTTAGCATTTTTTTAATTGAATAATATTAAAAACTGTACTTTTTTGGTGACTTAAAACAAAGAATATTCCACATTTGTGTCACAACATGGAGAGGCAGATGCAGTTGAGAAAAAAAGATTGTTATTAGGTTCAACCCTATACAATGCAAGTAAATTACTCGCATACGCAACTCAATTTCAGACTAGACAACTAAATGGCTAGTAAATGGTGTGATTTCAGCCGCCTGTGACTGAGTTAGAGGCAAAAAATACGATATATAAGATATAATTGCACTGCCTGCTGAGCTTTGCGCATGCTTTGTTGCTTTCACTCGTCATGAAAGTTCATCATTTGCACGTTTTTATCCATGCCAATTTAAACATTCAAGCGCAAGACGACGCCAAAGATAACTTGCGCACATCTGATAGAAAGCCACGTGTGAAAGAAAACAAATACTGAATTGAGCTCTTTTACGTCTTCTTGCACTTGAACAGACAATTTCACACAAAATTATGTAAAAATGCCCGTCTTGGCGAGTATTTTAGTAAACATAGTTGGTTATGTCTTAAGTAAACGTAAACAGTCTTAAAGTGACAGCAGCCTAATATTTCTGCTGCTGTCTGTGCTTTTCATGTTAAATCAAACAAAAGACTTTCTGCAGGAAAAACACTCAATGACCTTGACTGAATAACTTTTGTAACTTTAATAAGGACAATAAAGACTATGCAGTGTTATTTTATATTTGATTACCTTATTCAGTTTTTTTTATGGAAGTAAAATAATGCCAAATATTTTTTTAAACAAAAAAGCTTGTTGAATTGCACTACGTGAAAAAATATACATTGCATTAACCATGTTTGCATTTTAATGCATTGTTGTATATTTAAGATGTGAATATTTCAATTCAAAACATTTCACACACATTTTCATTATTCAAAATTAATTCATCCATATTCACCTCTCAGATTTCACTTCCAAAATATAAATTCTGTTTTAAATACAACCTAATATTCGGCAGGCAATTTTCAGTCCATTTTATTTCAATGCAGGGCTCGACATTAACGCTTGACCGCTTGTTCAGGACAAGTGGATTTTTTGAAGGGGCAAGTGAAAAATAATTTTACTTGCCCGACGGACAAGTATCCTGCATTCAGTTATTGTAAGTGGAGATCGATAGTGGATAATAATATAAAACAAACTGACGTTAAGGTTGTCCTGTTGAGGCTCGCGCAGACTCTCGAGGAGAAAATTGAAAACAAATGAGCGCTGCTCATACAAAGAAACTCAGTTAACATACATGGTTAAAATTGTGTAGTTTTTACATTTATAACATATGATACAGTCAAGCAACATCACACTAACAAGAGTGTTGTTTTCCTGAATCACAACTGAAAATGACGCTGATTTCCTATGCCAGTTCCATAAACAATTAATTAACATTAAGTCACTTACATTTTAGATGCAATAGGGACTGTTTTTGTTATATTTCAGCAGCAAAAATAGTTCCAAACAAAGATCATAACAGAAACGTAACGCATCTCACAGCAACAGTGTTACTGAATGATTCAGCGTTTGAATGAATCGTTTGAATCAAAGATTCAATTACCTATTCGTAAACGACCGCCTAATTCTTGAATGAATCAGCCGTTTGAACGAATCGATTCAATGACTTGCTCATTAAGACGGTCACATGCTGACACCTACTGGTGGTTTAGTTTCATCTTTCCAACATTTCATATTTTTATATTCAAAAATATTTAAAATAATCTCATAACATTATTTAATGCAGTTGTACTTTTTTCAGTGTAAATAATTTAATTTGATTGGTAACAGCTATAGTGTCTTATTCTAATTTAATTTATAAAGAATATAAAAGGAAAGCTGAAGCATAGCCTATATTTAATAAGATTATGGAAAAATGCCCTTTATAAAAAGGTAAAAATATCACAAATATGTATATTTAAATATGTCAAAGCTGATTGAACACTGGTGAGAATATTGCTTCAGAATAGATTATATTTACCCAAAAAATCCGGACAAGCAAATGTTTTACTCGGACAAGTGAATGACAGATTTACTTGTCCGAAGGATAAGCGTGTGAACAGGCTTAATGTCGAGCCCTGCAATGTATATTTTTTCAAGTAGGACAATTCAACAAGCTTTTTTGTTTAAAAAAATATTTGGCATTATTTTACTACCATTTTGTCTCTTTGTTCCATTGTTTTTATTTGTGCTATTGCTTGATTATGTGTTCTTATTTTATTACAGACTGTTTACTTATCTGTAATAGTGTTTTTTTTTTTTTTTTTCATTTGCATTGTTCTTGCATTTCATGTAAAAAAATACAGCCAATGGCAACTCGAGCTTGAGTGTGACCAGGGTTAGGATTGCAAATTTGATTGCCAGGAACGTATCAACAAAGGTGAAAAACAAAAAAAGAGATGAATGAAGTTATGGAACATTAGCAATAAAAGTCGCACAAACAGATACTGCAAGACACTTGCAAGTTCATCAACAGCTATCAAAGCTCTTTTTGGATATTTTATTTTCTCCAAAATCGAATACATGATTTAAGCCCCTCAAAGACTTCAAACTCAAAAGTGCAGCCTCTCGTTGGCAAATAGCCAAGACAATGACTTGAATGAGAACGTATCGACCATGCAAGTGAATTTTAAGCCTTTGATATAATTTTTTTTTATTAATGCATATTGTCATTAGAGCATGTACTGTTATCAGTTCTCTGAATTTCCCTCGCCACATGTACTCTCACTTGCAAACACATTCTTGATTTCACTCATTAATAGCTCATCAGCTCAGAGTTTAATCAGCGAGTCCATCAAAAGGAGTAATCATCCCCTGATTGGACGAGAGGAAATGCCAGAACGTTGATCAAAACATGCATGGGGACACCTGCCGTTCCAACGTCGACAATCAAAGCACCGCTACTGTTACTATAGAGAGATTATCAAAGCCCAAAACTTCGTCATCCTAACCTTTGAGGTTAAAGCAAGACATGGCACCGGCAAAGGTTAGCACAGGGACACATTAAGCTGTCAGTGTATGTACGCTCAGAGGATGACATTTGTGAAGCCATTATAAAGGCTATGTGGATACTTAACATAATGAATACAGGTCAATGCTTGAGACACAACGATGTGCTATGAACTTTAAGCAAATTCTACTCTTACTTAAATAGAACACTGATGATAACACATAAACCAGTATATTTCAGCCTTTCTCAAATAGTTTATATATTATAAATTATTTGACTAAATATATTAGACTATATAAATACATGCAAATGGATATTTATCATACTTAAGTTTAGGGATTTAAACAAATCCCCAACTGGAAGTATTACATTTCAGCATGCAACTCACTGTTGTACTATATGGCCATAAATGATACCTCAAAACATGTAGCTTGTTGAGGAGCGATGTGCTATTACTTTTCAGAACTATTGGAGATCAGTGGTTGACTGATATGGATTTCTGGATGGTCATATCACAATTTAACTTACAGATAGCAAAACAAATTAAAAAAAATATTACTTCTATTTATTTAAAATAATAATTACTAAAATAATTAGGAAGAATATGAAGATCTACAGATTCTGTAAAATTTGAAAATTAAAGTTTTATACTTTAGATAGAAACTTCTTCATTATGTAATCCTATTATAGCATATTTCACAAGAAGTTTTATCTAGCACATTAGAAATCGTTGCACCAATTAGATTAAAAAAGGTTAGAGAGAAAACTAAAGCACCATGGTACAACAGTGCTACACATGTTATCAAGAGAGAAACTCGTAACTTAGAGCGGAAATGGAAACAAACTAATTTAGAGGTCTTTAGAATCGCGTGGAGAGATAGTATGTCACGTTATAAAAAGGCCCTAAAAGCAGCCAGGGCTGAGCATCTCCGTAAACTAATAGAAAATAATCAAAATAACCCAAGGTTTTTATTTAACACCGTGGCTAGACTAACAAATAAACAAGCATCGCCTGAGCAAAATATTCCGTTACAGTTTAGTAGTAATGATTTTATGAATTTCTTCACTGAGAAAATAGAAAGCATCAGAAATAAAATTGTAAATGTACAATCTTTAATGATGTCTTATGATTCAACCGCTACTATCGCCCCTCAAGAACTACTACACCGCTTTACAATTATAGGACAGGAAGAGCTAAATAAACTTATCATTGCATCTAAACCAACAACATGTTAATTAGATCTAATACCCACTAAACTACTCAAAGAGTTGTTACCTGTAGTGGAAGAGCCTCTTCTCAATATTATTAACTCGTCTTTATCTTTAGGTCATGTTCCAAGAATATTCAAGCTGGCAGTCATAAAACCTCTCATTAAGAAGCCACAATTAGATCATAATAACCTAGCAAATTACAGACCAATTTCAAATCTTCCTTTTATGTCTAAAATACTAGAAAAAGTTGTGTCCGCTCAATTGTGCTCTTTCTTGCAAGAAAATGATATCTATGAAAAATTTCAATCAGGATTCAGGCCGCATCACAGCACAGAAACTGCGCTCGTTAAAATCACAAATGATTTACTTCTAGCTTCTGACCAAGGCTGTATCTCAATACTAGTTCTACTCGATCTTAGTGCTGCGTTCGATACTATAGATCATAAAATACTCATAGATCGACTTCAAAATTATACTGGTGTTCAGGGACAGGCATTAAACTGGTTTAGATCGTACTTATCAGACCGCTACCATTTTGTCTGTCTAAATGGGGAAAAATCCAGGATGATGTCAGTAGACTATGGGGTGCCGCAAGGATCCGTATTAGGCCCTCTGCTATTCTCAATATATATGCTACCGCTTGGTAATATTATAAGAAAACATGGAATTAATTTCCACTGTTATGCTGATGACACTCAATTATATATTTCATCACGACCGGACGAAAACGCTAAATTATCTAAACTGACAGCGTGTGTTGAAGATATTAAATACTGGATGACGTGTAATTTTCTGCTATTAAATTCAGATAAAACGGAGGTATTACTTATTGGTCCAAAAAACTGCCCACAAAACCTTGCACAATACAACTTTACCTTGGAAGGATGTCCTGTCACTTTATCCACTACAGTAAAAGACCTAGGTGTTATACTAGACCGCAACCTGACATTCGAAAATCATATTTCATATGTTACAAGAACGGCATTTTTCCACCTTAGAAACATTGCTAAGCTACGTAACATGCTATCTATTCCTGATGCAGAAAAATTAGTTCATGCATTCATGACCTCGAGATTAGATTACTGTAATGCTTTATTAGCTGGTTGTCCTGCATCCTCAATAAACAAACTACAGTTAGTCCAAAACGCAGCTGCTAGAGTTCTTACTAGGTCAAGAAAATATGATCATATAACACCAATTTTATCATCTCTACACTGGTTACCTATTAAGTTCCGTATCAATTACAAAGTATTGCTACTGACCTATAAAGCCCTAAATGGTTTAGCTCCAGTGTATCTAACGGATCTTCTATCGCCCTACAACCCATCGCGCTCTTTAAGGTCACTAAACTCTAGGCTTCTGGTCATTCCTAGGATATCCAAGTCCACTAAAGGAGGGAGGGCTTTTTCACATTTGGCTCCTAAACTCTGGAATAGTCTTCCTGATATTGTCCGAGGTTCAGACTCGCTGTCCCAGTTTAAAACTAGATTAAAGACACATCTCTTTAGCCAAGCATTCACATTATAATTACCTTTTATACCACAGTTAAATCGGAACAACAGCATTAATATAATATTCTGAACAGCAGCTACGCTAATTATTTCCCATCTGCTTTTCTGTTGTTATCTCGGGACACTAGTCCCGAGGTAAATAGTTCGTCAGCTCCGGTTGGTATCCAGCCTCTCATGAAGACTTTGGATGCCCCAACACCTGTGATGAGACGACTCCACGCCTGTGAAGAGACGACTCAACGCCAGCGTTGTTATGGCCTAAATTAATACACGACTGATTATCTTTTTCGAACATTGTTATTTAACATTGTGTTTTTAACATTTTTTATACTGTTCATCTATGAAATGCACTTTCTGTAAAGCTGCTTTGAAACAATGTGTATTGTGAAAAGCGCTATACAAATAAATTTGAATTGAATTGAATTGAAGTTGTTAAAACACAAATAATGAAGGTAGTAAACACTGTAACCAACTGTGCACTTTGTAATTTGGTAAGTTTTTGAGCACTGGAAACCATTTTTCTCAAACATATAAAAATAAATAAAAAATGATTGAGATGTCCATAATATAAAAGGTGCCAAATATCAGCCAATATATCAGTCAACCACTACTGGACCCTTTCCAGACTGTGATGAGGCAAATCTAGTAAAGTTTTCATCTATTTTAATCACTTTTATAATGCTATACTTTGTGTTGGCAGTAAATGGCAAAAATAAGAATTTCTGCTGCAAGGTCATTTCTAACGGTTTCTAATACAGGGGCTGAGGGAGTCACAGCAAATCTTTCTCTCTTCTGACTGCAGTAACGAATCTCTCAATATTTTTTTTCCTCTTTTGGAAAGTCATAGAAACACTATCATGGATTTTTTTCTTTTGATATTGGAGCATCCAAGTACGTGTCAAGTATAGGGATCATAGTTGATCTGTAAGGACCAGGCAAGTTAGAAATGCATGTGGTTCTCAGATTAAAAGTTTAACCATCATAGAGTGAAAGTTTATAATTTGCACATGTTTAGGTCCTGTCAATTTAAACATTCAAGTGATTTTAAAGGTGCCCTAGAATGAAAAATTGAATTAACCTTGCCATAGTTAAATAACAGGAGTTCAGTGCATGTAAATCACATACAGTGAGTCTCAAACACCATTGCCTCCTCCTTCATATGTAAATATCGTTTGTGAAAAACACCACGGAAAAATTGGCAAATCTCAACGTAACACAGAGAGTGATGCAATCGTCGGGATCATTAATATGTACGCCCCCCAACATTTGCATATGCAAGCACATGTTCACTGTCAGGCGAAACTGCGTAGCCGAATCATCTCTGCAGGTAAACAAGCGTCACGCGAGGATAGCGAACATGGCAGATCATGGAAACAAATGTTATGTTCCAGGCTGTGCAGGGGATGTGAAGACGTTTCATACTCTTCCCACAGATAAAATATGTCAACAGGCATGGTTGATGTTTATTTATAATCGGATACCGCAACAATTTATTTCAAAGTTGTTAGTTTGCTCGGCCCATTTCACCACGGACAGTTTTTCAAACCTGGGACAATATCAAGCAGGCTTTGCTCAGCGTCCTGAAGAAAGGGGCAATTCCAACCATATTCCTGCAAACAGAAGTGATTTTATCCACTTCTTGACTGTCTAAACAATTTCTGATTAAATTGGAAGTTTCTTAGAGAGACAACATTAAAGAAAATATCCCCGTTGTTGCCTAGATCCAACGCAAGATGCTAGTACAATAACAATAGGATAATCCAAGTAGCTTACATAACTAAATGGCTAAATAAATCGACTTTTAAATCAGTACTCTACTGTCAAACTCAAACGTTACTGTACAAACAGCATATTTAAGCGCTACCCAGTTCAGTTTGTGATTCAAAGTGAAGAAGCTATCATTGTAAAATCATACAGGGACACATTACAATAATTAAAATATTTTTACAATGCTAAAAAAGTTGTGACTGCTGATGTGTATATTTAATGCTATATGCTAGTTATCGTTTAGGCTGAAGTTCTGGTATGGACTTAATGATTTTGCAGGTTCCTAATTAAAATAAAGACTTAACTTACCATTCAGAAGCGTTCATTTTCAATCTCAAAACATGTTGTTGTTCCTCAAAATCGGCATTTTCGTCAGAAACAGGCTCGAACATATAAGGTTGAATGCCTAATCTCTCCATCATCATGACGGTCAACTTTCATTGAGCCGCAGTGAAACAGCCAATCAGAGCAGAACTCTGCATTAATATTCATGACCCTTCCAAATAAGGCAAAAACAGACCATTTCATCCTGGGGAAGATTTCTAGAGTTGTAAATGGACCTGTAAAACCGTATCTGGACAATTATTGACCTTAAATAAGCCATATACCCTCTATGTAGATACCAGAGAACAATTTAAAATGTTGTTTCAAATCATTCTAGGGCACCTGTAAATAATTTGAGCGCAAGACTGCGAAAGAGAACTCAATTTGGAACTTGCACGCTGTTTTGTGTGCTGCGAACACCGAAATTACATTCTCATCAGTCTATCTATTTGTGCTTGAACTGACACAAACACGTACAATTGTGGGAGTAAAATTAATCAGGAGTAAGAGGCAGAGGTGCTGTGTAAACATGATGGTTAAAGACCTTATTCACAGAAGTGCTATATTTGATTTTGAAACGGGAATGAATCCAAGGCTGTGAAGGACAAATCTGTTTTTGGATTGTTTTGATGACAAAACACTGCAAAAATATATTTCCAAGAAATATCTGTAGACATAAAAATCCTGACAACATGAGCTGTGGAAAATTATATGATCTAGGAGCTTTATACAGCTTTCTACAGCGGATGACATGGAAAACACGGTAAGTCTATCCCTCGCAGCCTCGCTTTCATACCCGTCATGGCACTACTCTGAACTTTCTTTTGCAATCCAGAATGGCAGCATGTTTGAGCTGCGCCCTCTACTGTACATGTGTAAAGTTACATTTCCTTCAGACCGAAGCCCAATTTATATTTTCTGCGTTGAGTGTACGCTGTAGCTACGTCAGAGGGTGTGTGTTGCACGTGTAGCCTACAACGTACCCTGACGTACACCTCTCCAAAGCACTGTGATTGGTCTGCCAGAACCCCTCCCTCAGGTCAGACAATTTAAAAATCTGCGATAGGAGTGTGTGTGTCCAGACATGGGATGATAGCTTTATCCTTACATCTGCTATATAACACAATATTTTGTAGTCCAGAGATTCTTTATGTTAGTGAATAAATACATAGATCTGCTGTGGTGCATTTTGTTTTATGATTTCAATAGAACAAATAAAGTCTCTGCAAGCGCTTGTCTGTGCACAAGCCACCTATACTGAAAACAGCGGCCACGAGCACTGTGCATCATTTCAAAAATGCATTCCAGGGCATTTAACTCTAGTAATCAACTAGAGATGCTTAATTTGTATTAGATACAACAACTCAAGCTGCAAGAAAAGTTGCTATCTATTTGCCACCATCACTACTGTTGCTACTCCGACAATGTACACAACAAGCTGCTGCTTCTTCGGCTTTTGCCTTGATACTGTGGGTTACACCATCAACATGCCTGTGGACACTGCCTACTAGCATGTGTAATTGCACATTGACGCGGACAACAACGCAGAAGTATAAATGAAAACCGACGAGTAACTTGTATAAATCACAGAAAGGCCCAGGGAATCACTTATAACATCTTAGAACCGTGGCTGAATTTTATTCAGAAAATGTACATGCTTTTTGGCCGCCTAGACCTAGTACATTTCATACTCTGATGTGAATTAAATAGGCAGACAAGGCTTTGATGAGTTTAAAAAGTGGACTTGATGCCCTGTTCCAATAACACCCACGCAAAAGCACATATTTCCGCCATGAAGAGAGTGAGAGCTTTCACATCCAATGTGCTCTTATGCTAAACCCTGCGATGAACAAAGAATGTTTTGTCAAAGCCGCACAAAGACTACGGTGCTCACTGTGTGCTGGGAATAGACAGTCCACTAAAATTATAAGCACGCTACACAGAACTAAGCCTTTTCAGCTGCATTTGGTTTGTGTTTTCATCCCATTGAATAGAGACAGCAGCATGGCTTAAATATCGCAAATAAAAGGAATTTTAGATTTTTTCCTATCTGTACTTTGAAGGTAATTTTTCTATTGGGGACAAAAAGTTAAAGGGTGAAATTAATCTAATATTATGTGAAAACGGATGCTATGTACATTACTAACCAAATGTACCCACCATCAAAGCACAAAGACACTAATTACAGAAAAGATGAGAGGACACAGAGTATACAGTCTCCCTTTGATGGAACTGTCCATGTTATTGCTACACTCATGAAAAATTCAAAAGTACTATAGAACTAGATTTGTGCATTTTCTGAGAAATTCTTGCTGCAATGATAAGGTGCTCTAGGTGGTTGCTGGGGTGATGCAATGTGTTTGCCAAGGTTTTCCCATATGGTTACTTGCCCAAAGCTATGAGGTTGCCACGGTGTTGCTTGAAGTCGTAAGAATGGTGTTATCAGGGGTGTGCACGAATAGCCAAATATTTAAATCTGTAATTATTATTGGAAAATAAAAATACAATTTTTCTACATATGTTGCTTTGCTGGCCGTAAATGCAGTGAAATCCTGAGCACGCAAACTAAAACTCAGTTATAACTAAATGCTGAATGTTAATTGTATTTAATCACATAATGTCGTTGTCATTTGGCATTACGGTTCAACTTAAATCACATCTATAATGTGGTTTATTAAAAATAATGCGTAAAACAGGCACACAGAGTTCGGCTAATGTATGTTTGTGTCGATGGATAAGCATTCTGGCTTCCAAATACATTACAACAACAGCAATTTTTGGTCAGTCACTCATTGTAAACTTTAAAAACTGGGAATGCCATGACCAGTCATTTACGCCATCATCATTCGGGTGTTGACCTGAACAGCACACATTGCTGTATCTGTTCTTAAACTAAACTTATTTAAGCCTTGGCAATTTAAACATTCAAGAGCCAGAAGATGTGAATGCGAACTTGCGCACGCTGTGAGAAAATTTGTATGCGCAATCAGCCGAAGAGCAAAAATGTTATCTTTCAAGTCTTGCGTTTGAATGGACATATTCACATTAAAAACATTTCAACATGCCCATCTTGGTGAGTATCCTAGCAGACATATTCGGTTACATCTTAAGTAAACGTAAACAATCGAGAAAGACAAGACGTGTACAGTCTAATTGTCATCGTAGGTGCATGTCCACTGTGAGAGACATAATCTAAAAAAAAAATCCAGAAATCACAATATATGATTTTTTAACTATTTATTTGTATGATACAGCTGCAAATAAGTATTTGAACACCTGTCTATCAGCTAGAATTCTGACCCTCAAAGACCTGTTAGTCTGCCTTTAAAATGTCCACCTCCACTCCATTTATTATCCTAAATTAGATGCACCTGTTTGAGGTCGTTAGCTGCATAAAGACACCTGTCCACCCCATACAATCAGTCAGAATCCAACTACTAACATGGCCAAGACCAAAGAGCTGTTCAAAGACACTAGAGACAAAATTGTACACCTCCACAAGGCTGGAAAGGGCTACGGGGAAATTGCCAAGCAGCTTGGTGAAAAAAGGTCCACTGTTGGAGCAATCATTAGAAAATGGAAGAAGCTAAACATGACTGTCAATCTCCCTCGGACTGGGGCTCCATGCAAGATTTCACCTCGTGGGGTTTCAATGATCCTAAGAAAGGTGAGAAATCAGCCCAGAACTACAGGGGAGGAGCTGGTCAATGACCTGAAAAGAGCTGGGACCACCGTTTCCAAGGTTACTGTTGGTAATACACTAAGGCGTCATGGTTTGAAATCATGCATAGCACGGAAGGTTCCCCTGCTTAAACCAGCACATGTCAAGGCCCGTCTTAAGTTTGCCAATGACCATTTGGATGATCCAGAGGAGTCATGGGAGAAAGTCATGTGGTCAGATGAGACCAAAATATAAATTTTTGGTCATAATTCCACTAAACGTGTTTGGAGGAAGAAGAATGATGAGTACCATCCCAAGAACACCATCCCTACTGTGAAGCATGGGGGTGGTAGCATCATGCTTTGGGGGTGTTTTTCTGCACATGGGACAGGGCGACTGCACTGTATTAAGGAGAGGATGACCGGGGCCATGTATTGCGAGATTTTGGGGAACAACCTCCTTCCCTCAGTTAGAGCATTGAAGATGGGTCGAGGCTGGGTCTTCCAACATGACAATGACCCGAAGCACACAGCCAGGATAACCAAGGAGTGGCTCTGTAAGAAGCATATCAAGGTTCTGGCGTGGCCTAGCCAGTCTCCAGACCTAAACCCAATAGAGAATCTTTGGAGGGAGCTCAAACTCTGTGTTTCTCAGTGACAGGCCAGAAACCTGACTGATCTAGAGAAGATCTGTGTGGAGGAGTGGGCCAAAATCCCTCCTGCAGTGTGTGCAAACCTGGTGAAAAACTACAGGAAACGTTTGACCTCTGTAATTGCAAACAAAGGCTACTGTACCAAATATTGTTCAAATACTTATTTGCAGCTGTATCATACAAATAAATAGTTAAAAAATCATACATTGTGATTTCTGGATTTTTTTTTTTAAGATTATGTCTCTCACAGTGGACATGCACCTACGATGACAATTTCAGACCCCTCCAAGATTTCCAAGTGGGAGAACTTGAAAAATAGCAGGGTGTTCAAATACTTATTTTCCTCACTGTACATTTTGCACGATAACTGGCAGTCTGCTTTATTCACGTTTTTTTCCCATCTGCTTCAGCTTAAATGCTTTTGTTCTGTATATTTTTAGTTTACTCACAATGTTTTTTTATATCTCAAGATATGATGTAAGCTTGTTGTGTATATTTGCTAAGCATAAGTTTGTTCAGAAATGGGATTAAAAAATAAAATCTTTCTCAGTAAACTTTGTTTAAATAAATGAATATTAGTTTATGAGCCCAAATATTTGAATACAATATTTTTGAAAAATGCCCATCCATATATTAAAGCTGATATAAAAAATCCACCAAAAATAAAACCAATTACATATACATTTATTCATTTATTCAATTTAATTAATCAAGTTAATTTATTCAACTTACAACTGAGGAATACAGGAAGCAATACCGTCATGAAGAGGCGAGAAAACAGAGTGCCTGAAATACTATGTTTCGGATATTACCCAGAGCAGCACAGGCTAGAATAGGGAGGAAATAGAGGAAAATAATTTTTTTTTTTAAAGATGAGGTTAAGTGCTGGCGGAAGAGATGAGTTTTCAGCTGTCTTTTGAATGTTGTCAGTGATTCTGCATTCCGGATGGAGGTGGGAAGATCATTCCACCAGCAAGCAATGGTGAATGAAAATGTTCTGGAAAGGGATTTCATGCCTCTTTGTGATGGTACCACAAGCCTTGGCTGAGTGAAGGCTCCTGGTGGGGGTGTAGACTCGTAGGAGCGAGTCGAAGTTTGCGGGTGCTGAGTTTGTGATGGATCTGTAAGCAAGCGACAATGCCTTGAACTTGATGCGAGCAGTAGCCAGTGCAGAGAGATGAAGAGAGGTGTGACATGTGCCCTTTTGGGCTCGTTGAAGACAAGACGTGCCACTGCGTTCTGGATCATTTGAAGTGTTTTGATTGCACACGATGGAAGTCCAACCAGAAGCACATTGCAGAAGTCAAGCCTAGAAATGACCATGGCCTGGACGAAGAGCTGTGCATGCTCTGTTATAGGGCTGGGCGATATATCGCATGACGTATCGCCTGCGATAATTAATGCGATATGGTTCAGCTTGTCAGTGAACTACGGCTCTGTAAAGTAAATGCCACTCCATCCGAAAGCTCCATTGTAAGTTGCCTCAACTGTTTCAACTTTTATTATTAAACTAGTAAAAAAAAGAAAAACTTAAATATTTATGAAAATAGAAATGCATCTATGGAAAATAACTAAAGTGCCAAATAAAAACTAAAATAAATAAAAATTAGTGCTATCAAAATCGATTGTCTAAAATAAAAGTTTGTGTTTACATAATGTGTGCATACTTTGTATAATTATGTAATTTAAACAAAAGTATAATCAATAGTAACAGTGATACTGCATAATTAGTGAGAGTTCAAGATTTCAAGACCATAAGATAAAAAGACAAAGCACAGTAACTACACTGTCAAAACTGGGACAAAATAAGAATATGATCTACCCTGCGACAGATTGTATTGGTTCAGCTATGCTCAATTTCTGAGTGTGAAAATCAATCAAAATTCAATCCAAACTTTATTTCTTTCTCAATTCCAGTGTTGGTGTAGTTAATGTGTTTTCTCTCTAAGGTATCCAGAATTTTAACAGCATACAATCTGGTCACCTAATACAAAACAAAAATCATCACCAAAAACTTTGTACGTGCTCATGTAAAAACAAACAAACAAAAAAACTCAACTTAGTTGGCTAACCCATTCCTAAAAAAATAGTTTTAACAAAGTTTGAAGTGGGAGTGAAAAGGAAGAAAGTATTGTGTCAGCAGTGTGACGGTTTCTTCACTGTCTCGCGTTTTCTACTTTATTTCTCTTTTAATTGTGACCATTGATTGAGTATTTTCTCTGCCTGGCTCCCTGTTGAGATGAGCTCAGCAGGGAAAGAGGCTGATTGGTTTTGCGTCTGAGAAACTTCTGATTACTACTGGAGCTGAAAACATGGCTGAGGGTAGCAATCACGCCGACCAACCTGGCCTGACAATAACTGAAACAGAGTTAAGAGACGATAAGAGCGAATGATAAAATAACGGCAAAACACTGCTGGGCAATGAAGTGGATGCTTCCATAGGTGGCGGCTGTGTTCAGATAAACACGGCAAAGCTCAAATTAAACTGCCAGATACTGTGATTGAGGATTATGGTTAAATCTATGTGCGTGTGTGTCTGCAAATCGAAACTTTGTATTTATTTTCATCAAATTCCTGTCAAAGAGTGGCTTTGAGCTTGTCAGATTTTTACCAACAAAACAAAATTGACTATACATAATTATGAGCATGTATTTGGTTTCTAAACGGTTTATTTATGCTTAAATTGCAATTACATGAATGTTGTTGACTGCTATTCTTGTTAATTGTTAAACACCATTTAGAAGCTCTGTGAAGGAAAATCAATTTGCAACCAGGAGCGATATTTGCATTTTCTACACAGCTATCCCACTATAAACCCTTATCTTCGAATACCTCATTCTTTTATTCAAAATGTTTTTGAACAAGAACACAAAAAAAAGGCACAGATTATCTTAATTTGTCACGAAGATGGCTAAAACACCATTCTGTTCGATACAGATAAGCCAATAATTATTTTCAAGTTATGGCAGGTAACTATTAAATGGCTGTTATTAAAAACAAATCTATAAAATTTTGTCTAGAATTAAAAAAAAAAAACAATGTTAAAAATAACAAAAACTAAAGCTACAAGTGAATTAAGCAATTAAGCACATGAAAAATAGATTTAGATTTTCTATAGATTACATAACATTTATTTATTAAACAGAAACAATTGAATAACTCCGTGAGCGTTAAATGATGCAAAGGGAATATAAATATAAAAAAACAGGGGAAATGAGAATGCAGCATTAAATCTAAAATACAGATCAAACCAATAAACCCAAATAATATTAATAATGGTAACACTTTACAATAATGTTCATTAGTTAACATTAGTTAACTACATTAGTTAACATATACTAATAATGCACTTATAAAGCATTTATTTATCTTTGTTAATGTTAATTTCAACATTTACTAATACATTATTAAAATCTTGTTAACATTAGTTAATGCACTGTGAACTAACATGAACAAACCATGGCATGAACAGCTGTATTTATATAAACTAACGTTAACAAAGATGAACAAATACAGTAACAAATGTACTGCTCATGGTTAGTTCATGTTAATTATATGAAACCTTATTGTAAAGTGTTACCATAATAATAATAATAATAATGTCATTAAAATTTAAATATCAGCAGATATGGAAACAATATATTGTGCATCCCAATATAAATCTTTACAAAAATCAACAACGCTACAATTTCTGCTTGACATCCTCCACAAAAAGATAGCTGGGACTTAGAGCTCTCAACCTAAAATCAATCAGTATCATATGCTTTGGCCTCCAGTCCAAAAAAGGCAAATTAACTGAGAAAGACTTTGTTTTTAGACCACGGTTTCCTGCCTACCCAGAAAGTCCTTCTAAGAGCACAAATCTAATTTTATAAGCAATAAGTCTACGATGAGTCTACACTAACATGACGTTAAGATGATACTCCATATGCCCTCAATCAATACAAACCGTTTTTTCTGCAGGAGTCGCCCACGATTAGAATTAACAGCTGGACTAAAGTTTACCTCAGATTCAGTTACTGTCTTGAGTCACTGCCAAGCCTGATAATGCAGTAAACCCAAAGGGCTTCAAATATACACTGTAACATTTTGTTATGAAAGTAACAAAAGAATAGTGCAGCATATTATTACTCAACTCTAATTAATCAATGCGTCACAACTGAGAGATTATAACACAATAGCAAAGACCATTAAATCTTATTGGAGTGCTTTTGTGTGAATGGTAACATCTGAATGTCTGTGATTGTGTGTGTGTGTCTGTGTAACTCAAGGTTAACAAATATTGACAGTGAATTATCTTCAGCAGAAGGGTCGCAGGTGGCTTCAACAGGTCTAATTTCACAGGCTGAGAAAACACACACACACACACACACACACACACACACACACACACACACACACACACACACACACACACACACACACACACACACACACACACACACAATAATATATGTTCATACAATATCTAGTAGCTAAATATCAGAATTCTCCACTATATTGAAAACTGCAATACTAGAGTAATATAATATCCAAGTCAAGTTCAAGAATATGATTCAAGGGTAAATTAGGATGAAATGCACACTTGCTGTTTGCATTTACTTATACAAGATGACAAGCCCTCATCCCTTTTTTACTCTCAACATCAGAGTCTTAGTTAAAGTGAACAGTCAGAGTTCTGGGATCTGATTCTGTCAACATTATATAATTACAAGCCTGCTCTTGTAGTTATTAATTTCCTGAAGAGGAGATTAGCAATTAGTTTCATTTAGGCAATTGAAAAGTCAGCGTGTTCTCTTAATATATGAAGACTTCAGGTGTAAAAACCTCTGAGTCCGTCTGAATTTTTTCTTTTTAAATGAGCATCATTAAATAATGTGCATGGATATGTGTATCGTAATTGTAAAGTGTATATACACTCACCTAAAGGATTATTAGGAACACCATACTAATACTGTGACCCCCTTTCGCCTTCAGAACTGCCTTAATTCTACGTGGCATTGATTCAACAAGGTGCTGAAAGCATTCTTTAGAAATGTTGGCCCATATTGATAGGATAGCATCTTGCAGTTGATGGAGATTTGTGGGATGCACATCCAGGGCACGAAGCTCCCGTTCCACCACATCCCAAAGATGCTCTATTGGGTTGAGATCTGGTGACTGTGTGGGCCATTTTAGTACAGTGAACTCATTGTCATGTTCAAGAAACCAATTTGAAATGATTCGAGCTTTGTGACATGGTGCATTATCCTGCTGGAAGTAGCCATCTGAGGATGGGTACATGGTGGTCATAAAGGGATGGACATGGTCAGAAACAATGCTCAGGTAGGCCGTGGCATTTAAACGATGCCCAATAGGCACTAAGGGGCCTAAAGTGTGCCAAGAAAACATCCCCCACACCATTACACCACCACCACCAGCCTGCACAGTGGTAACAAGGTATGATGGATCCATGTTCTCATTCTGTTCCAAATTCTGACTCTACCATCTGAATGTCTCAACAGAAATCGAGACTCATCAGACCAGCAGGGCTCCAGAGTGCGACTAAATGGTCGCATTTTGCGACTAAAATTTGAGAATGTGCGACTGAATTTTACATCCAGTCGCACATGTGCAACCAATAAATTTGCCCCCACCCCGTTACACGTTAAACGTGGAAGGGGCGCGTCAATGAATCCAGAATGTGTGGCAGGCCAATGAGTGTGAGAAGAATAGGGAATGGCCATTGTAAGTGGCTAATGTGTGGAGGGGGAGGGTCCTAGAGATAATCGAGCGCGCGTGAACATCTGTGGGAAGGAGACGGAGATTCGGAGATAAAAATCACAACCTGCTATGTGCGTCTAAGCAATGAGCAAGCGAACTATTGATTCATTTTTCCGACCCGCGGCTAGTGTGCCAGTGCCAAGGTCTACAGTGTCACAGTCGGATGATGAGTCAGAGTCAGAGGTTTGTGTGGCGAAAAAGGCTCGAACCTACAATTTTCGCGAAGACTGGCTGCAAGAATTCAGCTGGTTGAGGTACTGTAAGGAGACTAACTCCATGAGCTGCGAATTTTGCAGTCGCTACCCCAAAACTGCGGGGAACACGAAGTTTGCCGACAGTGCAGGCACTTCG
Source organism: Romanogobio albipinnatus (assembly GCA_023566225.1). NCBI lineage: Eukaryota > Metazoa > Chordata > Actinopteri > Cypriniformes > Gobionidae > Romanogobio > Romanogobio albipinnatus. The sequence continues at coordinate 16,518,839 of CM042241.1, forward strand.
CAGTTTAAACATAATACGTTGATTAAACACAATCTTAGCCTAAAGCATAAAGTATGCCGTGACATGTTAATAAATCAAAAAGCAACGCCACTGCCGGTTGCTTTTAGAAGACAAGTGGCTGTAAATCAGTGTGCAGATGAGGCAGAGATGATGTTGAAATTTAACACAGCCTACTTCATTGCAAAGGAGGAACTACCCTTCACCAAATTCAAAAGCCAGCTCGACCTTCAAAGGAAGAATGGCTTAAAACTTAACGAAACATACAACAATGATACAGCATGCGCACAATTCGTTGGAATAATCGCGGATACTCTGAAGGGGAAGACTTGCACGAAAATCAAGGAGGCTCCATATTTATCAATCATGATCGATGGGGACACCGACGTTTCAACAAAGGAATGCGAAATCATATACGCAAGGATCCTAAACGAAGGGAAACCAATGAATATTTTGATTGGCCACATCGAAGTGAAACATGCACATGCTCAAGGTATGTTTTAATTCAAATTTTAATTCAAACTTTTTTTGCTGTCTTTACTGTGTATATTTATTAGTTTAAATAATCACTTAAGGTGCCATAATGTTTTAGCTGTGAGGTGTGATGACAGGTTTTTGTCCAGGCAGTGAATATAAGACATAATTGTACACCAGTCATGTGCTTACATTTTAAGGTGTGTATGATGCCACCAAAGAGGCATTTCAATGTCTAGGGACAGAAACAGGGTGGTTAGAGAAGACAGTTGCCATGGGAGCTGATGGTGCAGCTGTCAATCTCGGGCATAAAGGAGGGGTAATAGCCCTCCTCCAAGCTGAGGCAGGGGCTTTTATTGTCCCATTTCATTGCATGCCACATAGGTAGGTTACATGTGAACCTTCAGAATAAAGATAGGGTAGTAACCTAAACAATGCATGTTTAATTTTAAGTTGAATTCATTATAATTGTAGACTGGAGCTGGCAATGCTATCTGTACAAAGGAAAATTCCGATGGTGGATCATGTCTACAATCTCCTCAACATGGTTTGGAAGACATATCACTTTAGCAGCAAGTCAATGAGAGAACTACGAGCACTTGGAGAAGAGTTGGGTGTTCGTGTAAATGCACCAGGTTGTGTCAGTGGGACACGCTGGCTACCACATGTGAACCGGGCCCTGCAAACCTTGCTAAAACCTGGAGGAAAGGATAGACATGTGCAGAACCCTGGCCAGTTCACAGCAGTTTATTACCACATGGAACATTTGACTGCATCATCCACCAATGCTGATATTGCTGGGAGATCAAGGAAGGTCTGTATTTAATTTCAATTTATCATTATTTCATATTTGGGAGGCATACAAATTATTGGATATTGGTGGTTAGTAATTGGTTATGTCTTGCAGGTCAAGAAGATGATGGAAGATGGAAGCTTTGTGGGTTTCTGTCACTTCTTGGCTGACTTGTTTGAGGCCATAAGTAAATTCAGCCTACTTCTCCAAAGAAATGATATTATTTTGCCTCAGGTAATGTTGACATGTTAAGAAGAATATACTTTAAGCTTACAGTGTAGGCTACAAATAATTTTAATCAAGGAATATGTAGATTTTACCCTTCATGTTTTTAACAAGGAAAATGTTTTACAGGCTGTGAATGGGATTGAGAATCTCCTTGCAACAATTGAGGCCATGTCACTGAGATGCAAGCCGGGTGGTAGGCTGGCAGAATTACTGGCAGACCTTCAGGCCCAGAGAAGACAACAAGAGGGTGAGGGGGAGACTCACCTTTTGTACAAGTATCAGGTGAGCATTTAAAAAAACACAAAAAAAAAAAAAAACATTTTGGCTTTGGAGTTGATTTTTTTTATTTTATTCTTGTCTAAATGTTGAATGTTTTGTGAACTCAGGGAATCACCATCAAAGGTGAAGCTGCTGGGCTGGGAAAGGAAGGACTCTCCATGGCAAGCACACCTAAGCTGCAACAAGCAGTGAGAGCAACCATCGACTGCACTTTGCTTCATTTGAAGCAAAGATTCAGCAGCCTGCTTCGTAAGTGAAAGCACAGAATTATATATTTTTTTTAAAAAAATCTGTGAAAATAAGATAAGCTATCATTATGACACATTCATTTGTCTTTTTCTCTCAACTCTGTCTTTCTATTCCTTGATAGATGAAGAGTCTACATCAGCATCAGCAAAGGCAGTGAAGGCATTCAAGATATTCAGTCATGATTCCTGGCCAGAGCAACGAGAGCTGACAGACTATGGTACAGAGGAGCTGGACTTCCTGCTAGACCACTTTTCCTCTGTCTTAACAAGGTTAGTGACTCTTTTTAAGATATAAAAAGTATAACAGAGCAACATTTCAAACATCTACTTTGATCCTTAACCTAGATTGTTTGGTTAGTTTTTCCTTTCACTCTTTTCAGAAATGGCTGTGATTTCAATCTGGCTAGAGAGGAGTATCAATCCATGAAGACATTCATCTTTAGGAACTACATGGACAAGTCTTACCATGCCTTATGGGGGATGATGGTAACTAAGTTGCCATTCTGCTCTGATTACAAGGTACCCCATTATGATCATATCCTTGTTAATTTAGTTAGTACTTATTATTTTTGATTAAATAAAACCTATACTAATGATCCATTCTTTGTAGAACATCCTACATCTTGTGCACATCATGCTGGTCCTCCCGGTCTCCTCTGCTATATGTGAAAGGGGATTTTCTGCTCAGAAGAGGATTAAATCTGATGTCAGGGGGTCCCTGCATGTAGACACTGTGGAGGACTTGATTCGAATTAGCATGGAGGGACCTAGTTTACAAGAGTTTGATGCCAAGGAAGCTGTACAAACATGGTTCAGTCAGGGTAAAAGGTGTAGGAGGCCAAATTACAAGGGCTGGCCTTCTGAGCCTCCTAGTGGAACACAGGAGGATATGCTCTAAGGGGGAGTTAATAAAGGCACATGTTGTCTAGGCCTACTTGTTCTAGTGGAATGTTATTGGCCATTGCCCCTAATGTTTACATACATTTGTTAAGTATTGTTTGTAACTGAAACGACCGAAAGGTTACTAAGCACTTTTTTTTTCTGAATGTATGGTATATTTGTACTGTCATGACAGTGATGGTGCTGTCAGTTTACCTTGTTGTTGCATCTTTAAAAAGTGCACAATAAAATGTGACACTGAATTTGAAACAGCACATTGTGATTTCTGCATCTATTATCAAAGTATTTATTAGTAATACAGTGGAAATTAGTAGAATTGGTTAGCATATTGATTTATGGGGTGCGCCCCTAAATTTTCTGGTTGTGCCCCTAAAATTTTCAGTTGGGGGCCACTGTGCTCCTAGTGAAAAAAGTTAGTCTGGAGCCCTGCTGGACCAGGCAACATTTTTCCAGTCTTCAACTGTCCAATTTTGGTTGGCTCCCACTCCCGCTGGTTAGTTCACTCCCTCTGGCTCTCAGCGAAGGCGGTCGCATTCTCTTCTCTCTCCCTCTCGTCTACCTCCTCCCTCCTCCCCTGCTTGCTTCTCTTGTCTCGTCTAGTCTACTGTCTTAAACTTGAGAGACTCTCCACGCACTGCTCTCGAACTACAAATTATGGATTTGATCAACTGGTCTCTCAACGCAATTGACACCATCTTCTCGACGAGAAGTTTGGGTTCGGGGGAACCTGACTGCCCTGCCGGAACGTTTGCTGCTGGCTACACGATGGACGCGTGGGAGAGGTGGCATGTTGTGTGTCTGGCGGCTCTTTCCGTAGAGGACATTGAAGACATCTACCTATTCGGATTCATGGTAACAGGGTTTCTGCTGATTGGATCAGGCATTGCCCTGGGCTATCGAAGAATTCAGGAAGCGGTGACAGCTATTCAAAGCTCCACAAGGCTGCCCGTCATGATTGAAGCAGTGGGCAGAGCGGTCATCTCTCAAACTGGGACTATTAACCGCAATATGGATATCACCATGGAGTTGCAACGCAAGATGGATGTCATCACGGAGAAGCTCACTGCTTTGCAAAAGGATCGTTTCAGAGACCAGAACGAACTCAGAGAGCAGTCATAAATTGTGGCTACTCGCTCCCAGACCAAACAATTCCAATCTTATCTGCTTTCGGCTCCCTCAACCAGCACGGCCTTGGCCAAGGCCGCTGTTGAGACAACAACTCCCCCTGAGAGCACTGCAGGAAGACGCTCTTGCACTCATCCCCCAATCACCTGCTGACTCGGACTGGGATCTGATCAAGGTTGTCTCCATAGCAACTTGCGGACTGGAGCACCGAGATTATGGTGCCAGGCATGACTCTTCAGGCCTACACAAACATGCACATGAACTTTACAGACACACACACATTTATGCACACACCCATCTCTCACCTTCGCCGCTTTGTACCCCCAGTCTGACAAGCGGGTCTGTGACCAGCGCCTGGAAAGGCTGCAGGACCGGGACGCCTGGCTGTGCTGGGAACCTCGACCCCCCACTCCTCTCCCCTGTTGCAAGTCGTGTTTTCATGTTGTAATGTGTGCTCATGTTGCTGAGATGTTTTTTTACTGTTCTCAAACTGTGCTCCCGTAGGAGCACAGTCTGGGGGTTGCTTTTTTTATCATCTCCTCACCCCTCCCTACCTTTCCTCATGTTATGCTGTATTTTCTGTCCAACTCAAGAAGGCGCCGCAAATGGCGACTCGGTGTGACTCGCACAACACCAAAACAAATTCCGTGTATGTGTAAAAATGTACTTGGCAATAAAAATTCCTTGATTCCTTCCTTGATTCCTTCCTTGAAAAAAGTTAGTCTGGAGCCCTGCTGGACCAGGCAACATTTTTCCAGTCTTCAACTGTCCAATTTTGGTGAGCTCGTGCAAATTGTAGCCTCTTTTTCCTATTTGTAGTGGAGATGAGTGGTACCCGGTGGGGTCTTCTGCTGTTGTAGCCCATCCGCCTCAAGGTTGTGCGTGTTGTGGCTTCACAAATGCTTTGCTGCATACCTCGGTTGTAGCGAGTGGTTATTTCAGTCAAAGTTGCTCTTCTATCAGCTTGAATCAGTCGGCCCATTCTCCTCTGACCTCTAGCATCAACAAGGCATTTTCGCCCACAGGACTGCCGCATACTGGATGTTTTTCCCTTTTCACACCATTCTTTGTAAAACCTAGAAATGGTTGTGCGTGAAAATCCCAGTAACTGAGCAGATTGTGAAATACAGATGAGAAATTGAACAGGTGTTCCTAATAATCCTTTAGGTGAGTGTATGTGTGCATGTGTATTTAGGTATACATGTGCATATACATATCCATATACATACATATATGCGTGCATGTATATTCATTATGTGTAATGTAGATGTATAGATTTGTGTGTATGATATATTAGCGATCGACCGATATTGATTTTTTTTAGAACCGATACCGATATCACCAAAATCACTAAAGAGCTGTTCTTTAATGTAGGTTATGTTTCTGTCAAGAGTTACAGCAGCATACGAAACACTGTTGTGTTTACATGCTACTCACGAAATCCTGTTGTTGCCACTGTTTCTTAACCATAGAACGTGCAGAATTTTGAAATTGAGGACGTTTCCTTTTGCCAGTGACTGAAATTGCAACAGGTCAATCCATTTCATCATACTCTATCTTGTCTAGTTAAAAGCCTCTTTCAACAGGATAAAAACTTGCAGCTCAACAAATGAAAGCCGGCTTATACACACAACGCCATCCGTCTTGAAATCATATCTGATTGGTTCTGAGAACTTAGAGGATTTTGCTGGCGAAAGGCAAGGGAAAACCTGTATGTCACAGGTTTCTGCCAACTAACCGATATTTCTGAATGTACTGAGGCTGGGATTTAGAGGGTTTGAAGCGAAAGTATTTGATGAACGTGTACGGAGAGCATTCGTTTATTATTGTTATGTTATGAGGACTGAGGTGGCATTTAGCAGCTTTTGCATCTGAAGTCTTCATATGAAGCCTAGCATTAAATGTCCTCAACTTTATGACAGGCGAAATGTGGCATGAACAAACTATTCATCCATTGGGAAGGGTGGGGTAAACTGTGCTGCTTTTTGCTCATGTCATTCTATAGGTAAGATGAAAAAATCCAGGATGCCTTCTAACTGAAATATAAAGAAAAAAATCTGCATGGTTTATCCTTTGATTTTACATTTTAAAAATTCATAAAAATGTAAAACCTTTCATTGAAGTCAAAGAATTGAAAGTGGGGGGAAATCACATTATGAATAAAATGTTTTTCTCCAAAACACGCTGGAAATAATTATTAGCAACCTTTTATTCAATACTTTTTCAACCTCCTTTTGCCAAGATAACCGCTCTTCTCCTATAATGCCTGATGAGTTTGGAGAACACCTGACAAGAGATCAGAGACAATTGACCGTTCGCAAAGACCCGCCCACTTCAGTTACCGTTGCTATGTCCGACAAGCCGCGCTCTCACACCACACACGTTCTCACGCAGCGAAAAACACATCGCAGAGCAAAGAGGATACCGACAACGCACTGACAGACAGGACAGAGCAGGTTACTTTTAATATGAAACAAAAGTCTCAACTCTAAAATTTACATTTTTTAAAGAAATGTAAACAATAAATACCATTTTGTGGCTCTTTAATGTGTGGTGACAGATCGCTGTAGTGCCTCAGTTAAAGCTGCTTGTGAACTGATCATCTCTTCCTTCTAGTTAATTTATAGTCTCAAATAAACATGAATGGACTTCAGAAGGAATGTTGTTTCAACAGTGGAAAGACATCAGTACACACAGTTTTTCAAGTTCAAGTCCAACGTTAATCTACAAACTTGACTGCTTTGTTGGACAAAAATGGCGGATTTGGCGAATGGCGGATTATGATTGGTCAGATCGCCTGTCAATCAAACTCCCGGCGAAGGGTGAATTCCCAAATCACAGATCCAGCTGTATATTTAACCGTGGGTATGGGGGGGCATACTTTTCTTATCACTGTTAACACCAAACCCATCTCGTGGGTTTACTGCCAAAAAGCGCTTTTTTTGTTTTGTTTCATCTGATAGAAGCTGGTCTCGTTTGAAGTTCCAGTCATGTCTGAAAACTGAATATGCTGGAGTTTGTTTCTGGGTGAGCGATTTTTCTTGAAACCCTCCCAAAGAACATGTGGTGATGTAGGGGTTGTTTGATACATTTTTTTTTTTTTGTCTTTCTGACCCCAAAACTCAACTAATCTCTGCAATGCTCCATCTGTGATCCTTGGAGATTCTTTGGCCACTCAAACTATCCTTCCAACCGTGCATTAGGACGATATAGACATATGTCCTCTTCCAGTCAGATTTGTAACATCTTTAGTTTATTGGAACATAATTATTGCCCTGTTGGTGAAAATGGGGATTTTCAATGCTTTAGCTATTTTCTTACAGCCACTTTCTATTTTGTGAAGCTCAACAATCTTTTGCTGCACATCATAACTATTTTCTTTGGTTTTACTCATTCGGATGAATGATTAAGGGATTTTTTTTATTTGTGTTTGCTTATATTTATACTCCTGTGGAACAAGAAGTCATAGCTGGACAATTTCATGTTCCTAGTCACCCTGGTGTGCAAAAAAAAGAAAAGAAAAAAGTAAACGTTATTGGGAATATACTTTTTATTTGTATTTTACGTAAACAATTCTAAGGGTGCCAATAATCGTGTTAAAGTGTTTTGGAGAAAAATATTTATTTCATAATGTGATTTTCCTTTTACTTTAAAGAAATTTAGAATTTTGTGATTTTTTTTTTTTATGAAAGATCAAAAGGATAAACATTGCAGATTTATTTTTACAGCCATCTTTCTTTGATCATATTTACCAAGGGGGCTAATAATTCTGACCTCAACTGTATAACATGAGCAAAGAAATATGAATTCATATTTTAAAAACAAACCAAATAAATACATTTAAAAAGTAGAAGAAGAAAAAAATAGTTGTCCAGCGACAACTTGTATTTTCCAATAATTCAACTTGCCTCGACATTTCAAATAAAAAATAATTAAAGGTCCCGTTCTTCGTGATCCCACTGTTCAAACTTTAGTTAGTGTGTAATGTTGCTGTTAGAGCATAAATAATACCTGTAAAATTATAAAGCTCAAAGTTCAATGCCAAGCGAGATATTTTATTTAACAGAAGTTCCCTTTCAAAGCCTACAGCGAACGGCTGGCTACATCCTGGTACTTCCTTCATAAATGACGTCAGTAGAACAGTAGAACAGACTAACCTCCGCCCACAAGACTACGCGAAAAAGGGGGCGTGGTCTTGTTGCTGTCCCACGTGGAGAAGAGGAAGTGTTGCGTTTGACTGTGTTTGTCGCCATGTCGTCGAGACGCTGTTATTTTCATCCCGGAGTCAAATCACCTTTGTTTGGCTTTCCCAGGGACGCTGTAGAGATCATTAAGTGTGCATATATCTCCCGTTAAGAGGCGTGTAAATAGTAATAGTATTCTTTGCATCGCAATGCAGAAAGTACTATCAGCATTTCAATTGGCACAGCTTAACCCAAACATACAATTTTGGGAAAAATGCTACATTACAAACTTATAAATAGAATAAAATCAACAAACATGAATTTCTAAAAAACAAGTTCATTGCACTTCTTTAAAGGTCCCGTTCTTCGTGATCCCACTGTTCAAACTTTAGTTAGTGTGTAATGTTGCTGTTAGAGCATAAATAATACCTGTAAAATTATAAAGCTCAAAGTTCAATGCCAAGCGAGATATTTTATTTAACAGAAGTTCCCTTTCAAAGCCTACAGCGAACGGCCGGCTTGGACTACATCCTGGTACTTCCTTCATAAATGACGTCAGTAGAACAGTAGAACAGACTAACCTCCGCCCACAAGACTACGCGAAAAAAGGGGGCGTGGTCTTGTTGCTGTCCCACGTGGAGAAGAGGACGTGTCGCGTGGAGAAAAGGAATTGTTGCGTTTGACTGTATTTGTCGCCATGTCGTCGAGACGCTGTTATTTTCATCCCGGAGTCAAATCACCTTTGTTTGGCTTTCCCAGGGACGCTGTAGAGATCATTAAGCGCATACATCTCCCGTTAAGAGGCGTGACCTTTCCGTGCAAGTTACGTGCGCTAAGCTGCTGTCGAATCACAACACAGGAACCGTGCCACGTTCGCTAAGCTGCGGTCAAATCACAACATGGGAACCGCTGGCACAATCAGAACTCGTTAAGTATTTCTGAAGGAGGGACTTCATAGAACAAGGAACTCATCAGCCCGTTTTTAGGACAGTGAAAACAGCGGTATACAGATAAGTAAATTGTGTGAAAACACGCAAAACATGAACACATGTTATATTGCACACTGTAAACACAATCAAAGCTTCAAAAAAACATGAAGAACGGGACCTTTAACAGCTTACCCCAAATGCATACGAAATGTCTGGTAATTTTTGCTTGATTAAATTGGCAACACAGATTACCCGACTGGCACATCTTACCGCACTTGCCATTATTTGGAAATTACATATAAGTTCCTTCAAATGCAATGCTCATTAAAGTGTGCAAATGAATTCTAGTCAGTGTGCAATACAAGTTGCTTTCATGCTGCCAGTGGCATAAAACAAGTGAAATGCAGAAGCCTATGATCATTGGGATGCAGGAAAAATGGCATTAACATGCTTCCTCAATCAGTATTTGAACTGTTATGGATAAATATTTCATAGGTACGATGACGAAAAAAAAAAAAACATTAACCTACTAAGACGGCAAAAAATGAAGGTAATCCCACATTAACGGTCCCATTTGCATGTAATAACATTTGGAAGTGCTGCTATATTATATTCCAGTCTCGGTTATTAGAAGGAATTTTTTTTCCAGAGAGCTGCAAAGTGTAGACTAATGTTCTTATTCCTAACGTTTGGCGTAATGCCACACATTTTTCCGCATGGAATGTACCCCTGCACTCCTACTTCAACCAGACGGACAGTCTGATAGATAGACACTTTACTCATCCCCAAGGGGACATTCAGTACACCCAGGCATACCGTGATAAAGAGAAGGACACCCGAAATTGAGCCGCATATTCATTGACATCATTTAAAGCATGAGTGCAAATGCTGAGTCATCACAGAGTTTGATGAAAAGTGCTTATGCGATCATATCAATTATTGATGTCATAACACCCGCTCACATCTTTAAACTACTTTTCAAAAGAGAACAGCTGTGGATTTTGTATTGAAGCTTTAAAAATACTGGATGCACCGTGCAAACAAGAACTTTCAATTTAACAACATTTAATTGATCAAAATTAATCGTGTCATCTGACCGTTCAATAAATGACTTTATTCCTGTGGTGAAAATCAAGTTTTTAATGTTGTTTATATGTCTATGTGGTGTTTTTAATATGCTTTAAGATAATCCATGTGCAAATTCATAAGTCAAAATCATTGCTGAGTATTTTCTCCTTAAAACTGCAACACACTGTTTGAAACTGCTGGTGTTTCTGACGTCACAAACTACCTTGTATCCAATAATGACAACATACAGGAAGCTTTAGCACATTAACTATAACAACTCTGAAGCATGGGAGTCTCAAGAGAAGCCAGGTTATCCCGGTATATTTTTCTGTTGATATGAGAAATCGTGTATATTTAACAATATAGCGGGTGCATTATGTAAATTACGATGTTAGAATGAACTATATGCCTTTCTCCACTTATTTTTAAAAAGGCAGACTGAGATGGCGAACGACAATGGGTTTGTGTAACATTAGCAACACATTATTATTGGTTTGATAACGTTGATGTATACTTACAACATGTTTTGAAGCGCATGAGCACAATGGCCAGTCCGAGGTGTTCACGATTATGCTCAACAGCGTCACCGAAGTCAGTACTTCAGGTGTAAAAATCTCTGAGTCCGTCTGAATTTTTTCTTTTTAAATGAGCATCGTTAAATAATGTGCATGGATATGTGTATCGTAATTGTAAAGTGTATATAAGTCAGTACTTTGGACAACACTAGTTGGCAGTGTGTGTACACAACCACCCTATAAATGATAAAATTCACCATGTGCTTTTATTTTCTTTTTAAATCCCCATAAAATCATAAGCACCGTCTCAGAAAAAAAGGCGTTCGCAGATTCTGGGAAAAGTAATGTCACTTTGCACAGGCCTCTCCCACGACTGTTGATGAACACTGCCGTTTCAGCAAAGACCCGCCCTGAGTTAGCTGTACACAGTCCGCCATTGTATTTGACACCGGAGCAGGTTTAGGTTCGTTTATGTCTGTGCAAATAATTTTTTGAAAACTTTGTGAACAAGGGGCAATATAAGGCAGGCTTAGCTAAAAAGTTGTTACTGAAGGATGGGTCAGTACCAACTGTTCGTAATCCAGCTTTTAATCTCCTGAGCAATACTAGTCATGGCACTAATGAAAGAGAGTGTGCATTTTATTACAGTTCATGAGAGTTGTTTTACGGTGTGACGGTTCCGTGAGTTTGTTTATCCCTGAGTTACAGGTGATTGGCTGATGGAAGGTGTGGTTTCGCACCTAAACCTAATCAGGTCCCTTTAGGGACTGAACCAAACGGAGCAGGAGAGCAAGTGATGAAGAGCAAGTGATGGAGAGCGAGTTGGGCTTGGCAGCGAGTGTTATTGTTTGTCGTTCGCTCATCATGAGAGTGCCTGAGATCTGACGTTATGTGGGAGTTGGAGGGAGACCACAGCCGCATGGGAGTTCACGTTGATTCATCTTCACTGTATTGATTTGGACTTTTCCATTGGTTATGTTTGGTTGGACTGGTTACATTTGCATTTCCTACTTACACTCACACTCATACACGCTGACTAACATGTACACTGAATACTTGACACTTCATGTTTTAGTACTTTAATTAAATAAATCGTATTATTTATGCAGTGGTTGTGTGCCGTCTCCCTTTGTTTGTTGCGATTTAAGAACGTAAGAATATAAAGTTTACCAGTTTATTAAGCACCCCCTGAAAAGGTCTGTATTTTTTAGTTGTAACGGGTGTTTTTGTGTCATTCGCTGTGTATGCTGATGATAATGCAAGAGAGAGAGTGTGTTTATGGACAAGACTTTAATGCACACTTCTTGTACTGTTTTATTCAGCTCTTACATTGATTTTGTGGAGTAAAACGGACGTTTCATCTTTTGTGTGAAGTACAATAGACTTAATAAAACTCATCAGTAAAGTTTTGGCCATCATTCAGACAGGTTCCTCTACAATAGGCTTGTACTAATAGTGGATAAAAGCAAGACAACATAAGTTATAACCAGTGTTTGGAAGGTTACTTTGGAAATGTAATAGGTTACAGATTACCCCATTTAAAATGTAATAAGTAGTGTAAGTATTTCAAATACTTTATTAAAGTAATGTAACTGATTACATTTGATTACTCTTCTATTTTCCAGCACTGGAACGCATTTTTATCACTCGCCATGGAGGCAATTCTCAGACAGGTTGTAGCCTGAAGCTTTCAGTGGTAATGTGGATTGATATAATTGGCAGACATGGTGTGCTGTAAATTCAAACAAGAGAGCCAATCAAAAGCACCAGAATAGCATTGCTTTACTCAACGGCCTTTAAATGGCAGGAGGCTCTGTGCACATCAAAAACAGGTAAAGCAACAAATTTATATTATTCAACATATCCTAGCTTTTTACAGAAAATGTTCATATGTAACCCTCTTTGTAATCATTAACATTTTCGTAAGTAACTGTAATTTATTTGCAATTTTTTTCTCAGTAACTAACTGATTACAGTTATAATTATTTTGTAATGAAATCAAGTAATCTAGTTCAGACCTGAAAACTCACAAGTGGTGAAAAAGGTGACATGTTTCTGAATTAAATACTTGTAGGGGGGGTCTGGGGCATTGCCCCCCAGTAGAATGTTTTAAACGAATTGACGGCATTGAAACAAATTTCACAATTTGATTTGATAATGATTAACTTGGGGTACTATACATGTATATGTATAGTATATATCTCTCTCTCTCTCTCTCTCTCTCTCTCTCTCTCTCTCTCTCTCTCTCTCTCTCTCTCTCTCTCTCTCTCACAGCATGTTAAAATTGCCACTTTTTGGGTGCAACCGTTCCCTTAGTCAACTCGTGTTAATAAAACTCAAACTTTTTACCTCAGTATGTTTCTTCTGTGAGTTTATAGTGCCGTTATGTTCCTTTGTTTTGACTTCTCCACAAATTTCTCTCTCAGGCAGACTTTGCCACTATCCCCTATCCCTATACACTATCCCCTTATCCACTGTGTGTGTGTGTGTGTGTGTGTGTGTGTGTGTGTGTGTGTGTGTGTGTGTGTGTGTGTGTGTGTGTGTGTGTGTGTGTGTGTGTGTGTGTGTGTGTGTGTGTGTGTGTGTGTAAATATATTCTGAAGCAAAATTATCATCAGTGTTATATCAGCTTTTACATAGGCTACTTAAATCTTAAAAGTTATTTACTTTATAAATGCCATTTTTTAACCTTATTAAATGTATGCACCATCTTTCATGACAAATTCTTACATGTGATCAATAAATTCAGTTAAGACACTAGGCTATAGGGCTGTTACCAATCAAATTAAATAATTCATTTACACTGAAAAATTACAACTACAACAAATAATGTTATGAGATTGATGTTTTAAATGTTTGAATATACAAATAAGAAAAAAATTAATATTTTAAACATGAAACTAAACCGCCAATAGGTGGAAGCAAGTGACCGTCTTAATGAGTGAGTCATTGAGTCGTTCATTCAAACAATTCATTCAAAACACTGAATCATTCATTAACAAAACACCGAATCATTCAGTAATAAAACACCGCGCTGAGTGTTGCTTTCCTTTGTAATAATTTTCGTCTGTGAAATAGAACTAAAAAAGTCTCTAAAATGTGTCTAAAATGTAAGTAACTTAATGTTAACTAGGCTACTTGTTTATTGAACCACAACATTCAATGTAGCATTTGCAATCGTGATGATATTCAGCAAAACCGTTCCCTTAGTCAACTCGTGTTAATAAAACTCAAACTTTTTACCTCAGTATGTTTCTTCTGTGAGTTTATAGTGCCGTTATGTTCCTTTGTTTTGATTTCTCCACAAATTTCTCTCTCAGGCAGACTTTGCCACTATCCCCTATCCCTATACACTATCCCCTTATCCACTGTGTTCATTCATGATTCTTTCGTGCTGTAAAGCGGAGGTGATTGGTTCATCTGTTGTTTGTTTGAACTGAGACGCTACAGTGATCTGTGAATGTCACGTGCAACAGAGCGCCGAAAGAGATCGCGACAGCTCGAGAGACGTCTATGATCTCTCACTCCAGTCTATGGGAAATTAGCCCATTGCCAATAATTATTGTGAAGTTAACAAATGCTTTCAACTTCACAAACACAGCTACTAAGAGTTTCTGTTCTGACATTTTCATTCCGTGTTAATGAGTCCTGACACCGGATGAGCTCTAGGGGCCGGAGGCACCGACTCATTTGCATTTAAAGGGATACAGACAAAAGAGGCGCATTTTTGCTTGCACCCAAAAAGTGGCCATTTTAACATGCTGTGAGAGAGAGAGAGAGAGAGAGAGAGAGAGAGAGAGAGAGAGAGAGAGAGAGAGAGAGAGAGAGAGAGAGAGAGAGAGTAATTCATAGTAATTAGATAAGCTTTATCACATTTTCCGCTTTTGGTGGACACAGCTTTGTTAGACAGAATAGGTAGAATCTAGTTTTGTTAAACCAGCCCTTATTCCAGCACAGAAGTACTTTTTCTGCAGTGAAAACACACAATAATTCCAGATTGGAAACCGACTCTGGCACAAGACTGTTGAAAAGGCACTAGAGAGGATTGATTGAGATTGAAAGCACTGAAGTGTTGCAGCCTTGATTTAATGTTAGAAACTGACAGTTAAGGGACTGACTATTTGCTGTTAAAAACGGCAAATATCGAATCTCTCATTTAACACTGAACAAATGTTTTGCTTTTTAACAATTAGTAACACATGTACAAATGTGTTGTCAAGTTTCAGAAGAGCTGAAAGCTACACAAGCTCAAGATATTCACTGACTTTGACAGATTCCCAAGAGAATTTTCAGGACAATGAGTCATATTTCGACAAATAAGAGGGTAAAAAAAAGTCTCTCTCATTATCTTTGCTTTTTCTCAGACAGAAATGGAGAAAATTTTCAAAGCAGTTCTTTGATTCTTTGGGGACCAAATCATAACATAACTAAAGCATTGTTCAAGTGCACTCATCTAACAATAGGGCGGGGGGAATTGGGGGGGGGGGACACTTGAGAAAAAAAGAGACCAGGATTCTGTTAATTTATCTTCAAGTGCCCATTCTTTAAGCAAATCAATGGCGATTATATTCAGAGAAAAAGACAATGAACCATCTTTTCTAAACACAGTGCACATAATATTCATTGTGATCAAATTTCAGTAATTTTTATGAATTTTGTGAAGACTGTATATCCTGAAGGCTCTATGGTTTTTCTATAATATTGTGGGCACTTGCTTGGCTTGCCTAGATAAACAAGTTTATCCTTGACCGTAATCCTTGTCGTAATTCAAAAATGCTATTCTTGCTCGCAAGCAGAACTATAGTTTGCAACTAAAAAAAAATTATTAAAAAAAATTACAAGTTATAATGTGTATAATGTACGCATGCCAGTAGCAATGAAGCGCCACGGTGTTTACACTCTATAGGAAAATCAGCCTATATCAGGCTTCCTTTAATATTTGTCTCTTCACATTAAACTGGAATAGGAGAAAGTAATTTAAAGACGAACACATTTTTAATAAAGGTATTAAATGACTCATTGTGCGTCGGTTGTGAGCTGGCATCTGCATGAAAACATATTCGGCTTACTCGAAGCCATCTTTTTACTTTTCAGTCTAATATCCAAGCACATAAGTTCAATACACATTCACAAAGAGGGAACTATTGGAGTGGTTCTTGCGCTCCACTTAAGACACTTCAATTCCTTCATAAACTTCCTGACAGACATTTAAATCCATACGTTTAAATACTACAGAGTCCTTTCCAGGCTGGAGCCTGTCTAAACGAGGTATATTAATTTAGACACGCTCTAGTATTTACTTGAATTGAATAAACAAACAAACAGACATAAGTCACTTGATTATCAAATCAAGCATATTTAAAAGTTTGTAATGCTAAATCAGTAAGAGAATCAGAAGTCATCCATCAGGGTCTGAGGCTCCAGGAGTCACAGATTGTGAAAAAAAGCTAATTATTTCCTTAGCACGTAAATAATGTGTATTATTAAATTAAAACAACACACCTAGACACAAACAAACGAGTAAATGCTTACACTCACTAAACAATAATAACAGCCAAACGCAGACTCACTGAAGCTTTACTGCAGCTCTAATTAAACAGCCTGAGGAAAGTACCGATCAAATAACAAAAACTTAAATCCAATTATTGCACTGTGTGTATGTGTGTGTCTAAGGGATTACTGAACATTTCTACAACCCACAAAGGAAGAGCATTAATTAAGAAAGATAAATTACATTTGCAGGTACACCATTGTAAGAGTATGCCGTTTCAAACTAAATATGCATTTTGCATCAGATATAATGCATTAATAACTCTTAATTTATCATACACAGACCTGTCCAAAAGAACGAATGTCTTCTCATTTGCATTATAAAAAAGGATGATTACCATCTTAAATCAAGCGTATAACACAGTAACAGGTGACAATGACGCATGCAAAGCATAAAGTTTGGTCATTATGTAAAAAGCATTGCAGAGATACAGCCTCAAGAGTAATTTTGGCATTATGCCTCAAATTTGTAGCTGCATTATACGAAAACAGTCTCGTCTATCGTCACAAAATCCATAACATTTTGTCTGCACAGTCTGAAGATGATGCGATTAGATTTTGGTAAAAATCGGTCAAACGGTCTAGGATGAGTTCGAAAAAGTATGTTTTGAAGAAAAACAAAATGGTGGATAGAAAGTTCCGCCAAATATGGCAAAATTGGTATATGTCGGCATGACCCAAGGAATGTATTAAGACCAGATTTCATTATAATAGGCTAATTTAATTAAAAGTTATTAGCATTTTCGGAAATTTTCCACAAGGTCTGCTGTCGCCCGGAAACTTTTTGAGTACCTTCAGAGCATGGTGCCAAAGACACATACCGAGTTTCGTAACGATACGCCAATGTGTTCGGAAAATACAGCATTTTTGGACAAAATTCAAAATGGCAGACGCCCGAAATGGTTGATATGGGAAAATTGGGTAATTATGAGAAATTATAAGCAAAAATAGCCTATTTTTTATCTCATGACCACTAGGTGGCACTGTGTCAAAACGCTGTAGGTAGCCTCAGGTCATGGTTGGCATTACACACCAAGTTTGGTCAAAATACGCTAAAGCGTTGTAGAGATATAGCCTCACGTTCATTTTGGTGGGCACTTTGTCAAATTCATTCGCACATTATTTGATTATTGAGCATTATTGACAAATCAAATATTTTCAGGACAGAAAAAAAAGACGTCATATAGTGCGAATCATCTTGAGCCAAGGAATCAGAGGAAAGAATTGTGAAAAAGATTTGTCTCTAGCCCTGAAGGTTCAAAAGTTATTACTTAAATATATTAAGAAATTGAATGCAGTCTAAAATTATGAAGTAAGCAGCATTGCTTCAAGTTTTATAAATCATTGAAGTAAACCAGCGGTCTCAAACTTGCGGCCCATGATATTTTGTGGCCCCCTTCTTGACATCAAAGTTTAGTGTTAGTGCGGCCCGCACGTTGCTCTGAAAAGGCAAGCACCTTTTTGCTGAGTCGTTGTGTGTGCAGCGCTTGCCGCTTGCAGCCTCCTTTGTGTGTGTGTGTGTGAGAGAGAGAGAGAGAGAGAGAGAGAGAGAGAGAGAGAGAGAGAGAGAGAGAGAGTTGGCTCGCCACCAAATTCCACCACTAAACCACTAGAGAATCTTTCGCGGATCTATGTATTTAATCACTCACTCATGCAAAGAATATTATGACTAATAATATATTTGATGCAAAATAATGCAAATATTGTTTACAAATAGTCCCAAAAAGATTATTTCCCAACTAGAATTAGACCTAGAATTTCGCTCACTGTTCTGTTTGACCTGGTTACGGCCTTGCTGTGAATTAGTCTATTATTTAAAATTAAATTAAAATCATTCATTATTTCATATTACATGATTTAATTTCTATAGGCTATATTTAGTTCAAATTGGAACAAGGAACAGTTCATGTTCAGAAGAAACATTCATGTTGAAGAACTGTTAATAATAAAGATTGAGAAGATTGGATCAGTTGTGCTACTTTTTTTCGAATACTTGAAACACTTTTTATGTGTAATACTTGATGCGGC
Source organism: Romanogobio albipinnatus (assembly GCA_023566225.1). Lineage (NCBI taxonomy): Eukaryota > Metazoa > Chordata > Actinopteri > Cypriniformes > Gobionidae > Romanogobio > Romanogobio albipinnatus. Next base: position 16,537,157 of record CM042241.1, read on the forward strand.
CCAGCTTGCCCCAGAGTCTACCTCCAGCGGCCCCAAGGTAAAATGAGTTTGAGACCCCTGAAGTAAACAGTATGCGTCAATAAACAAAAGTGCACTATAAAAGAAAGTGCACAAGGGTGTATTTCAAGGCATTATAAAAACATTAATTTGATTCACTCACAAATACTGTGCAATCTGTCTGCAAGTGCAAGTTTTACCTGAACTGGGCTCATCTATAAAAGTTCAAAACTCTCCAATCTATCAACTAAAATCTCTGGGGCTGACACTCAAAATACTAGCGTACTAGTTACCAGAAGAAGTGCACTGATAGCAATTTCCTGGATTAAGAGTTATTCTAGGTAGCTGTTTTACTCTACTCCTTGCTGTTAAAGTAAAAGCGCCAATTTCCTATATGGTAGGAACGCCGTCATCTGCACACACCTCAGCAATACAGTCACTGACTGAAGAGAATGTGAACTCCTGCAGAGACTCAGATGCACCTGAGGCTGGAGGAGCTGCTGAGCTGGTTCACATGAGGTTAAACACAACAGCAGTTCTTCAGATGCCTGACATCAGCCTTGGGTTAGTCCCTCTTTCGATTTCCACGCGTCTCTGAATTGTGAGTCGCACAACAAACCACCAACTGTGGTACGAAGCTTCAGGCTCTTCAAACTATCACGGCTTTCTTTTCTGAAACCCCCTATTGTTTTGCCAAGGCAGCCCTTCAAAGTTATTCAAAATCCCATTGATGTTAATGTCATTGTTTTATAATTTAGCAAAAACTCAACATTAAGCCTTTGATTGCTAGTATGTTTTATCTACAACATCTGCTCGGCTTTATCACAGAACCCTAAAATGTGACCATGTAAATGTGAAATGTAAAACCAACACATTCAAACTCAGACTTCAGTACAGATACAATCAAGTCTCAAGTTTACCATGGCTACTTTTTTAGTTTCCATCTGTAATTTCTACTTTTCTTCTGGTTTGCAAGTTCGTTTGTAACTATATCCCACGGGTGACAAAATATGTCACAAGCCAGGCATGCACGGAACGATCTTAGCTATTGTACGAGCTCGCATGCGATTTCTTTTTCACTTAGGAGAAATCAAATTTAAATCATTGATGCTTGTATGTAATCATACACAACCACGTCACATAGGCTAGATCTATGACTATTATTATAGCCCAGTGGCTGCAACCCTACAGCACACACACACACTTTTTGTTGAAAGGTATTTTCACTAAATAATTTGCACACTCGTCTTTTATTTTCTTTTTTTTTCAATCCAAAGCTATGGCAACAACATTGCCGGCTTGCCATACAGTACACTTACACCGTGTACCAGCTGCTTTCACATGATTAACTGACCCGTACCATATGCAATGGCTCACAACCACCCGAGTATACACCCGCCTTAAATGGGTTATGTAGTTACAAACGTGTTTACATATGAACGTACCTTAAACAGTAACGAATCCTCCATATGCTCAGCGTACACAGAAGTGAGCCGGTACTGGTTCTCCACAGTGATGTCGATCTGGTACCCGGTCAGTACGTAGCAAGCAGTACGGAACTCTTGAATCTTCTTCTGGAACACTTCCTTCAAGCGCTGGTTCTTCAGTTCTGCACTTTCCATCTGTTTACGCAAGTCTGAAGAACATGTACCAGTGTCATAACCAGAAGAACATTCAAATAATATGAAAACGATCTGAACAAGTAAATTTAACAAGTAATCCAACACATGAAATTATAATGTGTAACAGTACTGTATGTATTTGATTTATGTTGAAGTGCTTGAGACGTAACTTTTAAGGGTGAGCCTTTTGTCTTTGTAATCAGGTTCTCAAAAATTATATCAACATTTGGATATATAGAATTAAGTGTGGCGCTGGAGACTAAAGGGTTCCTGATGGTTTCACACTTAATTCTTCACCTTAATTCTTTTGCAGTAAACATGTGTCTTTTCTTCTCTACCTGTTTTTGTCTGACCCTGCTGACCCAAGGAGCATTTGACTGTTCAATGGTCATGCCTTAACTGCAATGTCTAGTATTGCATTCTGCACACCTGAATATGAGGTGTTTTTCATTTCCAGCCATCATGAACAATTATATTATATATCACTCAAAATATATGTATGTGTGTGTGTGTGTGTGTGTATGTGTATATTATGTGTATATATATATGTATATGTATATATATATATATACACACATACATACATACATACATACATACATACATATATATATATATATATATATATACACAGTACTGTGCAAAAGTCTTAGGCACGTTAGTATTTTCACCCCCAAAAATGGTTAAGCCAGTTATTTATACATTTTGTAATAGTGTGTCAGTAGGTAATATCAGTTTACATTTTCAAACATTCATTTAACCATTATTTGTAATAATCCATTCCAGTGAGATTTTTGTATGCAGAATGAGTCTGACAACAGAGCTATGATCCACACAGAGATCTGATCTCACCATCATCGAGTCCGTCTGGGATTACATGAAGAAACAGAAAAAACTGAGACTAAATCCAGAAGAACTGTGGCAGCGTCTCAAGACGCTTGAAGAAACCTTCCTGCAAAGCTACAGTACTTAACACTTGTGTAAAAATGCTGTAAAGTCAGGAAGTTTTCAAAAATAATAACATAAGTAGACTGTTCATTTTTTTGATCAATTAACTTCTATTAACTAAATCAAATCAGTTTGTGTGACCACCCTTTGCGTTGAAAACAGCTTTTGTTTTGGGACACTTGCTCATAGTTTTTTTAGGGAGCTTTGCAGGAAGGTTTCTTCAAGCGTCTTGGAGACGCTGCCACAGTTCTTCTGGATTTAGTCTCAGTTTTTTCTGTTTCTTCATGTAATCCCAGACGGACTCGATGGTGGTGAGATCAGATCTCTGTGTGGATCATAGCTCTGTTGTCAGACTCCTTCTGCATACAAAAATCTCACTGGAATTGTATTGTATTGTATTAAATAAGGTTAGGACACCAACATTTTAGATACCAGTGAAATTTTCGATTCCAATTTCAATACCATAGCTAAAACTAATATCTAACTAATATACATTTCAATGATTATTAAAGACAAGTAAACAGTCATTAATAAACAAGAACAAATAATCAAACTAAAAGCAATAGCACAAATAAATGAATACAATTGCACAAAGACAAAAATGAAATAATCCGTGTTTTTCAGGTTGGTCTAACAGTAGTTCATGTACAGAAATTTAATAAAGTAACCAAAAGTAAAATAACACTGCATATAATCTTCACTGTATAAATTAAATAAAGATGAATCCTTATTAAACTCACAAAAGTTATTCAGTGAAGATTAGCGAGTGATTAACATTAAAAACAGACAGCAGCAGGAATATTAGGCTGCTGTCACTTGAAGAGCGATTGCATGGATCCAATATACTGTTACGCATGCGTTGTCTCTCTCAACTGTTTATGTTCACTTAAGCCATACCAGACAATGTTTACATGAATACCCGCTAAAATGGGATTTTTTTAGATAGATTTGTGTGAAATTAAAAAAGTGAAAAGAGAAACGAAAGAGAATTAATTTTATAATTTGCACAAAGTCTGAAACATGCAGCTTTCTGCGTGCAGACACAAAAGTTCTCACACAGTGTGTGCAAGTTCTGTTTCTTCTTGAGCTTAAATTGGCAAGGCTTAAAATGCAAGTGAATTATAAACTTTTGTGACCATACAGGGAAGATGCTTTAGGTTGGATGTGCTGTTTTTTTTCTTCTTTTTTTTTCTTCGTATTCACCACATTTGAATAAGAAACAATATTGAGTCTATAAAACGTGTCAAAACTCCACAAAGCACAACAAGCGTATATATATGTAGAGTGGACAAATTCTTTCTACCTTAAGTTCCTTCAACTGTCTGGATCGTCTTTCACATTGAAAGCCACAACCGCATCTTAAGCACTTTTATTCAAGTAAACAAAAAAAAAAGAAGAGAAAAAAAAAGTATACTACCCTCATCAAGGTCTTATCAAAGAATTAATTTCAATATTTAATTAAAGAACAATGCAAAATGTACTAAATTTAAATGAGGAGACAAAAGGCAACTGTATCTTATAGCTTCAATATAAGGCTTCTGTAAGTACGGCAGAGGCCTTAACAGCAGTTTTAATTCCCTCATGGGCCTTCATGAAAATTTAATTACAAACAATAAAAGTTCAGCAGAAAAGAGAGCTAAATGTTCTGCTACTATGCACTGTATAATTGCCCACTAGAACAGTGCAGTTAAATTGTGAAATTTACAGTCATCACATAACTAAATGTGTTGATGTGCTGCACACTCGCAGAAAATGGCCTTTTGTTCAGTTGTCCTTTTCCTTTAACCATTCATCAGGATCACCTTTAATTATACATCATGTTAATGTCTCTCCTTTTTGCCTTCGCTGGAAGCTTTTTTTAAATCGTTATCACTTTGTTTGTTTTTCGTAGAGAGAGCCGGATAGAAATTACACCAAACTCTCAACACAATCCCCTTTAAATCTTCTTTTGTTTTGGATAGGGATATTAATGATAGGACGTGTTTCACTAAAATACATTTTGTCATCTTTCTGCACATCATATTTATTACTCGATTGTCCTTCTAAATAATAAATACCACTGGTCTGCTTCATATATTAAAGGTGCACTATGTCATTTTTTTTTCCAGTAAAATATCCAAAAACCACTAGGCTAGTGTTATATATTTTGTTCAGTTGAGTACTGTTTCCAACTATTTGTAAATCGTGAGAAAATTGCTATTTTAACCAAGTAACCGGGACGTGTGAGGGAGTCACCTGTCAATGGCGTCACATTTTTGGCGTACATTACCCTCGGTTTCCGGTTTTATTCTGCAGAAACGCTTTGCTCTCACTACAGTGTGAACAAGTGTCATAGCAGCCGCAGAATGAACGCACAGAGTAACTTCATAACATAATTTTCAACACACTCAGATGTATCTAATATGATAAACAGAGCTGCGTTACTTCATACTCATGACCGGAAAAGCAGAAATGGCCATGCCATAATAAAAGTGCAGCCGGCGACTATGCCATAATAAAAGTCCCGCTGCTCGTGAGGCATGTGTTCTGCTCTTCTTATTAACAATCGCTCCCACAGCCTTGCTCTGCTTCATACTACAGTAACGTTAATAATCTCATCCATGAACATGATTTCTGCCCGAGTCCTATCCCGATTCTTTTCCACCGCTGTGAAGTGAAGACGACATATCCCATGCTCAAACTTGTTTTGAATAGGTGACCACTAGTGGACGGAAAAGTTACATAGTGCAGCTTAAAGTGTGTCTTAAGTGTAATGCTTTCTGGGGCAACTATTTATCCTATGCTTGCAATAATAGAGGTGGCATAATCAATTGTTTTGCCTAAAGCTAGTTCGCAAAAGGAAAATATGAATACACAATCTTCTTAGTGTTAGTAATGAGCACACATTATACACTTAGGCTTAAGCATGTGTTAAAAACAGGGCCTAATGCACAGGGAATATTATATACTTGATAAGTATGTCATGAAGCGCTAACATTTTTTTGTTTCCAGTTTCCGTTACTTGAATTGTTTCCAATCCCTGTTAATAATTGATCAATTATTAAATTAAAAGCAATATCAAACTCTATAAAAGAGTTTTAGGTGCTGTGTTTGAATATAAACTCAAAAAGCTGTGTATATACTTATGAGAACTTGTTCTTAGCATTATTAAAGACAACAAAGTTATGTAACATTTACCTACTCAGTTTGAACTAGATTTGCACAAGCACAAAATCCTGTAATCATATATTTGAGGTGGAAAAAAAATGAGGCCATAAAATGGATGTGGATCAGTGAATAGCAAATAGATACAGAAAAAGTGCAGCAGCCAATTTAAAAGCAGACCTCAGGGTGCTTGTTTACTCATGGGTCTGAGTCCTAATTAGACTCCTTAGCCAAAGAGAGAGAGAGAGAGAGAGACTGGGGGAGAGAGACACAGAGAGAGCATGAAGCAAATAAATGAGTCCCAAAGAAATACGGATCGTCAGCACACACCACTCGAGTACAATTAAACATTTAGCCAAAGCTAAAATGTATGAGTCAGTGTAGAAATGAGGAATAATCTTTTTTTTTCACAATCCTTGCCATATCAACTTGCTCAAATTACAATTTTTCTTTTTTGTTTATTTGCAAAGTGTTTAATTGAGCAAACTCACATCTGGTCACAAACATTTGATAGCTGGTCAACACTACCACAATCACCAAACCAGAAGAATAACTCTGTTTAAGTTATTTAAACCAGTGATGTCCAAGTACTCAAAGCCCAGTTAAAATAGTTACATTTATATAGGTAAATGCCAGCAGCCATATCACCCTGTAGCCCAAGACTGGGGCGGCAGTGGCTCAGTGGTTCATGTAGGTTGTCTACAAACCGGAAGGTTGGTGGTTCGATCCCCGGTTCCACCTGACCAAGTGTCGAGGTGTCCTTGAGCAAGACACCTAACCCCAGCTGCTCCTGACGAGCTGGATGGTGCCTTGCATTGCTGACACCGCCGTCGGTGTGTGAATGGGTGAATGTGAGGCAAGATGTAAAGCGCTTTGGATGGCCATTGGTCTGTTAAAAGCGCTATATAAATGCAGTCCATTTACTGGTTTCCCACTGAAGCTAAGCAGGGCTGAGCCTGGTCAGTACCTGGATGGGAGACCAACTGGGAAAACTAGGTTGCTGCTGGTAGAGGTGTTAGTGAGGCCAGCAGGGGGTGCTCACCCTGTGGTCTGTGTGGGTCCTAACACCCCAGTGTAGTGATGGGGACACTATACTGTAACAAGCACCGTCCTTCGGATGAGACGTTAAACCGAGGTCCTGACTCTCTGTGGTCATTAAAAATCCCAATTTGCCCATTGGCCCCTGTCCATCATGGCCTCCTAATCATCCCCATATATATATACACGATTGGCATCATCCCTCAGTCTCCCCTCCACCAATCAGCTGGTGTGTGGTGGGCGTACTGGTGCAAAATGGCTGCCGTCGCAACATCCAGGTGGTTGAGGAGATTCCTCCCCCTGGAATCCTGGAATAATTCTCCATGAAAAGCTGTTCATTTCTGAAAGCAACTGATTCCACCGCTGTGTGTAAGTAGGCTAAGTTTACTCTGTAAGCATCTGTGAATATTAAATGCAAAAACCTGCGCGAGGACGCACTGAAGCTTTCTTTGTTTAAATTAGCTCAAAATTACTGTCAGATGTAAGTAATTACCTTGACAAACTAAACATCATTTAAAAGATCTAAGACTCAAGCTTCCATTTTTGACCTCTGTTTTATTCTCAAAGTCACATAGTGACATATTTGTTAATATGTGTCAGGAGTTATGAATATGAAAACCGCGTCGGTACCTTATAAAGATTGTAATATAAGCGTCAGCTGATCTCATTCATAAAAAAAGTCCTCTATTCTCGTCATGAAGACTCACAACAAAACATCCCTCTTTTAGTTCAAAAGTATGCAGATGAGGAGAAATATTGATAGATTCTCATATGTCTGTGTCAAATTTCTATACAGAGAAGTGTTATTTATTCAATCGCATATGTAATCATTTTGAGCGCTGGATACTCTGATGTGTTGTGTTTTCAGTTCATACTGGCAGCCGGAGGGTGCTCCGTGCACATGCAGTCCATATACAGTAGACAAAGAAGATACCCTGTGACATTCTCCCTGACATAAACAGCTTCCAGAAATCGCTATAACATGCAGATATACACGTTTGAAGATAATAAACACACAATCGCGACAATATATGGCTTATCTGTGTTATTTATACCATGTTGGGTGTTTTCATAATAGATTATATTTATAATGCAACGCTATTCAAGCTTTTATAATTATGCAGAATATTGTACAATTATATATTTTCTGTCTGATTAATTGATCCAAAGCCAAATGAGATCACATAAGGTTATTTAAAACATTTGACTTGTGATATAAAGTAAGTTTGGAGTAAAAACATGGTTTTAATCTCATTAATTGTTGTGTTTTAATAAATTAGTGTAATAAATCATAAATTATGGTTTAATAAATCATAAATTGTTGTGGCAGATAATATAGATTGTTTTAAGCAAAAACTCACTTCATTTTGATTTTCCCCCCAGACATTTTTTTTTATCTAGTAAATTAAAGGTCCTGTTCTTCGTGATCCCATTTTTCAAACTTTAGTTAGTGTGTAATGTTGCTGTTAGAGCATAAATAATACCTGTAAAATTATAAAGCTCAAAGTTCAATGCCAAGCGAGATATTTTATTTAACAGAAGTCCCCTTTCAAAGCCTACAGCGAACGGCCGATTAGGACTACATCCCTCTACTTCCTTCTTTAATAACGTCACTCGAACACTGAGCGCATGCATCTCTGGTAAGAGGCGTGACCTTACCGGGCAACGTGCGCTAAGCTAATCACAACCTATGATCACAACACAGGAACCGCTGGCACAATCAGAACTCGTTACGTTTTCTGAAGGAGGGACTTCACAGAACAAGGAACTCATCAGCCCATTTTTAGGACAGTGAAAACAGCGGTATACAGATAAGTAAATTGTGTGAAAAATACTGTGTTTTTTTACACGCGAAACATGAACACATGTTATATTGCACACTGTAAACACAATCAGAGCTTCAAAAAAACAGGAAAAATGGGACCTTTAATCTTGATTTAAGAATTTTAAATATTTGGAAAAAAAATAAAAAAAATAAGAAGAGCATTTTTTGCAGTGTAGTCAAATCTTTTGATCATTTAAAATATAATAGGCCTTTGTTGACTACATTCCAAATAAAATAAACTACAAAAAAAATGTCCTTTGCTCTGTTACTCTCTGTCACATAGGCCTACCTGAAGCTGATTCATTATGCAGCTCATTATGTGGGCTATTATGTTCAGTTGTCCTCTCAGGTGATCTCCAGCATTATTCATTAGCTATCACGCCTCCTCGCATATTGGCTTTGTGAAAAAAAAACTACAAATTGTCTTATAGTCTTACAAATTGTAAATGAATATATTGTTTTATGTGAATGAATAGGCTCAATGATTCTCACATCAGTTTAAAGAAAAATTATATGCAAATACACCCTGGAGTCACACATATCTATTGTGTGTTTTGAGGCCTTAATTTAAATGTTTTTTTGTTGTTGTTTTTTTTGTTTTGTTTTTTCAAAAACCATGCATAAACATTTTTCTCTCAAAAATACAAGCATGTACATACATGTTGCTCACATATTATGGTAGCCCAGTTTGTGTTGAATACAGTGTAATTACACTTTTGCCATTAATATGTTTATAAGCAACTGGAAAAAAAAACACAAATGTCAGCGCATGTCAAAACTTCTAAAGGGCCCCAAAAGAGCTCAGACTCCAGAGGGTTAAAGAAATGAATTGAGTCAACATTATAATTGATTATACATATTAATTTAAAACATGATTATATATAATATTATAGATTCCTTATTATTCTACATTGAACATTTATTATTCTACATTGATTTTGAAAGCACATTAGCTCTTTATCAATCCACCAGTTAACAATGACAACGGTATAGGCGTAGCTGTGCAAGGGAAAAAAAGGGTTGATCTTCACATTGGTCTGAACAAAAACTTTTCAGACTTTTCAGGCCTTGAATCCATGTGTCAAATTCAAGGTACTTTCAAGAAGAATGGGAACCCTGCTTGGTGATCTGCTACTTGCACACATTCATCATCCAGCAGAATAACATGAAATACTTTTTCATTCACTTGAGACCCCTGAGGCAGGACTGTTTATATCAACTTTTGGTTGGGAGAAAAAAAAAGAAAATAAATATTTCACCAATGCCACTGAATACAGATAAAGGGGATGTTTCCTTACCCTACTATTGAAATGCGGCGCCTAAAAAAAGTATTTACCCAGTATTTCCTGTGAAGGTGGGATGATGAGGGTAGTGTCATCTATTGACATGCCACCACCCGCCTCAATTTTCCGGAGTCGTTCTCTCAAGCGCTGACACTCCACCCTCAGCTGTTCCACATCTTCAGCGCGCTGCTGCTTTGCAATGCTGGTTGGGTTCATTTGCAAGTGGATCACCTTTGTCTTCACTGGGTCATAGTCTCCCTAATGCATGGGAAAGAAGTTAAAAGAGTCAGAAAATTTGAATCATTACATTTTATTAAATCAAAGAGGAAAGAGTTGATAAAATCTTTAAACAAACGGAGTCTTCCAAAGAAAATAGTGCAGACAATAGGCCTCAATGTAAAGCTAATTACCATTCCTTTTTAATAATTTTGGCATGTAAAAACATTGTGGTTGTAGACTCTGATCAAACAAATTAACATTAAAATAAAAAAGTGAAAATAAATAAATAAATAAATAAAAGGACAATAAAACTGAAGAGACACAATGGAAGAAGTTTGGAAACATAACACGCCGTTTTCTTAATTCCTTAAAACATCCAATCTGAACATCAGGGCTTTTGAATTTTTTTTTTTTTTTCATAAGCATCCAAATTCTTCAATCAAATGAAAAAAAAATGCCAAATGAAGAAAACACTCATTAGCACTTTAGGACAAAAAAATTACCTGAAAAGAAATAAGTTTGAGTGAGATGTTACCTAAGGAAGGTCCAATAGCTCATTCATTGAGCCAATAATTAAACCTTTGTAGTAGTTCAAGTCTATGATTGAAAACGAGTTACCATGAAGGGTTCAAATCAAGTCCAATTTTGTCTGAAGGATTCACCCCATAAAAAAATACATTTATACGAATTACCCTCCAAACAAAAGGGCCAAAGAAGTGATAGTTCATCCCTGTCTGAGACGAAAGGCTTTATCTTCTGGAACGATTCTTCATTTGGGTGTAAAACTTCAGGGGTTTAAAAGCCATTACTGAGCCTTCTGGTGAATTAAGGGCCCCATCAAAGAATAATGCCTCGATCTGAACATCTCATTACTGAGCAAATTACATCACCCTGAGCTGAAGACAGAAAAGCTGAGAAGAGAAATAGAGACTGAGGGGTAAGGAAGAGATGACATAACTGCAGAACGGAAGGGGATAAAAGAACAGAAACAACTAGAATAACTAAAAAATGAAATATTTTGTTAATGCATTACTTGTGTTGGGGACACTAAATATTCAACTATATTACTGATCAGCTCATTTCAATTATCAAAGTCATAAAGTCATTGTATATCATGCACTTATGCAACCGTTGTATATCATGCACGTTGTATATGCTGCTATTGCACTTCTGGTTAGACCTAAACTGCATTTCGTTTAGGGATGCACGTTATATCGGCAACATATTGTTATCGGCAGATAAATGATTATTTTTGATGTTATCGTTATCGGTCCAATAAGAAAATTTGACCGATATATTCAAGCCGATAGATAATGTATTATTTCCTTCAGCTGAGACAGACGCGCTGTCCACCATGATGGGTTTGAATTGCTCTAAATATGATTAGAATCACTTCGAAAAGGAAAATACAGTTATGTGCAACATATGCAGCACAAGTCTAATATAATCTACATAAAATGATAATGAGAATAGAATAAGGCTGTAAAAGAACGTTGTGTTTCAGCGCGTTGAGGGAAGAGCGCGCCCACGGAGTTACACCTTCATGACAAGCACAGTCAAGTTCGCTTGTGCATTCACAGCCTTTTGTGCCATTGTAAGTTGTAATATTATATTTATTATTATTCTGTGTATATAATCTCATATAGAATGCGTTTGGTTGAGTTAACTAACGATGCAGTAAAGCACTTCAATGTACCGGTCTTTAGCTTCAAACAGAAATGCACAGCATTAATAACTACTGGGACTGTCCTGTACATAACACTGTAATGAGAATATTTTTGTTATAAAACGTTGTGAATTCTCTGGGTTTAGTTGTTGTGTTTCAGTGCGCTGTTGTGGGAAGCGTCCACAACGCATTCTGACCAGCACAGTCAAGTTCGCTTGTGCATTCGCGTCATTTTAAGCATATGCAAGTCGTAATATTACGTTTTTGTAGTATAAACATCTGATTAATGTCATATAGGATGCGTTTCGTTAAGTCAATAACCCGCAGTGCTTCACTGTACCGGTGATCATCTTCAGTTTCAGCGCGTGCTCTCAAACAGGGGAAGAGCATCCACAGGAGTTATAAGCCTTCACCTATGTGTGATTTTGTGCAAATATAAGTTGTAATATTATATTTATTTTGTATAAATATCTGATTGTTCTCATATATGATGCGTTTAGTCGTTAATTAACCTTCTAAGCGCTTCAGTTTACGGTTGTTCCTTCATTCTCTCCAGCTTCAGCGCGCTCTCAAACAGCAACATTATTCCTAATAGACTAGACTAATATTAAAGATGTTTACTATTACTGTAATATTATTATTTTTTTTTTCAAAAACACAGAAGTGTTATTTTTTATAACTAGCACTTTTATTGTTCTCGTATCATTTCCATCAACAATATACGGTTTGATTAAAACTATTTCCTTATTGTCTGTGCGGAGGTTATTTCATGCTCTTGCATTCTGATTCTTTATTATGCAGCCTAAGCAATGCTGTTCAATAACTTGTTTGCATTATTTAGGTATATTATTTTTATTTTTTAGGCAATATAATTTTTGGCAACATTTTACAAATAAGGTCTCATTTGTTAAGGCATTAACTAACACGAACAAACAGAGAGCAATAACAATAGGTTACTGTCGTAACCCCGGTTCTCTGAAACATCGAGTGGAGAGATCCACCTATGGGAAGGGCATCCGTACCTGACTTCTGCAGAAGCATCCAATTGCACCAAGTCTGGCAAGACAGACAGGAGCGCGCAGCCAATGCCCGGTAAGGCCCCGCCCCTTACCTGCGGGCATATATAGCCTGCACGCGCTACTGTACCCCAGTAAGAATATTCGCTTCTCGTGCAGCAAGCGGGGCAAGGCTGGTGGATCTCTCCACTCGATGTTTCAGAGAACCGGGGTTACGACAGTAACCTATTGTTCTCTTTCATCATCTCGTGTTCGAGATCCACCTATGGGAGAGACATGGACAGCTCCCCGATTGCCCAATATACTCACAGTGAGGTTCTGTTAGCCAGGAAAAAGACGGTCACCCCAAGGGGGCGGTGCTTGACACGCCTCATACTCATGAACCCGCCACACCGACGCACACACGTAACTGCAGGGTGCAAGCAGGACATGACATGTGTGTGGCACACACAAGAGAAGGCAGGGTTAGGAAGACCCCACCTCCAAAACCGAATGTGCTACCGGAGTTTTGGTAACATCCAGCCTATAGTAACGCACAAACGTATGGGGAGAAGCCCAACTGGCAGCAGAACAGATATCCTGCAGTGATACTCCCCTGAACAGAGCCCAAGAGGCGGCTAAGCCCCTTGTGGAATGAGCTCTGATGTTCCCTGGGGGTTGCACTCCCTTTGATTCGTAAGCCAAAATGATAGCGTCCACAAGCCAATGCGAAAGGCGTTGTTTAGACAGGGGATCCCCTTTGTGGGGAGGAGCCCATGAAACAAAGAGTTGATCACTCTTCCGGAATGCACTGGTCCTAGCCAAATACGTCTGTAACGCACGGACCGGACATAGAGCATTTAACCTTTGATCCTCCGCGGAGGAAAAGGGCGGAGGGTGAAAAGCGGACAGCTCCAATACCCCCGATGTGAACGCAGGAAAACATTTCGGCATGAAGGCTGGATTAGGTTTAAGGAAAACCTTATTTCCGCCCAGAGAGAACTTAATGCACGAGGGGTGAACCGAGAGTGCATGTAACTCACTGACACGTTTGGCTGACGCCAAGGCCAAGAGCAAAGCTGTCTTAAAAGACAGCAACTTTAGGGAAATATCCCCCAGTGGCTCAAAAGGGAATTGAGACAGAGCTTTCAGCACCAAGGAGAGGTCCCATTCAGGGATCGTTCCCTTAACGACTGGCAACAAGCGGCGGGCACCCTTCATAAATCTGCGGATTAGAAGATGCTGCCCAACCGATGAGCCCTCAAAGCCCACATGACAAGCAGAAATAGCTGCCAGATAGACCTTAATAGTGGAAAAAGACCTTCCTTTATCCATAAGGTCTTGGAGGAAACACAAAACATCAGAGACTGAGCACTGATATGACGTGAGACCCCGCCCATCACACCACTCATCGAACACTTGCCACTTACAGCCATATAAGGACCGTGTAGAAACGGCCCTGGCATTCTGTATAGTAGCCACCACGCGCGGGGGAAGCCCTAACGCGCTCAGGTTCGTCCTTTCACGGGCCAGGCCCAGAGAGCTACCCTGTCCGGGTGTGGGTGATAAATCTCCCCGTTCGCTTGAGACAATAGGTCCGTGCGGAGGGGGAGGCGCCACGGCTGAGCATGTAACAGAGGGATTATCTCCGCCAGCCAGGGCGCTTTGGGCCACCTGGGAGCTATCAGGATGAGAGACAGCCCCCCCTCTCTCACCCTGGCCAGTGTAGGAGTTATCAAGCACAGGGGAGGAAAGGCATACAGCAGCACTTTGGGCCACGGGTGGGCCAGTGCATCCACCCCGAGGGGCGCGTCCAAGTCCTTTAGCGAGAAGAACATAGGACAATGGCTGTTTTCGCGCGAGGCGAATAGATCTACGGACGCCTGTCCGAATCTCATCCATATCATGCTCACTATCTGAGGGTGAATGCGCCAATCTCCGAAGAGCGGGTTCCCCCTCGATAGAAGATCCGCGCCTCTGTTCAGGATTCCCGGAACATGAGTCGCGCGTAACGACAGGAAAAAACGTCTGCTCCATACCAGCAGCTTGTAAGCTAGGGCATGAAGTTTCGACGAGCGCACGCCGCCTTGACGATTGATATAAGCCACTGCCGTGGTATTGTCGCAGCGTACGAGCACATGATGTCCCTGCAGACGCGGCAGAAAATGATTCAGAGCCTCCCAAATGGTCAGAAGCTCTAAATAATTGATGTGCTCTGAACGTAGTTTGTTCGGCCACAAACCGTTCACAGTTCTGCCCTCTTGGGTGGCACCCCAGCCTGTTAAGGACGCATCCGTCGTCACAACTTTCCGCAACAATACCGTCCCCAGGACGGTACCTTGTGCGTAAAAGTCTGCGCTCCTCCAGTGGCGCAGAGCTGCGGCGCAGGTGCGTGTCACTGTTACCGAGCGACAGAGATCGTGTAACGGGCTGAAATGTAGTGACGAAACCCATTTCATGAACGCCCTCATCCTCAGGAGTCCTAGTGGCAAAACCTGGATAGATGAAGCCATAAGACCCTGTAGTCTGAGGCATGTGCGATATTGCACCTTCGCCCCCTCCCTGAACTGCGATAGACAGTTCATCAGAGAGAGAACGCGCTCCTGAGAGAGGCGCGCTCGCATGGAGACTGAGTTCAGCTCCAGGCCCAAGAAGATCACATTCTGGCTGGGTGCAAAATTGCTTTTGTTCACATTCACCCTGAAGCCCAGGGATGTGATGTGCGCGAGCACACGGCAGGTGTCCTTCAACACCTTTTCCTTCGAGTCGGCTATGATGAGCCAATCGTCTATGTATGTCAAAATCCGTAGACCAGACATTCTCAGGGGAGTCAAGCCCGCTTCCGCGCACAGACTGAAGGACCGTGGACTTAGACTCAAACCAAATGGCAGGACCGTGAATTCGTAACAAACGCCTTGATAGGCGAAACGAAGAAACTTCCTGTGTGGTGGATAAATGCTTATGTGGAAAAAAGCATCTTTCAGGTCGACCGATGTGAACCAGTCGTTCTGTTTTATGGCGCGGGCGAGCAAACCATGAGTTAACATTCTGAAATCGTATTTCCTTAAATGTTTGTTCAACACTCTGAGGTCCAGAATGGGACGGAGAGAACCGTCCTTCTTTGGGACCAGGAAATAACGAGAATAAAAACCCTGGTTTATCAGATTGGGGGGAACCACCTGAATCGCACCTTTGCTCAGAAGGGAGGAGATTTCCTCCTTCAGAACGTGGGCAGTGCTCTCTTCTGTGTGTGAAAAGAGAACACTGCTGAACCGCGGGGGTTTCATAGCAAACTGCAGACGATAGCCCTGCACTATTGTGCGCATCACCCACTCTGGTGCCGCTGCAGCTCGCCAAACTGCCGCACGGCTTGCGAGCGTACCCACCCGAGCGATGCCGGCTTCGTGTGTGCCCAGCTGGCTTATTTGTGATGCAATGGCGTCCTCTAGTGGGGAAGCTAGGGACTGCATGCGTGGGTTCAGAGAGCTGTCCGCCCTTTGCAGAGAAAAGTGATTTCCCTGCAGAGGGAGGACATCCCTCTGTAACGAATTCATTTGATTCGTTTGATTTAATGTGTTTGAGTTTTTTTGTGTGTTTTGTTTTCGGGGAAACAATGGGGCCGAAGCCTTTATTAGCGGAGTGAGGGGGACACAACATGTGCGGTGTGGTGACACTGTTTTTGAACACATCCTCACAACAGACCCCTTGAACGGGGGAGAACACACAACGTCCACTGAACACATGGGCTGGGCAGCCATGGGAGGGGGGGACCCTCCAGAAGTGGCCCGTCGTCTTTTGGACGGGGGCTCTAGTGCGGGAAGCGAGTCCAGAGAGCTTGTCGCTCGAGAACATGAACCCCAAACCCTCATCGGCCAAACATCGGGTTAGGCAGGGTTAGGCAAACGCGCAGGGGGCGCCTGGCGTGGAGCCGCCTTCCTAGGAAGACATAACTTGAAAGCCTCGTCCTCCTTCTTTTTGTTGTCGCACCGCTGTTGCATTAGTGCGACGGCGGGCCCAAAGAGAGCCCGGCCGGGCTCTACCGGGGCGCCTGCGATGCGTCTCTTCTCGCTGTCCGGGAGGCCTGACAGATTGAGCCAGAGCGCGCGCTCCCCTACAACAGAAAGCGCCATGGAGCGCCCGCAGGCTTGGACGGCCTGACGAGCGTTGCGGAGGACGAGATCGTTCACCGTGATTATCTCCTTCCACAGTGAAGGGGAGGGAGATCCCTTGTCGAGCTGTTGGCCCAGGTCCTCTAGGATTTCCGCCTGGTAGGCAGAAAGGAGCGAAGAGACGTTAAGTGCTCTAACAGCCAAGGCCGATGATTTGTAGGCGGCCTGGTGCACCGAGGCAGAAAAACGGTCCATCTTGCTAGGAAGAACCGGTTTAGGGGGGGCGAGCCGCCATGTCTTTAACCTCCAGGCCCGCGAGACCGTGTTTAAAGTCGAGCGGGTCCTTCCAGTAGTGTTTCATGTGCTTAGCACATGCTGGAACGGCGGGAAAGAGTTGCTTCCTTGGGCCAGGAGGCGCTCCCAACACTTTCCCATCATAAATGTCTCTCTCCTGGTCAGTGGCGCTCTGTGGAGCCGGCCACTCAATATTGAGACGAGCGGCCGCTCGTTCACAAACATCCAGGAGAATAGACTGGGAGGCCGCGGGGACGCTGGCCTGGGGAATACCAGAGGGCGGGATGGCATCCTCGTCCTCTGAGACCCCGAGAAGGCCCGCGTCGTCACCGGACCCGGCCGGTTCGTCGACGAGCGGGAGGTTGCCCATGAAGATGTCCTCTTCGGGGAACTCAGAGTTAGGCTGGTCAGCCCAAACAAGAGCAGTCGCGTCCCGGGAGGCCCCCGGTGGCACGCTGACGTCACCGTGTCCCACGTCCGAATCCGAAAAGTCGAGCTCGCCGCACTGGGTAGCAGCAACTTTAAAGCGGCGTCGCAGGAGTTTCCTAGGCAGCATGAGGCAGTGGCTGCAGTTCTCCGGATTCTCCAAGGCCTCTTCCGCGTGCTTGAGGCCCAAGCAAACCACGCAGAGCGAGTGAAGGTCCTTAGCGGCGATAAGCGCACCACACGCGGCCGGGCAGGCCCGTGACAAGCTGGTGGCAGAGGAAGCAGGGATAGAGAGCGACATACCGGCGAAAAACGTAGAGAAATCCGTGGCGGGCAGCAGTGGGACAGGAAAACGTGAGAGAGCGTGGGCGGCTCCGAAAGCAGACACAGACAATCTGGCGGAATAGAAACTGTCACGCCTGGCGGAGGCTGATCGAAGGATATTTCCTCCTGCAGACAGTTAGTGAGCAGCGTCAATTCAACCGAGCTGTGTACACGAAGAGATCGCGAGAAGCGAATGTCAACTGGGGTACAGTAGCGCGTGCAGGCTATATATGCCCGCAGGTAAGGGGCGGGGCCTTACCGGGCATTGGCTGCGCGCTCCTGTCTGTCTTGCCAGACTTGGTGCAATTGGATGCTTCTGCAGAGGTCAGGTACGGATGCCCTTCCCATAGGTGGATCTCGAACACGAGATGATGAAAGAGAACCTTTGTTTATTTTAGTAATAAAATGTTTGTGTTTATTAACAGTCCATTCACAGTGCATACCTAATGTTAAAAGACACAAATTTGGGTCTGAATATGTTGAGATTAACATGAACTAAGATGAATAAATCCTGTTAAAGTATTGTTAATTCATTGTTGGTTAACTAATACTAACAAAAATTCAACCTTATTGTAAAGTGTTAACATTTTTTTTAATATAAAGTAAGTTGGCCATAGGAGTGTAAAATTAATTAGAAACGGTAAGGAATCTTACACTGGTTCAAATAGGCTACTGTAGTGTATAGGTTTGATTTATGTTGAAGTGTTTGGGACATGGCTTTTAATGGTGAGCCTTTTGTTTTTGTAATCAGGCTCTCAAGAGTTTATTAAAATTTGTATTTAGATTTATCGGCCAATATATCGGTTATCGGCTTTCAAATATAAAGAATTATCGGATATCGGTGCATCCCTAATTTCGTTGCCTTGTACCTGTACTTGTGTAATGACAATAAAGTTGAATCTAATCTAATAATTAAGAGATAAAATGTTGAAAATATTCAACAATAAATAAAAAGTCAAAAATATGATTTTAAAAGTCATGATAGTAAAATAAAGTCAAAAATACGACATGCCAAGTCATAATTATAAGATAACATTTTGAAAATTTAGTATTAGTAATTATGAGATAAAAAGCTTCAAAAATGTTTTAAAGCTTTTTTTTTTTAGATTTTAAAAAGTCTAAATTATGACCAAAACATAATACTTTTTGATTCACACTTATAATAATACAAATATTTACATTATTGTTTTCATTTTGTGCAACATTTTGAAATCAGTTTTTACAACAAATGAAATGAATCAATCAAAACTTACTTTAGCTTTTCATTTAAACGTAAATTAATTTCCTTTCATCACTGTAAAGCTGCTTTGAAGCAATCTGTGTTGTGAAAAGCGCTATATAAATAAAGGTGACTTGACGTGAAGTTGGGGAGGAAGGGTGACACTAAAAAACTCAGAAATGCCCAAATAAATGGTACTCTAATACGAAGTCAATAATATACATTTTATTTTAATTGGGTTTTATTATAATCCAGTCAGAAAAAAACAAGTAAAAAAAAACTGTAAAACAAGATTTATTTGAGAAATACTTGACATTATGGTGAAATTTCATCATTACTGCTATGGACTACAGAAATGCTAGTATCGTGACAACGCTAATGGTTTGTACAGGTGACAACTCCATGCGAACATCTCTCTAACCTTCAAGATGAATATAATACAGCTTGAATCATCAATGACTCATGGACAACAATAAAAATACATGAACAGCAAAGGTTAGCAGTCCTTGGGCCCAAAATAAACCATCTTAAAACTGACAAGTGTGGAGTGGGTTGATATTATTAACTGCATGTGTGTGAAGTTGCTTATTCTTACTGTGACACTTAAAGCGTCATAGATAATGGATAGAAGAGGACTATAAATATTAGAGCCGAAGTCTAAGCACATTAAGAAGACTGAGTGATTGAGAGAGCAGGACGAATGAGTGACACAGCTCTTGAATTCCAGACTTTTCAGTTTGTTTTGGGCTGGCACCAGTGTTGAGGTCTAATGGAGCATATCTGACTGCATTTCAGCCCACTGATCGCATCATCGACTCAGGAAGTGAAAAGAAAGGATAAATGGATGGGAGGCCACTGATAAATATAGATGCATCACAAAGATGACGGAACAGTGACATAGCCTTACATCTTCCCATTACGTCAATGACTAATGTTTAAAATTTGCCTTTAACAGGGTGTTTACTTTTAAGGCATTTGTCAATCTAGAAGCAGAATTTCATAAAATAAATGAAAAACTAAATTACAGGCCAAAAATGATGTCCAGAGGGGATATTCGTTTTAATGACCCTTTAAGTTTGATTAATCAAAATATAAGGAAAATATTATATACATTTTAAATATTTTATACAAGGGAAATATCTGAAATACAATTTACTATACCAAAAAAAAAATCTCACAGGAAAAGGGATTAACAACAACATTTGCAGTTATTAATATTTTGTAGGTTCTCTGTTGTTTTTGCATGTTCAAAATGTATTTTTCTTTGAATGTCCACACAATTGCATGTTTAATTGTGTTATCACAAATAAAACTATTGATTAAGGACAATTGCGCAACATGCTTACAAAATCTTTAACAAATTTTAATAATATTTGAATACAGGGTGATCATTTCTGCTGTAAGTGTTTTATAATATTACTTTAAATATCTTATGTTCACATTACAAATTGGAAGCTGTTTTGGCACTGATAGCAGACTTATTTATTTATATAATGCAAATACTGAATCTTGTCTTGGTGATGTGTGTTCATCGTGTTTCTTATACAAAGATATAACAAATGAATATAACAATTGAGATGAAGTATTTCATTCACTGGATTACCCAAAAATATGGATTTAATTTAATTAAGTACAGGTTTTTTTATATTGCAGTGAGAATTTTAGACATACCCCCTTCCCTAGTATACACACACATATATACACACACCAATGCACAACTGCATACCTAAACAACGTAAATATTTAAAAAGAACTTATAGTCTGAGTTTCCACTAAGTGCCTCTACATTATTTATCGACTAAAAGAAATAAATAAAAACACCACTGTGCTATTATTAAACTAATATTTTTAAAAGCATATTAAAAGCTAGCAATCCTCAGCATGCCAAGAGTGATTTGTGCAAGCAAAGTGGAAAATCATATATGTGAAGAGCCATCAAAACTCCTTGTTGACCCATAAGGACCAGTGTTCAGGATTTATTTTCGACATATATCTGGATTTTCCTTCAAATACTAGACCATTCAGTTTGAACTATAAGTTGATGAAGAGAAGGAAAAAGCAGGATGAGAGTGAGGTGGTAATTTACTGAATGGAAAGGATAGAAACAAGTTTTTCAGTGATTTGAAGAGGACTTGTAAGAATGTGAAGATTTGGCCAACACAATATGGTCTCAAGTGCCGATTTAGGCTTTGGAGAAGAAACACATATACCGGAGTTACTGTGGAAACCAGAGGCAATGCAAGTGTGGCATGAACAAAAACACACACACAGTGCTAGTCTCAAACTGAGACTTCTGCACATTCATTTTCATTTTCATTTTCCGTGTCCTAATATGGCATGCCAAGGATAATTTGCCAATTAACAATTAGACCAGCAAAAAAGTCATGTTAGTTAAGGAACAGAGGGAGTTTGAGTTGACTGCACCTTTGAAAAAAGCAGTTTTATGAAAAGAAAAAATGCTTTCATACTCAAGGTAACAAAATTACCTCACCTACAGCATGTAAAAATGAAAAATGGAGCTTTAGTATCTAACCTAGAAAAAACACTGTGAAATTGTATAGATATATAACATCAGCTATGATGATGATAATACAAACCCAAGTTACTTATTTATTACACAACTCTCTGGAATCCTTTTTAATCTGACTGATAAATCATGGCATTCAGATATTTATCTGAGAAATCGATCTCATACATACTTCTGTAATGTTCATGTACCTTGTTTCAGTCCACTGTCTCTCTATTTTCTAGGGCTGCCCCCTAATAGTCGACCAGAGGAGCCGCTTATGCCGAGTTCACACTGCATGATTTTAGCCCCGCTTTTGACTCGCAGACAGGTTTTGCGAAATCACAGACAAATGCCTGAAATCATAGGCAAATTGGTGCTTGTTCAAGCAAGTGACAATCACCATGGAGTGAATTATCAAAGGTGCGATCCGAAAGAATCACAGACAAGTCGCCGACGCCCGTGAGATATTTGGCATGCTAAATATCCGGACCTGTCTGTGATTCGAAATCCTGCTTTGTAAAATGTGTTCTGACTGAAAATCACATCGCCAATGACCTACAGCCAATGAGAGAGCAAGAAACAGGGCGGTTATAGACCAGATTATCAGTATTTTAATAGATATATTTACAATTATATAAAACGGAAACAAAGCACAAACATTTGCTTGACCAGCCGCAACAGCAGCACATTGCAAAATGATTTATTTACCTCAAACTCTCTTTGCAGAACACAATCCTTGCTCCCTGCGTGTCCCCAACCATATTTTTTTTTTCTTCTCCTATTCACTGCAAATCAGTGCACAGACAATGGGCACTGTAAGTTGCTTTGACACTGACAGTTGTCAGCGATTCTTCCTCTTGTACAGTCATGCAGTGTGAAACGTCCTGTCTCAGATCCATCATGAAAAAAGCAGCAACTGAATGCTACCCTAGTTAGTAATGCAGTGTGCAAAGAACTGTGATCTGACAACTTTGAAAATCATGCAGTGTGAACTCAGCATTAGACGACCAAAAATTGTATTAGTCGGCTAGTCGCAGAAAAAAAACACTGATGGCGAAGTCACGCAGTCTGTGAGAGGCAGATTGTTAACGGCGGGTCCTTGTGGTAATTATAGTATGTCAGTCAGGAAATCCAAACGTTCGCATATCATCCATTGAATTAAAATACGGCTTATCATTTGAAACATGCAAGTAGCAACTGTACATTGCTGCTCGCTCTAAGGTTAACCAAGATAAATGTGTGATATTATTAGGTGCTTATCCAAGTGTTTGTGTGGAGTGTGGAAACTGAAGTAGCACTTATTGCAAGACATGGAGGCACCGGCGTGATCACTTGCATTTAAAGGGTTACTTCAGCGATTTATCATTAAGCTTTGTATCAGCAGAAACCCGGTTGTATATTAGAATGATCGTGTTCTTTCTAATAGCCCCTTTCTAAATCTCACTCACGTAATGTAAAATGAGCACGGCCGCTCGAGCATTGATAACAGAGCGGTCAGAGCAACGCAAGTGTTTTTAATGAATTTTTAATGAATTTTAATGAAGTTAAGCTTCCATAGGCATGAACTGAAACTGGACATGCACAAAGCGGCCGTCCTTATTTTAGTTTTGAATTAGTGCCAATTCGGGGGCGGGTTGCTTGAATTGTGGGTTTCATGAAAACACAACAACAAAACGGTACAATGACAAACTCACTTAAATAGACGCATTTCGCTTTGAAACCAAATCTTCCGTGATCATCTAGTCTGTCAGCTGTTTGCTCTCGTGATGAATGAAATCTGACTCCTGCTGCGTTTGTGCGGCAACACTCATTCGGCTCGTGCTGTATTGAGCAGACACGTTCAGTTTTTAATTGCAGTGTCTGTTCTCTAACTGAACAAAATTATTTTATTACTATAAAAATCAAAACAACGGCGGTGTGGTGCGCGGTGGGCAAGTGATATAACCGGTAGGCGTGGCTTGGGAGTGGCCTCGTAGGGCAGCGAAGCAAGTGCATTCTGGGAGTTGTTGTATTTCATCCATATGAGCCAAAAATACATTTTCTGGCCTCTCTCAGTCTATAAGGCTCCAACTTCTAAAATAATTTCACATTTCTACTACATAAATGACCCAATTTAAATACATGTTTCATCTTTCCAGCAAAAAAGTACCCCTTTAACTCATAATACTCCATCATTTTTGGTCTTTTGTAGCCTAATACATAATTCGAAACTGACTAATTTTATTTGTGTGCACTCACAATAACAACAAAACATTTTGCTTTCGTAAAATAAAGAAAACAAACAGGATGTGCTTTCTGGCGTCTCGGTCTCTGTGAATTTGAGTGCGTAAAAACATTAACCGAAACTCAACGTGAACTTTCTTCACAGACATGATAAATACATCTATCGAAAGCTTGAAATACCTCTTTTTAAAAGAACCGAGGCTCCTTGCTGTTTTTTCAAAACATATTCATAATCATTACTTTTGCCAGTGTGCTGCGGCAGGCTTTATGCATGTAATCGAGCGCTGACTAGGCTAAGTATAAGCATTAAGGCTCATTATTATGATTTATTTAATTTATTAATATAAAATAGACAAATGTGCGCTATTATTAGGCACATATCCAAGTGTTTGCGCAGAGTGTGGAAGCTGAAGTATAGCGCGCTTTACTGCATGACATGGAGGAGCCGGCGCGATTACTTGCTGACAACAGCGGAAACAACTTAAGTTGAGAGTAATACATCATTCCCAAACGTAAACCTACACTGTAACCTTAAATAAACAAAATACCCTTTAAACCGTTTAACTGATAGTATTAATCGGTCAAAATTCTTACTTACTTTCGGTTAACGGTTAAATGGTCAATATGAGCATCCCTATAATATACACGTGTGATTAGCCAACTAATCGCTTAAATGAACGACTACTAGTCGTCAAGAAATATCTTTAATCGGGGACAGCCCTATTTCCATAAAACCCAAGTTAGAATAGCTGATTAGCCAGTAAAGCAAGGCAAGTTTATTTATATATACTGATTAGATAGCTAAAAGCATGTCTAATCATGAAGTACTATTAACCATCATGCAATAAATATTTTTTTCCAATGTTAAAATACCTCCTATCCCAGATTAACAGAGACTAGAGCTACATGATTGACAAATTATACTGTAATTGTGGATTATTTCCCAATACTGGGATCACTGTTATTTATGATCAATAGAACTCATATTAAAATATTGTGTGTGAACAAACTGCATCCATTTACTTATGTAGGCTGCACATTTAAACTGAGAACCACAACGGTGTTGCTGAATTGCTTTAATAAACCATGACAATGAACTCCATAATAGCCTGCTTAACAGCATGAGGTAGGGCTGCTCAATTATGGCGAAAATCATAATCATGATTATTTTGTTCAACACCGTAATCACAACTATTTAACATGATTAAGAGTGGGCGAAATGACTAAAATCTCAAACGATTATTGAAGAAAAGTAAACAGTCCGTTTAGTGACTGTTCATCAACATCTTGCTCTAGAGGCAGTCATATGCAAATGTATTTGTGATGACAAATCCCACAATATCCAAAACAAACCATTTGGACATTCATTAAATAAATGCTTTGTTTATAATGAGGACGTTTTAAGCTATGAAACTTGCAGGATTTTTTTAAGGTTGCAAAGACTTGCTATATGTCAAAAGATAAGGGCAAATGTAACATCATGTCTCATGTCATGACCCTTTTAAGGCATAACTGAGTGTTTGTGACACCTGGAGCAGCCCAACATTGACATATTTTTGCATTTATGTGACCATAAAGCCCAAATCAATCCTAGCTTGTTCTGCTTCAATTCAGATCACGCAAACAGAAAAGCACCTGGTAAACAATCGCAAGTTGTTTCGCAGTTTAATGCACTTTAATATCAAACTCTTTTAATATCAAGCATGTCCCACAGTAGACTGCAAATGATGAAAGTCACAATATATGATTTGACTAATTTAGAATTTAAAATGTATACGAGTATACTTTTTGTGCGCAAAAAAAGAACAAAAATAACGACTTTATTCAACAATTTCTTAAAGCCTGTGTCAGACTCTTGCGCTGTTGTCACAGTATAAACAGTGCAGCGCTTCCTAGTTCTATGGCAGGACAACTCGTGCGCATGGGTCGTGATGCTCACATGAACAGCGTTGGCCAATGGTAAGCCGCCGTTCTGGAAGTGCTGCACTGTTTACACTGAGTCTGACACAGGCTTGAAAAAATGTAATCAAAAATATCTTAAATTTGTGTTCACGAAGATGAACGAAGGCCTTATGGGTTTGGAACGGCATGTGGGTCAACAGAATTTTCAATTTTAGGTGAACTAACTCTTTAAGGAGTTGCAAAAAAGAAATTAAAATTTGATTAATTACACAACCCTAGCATAAGGAACAAATCTGTTACTCAAATTTAAAATCAGAATCCTATCCCAATATGCTGAAATCACTGAAGCTCTCACTGCAAGTTTACACAGTTTCACACAACTGTTTGAGCCATACAGTTCAGCTTGAGCTCACCGCGTCCAAGGTTATGGACTCCAAAAAAATATTATTTTTATATTCAATGAAACTGTTAAACAACATCTGTCAAAGCACATGAAACAGCAACTCATATAAAACTCTTTTCTGAAGAGCCTCTCTAAAGCGTTTAACATCAGATAAGTTCCCATCATGATTCATCTATAGTAGGCTCTTATTTGCACATGTTTTGGGAATGCCCCACAGTGATTCCTTTGTGGACTTTTGTATGTACTGTGCTTTCGGACATTCTACATTTGGATATACCTCTGGACCCTGTGTTATTTCTACTTTTAGATGATTCCGCTCTCCAGCTTAATGCTCACCAAAGCAGGACCTTATTGGCAGCAAGCACTGCTGCCAAAAAGACTATTCTTAAGCTATGGATAGAACCAGCCACTCCTACAACTTTCCTCTGGTTATCTTATTTTAGAGACATTGTCTTACTAGAAGGTACCACTGCTAAGCTCAATGGCGCAAAAGAAAAAACTATTCAGAGTTGGTCAACTATTGCAAAGTTGCTGTTAGATAAATTGAAATGATGACATTCCATTTTTCCTTTTTCTCTGCATATGTATGCTCATGTATAATTTACTGTTTTTATTCATTAGTTATGGATTTATTATTATTTTAGTTATTGATTTATTGATTTATTTTTTTGCTTTGCAGACACTTTTCATGGCATCTGTTTGTACATAGTTCATGGAGACATTGATAAGTTCCTGATTGAGAATAAATTCAAATAAAAATTTTGATCCAAAAAAAAAAAAAAAAAAAAAAGACAAAACCAACATATCTAAAACTTCAGTTGATATTGAAATGAAAACTGAAATTATAACAATAAAAGCTAATTTAAATAATACTAAAAAAAAAAAAAAAAAAAAAAAAAAAAAGATAAGTTCCCATCACTACAGATGGCCACAGAGCACATATCCAATTAACAATGAAGTTTGTTTGCAATTCTTTTCATTATCAATCTTTATAGATTTATTGTTGCATCTAGAGCAGCAAGATTAACCATTAAAAGATCGAAATCTCGATTAAAACATCTCGATCTTATACCTAAATGACAATGATTGCGCACCGTTATACCCGTTTCACATCACAGCGGAGCGTAAATAGTGCGTATTTTGTCGCTGTCCATATTAATGAATGAGAGGGTCGTCCGTCATGCTTCCGATGTGAATGACAAAACGCATGCTGCTCACGCTCAGCTAAGCTAAGCTGACGCTTTGCTATATGAAACTGTTTAAACCAAAGACTTTAGGCACTTTGGCTAACCATTGTAAGTACATTTACATTTAGTCATTTAGCAGACGCTTTTATCCAAAGCGACTTACAAGTGAGAGCAATAGAAGCAACTAGAACAGTCAAATACAGTATGCAAGTGCTGTAACAAGTCTCAGTTAATCTAACACAGAACACAGGACAGAATTTTTTTATTTTTTTTTTATAAATTAGACAGACAGAAAATGAATAGAATGTTAAGTGCTATTCTTGATTGGTCAGGTGCTGCTGGAAGAGACGTGTCTTTAGCTGTTTTTTGTAAATGGCTACAGACTCGGCTGCTCGAATTGAGATAGATTAAGTAAGATCATAACACTGGAACATTCAAATCTGCATTTGCGCTGTCACTAACAGAGCAGCTGCCATGTACATGTACAGTATGAAGCAGCTTTTCAACCACACGTTATAGTTGTTTATGTGTTAAAAACATTTAAATAATGGGCTAAAGAAAGTGTACTGGGATAAAAGTTTATAGTTTGGGTATAAACACTGATGTCTACAGTAGTGATTGAAATAAGTGTAAATCATATTTTAAAATTATTTTGACACGTGTATGTATTTGTATTGCTGATTGACTCCTTCATTTAAAAGATTTATTCACACTTCATCCAATAACCAACAAAATCGAACAAAATTTTGAACAATGAATAAAATCCAATAAACATGTCTTTATGAATGACACCGACTCCATTAAAAAAAATATATATTTTGTTCAAATGTATGTATGTATGCATGTATGTATGTATGCATGTACAGGGAGTGCAGAATTATTAGGCAAGTTGTATTTTTGAGGATTCATTTTACAACATTAATAATTAAACAACAACCATGTTGTCAATGAACACAAAAAACTCATTAATATCAAAGCTGAATATTTTTGGAAGTGGTTTTTAGTTTTAGCTATTTTAGGGGGATATCTGTGTGTGCAGGTGACTATTACTGTGCATAATTATTAGGCAACTTAACAAAAAACAAATTTATACCCATTTCAATTATTTATTTTTACCAGTGAAACCAATATAACATCTCAACATTCACAAATATACATTTCTGACATTCAAAAACCAAACAAAAACAAATCAGTGACCAATATAGCCACCTTTCTTTGCAAGGACACTCAAAAGCCTGCCATCCATGGATTCTGTCAGTGTTTTGATCTGTTCACCATCAACATTGCGTGCAGCAGCAACCACAGCCTCCCAGACACTGTTCAGAGAGGTGTACTGTTTTCCCTCCTTGTAAATCGCACATTTGATGATGGACCACAGGTTCTCAATGGGGTTCAGATCAGGTGAACAAGGAGGCCATATCATTAGATTTTCTTCTTTTATACCCTTTCTTGCCAGCCACGCTGTGGAGTACTTGGACGCGTGTGATGGAGCATTGTCCTGCATGAAAATCATGTTTTTCTTGAAGGATGCAGACTTCTTCCTGTACCACTGCTTGAAGAAGGTGTCTTCCAGAAACTGGCAGTAGGACTGGGAGTTGAGCTTGACTCCATCCTCAACCCGAAAAGGCCCCACAAGCTCATCTTTGATGATACCAGCCCAAACCAGTACTCCACCTCCACCTTGCTGGCGTCTGAGTCGGACTGGAGCTCTCTGCCCTTTACCAATCCAGCCACGGGCCCATCCATCTGGCCCATCAAGACTCCCTCTCATTTCATCAGTCCATAAAACCTTAGAAAAATCAGTCTTGAGATATTTCTTGGCCCAGTCTTGACGTTTCAGCTTGTGTGTCTTGTTCAGTGGTGGTCGACTTTCTGCCTTTCTTACCTTGGCCATGTCTCTGAGTATTGCACACCTTGTGCTTTTGGGCACTCCAGTGATGTTGCAGCTCTGAAATATGGCCAAACTGGTGGCAAGTGGCATCTTGGCAGCTGCACGCTTGACTTTTCTCAGTTCACGGGCAGTTATTTTGCGCCTTGGTTTTTCCACACGCTTCTTGCGACCCTGTTGACTATTTTGAATGAAACGCTTGATTGTTCGATGATCACGCTTCAGAAGCTTGGCTATTTTAAGACTGCTGCATCCCTCTGCAATATATCTCACTATTTTTGACTTTTCTGAGCCTGTCAAGTCCTTCTTTTGACCCATTTTGCCAAAGGAAAGGAAGTTGCCTAATAATTATGCACACCTGATATAGGGTGTTGATGTCATTAGACCACACCCCTTCTCATTACAGAGATGCACATCACCTAATATGCTTAATTGGTAGTAGGCTTTCCAGCCTATACAGCTTGGAGTAAGACAACATGCATAACGAGGATGATGTGGTCAAAATACTCATTTGCCTAATAATTCTGCACTCCCTGTATGTATGCATGTATTTAAATAGACTTAAAAGGAACACTCCACTTTTTTTGAAAGTAGGCAAATTTTCCAACTCCCCTAGAATTAAACAGTTGAGTTTTACCGTTTTCGAATCCATTCAGCCGATTTCCGGGTCTGGCAGTAGCACTTTTAACATAGCTTAGCATAGATCATTGAATCTGATTAGACCGTTAGCATCTCGCTCAAAAATGACCAAAGAGTTTTGATATTTTTCCTTTTTAAAACGTGACTCTTCTGTAGTTACATCGTGTACTAAGACCGACAGAAAATGAAAAGTTGCGATTTTCTAGGCCGATATGGCCAGGAACTATTCTCTCATCCCTGCGTAATAATCAAGGAACTTTGCTGCCGTATCATGGGTGCAGCGGCGCAATGATGTTACGCAGTGCCTGAAAATAGTCCCCAGCTAGGTAACATCCAACGTGACCGGCACTAAGTTTGTGTATTTGCAGGTATTCCGGTTCAAATACGGTTCAGGATCTGCACTAAAGTAAATATCTTCTGAATCGTCGCTCACAAATGTCTCCATGGTTACAAGTGTAAGCAGATTGTCACGTTGGTTATGTTGACGGAAGTTAGCCTATTTTCAGGCGCTGTGTAACATCATTGCACCGCTGCACCCATGGTACGGCAGCAAAGTTCCTTGATTATTACGCAGGAATGAGAGTATAGTTCCTAGCCAAATCGCAACTTTTCATTTTAGTACATTGTGTAACTACAGTAGAGTCAAGTTTTAAATAGGAAAAATATCAATACTTTTTGGTCATTTTTGAGCAAGATGCTAGCGGTCTAATCAGATTCAATGATCTATGCTAAGCAATGCTAAAAGTGCTACCGCCAGACCTGGAGATCAACTGAATGGATTCGAAAACGGTAGAACTGTTTAACTCAAGGGGAGTTGGAAAATGAGCCTATTTTCAAAAATAGTGGAGTCTTCCTTTAAGCAATGAACATTTTGTCAGAACCTCCCGTTAGAATGTTATTTTGTTTAGTTGTCTAATGTAATTTTCTTCTTTAGAATCGTGGAAGAATCGCAATCTCCATTTTACACACACAAAAAATGTGATTTTCAATTTATCCAGAATCGTGGATCTAGTTGCATCCCCATTGTAAACAGGTTTTAGGTACTGGAAATCTTGCAGAAAAATGAAAGTATCACCTGGAGGTTATGCCTCTCTAGTCTCATCTCCAGAATGTTGTTTTGCTCTTCCAGCCGCTGGCGTTCTGCCTCCAATTCCTCAATCTTCTGCCTGAAAAAAAACACACATACATACAAAACGTCATTTTTGTCCAAACATAATGAAAACTCTCCCGTCAAACTTTTACATCACAAAAATAAACATCTATTTTTCAGTCAAGCATGGTGAAACAATCATAAAAATAATATGTTCAACTCAAGTTCTGGAGGTTGATTGCAGAGTAAAACATTGTATAAAAAGCGGGGTCCAAAATCGGAGAACATAAGAAATCTGGGATTTAAAAGTTAATTATTTAATAGTAAACAAAGTCATTAATTAATATTTTGTAAATTCAAAAAAGTGTTTGGTGTAAAATGTAACATTTAAGAGCCTTTTTGCTGTGTTACTAATCAAAAACATTTGTGACAATCAAAAGTAAAAGGACATACCAAATATTAAAAGATTCTATTCACATTTTTATTTATTTAATATATATACACACACACACACACACACACACACAGTATACACACATAAAATTAGCAAATAAAAGGATTTTCACTAGTGGTCCCAGACACTTGGTGGAACCTTTTTGATCCATAATATCCTGTATAATTTCTCAGAAAGTAGGACAACATTTAGGTTGCTTTAGTTTTGGTTTTAAAGATTACTATGTGGGGTCTTGGACTTGTATTCAATACAACAACTATTCAATTAAGGTGTAAACAGCTTAGTGAAATGGTTCCAGGAGTGATTAAATGAAATTCTATAGAGAATAATTACAGGATCAAAAAGAGTAAAAAGGAGGAAGTAGGCACCGAATGAAAGCGTACTTTCCAACAAGGCCACAAAAGCTAATGTAGTATAATCACATTTGCATAGTAATTAGGCAATGCAACAGGCCATGAAAAAAAACCCCACAGACTTCAGTTTCACTCAGTCTAAAGCCCTGTTCTCAATGCCAGCGACTTACAGTGACAAAGTGGCATGAACATTTCAATGAGAGCTGACGATTTTCAGTGACATGAGTTGTAGCGGCCGGCAGAAAAAGGCTGTCTCGATGGACCATAGATCACAAGTAACAAACAATCACAATTGTGACTATTTTGCTCAATATGACTTTATATCCTGCAGTGTGGCTTTGTACGCGGAAACAGGATTCCAGAATGATCAGATTAAACATGATAAAAGTTAACACAGATGAAACAGTCTATGAAGTTTCATTTATCACTTTCTCTGTTACCTGAGAGAGCTGATTTCTTCTGCTGTTGCTAAGGTGGTTTTCTCGGCATTAGACATCTGGTGCTCTTTTAGAGCCTCAAGTTCAGCAGTCACCTGAGCAAGTGATAAAAAAAGTACTTAATGAAAGACAAAAAGATCAGCACTGTATGTCAAAAACAGTAACTGACTGTAAATCTGAGCAAATGAAACCTGCGGCCTTAGTGGCAATGTAATTCCTGTCTAATATCTTGACTTCTGCCTTATGTGGTTTTTCATTTCTTGCATGCATTATAGTGCCAATTGTAATCAATATTTATGATCGAAACGGTAGCTGACATAATCGTATAAATGCCAAAAGGAAGTTCCCATGGTGATGGATGTGACTTACCATTTGAGCTTGTAATTTGAAGGTGCCTGCTTCCTCCTGGGCTTTAAACAGTTGAGTCTATCGGAATGAAAAAGGTTATTTCCATAAAGAAAAGTAATTGATTACAAAGTCATGAGTACTATCAATGGCAAGAAAGTTGTCTGGATACATGTCCATCAAGTCTGCATGTCTGCATGAGAACAGGTCTAAAATGTTTAGACAGTTCAACTTGAGCTTAATAGAACCACACATTTTTATAATAAATTCTAATGAATCCAATAATTCTCCTTCCCTATAAAGTTTATCACCTCAAAATGTAATAACTTAGCCTCTGCTTCTAAATGACTTTTCTGTTGATATATCCAATGGGAGGGGTATAAAAAAAAAAAATCGGTTTCCCGATTATAAAGTGACAATTCCCCTAAACATTTAAGCAATATAGCACAGAGGTTGAATGAGTAAATTCATCTAAACAAATTATCAGAGAAAATTTGTAATTTGAAAACTTTCTGAGAGACAACTTCATAAACCACATCTCCCTCTTAACTGTCCCTGTCAGCGTTTTTTTTTTATTTATTTTTTTAAAGCTACACTGTGTGATATTTTCCCCCATCTAGCGGTGAAAAGGTATATGACCATCCAGTAAATATTAGTTTCTGTTCTTCCCAATTCCGATTTCGTTTTAACTCCTACAGTGGCCGATTTAGTCCAAGATTAACATGGCTTCCAGTTCGACCTCGTCCATTAGTGTTCCTTCAAGTGATGAGGTTACTTTAGAAAACTATTATAATTTGCAGTTATTTAATTTGTCAGTTAACATGTAGGTTATGACATCTATGTAAAATGAATGTAAAGCTCTCCTCGGCTATCCTGGTGAACTTCTACCGCTGCGCAATAGAAAGCATCCTGACCAACTGTGTGGCAGTATGGTATGGGAGCTGCTCTGTTGCGGAGCGCAAGGCACTGCAGCGGGTGGTGAAAACTGCCCAGCGCATCACAGGGACTCCACTACCTGCCATCGAGCACATCCAGAGGAAACGCTGTCTGCACCGAGCTCGCAGCATCCTCAAGGACTCCTCTCACCCAGCCCACAGACTGTTTTCTCTCCTGCCCTCCGGCAGGCGTTTCAGGATCCTCCGGACCAGGACCAGCAGACTAAAGAACAGTTTTTTCCCCAGAGCTGTCTCTTTACTGAACTCAAACCCCCGTTGATCCACTTCCCTCATAAACTGCAAACTCTCCTACCTCACACCTACATTCACTTTGTTATTTGCACTACCGACTGTTTATTACAGTAACAACTGTTTACTTATGCATTTTGCACCACCATATCTTAACTGGAATATGCTCATTTGCACTGCCGACTGTATTTATAGTAACCATGTTTACATTTGCATTTTGCACCGTACTTCTAACTGTAATATGCAACCACTTTCCACTGCACTTTTACACTTTCTTTTGGATAGCTCTGTCCATAATTTATTGCACTACCTTAATCCACTGCTATATTCCTCATATTAGCCTAACATATTATTGTATACCTCTATCTGTAAAATTCTGTTCAAAGTAATAGCCATCTGTATATTATATTCATAGTACATATTCACCTGTACATTCTATTTACATTCTGTTTATAGTAATAGCCATCTGTATATTTATATTTATTCACTGTATATATTCATCTGTAAATTCAGTTCTGTTTATAGTAATAACCATCTCTCTACTTATACATATTTATATATATTCAGTACATTTTTATGCCCAGCACTTACGCAACCATTGTATATATCCTGCACTTGCTGCTATTGCACTTCTGGTTAGACCTAAACTGCATTTCGTTGCCTTGTACTTGTACTTGTGTAATGACAATAAAGTTGAATCTAATCTAATCTAATCTAAAAATGAATAATAGTTTTACATTTTCGTAATTTATTTACCATTTCATTGCTAACATCAGCGATCAGGTTCCCAGACGAATGCAAGCTAATCTTAGTAAAGTAACTTTTATCAGTGCTATCGTTATTCTGAATATTGTACGACATCACTAGCGTAAGGCAAAGTTTACATTGTAGCAGTCTCAAGCAATCCCCCTCTTCACATTTGACATGGTGCCATCGAGTGTTAAAACGCGAAAAGCGAAGCTTGAATTTATGGGTATGTCCCTCTTTGGCTAATGTACTTTCAAGATGGAGGGGCAACATGGCGACCCCCATTCGAACCCCTTACCCGTATGTATTTTCAATGGCATATTATAAACTTACGAGAATAGTTTATTACTTGAAAGAAGTAAATATACATTAATGAGCACATATATTTTTGAAAGAACTAAGTGTTTTTAGCTTTAAGTTGCCAGCCACAACCAGCATTTTGTATCATTTTCATGGCCCGCCAGATCGCCTTCAAAACGGTTATGCCACATCCCACATCATACCTCAGTTATGCTTTATTTCGTAAGTTGAATACAGAAGGCGGTCTGGCAGAGCTAGATATTTTACTTTATAAAGTGTTAAATATGGATATTTTTCTTACACAAACCCATTGATTCACTTCAGAAGGCCTTTATTAAGCCCCCCTCAACTTCCCAAATAATGCAGAATTAAGGAAACAGCGGATGCAGTTTGTTTTTCCGGAGCAGCAGCGGAGTTCTGCAAATGTGTTTGTTTGTTCCCGGTTATGAGTCGAAACTGCAGACGGTGAGTGAAACTGCATCAATGTCCTGTTTTGCTGGCAGTCGCGCATAAGTGCATTTAATGTAAACAACACATACGTATAGTAAATCGACAGTTCTCCAGGGATAATGCCATGTGTGTAATCTGGGTATGTGTGCTCCTGACTCTTTAGCCCCACCCACTGCATGCTTCCACGAGTTCGGCTGTTTTCGAAAAGAATCGGTGCAGCGTATGTCTTTTATAAATATGATAAAACTAAAGACTCTTCGGAGATATGAAGTATGCAATACTACTCTATAGGTACTCAAGATTAACATGAGACTGCCAGAAACTGTGTGTGTTCCCTGTGCAACTGACTTGTTGTGACGCATTTCCTAGTGAAACCGAATATTGAGGGCAGGGTTTTACTTCAGCGGTCCTCCTCTCCATCTCTCGCTCATAGCAGACTAATGGTTGGAGGGGAGTGATTAAGGATATTCAAACCCAAGCTGTCAAACTGACATCATCAGAGAAGAAATGCCATTCCAGACTGGAAGTAACTTTTTTGATTAAAGTTTACCATGACAAAAAAAAAATTTCTGTGTATTAACTAACGGATTAATTGTTTACCACAGGACTAGTAATATGCTCTAACAAAATAAATAGGGTACATTTTGATTTCATGACGACTTTAATGTTATACATCATATATTTCATCTACAACAACGTGAACTTTTATAAAGATCCGTTTGGCCATTAACTTTTTAAAAGCATCATTATGCATTAATATGAGGAGAGTCTTCACATGAAAAAGACCCATGACTGGCAGAACATGCTTCAGCATTTCTCTCCGATTGCAGTAGGAAATTAAATGAAATGTGGAGGATGTTAACTGTGACAAGATTATTGACAGATCAGTTCACGTGACAGGAAGCGTGTAACAGCGACAGAGATCAAAGACTTATGATGTGATAGTAAATGGCTTGCATTTGATAGTCCCAAAGCTTGTCTACTCTTCTGCTACAATCAAAAGTATGTAAGCTTTCCTGACAAAAAGAGTACATACTTTTAGGGCATAGTATAAGTAGGTGAATTGGGATGCAGCATAACTCCTAACCCTACCCCACACCCTAACAGGCAGCTTGTGCGACCAATTGTAAAGATCTTTCGGCACACCCATTACTCCAACCTGCAGACACCCAGATTACCCACACTTGGACAAATCATTGAATCAGTATATTGACCATATTCATTTAAAAGAACTGCTTGAGTGTGCATTATGGGTAATGAAGTTCTCACCTCCATCTCAATGTTGTGATTCTGGACTTTCTGCAGCATGTCCTCTGCCTCCTTGACCCGGAGCGTGAGCTGAGGGGAGTATTCACTTGTGGCCAGCTCGCTGTCGTACGACTCTAATATGGCCCTCATTCCATCGCGCTCCTGACCCACATACAAAAGCACATGTTTCAATTCCAGGACTCAATTCAGGCCAAGCTAGGTCAGTGCAATACAAAGACATCATGCATATAGTTATCTGTGTGGAAGTAGAACTATCTGAGATGCTTGCAGAAGCATAAACGGTTGATGCTGATTTAATTGTAGGGTGGAGCATGTAAAAAAAATTATAATTATAAATGAAAGAATCTACTCACTGTCTTAATGTAAATTTAATTACTACAGCTTGATTGTGTTTCACTTATTACTAAACTTATTTCACATGCTTTACCGGTCAACCTTGTAGTACAATTTAATAGGCAGGCATCAGTTGTAATGTCATTGTACTGCTCTAAATACAAGAGGAGAGATGCAAGAAATATTAGAGGGGAATTAATGGGGTGAACAAGCTCCCTTCGGAGTCTGAGTCATCTGTGTAAATATCTCATTTTAGAGTCGATTAAACCGAAATTAAATCTAGTCTAGTCTCTAAAGCCGAAAACAGCAGGATCAATAAAACATTGTGATTCATTATCCGGAGTGTCAACTGAGAATACTAAAACGCCAACAGACACATGCACATACATGCACCCAAACTAGAAAGGTTGTGAAGGTTAATGTCGAATAGAACACTGACTAAAAGACCTTTAACATCAGTTTAAAGGAAAAGTTAATGATGCATTTGTGGAGCTTTAGTTAAGTTCATTTGACGTAACAATCAATGTGACTGACGTCAAATCACCCATGCAGATTTAGCTGTGAATTTCACAAAAATGTCACATATCTTCCCAAAATAAAAAAAAATATATAGAACAAATGCATAATATATACAGTGAGGAAAATAAGTATTTGAACACCCTGCTATTTTGCAAGTTCTCCCACTTGGAAATCATGGAGGGGTCTGAAATTGTCATCGTAGGTGCATGTCCACTGTGAGAGACATAATCTAAAAAAAAAAAAAAATCCAGAAATCACAATGTATGATTTTTTAAACTATGTATTTGTATGATACAGCTGCAAATAAGTATTTGAACACCTGAGAAAATCAATGTTAATATTTGGTACAGTAGCCTTTGTTTGCAATTACAGAGGTCTAAAGTTTCCTGTAGTTTTTCACCAGGTTTGCACACACTGCAGGAGGGATTTTGGCCCACTCCTCCACACAGATCTTCTCTAGATCAGTCAGGTTTCTGGCCTGTCGCTGAGAAACACGGAGTTTGAGCTCCCTCCAAAGATTCTCTATTGGGTTTAGGTCTGGAGACTGGCTAGGCCACGCCAGAACCTTGATATGCTTCTTACAGAGCCACTCCTTGGTTATCCTGGCTGTGTGCTTCAGGTCATTGTCATGTTGGAAGACCCAGCCTCGACCCATCTTCAATGCTCTAACTGAGGGAAGGAGGTTGTTCCCCAAAATCTCGCAATACATGGCCCAGGTCATCCTCTCCTTAATACAGTGCAGTCACCCTGTCCCATGTGTAGAAAAACACCCCCAAAGCATGATGCTACCACCCCCATGCTTCACAGTAGGGATGGTGTTCTTGGGATGGTACTCATCATTCTTCTTCCTCCAAACACATTTAGTGGAATTATGACCAAAAAGTTATATTTTGGTCTCATCTGACCACATGACTTTCTCCCATGACTCCTCTGGATCATCCAAATGGTCATTGGCAAACTTAAGACGGGCCTTGACATGTGCTGGTTTAAGCAGGGGAACCTTCCGTGCCATGCATGATTTCAAACCATGAAGTCTTAGTGTATTACCAACAGTAACCTTGGAAACGGTGGTCCCAGCTCTTTTCAGGTCATTGACCAGCTCCTCCCGTGTAGTTCTGGGCTGATTTCTCACCTTTCTTAGGATCATTGAGACCCCACGAGGTGAGATCTTGCATGGAGCCCCAGTCTGAGGGAGATTGACAGTCATGTTTAGCTTCTTCCATTTTCTAATGATTGCTCCAACAGTGGACCTTTTTTCACCAAGCTGCTTGGCAATTTCCCTGTAGCCCTTTCCAGCCTTGTGGAGGTGTACAATTTTGTCTCTAGTGTCTTTGGACAGCTCTTTGGTCTTGGCCATGTTAGTAGTTGGATTCTTACTGATTGTATGGGGTGGACAGGTGTCTTTATGCAGCTAACGACCTCAAACAGGTGCATCTAATTTAGGATAATAAATGGAGTGGAGTTGGACATTTTAAAGGCAGACTAACAGGTCTTTGAGGGTCAGAATTCTAGCTGATAGACAGGTGTTCAAATACTTATTTGCAGCTGTATCATACAAATAAATAGTTAAAAAATCATATATTGTGATTTCTGGATTTTATTTATTTTTAGATTATGTCTCTCACAGTGGACATGCACCTACGATGACAATTTCAGACCCCTCCATGATTTCCAAGAGGGAGAACTTGCAAAATAGCAGGGTGTTCAAATACTTATTTTCCTCACTGTATATATTATGCATTTGTGTCTGCCATGAAAATTTCACAGTGATATAAAATACACATATTTTAAGTTTATTATTTTCAAAAGGTAATTATCATTTTGTCATATGCCAGTCGAAACTGAAATAAAATTATTTTTTTTAAACTATTTAAATCACAATACAATCATAATGCTTTGTTTTTAATGTACTCACAATTTAAAGGTTGTGTTTTCCATTATAGTAGTATAGCGAATTTTGGAATTAAATAACACGGACATGTTTATAACAAGTTGTGTGACATTTATCCAGCTGTTTATCATATCCCTCACTTGTCATTAACCTGGCTATCAAAAACCTCAAACTAGTTTTGAAAATTTTGAAAACTTTTATGTCAGTTTCATTTGTAGCTCTGTAGTACTTTTTAAAGGTCAAAGAGGTATCCGTTTTATTATTATCTGAAGTCATAAAAACAGTTCAGGTCTTTCTTTTAATATGAGTTATACCACCTTAGGGGTTCCACACACCGACACATTTCAGTAAATTACACACACACACACGTGTACTTCAACACACACACACGTCTTCAAAAGCTATTTTTCTGCTTCTATTGTAATGAAATTCACCCGTGCTGTTATCTTAAACTCACCTCATTCATCCCACAGATAGCAAACTCTCATTTAGGACTCTATTATTTTGGCATTGGCCTCAGAGTTTCTGTGCCGAAGAGAGAATCTATGTGGGTGAGTGAGTGAAGAAACAAATCTGTGCTGCACTGCAGTTTTTTTCCCTATGGATCTTCATTTACTGGAGAACTTGGGTCAATGCTACAATAAAACCTTTTTATCGTGGCTTTTAATCATAGCTAGAAAACTGTTAATCTTTTGAAGACAGCCGATGCATTTTTCCTGGTTCTGCAGCAGGCGAAGTGCTAAAGTTGTCAATAATGGCTAGTGACAAACAGCCTCCAAACTTTAGCTTGTCAATTCTATTTGTTTTATGGAACTGTGTGTGTGTAAACAGGCTTTAACATCATATACCATATATCTTGATCTTAAAAAGCTATTTATCTCATGTTCAAATGCGGTTCTGCTTAATTAAAGTTGTATCTGTGGTCGTATTTGTGGTAGTTGTATTAGTGTCCATACAAAACTTTGAGTTTACTAGACAAACTGATTTGTGAATAAACATTTTACTAAGCACAGTCGACCATCAACGTAATTAACAACTGAACAACAGAGAAATGAGAGCGTGTTTGCTTTTCTTTACTCTTAATAACTTGTTCTGACAGCTCTAATTTTCCATGTGTGTTTAGAGCAGTTTCCAGACTGGAAGGCTGGAGGTGAGGATGCTCTGAATGTCTCCAGTGTAGACATCATTACACCCAAACATTGACCTCATTAAAACAAATCCCACCTATTTAGGATATATGATTCGAGTTTATTGAAGCCTTTGTTAATTACCAATTAACCAAGCTGTTGACAAACAAAGAACAAGCGTATTATTCACATGCGCAATAAAGTGGTGCTCCAGCAATTTATCTAAATCTCATTCTAGCCTTTGGAAAACAATTCAGGTCAGGAAGTCGGAGACATTCAGATTTCTACAGGAGTTACAGCCACCCATACTGTCTATGAGAATGAGGAGGAGACAAAGAAAATGGGTCATGTCATAGACTTTTTAATGACTATTTTCCCTCCCTTATTTACTGACCCTCATATCGTTTCAGAAATTCAGACCCATAAGAGTTTGGATGGCAGCGTTCACATGTATTCAAATGAACCGCACTAACAGAGCAATCACACCAGGGTTTGTTTTAATGGAACCAAACATGCCACGTGTGAACACACCCTAAAGGGAATTATTTTGTTTTGATTTATTCTTTAATGTGGTGTAAAGCAGATTACTTTTCCCAGTGTTATTTTAATTTTTTTGCATATCAATCTAGTGGCTTCGGCTTTTCGTAAATAAAAAACGAATATCTTTTGGCATACTGATGCATCATGGTTGTTTGTGTCTACCCGTTCACATCCAGCAACGATATAATATCTGACTTTTGCAATCTATACCCCTGGATCTTTAAAGTTTGTAACTAAGGGTGAACTATCCCTTTAAGAGAGCATGACAAGGTTTCTGCTCAACCAATATAAATCATTGTAATGTGCTAATTTGGTATCATATTACCATATAGCAGAACTGAAAATGAATGTGCTTTTTAATGAAATTTGGTAAATGTAATACAATACTTTCCTAGTTGTTGTTATATTGAGCACACTTTCATTACAAAACATCTGGTTTTAAAAACGGGCAAAAAGAAGTGCCCATCTATTGTACTAGAGAAAAATATAGACATTTTGCACTGGGGAAGAAGTATGTTTATGAAACTCATATGTTTACAAAGTATGAATCATTTTGTTTTGACGAGCTGTTTATTTATATGCTTTTCACCTTGGTGAGCAGTAGGACTCTCTTCTGCAGGCGACGGACCAGCGAGTCCTGGTTCTCTCGTTTCTTCTGTTCTTCTTGAGCTTTGGCACGCAGTTGAGCAATCTCGGGAAGGAGCTCAGCGCGGGCCTTCTCCACAGAGCGAACACTGAAAGAGTCAGAGAAAAAAAATATGCCAGAATAACATTAGGATGGAGCAACTCTGGGGAGAACAACAACAGCTGCATCCTCTATATCCTGCAAGGTCATTTCCTTATGAAAACTGTCTGCTTAGTGTTCACAGCTGAATATACACTCTTTGTTGCTTGGCCATTATGGGAAATGTAATCTGCAATGTTTGGAAAACAGTGAGCCATCAACACGTGTGTGTGTGTGTGGGCATGTTTTTGTGAAATATCAGGACACAAATGTGTATAATGACATGGGTATGACATAGGTATTACAAAAAGAGGGTGAAATATGAGGACGTTCCCCATGTCCTCACTTTTCAAAATGCTTATAAATCACACAGAATGAGGTTTTTTTTCACAGAAAGTAAACTGCACAGTCTCCTGTGAGGGTTAAGTTTAGGGGCAGGGGCAGTGTAGGGGGATAGAAAATACGGTTTGTACGATATAAAAACCATTACGCCTATGGAATGTCCCCACATTTCACAAAAACACCCCTGTGTGTGTGTGTGTGTGTGTGTGTGTGTGTGTGTGTGTGTGTGTGTGTGTGTGTGTGTGTGTGTGTGTGTGTGTGTGTGTGTGTGTGTGTGTACACGTGTATGTGTATATGAACACCTAGCCGTGTATTATCCAACTTATGCCATGGTTACTTGCCAACATTGAAAAGTTAAAAATGACACTTATTTTCTTCAGCGATGACTCAGATATAGCATTCTGCACGCTTTAAATCAGACACGAGAGATAAGTAGTGCGTTAAGTCTGTGACATCACCCATAGGATTCTGAAGAGCATTTTTGAAGAGTAAAGTAGGGTCGAGCTGGCCGTTGCCATCTTAGTAGTGCGTCATCGCGTGTCACTCCCGGATTACATAAACTGGGCAAAGAGGCGGGA
Organism: Romanogobio albipinnatus; assembly: GCA_023566225.1. NCBI lineage: Eukaryota > Metazoa > Chordata > Actinopteri > Cypriniformes > Gobionidae > Romanogobio > Romanogobio albipinnatus. Next base: position 16,579,700 of record CM042241.1, read on the forward strand.
TGTGGGTGGAGCTGAGGTGACGTGATGACTAATAGACAGCAGACAAATGCCAATCCACCCGTCACTCAAAGTGGTCACGCCCGTAATTATGCAGAACTTTAAGGCTTTATATAATGTAAACAAATGAGTTATAAAACAATTCACCAATTCACCCTCACAGTTGTCATGAAGGGCAAAATTAACTATATAGACCAAAACCACAATTTGTACCAGGCTGTAAACATGTTTTTTTCTGTTGTAAAGTTGGGCATTTTAACATGGGGCTCAATTCTGCTCCCTTTTGGAGCCTGTCCCTAGCGGCAAGTCGATGAATTGCAGTTTAAGTCACTTCCGTATTGGCTTCAAGATAAACTGGGGGAGGTTGCCGCTTGGTTAAGATCAGTGTTGGGGTAACGTGACTTACGTAAACGCAATCAGATTACTTTTTCCAAGTAACTAGTAAAGTAATATTACTCTTAAACAGCAAAATATCCAAGTGAAGTTACTTTTTCAAATATGTAATGCAAGTTAAAAAATTGTGTTGAACTTTCTTCTCCTATGTCCTATTCTTCTGCAAATCCAGAATGGCAGCACAGCTGTAAGGTTTGTTTGAGCTGCACCCTCTACTGCACCAGTGTGAATTTGCATTTCCTTCAGCCTGAGGCTTAATCATATCACTTTTGGAGTGAAGTGGTCTTTATATTTGCCAAAAATCGATTTTTTTCATTAACTCCTTAACTGTCACCCCCATTTTTGAGAATAGACGTGAAAATGCACTATCCAAACATAAATAGCTGTAATTCAAGAATGCTTTGGAATACAGACCTGTTTGGTCCCCCAGAGTTAGATAAGTCCATACATACCATTCTCAACTCTGTGCGTGCCATAACTCTGTCTGATGCACCCACTGCTAGCCTAGCTTAGCACAAAGACTGGAGGTAAACGGCTCATCTAGCCTACTGCTCAATAAGTGACAAAATAATGCCAACATTTTCCTATTGACATGTTGTGATGTGTATAGTTACACATCACAAGACGTAAAAAATGAAAAGTTGCGATTTTCTAGATCGATATGGCTATAAGCCTATTTTCATTGCGCTACTGCACACATGGTATGGCTCAAAGCTCTTGATTATTACGCAGGAATGAGAGTATTATAGTTCCTAGCCATATCGGTCTAGAAAATCGCAACTTTTCATTTTCTGTCAGTCTTAGAACACGATGTTATTATACACATCACAACATGTCAATAGGAAAATGTTGGCGTTATTTTGTTTCTTATTGAGCAGTAGGCTAGCTGGAGCCGTTTACCTCCTGTCTTTGTGCTAAGCTAGGCTAGCGGTGGGTGCGTCAGACAGAGTTATGGCGCACAGAGATGAGAATGGTATGTATGGACTTATCTAACTCTGGGGGATACGGTGAATAAGATAAAATCCCAAAAGTCGGCGTGTTCCTTTAAAGACGACACAGGGCAGATTGTTGCTGAAATTAAATGGACTGTACTAAATCTTTTTATTTGATATAAAATATATATTTTACAAAATAATGTACACTCTACAATGATTATAAAAATCAAAGCCATATGTCAAACCAAGTTGTGTCCCAAATATAAAGTTGATATCACAAAAATGTAAGTTCCTGTGAGATTTTGTTAAGGCGCTGTTCCAAAAATAGCCACCGGGTGTTATCCACGTTCCATAGATTTTGTTTTTTTGATGCATTCTCCTGTAACTAATTAATACATTTCTGTCCAAATATCACTTCTAATCACAAAATAGATACATTTTTGATCTCACAATTTTTTCAGTACCGACATTTTGCCCAATCTTTGTGTGAATGGACATCTAAACAGTAAACAAAAAGGCAGCATGTATTTACATGAGGAAGCTGTTTGTTTGCTGTTTGTTTGTTTGCGTGCGTGCGTGCGTGCATGTGTCTTCTGGAGATAAAAGGAAGGATGTTTGATACAGATAGACTCTGACTGGAAGAGCACTTTTCCACTTGACCTTGCAGAGTGAGAGAAATTACCCACAGCAAGAGTTCAATTCCATCAAATTTGCTGTAAAAGTGTGTGTGCAAGTCTTTGTATCTGCTGGATTAAAGGGAGAGAAAGTGCTAAGACTGTACGGGTGGATGTAATTGTGCTTTCTGGAGGTAGTTGACAAGGGAAATTTGTGTGTGTGGGGGGGGGACAGGCGAGGGGAGGGGGGACAGGGGGGGATTGAGAGTTTATGTGGGCCGGCATTTGCAAGAGCGAGTCAGGGTGTGTGTCTCCTCATAGCTAAATTGATTAACTCCTCTCATCTCTTCCAGATGCTAACTATCCAGCTCAATTTGAGCTGTAATGAAAATCATCACGGCCTGCCGTGGAGGGTCAATAAGACAATAATGCACAATCTAATCACAAAAGCATACTCGTCTCCTATCAATATGACCTCAGCACATACTGAGGCTTATTATGCAAATTGCCTCTATTCGTTAGTGAATAGGGTAATTGATTTAGTTGGCCCAGTTTCTCAACACCGAAGGAGTAGATTAATGGAGTGATTCAACCAACTGAACCACATGAATGCACGCCAACACACAAACATGTATGTAAGGCACCTATAAGCACTTGCATTATAATACAAAGAGGGTAATTTTACGGTCCATCACATTATTCCATTACAGAAATAACTCTGACTAGACCAGCCATTGCACTTCTATTTAAACGTAAAAAAAATAATACAAAAACAGCCTCAAAAGGAGAAAGCAACGCAGTGTTAACCATACCATGTTGTTCTCCATATTGATCAAGGTCTGGTCGTATTGTAGCCCATTAGGGAGACGATTCACCTATCCACATGTATCTGACATGTAAAACAACCAATCTTGTTTTTACATATTTATGGGCAACAAAATGGAATGCATGATATCACACAATAACAGACATTCATGCAACAAAGTGGCTCATTCAGTAATAGCACAGCAGTCTCTGCAAACGGTTGTAAAAAAAACAACGACAACAACAAAAAACTAGCAGTATGGGTTTTTATTAGGGGTGTAATGGTACACAAAATTGACGGTTCGGTATGTACCTCGGTTTTGAAGTCAGGGTTTGGTACGGGTTCGGTACAGCAGTTTTACAAAATTGCTTTTATTTATTTTTATTAAACAGTGGTTTACTGAAAAAATTGGGTCTGTCCTTAAATGAATTCAATTATAACTAAACATTTCTTAAAGATAATGCTGAAAACTATAGGGAGCCCTTACCTCAACATTACTATAATATTAAAGGTGAACAACAGAGCCCAAACTATTAGCCTAAATTCAGTTGCTATTTATTTTTAGGTATAATAATCAACACTCAAATTACACATTGTATGCAAACGTAAACGTCACATAAGGCAGTTTTTGCATTAACTTCTAAATCTAATAATGTTTTCTTCTCCAATTTGTTGTTGAAATATAATCATTTATACACAGTGGCTGTCATTTTCATGACAGATTTACCGTATTTAAACATACATTAAATAAACAAGACATCACTAACAGGTTAAGTAGAATATAATGAATATATATAGGCTAATATAGTGCATATTTATCGAAAAAGTTAATTTCTCTAGTAAATTGTAACAGCTGTGGACACTGAATGCCTTCTGAGGTAAATGTAATGCTACGTGACACTGTTTACAGGCCGTTTTATTTATTTCTGCGGTTGAAACACTGATTGAGCGATTCAACAAATGATACGATTCAATAAATTGTAATGTATCCTCAACATACCTTAAGATAATAATTCATGTTTATTCTTTGACTAGAGATGACCGCGTTCACTAGCGCGCCGCCGCTTGAACTGACGCGCCTATACAGTGATCAGTCAAGTCACATTAAAGAGCGTCAAAACAGCATTTATCGTTTGAATTTCATGATAAAATGGACTGAATGCTTAATATGTTTGTGTGGGAACTCGGATTGAAGTGTGTTCTGCTCTTAAAACAAGCCGACTGTTAACTGTTAAATATTGCATTCAGAACCGTTCGGTACACACATAGTCCTGTACCGAAACGGTTCGTTACGAATACATTTTATACACGCAAATAGATTGAGCGGATGGCCAATGTTTGCCAATATACATGTAATTAAATGTAATGACAGCAAAGCAGAAATGTGCATTATCTATTGACACGATTTTAGAACTGACACACTATAAAGGCATTAGGGGTTTGAACGACTTCAGATTTTTTAAAGTCGATATTTATGTGATGAAAGTCGAGTCGACGTTGACTAGTCACTGATGATGTCCTTAATGAACAAATAAACCTGAACACAGGCCACAAGGTTACTACTCCTACATAACAGCTTATTTTTTTAAATCAGCTCTTTTGTCTTTGGGTCGATATATTTTGCTCGTTCTAAATCAGATAACATTACAGATGAATGTATTAGTGAGAGAGTGATTGCGTGTGAATTAATTCTACCTGGCAGCGTCTCTCTACTAATAGTGAAGCTGTGGGTTTTAGTTACTAAGAAATATATGATAGGACTTTTCAGTTTCTAAGCTATTTTATTGATAAACCACAGAACAGTGTGCGCGTGATATGCAAGCTATAGATACCAAGAAGACACACTCGTATGTCTATGAATCAGGGAAAATGCAACAAAAAATATGGTGGCTCCAGGTGGCTTTAATAACTCAAGCCACACCTTCTGAATAAAAAAAGCCAATCGCCAACTGGTAAAGTCATTGCATCACTTCAGCTGCTCCAGTTCCCATAGAAACCCAACCTGAGGCACACCTAATATATATATAAGATTTTCAGAACTATTCGAACACAAGAAAACATTTAAATGACAGTTCATGTCAGATTTCATTGTTGATATAAAATGTTATTTAAATGTGAGTTTGGCCGGCAGTTTTTCAGATTTTACCATTTCCCCATTCAAATAGATAGAAATTGGTCTTGCAAGCCTGAAATAGCTGACTGGAGGCATTGCAAATATGGTTGCAGATTGAACTGGATTTCCTTGAAAGGGACTTTGAGAGTAAGCAGCAAAATATATGATACCATTGTTGTCAGATTTCATTCCTGATATGAAATAAGCTATTGGCACGTCATTTCAAATGATGACAAACAGTTACGTAGATTAAGGTATTTCCCTGCTCAAGTAGATAGGAGGTGTACTTGCATGGCTGGAAATATCTGCTGGGGCATTAAAAATATGGCCATAGAATGAAAAGCCTTAATCTAAAAGGATAACTTCAAAATGGATTGATTCAGAAAATGCAGGGATGCACCTGCAATATTTCCTATTAAATTAAGGGTGTGTTTACACGTGTAGTTTGGTTTTCTGGTTCTTTTAGTCAAAAAAGGAAATTATACATTTAGCCCTGGTTCGCTTAGCATTCATGCTGTCTTTTTTAACACCGAACCCAAAGATACAAAACAGCTTTTATGAAGTACAATTTGTTGGAATTTACAGAACATTCAAAACAAAGCTGTGTGCTGGGCTAAATGCGCTTCTTGTATGTGCGCATACATATGGTGGTATGAGAACTTGTAAAGAGCCTATAAAATATGTCAAAGCAGCGGCAGAAAATTCCTTTGCTACACACAAACGAAAAGATCTGCTACAAGGAGACAGCATTTCCGACACCTGTAGCGAACTGTAATGTGCAACATAGCTCTTATGACGAGAAAAACCAGGTATCCTTGAGCGTTCTGTCCTTTTTAGGGTCTCATCTTGTGATATCACAACTTGTTTTTGTTTTGATTAGATGTCTTTGGTGTGGTTTGACTGAATTATGAATTCAACACCGGACCAGAGTTCGTTTGGAAGCAGACCTCCTGAAAAGATTGATCTCGGCAGCGTTAGATGGCAGCGTTCACACTCACTTAAATGAACCACAATTCATTTTAATTGTACCAAACATGCCAAGTGTGAACAACACACTCTAAGACTAATCAAAAGATGTCAAATATTTAGGTATAGGAACAGTTAGATAGAAGATTCATTCATATTATTAAACCAACTCAGTCTTAGACTAATAGTTAGGGTTCTTGCTGTAGGTATTGTTTGTGGTACCAGAAATGTATATAATCATGCCAGTTTCACAAGTAAAGTGTGGGGAAAGGTTCTTAATTTAACTACTGCAAATTCATCATTTGCTATATAGGGAGTCTCTAAAGGGACATGGTATTGGAAAAAAATATAAGATGGGAGAAAAAAATTATATGTTGATGTTTTGCGTTCTCTTGCAAATGTTTTGCGTTCCCCCGAGAAGCTTTTTTAATTTTTTTGCGAGCAAACAGTTTCTCAGGGGAACTCAAAAGCATTGAGTCATATTTTTTCCATTACCATGTCCCTTTAGGATCTCCGTAGCTATTCGTGTTATCCTAATGCGTCAACAACAACATAAATGTACAGATGTTCTCAAAAGTTTACACACCCCTTGCAGAATCAGCAAAAATGTTAATGATCTTAATAAAATAAGAGGGATCATACAAAATGCATGTTATGTTTTATTTAGTACCGTCCTGAATAAGATAGTTTACATAAAAGATGTTTACATATAGTCCACCAGACAACAAAAAAAGCTAAATTTATTAAAATAAAAAAAAAGTACCCTTGATTCTTAATAATGTGTCATTACCTGGATGATCAACGGCAGTTTTTTTTTTTTGTTATGGTTGTTCTTGAGTCCCTTGTTTGTCCTGAGCAGTAAACTACATTTATATAAAAAGTGAGTACATAATAAATCAATATTTTTGTCTTATCCTGAATCACTACAGTACACCTATAAAAAGTGTTTATATTCTGACCATTTTAGACTGGTTCGGGTCGCACCATCGTGGGGTATTTGTATGATCTCTTATTTTGTTAAAATCATAATTCTTCAAGGGGTATGTAAACTTAGACAACTGTATGATGCTAATTGCAAGCCATTGATATGTAATTTTTTTAATCTATCGACAACTGAAAAAGTGTATTTGATGCTGATGGTATCGATTGATTAAGAATTACTACTGAGATACCAGAGCCAATTATTATATTGAAGCCAAAATGTTATAGGACATTTATCCAAGCCTACTTCAAGTACTGTCTGCAATTAACAAGAACCAAAGATTCACAAAAAGTACTGTTTTCCACAATACACATCCTCCAGAGGTAAGTTGCTTTGCAAATAATAGGCCTAAATTTGACAGAAACACATTCAAAAGTAAGCAATAAATAAAGAAGGTTGTGGGGGAAAAACACAGCCCCAACTTCTTCCAAAAAGAACTTGAGGAAGCAATGACAGCGGACTCATTACTTTGCAAAGCTGTTTTAGAAGACATGATAGTTCATAATTAGCCCAATCTCAAAACTCAGCTCATTAGTGAGATCTGATATTGTCATAGTTTCGTTTGACTTGACTGCTGAAGTGACGAGCTGCGCAGCGCCGACACGCACCAACACCCATCGACCAATTACCGTCTGACAATTAGAGAGGGGGAGAAACCAGAGATAGACAGAAAGAGCATCAAAGAGATTGGCTAATGCTGGCCGGTGAAACTAAAGAAAAGACCCCATTACTGCCTTTGAAAGAACTGCACAGGATGAAACAAGACGCACATTAGAGGCCTTGTCAAATAATGACATTTTTAAGAACAAAAACAGACATGAGCCCACATAGACTGCCATTTGAGAGAGGAGGCTGTCTATTGCTTGAGGGACAGATCACATGCTCTTGAGTACAGCTGTCGCTCAAAAGTGAAGGCTCAGTAGAGACTGTCCATCTCAATTCTTACTGGAGATGTCAAATTTTACAAACCATGCAGTGACAGCAAGGCTTGACTATAATCAATTATTTAATCTAAAATTGCTTCAGCTCATACCTACAATCAGCTCTATGATATCTATCTAATAATAAAATAGGCTAGTTTTTTCTCCAATTCGTTGTTGACATATAATCATTTATACACAGTGGCTGATATTTTCAAGACAGATGTATTTAAACCTACATTAAATAAACAAGACATCACTAACAGGTTGAGTAGAATTAATATAGGCTAATATAGTGCATATATTTAGCGAAAGAGTTCATTTCTATAGTGAACTATAACAGCTGTGGACACTGAATGACTTCTGAGGTAAATGTGATGCTACGTGACATTGTTTACAAGCTGTTTTAATATTGATGTCTTTCTGCCGTTGGATCACTGATTGAATGATTACACAACATATGATACGTTTTTAGTAAGTGTTTATGTATCCTCAACATACCTCAAGATATTAATTCATATTTATTCTTTAGGAAGAGATGATCGCGTTCAGTTTGCACACGTGTGCGCGCCGTGGCCGCTTGAACTGACGCGCCTATACAGTGATCAGTCACGTCACATCAAAGAGCGTCAACATGGCATGTATCGTTTGAATTTCGTGATAAAATGGACTGAATACTTAATATGTTCGAGTGGGAACTAATATGTTCGTGTGGGGATTGAAGTATGTTCCGCGCTTAAAAACGGAAACGGTTCGGTACAAATACGTGTTCCGTTACATCCCTATATAAAAGATACGATACAATTTAGAACGATAGTTTAATGGTTTCAGACTCGCTCAAGTTATTCTAAACCTATATGAATTTCTTTTTTCTGCTGAACACATATTTGGAAGAATGTTTGTGACCAAGCAGATAGAGCAATCATTGACTACCATAGTGAGGGAAAAAATACTCTGGAAGTCAACGGCTGCCGAGATCTGCTTGGTTACAAACATTCCTCCAAATATTTTCCTTTGTGTTCAGAAATTCATACAGGTTTGGAACAACTTGAGGGTGAGTAAATGATGACAGAATTATCATTTTTGGGTGAACTATCCCTTTAAAGGAGAACTCCGGTGAATTTTTAAGTTAATCTTGATCGTTACACCTTTGTGAGTACTGTCTATAGAAAAAAAAAAAAACTAACCGGATTGGTGCTTGCAACACGGAGCAGTTACAGTTAATGCCCAGAGCTCCCACTCAGCTAACACGGCAGCTATGGGGGCATATACATAAAGAGTGTCTTTGTGCCTCTTAACAGATACAAAATGCAATTAAAATGTCTGCCCAACATGAACAGGGCCCTTACACGACAACGAGATGCGATTAGCAATTTAGCCATTGTTTAGCAGCTATATCAAGATTAACTTAAAAATTCACCGGAGTTCTCCTTTAAATCAAGAGTGATGAGTCAAAATTCATGACCCAAAGTCAACGGTCCATATCTATTAGTGCATGTGAACGTGTGTGTATTTACCTGCTATTGAGTGTGTAGTTCTGCTGTTTCAGATTAAGTTCTCGCTGTTGAATCTGTATCACCTCCCTGGATAAATCCTCAGGTTTCCTACGACAAAACATTTTTAAAGTAAAATAACAGATATAATCCATTTATAATCTGCTATATTATTAAATATTTAATAATCTACTAGCACAATGAAAGATGAACAGGGTACAAAAAATGCCTGAGAGGTCCAATAAAATAACTTTTTTTTTTTTAGCAAATGCTCACTGAAAGTAGGTGCTTCACCTTCAGAAAATGCTAATCGTTCACTTCAGGAAATCAAACTGTATTAGAATATTAAACAAACCATTTTATACTTTATAGTTATTGTATGAAAGGTTTGACTCTCCGGCAACCCCATTTCTAAAATGTTGGCTATGGTAACAAGGTTTAGTGCAAAATTTTCCACATTGCAATAAATACCACACACTTGGCAGATAAAACTAGTTAAAAATTATAAATACAGTGCATCCGGAAAGTATTCACACCGCTTCACCTTTTCCACATTGTGTTATGTTACAGCCTTATTTTAAAATAGATTAAATTCAATATTTTCCTCAAAATTCTACAAACAATACCCCATAATGACAAAGTGAAAGAAATTTGTTTAAAATCTATGCAAATTTATTACAAATAATTATTTTTATTTTATTTATTTTTTTACATGTATTCAAAACCTTTGCTCGATACTTCGTTGAAACACCTTTAGCACCAATTACAGCCTCAAGTCTTTTTGAGTATGATGATTTTTGGGCAGTTTCTCCCATTCTTTTTTGCAGGGCCACTCAAGCTCCATCAGGTTGAATGGGGACCGTCGGTGCACAGCCATTTTCAGATTTCTCCAGAGATGTTCTAGAGATGACTAGTCTCCCAGTTCCTGCCGCTGAAAAATATCCTATCTATTCTATATTCTATCTTTGTTTCATCAGAGAATTTTGTTTCTTATGGTCTGAGAGTCCTTCAGGTGCATTTTGGCAAACTCCAGGCAGGCTGTCATGTACCTTTTACTGAGGAGTGGCTTCTGTCTGGCCACTCTACCAAACAGGCATGATAGGTGGAGATGGTTGTTCTTCTGGAAGGTTCTACTCTCTTCACAGAGAAAGGCTGGAGCCCTGTCAGAGTGACCATTGGGTTCTTGGTCACCTCCCTGACTAAAGCTTGGTACATACAACAAAGAAATTTGTTCGTTTTCTCGAGGTGGCAAGAACAAAGTTCGTTCTGGTCAGGACATTCGATACTTCATGAGAAAAGCAGGTGCCGAACTTCTAGGGAGTCCTCAGAGGCGCCGCCCACTGCAGCAGACGTTTACATTTCTGACCAATCACACAATAGTTCTCAGACACCCACAAGAAAAAAGTTCTGCTCAGATGATGTGTCGAGAACAAGCTGCGAAAACTCCCAAACCAGCCATGAGAGTGAGACCTTTTTTCTCTGTTCTTGCAGAGTATGTAAAGGCCCATCTCCCCCGATCTCTAGGAAGAGTCCTGGTGGTTCCAAACTTCTTCCATTTACGGATGATGGAGGCCACTGTGCTCATTGGGACCTTCAAATGATACAATCCTGTCTCGGGGGTCTAAAGACAATTCCTTGGACTTCATGGCTTGGTTTGTGCTCTGACATGCACCATTAAGTGTGGGACTTATTTAGACAGGTGTGTGCCTTTCCAAATCATGTCCAATCAACTGAATTTACCACAGGTGAACTTCAAGTTGTAGAAACATCTCAAGGATGATCAGTGGAAGTAGGATGCACCTGAGCTAAATTTTGAGAGTCATGGCAAAGGGTGATTTTTTATTTTAAAAAAAATACATTTCTGTGAATACTTTCCGGATGCACTGTATTGGCATCGGCCATAAAAATAAAAAAAATCTATGTTGGCCGATTGCCAATACTGACTTTAAAACTGCCTACATTTTATGCAAGGTTAATTATGTTAAACAATACACATTTAATAGTTCTGACAACGGTCTCTTTTTGTCTGTCCTAATGGTGCACCAATGTAACTTATTCATGTTGGAAAGCTAAGACTACAAACTGTAAACTCTGAAAACTCATTCTCTAAAATCCTCATTAGCAGCTACTAATGAAACAAATTAATTTGTGCATTCAGAATCTGCTTCCTAATATAGATGAATACATTTTCTCAAGTCCAAAGCTGTATTGTGTCCTGAAATGGGTTTTCCTTTTTTAGCTTTTTGCAAAAATACACCGACTTATCCAACTCATCAACCTCCCATCCTCCAGAATGTTCCATATTGTTCAATAGTGTTTTTAAATATGTAACATTTTATTTACTTTCTTGCTAGCCATTTTATTTAATTTGAACTAATTAACTTGCATTATTGTCTATTATAATCACTGGGCTATGATAAAAAAAAAAGTATTTCGGATTAAAAGCAAACTTCATTTAAAAGATTATAAATTCTTCAAATCCCATACTGTTACACAGGGCTTTATTGTTTGCTGTTGTTATTCTCCCAAGCATTCTCATAAAAGCAAGTTGAGACATAATTATGCAAATTCGGTTGATAAATGCTACGTTATGCTTGCTGGAAGTGCTCAGCGCAAGAATTCAGCAGCAATATATTCAAAAATCCTAATATATTCATATTTATTTCTATATAACATACACAGATAACTACTGGGTCATGCTTCAAATGATCATAGGGCATGTAAAATTACATTTGCTGTCTATGATTTGCATAATTAACAGAGCTGTCAACATCAAACAAAAAGCTCATGATCTTAATCACACCCCCAGACAGAAAGGTTCCGAACGCATTTGCTCAAGTTTGACAATTTTGCTCAAGTTTGATAAATTTCTATGATGAAAGTGCTATCTTATGGTTGACACCTTTGTTCCGTATTCAAGATGAAAGCTAATTCTGAAGACAATTGGTTCAGTGTTCAAATAGTAGGAATATCGCCGCAAAGGGAACATAAAGGAAAGGAATCATAAGACAGAGTATGAATTCCTCTGTCCCTCTTCATTTTTCAGGATGTTATCTCTCGTTTCCTTCACAGCGAGACGAAATGAGTCTACGGTACAAAAACGGAAAGTCCCAACCTCTGCACTTTTCTTTGCTGAGACAAAACATTGAGAAGATATGACACTGGTTTCTTTTATTTGGAGAATCCCCGCGAGAGTTACATTGCTCACCCAGGTAAAACATGAGAGAGCAGAACGAAACTACTGCCTGACATATTTATACAGCCGGTGAATGTGGTGGTTCATAGGCCTGGGGAGCAGAGAGAGCAGAATGAGAAATGTTCAATGATCAATCAGAATCCAAAATCAGATTTCTGCACCACCAAAACGAGACGGGCGCTTTATGCTCATTCGCAGTGCTATTGTTCTCTCAAAGCAACAGAAAAGCATTGAGTAGAGTTTGATTACATACAGTGTTTTACCTAGGCGAATGTGAGCATAATCAGTAAAATCCTGCATTTAAAAACCTCTCCCAAGGCCATATCACACTTCAAAAGACAGGAAATGCAAACAAACAGGAACAAAGACCTTCACTGAGGAAAATGGATGTCACAGTGTAGAGGGAGGGGAGAAATGATATGAGGAGAAAGTACCTAATATGGGAGTTAAGATTTTGACCAGATCCATGAATGATGGTGACTCTACAAAACTGTGACCTATGATGTGCCATTTGAAGTTAATAATCATTACAGGGCAATTTCTGAATGCTCAAAGTGGAAGGTTTATTCTCTACCACATTAAAACACACATATTGAAAACAATCATTCACAATACATCTGCAATGATATTGTTGGTGATATAAAATTAATCACCATTGTGAATATTGCAATGCTTTTTGTTTGCCCCTAAGTGCCCTAAAGCATGATCAAAGACTGTTCATTGTCTGGTAAATATTTACATGTATTGTTATATTGGTGCATATAAAATGGAAACAATTAAATATTGTTCCATTTGTTCATTTAATGAAAAACATTCCTTGAATGTTTAACTAGACGTTTTGTTGTATGTTTGACTTATATTAAACAGTTTAATATACAATCTAATTGGTTGCGGTTTCTGTTTGGTCAAAATGATGGTTCCTCTGATAGACAAAGTACTTGTGAGAAGAAATTCTGCTCAAAGCTCTTCCACTCCAAGCCATACAGGGAGTGCAGAATTATTAGGCAAGTTGTATTTTTGAGGATTAATTTTACAACATTAATAATTAAACAACAACCATGTTGTCAATGAACACAAAAAACTCATTAATATCAAAGCTGAATATTTTTGGAAGTGGTTTTTAGTTTTAGCTATTTTAGGGGGATATCTGTGTGTGCAGGTGACTATTACTGTGCATAATTATTAGGCAACTTAACAAAAAACTAATTTATACCCATTTCAATTATTTATTTTTACCAGTGAAACCAATATAACATCTCAACATTCACAAATATACATTTCTGACATTCAAAAACAAATCAGTGACCAATATAGCCACCTTTCTTTGCAAGGACACTCAAAAGCCTGCCATCCATGGATTCTGTCAGTGTTTTGATCTGTTCACCATCAACATTGCGTGCAGCAGCAACCACAGCCTCCCAGACACTGTTCAGAGAGGTGTACTGTTTTCCCTCCTTGTAAATCGCACATTTGATGATGGACCACAGGTTCTCAATGGGGTTCAGATCAGGTGAACAAGGAGGCCATATCATTAGATTTTCTTCTTTTATACCCTTTCTTGCCAGCCACGCTGTGGAGTACTTGGTGTGTGGAGTACCCCGCGTGTGATGGAGCATTGTCCTGCATGAAAATCATGTTTTTCTTGAAGGATGCAGACTTCTTCCTGTACCACTGCTTGAAGAAGGTGTCTTCCAGAAACTGGCAGTAGGACTGGGAGTTGAGCTTGACTCCATCCTCAACCCGAAAAGGCCCCACAAGCTCATCTTTGATGATACCAGCCCAAACCAGTACTCCACCTCCACCTTGCTGGCGTCTGAGTCGGACTGGAGCTCTCTGCCCTTTACCAATCCAGCCACGGGCCCATCCATCTGGCCCATCAAGACTCACTCTCATTTCATCAGTCCATAAAACCTTAGAAAAATCAGTCTTGAGATATTTCTTGGCCCAGTCTTGACGTTTCAGCTTGTGTGTCTTGTTCAGTGGTGGTCGACTTTCTGCCTTTCTTACCTTGGCCATGTCTCTGAGTATTGCACACCTTGTGCTTTTGGGCACTCCAGTGATGTTGCAGCTCTGAAATATGGCCAAACTGGTGGCAAGTGGCATCTTGGCAGCTGCACGCTTGACTTTTCTCAGTTCACGGGCAGTTATTTTGCGCCTTGGTTTTTCCACACGCTTCTTGCGACCCTGTTGACTATTTTGAATGAAACGCTTGATTGTTCGATGATCACGCTTCAGAAGCTTGGCTATTTTAAGACTGCTGCATCCCTCTGCAATATATCTCACTATTTTTGACTTTTCTGAGCCTGTCAAGTCCTTCTTTTGACCCATTTTGCCAAAGGAAAGGAAGTTGCCTAATAATTATGCACACCTGATATAGGGTGTTGATGTCATTAGACCACACCCCTTCTCATTACAGAGATGCACATCACCTAATATGCTTAATTGGTAGTAGGCTTTCCAGCCTATACAGCTTGGAGTAAGACAACATGCATAACGAGGATGATGTGGTCAAAATACTCATTTGCCTAATAATTCTGCACTCCCTGTACAATGTGAAAATGATCCGAGTTCTGCTGTTGAGGATTACAGCACTTACACAACATTACAAGCATCTGTTTTAGAGTTAAGTTGACAGACGAAGAACTGAGCTGTCATTACTGCAGTATATTTAAATGAACAGTTCACCCAAAAATGAAAAATTCCTAGTTGGGACACATAAATAAAACTATGAATAACTAACTTATGGTTGTCCTAGGCTAGTATATTAAAAGGTTAGTTCAACCAAAAATTAAATGGGTGTCATTAATTACTAACCCTCATGTCGTTCCAAACCCGTAAGACCTTCGTTCATCATCGCAACACAAATTAAGATATTTTTGATGAAATCGGAGAGCTCTCTGACACCTCCATAGAGAGCAACGCAATTAATGCTGCCTTCACGTGCTATCGGAAATGTGATAATTCCCACTTCTGAAGCCGTGATTACGAGCTTGTTGCATTCAAGTGCTTTGTTGTCGGAATGAACAGGAATCATGGAGGACACCAGGTTTATTCTTGCCTATTAATTTGGAAAATCTTATTAAAAACCAAAATTACAGTGTAATAAAATTGTAGTCACATGCACTGACAACCATATAAACATTTACGAAGCCTACGATTCTGTAATTTCGGTCAAATGCAGGCTATTTTCGCTACATATAAAACATAATACGCTTCAAATGATTACTAGTGTAAATATGACAAGACGATCAAGGCGTTTTGGGGAAAAACTAATAAAATCAAATCTGTCACAGCAGTTCTCCCCGCCACCATGTTTAAAGTTTATGGCACGCCCATCTCGGGAATT
Organism: Romanogobio albipinnatus; assembly: GCA_023566225.1. Classification (NCBI taxonomy): domain Eukaryota; kingdom Metazoa; phylum Chordata; class Actinopteri; order Cypriniformes; family Gobionidae; genus Romanogobio; species Romanogobio albipinnatus. The sequence continues at coordinate 16,595,460 of CM042241.1, forward strand.
TTGGGTATCAAAATTTCCGAACTTCCCAGTGGTAAACACATCAGAGGGCATTCATGTGCAATGTTTACCTCGGAAACTCGTTTTTACAATAATTCCAATAGCACATGAAGGCCGCATAACACTTTCAAGGCCCAGAAAGTTCAAAAAACATTAAAACAGACCATGTTACTCCAGTGTTATGCAGTGACGAGAATACTTTTCATGCACAAAAAAAAAAAAAAAAAAAAAAAAAAAAACTTTATTCAACAATGTCTGCTCTTCCCTGTCACTCTCTTACACAATTCACATTGTTGGGCTATTCACAGTGCAGCAATTCCGGGTTCTATGGTAGAATGGTGGCTCACTATTGGCTGAGCACCACATGCATGCGTTGTGGTGCTTACGTGAATCAAGTAGGAGAGTGACACAAAAGAGAAGAGATTGTTGTATAAAGTCGTTATTTTTGTTTGCTTTTTAGCGCACAAAAAGTATTCTCGTCACTTCATAACATTAAGGTTGAACCACTGGAGTCACATGGACTATTTAAACATAGATTGGGTCAATGAAATGAATGACATGTATTTTTTGTCCCCGAATTCATTATTTTCCTAAAAAAATAAATACATGTCACATATCAAATTGATCTACAATATTTCCTTTATAAGAAAGTCTTTAATTTTTTTTTTTTTACATTCAATTGACTTTGAGTCGTGGTGTTTCAAAGTCCTAAAATGTCAGGTGGTGCGACCAGCAAATTTACATTTAGAAGTATCAATTCCCACTGCAATTGCAAAATTAAGTAAGAAATATAAATGTAAACCATTATATAATGTATACAAATAATAATAGAACATTTTTTAAAAACATAAAAACTCCTTATGGAAAATTGTGTTCTGAACACATAGAAAAGTGTCCGTTTATATGAATTGGACTAAAAGGGCAATACATAGAAAAGGGAAAGGGAATTTACCATGTGATAAGCATTTTACAATAATTAATATGTATATTGTATATGTATATTATTTTAAATGAATATATGGTCGCACCACCTGACATTTTCTGGGTGGTAAAATCAGAAATCTTGTTTAATAATGAATTAATGCTGTCTTAAAAGCTGTAAAACCAATATGAATCAACACCATACATTTTTTGGACATAAAAATGCATTTTAAAACTCTTTTGCTTAAAATTATTTTAAAAAATTATCTTAATTTTTTTTTTTTATTTGTCATTGACCCTTTTACTACCTTTCTGGGCCTTGAAAGTGGGAAAGTTTGGAACGACATGAGGGTGCGTAATTAATGACAGAAATTTCATTTTTGGGTGAAAAAACCCTTTAAGCTTGGATAGAAGAAAGTGTTTCAGCTATAGGCAAGGCTTCAACTTTAGCACAATGAGAGAGAAAAAAAATCTTGTTTCAATAAAACAGTAATATCGTGAAATATCATTACCATTTAAAAAACATTGTATTGTATTTTAATACATTTTAAAATGTAATTTATTCCTGTGATGGTAAAGCTGAATTTTCAGCATTATTCCAGTCTTCAGTGTCACATGATCCTTCAAAAATCACTAATATGCTGATTTGCTGCTCAGGAAACATTTATTATTATTATCAATGTTTTAAACAGTTGTGCTGCTTAATATTTTTGTGGCAAGTCTTTTTTTTCAGGATTCAAACATAAAGGACGACAAGCTTCAGTCCTTTAGTGTGCGCTTGGCTTCAAATTGTGACAGATTGTCATTCAAATGTCATCATTCTGTAACCTACATTGGGTTAGTTTTCATTTTTCCATAAATAAAGCATATCATATCAACACTGAAACATGCTGTTCACCACTTTAACGTCTTTGTATTAATATTCTGTACTTTCGTTGTGGCCAAGTGTATACCACAAAAAGATGGAAAGTGGAGAAAATGGGGGAAAAAAAGAACCATCCTGCCAAATGATATATACATATTAATAACTACATTTTCATAGAGTTTGAATTAAGAATAACGTTTTTTATTATTTATAATATGGAGCAAGCCCCCAATTTCAATTATTTTGTCTTTCATAACCATTTTCCACCCTCTCTCTGACCCCATCTCACCAAAAATAACACTTGTGTGTTATCATTTAGCAAACCTGTATGCTTTTCCCCCCTTCCATGGAAAACAAGAACACATTAATAATTTACTGTAATCACTGTATTATTATAACATGAAAATCTTTCACGTCTTTTGAAGTCTCATAATAGCTTTGTGCGAAAAACACATACAAATTGTGTGTTATTCTTCCCCTTATTGATGATTAAATTGAATTTGAAAACCAGATCATGAAAAATGATCAGATCAGACCAAATGATTAATTTAAAAACAAAAAAAGAAAATCATGAATTTGTTCACAATTTTCAGTGAACAACTACTTAAAAGGCCTGTTTACACCTGGTCACTCTGTATTTTCTCTGATCGGATAGCTACCATATGTCAATGCCCTCCGAAATGCTTTCGAGACAGATTTAAATCCTATCACTCAAACCACTTCAGGAGGTGGTCTAAGACACATTCTAGACGAAACTGGACAAGTGTAAATACATTTGGTTGTTGAAACCACAGATGTAAATTTTACCCCTCCCAAAATTTTTTTATTATATATTACTCTTCAGCAAGCCAATGCTCAACCACCGCAAATGACACTGAAACCACAGATGTAAGAAGGCCTTTATTAACACCCCGGAGCCGCGTGGAGCACGTTATTTGACGGACAGATGCACTTTTTATGGACTTCAAAAACAGAGCAACGATGAATGAAATTCTAATGCTTGGATTAGGCTGGACTTTTGTAATACAACTCCGATTTTATTCGTCTTAAAGAATAATGTCATACACCAAGGATGACTTGGGGGTGAGTAAATTATGGGCTAATTTTATTTTTGGGTGAACTATCCCTTTAACTAGGGGTGTATTGACACACTCATGTCACAATTCGATACTATCGCAATACTAAAATCACGATACGAAATTAAGCCAAATAAAGATGTTTTTTTTATTATTATCTAAATAATATTATTGTCATTATATTATCAGGACAAACAAATACTCCCCCATTGCATTACTATGCATGATATTCAACATTATATATGGTAGTTTAATGTAGTAATGTCACTGAAACTTTTTTTCTCATGCAGTACTCACTCCGCATGCACACAGACTCTCCCGATGCTCGCTATGTTCCGCCTCTCCTGCTATTAATGCACTATACATATAAGAATAAGCCATCTGAACCGCTTTGAATAAATCGCACTACTAAAACTAAATGTGATATGGTGATTTAAATTATGTTTGCGCTTTAACTTTGAGGAGTGCACTTCAGATGATCAATGCAATCAGTCAGAGTCCTAATCGCAAGAATGCGTGCCAAAATGACTATTCCCAAACTGTAAAGGCTTAGGTGCATTTATTCACTCTCATGTTGTTTTCACACATCACACAAGCATTTGAACGTCCGTGTTTACTAATATAAGGCCATCGTGTCTCTTCAGAAGACTTGGATTTGGATTAGACCACTCGATTGATTATTTTTTATGAGGCCTTTATGACATTTTTGGGATCTTTTATGTTTGAGAGGAGTGGACTTTAAATGGAGGATACAGAAATCTTTCTCTGGTTTCTTGAAAAATATCTTAATTTGTGTTTTGAAGTTAAATTAAAATCTTATAGGTTTGAAACAACATGAGGGTGAGTACATGATAACAGAATTAAAATAATTTAGAGTGAATTATACCGTATAAAGTAAGCTGAGCCTTAGGTAAAACTAACTATATCGCAAATCATACAGTTTAAATCAACAATACATAGTCACATTTTTATATCGCAATATACAATGTATCATTACATCCCTATAGTTTTAAAAAAATCAGATAGCAATCCAATTAAAAACACATGAAGGTGACCAGGTGCAAACAAGGCCAAAATTTGTTCTGTTCCTCACATAAAGCTATCATTATTCAGAATTTCTCCTTTTGTGTTCCACAGAAGAAAGAAATTCATACAGGTTTGGAAGTATCCGTCCATCCAATTTCTATAGGCAGATGTTTAGATACTCATAATACCATTAAATATTGGTAACGGATGTTAAACTGATCATTCCCTCGCACTGATGTTTTAGGACAGTGATTGACCAATAAGAGATTCAATATTTGTCATTGTGAGGGGTACTTCAAGAGCACTGTGTGTGTGCTCTACCAAATCACCATAAGCCATTAAACAGACAATGTTTATGTCTTTCCACATGACTGACAAAGCACATCTGCACTTCACACGATCAATAGAACACATGCATATGCAAACATACTGAAACTAGTCCACACAGATATCAGCGACTGTTTCAGCATATATAACAAGCTGACCTTGAAAACACTGCAAAACCAGAGAGTATGTTGAATTTAAATCCAACACTACTGACTGACCTAATACAAGTTAAAAGACCTACACAGGTGCAGACAGGAAAAGAGAAACAACCTGTTTCTTAAGATTGGAGCGCCCTCTGGTGGCCATGTAATCACATCAGCCAAAACAATTGCCTTAGGTTTCATTAAATTCAAATAGTGCTAACTACAATAACTATACCCTTAAATATGGCTTCATATTGAGTGTTAGATATCTATCATGCTTTTAATGCAATATTTCCACAAAATTCTATTTTTAAAACACATTAGAAAATACCCACCTAATATTAAGTCCTGTAGCCTGGCCAATGTTTTCCCAAGCCTGCAGCTCATGCTCCAATTTCTAAAAGATAAGAATCACATCCAGACACAATGATGAACATTAAAAGCCAAAACAAACACCACTATGATGTACAAATACATTACATTTTGAGGCAAGAAATCATCTTGTTTTTTCCTTTTGATTTTTGGGGTGAAATATCATGCACAAGATAATTTAAAATCAGAAAGTCTGCATAGTAGAGCTGCATGATTAATCATTAAAAATAATAACTATCACAAATCTAACAACCACGCAATCTTATTCCTAAATAACAACGATTTGCATGAGTCCATTTAACCTTTGACAAAATCACTCCAGAACACTCAAATCTGTGTTGGCGATGCCGCTGACCTAGGGAAACAGCTATCATGTACAAGTATGAAACAGCTTTACAAACAGCCTTTTTTAAACCACACCGTATCGTTGTTTCTGTGTTACAAATATTGAAATTATCACAGAAGTACTGGGATAAAAAGTGTATAGTTTGGATATAAACAATGATGTCCATGGTAGTGATCAAAATAGATTGTATTACTATCATTTGAATGTAACAGTAATAAATAAAGATTGTTTCAATTACATTATGCCAGTAAGTGGCAACAAGTGACTTGTGTCAAAAAATGTGTCATTGAATCATTCATTCAAGAGATTAATTTAAAAAAGCTGATTCATCCAGTGATGAAACAAGCAAAGCCTTTATGATCAAACCGATTTCATTCAAACTAATTAAACATTTTTAAATAGACTGCAGCAATTAACATTTTGTCAGTCCTTCTAGTAAATTGTTATTTAGTCTAGTTGTCTATTCAGAATTGTGATCTCCATTTGAAACAAAAAAAATTATCCAGAATTGTGCAGCTCTACTGCATAGCATCTGCAGAGCAAAAATTGTGAAGAAATTGTCAGAACTACTTCTTCATTCAAGCGTTTTCAGGCAATGATCGCCCATAAAACTGCAGATACAATAGACAATATTTTCAGAGGAGAATTACACTTAATGCTCAATGACAAACTACTCTGCATGTGTCTTTACCTCTTTCTCCAACTCCACTTTGAGTTTATCCTCCATCACTCTCTCCATTCTCTCCAACTTCCTCCTCAACCCCTCAGTCTCTTCTTTCAGCAGACTGCTGTTCTCCTTTGTCTCTCTGGAAAGAAAATTGAGAGATGACTGAAATTATGATAGTTATAAATAATGATTTAGGTATGCATCCATCACAGAAAAAGTTACATTTACATGACATGAAGGCCAAGTATGGTAACCCATACTCAGAAATTGTCCTCTGCATTTAACCCATCCAAGTTAGTGCACACACATTAGGGGCAGTGAGTAATTAAAAACACACACACTGCAAACCGTGGACACGCACTCCTAGAGCAGTGGGCCTGGGAAGAGATTGCTCAAGGGCAGTATTGAGAATCGAACCTGCAACCTTCGGGTTATCAGTCTGACTCTAACCATTAGAGAGTCACACTGCCTCACAAAAAGTTTGCTGATGACAATGTTGATACCTTAAGAAAGAGTTTTCCTCCCGCAGACGTTTCATTTCCCGCTCCAATTCAGGCAGTCTGGCCACTTCAGATTTCATGTTCTTCACAATCACAGCGTCTTGCTCCTGTAGAGCCAAACGCCTCTCCAACTCCTGCAGATGGACAACACCAAAAAGATGGACCAGGTCACAAATAAAAGGCAATTTCATGATGCAAAATACAAGTTTGATTGTTTTGTTTTTTACTACCAACTTGGTACTGAAGTAGTTACTTCTGACATCTCTCAGTGCTCCAAACTTCATAGCAAACAAAACTTAAGACAGAATTACCTTCATCTTAAGTTCACTCTCCGTGCCGGTGGAATGCGATGACTGGAGATTTTGGTACCTCTGACTGATGTCCTGGAACTTCCTATCAGCATCAGACACAAAAACGACATAGTACATTTGTATTTGCATTAAAGAGAGAGTATAAGGGAAGTATGGGCTTTCGCATCGAGAACTCAGTTATAGGACCATATAGCGGTGCCCCAACTAAATCCTCCCCTAGGGCCAATTTCCTAATTACATCCACACTGCCGGTATGAACTCTGGGGTGATGTAAGGCGGTCGACAGTGACATTACTTAAGCACAGCATTCAACAATGTTCGTTGATAAAATGTTTTCCATGTTCGTGGAGTAAGTATATGTAAACTGTGTGTTTACATGCGTTTCGAATGGCATGCGTTCAGCCAATCAACGTACACTTTCATCACTGGTAGTTCCCATTGTGCTGGGTTAGACCCTACTCTGAAGTACGAGCTAATTTAGTCCCGACAAAAGGCATTCCTATAACTAAAATCGTTCCCAGTTCCTGCTGTGAACACGCCAAAAAGTGTGTACTTCCAGCAGTAGTTATAGGGACTATGAAAATGTTCCTCCGGTGTGAGAGCCACTAGTGTGTGTGTGTGCCCATTTGAGTTCATACTTGCGCTGCACATCCAGTTGTTCCTGCAGGGCCTGGATCTCCAGGTTTTGGGTGGAGAATTTGGACTCCTGAATCTGGATCTGTTGACCGAGCCTTCGTGTCTCGTCTTTCAACTCACTGATCATCTACAATGAACACAATACTTTAAACACCTCATGCAATCCAAACTGGATTAACAAAAGTATAAAAGGTTGGTTTAAACAAGACAATTTCTGTTCACAAATCTGGTTATTACACAGTTTTATTTTTGTGCATGCAATTGCACACTACCATTCAAAGAAATTAACTTTTATTCATCAAGGATGCATTAAACCAATCAAAAGTGAGTGTCAAGTAATTTATTCTTTTAAAAGACTTTCTTTCTTTTTTTTTCTTTCCATTCTATTCTTCCGAACTTTCTCCATCAAAACATTATGAAAATATGTATCATGGTTTCCACAAAAATATTAAGCAGCACAACAGTTTTCAACATTGATAATAATAATAAGAAATGTTTCTTGAGCACCAAATCAGCATATAAGGATGACTTCTAAAGGATCATGTGACACTGAAAACTAAAGAAATGGCTGCTGAAAACCCAATACATCTACTGCATGAAATAGTAACAATAGCTATGTTTCCATCCACCTATTTATATGCGCATGGATAACTTTATTGCGTTTTATCTACATGCTCTGAGGCGCAAGTAATTTATTATATACAAAATTATTATATACAGTGGCTTTTCCTACAACAGAAACGTCCATTTTTCTTAGTAATATTTAGTGCCAGTTTATCAGGAAGTGACAAACTCTTCAGTGCTTTATTCTCAAATGTTTTATGCGATATTCCAATATTGCGCACAAGTTAAATTCGCAACTTTCGATGGAAACAGCTAATGTTATTCTGTATTGTCCCTGTCAATTAAAATAAATAAAAAATCATTTGAGTCTTATTAAAACACGTTCATATCCGCAGAGGCACATGCCAGTTTTGTTGTCAAAATAAAATTCTCACGACAATTGGAAATGACTAGCATTAACAAGTAACAAACCAGCTGTGAGGCAACCGGCTATTGAAAAACAATTACAACCTTTGATATGCATCTCATGTTCCAATAGGAAAATAATAATACAATCATTCGTCAAACCATATTATGGGGAGCATTTTTATCACTCTACAAACACACCTGGTCCGCCTCTGCAAGTTTGCTGTCCTTTTCATTTGCTTTCTTGTGGAGTTCTTCTAGGTTACGCTTTAAAGCCTTGTTGTTTTCCATTTGTTCATTAAGAGCTTGATTTGCTTTCCCTTCTCTTTCTTCCAGACGTCCGATCTTCATCAGTAACTCCCTGTTACGGTCAATTTCCCTCTGAAAATGTAATCGGACAGACACATACACATAAACACAGGTCAAATTAGGTTTTTCCACAGCAGCGACTGAATGCACCAAATCACATCCTAATGGGATTTGTCTGCAGTGTCTTTTAAACCCCGTTTCAGGCTGCATTTTTTTTTCTTTTCATATTGCAGGAATACGTTTAGAAAAAGGCCTGAAAAGAAAATCCTGCAACAGAACACGTGATTTTCAGCACTATCCCATCTATCACTCACCTGTAAGTCTCTGGAACTGCTGTGTGCCTCTTTCTCCAGCTCTATACGGGCCCGTTTGTGACTGAGCTCCATCTGTTGTTTCTCTTGAGTGAGCTGCAGCAGGCTGGTGTGGGAACGGACACGCTCGGCAGCCTCCTCCAACTACAGTGCACAACAACAAATTCAGTAATCTGCTCTACACACACTACATAAGAGATTAAAAAAGGTCATATTTCTGATATCACTGACTTGACATTTAGAAATTACCATAAAAATAAGGACCAAAATATGAAAGGAGTCTGAGACTTGCCTCCACTCGTTTAGTATAGATCTTCTGAAGGTCGCTTCTTCCATAGGCTGGCTCCGTCTCCAACAAAGAGCGATCTGGACACGATATCAAACTCTTGAAAGATTTGAGCGTTGAGAGGATTGTGGTGTCATCCTCCATATCGTCCATTTTGACAAAGTCTTGACAGCTCCCTTGCAGAGCTATAAAAAAACAATGTATTGAATACAAATGTAAAAAAAAAAAATTCACTGTAGGTGCGTTCACCATCGCGCTCCAAAACAAAAGTGTTATAATTTGCACGAGCCGTTCCTATACGATGATAAAATGTGCGAGCCATTTGAATTCTATTGAAAATGTAGTAAAACACTACGGAGAAAGTTGAACATGAGCTAAAACAGCCACTAAAATGACTGACGAAAAGAGGGGAAAACATCATCCTGCAAGCTTTTTAAAGGTCCCGTTCTTCGTGATCCCACTGTTCAAACTTTAGTTAGTGTGTAATGTTGCTGTTAGAGCATAAATAATACCTGTAAAATTATAAAGCTCAAAGTTCAATGCCAAGCGAGATATTTTATTTAACAGAAGTTCCCTTTCAAAGCCTACAGCGAACGGCCGGCTTGGACTACATCCTGGTACTTCCTTCATAAATGACGTCGATAGAACAGTAGAACAGACTAACCTCCGCCCACAAGAATATGAGAAAAAAGGGGGCGTGGTCTTGTTGCTGTCCCACGTGGAGAAGAGGACGTGTCGCGTGGAGAAAAGGAAGTGTTGCGTTTGAGTGCGTTTGTCGCCATGTCGTCGAGACGCTGTTATTTTCATCCCGGAGTCAAATCACCTTTGTTTGGCTTTCCCAGGGACACTGTAGAGATCATTAAGCGCATTTATCTCCTGTTAAGAGGCGTGACCTTTCCACGTGCGCTAAGCTGCTGTCGAATCACAACACAGGAACCGTGCCACGTGCGCTAAGCTGCTGTCCAATCACAACACAGGAACCGTGCCACGTTCGCTAAGCTGCTGTCCAATCACAACACGGGAACCGCTGGCACAATCAGAACTCGTTACGTATTTCTGAAGGAGGGACTTCATTGAACAAGGAACTCATCAGCCCGTTTTTAGGACAGTGAAAACAGCGGTGTACAGATAAGTAAATTGTGTTAAAAATACTGTTTTATTTTACACGCGAAACATGAACACATGTTATATTGCACACTGTAAACACAATCAAAGCTTCAAAAAAAACACGAAGAACGGGACCTTTAAACTTATGATGACCACATTTACTAGAATTTATCACGTTTTATTGAATTTACTGTGGTAAATTTTGACTAGTTGTAGAGTTTATAAAAGATAATCATTTAAGGGAATTGATTTATCACTAAAGATGTATATTACACCTGTGGCATGTTGTAGCTATAGTCCATAACGGTGTTGCTATTTTTCATAACAAATGCTGTAGATAAAAAAATGTTAACAGTGGCCTGCATGGCAATGAGGATGTAACAAATGCTATAGTTAAACATTTACAATGAACTATGCTAGTTTTAAGGCTGAGTACAAGTTAGAGGAGCTTTAAAATACGGACCTTCTTGAATTATTGACTAAACAAAGATGACACTTGCTCACTTGACACACACAATTATTGAGTACTTTGGTACTCATGGTACTTTGCTACATAGCAAGGTAAAGGTCTACCATATTCACACATCATTATGACAGACAATAGGAACGTAAAGAGAACTGGGTCATTCCTTTTCACTTGGTACACCTCTTGGTCCACTTCAAATGGTCAGTTCGGTTCTTTTAGAGAGGACCAGTGTAAAACCCCTCTTGAACTGTCTACTATAGGGTGTTTCAAACCATACTTTGGCATTGTCCAAAACATGGCATTGGGGACTTTTTATAAACTGAACACCGCTCATAACAATATATTAAAGCACTAGTTAACACTATATTAAAATACGTATCCGTGGGGGAAACATAAGGAATAAAGTTAAATCACACACGCTTCAGTTCAATGTAAGTTAGCAACCGTTCGGCTAACGACACCTCAAAACATTCTTCAATAAAACGATTTTATTCAAAGAATAAACCGCAGACGAATACATATTCAATAACATACGTGTCCTGCCTATTAATTAAAATATACGGTTCGGGATGGAAACCCTTTAACTCACTTTTCCCAGCGGTCTCTCTCTTGGCGCTTGTGTCTCCGGTTTGAACTTCATGCGATTTTGTTTTCGTTGGTTGAGTAGCCGCTACTTCATCTGCACGACAGCGCCATCTGTGTGGCTGGGCGGAATGGATTCACCCATTCTATATGACACTTACATCGAAATACCACAACGTACCGCGTACATCCGTTCTGGAAAATCCAGTTTAGACTCTTTGTTTATTAAACTGCTTTATAAACGCAATAACATCAGTGTAATTACACTGTTGCTGTTGGTTCATGGGCACGTGGACTGTGACGCACAGCTCACGTCCGACAACACGGAAGTTGTGACGTTGCACTGTTGAATGAACTGAAACTCTCATGCTGGCAGTTTGAGTCTTTACAAAACCTTATACTGATCGAAAACTGATCTATAAAGTTTGCAGATATTAAAATGGCCAGTTCAAACGTGGACCCGACAACACTGTGTCTGTTTGATGTCGACGGGACTTTAACAGCAGCTCGCCAGGTGAGTGACTAAAGCTGAAGGTGTTCGCTAGTCTTGTTAACTAGTTAATCTTTTCAGTAAATGGATGCAACTGAATGATGATGTGTGTACATGTTTTTTTACATTTTGTGAATGCAGTTATTTGCTTGGAGAAAAAAGCTCTCTCTCTCTCTCTCTCTCTCTCTCTCTCTCTCTCTCTCTCTCTCTCTCTCTCTCTACACTCACTTAAATGATTACTAGGAACACCTGTTCAATTTCTCATTAATGCAATTATCTAATCAACCAATCACATGGCAGTTGCTTCAATGCATTTAGGGGTGTGGTCCTGGTCAAGACAATCTCCTGAACTCCAAACTGAATGTCAGAATGGGAAAGAAAGGTGATTTAAGCAATTTTGAGCGTGGCATGGTTGTTGGTGCCAGACGGGCCGGTCTGAGTATTTCACAATCTGCTCAGTTACTGGGATTTTCACACACAACCATTTCTAGGGTTTACAAAGAATGGTGTGAAAAGGGAAAAACATCCAGTATGCGGCAGTCCTGTGGGCGAAAATGCCTTGTTGATGCTAGAGGTCAGAGGAGAATGGGCCGACTGATTCAAGCTGATAGAAGAGCAACTTTGACTGAAATAACCACTCGTTACAACCGAGGAATACAGCAAAGCATTTGTGAAGCCACAACACACACAACCTTGAGGCAGATGGGCTACAACAGCAGAAGACCCCACCGGGTACCACTCATCTCCACTACAAATAGGAAAAAGAGGCTACAATTTGCACGAGCTCACCAATATTGGACAGTTGAAGACTGGAAAAATGTTGCCTGGTCTGATGAGTCTCGATTTCTGTTGAGACATTCAGATGGTAGAGTCAGAATTTGGAACAGAATGAGAACATGGATCCATCATGCCTTGTTACCACTGTGCAGGCTGGTGGTGGTGGTGTAATGGTGTGGGGGATGTTTTCTTGGCACACTTTAGGCCCCTTAGTGCCAACTGGGCATCATTTAAATGCCACGGGCTACCTGAGCATTGTTTCTGACCATGTCCATCCCTTTATGACCACCATGTACCCATCCTCTGATGGCTACTTCCAGCAGGATAATGCACCATGTCACAAAGCTCGAATCATTTCAAATTGGTTTCTTGAACATGACAATGAGTTCACTGTACTAAAATGGCCCCCACAGTCTCCAGATCTCAACCCAATAGAGCATCTTTGGGATGTGGTGGAACGGGAGCTTCGTGCCCTGGATGTGCATCCCACAAATCTCCATCAACTGCAAGATGCTATCCTATCAATATGGGCCAACATTTCTAAAGAATGCTTTCAGCACCGAAAGAAAAATATATCACAGTAGAATGTACTTCTTAAAGTAATAATAATACAATTTATTAAACATTATTTTTTAAAGAATATCAAACACATTTTTATGTTTTAATTTAAATAGTAAACTTGCCAAAAAATAAAATGAATTATTATATTTTAATTTGATTACATTTAAAATGTTAACTAAATTGTTAACTTTATAAATTGATTTGATTACCTCAATTTTTGTATTTGACATTACAATGTTTTTATATTCTATGTTCTCCTGACTGCAAAATAAGCCACTATAAGCTTAGATAAAGTTCCAGTTATGAAAGTAAATATATACTGTTAAACCGCCAGAATCTTAAAAAATACTGTGATATAGATTTTTGGTCTTACCGTCGAGCAGTATTTAAAATGTATGACTATTTAATGGATTTTCAGCTAAATTTAAGCATTAAAACCATTTTATAAATGTGTGCTTAATGGAATGTGTTAGTTACCTCTTTGCCTGTGTATGTTTTTTGTCTTTAGAAAGCAACTCCTGACATGCATCAGTTTTTGAGAGACCTGAGACAGCGCGTGAGAGTCGGGGTGGTTGGAGGATCAGATTTGGACAAAATCAAAGAGCAGTTGGGTGATGATGGTGTGTATAACAAATATTTAAAATACGCATGCAATTATGAGCAAAAACATCCAGTTGAATTATAGTGTGCATGTGTCCTTGGGAGTAATTCATTGTTTCATGTTTTACAGTGATTGATAGAGTGGATTATGTGTTTGCTGAGAATGGTTTGGTAGCATACAGGTTTGGACAGCTGCACTCCATACAGGTAGTTTTGATTCTCTGTTTAATAAATTCACATAATAGACTGTCCAGCAAATTATACAAGTTGCTTTTCCATTGGGATATATTTTTAATTTCTTCTTTTTTTTATCTTTTTTTTTTATCAGAGTATTCAAGCATACATGGGAGAGGACATTTTACAGGATTTTATCAATTTCTGCCTCAATTACCTTTCAAAGTTAAAACTACCCAAGAAGAGGTAAGGGAGGAAAACATTTTTTACTGCATTGTTTTAAAGTTTGTCATTATTAAAGTTCATTCAAAATTTCTTTTAACACCGGTTTCTGCATTTAACTGTATTAAAAGCAATTTAAAACTGCATCATGTCATATATATAAAAATCGAGTATATACACACATATATATTTGTGTGTGTGTGTGTGTGTGTGTGTGTGAGAGATACATTTACATGTCAAATACATTTATAATGTCACTAAAGTTATCTATTTGCTAATAAATGCTCAACATTGATAATAATAAGAAGTGTTTCTTGAATCAGTATATTAGTATGTTTCTGAAAGATCACATGACACTGATTCATTCAGCTAGAAAGCGTTGCCATCACAGGAATAAGTTACATTTAAAAAAATATATAAAACATGGAAAAATAATTGTTTTAAATTGTAATAATGTTATAATAATTACAGTTTTTTTGTGTGTGTGTGTGTGTGTGTGTGTGTGTGTGTATACAGGTGCTGGTCATATAATTATAATATCATCAAAAAGTTGATTTATTTCACTAATTCCATTCAAAAAGTGAAACTTGCATAATATATTTATTCATTACACACAGACTGATATATTTCAAACGTTTATTTCTTTTAATTTTGATGATTATAACAGACAACTAAGGAAAATCCCAAATTCAGCATCTCAGAAAATTAGAATATTGTGAAAAGGTTCAATATTGAAGACACCTGGTGCCACACTCTAATCAGCTAATGAACTCAAAACACCTGCAAAGGCTTTAAATGGTCTCTCAGTCTAGTTCTTTAGGCTACACAATTATGGGGAAGACTGCTGACTTGACAGTTGTCCAAAAGACGACAATTGACACAAAATTGAAAAAAGACGAGGGCAAGACACAAAAGATCATTGCAAAAAAGGCTGGCTGTTCACAGAGCTCTGTGTCCAAGCACATTAATAGAGAGGCGAAGGGAAAGAAAAGATGTAGTAGAAAAAAGTGTATAAGCAATAGGGATAACCGCACCCTGGAGAGGATTGTGAAACAAACCCCATTCAAAAATGTGGGGAAGATTCACAAAGAGTGGACTGCAGCTGGAGTCAGTGCTTCAAGAACCACTACGCACAGACGCATACAAGACATGGGTTTCAGCTGTCGCATTCCTTGTGTCAAGCCACTCTTGAACAACAGACAGCATCAGAAGCGTCTCGTCTGGGCTAAAGACAAAAAGGAAAAAAAGTGGTCCAAAGTTATGTTCTCTGATGAAAGTAAATTTTGCATTTCCTTTGGAAATCAGGGTCCCAGAGTCTGGAGAAAGAGAGGAGAGGCGCACAATCCACGTTGCTTGAGGTCCAGTGTAAAGTTTCCACAGTCAGTGATGGTTTGGGGTGCCATGTCATCTGCTGTTGTTGGTCCACTGTGTTTTCTGAGGTCCAAGGTCAACGCAGCCGTATACCAGGAAGTTTTAGAGCACTTCATGCTTCCTGCTGCTGACCAACTTTATGGAGATGCGGATTTCATTTTCCAACAGGACTTGGCACCTGCACACAGTGTCAAAGCAACCAGTACCTGGTTTAAGGACCATGGTATCCCTGTTCAAACTCGCCTGACCTTAACTCCATAGAAAATCTATGTGGTATTGTGAAGAGGAAGATGCGATATGTCAGACCCAACAATGCAGAAGAGCTGAAGGCCACTATCAGAGCAACCTGGGCTCTCATAACACCTGAGCAGTGCCACAGACTGATGGACTCCATGCCACACCGCATTGCTGCAGTAATTCAGGCAAAAGGAGCCCCAATTAAGTATCGAGTGCTGTACATGATCATACTTTTCATATTCATACTTTTCAGTTGGCCAAGATTTCTAAAAATCCTTTCTTTGTATTGGTCTTAAGTAATATTCTAATTTTATGAAATACTGAATTTGGGATTTTCCTTAGTTGTCGGTTATAATCATCAAAATTAAAAGAAATAAACATTTAAAATATATCAGTCTGTGTGTAATGAATGAATATAATATACAAGTTTCCCTTTTTGAATGGAATTAGTGAAATAAATCAACTTTTTGATGATATTCTAATTATATGACCAGCACCTGTATATGTGTGTGTGTGTGTGTGTATATATATATATATATATATATACACATAAAACACAATTTTTTATTTGTTTTCATGCAACCATAATATTTTTACTGTCATCTCAGAGGTACATTTATTGAATTCCGTAATGGAATGCTGAACGTCTCCCCAATTGGTCGAAGTTGTAGCCAACAGGAAAGAATCGAATTCTTCGAATTTGATAAGGTAATTTTTTAGGAACGCATCAACACATGCCATTGTCTTTTTAAAGGATGTCTTTACAGGTTGATTTACCCTTTTTACGGTTTTTTATGCAGAAGGAGAAAATCAGAGAAAAGTTTGTCTCTGTTTTAAAAGAAGAGTTTGCTGGGAAAGGACTAGCTTTCTCCATTGGTAAGTAACTTTGTGTATATGTGGTTGTCTAGCCAATAATATGTTTGTGTAGTATAGATAAAGTATATGTATTTTTTTTCTGCAGGTGGGCAGATCAGCTTTGATGTGTTTCCAGAGGGATGGGATAAACGCTACTGCCTGGGAATAGTGGAGAAAGACTCATACAAGTCCATCCATTTCTTTGGAGACAAAACAATGCCTGTGAGTCCATTATTCCAGTATTCATGCACATACAGTATGTACATTGCAAAGAAATTCCAAACTTCCTTGAAGTAGTTTTGTGATGTTATTTTTTTCCCAAACAGGGAGGAAACGATTATGAAATCTTTGTAGACCCCAGGACCATCGGTCATGAGGTGAAGTCCCCAGAGGACACACAACGGATCAGCAAGGAGCTCTTCTTCAGCTGAGACCCTCAGCATGACAGAATAAAGACTACAACGTCCAAGAACTGTAAAACTACGAATGGAAGTCTCACTTGACCAAGCCATTATTATCTTTTTTGGATTTAAATGATTGTACATCACGACAGGTACTGGATAAACCTGTACATACAGAATATGATATAATTATTTATGTAATCTGATACATTATTGACTGATTGGTGCTAGTTTCACGTCTGAACTTGTGTGCCTTAAATCATGTCAATACTGGACAATACATACTATACACTTAAAATGATTAAACACTCTGGTCCAAATGAAAACAGATATCACAGGGTTTCCGTGGGTCTTAAAAATCTTAATTTGACCAACAGTTTAAGCCATTAAAATGTCTTAAATTGTAGCAGAAAGTCCTAAATTCAATATCATGGCATTAAATTAGGCCCCTATGATTTCTGCGATGTGGAAAACGTACAGAATCCATTCATAAAAATGGAATTCACTATATAATGTCACAGAATTTGTCAACTTTTTGATGAATAAATCAAATTAAAAAAACGTATATCATAGTGCCCTAAAAAAAAATGTTTTTGTTAAACTTATAATAAATTGCTGTTAAATTGTAAATGTTCCATGATTTCAATAAATTAAACATGCTTTTTGACTAATAACATGTCATTTAACCATTAAAACAGAGTAAAGCTAAAAAAAAATTGATTTCATAGGGCCCTAAATTAAATTGCACACTCTGCAAATAAAAGAAAACTCAGTTTTTTTTGTATTCCAGTACAAATATCTAAACATCCTTAAATCAAGATACATTTACTTGACATGCAATATGAAATTAAGTCTTGTTTTCTGAGAAATTGAACAAAATTAAGTGCGTTTATGCTTAAAACAAGAACAAGTATGTGTCATGGGTGTGAATGTGTTCTTGTTTTAATCATAAAATTACATTTACAAGATCACAAGATTTCTTATCTTATATAATTTTGCTTCTAAAGTAAATTTTAATGTTTTCGATTTTAGATACTTTTTTGTAGTGTGATCAAAGGTTTCAGTAAAAGTTATTTCCATATTCTAGTGTTTGGGAGACGAGCTGTGAACAGCTATATTTTATATTACTAGCTTTTTTTTTTTGTAAAAAAAAAATATATATATATATATATTAAAAAGTAATGGAGATCTGGTGGAATTTGTATTTTCAAACTTTGAAGTGTTGCTAATACAACTCATTGTGTGCTTTCTAGACATTTACATTTAGAGAACATATTGACTTATGTTCCCTTCAATTTATTCCTTAAATGTTCTTTATTTGGTTTTAAATTTACCTGCAGAAACCCTGTATCAGATATCACTCTGTAAGACCAGAAGTACAGGTGGCTTTCATAAAATGTACATGTGTTTAGGATTAATGTTTTTTATTATTATTAGAAGCAAATGTGATTAATAAATACAGGTGTGGGCTGGACTAGCTAAAATTAGGAGTGAAGGTGCAACAATTTAGAGGGGAATTAAAAGACATTAGGTCAAAAGGACTAAAGGCTCTATTAATTTTTGCTCAAATTAAACTGATTTAATAATTAACTGTCTGACTGCTGAAGTGAAATAAATCCAACAGCGTAACTATAATGTTTAAAGTGGCTTAATTGTGTGCCAAAAATCTGCTACACATTGCTGTATAAGAAACATGAAATATACCTTGATTGATATGATACTGTTGCATTGTGCTATAGTAAAGGACATGATGTATACGTTACATGTACGAGTTCAAAACTAGAAGAAAGGTTACTGTACATATTCTGAGCTAAACACATAAAAGAGGTAAAACATAATAAAGATGTTCTTGTTTTTTATTAGCAATTTAAAAAAATTAACAACATCCATAACCTACTCACAGGCCTATTTTAGTTTGAAGAATATAAGTATTTACTAAACTGCCATTTTTTTCACTAATTGCTTTTTGAAATGTTTCTTTTTGGGGAAAATGGTGGCTTTTTAAGGATTTTTAAAAAAGTGTTTAATTTGCAACTTAACCACAAATGTCACTTTTCCAAAAATATATTTGATGGTATGACTGCTTTTTTGTTGTTGAAAATAACAATGTACAAGCGCTTTATGTACAAGTCCATATCAAACCTCAAATAATGATACAATGTATATCCAATGTTTGATGCACAAGACCATTCAACATGGTCATGTCAACCATGTGACTACAAGAACATTTCAAACCAAGACTTTTTGAAGGTCATCAAATATAAAACATTAAACAACAAATATGTTTTTTATCCCAAGAGGAAGCAGAGTAGTCCAAAAGTCCTGATTTGCTGGTTAACGAATGGGCCGGTACGGAAAGGCCATGGCAGCAGGATGAAAGCCGTGTGGAGAGAGAGAAGGGTGTGCGGTGTGGGCCGTTAACGGGCGATGTGGGGAGAGCGCTGGATGTGTGGGATGTGGTGAAAGTACGGGATGCGGGCTGTGCGGTGAGGGGAGAGCGGACTGGTGTGGGCTGTGGGGAGAAAGCGGGGAGGGTCGACCCGGGTGAATGTGTGGGTACATGTTGGGCTGGAAGGCTCCGCTATGAGGTGGAGGCTGCACCACTGGACCGGACATCACAAGCTGTAACAGACTACAACACAAAATAAACAGTTACTACACACTGCTCACAAATTAACATACATTTTGTTAGTGATTGTGAGATATGGTTTTTGAATGGTTGATGGAGATATCAAGAGAGAAGGGTGGCTGAACAGATATATATATATATATATATATATATATATATATATATATATATATATATATATATATATATAGAGAGAGAGAGAGAGAGAGAGAGAGAGAGAGAGAGAGAGAGATATATATATCTATATATATATCATCAGTATACTTCAGTATACCCTCAAATTGTTCCAAACCTGTATGAGTTTCTTTGTTCTGCTCAACACAAAAGAAGATATTTAGAATAATGTTTGTAACCAAGCAGATAGAGCAACTATTGACTACCATAGTAGTGGAAAAAAATACTATGGTAGTCAATAGCTGCTCTATCTGCTATGTTACAAACATTCTTCAAAATATCTTCTTTTGTGTTCAGCAGAACAAAGAAACTCATACAGGTTTGGAACAACTTGAGGGTGAGTAAATGATGACAGAATTTTCATTTTTGGGTGAACTATCCCTTTAAAAGGAACACGCCGACTTTTTGGGACTTACCAACTCTGTCTGATGCATCCACCACTAGCCTAGCTTAGTACAAAGACTGGAGGTAAACGGCTCCAGCTAGCCTACTGCTCAATAAGAGACAAAATAACGCCAACATTTTCCTATTTACATGTTGTGATGTGTATAGTTACATCGTGTACTAAGACCGACGGAAAATTAAAAGTTGCGATTTTCTAGGCCGATATGGCTCGGAACTATAATACTCTCATTCCTGCGTAATAATCAAGGAACTTTGCTGCTGTACCTTGAGTGCAGCGGCGCAATGATATTACGCAGCGCCTGAAAATAGGCTAACTTCCGTCAACATAACCAACGTGACAACCTGCTTACACAGAGAGAGCGTGCTGGGGACAATTTTCAGGCGCTGTGTAATATAATTGCGCCACTGCACTCATGGTACAGCAGCAAAGCTCTTGATTATTACGCAGGAATGAGAGAATAGTTCCTAGCCATATCGGCCTAGAAAATCGCAACTTTTCATTTTCTGTAGATCTTAGTACACGATGTAACTATACACATCACAACATGTAATAGGAAAATGTTGGTGTTATTTCGTCACTTATTGAGCAGTAGGCTAGCTGGAGCCATTTACCTCCAGTCTTTGTGCTAAGCTACGCTAGCGGTGGGTGCGTCAGACTGGGGGGTGCATCTCAATCAGCTCCCTGGTTCAGTAGTCGGAGCACTGATCAGGGGGTCAGCCCATTGACTTATGTCCTGATCAGTGCCCTGACTACTGAACTAGGGAGCTAATTGAGATGCACCCAAAGTTTTGGCACGCACTGAGATGAGAATGGCATGTATGGACTTCTCTAACTCTGGGAGATTTGGTGAATAAGCAAAAGTCCCAAAAAGTCGGCGTGTTCCTTTCAATTTAACAGCTGATTGACTGATTGTAATCCATTACATACCTTTCTATCAAAGTTATCTGACATTATCAAGATGAATTTGTTTTAACACAGTTTAACTCGGAGTTCTTGTCATATTTTATTACCATTTTCTAAACTATAGCGAATAAACTGTGATAATGTGAGAAAATGTTGAATGTGTCTGAATACATTTTGGTTTGACTGTATATATATATATATATATATACACATACACAAATATATATACAATATATATTCCAACTTTTTTCATGCATTCATAATATTTATGGTATTTTTACTATGCCATCTTAGAGGCACATTTATTGAATTCCATAAGAGAATGCTGAACGTCTCCCCAATTGTGAACAGTGACTTACTTGTTGTGAGGAAGTCTGGAGCACAAAGTCCGTAGGTCCTCTGAGGAATAAATTACATGAGAGGAAATTACATCACTGAAATTGTGCTCTTATAAGATCAAAACCCAAACAGGCCATTGTGAAGTAAACATCACTTACCTCTGGCACACAGAAGGGCTCCTGTTGCCATGGCGACCTGAAGAGCTTGTGCCAGCCTATCCAGAGCCAGCTGGATGTGATTGGCAGCAGAGAGGGACGTGAGCTTCTCACAGAGGCGGCTGACTTCCTCTACTAGCGCGGCAACAGACTCCACAGAAAGCACAGCTAGCCGGCCAATCAAATTCTGTTCTGTCAGGTGGACCTGCAGGAGTTAAAATAAAAACACATTATATATTCTAATACTGAATGGAATCCTAAATGCCTCACAAAATTGTACTAGTTGAAGAGATAAAACACCTGCAGCATGAGAAAGACTTGAAGAACACTGAGGTGCAGTTTAGAGTACAGCTCTTCATATGCTGTTTCTTTTTCACTTTCTCCATGACCATTGGTCAAAGCCATTTTCCGGCCTCTCTGATAGGCTAATGGAGCCTTCACACACCAGCGGAGCAGACCCAATAGAGGCGTGATCTCAAGGCAACCTAACGGCAGGCTGGAATTGAGGGGCGTGTTGATGAAGGTGAGGAGCAACAGTCTGGGATCCTCCGTG
This sequence comes from Romanogobio albipinnatus, assembly GCA_023566225.1. NCBI lineage: Eukaryota > Metazoa > Chordata > Actinopteri > Cypriniformes > Gobionidae > Romanogobio > Romanogobio albipinnatus. The sequence goes on from CM042241.1 coordinate 16,617,524, forward strand.
ATCCAACCAACCAGCATCTCCAAGAGTGCAGGGGGCGGAGTCAACTCTTCTACAAGCGAAAATATATCAATTTTGAGGGTTTTAAATGTCATATAAAATATTGCTTATTTTTAAGGAAATTAATTTATAGTATTATATTTTTATATTAAGTTTTAAAAAAATGCTGTTGTGACAAAAAGGTAACCTGGTACCTGAGGAGAAGTCATAGAGTGCCGTTACTGCCGTGATGAGCTGGCAGCAAAAGCGAGGACTGGCTGAACAGATGTTTTGCAGGGTAGAGATGGCACACGGCACCAGTGTGCAGTAATCATCCATCAGCACCTGAGCCAAACGCACACACCATGCTGAGTGTGTGCGCTAAAATAAATAAATAAAAAATACACATAATAAATGTTTGAAATGTGGTCCAGGTCATATTTTACCCAAACTCCCCCACTTTCACAGACAAGGCTTAGGCCTAGTTCCAGACCTAAATGCATGTTTGAGCTGTTTTAACAGGAGAGCAACTAAAAAAAGTAGGGTTTGTACAGATACTTTAAAATGAAATTCAAGGACTTTCACTTTGCACTTTATGGTTTTAAAGGACTATAATCAGAGATCTCACTTATCAAACAATATCTTTATTAAAGGATTAGTTCCCTTTTAAATAAACTTTTGCTGATAATTTACTCACCCCCATGTCATCCAAGAGGTCCATGTCTTTCTTTCATCAGTCGAAAGGAAATTAAGATTTTTGATGAAAACATTCCAGGATTCTTCTCCATATAATGGACTTCAATGGGCTCCAAACGGTTCAAAGTCCAAATGACGGGCTTGAAATGATACCAGACGATGAATAAGGGTCTTATCTAGCGAAACGATCAGTTTCTGCGAGAAACCGAGCCGTATTTACGCTATTATTTTACCTCTTATCAGATGAACATGATCATCTCTGAGCTCCGCCATAACTTCCACTAAGTGAGGTCAAAATACGAGCGTGGCCATAGATGTATACGTAGATGCCTCATTAGCGCTTGCACGGATCAGTAGAATGAGGCATCTATGATTGATATATCTATGACCACGTCGTATTTTGACCTCACTTAGCGGAATTTATGGCGGAGCTCAGAGATAATCACATTCGTCTGATAAGAGGTAAAATAATAGCATAAATACTGCTCGGTTTCTCGCAGAAACTGATCGTTTTGCTAGATAAGACCCTTATTCATCGTCTGGTATCGTTTAAAGCCCTTTGAAGCTGTACTGAAACTGTCATTTGGACCTTGAACCATTGAAGTCCAGTATATGGAGAAAAATCCTGGAATGTTTTCATCAAAAACCTTAATTTCTTTTCGACTGCAGAAAGAAAGACATGGACATCTTGGATGACATGGGGGTGAGTAAATTATCAGCAAAAGTTTATCTAAAAGTGAACTAATCCTTTAACTTTCAAAATTCTAAAAAAGGTAAATAGGTCAATAAAAAAGGAAGCTATTTGGAAGAATGTTTGTAACAAAGCAGATCTCGGCAGCCATTGACTACCACAGTATTTTTCCCCCACTATGGCAGTCATTGGCTGCCGAGATCTGCTTGCTTGCAAACATTCTTCCAAATATCTTCCTTTCTGTTTAGCAGAACAAAGAAATGTATACAGATTCGGAACAACTTGAACGAGAATAAATGATGACATAATTTTCATTTTTGGGTGAACTATCCCTTTAATCAAAGCACTTTTCAAGTACCTTTTCATAAATATGGCTGTTTACAAGGGTTTTCCAGGACCCTTCCAGGAAAGGCCTAATCCTGGCTTAATCTAAGCCCTGTCTGTGAAACAAGGCCTATATTTTAAAACATAAAAGAAAAATTTTGATTCTATTTTTATGAAAATCCCTCCCCACTCGCCTGTACTGTAATAAAACATTATTAAAATATTTGTACTGTAATACTTTTTATTTAAACGAACATGTTTTAATAACAGTATAACAAATACTACCATGGTGTAAAAATACAATTGAAATAATATTTTTTTAAGTATTGAGCATTGTTTGCATTATGGTAATAAAAATGTAGGGGTTAGCATGTCCTTGACCAGTGCTGTAATTGTTAACTAAAACTATTATTTATTATATTATACACAAAATAGTTCCTGTTAATTGATATAAAGGTTAAATAATATAAAATAAATATTTGATGAAAAACTTAAACTACAAATGCTACCTTGGCCACAAACTGAAATAAAATAAGTTGAAGTTGAATTACTAAAAAATAGTACTTATGACAAAAATATAGAATGAAACAATAAAAAATTAAAAGCTAATTCAAAATATGAATAAATACTATAATAGTATATAAATAATCCTAAAATAACATAGGTTTCATTCACTGCGTATGAACATTTTCATAAACAAATCATGATTCATCAATAACTTTTGTTCTAAATATTATTCAAAATGTATGAAAAAATAACAACTAAATACACACTTATGCAAATATCACAATCTGGGGGGTCTTATAAACGTCATTGCATTTTAAATACATTTCATTATATACGCACACATACATTTACTACCTTAAAAGACTGCGTTATTTTTCGAGCTGCCTCTGCAGATATGTGTGTTTATTGTGTTTGAACTGGTTTTGAGGATGGCACACTTGGCATTGCTTGAGGATATTGCTGCGTGTGCTCTCAGGTGAGAGCGTGTCATGTTTGCGGAGCACGACGAAAGGAAAGTCCTTATATGGACTTGGTTTGGCCGTGTTTCACGCTAATTTCTAACCATGTGGTCGATTATTTAGAATACCCAAATTCATTAACATAAGAATGATGTTAAAGGGTTAGTTCACCCAAAAATGAAAACTCTGTCACTAATTACTCACCCGAATGTCTTTCCAAACCCATAAGACTTTGATTCATCTTGGTCTGTCCATATATACATTAAATATATAGCTGTCAATGGAGGGACAGAAAGATCTTCATTTGTGTTCTGAAGATGAACAAAAGTCTTAGAGGTTTGGAATGACATGAGGGTGAGTAAATTATGACAGAATTTTAATTTTTGGGTGAACTTACCCTTTAAGAACAGAACCATGTGCGTATGCATGTGTTGTGAATGAGGCAGAATCTTTCGTGAGAAATTCCACACAACTATTAGTGAATGAGACCCATTGTTCTTGACATGTTTCGTGAAACTCACCAAAATTATCCATTTAATGCAGTTAACATCCCTTAGAGAAATCATGAATCATGAAACACTGAACTCAAGGCACAAGATCAAAGTAAACGCTCTAATTTCACATCACGCACCTGTAGCCAGGTGGCTGCACACTCTAGTATGGGCACCCGACACACGGCTATCGCCATAGAAACTAGCTTCCCAAGCATGGCCATGCGGCTCTCGTCAGCCTTGTTGCCTTGGAGACTGAAGAGGGCGGAGAAAATGATCTGTCGGATTGCGTCTTTGCTCTGCTCCTGGAAGTAACTGCACATGATCTCCAGCAGCTGCAGTTCTTGAACGCAGCTCATCCTCTGTGTCAAACACAACACACGATTCCTTCAAAGTTCACTCATATACATCTGACCACCGTGTTTAGCATGGCAATCCAACAATACCACCAAGGTTTTACCAGTTTTCTCCTAGTCAAATCAGACGCTCCTGTCCCTCACCTTAGGTTGGATGTTCCTGTCTTTAGGGACGTGAAAGATGAACTCCTCCACCAGGTCCACCGTGCTCTTCTCTAATCCAGACGTGGGGCCCGTGGAGCTCTGCAGAGCGCTGCCAAGCGAGATGTCCAGATGGTACAGAACCTCTTTAGCAGCACTCAGCGGATCACGCCGCAGCAATGCATGTCGAATATCACTCATCTCTGTGGTGGTGGAAGACGAACTACACCATCAATTCAAATACAAGCATCTGACAAACTGTATAAACGGGAAATATGAAAGACATCAATCAGTCAGTAACATAACATGAACCAAAATATATCATTGTATGCATTATTTCTAGACATGAAGCATGATAATACCATAAATCGCATACATGCATCATGTTAAAGCTACACTGTGTGATATTTTCCCCCATCTAGCGGTGAAAAGGTATATGACCATCCAGTAAATATTAGTTTCTGTTCCTCCCAATTCCGATTTCGTTTTAACTCCTACGGTGGCCGATTTAGTCCAAAATTAACATGGCTTCTAGTTCAGTCCAGCAATCCGCCTCTTCACATTCGACACAGTGCCATCGAGTGTTAAAACGCGAAAGGCAAAGCTTGAATTTACGGGTATGTCCCTCTTTGGCTAATGTACTTTCAAGATGGAGGGGCAACATGGCGACCCCCATTCGAACCCCTTACCCGTATGTATTTTCAATGGCATATTATAAACTTACGAGAATACTTTATTACTTGAAAGAAGTAAATATACATTAATGAGCACATATATTTTTGAAAGAACTAAGTGTTTTTAGCTAAGAATAAACTAAAAAAGTTACACAGTGTAGCTTTAAAGACAAGTCTGAATGAAATGGTTCGATAGTCTTTTGTTCACTAATGTCGAGTTTTTCTCGAACAAGGAAAAAATGTAGGGCGGGACTTGATTTTGTTCTTGGATGATTGTGGTTTGCTATTGCTGTGATGTGATGTCATGTGAGTGACAGGTTGTCCCGCCCTCGCGCCAGTAACCACATCATCAGAGAAGAGATGTCATTGCAAGAGGGAGGTGAGGACATTTAGATAAAAGATTATGAGGGCACATTCATTTAGAAAAATAATGATCATTTATAATAACTGCAGTATTCTATAAAAAACTGTCAATTTTGATGTCACCCCCATTTTTGGGCATAGACATGAAAATGTACTATACAAACTTAAACAGCTGTAATTCATGAATGCTTTGGGATACAGACATAAGGTTGGTCTCTTTTGAAAGAAGACACTTTGGGGATTATTGTCAAAGTATAATAATTAAAATGTATTAATATTTCTAAAAGTTATTAAAGTTTAAGTTTATTGTTATGAAAATGGTATGTAATATTTGTTTTATTATATAACATTTTTATATATTAAAAAAAAGATATGTTTCAGACTAAAAATGCTAGAAAGTAAAAGCCACACGTCTAAATGAGATGTGTGTCAAATTTCAGCTTGATATCTCAAAAAATGAGGTTTCTGTGAGACTTTTAGTTGTCACATCACAAATGGCCACTAGGAGACACCCTTGTTCATTGTTGATTCCCAAAGGTCACTTAGTTGCTTGAACTTCCATCTGACACCTCAGCACAAACACAGAGAGAGATTAAAAAAAACATTTAATTATTATTTTTTTTCTTTTTTCAAAACATTTCACAAACATGTTCACTATTCTATACAAATTGCAACAGAAACACGAATACGACTAGTATGAAAGAAAATAATAATGAAATAAAAATACTGGAAAAATAAATACCAAATTATTTCCAATTTTTCAACTATTTATAAACTATTTACAACTATATACAATTTTTCACAACTTCTGAACACTACAAACTATTTACATCATGCCAGTAATTGAAGCGATCTCGTGTTGATTCTTGTGTAGATTTTTTGAGGTGCACTCTTGTCATAAATTCATTTATTACTTTTCCTACATAATTTTTAACAAAAACAGGGGTGACATATCTATTTAGGAGGCTTAGACCTTTCCAACGATATATAGTTTGTCATGATTAGATAAGGATTTAATTGTAAAATATTGAAGCAAACATAGGCGTCCCGCCAGCGGGACGGTGACAGTTACACTTTTGGACATGCATTATGCTAATATGGATTTTAGACATTCATCATATCATTTTGGGATAATACTAGAGTATACCATGGTATGTATAAAAGTACAATCTTTTACTATCACTGTACAGGTATAACACTATTTTATTGTGAATAGTGAAACAAAACAACTATGTGTAGAAAACTAAACTAATTTGATCGTATTACAAACACTCTTATTCAATTATAAATTGGTAAATAGAAAGCTGTTAATCGGTACACACATCACCCACAATAAGAGATGATTCTCTATGGCAAAACACACATTGACCAAAGCGACGCTGTTTACACAACGCAATCGCTGCTTCTTCGCCGGTTGGTTAACATTTTAAACGTTTCCTTGGTTGAAACGATATAAATATGCACAGTTAAAAACACCCTTACCTGGGTTAATAATTAGACTCGCTACATTAGCTCAATCAGCAAATATCTCCCATAGCCCATAACTCGCAATGTGAAAGTTGCTCAAAATAACTACGGGACCCCGTACTGGACATTGTAGACTCGGTTGAGAAAAGAGACGCGTGGCTGATCAGCGCCACCTGCGTACCGGAGTTGCTTTACAGTATAGCAAAATATTTGGACTGAAAAGCGTTAATCTTTTGTTTTCAGAAGCCATTTGCTTGGGTATTTTGTTATAATGCAATGACATTCAGACATTTTTAATTATGATTTAAGAGCCAAAATAATCTAGCTATGATATGGACTAGGCCCTACTTATGATCTAGGCCTTCTCAAATAACATTACTCTCCTGAGGCAGCAGCGTATCGTATATCGGGGTTTTATTCATTTTTAGTTATTTTAGTACATAAGTTAAACTAATGAAAAATAACTAGCTAAAATAAATATGGGCTTAAATATTGTAGGCCTATTTGTTTATTTGATTTCAATTTAAAATACCGGTAATAATCCAGATAGCACACACACATCTCGGAGACGTCTATTTGATGTGCGTGTTTACATCTGGAAGACTTATTTTTTAGAGCGTTTGCTCATCTGCAATACGTCTATTGGACGTTTCCTGTCAGATGTCAAATAGACGTTTAAACAATGTCTTTAAGATGTTTATGATTTAGAATGTATGAAAAACTGACATCTTAAAGACGTCTATCAGATACAATTTCACTAAAATGTAACTTTAATAACATAATCTGACCATTCTGACCAGTTACAGCACCTAAATAAACACTTTCCCTTATACATTGAATTTGAGTCGGGAAAAGGGTTATGTGTGTGCTTATGTTATTGTCAAGTTAAAGCACAATCTTAAAAATAAAGGTTCCAAAGTGTTTTTATGGAACCTTGTTTCCGACACGGAATAAAACAATTTAACGATAATTGCACGTTTTTACCTCACAATTCAAACTTTCCCCCCTCGATATAAAATGTCAATTATGAGTTTTTTTGTTTGTTTGTTTGTTTATTACGAGTTATAGCTCGCAATTCTGAGGGAAAATTTTGAATTAGAATTAGACTTTATTGCGCAATTCTGAGGGGGAAAAGTTGCGAGATGTAGGCCTAATCTTGCAATTTCGAGGAAAAAAAGGCAGGGGAAAAAAAGGCGGGAAAAAAAAAGCTTCCATAGTTTTCGTAGTGACAGAACCATTTTTGGTTCCCCAAAGAACCTTTCAGTGAACAAGAAAAATAACCATTTTCAAATTTTAATGAATGTGAAGAACATTAAAAACATCTTTGAAAAAACTTTTTTTACAACAAAGAACATTTTGTGGAATGGAAAGGTTCCATGAAGAATTTTAAAGAGTGTATCCATTTGATTTTCTGCAAGTATCAGATTGAATCAATCACCACCAGGAGGCGCTACTTTATACCTGATTATGACACACGCAGTCCAATGTAGCGCCACCCCATCGATCGCCTCTCCTCTGATGGGACACCAGACTCTCCAGCATCAACATCATCCAGTTCTCTTTAACTTCACATCCAGAGCAGACGAGCAGCAGTCAACATGACCATCAACACACTCAGTCAGGATGGAGTGCAGCGACAGAAAATGCCCTGTTTGACCAAGGTAAGACCCTAAAACTGTAATTTCATTTAGCTCTACAGCCATAGATCCTGCTGTAGAACAGATATGGCAGAGAAGCCAGAGCTCCATAATATTGCAGCTGTTGCCGGTGTAAATCACAGTATATAGGAACTTTCCCTCGCATAAATGAACATGTGAGAAAGTCCTAAGAGACTAAACTAAAGTTTGTTTACAGAAAATGCTCTGTACCTGCATGTGTTTGGATTTATACTTACATAACTGATTTATATAACAACATTTCCTTTAAAAGGTAAGTAAACGAATAAGTTATTCCTTTCCTCACATTACAGTATATTTATTATTATTTGCTGTTTTAGAATTAAATACCACAAATAATTTTAGGAAATTTGACATAATGAAAATGTAAGAAAATTGATATATTTGACTATAATAGTAAATGTTTCTAGGTGTACATCCTGATGATATTTATATCTTTATTAAATGCATGAATAGCTGACAAATAACATGGTCATTTTTTTATTAAACGAGATAAAGATTTATTTATTTATAAGGAAAATGTATCTTTTTTAATTATTTTTCTTTGTTTTTTTTGTTTTTTTTTACTATTTTAAATCACCTTTTAACTTTTGTGCAGTTCACAAATAGTTATGTGTTGTAATATATATTATATATATATTATTTCCTGTGTATCCACATACAGATGGAGCGCATGATCATATCCATGCAGGACCCTGATATGGGCATCAAGTTGCGCAACCAGCGTCTCCTCATTACGGTCATACCACACGCCATGACTGGTGAGTCTCTCTCTCTCTCTCTCTCTCTCTCTCTCTCTCTCTCTCTCTCTCTCTCTCTCTCTCTCTCTCTCTCTCTCTCTCTCTCTCTCTCTCTCTCTCTCTCTCTCTCTCCATGACTGCATCAAACTTCAAGCTTCACTCTCTCTCTCACTATAATCCCATGACATGACTCTTCCGGCTATTTTCCAGCCTGTGACATGTTATGGCACGATTAGAGAGACAGTTGAGACACAACTAGAATAGTTTCTCATTATTATTGTGGAAATAGTGTGCATATATCCATGCATATCTCGGAAAGTCTTTGAGTGCGCATGAGCACAGTGAATCAATAGAAGCTTGCGCAGTGAAATTAGACTCCTGTGTGTGCCTTCGGTCTCTGCGCTCATTTTTCTTGCTATTAATTAGCCTAACAGTGCGTGTTTTGCGCCTGCAACGGTCTCTCAGAGGACACCGGGCTACTTGTTAATGGACAAATGACTTTCTTTGGCAAATCAAAGAAATATACAAGTTAAAGTCACTTCATCAAAGGCGACACTTAATCGCATGTTCAGCCTGCTTTATATAACAGTAGTTCATTGAAAAACAAAACATAAATGCTCTTTCTATCCAAGCTAGTGATGGGAACTTTCTGCTGTCTGAATATGAATATGAATATTAATAATAAGCTTGGACGCAGCATAGCTAGATAGATAGATAGATAGATAGATAGATAGATAGATAGATAGATAGATAGATAGATAGATAGATAGATAGATAGATAGATAGATAGATAGATAGATAGATAGATAGATAGATAGATAGATGTTTTGTATCTGTGTGCTTATGTTGACAACAATCCTCTTTAATTTTATTTCTTTACAGGTATAGACATTGTTGAATGGCTGATTAAGAAGTTTACTATCTCTGATGAAGGTAGGACATTAATATAACTTATTTTAATATAACTATATTTTATTTCTTTGTCTTTGATACATAACTTTGGGCTTTATTGCAACAATGACAATCAATTGTTTATAGTCAAAGGGTTGTGTGTATATATATATATATATATATATATATATATATATATATATATATATATATATATATATATATATATATATATATATATATATATATATATATATATATATATATATATATATATATATATATATATATATACTCTTAAAAAAAAAGGTTCCATATGGCACCAAAAAAGGTTCTTCGTCGTAATCATAGAGGAACCACTTTTGGTGCTATATAGCACCATATCTTAACATCTGTATATGGTTCTGTATATGGTAGCGGTGCTATATAGCACCATAGTTAGCGGTGCTATATAGCACCTTAGTCAAAGAACCGGTGAAGAACCTCTGAAGAACCACTGAAGCACCAAAATTGGTGCTATATAGCACTTAAAAAGGTTCCCCTATGATTACGAGCCAAGAACCATTTTTGGTGCCATATAGAACCTTTATTTTTTAGAGTGTATATATATATATATATATATATATATATATATATATATATATATATATATATATATATATATATATATATATATATATATATATATATATATATTATAGCCTGTGTGTGTAATAATTTCCATGCTATCTGCTGTGGTGTATTTCTTTGCGTTTTCCAGTCGCCTGTGTGTGGTTAAATGGAGTGCCCTCTGGAGATGGCATTATTCTCCATGTGCTCTCCTGGGGGATTTCAAATAGCACACACACAACATACAACACTTGAGGAGTTAAAATGCTTATTAAAGTTGCTTTGGCACATTAGAGTCAGATTTGATGTAAACTGAGCTGAGTTGTGAGCGGGATTTTAATAATAAATGCTCAAATACCACACAGTCAGAGAACAGGCTCAGCTCTGAAAGCCCCAATAAACAAGTAGTGCTGCACACACACAGCTGTGTCTGCATTAAACAAGACTCCAGAGAGTTTGACAGATCTGTGTACTGCAATGAGGGAACACCTTGTGTGGGCAATGGTTAGATTGAAATGCATGATGTCAACCACTATTTTAGTTTATATTTTACCTAGAAAGCATTTGTGGGTTTTAAATGTAAGCTTCAGGGAAGAGTAATAGACCAGAATATCAGTATTTTAATAGTTATATTTACATTTTTTTACAACATTTGCTTGGCCAGCCGCAACAGCAGCACATTGTAAAATTATTTATTTACCTCCAACACAATCCTTGTTCCCTGTGTCTCCCCAACCATTTCCTCCTGCATAATATAAAATCAGCACACAAATATTTGGTCAACATTTGCTTTCCGAAACCCTCCACCTTCCCCAGTTCCACCTGTATAGATCTGCTGTCTGCAATGTCAATCTGTGTACTGCAATGAGGGAACACCTTGTGTGGGCAATGGTTAGATTGAAATGCATGATGTCAACCACTATTTTAGTTGGTATTTTACCTAGAAAGCATTCGTGGGTTTTGTTTGACTAGACTCTAGCTGATTTAAGCTGTGTTCCTGTAGCACAAACATTTCTAGCAATGCTATGAAGATGGGGTTGAATCCCAGATAATGCATGAACTAAAAAAGCTTAAAATGCAGTGTAAGTTGCTTTGGATAAAAGCATCTGTCAAATGCATAAATGTAAGCTTGTCTTTAGCTGGATCAGCTACAAAGCAGTTAGGTGATCAGGCTGGTTTATGGAATATGTCAGCCAGTTAAAATCTGTTGTCAATAAAGTAAATGTAAAAAAATATATATTTAATTTTTAAAAAAAAAATTTAAGTGAGTATGATGTGTGAGTATATATTATGTATGTGAATCATTATTATGTATGTGAATTTTCCCTAATTTTTATTCAGAGGCATTGCACATTGGACACCTCTTTGTGAAGTATGGATACATTTACCCTTTAAAAGAGCCCAGAAACATTATTCTGAAAGCTGATGATTCACCATATCGCTTTCAGGTATATATACACACACACTTTCCCAATATTGATACACAAACCTGTATCAGCATTTGTTAAACTTCCATATTCAAAAACAGCACATCTCAGTTAATATCTGTCTTTATCAGACTCCGTACTACTGGATGTCGACATGCTGGCCTGCTTCAGAACTGGACTATGGTGAGATCTAACTTCCCATTAGGCATGGTTCACATAAAATGAAGAGTCTGTCATAATTTACAAAGTTCTGTCATGAAACTCTAGATGGTGCAGGCTGATAGGTCCTTAACTCGATCAATCTGCTTGCAATCACATCATTCTCAGTGCCCAGCTTGGTCAGCATTTGCTGTTGCAGTTTGTAGTTTGCTTTCGGAAACCCTCCACCTTCCCCAGCTCCACCTGTAAAGATCTGCATGTATAATGTAATTCATGTATGCTATATTGTACAGCTGCAGCATGTCTTAGCTATTTGCTCACAGCAGCGTGTCGTGTTGGCACTAGCAAGTCCTGTACTTGCTCTGCAGCAGCAATAACAGCAGCAGCAACAATGGCGAAAATTAGGCGGTGTTGGCGAGTATATGAAACGTTGTCACTCGCCAGTTGGCCCGTAACATTTTTATGAATTGTAACAATGCCGGAACGTGAACAAACGTGAACGACGTTCTGTAAAGTTGATGGGCCAGCAAAAAAGTTTATGCCTTGACAATTTAAATATTCAAGCGCAAGCGAAAGGGAGCTCATTTTGTTTTTGTCCAGAAAGCTTATATCATTAAATTTTTATAGAATTGTTTTCTATTTTAATGCAATTTTTGGGAGATTTCTTTTTTTTTTTTTTACCTTGAAATTAATAGATTTTATGAATAAATCATATAATTTAATCACATTCTTCACATTATTTCAAATTAAACTCAAAATAACTCAACATTTAATGCACAACCCTGTTAATTCAGTTCAGAATATCTCACATTGGGTGTCTCACATTGTGGGGGAAAAAAATATAACCTGATATTTCATAACTCTTGCCACTAGATAGCCTTATACAGGGAGTGTAGAATTATTAGGCAAGTTGTATTTTTGAGGATTAATTTTACAACATTAATAATTAAACAACAACCATGTTGTCAATGAACACAAAAAACTCATTAATATCAAAGCTGAATATTTTTGGAAGTGGTTTTTAGTTTTAGCTATTTTAGGGGGATATCTGTGTGTGCAGGTGACTATTACTGTGCATAATTATTAGGCAACTTAACAAAAAACAAATTTATACCCATTTCAATTATTTATTTTTACCAGTGAAACCAATATAACATCTCAACATTCACAAATATACATTTCTGACATTCAAAAACCAAACAAAAACAAATCAGTGACCAATATAGCCACCTTTCTTTGCAAGGACACTCAAAAGCCTGCCATCCATGGATTCTGTCAGTGTTTTGATCTGTTCACCATCAACATTGCGTGCAGCAGCAACCACAGCCTCCCAGACACTGTTCAGAGAGGTGTACTGTTTTCCCTCCTTGTAAATCGCACATTTGATGATGGACCACAGGTTCTCAATGGGGTTCAGATCAGGTGAACAAGGAGGCCATATCATTAGATTTTCTTCTTTTATACCCTTTCTTGCCAGCCACGCTGTGGAGTACTTGGACGCGTGTGATGGAGCATTGTCCTGCATGAAAATCATGTTTTTCTTGAAGGATGCAGACTTCTTCCTGTACCACTGCTTGAAGAAGGTGTCTTCCAGAAACTGGCAGTAGGACTGGGAGTTGAGCTTGACTCCATCCTCAACCCGAAAAGGCCCCACAAGCTCATCTTTGATGATACCAGCCCAAACCAGTACTCCACCTCCACCTTGCTGGCGTCTGAGTCGGACTGGAGCTCTCTGCCCTTTACCAATCCAGCCACGGGCCCATCCATCTGGCCCATCAAGACTCACTCTCATTTCATCAGTCCATGAAAAATCAGTCTTGAGATATTTCTTGGCCCAGTCTTGACGTTTCAGCTTGTGTGTCTTGTTCAGTGGTGGTCGACTTTCTGCCTTTCTTACCTTGGCCATGTCTCTGAGTATTGCACACCTTGTGCTTTTGGGCACTCCAGTGATGTTGCAGCTCTGAAATATATCCAAACTGGTGGCAAGTGGCATCTTGGCAGCTGCACGCTTGACTTTTCTCAGTTCACGGGCAGTTATTTTGCGCCTTGGTTTTTCCACACGCTTCTTGCGACCCTGTTGACTATTTTGAATGAAACACTTGATTGTTCGATGATCACGCTTCAGAAGCTTGGCTATTTTAAGACTGCTGCATCCCTCTGCAATATATCTCACTATTTTTGACTTTTCTGAGCCTGTCAAGTCCTTCTTTTGACCCATTTTGCCAAAGGAAAGGAAGTTGCCTAATAATTATGCACACCTGATATAGGGTGTTGATGTCATTAGACCACACCCCTTCTCATTACAGAGATGCACATCACCTAATATACTTAATTGGTAGTAGGCTTTCCAGCCTATACAGCTTGGAGTAAGACAACATGCATAACGAGGATGATGTGGTCAAAATACTCATTTGCCTAATAATTCTGCACTCCCTGTAGCTCCATATGGAGCAAATGAGCTGTTCCGCTGGGTCCTAAAGTTAGTTCTTGAGGTTATCTCTTCAGTATGCATTCAGATCATAGACTGTATAAAACAATGGACGTAGTGTCCGTGACGTCACACGTAGGTTTATGAAGAGCCCTTTTGAAGCCCAAAGTGGGCGTACCCGGTGTCGCCATCTTGGCAGCGTGTCACCGCGTGTACCTCCTAGATAACGGAAAATGGCCAAAGAGGCAGGATGTGGGTGGAGCTGAGGGGCCAGGTTGACAAATGGCTAGTAGTGACAGCAGCGGCAATCCGCCTGTCACTCAAATGGCCACGCCCTTAATTATGCTGAACTTTAAGGCTTAATATAATTTAAACGGATGAGTTATAAAAAATTCAGACTGAGTGAATGCTCTCTGCATATAGTATACGTTCATTAAATACTTTCACTTCAAACCCACTAAATCCCAGCCTCAGCCCATTCAGAAGTACCGGTACTTAGGTAGAAACCTATACATAGAAGCCTTACAAAAATGCTAATTTTAAAGAAAACCTTCAGACGGACTTAGAGGCTTTTGCATCTGAAGTCTTCATATAGACCAAGACCACTTTTTGTCCCAGGCTGCAAAATTTTTTTTCTGCTGTAAAGTTTTAACATGGGGGGTCTATGGGATTTACATTTTTTTTCTCTCGCGGCCAGTCGATGAATTTCAGTTTAAAGGATTAGTTCACTTCAAAATGAAAATGTCCTGATATTTTACTCACCCCCGGGTCTTATCCAAGGTGTTTGTGTCTAAGGTCCAAATCAATGCAGTTTCAAAGGGCTTCGAAGGGCTTCAGAGGCTCTGCGCGACCCCAGACTAGCGAAACGATCGGTCATTTAAGAAAAATAACAATAAAATGTATATACTTGTAAACCTAAATTGATCATCTTGCGCTGCTCTGCGGCTCACCACGGATCGCGCAATTACGTCGGAAAGGTCACGCTAGACGTAGGCAGAAGTACCGCCCCAAGCAAATGTGCGAGGACTAATACAAACGCCCTTTACCAAAAAACACTCCATCTTCAACTTCAAAATCGTCCGACATCGTTGTTTTACTTTTTTTTTGCTAAAGGCTGTTTGTATTAGTCTTCGCACGAGCGCTTTGTAAACACGGGGGCGGTACTTCTGCCTATGTCTAGCGTGACCTTCCGGTGTGATTACGCAATCACTGACGCCCACAAAGCAGCGCAAGATGAGCAATTTAGGTTAAAAAGTACATCAATTTTTTTTTTGTTCTTTTAAATGACCAATCAAACTATTCCACATCTGGGATCGCGCAGAGCCTCTGAAGCCCTTCGAAGCCCTTTGAAACTGCATTAATTTGGACCTTCAGCATTTTGGTTGCCATTGAAGTCTATGACGTGGAGAAAAATCTTGGAATGCTTTCCTCAAAACTTACATTCTTTTCGACTGAAGAAAGAAAGACATGAACATCTTGGATGAGATGGGGGTGAGTAAAATATCAGGAAATTTTCATTTTGAAGTGAACTAATCCTTTAAGTCACTTCCATGTTGGATTCAAGGAAGGGACCGGAAGGTTGCCCCTTGATGCAGATACACATGAAGACATTATGAAAAAAAGTTTTGATTTGAAGCATTTTAGGGTTTTCTGCATATACTGAAGCATTCCTCACATTCCATTAATTCCTAAGGGGGTCAGTTTGACCCGCAAGGGACTGTTTCGTTACTTTTTTAAATTTCAACCACATAAACTCCTCAGATCCAGTCAATTTTTTTGTGTATTTGTGGTTCAAGTGCAATGAAAATCCTAAGGTCTTGGACCATTCCGATGAACATTTTTTAATTTTTTTTCCCCCAAAAAATCATTTCTGGTCAAAATTAACCTAGGGATGGATTTTAATAAGGTTTTAAATTTGTATTAGTCACGCTAGTAGTGGTATATTAGTAAATTGGAATAAAAAACCATGCATTTTCAATAGTATCTAAAAATGTTGGCGTCATTACTGCCTTTCTTTGCTAAAACAGTTTCATGGCCGGTAAAAAAAAAAGTATTTATGGCTGGTAAATTTTCCAAACATTGTCATATCCATTACCATGCCAAACACGATGCAAACAATGAAATACAAAGTAGATATTCTTCAGAAGTTTAATATATTTTACATATTCATTATTTGTATGTGTTCTAGCAATCTACTTGGCCAAGAAGAATATCCGAAAACAAGGAGAACTAATTGAGTATGAAAAGGTATGTGGGTCAAATGCCAATCACACCATTCATAAAACGACTGTACAATGAAGTCATGAATCCGTGGAGCGATCTGCTGTTCAGTTCTCAATCTCTGTCTTTGTTAGGAGTGCTATAATGCTTTACATAAACGCATCAACCACACCTGGGACTTTGTTGTGATGCAGGCAAGAGAGCAGCTTAGGTAACTATTCTTTTCCAGCACAAAAGCATACACACACACACACGCTATGTTTCCTTCAGCCTATTACATGTAACCCTCCAATCCACATTTAGTTCAAATTGGAATTGGCCTCTAAGATGCATTCAGTATTAAGGATTAAGCAGCACAACCGTTTTCAACATTGATAATAATAAGAAATGTTTCTTGAGCACCAAATCAGCATATTAGAATGATTTCTGAAAGATCATGTGATACTAAAGACTGGAGTAATGATGCTGAAAATTCAGTTTTTGCCATCAAAGAAACATAATAAATTAAAATAATACAAAACAGCTATTCTAAATACTAATATTTCACAATGTTGTTGTTTTTACTATATTTTAATCGAATAAAAACAATTAAAAGATCTTAACGAGCCCAAAGGCTTGAAGGGTAGTGTAGTAAATATTAAAAAGGTACATAATTAAATAATTTATAACACAAAAACCTAACATGGTAACTGCAGCATTCTCTGCAGTGGAATCTAAATGCTTTAAACTCAAGTTGTATGCTCTAATAACTATTAATCCTATTCTTTGATTAGAAAAGCTTTTCTGAAGGTTGTTGTCCAGAGCAAAATGTTATTTTATTGCATGATTAATGTACTTCTGTATATTGTGTTAAGGGCGTCAAAACAGCGTCGGAAAGCAGATCGTATAGTGCTGGAGTGTCAGGAACAAGCCTACTGGCTAGTGAACAGATGTCCTGTAAGTACTGAACACTATAAACTCACAACACTAAAAAATACCATGGTATTCTTTGAGAAGCATGGTATTGCCATCTGACAGTATGGCTGTTCCATGCCTATATATCAATGGCCCCTCATGCATTTGTTAGTACATAAATAAAATAAATAAAACAAAGTAGCATTCTGCTTATATGAAAAAGTATCTCACATACAGTATTATGGGGTACTTTTGATTACTTTCCTTGATCCTTAAAAAAGCAAAGTTGTATCCAAGCCTTTTAGAATTGTAATACAGAAATTCAAAGCATGTCATGCTTAAGCAGCGGCAGCATCTGTGCCCGTCTGACACGTGCCCTCATATCTGTATCCAGCTTCTGCTTATGAAATATTCAGCCAGTCAGTTAAAAGCATCGCAAAGCAGAGGAAAAAGGGGGAAGGGGACAGAGTGAGAGAGAAAGGGAGGGCAGATACTAGCAGAAGAAAAGAAGAAATAGAGTGGAACATATTGGTGCCATCAAAACACATGAGTGCAAAGATATGTGCATTGCTTAACATGAGCTTAAGTGTTAAGTGTATGAAATAATAGTGGTAACGACTGTGTGTTTGTGTGTGTGTGCGTGGTCCTGGTAAACCCTACGTTACGTGGACAAATGTCTCCACAAAGATAGTTATACCAGTGATTTTTGACCTTGTGGGGTGATGGGTATGTTTAGAAGTAGGGTTAGTACAGGTGAAATAATATTCAGTTAGTAGTATAATATTCAGTTAGTAGTATAATATTCAGTTAGTAGTATAAAAATCTTCCAAATGTCTATGGAATGTCACCATAAAACATGGAAACCCAACATCTGTGTGTACGTATTTGTGTGTGCGCTGGTATATCTCTAATGGTTCCATCTTTTGGCTGAGCGCTTAAGAGGATATTCTATTACTAAGTGACTATGTGTGTTTTAGTGTACGTGTGTGTGTGTGTGTGTGTGTGTGTGTGTGTGTGTGTGTGTGTGTGTGTGTGTGTGTGTGTGTGTGTGTGTGTGTGTGTGTGTGTGTGTGTGTGTGTGTGTGTGTGTGTGTGTGTGTGTGTGTGTGTGTGTGTGTGTGTGTGTGTGTGTCAGAAAGAGAGTTTCTCTTGCACTCCTGCACAAGGGCATTTTAACGAGGAATCCAGATGATGATTTAATCTAGGGTGGATTTAGAGGCCATTTAATTCCTATATTGTCACCGTGTGTGTGTGTGTGTGTGCGTGAGTGTGTGTGTGTGTGTGTGTGTGCATGAATAGAAATGTTGTAAATCCGCCTGCCACGCATTACTGATTTGTGATTTGTGTTAGTTTAAAAGCCTGGAAAAAACAAGGCTCACATTATTTTTTTATCTGTCTTTATCTATCTTAAGCAATGGGGGAAAAATTATATGGACAGTGACTGACATCTATTATATGATGAACATGATTTAATTTATGAATTAAAATTTTAATAATTTCGTTTTGAAAGGGATAAAATAAAAATGTCAAGGTTGTGTAGCTGTCCTCTATGGAAGCTTTTTTTTTAACGCCATTGAATTCAAATTAAAATAAAAAAGGTAATTGCACATTTCTTTCCCTCACAATTTTGCCTTTTTTGCTATTGTGAGTTTATAACTCACAATTCTGACTTTTTTCAATTGCAAAGTTTTTTACGACATAGGAGGATTAGTATAGGTTCACATAAAAACATAATTTAATAAAATTATATTTATAATAAAAAAATACATAATATTTATTTATGCTAGCATGTATTCCAGGTCTAAGGACAAAACAAGTTTATTTTTTACTTTGTTACACTAATTGATATCTTTTAATTATTATTATGGGTTTTTTTATGATACCAACATGAATACATGGATCAAGGATTTGGTCTTAAACATCATTGTTTTTGTCATTGATCTGTATATCTCTTTATGACAACATTTTTCAGCCGGGGATGCTGGACATTATAGATCACGGACCGGAGAGAAGAACCATGAACACACGAGTGCAACTGGTCAGTGAACTGATCACCACAACACAACTGACCACATCCACACCAACACATAATTCACATACACACAGACAGAGCAGGTTTCAAAATATATATGAACAAACACTCACAGCAGAATCTGTCATGTTCAAGCATCATCTACAGCTTGTTTCTCTTTATTTCTGTTTTTGTATCATGCATCCTTGTTCAAGTAAGTAATCTCTAAAACACGGCCTCATTTCCTGCTGTCATTTCATTTCATTGCAAGATTATAAAGTGTGTATATTTAGTTTAGTTTATTTAATAGCAACTTTTGAGAAAATCTAATAGATATATTTGTCATTTTATCAATTTCAGAAAAGAATGCAGAATTCTACAAAAAAGAGGTAAGTCATTTGAATAGCAAGTGTTTGTCAAATACAAATAACCATAAAACCATTCACATGTTTTTCTAATATATAAATATAATAATATAATTATATATACATACATATATATATATATATTAAAAATTTTAATTATTGTATTAATTTAAGGCAGAAACAATGAGCTCATTGAAGTAAATAATACATGTTGTTAACAAACTATTAGGATATATAGAAAAATAAATGTAGCATTGGTGCATGTTGATCAAGTATTTCAGATATCTGTGCAATAATAATAAATACAGCACTGGAAGTTATATCTACACTTTTTACAAAAATAAATATTATTAGTATTTTTATATATACAGGGAGTGCCGAATTATTAGGCAAATGAGTATTTTGACCACATCATCCTCATTATGCATGTTGTCTTACTCCAAGCTGTATAGGCTGGAAAGCCTACTACCAATTAAGCATATTAGGTGATGTGCATCTCTGTAATGAGAAGGGGTGTGGTCTAATGACATCAACACCCTATATCAGGTGTGCATAATTATTAGGCAACTTCCTTTCCTTTGGCAAAATGGGTCAAAAGAAGGACTTGACAGGCTCAGAAAAGTCAAAAATAGTGAGATATATTGCAGAGGGATGCAGCAGTCTTAAAATAGCCAAGCTTCTGAAGCATGATCATCGAACAATCAAGCGTTTCATTCAAAATAGTCAACAGGGTCGCAAGAAGCGTGTGGAAAAACCAAGGTGCAAAATAACTGCCCGTGAACTGAGAAAAGTCAAGCGTGCAGCTGCCAAGATGCCACTTGCCACCAGTTTGGCCATATTTCAGAGCTGCAACATCACTGGAGTGCCCAAAAGCACAAGGTGTGCAATACTCAGAGACATGGCCAAGGTAAGAAAGGCAGAAAGTCGACCACCACTGAACAAGACACACAAGCTGAAACGTCAAGACTGGGCCAAGAAATATCTCAAGACTGAAGACTTCTAAAGTTTTATGGACTGATGAAATGAGAGTGAGTCTTGATGGGCCAGATGGATGGGCCCGTGGCTGGATTGGTAAAGGGCAGAGAGCTCCAGTCCGACTCAGACGCCAGCAAGGTGGAGGTGGAGTACTGGTTTGGGCTGGTATCATCAAAGATGAGCTTGTGGGGCCTTTTCGGGTTGAGGATGGAGTCAAGCTCAACTCCCAGTCCTACTGCCAGTTTCTGGAAGACACCTTCTTCAAGCAGTGGTACAGGAAGAAGTCTGCATCCTTCAAGAAAAACATGATTTTCATGCAGGACAATGCTCCATCACACGCGTCCAAGTACTCCACAGCGTGGCTGGCAAGAAAGGGTATAAAAGAAGAAAATCTAATGATATGGCCTCCTTGTTCACCTGATCTGAACCCCATTGAGAACCTGTGGTCCATCATCAAATGTGCGATTTACAAGGAGGGAAAACAGTACACCTCTCTGAACAGTGTCTGGGAGGCTGTGGTTGCTGCTGCACGCAATGTTGATGGTGAACAGATCAAAACACTGACAGAATCCATGGATGGCAGGCTTTTGAGTGTCCTTGCAAAGAAAGGTGGCTATATTGGTCACTGATTTGTTTTTGATTGGTTTTTGAATGTCAGAAATGTATATTTGTGAATGTTGAGATGTTATATTGGTTTCACTGGTAAAAATAAATAATTGAAATGGGTATAAATTTGTTTTTTGTTAAGTTGCCTAATAATTATGCACAGTAATAGTCACCTGCACACACAGATATCCCCCTAAAATAGCTAAAACTAAAAACCACTTCCAAAAATATTCAGCTTTGATATTAATGAGTTTTTGGTGTTCATTGACAACATGGTTGTTGTTTAATTATTAATGTTGTAAAATTAATCCTCAAAAATACAACTTGCCTAATAATTCTACACTCCCTGTATATATATATATATATATATATATATATATATATATATATATATATATATATATATATATATATATATATATATATATATATATATATATATATATATATATATATATATATATTTTTTTTTTTTTTTTTTTTTTCTATATATCCTAATAGTTTGTTAACAACATGTATTATTTACTTCAATGAGCTCATTGTTTCTGCCTTAAATTAATACATTGTTCATTAATACATTGTTAGCTGACTGTGTGATTTGTATATGTACATTTCTGAAATCCATAACTTGGCACAGTCACCTCTGATAACAAATCACTCTAAATTGTAATGTAGTTGCATGAATTTTGCTTTGAAATTATATGCATTGTGAAAAGTGCCAAACAAATAAAAGTGAATTGAATTTATTCTGATTGTTTCACTGTGGCATTGACCAAATATATTTTGTATAAAGACCCTTAATCTGTATTTTTGATAATTGTTAATAGACTCCAATTTGTTAAAGGGATAGTTCACCCAAAAATGAAAATTAGCCCATGATTTACTCACTCTCAAGTCATCCTAGGTGTGTATGGCATTCTTCTTTCAGACGAATAAAATCGGAGTTATATTTAAAAAGTTCAGGCTAATCCTAGCTTTATAATAGCAGTAATAGTTGCTCTGTTTTGGAAGTCCATAAAAATGCACCTGTCCGTCGAATAACGTGCTCCACACGGCTCTGGGTGGTTAATAAAGGCCTTCTGAAGCGAACCGATGCGTTTGTGTAAGAAAAATTTCCATAATTAAAACTTCATAAAGTAAAGTTCCAGCCGATCGCCTTCCGTGGAAAAGTGTTGAAAATGCCTTCTCGCAATTCAAGATGCGTACGCGACGTCTGACGAGCGTACCTGGAAACGTAAGCCTTTGATTGACAGAGGCACTTTCAACACTTTTCCATAAATTGAATACGGAAGATGGTCGGCTGAAACTTTACTTTATAAAGTTTTAAATATGGATATGTGTCTTATACAAACGCATCAATTCGCTTCAGAAGGCCTTTAATAACACCCCAGAGCTGCGTGGACCATGTTATTGGACGGACAGATGCACTTTTTATGGACTTCAAAAACAGAGCAAAGATTACTGCTATTATAAAGCTTGGATTAGCCAGGACTTTTTTAATATAACTCCGATTTTATTCGTCTGAAAGAAGAATGTCATATACACCTAGCATGACTTGAGGGTGAGTAAAGATGGGCTAATTTTCATTTTTGGGTGAACTATCCCTTTAATGACAGTAACGATTCATGTCATGGCACTGACCCATGTCTGGGTTTATTTTGCAAAAATGCCAGTTGACTGTCCCTTACTTATACAGCAAATACTGTACTAAAATGTAACTAAATTTTTATCCTATCATGCTTGTTTTTGTGTTTGTATGTTAAACGGCTTTAGATTGAGCATAACAGGATAAGCCTGACGAGGAATCGTGTCAAGTCCTCGATTTGCCTTGAGAGGTACTGTGTGTGTGTGTGTGTGTGTGTGTGCATGTGCGTGTGCGTGTGCGTGTGTGTGCGCGTGTGTGTCTCCACTCTCCTATAGCCTCAATCTCCAGGCTACAGCTAATGGACTGTCCTCAAAGTATCTTTTAAAAAGAAAGGACTCTTACTATAACCCATTATAAAGGCTTACATGTGTGTGTGCAGTTACGTGAAGTACTGTGAGCAGTACCAGCCCCATGACCCCATAATGCAGGGATGCCTTCCCAGCAACCCCTGGATCACAGATGACGTCATGTTTTGGAACATGAACTGTGAAACGTGAGTCACATTAACACATGAATAACCATTTTAATGTTCATTAAACTCCTAAAGTTTAATAGGTCAGTAATTGCTCTGTATAACTGTTTTCCTGAAACAGAGTTGCTCTGCCGACTAAACTGCGTGTGGAGCGCTGGAGCTTTAGCTTCATGGAGCTGCTGAACGACCCAATGGGCAGAAAAGAGTTCCTTGTTTATTTGGAGAAAGAATTCAGCGGTAAACACACACACATGCACGCATGCACACACACACACACTTACTGTGTTGATACCATGGTATAGTTATAACATCAGATGCTAATACCATAGTACATGGATGTATAGTGTACCATATACTGAATAAATATCGACCAATTATTCATCGGTTTGATCAATATTTTGGTCAGTATTTGGTTTGCTGATAAATGACGCCATCTGGTGGGTCTATTTAGAATAAAACCCAACAATGCAGGTTTAATGTTGTAATGTTGGGTTATAATATCTGACGAAGCCAGTCATGCTTAGAATACTGTTCAGATGTTTGGGATGTTCGTCACGGAGAGACCTCCAAAATCCCAGAGAAAGTGGACGAGGTTTACAAGTATGACCTTAACAACAGTTTATCCATATTACAATGTTTTTGTAAGAAGTCTCTTATGTTCACTAAGGCTGCATTTGTTTGATCAAAAATACATTCAAAAGAGTAATATTGTGAGATATTATTGCATTTTAAAATAGCAGTTTTTTATTTTAATATGTTTTAAAATGTAATTTATTCCTGTGATGGTAAAGATGAATTTTCAGCATCATTACTCCAGTCACATGATCCTTCAGAAATCATTCTAATATGCTGATTTGCCCCTAGAAAACACATTTATGATTATGATCATGAGTTGAAAACAGTTGTGATGCTTAATATTGTTTTGATAATTTTTTTTCTCAGGATTTTTAGTTAAAATCACCACACAGTTAAAAACAGCATTTATTTAAATGTTTTACATTTTTACATCTTTTGTAATATTATGAATGTCTTTACTGTCATTTTTGATGCACTCTTTCTGAATGTATTAATTTCTTTAAAAATCTGAACGGTGTATGTCAGATGTGTTACAGAAATGTTGGATGTATATTAAAACAAAAAAAGAGAAAAACCGACAAAATTTAGCAAAATCTAAAATTTTCCAAGAGACTTTTTTATTTTTATTTTTTAATTATATTTCTTAAAAGAGCCTTGGATGAGTGTTTTGCCAAATATACAGGTTAAATCAAATCTTTGTAGCTTATGCACAATATTAGTCACTTAAAGTAGACATTTCACCTTGAATGATGATGAATGATTTAGTTACTGTGCGTCAAAAAACTAAATTTTTGAAAAAATTCAGGTATACTTATCGGACACATAAACAAAAAATATTTGGTATGGATGTCATTCATACTATAATGGCAGGACTCTGTTATTGAATAATAAACTATATTTATACATGGCATTGACGTCCAAAAAATGGTATGGTGGTATTCTTTCTAATTTTTAGTTTCTTTTATCTTTTATTTCAAACCAGTTCTGAATAGCGTCCCAAAACTGTCGCTCCCCTCCTGTACTTTTGGAGCTTTAATAGATTCCATTTTTATCCTGCTGCACACTCTGTAGAAATGAATAATGAAACAAGTTTTCATGTTTCTCTTTCCCGTTCCCTTTCTCATCCCTCCCCTCTCATCATCTTCTTTTGTCCTCTTATCTTGGTGTTCGGTTTCTCTCTTGTTTTCAGCGGAGAACTTGTGTTTCTGGCAGGCCTGTGAGGACGTTCGTCACGGAGAGACCTCCAAAATCCCAGAGAAAGTGGACGAGGTTTACAAGTATGACCTTAACAACAGTTTACCCATGTTACAATGTCAAAGACATTTGATGACTTTACACTGTCAGAAAAAAAGGTACAGTGCTGTCACTGGGGCGGTACCCTAAGGTACAAAAGTGAAAAGGTACATCTTTGTACCTTACTCACCCCTAAATGGTACATATTAGTACCTTAAAAGGTACATATCAGTACTTTAAGAGTGCATATTAGTACCTTAAAGGTACATATTAGTACCTTTTCGGTTTTGTACCTTAGGGTACCGCCCCAGTGACAGCAATGTACCTTTTTTCCTGACAGTGTATAGTCATCAAAGAACCCTGAATTTTTTTTTAAATATATGTATTAAAAATACATTTTATATATATATATATATATATATATATATATATATATATATATATATATATATATATATATATATATATATATATATATATATATATATATATATTTAGAACCTTCAGAAAACTAGATTTTTCTCAAAATTGACTTTGCTGACTCTATCAACTTCAAACAGGTGTAGCTCAGTCAATTTTTGTCTGACTAATCATACATTATTTTGAAAATAATAATAACTCGTTTTAAACTTTGCTCATTGGGACTCATTTTGCCAGCACGGGTCACATTTAAATAGTCTGGCTCAGTGTTTGCTGTAAGCTAGTCTGCTGTATGAGTTCCTCTGAAACCCTCCACCTCCCCAGCTCCACCGTATCTTTTTTCATATTTTATTAGGTTATTTGATAAGGTTACAATACGAAAGCCATAGCAACAACGTAACTTTGGTGTCACGGGACACGTCATGAAAGCTGCGCGCCGAGCAGCTCCCACCACCGGCAGCCATGACAACAAAAACGGAGAGATAAAAGTGAAGATGGAAGACGAGGTGCGGGAGAATCCCGGCCACAAGCGCATCAAGCGAGCACACTTTCAGCTGCTGGCCGGGTGCTGGAGTCTAGCCCGAAATAGATTACACCCCGGTACAGTGGACGCCATTATTTTTTTGCGCAGCGAATGTAAACACGCTATGAACATTTCTGTGTGTTAAATAAAACAAAAGTTTAGTGGTTATGTAGCGTAGGCTGTAAACTGCCTATACAAATCTGAAATAAAAAATAGTTAAGCCTATTAGATACAAACGCTGCTTTGGTGAAAATTAAAGGTTGAACATGTTTATCATTATCTTGTTATTAATATGACCTGATTTATGGTTCATATTCATAATAATCGTATGGTGTTGCCAGTTTACAGGGCGATGTTTCCAAGCACTTTCAGAAATAAAGGCTGTTTTCATTTACATTACAATGGCTAGTATGTCTATTCAATGCTCGCGTGTGCGGGCGGGTTTTAAAATGATACACTGGTGCGGTGCGGGCTGGGGTGGGCCAAATAATTTCATAAAAGCGGGACCCGCGGGTTGGAAAAAAAGCCGACCCGTGCATCACTAATGCTCAGTGCTCACAGCACTGTGTCCGTGTATTTACTAGCAGTAGCAGCAGCATTAATCAACAGCAGCAGCAGTGTAGCAGATCTAGGGCCCTATTTTAACAATCTGAGAGCATGGTCTGAAGCGCATGGCGTAGGTGCACTTAGGGCGTGTCCGAATCCACTTTTGCTAGTTTAACAACAGAAAAAAACGGTCGGAGCACCAGGCACATGGTCCAAAAGGGTTATACCTAATCTCTTAATGAGTCATGGGTGTATTTTGGGCGTAATGTGCAATAAACCAATCAGAGTCTCATCTCCCATTCCCTTAAAAAGCCAGTTGCGCTTGCACCATGGCGGATTCGCTATTTACATAGGGGAATTTGCGGAGACTGAATGCTTCTCCATAGAGGAATCCTTTTATTTTTAATATTTAAAAATGTTTGTGTGCTGCTGTGTGTCCCTGTGTGTGTAATAAGCAGAGTGTACACTCGTTGTGCACCCGCATATAGACACATATTTCTAATGTGCCCTTTAAATAACACAAAAAATTCTGCGCTGTTGACTTTAGACCAGGATTTTGTTGGTCAATGGCGCAGTCGTATTCAGTTGCCTCAAAATAGCAACACACCAACAATGCGCCTGAACACACCTCATTTTCAGACCAGCACGCCAATAGGCGAACAGATGGGTGCGAGTGCATTTGCTATTTAAACAACGTGGAGCTGGACGTGAAAATGATAACTCTGTTGGGCTGAAACTAGCAAAAAACACCTGCACCAGGTGATAGGACCCCTAGTCTACGAAGACCAAATACATGAATGTTGCCATATTTAATAACATGCTAAAACTATTCAGAGAGTTGTTCTACGTTGTTTTAAGTCCTACTGACCTGAAGCATATGACATCTCTTCACAACCTCTGTATATTTATCTGTGTGCTATATGAATGAAAGTACTTCACCACCTCTAGTTTGTCTTGTATTCATGTGATTCATGTGATTGTTTTGCTGAACTTTGTAACTGATCTTCATTATAATCTATCAGGCACTTTCTGGCTCCTGGTGCAAGTCGCTGGGTGAATATTGACAGCAAGACTATGGAAAAAACCCTGGAAGGACTCAAGCGCCCTCATCGTTTCGTCTTTGATGCTGCTCAAATGCACATTTACTTCCTTATGAAAAAGGTATAACGTTCAATTTGTTTGATCAAATGCAAAATGTGCCTATAATAAACCTATAAGACCTATAAGAGTGTGACCAGATTCTGACAAATTGCGAAAAATGCATATACAGTATATACACTATTGTTCAAAAGTTAGGGCTTGGCAAGTTTTTTTTTTACTGTTTTTGAAACACAAAGGTTTCATTTATTTAATCAAAAATAGAGTAAAAACAGTAATATTGTGAAATATGATTACAATGTAAAATAACGGTTGTCTGTTAAATACTGTTTTTTATTTTATTTTAAGTAGCCATTATACCAGGGCTGCGTTCAGCCTCGACAAAACATGGCAAAACGTTTTTTAAACTGAAACGGTGCTGCATTGAACACCCTGTTCTGACGACGCAAGAGTTGCTACTATGGCAGCTGAGAAGGCCATTCTTTGTGTTCTTTTTGAGGAATTTTCGGAGCCTGATGAAATCCGTGTTTAATACCGCAAAATAAGCTCGATGCTACAGTCACTGCCCTTGCCATCCAGAATAAAAGAGAACATCCCCATCCCATTTAATTAACTTTTTTATTCACTGTAAAAAATATTGTTGGTTTAACTTAAAAAAGTAAGTAACCTGGTTGCCTTACAATTTTGAGTTCATTGAAATTAAAAATTTGAGTTAATACAATGAAGGAAATAGGTTTAATAAATAGAAACTCAAAATATTATTGTATCTGAACCACATAAATGTAAAAAATGTTGTGATAAATCATGAAAATAGCTAAATTTGGCATGTTTCACTGCATTATTACAAATAAAACACACAATTACACAATATGCTTACAAAATCTTTTAATAATATTTGAGTAAAGGGTGATGTCGATTCTCAAATGTTCATTGTATTAAAGGGATAGTTCACCCAAAAATAAAAATTCTGTCATCATTTACTCACCCTCAAGTTGTTCCAAACCTGTATGAGTTTCTTTGTTCTGCTAAACACAAAATAAGATATTTTGAAGAATGTTTGTAACATAGCAGATAGAGCAACCATTGACTACCATAGTAG
The DNA here is from genome assembly GCA_023566225.1 of Romanogobio albipinnatus. NCBI lineage: Eukaryota > Metazoa > Chordata > Actinopteri > Cypriniformes > Gobionidae > Romanogobio > Romanogobio albipinnatus. The sequence goes on from CM042241.1 coordinate 16,646,281, forward strand.
GGAGAAAAAAATACTTTGGTAGTCAATGGTTGCTCTATCTGCTATGTTACAAACATTCTTCAAAATATCTTCTTTTGTGTTCAGCAGAACAAAGAAACTCATACAGGTTTGGAACAACTTGAGGGTGAGTAAATGATGACAGAATTTTCATTTTTGGGTGAACTATCCCTTTAACTCAAAATTCTAATTTCAATTAACTCAAAATTTTAAGGCAACCAGGTAACTTACTTTTTAAATATTTTTTTTACAGTGTGGTAATCAATTCTAATTTAAATAATTGTATTTCTAGTTCTTACTTTTTTAGTACCTTCTCACTTTCTCATTTTTATGTAAAGCACTTAATTACTATTGTGTATGAAATTTGGTATGTAAATAAACTTGCCTTGCAATGAAGCTAAAAATATAAACAACTACATCATCATGTTGATATGCTATATTTTTACTATAAAACTCTTACGACAATCATATCTTCTAATATCTTCAATTGTTGCGTATACAAAGCTGCAGCGGACACATTTGTAAACGACTTTACTTGGGCCCATTGTCTCTTTAATACCGCGTGGTTTATATACATGATGCTGCTGATTGGGCTGACATATTTGACACACCCCCCAAACAAGAGAAAACACATCTCAAACCCCATTGCACACCGTTTCCAGGAAACGTGTCGTTCAACCTGGAAACCATAGCAAAACGTTGCGCCCCGGTTTGAACTTGAACGTGCCCCAGTCTTCAGTGTCACATGATCTTTCGGAAATATGCTGCTCAAAAAAACATTTCTTATGATCAATGTTGAAAACATGAATATTTTTGATAGATATAATAGGAATAGAAAATTCAAAATAACAGCATTTGTTTGACAGAGAAATCTTTTGTAACAGTGTAATTGTCTTTATTGTCACTCTTGGTCGATTTAATGTGTCCTTATTTTAAAAAATCCTAACAAACTTTTGAAAGGTAGCATAAATTAACAAAACGTCCAAGTTATTGATAAGGTGGAAATGGGTCATTTGTGATTGGATCATCCAAAAGGATGTTAATATTGTAAACAAGGCATTTATGCTGTTAAAAGATGCTAACATGATTTGAATATTCTTGCCCATGTTTATTAGATGTAATTTGTGTTTATTTGAAGGATTCGTACCCTCGTTATCTGAAATCCGAACTCTACAAGAACTTGTTAGCCAGAGCCATAGTACCACAGGAAACCAAGAAAAGGTAAAAGTGCAAATGGAAACAACAGCCAAAGATGCATAAAACCCATATTGATCAGTCTGCAAAGGAAGAGGCGTCTTATCAGTGTGTTTCTGTGTGCATGTCCAGTGTGTTCCCGTTCATGCGCCGCCAGCGTCACTCCAGCCCCTCACCTGCTCTCGCCACACAAACCACAGAGGATGATGGGAAGGCAAAGAACCCGAACACTGTCAAAGGCAATTCCGGAAATGCATCCCGGCTTTAAACATGCACACAACGTTTACTTCTGTATAAAAAAATGTTTTTTGTGCTAACACACAGTTGGCATCTGAATCGTCTCCGGTTGTAACAGATTTTTAGCTAAACAGTAGCAATAGCTAAAGGGTTTTATTTAAAAAGACTGTTTGAATTCACATTTCTCTATCATAGAACTACAACTTTTCATGCATTTCAAAACAATTTATAGCAATAATGCCATCCGACAATCACAATCTCAAACTTTCAGCTGCTCTACGAATGTTTTCTTCAGTGTTTTATGTGGAACTTGCCTTTTTCACATATTTGTCATGTTTTTAATGTATTTATTTGAAATACATTTTCCTTTGAGCTAAAAATGTACTATTGTCACAGTTTATTTACATCATATACTATAACAATTATTCAGTGAATACTTGAAGGGATGTGATGGGACAGAGTGAATCTAGTACATCTGTAGTAAATTTGTAAATCTACAGTAAATTCCTTAGTAATTTGTCAGTAGAAATATTCAAAAGGACATATACAACCAAAACATATTGGCATTAATGTTAATCACTCTAAAAGAAGGAAACACCTTATGACGCAAAAGTGTAATGTTCATTTTTTTAATTCAAAATATATATTCACAACTCACACACATCTACAAAAAGAGGGGTCAGTAAGATTTTGTCTCATTTATTTTATCAAAACAGTAACACTGGGAATTCATCATTAGCTAGAGCTATCATTAGCATCATTAGCTACCCCAGTCTTCAGTGCCACATGATCCTTCAGAAATCATTCTAATAGGTTTTAATAATGTAGAAAACAGTTGTGCTGCTTCATATTTTTGTGGAGATTGTGAGAAGAGGTTTTTTTTTTAATAGAATTATTTTGTAGCAATATAAGTGTCTTTACTGTCACTTTTGATCAATTTAATGTGTCCTTGCCGTTGGGGAAAGTTACTTTTAAAAGTAAAGTTATAATTTTGGCAACTGTAAAAGCCCTTTAACACCTAGCGTGAGAGCGCAATTCCATAAAAGCGCAGATGGGAGTGGAAAGTTCTGCGCGTGATCTACTGATGACGCTCAAATGAAAGAACACAGACGCAGCTGGATCATTTCCATAATGACGACATTAATCTACCAGTTAGCGTCTGGTTTAAGACGTGCTTTTTTGGGGGTGGTAAATATTGACGCAAACACCAGTACATTTACAGAAGCGCAAACCTTAGTAAATCACCTTGCGTGATTCATTTAAAGGGATAGTTCACTCAAAAATGAAAATTTGATGTTTATCTGCTTACTCCCAGGGCATCCAAGATATAGTTGACTTTGTTTCTTCAGTAGAACACAAAGTCCAACCGTTTATCAGTCGTATAATGCATGTAAATGGTTACAAAATCTATGAGAGGTAAAACAAACCTGCTCAGAGAACTCCAAATTAAACCCTGCGGCTCATGACGACACATTGATGTCTTACAAAACGATCGGTTTGTGCGAGAAACCGAACAGTATTTATATATTTTTTTTACCTCTAATACACCACTATGTCCAACAGCCTTGAGCGCGCGATCACTTCCGGTGCGTGAGGTCTATACATGATCTGGCGTAGTTTACGCAAGCGCTGGAAGTGATCGCACACTCAAGGCTGTTGGACTTAGTGGTGTATTAGTGGTAATTTATGATATATAAATAAGAATTTAATTTGGATTTGTCTGTGCCGGTTTTTTTTACTCTCATAGATTTTGTTACCATTCACATGCATTATACGACTGACAGACTGCAACGGTTGGAGTTAAAAATCTTCATTTGTGTTCTATTGAAGATACAAAGTCATCTATATTTTGGATGGCCTGGGGGTAAGCAGATAAACATCACATTTTCATTTTTGGTGAATAATCCTTTTAAATACTCTCCTCCCATAAATTTTGCGCCTGAAAGGGATCAGCCGTAAAAAATAACCCTGTCCACGCCTTTTCAGTGCTAATTTATCACTGCGTGTCTTCAGTAAATCCTAACAGTAGTTTTTTAGAGGGTTTGCGCTGGCGCAAGCTGTTAGTAAATCAGAAACGAATAAGCCTCATTCTGAAGGAAATGCAAATTCACACCTGTACAGTAGAGGGCGCAGCTCAAACAAAACCTTCAGCTGTGCAGCCATTCTGGATTGCAGAAGAATAGGACCCAGGAGTAGTACGTTTTAAAAAATGAAACACAATTGTTATGTTTATCTAAAGTAATTTTTACTAGTATGGTTGAAATGGATCATCGAAGGTGAGCAGTGAAGACAACGGTTAATAAAGTGAGATTAAATACATAAAGGAAATTTGTATTATTTAACATGTTTACTTATTGAGGGTTTGTGTCATATTCTCAGTTAGCATTTCACTTAATTTATAGTGTAAAAATACATTTAAAAAAAAGTTTGAAGAACTACAATAACCATAATGCTTACACAGCACACAATTCCTCTGCACTTACTCCCAGTTTCACGGTTTAATAGTCAATAAATGAGAAAACAAAGTAAATTGTGTTGCTTATTTGAAAAAGTGACTCAGATATTTTGTTGTACATTAAAAAGTAATGCGTTACATAAAAAGTAATCTGATTATGTAACGTCATTTGTAATCCATTACTCCTAACACCATATATATATATTAGGAACACCATACTAATACTGTGTTTGACCCCCTTTCGCCTTCAGAACTGCCTTAATTCTACGTGGCATTGATTCAACAAGGTGCTGAAAGCATTCTTTAGAAATGTTGGCCCATATTGATAGGATAGCATCTTGCAGTTGATGGAGATTTGTGGGATGCACATCCAGGGCACGAAGCTCCCGTTCCACCACATCCCAAAGATGCTCTATTGGGTTGAGATCTGGTGACTGTGGGGGCCATTTTAGTACAGTGAACTCATTGTCATGTTCAAGAAACCAATTTGAAAGGATTCAAGCTTTGTGACATGGTGCATTATCCTGCTGGAAGTAGCCATCAGAGGATGGGTACATTGTGGTCATAAAGGGATGGACATAGTCAGGTAGGTCGTGGCATTTTAACGGTGCCCAATTGGCACTAAGGGGCCTAAAGTGTGCCAAGAAAACATCCCCCACACCATTACACCACCACCACCAGCCTGCACAGTGGTAACAAGGCATGATGGATCCATGTTCTCATTCTGTTTACGCCAAATTCTGACTCTACCATCTGAATGTCTCAACAGAAATCGAGACTCATCAGACCAGACAACATTTTTCCAGTCTTCAACTGTCCAATTTTGGTGAGCTCGTGCAAATTGTAGCCTCTTTTTCCTATTTGTAGTGGAGATGAGTGGTACCCGGTGGGGTCTTCTGCTGTTGTAGCCCACCCGCCTCAAGGTTGTGCGTGTTGTGGCTTCACAAATGCTTTGCTGCATACCTCGGTTGTAACGAGTGGTTATTTCAGTCAAAGTTGCTCTTCTATCAGCTTGAATCAGTCGGCCCATTCTCCTCTGACCTCTAGCATCAAGGCATTTTCGCCCACAGGACTGCCGCATACTGGATGTTTTTCCCTTTTCACACCATTCTTTGTAAACCCTAGAAATGGTTGTGCGTGAAAATCCCAGTACCTGAGCAGATTGTGAAATCCTCAGACCGGCCCGTCTGGTTCCAACAACCATGCCATGCTCAAAATTGCTTAAATCACCTTTCTTTCCCATTCTGACATTCAGTTTGGAGTTCAGGAGATTGTCTTGACCAGGACCACACCCCTAAATGCATTGAAGCAACTGCCATGTGATTGGTTGATTAGATAATTGTGTAGCGACAATGAGTCAGATAAAATAATAACTCAACGGGGAATTTGAATTAAAATAAAAGAGACTCGAATTGCACTATAATTTATAAATAATTCAGAATTAATGTTTACACCTTAACTTATTCGTCCACCGATATGTGAGAACTTAAAGGGGAGTCTGTTAAAGGGAAACAAGTCTATGTAGCTCAAATGAATGAATTAATGAATTCATAGGGAATTTTGCGAGAGTCTAATTTACAGCCGGGCAAATGACTCTTCCAACGTTCATTTGAACGGGCCGTAAATATCAACTCTGCAGCGGATATTAATATCCGAACAATAGTGAAACACTATTTAACAGCCAGGTAACTTAGATCGGCAGTTCAAGACATTAAATTCATAAGCACATAACACAAGAACAGTTATCTTTTACTACAAACGAAACTTTATTGATTACTCTAACACATCAAACTAATATCTAACATAAACACACGCACTCACACATTCATACGTTGCAGAAAGGAAGAAAGTGAGGAAAGAATAAGAGAGAGAAATTACGAAATCCCAAGCAATGTACATTTATGACACATGACCTGAAGAAACCATTGATCAGTAATTCATCCTCCTATCGTTTCTTAGGCGGGGTTATTACATTTGATCTAATGCACCATTTCAGCTTAAAATCTAGAGGTATTATTTGCGTTTGTCTCACGTGTGTCGTCTGACAAAGGCTGCCCTTTTGGTCCTGGCTGGAGAGGGTTCCCTCGGGTCTTTGATTCGCTGAAGGTCTGGTCGTGTCTTTGATTGACGTCTTGGGAAGCCAATCACGTGGCGTGTTTGGCGGCTGGAGGAGAGTCTTGTGGGCGTTGCTGGAAGTTGAGGCACGCTGTTGGAAACTCGTTGAGTAACTTTGCGGCGAACTTAACATAACCCGAGACTTACGGAAAGAAAATAAACTTTAAGTAAAAGAAAGGAAAGTGAGAGAAGAGCAGATGGCCTGAATGAACTCTGTTAACCCATTTTCTCTGATGGTCTGCCACGATCGCCTGATCGTCGCTTTGCCGGAACCGAGCTGCGGACAGCTCTTGACTGAACAATGAACAGAGCGTGAACACCCAGCGGTGAACGTCCCGCGAACACACTCTCTTTACGAACCAAAAAAACCTACCGTCTTCAGCTGTGGTCTGAGGTTAAAACTCAAATTTGTCCATCCCCTGGATGGGTTCTGGCCAATTAGGATTCAGGGGTGACTGTCTCCACCCCTCCCATACAATTGGATTATCTATAGTCATTTAGTTTCCTGCTCTTAAGCAGAGAGTAAAGTTAGACCTAATTTCTTATTATGAGGACATGATCGATTCTATAAAGATTTAATTCAGCTCATCTGTTTGATTATGCACTTTCGAACACAACGGTATCAAAAACGGTGTCTTTTCATCCACTCATTCAATAGTTACATAATTGCATGAATTTGAGAGTGATATACATGCATAATAGTCACGTGTATCAGTTGTAAACACGCTAACAAACCATGTTGAAGGCTATTTGAGTGAAAGTCCAATAATTATAATCTTATACATTCTTATATGTACATTTCCTGCTTGTAGCTTTGGAGTCTTAAACTGTGTCACTTGGAGTTCATTTAGCAGTCCTTGAAAAAGACAAAGATCTGTTTGTTTCTTTGTCTTGCGATCACAACGAGTCTTTGTGAAGCTTTGGTCAAAAGTCCATAGGAAATCACGTAATTGGAATGTAGAACTGATAGCCTTAGGCTGAAAGGAGCCTCGTGACAAAATGATGATTTCCTGGGGTCTGGAGCTGAATTAGGCTTTGTGAAAGGGGATTGTTCATCTAATGAATAATTTGGAAGATTCATTCAATGTCTGCTGCATAATCGTTACAATTGCATTAATGAGAAATTGAACAGGTGTTCCTAATAATCCTTTAGGTGAGTGTATATATATATGTGTACATCTGTGTACATTCAGATGATGTAGAGTATTAGCGACAGAATGCGTGAGGTTATTAATGTACAAATCATTCAAAGGTCTTCTTTATTTCACATTGCAAAGGGCTGGGCTCATGTTTGTGCTTCAAGCTTATGAGTAGTCACATTACATGTATGACAGTTGAAGGACATTTTCTCATCAAAATGCTGCTCCCCCAAATATTACACAACATAATGTCCTACTTCATAAATCACCCAGTCTGTTAATGAAAACAGTTGCTATAAAAAGCTAAAAATAAACTTTGCTATTGTCAGTAATTTGAATAATGTTGTGACATGTCAACTCCAAATTTGCTTTGTAAACTGTAAATGCTGAACTAATGAATTTGTGCATGGCTGTACCAACAAGAAAAACGTATTAAATGTCCCATGACATGAAAATTTCACTTTATGAGGTTTTGTAACATTATCATGAGTTCCCCTAGCCTGTCTATGGTCCCTCAGTGGCTAGAAATTGTGATGGGTGTAAACCAAGTCCTGGGTGTTCTGCTCTGCCTTTGAGAATCTGGAATCTTCCCTATATGTCGTCATACGGGGAAAGGTTACCCTTTCTCTGCTTTGCCCACCCGTAGAATTTGGAGAAATGGATTCAGTTTATTTTTTACATTTAATTCAGTCGCAATGTCAGCACAGGCTTAATGCCTGATCTGTGATCAGTGATTTCAGATGCAGAACAGGTGTCCTGACATTTCATCCTACCCGTCAGATTGTCCTACCAGGGCTTACTGTGCATGCCCACATCAATATTTTTTATTTTTATTTTTTATATTTACATTTTGGGTAGGTTTAGGGGTAGGTATGGATGTAGGTATGGATATTAATGAATATTAATAAAGCAAATCACATTAATATGATTCTGGTAGCACAATCTGATAGTTAGCATTTTACATCCATATTTAATATTTGTTTATTTAAAATATTTACATAGTTTTAAGGGTAGGTTCAGGGAAGGGGTAGGTATGGATATTAATAAAGCCTCAAATCAGATGAATATGATGCTGGTAGCACAATCTGACAGGCAGCATTTTTTGCTGTCGAATTGTGCTACCTACTGTTTTAATGGGAGGTAGCAAAATCTGACAAGGTAGGACAAATCGACAGAACACCGGCGTTTGCTATAGACGAGTTTCCCGGGCACTTCCGGTTTACTTCCTGTTTCTGCCAAGAACTTCCGGCCCAGGCTGAGTAGTAATGTACAAATTTGTGACAAATCCTTTCTAGCTTTTATTTATTTGTATCAAACTGATTTATTTTCTTTTACTTACTCTTATTTATTTTTATATCAGTCACTTATTTCTTTATTTATTAATTTTATTGATTCAATATTTTATTCCAGTCTTTTTCTTTTTGTGATATTGTGAGATTTTTTTCCTGTATTTACTTTGTTTTTATTTCATTAAAAAAAAATCATACATTAAGGAGTTAATGAAATTGTCCCTTTGTTATGGAATAGGATCAATAAAAATTAATTAATTTCTTCTCAAATCAATTTGTTTATTGTCATGTGTCAATAGAGTGCCGAAGTAATGACGTCACTTTGTAGGCCAACCCGGAAGTTAGCGGCGCATGGGTTCCCTCGATCAAAAAGCCATTCATTTTCCCCATAGACTTTTGGAAAATCGCAAAAAATAAGATCTGTGTTCAACAAAGAGTAATGACCCTTACACGTTTTGTCTACCAAGATAATCTTTACAAGTTAATCCAAAATGTATACATTTTGAAGCCCAAATAAAGCCGTCAGATATAAAATGCTAACGGTAGGCTATAAACGGACTACAGCACACCATGGTCGCGGTTCAACGTCATCATCAAGCTTCCTCAAACTTTATTTAAAAGCACGCTCGCTCATTATGATCTGCGCTGTGTATGAAGAACACTTATCCACTTTTTCATGAGAAATATTGCCCATTCGTTTTTTCCAAAAATGTTAGAAACTAATTTTGTTTATGCGTGCCTCTCTGAGATTTATCTTTTGTTAATGTTTTTTCAGACAATATGATTATCACTGTGATAACATTAAATGACATGAAACACAACCCAGTCTCTTTTTGTTAATGCAAGTTTATGTATGATCAATAATACAAAACGTATAATAAGCTACACATGAAATAAAGCAAACAATTCAGTCAAACATTCAAAGTCAGTGCTAGTCGGCTAACTTACAACGGTAACGTACAGTTATAGCCTAAAAATAAACAAGTAATGAAACTTATCTTTGCACTCAGCCTAAACGATTTGCCAGGGAACAAATTATAGATCCATGAGAGCAAATATGGGCCGTTAAATCTCCACAAGACTAATTATAGCTGGAGACGCCACAGAGACATCAGAGCCAGCGGCAGACGGCAGAAGGACTAGCCGAGGAAAGTCAACTCTCGCCGGCTAAACAAGCGCTGACCGCCGCTGACTCACTGGAGCTCACAACTCCGATAACACCAGATAAAATGTTTAAATAGGCACTCTTCTTATAAATAAACAACAGATTTGAGCTTTAAACAACTACATTATCGACTGAAAAAGTCTTAAAACTAAGTTTTGTCACACATTAACAGTAGATTTTAACACAAAAAGACGTGTAAACACAGCCCATGTCAGCCATTTCTCAACGAGACAAACATGTGAAGAGAGAAAACTCCAAATGTTCAAGCATCCAACTTTGCGCGAATAGCGCGATTTATTCACGCCACATAAGTTCTTCATAAGGCTGAAACGCAGTGAGAGATTGCCTGTTTGTCACGATGACGTCTAAAGTCCCCGCCAAAGGATGTAGTCCCTTTTAGCAACTTGTTAGCAACCATCGTTTTTAAGACACAATAAAGTCTTAAAAAATCACAAGCAGGTTATAACTAGTGTGTTTTATGTCATAGATTAAAACGTGAAAATATATAGAGGCGTTGTTAACCACAGACCTTATTTCAGGCGATTTAGCAAAAACCCATTCAAAAAACCCATAGACTTTAGGGCGAGGGAACCCATAGGGCTAAAATGCTAACTCACTTCCGCGTTTTGGCCTACAAAGTGACGTCATTACTTCGGCACTCTATATTTACAATACAAGAAAAAGAATAGCACTCAAAAGGATTTTTTTTTTTTAAACTCTGTTTTGTCTTATCAATAATCACAACACCAGAACGGGAACAATAACAATAAATGTACACAGGTTTTTATAGCTGAAATTATATATATATATATATATATATATATATATATATATATATATATATATATATATATATATATATATATATATATATATATATATATATATATATATATATATATATATATACCTAGGCGGTTGCCTAGGGCGACAAATGTGTTGGGGGCGCGCGCAGGCGCCCTCTAGTGGCGCCCTTTAACTTACTTCCCATTAAGCATAGAATTAAAACAAGCGAAATAAAACATACTGTTTATTAAACATGATCATCCTTGGGCGCCCCCTCAGCCGCACGTTTAATTACTTAACCTGATTATTAGATTGAATTGATAGTGAGTATTGTCGAGCACAGGAGTTCAGGCGTTAGGTCAGGCAAGTGCTCATCACTGGCGCGTTCTTCAAAAATGTGGTCTAAACCCTCGAGTGCACAGGGACGGAAAAAGAGAAAGGCACACGATCAAAAGAAAGCCCAGTATAGAGGTAAGTCTTCTCATCTCAGCCATAAAGCTGTCAAACGAAATAAATTTACTTCGTATTATCGATATTATCAACTAATATTGGACGGCATTGGACGTTTTATTGCTGTCACTAAGCTATCACTAGCTAGCTAGTTATCTACATATTACTACGCATTTCACTGACAATAAGGAAATCCAGACGAGCCAAATTTTAATGCTGCGTCAATTTTGAAGGTGAATAGAAATGCCAGAAACAACTGTTCATCTTTTATTATTTAAGAAAGGGATAGAGCTACAAGAACTTATATATTTAAATTTTTGTAGTGGTAAGTACAGTGTATCCATAATAGCACTTTTGTTTGTAGAGGGTATAGTTAATCCAGTTTATGGGTCATAATTTGTGTATCATTTAAGTCATAATTAGCTTTTTAAGTCTTGGAGTAACTATAGGAGCATTTTTGTTTATATAGTTTTTATAAATACTTAACCCATTTGTGCCCAATTTTTTTCTGAATGGCATGTTCTGCATTTATTTTCCCCAGGTTTTTGTATTTTTTCTTGAAAATCGTATTTGAATCTGTGGCAACTATAGTTGCCGGTGGGCAAATATGTTGTATGCACCCCTTCAATGTCAAATATGTATAAGAGGAGAACATTTAGCATCTAACTCAAAATAACTGCTTTCAACAGATCAATCTTTATTCATAATCAAATTTATTATGTTTGACTAAGTATACTAAAAACTATAGATCTATTGTAAGATTTGTTTTGTTTGGATGATTCTAGAGACCTTCATGATTACGTTGATATATATATATGTCAACTAAAAATACTTATTAGGAACATGAAAATATCCTTTCTTTGGGAGGGTTTGCCTTCGTTGTGCTCCCTGGAAGTAAATGTGACAGGAAGTTAATACTTTTTTTTTTCTTGAATCCTTTATTTGGTTGTATGCTTGTGTGTCATTAAGATATAAAACATGGATAATATCTAGAAAAATACTTACAGAAGGAAAATTACACCTATACACTGGCAACTATTTGCCGGTGGGTTGTAACAATTAAGGGGGGGGGGGGGGGGGCGGCGCAAAACTCAATCTTGCCTAGGGCAACCAAAGAGCTAGAGCCGGCCCTGTTCTGATGTGTAGCTAATTATTCAAGTTCACACAGACTTTCTTTCTAAATCGTTTAATACTGTTCATGCATCAGTGAATCAAGCCTGTGACTAAACAATCAACTTCCCATTGTTTCTCTTAGTAGCATGAAACAAATCTGTTATTTAAATTGTGATTGGACTACAGATCTACAGGCTACCGATCAAAGAACACTCTCTTTATAATGTTCGGATCTGTCAATCACACGTCGCGAGTGTATCTGCACACTTGCCCAAACTGCCGTTATAATGAATGACGCTGTTATGCTGCACAACAAAGCTCTTACTGTATTCATATCGATGTCGTGTTTGCTGTTAGTTGTGGTGAAAGCATTTTGTGAGAGAAATAGCGTTGCAATGACGAGATCACTGCATTCCCGCGACTGTCAACAGACTGTCTGTGTACTCAATGCTCATCACTGCAGACTTTCATGTGATGGGAAAAGATCTAAAAATAATGTTATAATCAACACTTTCACGATTCATTCATCTCGACAGCTGTAATAGTAAAAAAAAAAACTTAGTAAAAGTATTCGAGAGGGGTTCCACATGTAATACGCATTTCAAATGCAAAGATGTCAGCCAATCACAGCAGTGGGCGTTTACACTGAAGTCTCACAGCAGACACGCCCCTTCAAACAGAGCATTTAAGCCAGAGCTGAAATCAGGATAGAAAAATGCCTTTTATTTCTAAATGGTGACATTTTATGATGTAAAAATCATACTAACAATATAAGTACACCTCAGGTAACATTATAGAATAATTAAAAAGTCCACGTCATAGGACCATTAAATATTCAGATAAAGCCACATATATGCAAGACAACAGAAAACTGAGGGATTTCTATACTTTATCTAAACCCCTGTCATTGATGCCAAACAGCTCATCAATACCTGGATTTTAGGATTTTGACAAATGTTTGTTAAACGTGGTACTGCGGTAAATTAACGCTTGACATTAGACTCTGCGCATATCATGTTTATATTCTAGCCTAAACAAACTAGTCTATCAAGTCTATGGACGCTGTACGAGAGAGGAGTAATGTCGTGAGAGACACAAAGAGTGACTAAAAAACACCCTAAATATGTTTAAAACTACAAATGAACTTTCTTCTGTTGATTCTTGTTTTTTTTTTTTAAATGTTACATTTTCAACCCTCCTCCTTTATCCGGGCTTGGGACCGGCAAAAGTGACCCAAAAGAGACACTCTGGCGGAGTTACTAAGTTTTTTTTTTTATTTAATTTAATTTAATTTAATTTTATTTTATTTTACTTTTTACTTTATTTTATTTTACTTTACTTTTTTTCAATTAAGTTTGGTTTGGTTTTTATCCTTCTTTTTTTTTTAACATTTTAACATTTTTTTGTATGAAATCTACATTAATAATCTAAATGGACCAAAAGAGACAATAGAAAAAACTGTCAATGGCAATGTGAGAAAATGATGGTAACTAGTCTGGCCCAAATTCAGGTGAATTGTTTTTACATTTACATCCCGCCCTGAATGTAAGCCAGGGCGGGATCAGCCAGCGGTGGCTAAACTTCCCACATTCATTTGCAGTCTGGACGCGGAGGGGTGAACATCTCGTTCAGAATCGTGGGAGAATCATGATCTGTATTTGAAAAAAAATTGTGATTCTCATTTTATCCAAAATCGAGCATCTCTAACACAGATTAAAATAACACATGCCCGTTCATCTTCCCCGCTGCTATAGCAAATGTTATGCATTTAGCGTCTGTTTTTATATTGTTTGTCAACGCACATTACATATTATGTTTCTGCATCCACTAATCTTCCGTACTGACTAGTGCTGGCTATTTAACAATTCATAATCATTCATAATTATTTTGAGAAAAAGGATTATAGAAATATGTATAATATGAAATTAAATTAAATTATATAAGCCTGTATAAAATGACCAAATAATTATCTTTAAAAATCAAGTACTTCTGTACTTTCGCTCAAGTAAAATTGAAAAGGAGTACTAAATACTTTTACTGGAGTAATGTTTTATACGTTTCTGAACTTTAAGTACTTTGTCCACCTCTGGTTTTTAACTTACATTTTGATTATTGATGTATGAAGAACAGTTTATGAAGTTCAGATTACCGTGATAGTGTTTACCTGTTATTAATTGTATTTTAATAATTTTCTCTTCTCGCCTGTGTTTATGCGATCGTGCCTGAATTTTGAAGTGAATTATTTCATATTTATCACAAGTATGCAAGAATTTAAGAAATTATAATATAATTAGTGGTCCTCAGATTTGATTGGTCGAACGCTGTTACAGAAATGCTGAAGGAAGAAAGAAGCCTTTGCTAATAACAAACCAACTTGTGTTACCTCGTTCTGTTCGATCGGTTGCTTCCATCGATCCATCGATGACTTCCACACATAATCAGGTTGAATTTTCTTCCATTCAGGTAATTCTGATGTTGTTGTTGTTGTGTCAAGACAGTGATCTTCTTCCAGGAACATCAGGTCAATCTTCTGCTGTCCAGAATCAGGTGGTTTGTCTTCGTCTGGCATCTCAGCTGTGACCTGTCCACTATGGGTGACCCTACCAGAAGTTGTGAAGTACCAGTGGCGTAGCTCTCAGCATCACTGATGCACACAAGCCCTCACAGCACGTCAAGCTGCAAACCGTGTGAGAGACCCTAACCTAACCTACCCTAATCTAACCAACCACTCGAAACATCCTGACAACCACGTACCAATGCATGAAAAACTACTCAGAGGAGTCCAGCAACCGCAAAGCAACACGCTAACAACCGCACAGAAAACCTTGGCAAACGCATGTCAACAATCAAGAAACCACACAAAACATCCCAACAACCACGACGCAAAGCGCTAAAAGCACTTCAAACAACCTAGAAACCGCATATCGGCGCATTGACAATCACCAGAAACATCCTAACAACCAGACAACAATGTGCAAAAGACTTACTCGAGAAAATAAAACTTACTCTATACAAATAAAATTGGCTCTACAAAATAAAACTTACTCATAGAGCTATAAGCTTACTCTATAACTATATACAGTATTTACATAGGTTGGTCCCGCTGGGGGATACTCCAGGTGACGCTGTGATGACTCAGTGTCTGGGCTTCTTTCTTCGGGGTTCCTCAGGCTGGGGCTCTTCACTGATGTCCACGTGAATTCGAGGAGCGACGCTTCTGCTGGTTGTGGAGGAGCTCTCGGCGGTCAGGACGTGTCCATCAGGCTGCTCCGTCTCCACCACTGAAGGGCAGTTGAGTGCCTCCCACAGCCGCTGCTTGATCTTCAGTCCCAGTTTAAGACTGTAGCGACGGCGCCGTCCACTGCGTGTCTTCAGCATGGGCTCCACCACAGAGCGGTAGATGTCCTGGTATTCCTCCACGCTGTAGCCGTGGATGGAGACAGGCTCTTCCTGCTGACACACGTCCACTGAAGAGACCGAGGCTGCTGGACGTGGACGGATGTCAGGAAGGACAGCAGCGTTCTTCACGTAGCGCTCTTCCAAACCTGTGGGACTTTGAGCTTTCTCAGAGATACAGCTGTAAGAGTGATCTAACCTGATTACAGCTGCCAGCTGAGAAAGCTCACAGGAGTCTGGACCGGAAGAGAATCCCGTCAGGCGTTTGGGAAGAGCCCTGGTTCTTCTCTGGCGACGCTGCTCCATGATGATGACTGGAGAAACACTTTCCAAACTGATAAAACTTACCAAATTGTAGAGTTGTAAAGAGTTTGTAGCACGTGTGATCAGGCTTCAAGGCTTCAGAAACAGTTGTGTTG
Source organism: Romanogobio albipinnatus (assembly GCA_023566225.1). Classification (NCBI taxonomy): domain Eukaryota; kingdom Metazoa; phylum Chordata; class Actinopteri; order Cypriniformes; family Gobionidae; genus Romanogobio; species Romanogobio albipinnatus. The sequence goes on from CM042241.1 coordinate 16,662,036, forward strand.
ATTTCAAATATCAACTCGATATTATTCAACTGACATAGAGTGATGAGGCTCATTTAAATGTAAACAACACTTGATATCAGCAGTAAGTCTATCAGAGCAGCATGAGCTCTATGTTACATGTACTATATTACCTTTATCATATATATATATATATATTGCTCATCTGTGTGTGTGTGTGTGTGTGTGTGTGTGTGTATGTAGCGTTGGCTCTGCTGGGTACTCTATATATATATATATAAAACACAGGTTAGCCTACATATTTTAGATACGCTCATTATATTTGCTTTAAATGCCTTTTCCTTTTTAAAAAGCCTGCCTGCACACAGTTTAAATGCAAAATGATAATAAAGGAAAAAAAATCCCAAAATGATCTATGTTATAAATCTCCGACAGTTAAACAAATAGTTTAAAAACAGACCTGCTATTAATATATAATATATGGTTTTATTGAAGCCATCAGTTTGCATCATTTCTTAACGACTTAAATATTTGTATTCAGGTGCATATTTTGCAGTACACGTAAAATATGTTTTTTCTGTATACACACAATGCAAATTAAATTTTTCCATTGGCTCAACATATTTCTAATTGAGCCCATGTTAACATACTGTTTCCAGCCACAATGGATAAAGTTAAATTCACAGGAATTAAATTAGGCCAATTGAAAAATTTAGATGTGATCGGTCACTAGAACATTTTGAATTGTAGAGGCCTTACATTTTTTACAGTGCATGGGGATAATTATTTGGAAGTCATTTATTGGGCCAATAATATGTAATGATACATTTTAAAAAAATTTCCCCCAAAAAATGTTTTATATGTATCTGTCATTTTAATACAATTACATCAGTTGTTTCCATTATTAAAGCAGTATACAGTCCATTGTACATTTAAAATTACAATTTGAATGTTATGGTTCACAGTTTAAAACTCTTTACGTGAACACTTAAAAAATGGGAAAATGATTCAGAAAAATACTTCCGGAACCAGACGTGCATGCGCTCTTTGAAGGCTGTGTCCGAGAACGCCTCTATACCCTTAAATCGGGCACTATTTAAGGGGACAGCCATTTGTAGTGGTGTCCAAAACCACAGTGGGTGATTATTGAGTGCACTCATTCCATCCCATAATGCATTGCAATAACGAGTGGACAACCGCATTGTGTCCAAAATCAAAAACTTCCCTACTAGTCTGGATGCCAGCCGAATTTAGCCCCGCCCACAACATTTGAGTTTGGGAAATTCGGTCTGGACTTGATCCGTTGTGGAGCAACTATGCCTGTACAGGAGCTGTTCGGACCAATCAAATTGTCAGGGCGGGCTTTATACGATGATGGACAGATGATAAACAGTAATGTAATCATCCACGTCACCAAAGAGCGCTTGGGTTGAATTCGTTCTAATCCTAAACAGAGAATTTGTTCGTATATGCATTCACCTTTACTATTTCTCTCAAAAATGATAATCGTGTTGGTAAGTACTCCGTGTATCCTTAAATTCTTTTACAACACCGGCAAAGATCATTTACACTCATCTTCTTCTTCTACTTCTTCCGGTGTGTGTGCAGTTGAGTTCTGTTGACAACTATGCATCGCTCTGTTGCTCTGATTGGTTGTAGGTCTATCCAATTGAGGTCTTTCCTGGTTCGGTTGAGACACGCCCCATATTCACAGCCCAACGGAGCAGTATCAGAGCACGACAACGTCAGGCTACTTCCCTACTATATAGTAATGTGAAAAACAGTATGGCAAAAGAGTAGTACACCTATGTCCGAATACATAGTATTCGATAAACAGTAGGCCTACTAAGATGACCTGCTATTTTTGCAGAGATTCTGTAGAGCGGGTTCAATGGACACTTTAATATCACATGAGGCCACAGGAGATGATTTATAAAGGAAAGTGAAGCGAAGCAACTGAAGCTGGTAGGTCACGTGAGTGTCTGAAATCGCCCCCATACGCCTAAATAGTGCACTCTTTGAGAGAGCAGCCACTTGTAGTGCCATTTGTCCATGAAACGTGGGCGTTATCGAGTGCTCTCATTTAATCCCACAGTGCACTGCAATGACAAGTATAATCGATGTACACTCAATAGCTAGAGAATACCCATAATGCACAGTGACGGTCACGCCCAATGAATTCCCATGTCTCTCCAAAAGATGGCACCTGTCCCTGAATCATCCATTAATTTTCCAAACCACTGGTCCAATGTGGGTACATCGTAATATCATACAGGTGTAAATCCCTTTTTATTGATTATTAAATTGTTTAATTAAGGTTTATACGTGCTAGTTTCCATGATGGAGTTCGAGATACACCTTTTCATTACTACTGGAGCTGCCAGTTTAGTACATTTCAAATGCTCATTGAACACAAGCAAAAACTATGCAAAAGCGGCAGCCCTTTCAGTGCACTCAGTGACCAAATTCACTCAATCGTTTTCATTCACTCCTTCAAGTGGACAAAATTAGTGGAGTAATGTACGGAATAGTGAATGAGGGTAAAGGGGGTAATTTTGAACACAGCCAACAGCTTGAGGGGCAGTCGTGGCCTAATGGTTAGAGAGTCAGACTGGTAACGCGAAGGTTGTGGTTTCGAGTCTCAAAACTGGCAGGAAATGACTGAGATGCCCTTGAGCAAGGCTCCTAACCCCCAACCGCTCCCCGGGTGCCACAGCAAAAATGGCTCCTAATGTGTGTGCACTTACTTAGATGGGTTAAATGCAGAGGACAAATTCTGAGTATGTGGGTTAACATACTTGGCCTTCACACTTTCTTTTTTCTTCTTCTTCTTAGAGAATACCCATAATGCACTGTGACAGTCACGCCGAATGAATTCCCGCCGCTGTGTCTCACAGAAGATGGCGCCCGCAGCTGAATTATCCATCCATCCATTTTCCACTGTGGGTACAGCATAATAACAAACAGGTATAAATTCATTTTTTATTGATTATTCAATTGTATAATTAAGGTTCATACATGCTAATTTCCATTCAAGATACACCTTTTCATTACTACTGGAGCTGCCAGTTTGCTACATTTCAAATTATTATTGAACAGCAAGCACAGATTATGCAAAAGCGGCAGCCCTTCCAGCACACTCAGTGTCCAAAATCACTCGCTCGTTTTCATTCACTCCTTCAGGTGAACTATATTAGTGGAGTAATGTAGGGAATGGACCCTTTTCACAGACATTGATGATGCGTTTTAATGATCAGCATCGTAAATTCTGCAAAGTTTTTTTATATTTGATTTTTTTAAAATGTATGTACATTTATAATATTATACTTCGTATTATATCACATTTGCATCAAATTACAAAAAAACTATTTAACACTGCTGTGAGGGTGTTTCTAATACAGCGGATGGAAGTGACGGTAAAATGGACATATTTCTCTCTTCTGATTGCCTTTATCCATCTCTCTCTATTTCTATATATAGATAGATAGATAGATAGATAGATAGATAGATAGATAGATAGATAGATAGATAGATAGATAGATAGATAGATAGATTGATAGATAGATAGATAGATAGATAGATAGATAGATAGATAGATAGATAGATAGATAGATAGATAGATAGATAGATAGATAGATAGATGATAGATAGATAGATAGATAGATAGATAGATAGATAGATAGATAGATAGATAGATAGATAGATAGATAGATAGATAGATAGATAGATAGATAGATAGATATACATTATGTAGTCTCTCATTCACCGCTATAGAACTACTATGACGACTTCCACTTTTGAGAAACCCGAAAATGTGCAAAAGGGTCAATAGTGAATGAGGGGTGATTATGAAAATGTTGGTTGGAGGCTTTTTTTATTTTATTTCAACGATAAGTCGTGACAAAGGATATGAATGATAACATTAATTAAACGTTTTTAATTCAAACAAACTGTTGAGGAAAATATCATGAAGGAAAAAATATGTTGCAAAGAAATGATGACACTGACAAGAGGAAGAGGAGTAAAAATGTCACAGTGTGTCTGTCATGAAAGCTGCAAATGCTGAATTGTGCAGGTATTGCTGTCCAGTCAGGTGGATTGTCTTCAGTCATTGTTATATATTCACGAGGCCAGCCACCAAATGCTGTCAAACATACTTTACTGGTGTTCAGATCACCTATTGATTACATCACATTTCCACACGTGCAAATCACATCACGTGACTTAAATACCCTCTTCCCAGGCATCGGAACCAATGACTGCACATCATACATATATACCCATTATCCCAAATACACCACATTTCTTCCCCCATCAAAAATCATACCCCACATTATCAATTCAAAAGCACCACATTTGATCAAAGTCTCAATTCCTAAAACGCTGTGGTAATTTAATAGTCCGTTTAGAGCGACGTAGACCCCCTGGACTTGGAATCAGAGGTTCCGTTGGTTCAAAAGGCACCTCAGAGTCAAATGTACCTGGAATTCCAGCAAATCCAGAATCTTGATCGTTGAGTTCAGCATTTTGAGCTTGATCCTTAGATTCAGCAGCTTGAGCAGTCTTCTTTTCATTCGGTGGCATTGGAATCTCTGAGGACGAAGTGCGTGGTCTCAATTGATCACCATGCCGTCTATACACAGTATCCGATGCTGGATCACGTACCTTGTACGAAACAGGTCCTGTCTGTTGTGTAATCACTCCAGATAACCACTTCGGATCTCCTCCCACTGTACTTCGCAGGAACACAGAATCATCCACAGCAAAGGATCTCTCTCTAGCCCGATAGTCATGTTGATTTTTCTGCAAATACTGTTTTCTGCGAACCGTCTCATGAATGTTTGGTTTCAGGAAGTCCAGCCTGGTGCGGATGTGTCTCTTCAAAAATAAATCAGATGGTGACTGACCTGTGGTACAATTAGGAGTTGTGCGATAGCGCAATAAAAATAAAGATAGTCTATCATCAATGCACATTTGCTCATTAGTCAATTTCTTCATACCCCTCTTGAATGTCTGGACATATCTTTCTGCCAATCCATTTGTTGCTGGGTGTTTTGGTGCACTTCTGGTATGCATAATACCATTCTGCTTCACAAATCTTTGGAATTCATCAGAAGTAAAAGTAGTTGCATTATCAGTCACGATTTGCTCAGGTAATCCATATGCAGAAAACAATCTTTTCAATCTGGTAATAGTAGCTTGAGAAGTAATCTGTGGCATACGAAAAACTTCCAACCACTTAGAATGAGCATCAACAATGATCATAAACATGTTGTTCAAGAACGGCCCAGCAAAATCCACATGCAACCTTTTCCAACACTCTCCCGGGAATTCCCAAGGATGAAGAGGAACGTGACTTGGCATTCTTTGCTCTTGCTGACAGATTTGACACTCCTTGCAAACTCTTTCTATATCCGTATCAATTTTAGGCCACCACACATATTTACGAGTCAGAGCTTTCATTTTAACAATGCCAGGGTGTCCTGAGTGAATTTCCTGTAGCACTGATTTTCGAAATTTGAATGGTACAATCACTCGTGTGCCCCATAGCAGACATCCCTGCTCTACTGACAGTTCATCTCTTTTCGCATAGAATACTTTCAAATCATCTGACACTTCAATTGGCCAACCTTCCATGACATAACGAAAAATTTTAGAAAGTTCTTGATCTGTTCTTGTCATTCTGGCAATCTGTACTGCATTTAGAGGAGCTTCTTGAAGATGGTTTGTCAAAAGTGTGTTGATATTTGCTGAAATGGCTTCTGTTCCTACATCTGTAATTTCAGGTAATGGAATTCGTGACAAGCCATCTGCATTTCCATGATCTTCTGCCTTGCGATACATGATATGATAATCATATGCAGACAAAATTATCGCCCACCGCTGAATGTGAGCGGCAGCCATCATTGGGAAATGCTTATGTTCACCAAACAAAGTTATTTTTTCAAGTAGGTGTAGCGACAATGAGTCAGATTAAATAATAACTCAACGGGGAATTTGAATTAAAATGAAAGAGACTCGAATTACGCTATAATTTATAAATAATTCAGAATGAATGTTTACACCTTAATTTATTCATCCACCGATATGTGAGAACTTAAAGGGGAGTCTGTTAAAGGGAAACAAGTCTCTGTAGCTCAAATGAATGAATTAATGAATTCATAGGGAATTTTGCGAGTCTAATGTACAGCCGGGCAAATGACTCTTCCAACGTTCATTTGAACGGGCCGTAAATATTAACTCTGCAGCGGATATTAATATCCGTACAATAGTGAAACACTATTTAACAGCCAGGTAACTTAGATCGACAGTTCAAGACATTAAATTCATAAGCACATAACACAAGAACAGTTATCTTTGACTACAAACGAAACTTTATTGATTACTCTAACACATCAAACTAATATCTAACATAAACATACGCACTCGCACTTTCATACGTTGCCGAAAGGAAGAAAGTGAGGAAAGAATTAAGAGAGAGAAATTATGAAATCCCAAGCAATGTACATTTATGACACATGACCTGAAGAAACCATTGATCAGTAATTCATCCTCCTATCGTTTCTTAGGCGGGGTTATTACATTTGATCTAATGCACCATTTCAGCTTGAAATCTAGAGGTATTATTTGCGTTTTTCTCACGTGTGCCGTCTGACAAGGGCTGCCCTTTTCCTCCTGGCTGGAGAGGGGGTTCCCTCGGGTCTTTGATTCGCTGAAGGTCTGGTCGTGTCTTTGATTGACGTCTTGGGAAGCCAATCACGTGGCATGTTTGGCGGCTGGATGAGAGTCTTGTGGCGTTGCTGGAAGTTGAGGCACGCTGTTGGAAACTCGTTGAGTAACTTTGCGGCGAACTTAACAGAACCCGAGACTTACGGAAAGAAAATAAACTTTAAGTAAAAGAAAGGAAAGTGAGAGAAGAGCAGATGGCCTGAATGAAATCTGTTAACCCATTTTCTCTGATGGTCTGCCACGATCGCCTGATCGTCGCTTTGCCGGAACCGAGCTGCGGACAGCTCTTGACGGAACAATGAACAGAGCGTGAACACTCCGTGAACACCAACGTGAACACGCGTGAACACCCAGCGGTGAACGTCTCGCGAACAACACACTCTGCACAAATTACAGTCTTCAGCTGTGATCTGAGGTTAAACTCAAATTTGTCCATCCCCTGGATGGATTCTGGCCAATTAGGATTCAGGGGTTACTGTCTCCACCCCTCCCATACAATTGGATTATCTATAGTCATTTAGTCTCCTGCTCTTAAGCAGAGAGTAAAGTTAGACCTAATTTCTTATTATGAGGACATGATCGATTCTATAAAGATTTAATTCAGCTCATCTGCTTAGTTATGCACTTTCGAACACAACGGTATCAAAAACGGTGTCTTTTCATCCACTCATTCAATAGTTACATAATTGCATGAATTTGAGAGTGATATACATGCATAATAGTCACGTGCATCAGTTGTAAACACGCTAACAAACCAGGCCGAAGGCTATTTGAGTGAAAGTCCAATAATCATGTGATCTTATGCAATCTATGAAACATTTCCTAGGAGTTTGCTTGAGTTTTAAACTGTGTCGCTGGGAGTTCAGTTACCGGTCATTGAAAAAACAAAGATTGGTTTGTTTCTTTGTCTTGCGATCACAACGAGTCTTTGTCCTCTTTGTGAAGTTTTGGTCAAAAGTCCATAGGAAATCACGTAATTGGAATGTAGAACTGATAGCTTGAGGCAGAATGGAGCCCCGTGACAAAATTATCGATTTCCTGGGGTCTGGAGCTGAATTAGGCTTTGTGAAAGGGATTGTTCATCTAATGAATCATTTGGAAGATTCATTCAATGTCTGCGACCATAATCGTTACATAGGCTATCTGTTAAACTCACTACATTCCAAAGCATAAGGTCGTACTTTTTACTCCACTACATTTCATAAAAGATATTGTTACTCATTATTTTAAAATGAAGAAGTTGTCACATGCTCAGACACACAAAAGCGCTGTCCGATTCGTGCACAAATTGATTCTTTTCTCGATCATCCTGTTAAATCGGTTCACAAATCACATCAAACAATTCATCCGTGAATTGGACTGATCGGATTGCAGCTGTTCTCGAGTCAATAACTCACTGATTCAATGATCCGTTCAGAGCGAGTCTCCAGTGAACTGAATTTACAAGTCTGACTGAAAACTAGCCAAGATCCTCTCTGAGTGCGCGGCTAATGGTGAAAAGGAAGTTACTAATTTTGAATTTTAGGATTAATTATTGTAACTGAAAATATTTAGGTCACAACTGAAATGCTTAAAGGTGCTGTATGTAAGAAGGACAGCTAGTGTTTGGAATGGGTACTGCAGTCCAAATTCAAAATATTGTTTGCCCCGCCCCCTCCTCCTCAGATTCGACACTCAAGCGGGTTGCCAGGGTTGTGAGGACACACAACAGGACGGCGAGGAGACTTACACACTGTAAGTTGATGAGTTGATTTTTCCGTGTTTTAATATGCTTCCGTTCATAGAGATTTTTAGATGGATGCCGAGACTTTGCGATCTCTGACCCAGTTTGTTTGCTGGCTTCCATGGCAGCAATTATGCTATGCAAACCGGCAACCTGTGGTGTCAAAATACTATTGGGTAAACTGGCAATGTGCGTTATCGCACAGACCAAAACAAACACAGACATTCTGACGTGGAACGCACATTTCAAAGTAAAATAACTGGCTGTAGCATTGTTTTTCAGATAGACGAGTATGTGAACTCCATGTGAAGCATGTTTCTTTAATATCTGCAAACATATTATGGTATTTTTAGGCTTTAGTACAGTCAAAAACATACATACAGCACCTTTAATGTGGACACGTCCACATCAATGTGTCTACAGTGTCAGTTTTAGGAAGAGAAGAAATAACGAAACATTAATATAACACAAATTAGAGCAGGTATTGCTGTCCAGAATCAGGTGGATTGTCGATTACGATTAATCGTAAAAAGATTGTGATCTGGGTTTAAATACCCATGCTATCTTACTGCGGTCACGCCATCTACGCTTTAAAATATATATTACATGTTTTAAAAATTCATAAAAATGCATTAAATCAAATTAAATCACCTGATTCTTGTTCTACACCTCCCCAATAACCACTGTGGTGATTTTCATGTTGCTTAACTGTTTCATTCTTAAAGGTCCCGTTCTTCGTGTTTTTTGAAGCTTTGATTGTGTTTACAGTGTGCAATATAACATGTGTTCATGTTTCGTGTGTAAAAAAAAAACAGTATTTTTAACACAATTTACTTATCTGTATACCGCTGTTTTTACTGTCCTAAAAACGGGCCGATGAGTTCCTTGTTCTATGAAGTCCCTCCTTCAGAAATACGTAACGAGTTCTGATTGTGCCAGCGGTTCCTGTGTTGGGATTTGACCGCAGCTTAGCGAACGTGTCACGGTTCCTGTGTTGTGATTCGACAGCAGCTTAGCGCACGTGGAAAGGTCACGCCTCTTAACGGGGAGATGTATGCGCTCAGTGATCTCTACAGCGTCCCTGGGAAAGCCAAACAAAGGTGATTTGACTCCGGGATGAAAATAACAGCGTCTCGACGACATGGTGACAAACGCATTCAAACGCAACACTTCCTTTTCTCCACGCGACACTTCCTCTTCTCCACGTGGGACAGCAACAAGACCACGCCCCCTTTTTGCGCCTAGTCTTGTGGGCGGAGGTTAGTCTGTTCTACTGTTCTATCGACGTCATTTATGAAGGAAGTACCAGGATGTAGTCCAAGCCAGCCGTTCGCTGTAGGCTTTGAAAGGGAACTTCTGTTAAATAAAATATCTCGCTTGGCATTGAACTTTGAGCTTTATAATTTTACAGGTATTATTTATGCTCTAACAGCAACATTACACACTAACTAAAGTTTGAACAGTGGGATCACGAAGAAGGGGACCTTTAAATAATTAAATGCCAAAATCATGACCAAATAAAACCGAATTAAAGAATAAAACAGTTGAGCAACATGAAACTCACCACAGTGTTACTTGGGGAGATGTAGAGTATTAGCGACAGAATGCGTGAGGTTATTACAGTTTTTCTCGATTGCTAAGACACATTTCTTGAAAGCTGCTCTCCTTTTCTCTAAACTGTGAACACAAAACCCAATTTTCAAGCTACATTCACAAAACCTCAGACTCTTCTTGCAAAACCAAACTTTCACCTCAAAACAGTTCAATCTGTGCTCAAAACTGAACTATGTTGTCAAATCGTGCCCCGAGTCAATCAAAATTAAAAACACTACTGAACAGTCACTAAACACTACGTAGAAAAATAGAAAACACAATGCTCAGGACATGAATCTGGAGAAATAAATGTTTATTGTTCACTGCAGGCTAAATGCATGTTGCAAAACAAAAAAAACATGTGCATTTAGCACTTGTACAAAAATACAAAACAGAAATCTTATGCGTTTGCCACTTGTGTACAGTAAGCCCATGTAAAAATAAAGTACAAAAATATACATGGAATATTAGGCCTACAAACAGTTAGACCAACCCGCCATTACAATAATACAGTATATTGGTACAGTGATGTACTGAAACATATATTTACTTACAGTATACTGTGGTACAGTATATAGTATGTCATACAGTAATTGCTGTCAACATTTGCATACTGTACTATAATGTCAAAAAAAGGTAATTACCTGTTCTCTTCTCTAAATCTTCGGATTATGGTGGACACAGTGAATCTACTGATGTTTGGTTGTACCCTTTGTCCAGCCTCCCTCATGCTCATACCATGGACAAGAACATGGTCAATCACAGCAGCTCTGATTTCATCAGATATTACTGTTCTTTGACTTCGCTGACCACCTCGACCACCTTGACCTCCTCTCACACAAACTCTTCCTCTCAGATTTCTATCCATTGTAGGGCCTCAAAAACCAGTGCTCTCTGAACTGGCTTACTGTATATGTTCCCTCACATCATTAGCCACAAGTGTGATCAATTTTGAGTTGTTGTGTTCAAGTGGTGACATTTGTGCTTTAATTGTGTTTGACTTTTGTCACCTGTGCTCACCATTATGCAGCACGGGTGCATCACAATGAAAATGTGTTGGCAAGTTGTGTCTAAACAGGTGAAAAGTGCTTATGGGTTTGCCAAAAGAGTGATTGATTCAATCAGTGGGTTCAGGCAACTGTGCATTTGGTTCAGACAATAGGGTTTAGTGTTTTAGCAATTGAGAAAAACTGTAATGTACAAATCATTCAAAGGTCTTCTTTATTTCACATTGCAAAGGGCTGGGCTCATGTTTGTGCTTCAAGCTTATGAGTAGTCACATTACATGTATGACAGTTGAAGGACATTTTCTCATCAAAATGCTGCTCCCCCAAATATTACACAACATAATGTCCTACTTCATAAATCACCCAGTCTGTTAATGAAAACAGTTGCTATAAAAAGCTAAAAATAAACTTTGCTATTGTCAGTAATTTGAATAATGTTGTGACATGTCAACTCCAAATTTGCTTTGTAAACTGTAAATGCTGAACTAATGAATTTGTGCATGGCTGTACCAACAAGAAAAACGTATTAAAGGTCCCATGACATGAAAATTTCACTTTATGAGGTTTTGTAACATTATCATGAGTTCCCCTAGCCTGTCTATGGTCCCTCAGTGGCTAGAAATTGTGATGGGTGTAAACCAAGTCCTGGGTGTTCTGCTCTGCCTTTGAGAATCTGGAATCTTCCCTATATGTCGTCATACGGGGAAAGGTTACCTCCCCTTTCTCTGCTTTGCCCACCCGTAGAATTTGGAGAAATGGATTCAGTTTATTTTTCACATTTAATTCAGTCGCAATGTCAGCACAGGCTTAATGCCTGATCTGTGATCAGTGATTTCTGATGTGTAGCTAATTATTCAAGTTCACACAGACTTTCTTTCTAAATCGTTTAATACTGTTCATGCATCAGTGAATCAAGCCTGTGACTAAACAATCAACTTCCCAATGTTTCTCTTAGTAGCATGAAACAAATCTGTTATTTAAATTGTGATTGGACTACAGATCTACAGGCTACCGATCAAAGAACACTCTCTTTATAATGTTCGGATCTGTCAATCACACGTCGCGAGTGTATCTGCACACTTGCCCAAACTGCCGTTATAATGAATGACGCTGTTATGCTGCACAACAAAGCTCTTACTGTATTCATATCGATGTCGTGTTTGCTGTTAGTTGTGGTGAAAGCATTTTGTGAGAGAAATAGCGTTGCAATGACGAGATCACTGCATTCCCGCGACTGTCAACAGACTGTCTGTGTACTCAATGCTCATCACTGCAGACTTTCATGTGATGGGAAAAGATCTAAAAATAATGTTATAATCAACACTTTCACGATTCATTCATCTCGACAGCTGTAATAGTAAAAAAAAAACGTAGTAAAAGTATTCGAGAGGGGTTCCACATGTAATACGCATTTCAAATGCAAAGATGTCAGCCAATCACAGCAGTGGGCGTTTACACTGAAGTCTCACAGCAGACACGCCCCTTCAAACAGAGCATTTAAGCCAGAGCTGAAATCAGGATAGAAAAATGCCTTTTATTTCTAAATGGTGACATTTTATGATGTAAAAATCATACTAACAATATAAGTACACCTCAGGTAACATTATAGAATAATTAAAAAGTCCACGTCATAGGACCATTAAATATTCAGATAAAGCCACATATATGCAAGACAACAGAAAACTGAGGGATTTCTATACTTTATCTAAACCCCTGTCATTGATGCCAAACAGCTCATCAATACCTGGATTTTAGGATTTTGACAAATGTTTGTTAAACGTGGTACTGCGGTAAATTAACGCTTGACATTAGACTCTGCGCATATCATGTTTATATTCTAGCCTAAACAAACTAGTCTATCAAGTCTATGGACGCTGTACGAGAGAGGAGTAACGTCGTGAGAGACACAAAGAGTGACTAAAAAACACCCTAAATATGTTTAAAACTACAAATGAACTTTCTTCTGTTGATTCTTGTTTTTTTTTTTAAATGTTACAATTTCAACCCTCCTCCTTTATCCGGGCTTGGGACCGGCAAAAGTGACCCAAAAGAGACACTCTGGCGGAGTTACTAAGTTTTTTTAAAATTTAATTTAATTTAATTTTATTTTACTTTATTTTATTTTATTTTACTTTATTTTATTTTACTTTACTTTTTTTCAATTAAGTTTGGTTTTTATCCTTCTTTTTTTTTTTTACATTTTAACATTTTTTTGTATGAAATCTACATTAATAATCTAAATGGACCAAAAAGAGACAATAGAAAAAACTGTCAATGGCAATGTGAGAAAATGATGGTAACTAGTCTGGCCCAAATTCAGGTGAATTGTTTTTACATTTACATCCCGCCCTGAATGTAAGCCAGGGCGGGATCAGCCAGCGGTGGCTAAACTTCCCACATTCATTTGCAGTCTGGACGCGGAGGGGTGAACATCTCGTTCAGAATCGTGGGAGAATCATGATCTCTATTTGAAAAAAAATTGTGATTCTCATTTTATCCAAAATCGAGCATCTCTAACACAGATTAAAATAACACATGCCCGTTCATCTTCCCCGCTGCTATAGCAAATGTTATGCATTTAGCGTCTGTTTTTATATTGTTTGTCAACGCACATTACATATTATGTTTCTGCATCCACTAATCTTCCGTACTGACTAGTGCTGGCTATTTAACAATTCAATTAAATTAAATTATATAAGCCTGTATAAAATGACCAAATAATTATCTTTAAAAATCAAGTACTTCTGTACTTTCGCTCAAGTAAAATTGAAAAGGAGTACTAAATACTTTTACTGGAGTAATGTTTTATACGTTTCTGAACTTTAAGTACTTTGTCCACCTCTGGTTTTTAACTTACATTTTGATTATTGATGTATGAAGAACAGTTTATGAAGTTCAGATTACCGTGATAGTGTTTACCTGTTATTAATTGTATTTTAATAATTTTCTCTTCTCGCCTGTGTTTATGCGATCGTGCCTGAATTTTGAAGTGAATTATTTCATATTTATCACAAGTATGCAAGAATTTAAGAAATTATAATATAATTAGTGGTCCTCAGATTTGATTGGTCGAACGCTGTTACAGAAATGCTGAAGGAAGAAAGAAGCCTTTGCTAATAACAAACCAACTTGTGTTACCTCGTTCTGTTCGATCGGTTGCTTCCATCGATCCATCGATGACTTCCACACATAATCAGGTTGAATTTTCTTCCATTCAGGTAATTCTGATGTTGTTGTTGTTGTGTCAAGACAGTGATCTTCTTCCAGGAACATCAGGTCAATCTTCTGCTGTCCAGAATCAGGTGGTTTGTCTTCGTCTGGCATCTCAGCTGTGACCTGTCCACTATGGGTGACCCTACCAGAAGTTGTGAAGTACCAGTGGCGTAGCTCTCAGCATCACTGATGCACACAAGCCCTCACAGCACGTCAAGCTGCAAACCGTGTGAGAGACCCTAACCTAACCTACCCTAATCTAACCAACCACTCGAAACATCCTGACAACCACGTACCAATGCATGAAAAACTACTCAGAGGAGTCCAGCAACCGCAAAGCAACACGCTAACAACCGCACAGAAAACCTTGGCAAACGCATGTCAACAATCAAGAAACCACACAAAACATCCCAACAACCACGACGCAAAGCGCTAAAAGCACTTCAAACAACCTAGAAACCGCATATCGGCGCATTGACAATCACCAGAAACATCCTAACAACCAGACAACAATGTGCAAAAGACTTACTCGAGAAAATAAAACTTACTCTATACAAATAAAATTGGCTCTACAAAATAAAACTTACTCATAGAGCTATAAGCTTACTCTATAACTATATACAGTATTTACATAGGTTGGTCCCGCTGGGGGATACTCCAGGTGACGCTGTGATGACTCAGTGTCTGGGCTTCTTTCTTCGGGGTTCCTCAGGCTGGGGCTCTTCACTGATGTCCACGTGAATTCGAGGAGCGACGCTTCTGCTGGTTGTGGAGGAGCTCTCGGCGGTCAGGACGTGTCCATCAGGCTGCTCCGTCTCCACCACTGAAGGGCAGTTGAGTGCCTCCCACAGCCGCTGCTTGATCTTCAGTCCCAGTTTAAGACTGTAGCGACGGCGCCGTCCACTGCGTGTCTTCAGCATGGGCTCCACCACAGAGCGGTAGATGTCCTGGTATTCCTCCACGCTGTAGCCGTGGATGGAGACAGGCTCTTCCTGCTGACACACGTCCACTGAAGAGACCGAGGCTGCTGGACGTGGACGGATGTCAGGAAGGACAGCAGCGTTCTTCACGTAGCGCTCTTCCAAACCTGTGGGACTTTGAGCTTTCTCAGAGATACAGCTGTAAGAGTGATCTAACCTGATTACAGCTGCCAGCTGAGAAAGCTCACAGGAGTCTGGACCGGAAGAGAATCCCGTCAGGCGTTTGGGAAGAGCCCTGGTTCTTCTCTGGCGACGCTGCTCCATGATGATGACTGGAGAAACACTTTCCAAACTGATAAAACTTACCAAATTGTAGAGTTGTAAAGAGTTTGTAGCACGTGTGATCAGGCTTCAAGGCTTCAGAAACAGTTGTGTTGATTTCAAATATCAACTCGATATTATTCAACTGACATAGAGTGATGAGGCTCATTTAAATGTAAACAACACTTGATATCAGCAGTAAGTCTATCAGAGCAGCATGAGCTCTATGTTACATGTACTATATTACCTTTATCATATATATATATATATATTGCTCATCTGTGTGTGTGTGTGTGTGTGTGTGTGTGTGTATGTAGCGTTGGCTCTGCTGGGTACTCTATATATATATATATAAAACACAGGTTAGCCTACATATTTTAGATACGCTCATTATATTTGCTTTAAATGCCTTTTCCTTTTTAAAAAGCCTGCCTGCACACAGTTTAAATGCAAAATGATAATAAAGGAAAACAAAATCCCAAAATGATCTATGTTATAAATCTCCGACAGTTAAACAAATAGTTTAAAAACAGACCTGCTATTAATATATAATATATGGTTTTATTGAAGCCATCAGTTTGCATCATTTCTTAACGACTTAAATATTTGTATTCAGGTGCATATTTTGCAGTACACGTAAAATATGTTTTTTCTGTATACACACAATGCAAATTAAATTTTTCCATTGGCTCAACATATTTCTAATTGAGCCCATGTTAACATACTGTTTCCAGCCACAATGGATAAAGTTAAATTCACAGGAATTAAATTAGGCCAATTGAAAAATTTAGATGTGATCGGTCACTAGAACATTTTGAATTGTAGAGGCCTTACATTTTTTACAGTGCATGGGGATAATTATTTGGAAGTCATTTATTGGGCCAATAATATGTAATGATACATTTTAAAAAAATTTCCCCCAAAAAATGTTTTATATGTATCTGTCATTTTAATACAATTACATCAGTTGTTTCCATTATTAAAGCAGTATACAGTCCATTGTACATTTAAAATTACAATTTGAATGTTATGGTTCACAGTTTAAAACTCTTTACGTGAACACTTAAAAAATGGGAAAATGATTCAGAAAAATACTTCCGGAACCAGACGTGCATGCACTCTTTGAAGGCTGTGTCCGAGAACGCCTCTATACCCTTAAATCGGGCACTATTTAAGGGGACAGCCATTTGTAGTGGTGTCCAAAACCACAGTGGGTGATTATTGAGTGCACTCATTCCATCCCATAATGCATTGCAATAACGAGTGGACAACCGCATTGTGTCCAAAATCAAAAACTTCCCTACTAGTCTGGATGCCAGCCGAATTTAGCCCCGCCCACAACATTTGAGTTTGGGAAATTCGGTCTGGACTTGATCCGTTGTGGAGCAACTATGCCTGTACAGGAGCTGTTCGGACCAATCAAATTGTCAGGGCGGGCTTTATACGATGATGGACAGATGATAAACAGTAATGTAATCATCCACGTCACCAAAGAGCGCTTGGGTTGAATTCGTTCTAATCCTAAACAGAGAATTTGTTCGTATATGCATTCACCTTTACTATTTCTCTCAAAAATGATAATCGTGTTGGTAAGTACTCCGTGTATCCTTAAATTCTTTTACAACACCGGCAAAGATCATTTACACTCATCTTCTTCTTCTACTTCTTCCGGTGTGTGTGCAGTTGAGTTCTGTTGACAACTATGCATCGCTCTGTTGCTCTGATTGGTTGTAGGTCTATCCAATTGAGGTCTTTCCTGGTTCGGTTGAGACACGCCCCATATTCACAGCCCAACGGAGCAGTATCAGAGCACGACAACGTCAGGCTACTTCCCTACTATATAGTAATGTGAAAAACAGTATGGCAAAAGAGTAGTACACCTATGTCCGAATACATAGTATTCGATAAACAGTAGGCCTACTAAGATGACCTGCTATTTTTGCAGAGATTCTGTAGAGCGGGTTCAATGGACACTTTAATATCACATGAGGCCACAGGAGATGATTTATAAAGGAAAGTGAAGCGAAGCAACTGAAGCTGGTAGGTCACGTGAGTGTCTGAAATCGCCCCCATACGCCTAAATAGTGCACTCTTTGAGAGAGCAGCCACTTGTAGTGCCATTTGTCCATGAAACGTGGGCGTTATCGAGTGCTCTCATTTAATCCCACAGTGCACTGCAATGACAAGTATAATCGATGTACACTCAATAGCTAGAGAATACCCATAATGCACAGTGACGGTCACGCCCAATGAATTCCCATGTCTCTCCAAAAGATGGCACCTGTCCCTGAATCATCCATTAATTTTCCAAACCACTGGTCCAATGTGGGTACATCGTAATATCATACAGGTGTAAATCCCTTTTTATTGATTATTAAATTGTTTAATTAAGGTTTATACGTGCTAGTTTCCATGATGGAGTTCGAGATACACCTTTTCATTACTACTGGAGCTGCCAGTTTAGTACATTTCAAATGCTCATTGAACACAAGCAAAAACTATGCAAAAGCGGCAGCCCTTTCAGTGCACTCAGTGACCAAATTCACTCAATCGTTTTCATTCACTCCTTCAAGTGGACAAAATTAGTGGAGTAATGTACGGAATAGTGAATGAGGGTAAAGGGGGTAATTTTGAACACAGCCAACAGCTTGAGGGGCAGTCGTGGCCTAATGGTTAGAGAGTCAGACTGGTAACGCGAAGGTTGTGGTTTCGAGTCTCAAAACTGGCAGGAAATGACTGAGATGCCCTTGAGCAAGGCTCCTAACCCCCAACCGCTCCCCGGGTGCCACAGCAAAAATGGCTCCTAATGTGTGTGCACTTACTTAGATGGGTTAAATGCAGAGGACAAATTCTGAGTATGTGGGTTAACATACTTGGCCTTCACACTTTCTTTTTTCTTCTTCTTCTTAGAGAATACCCATAATGCACTGTGACAGTCACGCCGAATGAATTCCCGCCGCTGTGTCTCACAGAAGATGGCGCCCGCAGCTGAATTATCCATCCATCCATTTTCCACTGTGGGTACAGCATAATAACAAACAGGTATAAATTCATTTTTTATTGATTATTCAATTGTATAATTAAGGTTCATACATGCTAATTTCCATTCAAGATACACCTTTTCATTACTACTGGAGCTGCCAGTTTGCTACATTTCAAATTATTATTGAACAGCAAGCACAGATTATGCAAAAGCGGCAGCCCTTCCAGCACACTCAGTGTCCAAAATCACTCGCTCGTTTTCATTCACTCCTTCAGGTGAACTATATTAGTGGAGTAATGTAGGGAATGGACCCTTTTCACAGACATTGATGATGCGTTTTAATGATCAGCATCGTAAATTCTGCAAAGTTTTTTTATATTTGATTTTTTTAAAATGTATGTACATTTATAATATTATACTTCGTATTATATCACATTTGCATCAAATTACAAAAAAACTATTTAACACTGCTGTGAGGGTGTTTCTAATACAGCGGATGGAAGTGACGGTAAAATGGACATATTTCTCTCTTCTGATTGCCTTTATCCATCTCTCTCTATTTCTATATATAGATAGATAGATAGATAGATAGATAGATAGATAGATAGATAGATAGATAGATAGATAGATAGATAGATAGATAGATAGATAGATAGATTGATAGATAGATAGATAGATAGATAGATGATAGATAGATGATAGATAGATAGATAGATAGATAGATAGATAGATAGATAGATAGATAGATAGATAGATAGATAGATAGATAGATAGATAGATAGATAGATAGATAGATAGATAGATAGATAGATAGATAGATAGATAGATAGATAGATAGATATACATTATGTAGTCTCTCATTCACCGCTATAGAACTACTATGACGACTTCCACTTTTGAGAAACCCGAAAATGTGCAAAAGGGTCAATAGTGAATGAGGGGTGATTATGAAAATGTTGGTTGGAGGCTTTTTTGTATTTTATTTCAACGATAAGACGTGACAAAGGATATGAATGATAACATTAATTAAACGTTTTTAATTCAAACAAACTGTTGAGGAAAATATCATGAAGGAAAAAATATGTTGCAAAGAAATGATGACACTGACAAGAGGAAGAGGAGTAAAAATGTCACAGTGTGTCTGTCATGAAGGCTGCAAATGCTGAATTGTGCAGGTATTGCTGTCCAGAGTCAGGTGGATTGTCTTCAGTCATTGTTATATATTCACGAGGCCAGCCACCAAATGCTGTCAAACATACTTTACTGGTGTTCAGATCACCTATTGATTACATCACATTTCCACACGTGCAAATCACATCACGTGACTTAAATACCCTCTTCCCAGGCATCGGAACCAATGACTGCACATCATACATATATACCCATTATCCCAAATACACCACATTTCTTCCCCCATCAAAAATCATACCCCACATTATCAATTCAAAAGCACCACATTTGATCAAAGTCTCAATTCCTAAAACGCTGTGGTAATTTAATAGTCCGTTTAGAGCGACGTAGACCCCCTGGACTTGGAATCAGAGGTTCCGTTGGTTCAAAAGGCACCTCAGAGTCAAATGTACCTGGAATTCCAGCAAATCCAGAATCTTGATCGTTGAGTTCAGCATTTTGAGCTTGATCCTTAGATTCAGCAGCTTGAGCAGTCTTCTTTTCATTCGGTGGCATTGGAATCTCTGAGGACGAAGTGCGTGGTCTCAATTGATCACCATGCCGTCTATACACAGTATCCGATGCTGGATCACGTACCTTGTACGAAACAGGTCCTGTCTGTTGTGTAATCACTCCAGATAACCACTTCGGATCTCCTCCCACTGTACTTCGCAGGAACACAGAATCATCCACAGCAAAGGATCTCTCTCTAGCCCGATAGTCATGTTGATTTTTCTGCAAATACTGTTTTCTGCGAACCGTCTCATGAATGTTTGGTTTCAGGAAGTCCAGCCTGGTGCGGATGTGTCTCTTCAAAAATAAATCAGATGGTGACTGACCTGTGGTACAATTAGGAGTTGTGCGATAGCGCAATAAAAATAAAGATAGTCTATCATCAATGCACATTTGCTCATTAGTCAATTTCTTCATACCCCTCTTGAATGTCTGGACATATCTTTCTGCCAATCCATTTGTTGCTGGGTGTTTTGGTGCACTTCTGGTATGCATAATACCATTCTGCTTCACAAATCTTTGGAATTCATCAGAAGTAAAAGTAGTTGCATTATCAGTCACGATTTGCTCAGGTAATCCATATGCAGAAAACAATCTTTTCAATCTGGTAATAGTAGCTTGAGAAGTAATCTGTGGCATACGAAAAACTTCCAACCACTTAGAATGAGCATCAACAATGATCATAAACATGTTGTTCAAGAACGGCCCAGCAAAATCCACATGCAACCTTTTCCAACACTCTCCCGGGAATTCCCAAGGATGAAGAGGAACGTGACTTGGCATTCTTTGCTCTTGCTGACAGATTTGACACTCCTTGCAAACTCTTTCTATATCCGTATCAATTTTAGGCCACCACACATATTTACGAGTCAGAGCTTTCATTTTAACAATGCCAGGGTGTCCTGAGTGAATTTCCTGTAGCACTGATTTTCGAAATTTGAATGGTACAATCACTCGTGTGCCCCATAGCAGACATCCCTGCTCTACTGACAGTTCATCTCTTTTCGCATAGAATACTTTCAAATCATCTGACACTTCAATTGGCCAACCTTCCATGACATAACGAAAAACTTTAGAAAGTTCTTGATCTGTTCTTGTCATTCTGGCAATCTGTACTGCATTTAGAGGAGCTTCTTGAAGATGGTTTGTCAAAAGTGTGTTGATATTTGCTGAAATGGCTTCTGTTCCTACATCTGTAATTTCAGGTAATGGAATTCGTGACAAGCCATCTGCATTTCCATGATCTTCTGCCTTGCGATACATGATATGATAATCATATGCAGACAAAATTATCGCCCACCGCTGAATGTGAGCGGCAGCCATCATTGGGAAATGCTTATGTTCACCAAACAAAGTTATTTTTTCAAGTAGGTGTAGCGACAATGAGTCAGATTAAATAATAACTCAACGGGGAATTTGAATTAAAATGAAAGAGACTCGAATTACGCTATAATTTATAAATAATTCAGAATGAATGTTTACACCTTAATTTATTCATCCACCGATATGTGAGAACTTAAAGGGGAGTCTGTTAAAGGGAAACAAGTCTCTGTAGCTCAAATGAATGAATTAATGAATTCATAGGGAATTTTGCGAGTCTAATGTACAGCCGGGCAAATGACTCTTCCAACGTTCATTTGAACGGGCCGTAAATATTAACTCTGCAGCGGATATTAATATCCGTACAATAGTGAAACACTATTTAACAGCCAGGTAACTTAGATCGACAGTTCAAGACATTAAATTCATAAGCACATAACACAAGAACAGTTATCTTTGACTACAAACGAAACTTTATTGATTACTCTAACACATCAAACTAATATCTAACATAAACATACGCACTCGCACTTTCATACGTTGCCGAAAGGAAGAAAGTGAGGAAAGAATTAAGAGAGAGAAATTATGAAATCCCAAGCAATGTACATTTATGACACATGACCTGAAGAAACCATTGATCAGTAATTCATCCTCCTATCGTTTCTTAGGCGGGGTTATTACATTTGATCTAATGCACCATTTCAGCTTGAAATCTAGAGGTATTATTTGCGTTTTTCTCACGTGTGCCGTCTGACAAGGGCTGCCCTTTTCCTCCTGGCTGGAGAGGGGGTTCCCTCGGGTCTTTGATTCGCTGAAGGTCTGGTCGTGTCTTTGATTGACGTCTTGGGAAGCCAATCACGTGGCATGTTTGGCGGCTGGATGAGAGTCTTGTGGCGTTGCTGGAAGTTGAGGCACGCTGTTGGAAACTCGTTGAGTAACTTTGCGGCGAACTTAACAGAACCCGAGACTTACGGAAAGAAAATAAACTTTAAGTAAAAGAAAGGAAAGTGAGAGAAGAGCAGATGGCCTGAATGAAATCTGTTAACCCATTTTCTCTGATGGTCTGCCACGATCGCCTGATCGTCGCTTTGCCGGAACCGAGCTGCGGACAGCTCTTGACGGAACAATGAACAGAGCGTGAACACTCCGTGAACACCAACGTGAACACGCGTGAACACCCAGCGGTGAACGTCTCGCGAACAACACACTCTGCACAAATTACAGTCTTCAGCTGTGATCTGAGGTTAAACTCAAATTTGTCCATCCCCTGGATGGATTCTGGCCAATTAGGATTCAGGGGTTACTGTCTCCACCCCTCCCATACAATTGGATTATCTATAGTCATTTAGTCTCCTGCTCTTAAGCAGAGAGTAAAGTTAGACCTAATTTCTTATTATGAGGACATGATCGATTCTATAAAGATTTAATTCAGCTCATCTGCTTAGTTATGCACTTTCGAACACAACGGTATCAAAAACGGTGTCTTTTCATCCACTCATTCAATAGTTACATAATTGCATGAATTTGAGAGTGATATACATGCATAATAGTCACGTGCATCAGTTGTAAACACGCTAACAAACCAGGCCGAAGGCTATTTGAGTGAAAGTCCAATAATCATGTGATCTTATGCAATCTATGAAACATTTCCTAGGAGTTTGCTTGAGTTTTAAACTGTGTCGCTGGGAGTTCAGTTACCGGTCATTGAAAAAACAAAGATTGGTTTGTTTCTTTGTCTTGCGATCACAACGAGTCTTTGTCCTCTTTGTGAAGTTTTGGTCAAAAGTCCATAGGAAATCACGTAATTGGAATGTAGAACTGATAGCTTGAGGCAGAATGGAGCCCCGTGACAAAATTATCGATTTCCTGGGGTCTGGAGCTGAATTAGGCTTTGTGAAAGGGATTGTTCATCTAATGAATCATTTGGAAGATTCATTCAATGTCTGCGACCATAATCGTTACATAGGCTATCTGTTAAACTCACTACATTCCAAAGCATAAGGTCGTACTTTTTACTCCACTACATTTCATAAAAGATATTGTTACTCATTATTTTAAAATGAAGAAGTTGTCACATGCTCAGACACACAAAAGCGCTGTCCGATTCGTGCACAAATTGATTCTTTTCTCGATCATCCTGTTAAATCGGTTCACAAATCACATCAAACAATTCATCCGTGAATTGGACTGATCGGATTGCAGCTGTTCTCGAGTCAATAACTCACTGATTCAATGATCCGTTCAGAGCGAGTCTCCAGTGAACTGAATTTACAAGTCTGACTGAAAACTAGCCAAGATCCTCTCTGAGTGCGCGGCTAATGGTGAAAAGGAAGTTACTAATTTTGAATTTTAGGATTAATTATTGTAACTGAAAATATTTAGGTCACAACTGAAATGCTTAAAGGTGCTGTATGTAAGAAGGACAGCTAGTGTTTGGAATGGGTACTGCAGTCCAAATTCAAAATATTGTTTGCCCCGCCCCCTCCTCCTCAGATTCGACACTCAAGCGGGTTGCCAGGGTTGTGAGGACACACAACAGGACGGCGAGGAGACTTACACACTGTAAGTTGATGAGTTGATTTTTCCGTGTTTTAATATGCTTCCGTTCATAGAGATTTTTAGATGGATGCCGAGACTTTGCGATCTCTGACCCAGTTTGTTTGCTGGCTTCCATGGCAGCAATTATGCTATGCAAACCGGCAACCTGTGGTGTCAAAATACTATTGGGTAAACTGGCAATGTGCGTTATCGCACAGACCAAAACAAACACAGACATTCTGACGTGGAACGCACATTTCAAAGTAAAATAACTGGCTGTAGCATTGTTTTTCAGATAGACGAGTATGTGAACTCAGCATGTTTCTTTAATATCTGCAAACATATTATGGTATTTTTAGGCTTTAGTACAGTCAAAAACATACATACAGCACCTTTAATGTGGACACGTCCACATCAATGTGTCTACAGTGTCAGTTTTAGGAAGAGAAGAAATAACGAAACATTAATATAACACAAATTAGAGCAGGTATTGCTGTCCAGAATCAGGTGGATTGTCGATTACGATTAATCGTAAAAAGATTGTGATCTGGGTTTAAATACCCATGCTATCTTACTGCGGTCACGCCATCTACGCTTTAAAATATATATTACATGTTTTAAAAATTCATAAAAATGCATTAAATCAAATTAAATCACCTGATTCTTGTTCTACACCTCCCCAATAACCACTGTGGTGATTTTCATGTTGCTTAACTGTTTCATTCTTAAAGGTCCCGTTCTTCGTGTTTTTTGAAGCTTTGATTGTGTTTACAGTGTGCAATATAACATGTGTTCATGTTTCGTGTGTAAAAAAAAACAGTATTTTTAACACAATTTACTTATCTGTATACCGCTGTTTTCACTGTCCTAAAAACGGGCCGATGAGTTCCTTGTTCTATGAAGTCCCTCCTTCAGAAATACGTAACGAGTTCTGATTGTGCCAGCGGTTCCTGTGTTGGGATTTGACCGCAGCTTAGCGAACGTGTCACGGTTCCTGTGTTGTGATTCGACAGCAGCTTAGCGCACGTGGAAAGGTCACGCCTCTTAACGGGGAGATGTATGCGCTCAGTGATCTCTACAGCGTCCCTGGGAAAGCCAAACAAAGGTGATTTGACTCCGGGATGAAAATAACAGCGTCTCGACGACATGGTGACAAACGCATTCAAACGCAACACTTCCTTTTCTCCACGCGACACTTCCTCTTCTCCACGTGGGACAGCAACAAGACCACGCCCCCTTTTTGCGCCTAGTCTTGTGGGCGGAGGTTAGTCTGTTCTACTGTTCTATCGACGTCATTTATGAAGGAAGTACCAGGATGTAGTCCAAGCCAGCCGTTCGCTGTAGGCTTTGAAAGGGAACTTCTGTTAAATAAAATATCTCGCTTGGCATTGAACTTTGAGCTTTATAATTTTACAGGTATTATTTATGCTCTAACAGCAACATTACACACTAACTAAAGTTTGAACAGTGGGATCACGAAGAAGGGGACCTTTAAATAATTAAATGCCAAAATCATGACCAAATAAAACCGAATTAAAGAATAAAACAGTTGAGCAACATGAAACTCACCACAGTGTTACTTGGGGAGATGTAGAGTATTAGCGACAGAATGCGTGAGGTTATTACAGTTTTTCTCGATTGCTAAGACACATTTCTTGAAAGCTGCTCTCCTTTTCTCTAAACTGTGAACACAAAACCCAATTTTCAAGCTACATTCACAAAACCTCAGACTCTTCTTGCAAAACCAAACTTTCACCTCAAAACAGTTCAATCTGTGCTCAAAACTGAACTATGTTGTCAAATCGTGCCCCGAGTCAATCAAAATTAAAAACACTACTGAACAGTCACTAAACACTACGTAGAAAAATAGAAAACACAATGCTCAGGACATGAATCTGGAGAAATAAATGTTTATTGTTCACTGCAGGCTAAATGCATGTTGCAAAACAAAAAAAACATGTGCATTTAGCACTTGTACAAAAATACAAAACAGAAATCTTATGCGTTTGCCACTTGTGTACAGTAAGCCCATGTAAAAATAAAGTACAAAAATATACATGGAATATTAGGCCTACAAACAGTTAGACCAACCCGCCATTACAATAATACAGTATATTGGTACAGTGATGTACTGAAACATATATTTACTTACAGTATACTGTGGTACAGTATATAGTATGTCATACAGTAATTGCTGTCAACATTTGCATACTGTACTATAATGTCAAAAAAAGGTAATTACCTGTTCTCTTCTCTAAATCTTCGGATTATGGTGGACACAGTGAATCTACTGATGTTTGGTTGTACCCTTTGTCCAGCCTCCCTCATGCTCATACCATGGACAAGAACATGGTCAATCACAGCAGCTCTGATTTCATCAGATATTACTGTTCTTTGACTTCGCTGACCACCTCGACCACCTTGACCTCCTCTCACACAAACTCTTCCTCTCAGATTTCTATCCATTGTAGGGCCTCAAAAACCAGTGCTCTCTGAACTGGCTTACTGTATATGTTCCCTCACATCATTAGCCACAAGTGTGATCAATTTTGAGTTGTTGTGTTCAAGTGGTGACATTTGTGCTTTAATTGTGTTTGACTTTTGTCACCTGTGCTCACCATTATGCAGCACGGGTGCATCACAATGAAAATGTGTTGGCAAGTTGTGTCTAAACAGGTGAAAAGTGCTTATGGGTTTGCCAAAAGAGTGATTGATTCAATCAGTGGGTTCAGGCAACGGTGCATTTGGTTCAGACAATAGGGTTTAGTGTTTTAGCAATTGAGAAAAACTGTAATGTACAAATCATTCAAAGGTCTTCTTTATTTCACATTGCAAAGGGCTGGGCTCATGTTTGTGCTTCAAGCTTATGAGTAGTCACATTACATGTATGACAGTTGAAGGACATTTTCTCATCAAAATGCTGCTCCCCCAAATATTACACAACATAATGTCCTACTTCATAAATCACCCAGTCTGTTAATGAAAACAGTTGCTATAAAAAGCTAAAAATAAACTTTGCTATTGTCAGTAATTTGAATAATGTTGTGACATGTCAACTCCAAATTTGCTTTGTAAACTGTAAATGCTGAACTAATGAATTTGTGCATGGCTGTACCAACAAGAAAAACGTATTAAAGGTCCCATGACATGAAAATTTCACTTTATGAGGTTTTGTAACATTATCATGAGTTCCCCTAGCCTGTCTATGGTCCCTCAGTGGCTAGAAATTGTGATGGGTGTAAACCAAGTCCTGGGTGTTCTGCTCTGCCTTTGAGAATCTGGAATCTTCCCTATATGTCGTCATACGGGGAAAGGTTACCTCCCCTTTCTCTGCTTTGCCCACCCGTAGAATTTGGAGAAATGGATTCAGTTTATTTTTCACATTTAATTCAGTCGCAATGTCAGCACAGGCTTAATGCCTGATCTGTGATCAGTGATTTCTGATGTGTAGCTAATTATTCAAGTTCACACAGACTTTCTTTCTAAATCGTTTAATACTGTTCATGCATCAGTGAATCAAGCCTGTGACTAAACAATCAACTTCCCAATGTTTCTCTTAGTAGCATGAAACAAATCTGTTATTTAAATTGTGATTGGACTACAGATCTACAGGCTACCGATCAAAGAACACTCTCTTTATAATGTTCGGATCTGTCAATCACACGTCGCGAGTGTATCTGCACACTTGCCCAAACTGCCGTTATAATGAATGACGCTGTTATGCTGCACAACAAAGCTCTTACTGTATTCATATCGATGTCGTGTTTGCTGTTAGTTGTGGTGAAAGCATTTTGTGAGAGAAATAGCGTTGCAATGACGAGATCACTGCATTCCCGCGACTGTCAACAGACTGTCTGTGTACTCAATGCTCATCACTGCAGACTTTCATGTGATGGGAAAAGATCTAAAAATAATGTTATAATCAACACTTTCACGATTCATTCATCTCGACAGCTGTAATAGTAAAAAAAAAACGTAGTAAAAGTATTCGAGAGGGGTTCCACATGTAATACGCATTTCAAATGCAAAGATGTCAGCCAATCACAGCAGTGGGCGTTTACACTGAAGTCTCACAGCAGACACGCCCCTTCAAACAGAGCATTTAAGCCAGAGCTGAAATCAGGATAGAAAAATGCCTTTTATTTCTAAATGGTGACATTTTATGATGTAAAAATCATACTAACAATATAAGTACACCTCAGGTAACATTATAGAATAATTAAAAAGTCCACGTCATAGGACCATTAAATATTCAGATAAAGCCACATATATGCAAGACAACAGAAAACTGAGGGATTTCTATACTTTATCTAAACCCCTGTCATTGATGCCAAACAGCTCATCAATACCTGGATTTTAGGATTTTGACAAATGTTTGTTAAACGTGGTACTGCGGTAAATTAACGCTTGACATTAGACTCTGCGCATATCATGTTTATATTCTAGCCTAAACAAACTAGTCTATCAAGTCTATGGACGCTGTACGAGAGAGGAGTAACGTCGTGAGAGACACAAAGAGTGACTAAAAAACACCCTAAATATGTTTAAAACTACAAATGAACTTTCTTCTGTTGATTCTTGTTTTTTTTTTTAAATGTTACAATTTCAACCCTCCTCCTTTATCCGGGCTTGGGACCGGCAAAAGTGACCCAAAAGAGACACTCTGGCGGAGTTACTAAGTTTTTTTAAAATTTAATTTAATTTAATTTAATTTTATTTTACTTTATTTTATTTTATTTTACTTTATTTTATTTTACTTTACTTTTTTTCAATTAAGTTTGGTTTTTATCCTTCTTTTTTTTTTTTACATTTTAACATTTTTTGTATGAAATCTACATTAATAATCTAAATGGACCAAAAAGAGACAATAGAAAAAACTGTCAATGGCAATGTGAGAAAATGATGGTAACTAGTCTGGCCCAAATTCAGGTGAATTGTTTTTACATTTACATCCCGCCCTGAATGTAAGCCAGGGCGGGATCAGCCAGCGGTGGCTAAACTTCCCACATTCATTTGCAGTCTGGACGCGGAGGGGTGAACATCTCGTTCAGAATCGTGGGAGAATCATGATCTCTATTTGAAAAAAAATTGTGATTCTCATTTTATCCAAAATCGAGCATCTCTAACACAGATTAAAATAACACATGCCCGTTCATCTTCCCCGCTGCTATAGCAAATGTTATGCATTTAGCGTCTGTTTTTATATTGTTTGTCAACGCACATTACATATTATGTTTCTGCATCCACTAATCTTCCGTACTGACTAGTGCTGGCTATTTAACAATTCAATTAAATTAAATTATATAAGCCTGTATAAAATGACCAAATAATTATCTTTAAAAATCAAGTACTTCTGTACTTTCGCTCAAGTAAAATTGAAAAGGAGTACTAAATACTTTTACTGGAGTAATGTTTTATACGTTTCTGAACTTTAAGTACTTTGTCCACCTCTGGTTTTTAACTTACATTTTGATTATTGATGTATGAAGAACAGTTTATGAAGTTCAGATTACCGTGATAGTGTTTACCTGTTATTAATTGTATTTTAATAATTTTCTCTTCTCGCCTGTGTTTATGCGATCGTGCCTGAATTTTGAAGTGAATTATTTCATATTTATCACAAGTATGCAAGAATTTAAGAAATTATAATATAATTAGTGGTCCTCAGATTTGATTGGTCGAACGCTGTTACAGAAATGCTGAAGGAAGAAAGAAGCCTTTGCTAATAACAAACCAACTTGTGTTACCTCGTTCTGTTCGATCGGTTGCTTCCATCGATCCATCGATGACTTCCACACATAATCAGGTTGAATTTTCTTCCATTCAGGTAATTCTGATGTTGTTGTTGTTGTTGTGTCAAGACAGTGATCTTCTTCCAGGAACATCAGGTCAATCTTCTGCTGTCCAGAATCAGGTGGTTTGTCTTCGTCTGGCATCTCAGCTGTGACCTGTCCACTATGGGTGACCCTACCAGAAGTTGTGAAGTACCAGTGGCGTAGCTCTCAGCATCACTGATGCACACAAGCCCTCACAGCACGTCAAGCTGCAAACCGTGTGAGAGACCCTAACCTAACCTACCCTAATCTAACCAACCACTCGAAACATCCTGACAACCACGTACCAATGCATGAAAAACTACTCAGAGGAGTCCAGCAACCGCAAAGCAACACGCTAACAACCGCACAGAAAACCTTGGCAAACGCATGTCAACAATCAAGAAACCACACAAAACATCCCAACAACCACGACGCAAAGCGCTAAAAGCACTTCAAACAACCTAGAAACCGCATATCGGCGCTCCTAACAACCAGACAACAATGTGCAAAAGACTTACTCGAGAAAATAAAACTTACTCTATACAAATAAAATTGGCTCTACAAAATAAAACTTACTCATAGAGCTATAAGCTTACTCTATAACTATATACAGTATTTACATAGGTTGGTCCCGCTGGGGGATACTCCAGGTGACGCTGTGATGACTCAGTGTCTGGGCTTCTTTCTTCGGGGTTCCTCAGGCTGGGGCTCTTCACTGATGTCCACGTGAATTCGAGGAGCGACGCTTCTGCTGGTTGTGGAGGAGCTCTCGGCGGTCAGGACGTGTCCATCAGGCTGCTCCGTCTCCACCACTGAAGGGCAGTTGAGTGCCTCCCACAGCCGCTGCTTGATCTTCAGTCCCAGTTTAAGACTGTAGCGACGGCGCCGTCCACTGCGTGTCTTCAGCATGGGCTCCACCACAGAGCGGTAGATGTCCTGGTATTCCTCCACGCTGTAGCCGTGGATGGAGACAGGCTCTTCCTGCTGACACACGTCCACTGAAGAGACCGAGGCTGCTGGACGTGGACGGATGTCAGGAAGGACAGCAGCGTTCTTCACGTAGCGCTCTTCCAAACCTGTGGGACTTTGAGCTTTCTCAGAGATACAGCTGTAAGAGTGATCTAACCTGATTACAGCTGCCAGCTGAGAAAGCTCACAGGAGTCTGGACCGGAAGAGAATCCCGTCAGGCGTTTGGGAAGAGCCCTGGTTCTTCTCTGGCGACGCTGCTCCATGATGATGACTGGAGAAACACTTTCCAAACTGATAAAACTTACCAAATTGTAGAGTTGTAAAGAGTTTGTAGCACGTGTGATCAGGCTTCAAGGCTTCAGAAACAGTTGTGTTGATTTCAAATATCAACTCGATATTATTCAACTGACATAGAGTGATGAGGCTCATTTAAATGTAAACAACACTTGATATCAGCAGTAAGTCTATCAGAGCAGCATGAGCTCTATGTTACATGTACTATATTACCTTTATCATATATATATATATATATTGCTCATCTGTGTGTGTGTGTGTGTGTGTGTGTGTGTGTGTGTATGTAGCGTTGGCTCTGCTGGGTACTCTATATATATATATATAAAACACAGGTTAGCCTACATATTTTAGATACGCTCATTATATTTGCTTTAAATGCCTTTTCCTTTTTAAAAAGCCTGCCTGCACACAGTTTAAATGCAAAATGATAATAAAGGAAAACAAAATCCCAAAATGATCTATGTTATAAATCTCCGACAGTTAAACAAATAGTTTAAAAACAGACCTGCTATTAATATATAATATATGGTTTTATTGAAGCCATCAGTTTGCATCATTTCTTAACGACTTAAATATTTGTATTCAGGTGCATATTTTGCAGTACACGTAAAATATGTTTTTTCTGTATACACACAATGCAAATTAAATTTTTCCATTGGCTCAACATATTTCTAATTGAGCCCATGTTAACATACTGTTTCCAGCCACAATGGATAAAGTTAAATTCACAGGAATTAAATTAGGCCAATTGAAAAATTTAGATGTGATCGGTCACTAGAACATTTTGAATTGTAGAGGCCTTACATTTTTTACAGTGCATGGGGATAATTATTTGGAAGTCATTTATTGGGCCAATAATATGTAATGATACATTTTAAAAAAATTTCCCCCAAAAAATGTTTTATATGTATCTGTCATTTTAATACAATTACATCAGTTGTTTCCATTATTAAAGCAGTATACAGTCCATTGTACATTTAAAATTACAATTTGAATGTTATGGTTCACAGTTTAAAACTCTTTACGTGAACACTTAAAAAATGGGAAAATGATTCAGAAAAATACTTCCGGAACCAGACGTGCATGCGCTCTTTGAAGGCTGTGTCCGAGAACGCCTCTATACCCTTAAATCGGGCACTATTTAAGGGGACAGCCATTTGTAGTGGTGTCCAAAACCACAGTGGGTGATTATTGAGTGCACTCATTCCATCCCATAATGCATTGCAATAACGAGTGGACAACCGCATTGTGTCCAAAATCAAAAACTTCCCTACTAGTCTGGATGCCAGCCGAATTTAGCCCCGCCCACAACATTTGAGTTTGGGAAATTCGGTCTGGACTTGATCCGTTGTGGAGCAACTATGCCTGTACAGGAGCTGTTCGGACCAATCAAATTGTCAGGGCGGGCTTTATACGATGATGGACAGATGATAAACAGTAATGTAATCATCCACGTCACCAAAGAGCGCTTGGGTTGAATTCGTTCTAATCCTAAACAGAGAATTTGTTCGTATATGCATTCACCTTTACTATTTCTCTCAAAAATGATAATCGTGTTGGTAAGTACTCCGTGTATCCTTAAATTCTTTTACAACACCGGCAAAGATCATTTACACTCATCTTCTTCTTCTACTTCTTCCGGTGTGTGTGCAGTTGAGTTCTGTTGACAACTATGCATCGCTCTGTTGCTCTGATTGGTTGTAGGTCTATCCAATTGAGGTCTTTCCTGGTTCGGTTGAGACACGCCCCATATTCACAGCCCAACGGAGCAGTATCAGAGCACGACAACGTCAGGCTACTTCCCTACTATATAGTAATGTGAAAAACAGTATGGCAAAAGAGTAGTACACCTATGTCCGAATACATAGTATTCGATAAACAGTAGGCCTACTAAGATGACCTGCTATTTTTGCAGAGATTCTGTAGAGCGGGTTCAATGGACACTTTAATATCACATGAGGCCACAGGAGATGATTTATAAAGGAAAGTGAAGCGAAGCAACTGAAGCTGGTAGGTCACGTGAGTGTCTGAAATCGCCCCCATACGCCTAAATAGTGCACTCTTTGAGAGAGCAGCCACTTGTAGTGCCATTTGTCCATGAAACGTGGGCGTTATCGAGTGCTCTCATTTAATCCCACAGTGCACTGCAATGACAAGTATAATCGATGTACACTCAATAGCTAGAGAATACCCATAATGCACAGTGACGGTCACGCCCAATGAATTCCCATGTCTCTCCAAAAGATGGCACCTGTCCCTGAATCATCCATTAATTTTCCAAACCACTGGTCCAATGTGGGTACATCGTAATATCATACAGGTGTAAATCCCTTTTTATTGATTATTAAATTGTTTAATTAAGGTTTATACGTGCTAGTTTCCATGATGGAGTTCGAGATACACCTTTTCATTACTACTGGAGCTGCCAGTTTAGTACATTTCAAATGCTCATTGAACACAAGCAAAAACTATGCAAAAGCGGCAGCCCTTTCAGTGCACTCAGTGACCAAATTCACTCAATCGTTTTCATTCACTCCTTCAAGTGGACAAAATTAGTGGAGTAATGTACGGAATAGTGAATGAGGGTAAAGGGGGTAATTTTGAACACAGCCAACAGCTTGAGGGGCAGTCGTGGCCTAATGGTTAGAGAGTCAGACTGGTAACGCGAAGGTTGTGGTTTCGAGTCTCAAAACTGGCAGGAAATGACTGAGATGCCCTTGAGCAAGGCTCCTAACCCCCAACCGCTCCCCGGGTGCCACAGCAAAAATGGCTCCTAATGTGTGTGCACTTACTTAGATGGGTTAAATGCAGAGGACAAATTCTGAGTATGTGGGTTAACATACTTGGCCTTCACACTTTCTTTTTTCTTCTTCTTCTTAGAGAATACCCATAATGCACTGTGACAGTCACGCCGAATGAATTCCCGCCGCTGTGTCTCACAGAAGATGGCGCCCGCAGCTGAATTATCCATCCATCCATTTTCCACTGTGGGTACAGCATAATAACAAACAGGTATAAATTCATTTTTTATTGATTATTCAATTGTATAATTAAGGTTCATACATGCTAATTTCCATTCAAGATACACCTTTTCATTACTACTGGAGCTGCCAGTTTGCTACATTTCAAATTATTATTGAACAGCAAGCACAGATTATGCAAAAGCGGCAGCCCTTCCAGCACACTCAGTGTCCAAAATCACTCGCTCGTTTTCATTCACTCCTTCAGGTGAACTATATTAGTGGAGTAATGTAGGGAATGGACCCTTTTCACAGACATTGATGATGCGTTTTAATGATCAGCATCGTAAATTCTGCAAAGTTTTTTTATATTTGATTTTTTTAAAATGTATGTACATTTATAATATTATACTTCGTATTATATCACATTTGCATCAAATTACAAAAAAACTATTTAACACTGCTGTGAGGGTGTTTCTAATACAGCGGATGGAAGTGACGGTAAAATGGACATATTTCTCTCTTCTGATTGCCTTTATCCATCTCTCTCTATTTCTATATATAGATAGATAGATAGATAGATAGATAGATAGATAGATAGATTGATAGATGATAGATAGATAGATAGATAGATAGATAGATAGATAGATAGATAGATAGATAGATAGATAGATAGATAGATAGATAGATAGATAGATAGATAGATGATAGATAGATAGATAGATAGATAGATAGATAGATAGATAGATAGATAGATAGATAGATAGATAGATAGATAGATAGATAGATAGATAGATAGATAGATAGATAGATAGATAGATAGATAGATATACATTATGTAGTCTCTCATTCACCGCTATAGAACTACTATGACGACTTCCACTTTTGAGAAACCCGAAAATGTGCAAAAGGGTCAATAGTGAATGAGGGGTGATTATGAAAATGTTGGTTGGAGGCTTTTTTTATTTTATTTCAACGATAAGTCGTGACAAAGGATATGAATGATAACATTAATTAAACGTTTTTAATTCAAACAAACTGTTGAGGAAAATATCATGAAGGAAAAAATATGTTGCAAAGAAATGATGACACTGACAAGAGGAAGAGGAGTAAAAATGTCACAGTGTGTCTGTCATGAAAGCTGCAAATGCTGAATTGTGCAGGTATTGCTGTCCAGTCAGGTGGATTGTCTTCAGTCATTGTTATATATTCACGAGGCCAGCCACCAAATGCTGTCAAACATACTTTACTGGTGTTCAGATCACCTATTGATTACATCACATTTCCACACGTGCAAATCACATCACGTGACTTAAATACCCTCTTCCCAGGCATCGGAACCAATGACTGCACATCATACATATATACCCATTATCCCAAATACACCACATTTCTTCCCCCATCAAAAATCATACCCCACATTATCAATTCAAAAGCACCACATTTGATCAAAGTCTCAATTCCTAAAACGCTGTGGTAATTTAATAGTCCGTTTAGAGCGACGTAGACCCCCTGGACTTGGAATCAGAGGTTCCGTTGGTTCAAAAGGCACCTCAGAGTCAAATGTACCTGGAATTCCAGCAAATCCAGAATCTTGATCGTTGAGTTCAGCATTTTGAGCTTGATCCTTAGATTCAGCAGCTTGAGCAGTCTTCTTTTCATTCGGTGGCATTGGAATCTCTGAGGACGAAGTGCGTGGTCTCAATTGATCACCATGCCGTCTATACACAGTATCCGATGCTGGATCACGTACCTTGTACGAAACAGGTCCTGTCTGTTGTGTAATCACTCCAGATAACCACTTCGGATCTCCTCCCACTGTACTTCGCAGGAACACAGAATCATCCACAGCAAAGGATCTCTCTCTAGCCCGATAGTCATGTTGATTTTTCTGCAAATACTGTTTTCTGCGAACCGTCTCATGAATGTTTGGTTTCAGGAAGTCCAGCCTGGTGCGGATGTGTCTCTTCAAAAATAAATCAGATGGTGACTGACCTGTGGTACAATTAGGAGTTGTGCGATAGCGCAATAAAAATAAAGATAGTCTATCATCAATGCACATTTGCTCATTAGTCAATTTCTTCATACCCCTCTTGAATGTCTGGACATATCTTTCTGCCAATCCATTTGTTGCTGGGTGTTTTGGTGCACTTCTGGTATGCATAATACCATTCTGCTTCACAAATCTTTGGAATTCATCAGAAGTAAAAGTAGTTGCATTATCAGTCACGATTTGCTCAGGTAATCCATATGCAGAAAACAATCTTTTCAATCTGGTAATAGTAGCTTGAGAAGTAATCTGTGGCATACGAAAAACTTCCAACCACTTAGAATGAGCATCAACAATGATCATAAACATGTTGTTCAAGAACGGCCCAGCAAAATCCACATGCAACCTTTTCCAACACTCTCCCGGGAATTCCCAAGGATGAAGAGGAACGTGACTTGGCATTCTTTGCTCTTGCTGACAGATTTGACACTCCTTGCAAACTCTTTCTATATCCGTATCAATTTTAGGCCACCACACATATTTACGAGTCAGAGCTTTCATTTTAACAATGCCAGGGTGTCCTGAGTGAATTTCCTGTAGCACTGATTTTCGAAATTTGAATGGTACAATCACTCGTGTGCCCCATAGCAGACATCCCTGCTCTACTGACAGTTCATCTCTTTTCGCATAGAATACTTTCAAATCATCTGACACTTCAATTGGCCAACCTTCCATGACATAACGAAAAACTTTAGAAAGTTCTTGATCTGTTCTTGTCATTCTGGCAATCTGTACTGCATTTAGAGGAGCTTCTTGAAGATGGTTTGTCAAAAGTGTGTTGATATTTGCTGAAATGGCTTCTGTTCCTACATCTGTAATTTCAGGTAATGGAATTCGTGACAAGCCATCTGCATTTCCATGATCTTCTGCCTTGCGATACATGATATGATAATCATATGCAGACAAAATTATCGCCCACCGCTGAATGCGAGCGGCAGCCATCATTGGGAAATGCTTATGTTCACCAAACAGAGTCACTAATGGTCTATGATCAGTTATCAAATTAAAGGATCTTCCCCAAAGATACTGATGGAATTTTTTAACTCCATAGATCACACTCAACGCTTCCTTCTCAATCTGTGAATATTTCTTTTCAGCAGGGGACAACGTACGTGAAGCATATGCAATGGGATGTTCGTCACCATTTGGCATGATGTGCTGAAGCACCGCACCAATTCCATAAGCGGAAGCATCACATGCTAAAGTCAAAGGCAGTTGTGGATCATAATATACTAACACTTTGTCACTGGTGAGCAATTCTTTACACCTACTGAAAGCACCTTGTTCCTTTTTCCCCCAGCACCAAGCAGTTTGTTCTTTCAACAGTCTATACAGTGGTGCCAACACTGTGCTCTGCTGTGGTACAAAGCGTCCATAATAATTTACCAAACCTAAAAAAGCTCGTAGTTCCTTCACATTTGATGGTGCTGGCGCATCTTGAATAGCTTTTACTTTGTCTTCTGTTGGATACACCCCTTTTTCATCGATCACATGGCCCAGGTACTCAATTCGTGTTTGTCCCCACTCACATTTACATTCCTTTACTCTTAAGCCTGATTCTTGAAGACGCTGTAAGACTTTGCAAATGTTTGTTAGATGTTCTTGCTCATCTTTACCTGTGATCAACAAATCGTCCAAATACACAATCACTTTCAGATCTTTCATCAAATTTTCCATTATTCGTTGAAAAATGGAAGGGGCTGAACTGATGCCAAAAGCAAGACGATTATACACATATAATCCCTTGTGAGTGTTGATTGTCATATACTTCTTAGAATCATTATCCAGTACGACTTGTTGATATGCCTGCGCCAAGTCAATCTTGGAAAACAACTTCCCTCCACTCAAGGTGGCTAACACTTCCTCGATCCGTGGCAAGGGATACACTTCAGTATTGGCAGCTTGATTAACAGTGACTTTATAGTCTCCGCATAAGCGAATTGTGGAATCTTTTTTTATAACAGGAACCACTGGAGCAGCCCACTCGCTGTATTTTACTGGGGATATAACATTAGCTTTTTCCAGTCTATCAATTTCCTTCTCCACACGTTCTTTCATAGCAAAAGGAAGAGGACGACTTTTAAAAAACTTGGGTGGCACATCTGGTTTCACTGAAATAGTGGCTTTAATGTCCTTTAGCGTGCCCAGCTCATCCTTAAAGACTTCACTATATTTGTCCAGCACTTCTTGGATAGACCCAGGCTGCTTACTCACATATCGAATTATCTTCCAATTCAGTTTTACTTTCTGAAGCCAGTTCCTCCCACACAGGTTTGGACCATTCCCTTTTACTACAATCAATGGTAACTCATTCACTTGATCCTCATATTGTACAGTAGCTGTGAATTGACCCAATACTGGAATGCATTCACCGGTGTAGGTCTTTAACTTGACCCTAGCTCCCTCCAGTGGCAAATAGCCAAACGATCGTCTATACTCTTGTTGTGAAATGATGCTTACAGCCGCTCCTGTATCAATTTCCATCAATAAATCCTGCTGATTCACAGTAAAATTTACCCGGAAAGGCTGTTTCTCAGTATCACTTAACATGGAAAATATTTCCAGCTCCGGCTCTTCAGCATCCATATAAGCTGTCACTTTGTGCTTGTTCTGTTGTTCAGCATATCTGTTGAGATGTGACTTCATTTTAACTTTGCAAGCTCTCTTTATATGCCCAATCACTCCACAATTGTGACATTTAGAGTTTTTAAAATAACACTCCTGTGCATTATGGTTTTTTCCTTTACAACGATAGCATTGTCTCTGGTTATCAACAGTCTTTGCATTTACCTTATGCACTGTTGTCGCTGAATCCTCTGTTTTCCTCAGTTGCTGCGTATCTCGATCTGCGGTTTCCATACTGTGAGCAACTTCAAGTGCCCGTGCAAAAGTGAGTGTGTCTTCCGAAAGCAATCTTCGTTGACATGCTTCACTTCGGATTCCGCTAACAAAACGATCCCGTAGAGACTCATCCAAACTTGCACCAAAGTCACATTTAGATGCACATTGTTTCAGTTCAGCAACATACTGGGACACAGTTTCATGGGGCTTTTGCACACAGCATTGAAATCGGAACCGCTCAGCTATTATTAACGGCTTTGGTTCAAAATGTGCCTTCAGAATATTCACAATTTCTTCAAACGTTTTATCCTTTGGCTTCGCAGGTTGAACCAGATTCCGTAGTAATCCATAAGTGGACGCTCCCACAGCACTAAGCAAAGTCGCTACTTGCTTCGTATCATCCACATCATTTGCAATCATGAACAATTCCGCTCGTTCAATATATGCAGACCAGGACTCATTTTCCGGTTTATACTCATCCAATCTTCCGATTTGCGCCATGTCTTCTCATACTTTATCCTCGTCGCCAATTTATGTTATATATTCACGAGGCCAGCCACCAAATGCTGTCAAACATACTTTACTGGTGTTCAGATCACCTATTGATTACATCACATTTCCACACGTGCAAATCACATCACGTGACTTAAATACCCTCTTCCCAGGCATCGGAACCAATGACTGCACATCATACATATATACCCATTATCCCAAATACACCACAGTCATGCAGTAGCATTCGTTGACATCAGTAATGAGAGGCAAGTGATGCTTTATTCTCTGCTGTTAGATAGACACACGTCTTCTTCTGAACTCTTTAATAACCTCTTCATTGGATGTTGAGCTCATAACTGGTAGATCACAACCCTGAAAATGGGTTGCAGGTCGATTATCATGTTCAAAAATGAATCCAGTTTGTGAATCAAAAGCAGAGCACTCTTTAAACTGGCCTTCAGGAAATCAAGCTCACAGACGTTAAAGGGACAGTTCAGTCAAAAGTAAAAATTTGTCATCATTTACTCACCGTCATGTTGCTCCAAACCTTTATGTCTTTTTTTGTTCTGTGAAACACAAAAATAGTGTGAAACACTTTCAAAACCTGTGATTAATTGTGGTTAATTATTTGAATCAACTCACATCACTAGTTTTCAATAGTGGTGGACAGTAACAAAGTTATTTTTTCAAGTAGGCTATCTGTTAAACTCACTACATTCCAAAGCATAAGGTCGTACTTTTTACTCCACTACATTTCATAAAAGATATTGTTACTCATTATTTTAAAATGAAGAAGTTGTCACATGCTCAGACACACAAAAGCGCTGTCCGATTCGTGCACAAATTGATTCTTTTCTCGATCATCCTGTTAAATCGGTTCACAAATCACATCAAACAATTCATCCGTGAATTGGACTGATCGGATTGCAGCTGTTCTCGAGTCAATAACTCACTGATTCAATGATCCGTTCAGAGCGAGTCTCCATTGAACTGAATTTACAAGTCTGACTGAAAACTAGCCAAGATCCTCTCTGAGTGCGCGGCTAATGGTGAAAAGGAAGTTACTAATTTTGAATTTTAGGATTAATTATTGTAACTGAAAATATTTAGGTCACAACTGAAATGCTTAAAGGTGCTGTATGTAAGAAGGACAGCTAGTGTTTGGAATGGGTACTGCAGTCCAAATTCAAAATATTGTTTGCCCCGCCCCCGCCCCCTCCTCCTCAGACTCGACACTCAAGCGGGTTGCCAGGGTTGTGAGGACACACAACAGGACGGCGAGGAGACTTACACACTGTGTGTAAAGTTGATGAGTTGATTTTTCCGTGTTTTAATATGCTTCCGTTCATAGAGATTTTTAGATGGATGCCGAGACTTTGCAATCTCTGACCCAGTTTGTTTGCTGGCTTCCATGGCAGCAATTATGCTATGCAAACCGGCAACCTGTGGTGTCAAAATACTATTGGGTAAACTGGCAATGTGCGTTATCGCACAGACCAAAACAAACACAGACATTCTGACGTGGAACGCACATTTCAAAGTAAAATAACTGGCTGTAGCATTGTTTTTCAGATAGACGAGTATGTGAACTCAGCATGTTTCTTTAATATCTGCAAACATATTATGGTATTTTTAGGCTTTAGTACAGTCAAAAACATACATACAGCACCTTTAATGTGGACACGTCCACATCAATGTGTCTACAGTGTCAGTTTTAGGAAGAGAAGAAATAACGAAACATTAATATAACACAAATTAGAGCAGGTATTGCTGTCCAGAATCAGGTGGATTGTCGATTACGATTAATCGTAAAAAGATTGTGATCTGGGTTTAAATACCCATGCTATCTTACTGCGGTCACGCCATCTACGCTAAAATATATATTACATGTTTTAAAAATTCATAAAAATGCATTAAATCAAATTAAATCACCTGATTCTTGTTCTACACCTCCCCAATAACCACTGTGGTGATTTTCATGTTGCTTAACGGTTTCATTCTTAAAGGTCCCGTTCTTCGTGTTTTTTGAAGCTTTGATTGTGTTTACAGTGTGCAATATAACA
Organism: Romanogobio albipinnatus; assembly: GCA_023566225.1. Lineage (NCBI taxonomy): Eukaryota > Metazoa > Chordata > Actinopteri > Cypriniformes > Gobionidae > Romanogobio > Romanogobio albipinnatus. Next base: position 16,703,513 of record CM042241.1, read on the forward strand.
TGTGTTCATGTTTCGTGTGTAAAAAAAAACAGTATTTTTAACACAATTTACTTATCTGTACACCGCTGTTTTCACTGTCCTAAAAACGGTTGATGAGTTCCTTGTTCTATGAAGTCCCTCCTTCAGAAATACGTAACGAGTTCTGATTGTGCCAGCGGTTCCCGTGTTGGGATTTGACCGCAGCTTAGCGAACGTGTCACGGTTCCTGTGTTGTGATTCGACAGCAGCTTAGCGCTGGTGGAAAGGTCACGCCTCTTAACGGGGTGATGTATGCGCTCAGTGATCTCTACAGCGTCCCTGGGAAAGCCAAACAAAGGTGATTTGACTCCGGGATGAAAATAACAGCGTCTCGACGACATGGTGACAAACGCACTCAAACGCAACACTTCCTTTTCTCCACGCGACACGTCCTCTTCTCCACGTGGGACAGCAACAAGACCACGCCCCTTTTTGCGCGTAGTCTTGTGGGCGGAGGTTAGTCTGTTCTACTGTTCTACTGACGTCATTTATGAAGGAAGTACCAGGATGTAGTCCAAGCCAGCCGTTCGCTGTAGGCTTTGAAAGGGAACTTCTGTTAAATAAAATATCTCGCTTGGCATTGAACTTTGAGCTTTATAATTTTACAGGTATTATTTATGCTCTAACAGCAACATTACACACTAACTAAAGTTTGAACAGTGGGATCACGAAGAAGGGGACCTTTAAATAATAAAATGCCAAAATCATGACCAAATAAAACCGAATTAAAGAATAAAACAGTTGAGCAACATGAAACTCACCACAGTGTTACTTGGGGAGATGTAGAGTATTAGCGACAGAATGCGTGAGGTTATTAATGTACAAATCATTCAAAGGTCTTCTTTATTTCACATTGCAAAGGGCTGGGCTCATGTTTGTGCTTCAAGCTTATGAGTAGTCACATTACATGTATGACAGTTGAAGGACATTTTCTCATCAAAATGCTGCTCCCCCAAATATTACACAACATAATGTCCTACTTCATAAATCACCCAGTCTGTTAATGAAAACAGTTGCTATAAAAAGCTAAAAATAAACTTTGCTATTGTCAGTAATTTGAATAATGTTGTGACATGTCAACTCCAAATTTGCTTTGTTAACTGTAAATGCTGAACTAATGAATTTGTGCATGGCTGTACCAACAAGAAAAACGTATTAAAGGTCCCATGACATGAAAATTTCACTTTATGAGGTTTTGTAACATTATCATGAGTTCCCCTAGCCTGTCTATGGTCCCTCAGTGGCTAGAAATTGTGATGGGTGTAAACCAAGTCCTGGGTGTTCTGCTCTGCCTTTGAGAATCTGGAATCTTCCCTATATGTCGTCATACGGGGAAAGGTTACCTCCCCTTTCTCTGCTTTGCCCACCCGTAGAATTTGGAGAAATGGATTCAGTTTATTTTTTACATTTAATTCAGTCACAATGTCAGCACAGGCTTAATGCCTGATCTGTGATCAGTGATTTCTGATGTGTAGCTAATTATTCAAGTTCACACAGACTTTCTTTCTAAATCGTTTAATACTGTTCATGCATCAGTGAATCAAGCCTGTGACTAAACAATCAACTTCCCATTGTTTCTCTTAGTAGCATGAAACAAATCTGTTATTTAAATTGTGATTGGACTACAGATCTACAGGCTACCGATCAAAGAACACTCTCTTTATAATGTTCGGATCTGTCAATCACACGTCGCGAGTGTATCTGCACACTTGCCCAAACTGCCGTTATAATGAATGACGCTGTTATGCTGCACAACAAAGCTCTTACTGTATTCATATCGATGTCGTGTTTGCTGTTAGTTGTGGTGAAAGCATTTTGTGAGAGAAATAGCGTTGCAATGACGAGATCACTGCATTCCCGCGACTGTCAACAGACTGTCTGTGTACTCAATGCTCATCACTGCAGACTTTCATGTGATGGGAAAAGATCTAAAAATAATGTTATAATCAACACTTTCACGATTCGTTCATCTCAACAGCTGTAATAGTAAAAAAAAAACATAGTAAAAGTATTCGAGAGGGGTTCCACATGTAATACGCATTTCAAATGCAAAGATGTCAGCCAATCACAGCAGTGGGCGTTTACACTGAAGTCTCACAGCAGACACGCCCCTTCAAACAGAGCATTTAAGCCAGAGCTGAAATCAGGATAGAAAAATGCCTTTTATTTCTAAATGGTGACATTTTATGATGTAAAAATCATACTAACAATATAAGTACACCTCAGGTAACATTATAGAATAATTAAAAAGTCCACGTCATAGGACCATTAAATATTCAGATAAAGCCACATATATGCAAGACAACAGAAAACTGAGGGATTTCTATACTTTATCTAAACCCCTGTCATTGATGCCAAACAGCTCATCAATACCTGGATTTTAGGATTTTGACAAATGTTTGTTAAACGTGGTACTGCGGTAAATTAACGCTTGACATTAGACTCTGCGCATATCATGTTTATATTCTAGCCTAAACAAACTAGTCTATCAAGTCTATGGACGCTGTACGAGAGAGGAGTAACGTCGTGAGAGACACAAAGAGTGACTAAAAAACACCCTAAATATGTTTAAAACTACAAATGAACTTTCTTCTGTTGATTCTTGTTTTTTTTTTAAAATGTTACAATTTCAACCCTCCTCCTTTATCCGGGCTTGGGACCGGCAAAAGTGACCCAAAAGAGACACTCTGGCGGAGTTACTAAGTTTTTTTTTTAATTTAATTTAATTTTATTTAATTTTATTTTATTTTATTTTACTTTTTACTTTATTTTATTTTACTTTACTTTTTTTCAATTAAGTTTGGTTTGGTTTTTATCCTTCTTTTTTTTTTAACATTTTAACATTTTTTTGTATGAAATCTACATTAATAATCTAAATGGACCAAAAGAGACAATAGAAAAAACTGTCAATGGCAATGTGAGAAAATGATGGTAACTAGTCTGGCCCAAATTCAGGTGAATTGTTTTTACATTTACATCCCGCCCTGAATGTAAGCCAGGGCGGGATCAGCCAGCGGTGGCTAAACTTCCCACATTCATTTGCAGTCTGGACGCGGAGGGGTGAACATCTCGTTCAGAATCGTGGGAGAATCATGATCTCTATTTGAAAAAAAATTGTGATTCTCATTTTATCCAAAATCGAGCATCTCTAACACAGATTAAAATAACACATGCCCGTTCATCTTCCTCGCTGCTATAGCAAATGTTATGCATTTAGCGTCTGTTTTTATATTGTTTGTCAACGCACATTACATATTATGTTTCTGCATCCACTAATCTTCCGTACTGACTAGTGCTGGCTATTTAACAATTCATAATCATTCATAATTATTTTGAGAAAAAGGATTATAGAAATATGTATAATATGAAATTAAATTAAATTATATAAGCCTGTATAAAATGACCAAATAATTATCTTTAAAAATCAAGTACTTCTGTACTTTCGCTCAAGTAAAATTGAAAAGGAGTACTAAATACTTTTACTGGAGTAATGTTTTATACGTTTCTGAACTTTAAGTACTTTGTCCACCTCTGGTTTTTAACGTACATTTTGATTATTGATGTATGAAGAACAGTTTATGAAGTTCAGATTACCGTGATAGTGTTTACCTGTTATTAATTGTATTTTAATAATTTTCTCTTCTCGCCTGTGTTTATGCGATCGTGCCTGAATTTTGAAGTGAATTATTTCATATTTATCACAAGTATGCAAGAATTTAAGAAATTATAATATAATTAGTGGTCCTCAGATTTGATTGGTCGAACGCTGTTACAGAAATGCTGAAGGAAGAAAGAAGCCTTTGCCAATAACAAACCAACTTTTGTTACCTCGTTCTGTTCGATCGGTTGCTTCCATCGATCCATCGATGACTTCCACACATAATCAGGTTGAATTTTCTTCCATTCAGGTAATTCTGATGTTGTTGTTGTTGTTGTGTCAAGACAGTGATCTTCTTCCAGGAACATCAGGTCAATCTTCTGCTGTCCAGAATCAGGTGGTTTGTCTTCGTCTGGCATCTCAGCTGTGACCTGTCCACTATGGGTGACCCTACCAGAAGTTGTGAAGTACCAGTGGCGTAGCTCTCAGCATCACTGATGCACACAAGCCCTCACAGCACGTCAAGCTGCAAACCGTGTGAGAGACCCTAACCTAACCTACCCTAACCTAACCAACCACTCGAAACATCCTGACAACCACGTACCAATGCATGAAAAACTACTCAGAGGAGTCCAGCAACCGCAAAGCAACACGCTAACAACCGCACAGAAAACCTTGGCAAACGCATGTCAACAATCAAGAAACCACACAAAACATCCCAACAACCACGACGCAAAGCGCTAAAAAGCACTTCAAACAACCTAGAAACCGCATATCGGCGCATTGACAATCACCAGAAACATCCTAACAACCAGACAACAATGTGCAAAAGACTTACTCGAGAAAATAAAACTTACTCTATACAAATAAAATTGGCTCTACAAAATAAAACTTACTCATAGAGCTATAAGCTTACTCTATAACTATATACAGTATTTACATAGGTTGGTCCCGCTGGGGGATACTCCAGGTGACGCTGTGATGACTCAGTGTCTGGGCTTCTTTCTTCGGGGTTCCTCAGGCTGGGGCTCTTCACTGATGTCCACGTGAATTCGAGGAGCGACGCTTCTGCTGGTTGTGGAGGAGCTCTCGGCGGTCAGGACGTGTCCATCAGGCTGCTCCGTCTCCACCACTGAAGGGCAGTTGAGTGCCTCCCACAGCCGCTGCTTGATCTTCAGTCCCAGTTTAAGACTGTAGCGACGGCGCCGTCCACTGCGTGTCTTCAGCATGGGCTCCACCACAGAGCGGTAGATGTCCTGGTATTCCTCCACGCTGTAGCCGTGGATGGAGACAGGCTCTTCCTGCTGACACACGTCCACTGAAGAGACCGAGGCTGCTGGACGTGGACGGATGTCAGGAAGGACAGCAGCGTTCTTCACGTAGCGCTCTTCCAAACCTGTGGGACTTTGAGCTTTCTCAGAGATACAGCTGTAAGAGTGATCTAACCTGATTACAGCTGCCAGCTGAGAAAGCTCACAGGAGTCTGGACCGGAAGAGAATCCCGTCAGGCGTTTGGGAAGAGCCCTGGTTCTTCTCTGGCGACGCTGCTCCATGATGATGACTGGAGAAACACTTTCCAAACTGATAAAACTTACCAAATTGTAGAGTTGTAAAGAGTTTGTAGCACGTGTGATCAGGCTTCAAGGCTTCAGAAACAGTTGTGTTGATTTCAAATATCAACTCGATATTATTCAACTGACATAGAATGATGAGGCTCATTTAAATGTAAACAACACTTGATATCAGCAGTAAGTCTATCAGAGCAGCATGAGCTCTATGTTACATGTACTATATTACCTTTATCATATATATATATATATATATATATATATATTGCTCATCTGTGTGTGTGTGTGTGTGTATGTAGCGTTGGCTCTGCTGTGTACTCTATATATATATATAAAACACAGGTTAGCCTACATATTTTAGATACGCTCATTATATTTGCTTTAACTGCCTTTTCCTTTTTAAAAAGCCTGCCTGCACACAGTTTAAATGCAAAATGATAATAAAGGAAAACAAAATCCCAAAATGATCTATGTTATAAATCTCCGACAGTTAAACAAATAGTTTAAAAACAGACCTGCTATTAATATATAATATATGGTTTTATTGAAGCCATCAGTTTGCATCATTTCTTAACGACTTAAATATTTGTATTCAGGTGCATATTTTGCAGTACACGTAAAATATGTTTTTTCTGTATACACACAATGCAAATTACATTTTTCCATTGGCTCAACATATTTCTAATTGAGCCCATGTTAACATACTGTTTCCAGCCACAATGGATAAAGTTAAATTCACAGGAATTAAATTAGGCCAATTGAAAAATTTAGATGTGATCGGTCACTAGAACATTTTGAATTGTAGAGGCCTTACATTTTTTACAGTGCATGGGGATAATTATTTGGAAGTCATTTATTGGGCCAATATGTAATGATACATTTTAAAAAAATTTCCCCCAAAAAATGTTTTATATGTATCTGTCATTTTAATACAATTACATCAGTTGTTTCCATTATTAAAGCAGTATACAGTCCATTGTACATTTAAAATTACAATTTGAATGTTATGGTTCACAGTTTAAAACTCTTTACGTGAACACTTAAAAAATGGGAAAATGGTTCAGAAAAATACTTCCGGAACCAGACGTGCATGCGCTCTTTGAAGGCTGTGTCCGAGAACGCCTCTATACCCTTAAATCGGGCACTATTTAAGGGGACAGCCATTTGTAGTGGTGTCCAAAACCACAGTGGGTGATTATTGAGTGCACTCATTCCATCCCATAATGCATTGCAATAACGAGTGGACAACCGCATCGTGTCCAAAGTCAAATACTTCCCTACTAGTCTGGATGCCAGCCGAATTTAGCCCCGCCCACAACATTTGAGTTTGGGAAATTCGGTCTGGACTTGATCCGTTGGGGAGCAACTATGCCTGTACAGGAGCTGTTCGGACCAATCAAATTGTCAGGGCGGGCTTTATACGATGATGGACAGATGATAAACAGTAATGTAATCATCCACGTCACCAAAGAGCGCTTGGGTTGAATTCGTTCTAATCCTAAACAGAGAATTTGTTCGTATATGCATTCACCTTTACTATTTCTCTCAAAAATGATAATCGTGTTGGTAAGTACTCCGTGTATCCTTAAATTCTTCTTCCGGTGTGCGTGCAGTTGAGTTCTGTTGACAACTATGCATCGCTCTGTTGCTCTGATTGGTTGTAGGTCTATCCAATTGAGGTCTTTCCTGGTTCGGTTGAGACACGCCCCATATTCACAGCCCAACGGAGCAGTATCAGAGCACGACAACAGCTGTGTCTCATTTCGGAAGGCTGCATCCTCCGGAGGTCGCATTTGAAGGCTGCATGTGTCTGAAGGCTGTCTCATTTCAAAAAAGTTAGTAGGACACTCCGAATGCGACCTTCAAATGCGCCCTTCTTTTCAGGAATTCGGAGTGTGCATGAGGTGTATCCTTCGTTGCTGCAGATAACCCACAATTCTTTGCGTCGCCATTAACAACCGTCATGTTTTTTAAATAGTATTTGAAAAAATGGCGCCGCCGGCAGATATACATGCAAGCGAAGATGTGGTGTTTAAACTTAAGTAGTTTAAAGCTTGTTTTTGTTTTTAAGCTGTATATACCTCAAATAGATAGTTGTGGTAAACAGGATTACAAGTGTTGTGATATTTTATTTTATTTTTTAAACGTTTAGAACAGTGCTTTGCTGTCAAGGCAAAACATTTCATAGTCATTTTCAAGTTATAAATCATTTTCATTCATATAACTGGTGTGAGAGCGCAACTGCACAGTGAACGTGTTGGCATAGCAACGTGATACTTCCTGCCTGTGTGTCCTACGGAGGACGTCTCGTTTAATTCTGATTAAGGACACTCCGTATACCGCATCCTTCACAGGATGTGTCCTCCAGAGGATGCAGCCTTCAAAATTAAATGAAATGAGACACAGCTACCGTCAGGCTCCCAGCCAGCAATGACACGTGGGGCACAGATGGGTTAACTACGGGTTCCATGGGTACTGTGTGGGCATGGGCTTTGGCTGGGTGAAATCAGCGGGTCCCATGTAGGTTTTGTAGTACGAGTCCCACATAGGAAGCCCATATGAGCTGATTACATGGGCCCCATAAGGGACAGGCATGAGCCAAGTGGGCATGGGTTTGATCTGGGAACACATATATGGGTCTTGCATGGCATATTTATGGGCCAAGTGGGCATGGGTTTGATCTGGGAACACATATATGGGTCTTAAATGGCATATTTATGGGCCAAGTGGACATGGGTTTGAACTGGGAATGCACATATGGGTCCTGCATAGAATTTTTATGGGCCACGTGGGCATGGGTTTGAACTGGGAACACATATATGGGTCTTGCATGACATATTTATGGGCCAAGTGGGCATGGGTTTGATCTGGGAACACATATATGGGTCTTAAATGGCATATTTATGGGCCAAGTGGACATGGGTTGGAACTGGGAATGCACATATGGGTTCTGCATCGAAATTTTATGGGCCAAGTGGGCATGGGTTTGAACTGGGAACACATATATGGGTCTTGCATGACATATTTATGGGCCAAGTGGGCATGGGTTTGATCTGGGAACACATATATGGGTCTTGAATGGCATATTTATGGGCCAAGTGGACATGGGTTTGAACTGGGAATGCACATATGGGTCCTGCATAGAATTTTTATGGGCCACGTGGGCATGGGTTTGAACTGGGAACACATATATGGGTCTTGCATGACATATTTATGGGCCAAGTGGGCATGGGTTTGATCTGGGAACACATATATGGGTCTTAAATGACATATTTATGGGCCAAGTGGGCATGGGTTTGAACTGGGAACACATATATGGGTCTTGCATGACATATTTATGGGCCAAGTGGGCATGGGTTTGATCTGGGAACACATATATGGGTCTTGAATGGCATATTTATGGGCCAAGTGGCCATGGATTTGAACTGTGTACATATAAACCGGTCCTGCATGGCATATTTATGGGCCGAATGGGCATGGCTTTGATCTGGAAACACATATATGGGTCCTGCATGGCATATTTATTGGCCAAGTGGCCATGGGTTTGGGTGATTGGTTCAGGTCCAGCAATATTATGTAATGCTCATCTACAAACAAGCATCAAAAATAAGATAAAATAAAATAATCTTAACTTAGTTTTCATCCAAGGCTGTGGCTGGAAGTAGTTCTTGTGTTTCTCTTTCCTTCAGTGATTATGCTTGTTAACAGCAGGTGTTCTTCAATAATACAAAATCATTATTCAATCACTTAATTATCTCATTACCTCCAACACTGATTAAGTGTTACATTAAACAGCCTGTAGTGTGCACACTAAGCAGTGTTCATTTCATCTGGGCAAATCCATGTGGGGCCTACATGGAAACTGGGTGCAAAACTGGCTGGGTCCCAGTTAGATAGCCCAGGTCAAACCCATTTGGGCCCCACATGGCTCTGCTGGCTGGGCCATATTCAGCCTAAATATAGGGATATGACTTTTGGTCCACATCGCAGTAGTATCGCCAAGACGCAGTATATGTAAACAAACTTAAGGTCCTTCATCGCCAGACTGATGACTGTGTCACCGGAAGCGGCAGTGCACAAACATCACTATAAGCAGAAGTACTACGTTTCAGCGTGATAATCCCCTATTGTTGATCAAGTCGAAGACAAATTTGTGATAGACAAAGTTTTGCTTATCTTAAAACAACTACTTTACATACCCCGCAATCACATCCAAAGGTATTGAAGTTAGCTGTTAGACAGAAACATTGAATAAAATAATCAAACTTGCAATATAAACTGTTCAAAATATCACCCCACGGTGGCTTCAATTAATTTGGATTAGTAATTTGGTATGAGCAGCATACGGAGTCATCTCACCTAAAAAGCACCGCATGCATGCGCACATCCTTATCAATTTGTTCTGAGTCTCCAGATGTATATGATCTCCGCTGGTGTTGAACATCTGACAGCGCTTCTGTAGTCATATAGATTAAAATGGTTATATATAGTCATATATTTATATTGTTGTATAAATTCAAATAGTTTATGTATTGTTATAAGAGTTGTCATTTATTAAGTATACTGATGTCTTTTGTTCAACATCACTTATATCTGCCTATACTGGCGGGTGACGTTAGGGGGCAGTGGTGAGCCGCAGAGAGTTTCACTTTTGCCAAAGAATAAGTCACACTGCCAGCCATATCAACATACTGTGAACCTGAACTGTTGTTTTTGTTGATTCTGCAGGTAAAATGAGTGATGGGACATCGCAACTGATGTTTTATAATGTTTAGAAGTTTTTTTTTTGATGCATTGTCTCGTTATTGGCAAAAACTGTTGTTCAATTTATTATATAATGAGTGTATTTTGTATTGTATTTTTGGAGGGGTTTTTTCAGAGATTTTTTTAAAATATATTTTTTAGTTTACCGTATGTTGTGACATTGTTTTTTAAAGATAATTTTTGTTGTTCAATTTAATATATTTCTTGCAGTTCAAAGCATCAAGTGTCTTGTATTTATCTTGTACTTACATTCATTCTTCGTTTTTAATTTTTCTTAGATTGTTTCCTTAAATGAATGGTTGGGCTTACCTTGCATGAATTGCCCAGTTAGGACCAACATAAGATCCTTACAGAGCCCACTTTAAGCCCATATGGGCATTCACGGTTGAATCCTGGTGCAAGCCCACTTTAAACCCCTTTAGGCAGGTGGGGCCCAAATGGGTCTGACACAAATTGCCCAGTTAAGACCCACATAAGACCCTTACAGATCCCACTTAAAACCCACCTGGGCATCCACGGCTGGCCCCCATGTGGATCCCGGGTGCAAGCCCACTTTAAACCCCTTCAGACTGGTAGGCCCCAAATGGGTCTGACATGAATTGCCCAGTTAAGACCCACATAAGACCCTTACAGATCCCACTTAAAACCCATCTGGGCATCCACGGCTGGCCCCCATGTGGATCCCGGTTGCAAACCCACTTTAAAACCCCTTTGGGCGGGTGGGGCCCAAATGGGTTTGGCATGAATTGCCCAGTTAAGACCCACATAAGACCCTTACAGATCCCACTTAAAACCCACCTGGGCATCCACGGCTGGCCCCCATGTGGATCCCGGGTGCAAGCCCACTTTAAACCCCTTCAGACTGGTGGGCCCCAAATGGGTCTGACATGAATTGCCCAGTTAAGACCCTTACAGATCCCACTTAAAACCCATCTGAGCATCCATGGCTGGCCCCCATGTGGATCCCGGTTGCAAAGCCCACTTTGGACCCCTTTGGGCAGGTGGGGCCCAAAAGGGGTCTGACATGAATTGCCCAATTAAGACCCATGCAGTACCCTTACAGGTCCCACTTTTAGTACGTGTGCCCCAATGTGGATCCCGGGTGCAAGCCCATAATGGGGCCCACATTTGCCGCCCATGAAGCCCTCATCTGGGCCCCACATGTCATTGCTGGCTGGGCTACTTCCCTACTATATAGTAATGTGAAAAACAGTATGGCAAAAGAGTAGCACACCTATGTCCGAATACATAGTATTCGATAAACAGTAGGCCTACTAAGATGACCTGCTATTTTTGCAGAGATTCTGTAGAGCGGGTTCAATGGACACTTTAATATCACATGAGGCCACAGGAGATGATTTATAAAGGAAAGTGAAGCGAAGCAACTGAAGCTGGTAGGTCACGTGAGTGTCTGAAATCGCCCCCATACGCCTAAATAGTGCACTATTTGAGAGAGCAGCCACTTGTAGTGCCATTTGTCCATGAAACGTGGGCGTTATCGAGTGCTCTCATTTAATCCCACAGTGCACTGCAATGACAAGTATAATCGATGTACACCCAATAGCTAGAGAATACCCATAATGCACAGTGACGGTCACGCCGAATGAATTCCCATGTCTCTCCAAAAGATGGCACCTGTCCCTGAATCATCCATTAATTTTCCAAACCACTGGTCCAATGTGGGTACATCGTAATATCATACAGGTGTAAATCCCTTTTTATTGATTATTAAATTGTTTAATTAAGGTTTATACGTGCTAGTTTCCATGATGGAGTTCAAGATACACCTTTTCATTACTACTGGAGCTGCCAGTTTAGTACATTTCAAATGCTCATTGAACACAAGCAAAAACTATGCAAAAGCGGCAGCCCTTCCAGTGCACTCAGTGACCAAATTCACTCAATCGTTTTCATTCACTCCTTCAAGTGGACAAAATTAGTGGAGTAATGTACGGAATAGTGAATGAGGGTAAAGGGGGTAATTTTGAACACAGCCAACAGCTTGAGGGGCAGTCGTGGCCTAATGGTTAGAGAGTCAGACTGGTAACGCGAAGGTTGTGGTTTCGAGTCTCAAAACTGGCAGGAAATGACTGAGATGCCCTTGAGCAAGGCTCCTAACCCCCAACCGCTCCACGGGTGCCACAGCAAAAATGGCTCCTAATGTGTGTGCACTTACTTAGATGGGTTAAATGCAGAGGACAAATTCTGAGTATGTGGGTTAACATACTTGGCCTTCACACTTTCTTTTTTCTTCTTCTTCTTAGAGAATACCCATAATGCACTGTGACAGTCACGCCGAATGAATTCCCGCCGCTGTGTCTCACAGAAGATGGCGCCCGCAGCTGAATTATCCATCCATCCATTTTCCTCTGTGGGTACAGCATAATAACAAATAGGTATAAATTCATTTTTTATTGATTATTCAATTGTTTAATTAAGGTTCATACATGCTAATTTCCATTCAAGATACACCTTTTCATTACTACTGGAGTAGTAATGCTACAGTACAGTACTACTGCCAGTTTGCTACATTTCAAATTATTATTGAACAGCAAGCACAGATTATGAAAAAGCGGCAGCCCTTCCAGCACACTCAGTGTCCAAAATCACTCGCTCGTTTTCATTCACTCCTTCAGGTGAACTATATTAGTGGAGTAATGTAGGGAATGGACCCTTTTCACAGACATTGATGATGCGTTTTAATGATCAGCATCGTAAATTCTGCAACGTTTTTTTATATTTGATTTTTTAAAAATGTATGTACATTTATAACATTATACTTCGTATTATATCACATTTGCATCAAATTACAAAAAAACTATTTAACACTGCTGTGAGGGTGTTTCTAATACAGCGGATGGAAGTGACGGTAAAATGGACATATTTCTCTCTTCTGATTGCCTTTATCCATCTCTCTCTATTTCTATATATAGATAGATAGATAGATAGATAGATAGATAGATAGATAGATAGATGATAGATAGATGATAGATAGATAGATAGATAGATAGATAGATAGATAGATAGATAGATAGATAGATAGATAGATAGATAGATAGATAGATAGATAGATAGATAGATAGATAGATAGATAGATAGATATACATTATGTAGTCTCTCATTCACCGCTATAGAACTACTATGACGACTTCCACTTTTGAGAAACCCGAAAATGTGCAAAAGGGTCAATAGTGAATGAGGGGTGATTATGAAAATGTTGGTTGGAGGCTTTTTTGTATTTTATTTCAACGATAAGACGTGACAAAGGATATGAATGATAACATTAATTAAACGTTTTTAATTCAAACAAACTGTTGAGGAAAATATCATGAAGGAAAAAATATGTTGCAAAGAAATGATGACACTGACAAGAGGAAGAGGAGTAAAAATGTCACAGTGTGTCTGTCATGAAGGCTGCAAATGCTGAATTGTGCAGGTATTGCTGTCCAGAGTCAGGTGGATTGTCTTCAGTCATTGTTATATATTCACGAGGCCAGCCACCAAATGCTGTCAAACATACTTTACTGGTGTTCAGATCACCTATTGATTACATCACATTTCCACACGTGCAAATCACATCACGTGACTTAAATACCCTCTTCCCAGGCATCGGAACCAATGACTGCACATCATACATATATACCCATTATCCCAAATACACCACATTTCTTCCCCCATCAAAAATCATACCCCACATTATCAATTCAAAAGCACCACATTTGATCAAAGTCTCAATTCCTAAAACGCTGTGGTAATTTAATAGTCCGTTTAGAGCGACGTAGACCCCCTGGACTTGGAATCAGAGGTTCCGTTGGTTCAAAAGGCACCTCAGAGTCAAATGTACCTGGAATTCCAGCAAATCCAGAATCTTGATCGTTGAGTTCAGCATTTTGAGCTTGATCCTTAGATTCAGCAGCTTGAGCAGTCTTCTTTTCATTCGGTGGCATTGGAATCTCTGAGGACGAAGTGCGTGGTCTCAATTGATCACCATGCCGTCTATACACAGTATCCGATGCTGGATCACGTACCTTGTACGAAACAGGTCCTGTCTGTTGTGTAATCACTCCAGATAACCACTTCGGATCTCCTCCCACTGTACTTCGCAGGAACACAGAATCATCCACAGCAAAGGATCTCTCTCTAGCCCGATAGTCATGTTGATTTTTCTGCAAATACTGTTTTCTGCGAACCGTCTCATGAATGTTTGGTTTCAGGAAGTCCAGCCTGGTGCGGATGTGTCTCTTCAAAAATAAATCAGATGGTGACTGACCTGTGGTACAATTAGGAGTTGTGCGATAGCGCAATAAAAATAAAGATAGTCTATCATCAATGCACATTTGCTCATTAGTCAATTTCTTCATACCCCTCTTGAATGTCTGGACATATCTTTCTGCCAATCCATTTGTTGCTGGGTGTTTTGGTGCACTTCTGGTATGCATAATACCATTCTGCTTCACAAATCTTTGGAATTCATCAGAAGTAAAAGTAGTTGCATTATCAGTCACGATTTGCTCAGGTAATCCATATGCAGAAAACAATCTTTTCAATCTGGTAATAGTAGCTTGAGAAGTAATCTGTGGCATACGAAAAACTTCCAACCACTTAGAATGAGCATCAACAATGATCATAAACATGTTGTTCAAGAACGGCCCAGCAAAATCCACATGCAACCTTTTCCAACACTCTCCCGGGAATTCCCAAGGATGAAGAGGAACGTGACTTGGCATTCTTTGCTCTTGCTGACAGATTTGACACTCCTTGCAAACTCTTTCTATATCCGTATCAATTTTAGGCCACCACACATATTTACGAGTCAGAGCTTTCATTTTAACAATGCCAGGGTGTCCTGAGTGAATTTCCTGTAGCACTGATTTTCGAAATTTGAATGGTACAATCACTCGTGTGCCCCATAGCAGACATCCCTGCTCTACTGACAGTTCATCTCTTTTCGCATAGAATACTTTCAAATCATCTGACACTTCAATTGGCCAACCTTCCATGACATAACGAAAAACTTTAGAAAGTTCTTGATCTGTTCTTGTCATTCTGGCAATCTGTACTGCATTTAGAGGAGCTTCTTGAAGATGGTTTGTCAAAAGTGTGTTGATATTTGCTGAAATGGCTTCTGTTCCTACATCTGTAATTTCAGGTAATGGAATTCGTGACAAGCCATCTGCATTTCCATGATCTTCTGCCTTGCGATACATGATATGATAATCATATGCAGACAAAATTATCGCCCACCGCTGAATGCGAGCGGCAGCCATCATTGGGAAATGCTTATGTTCACCAAACAGAGTCACTAATGGTCTATGATCAGTTATCAAATTAAAGGATCTTCCCCAAAGATACTGATGGAATTTTTTAACTCCATAGATCACACTCAACGCTTCCTTCTCAATCTGTGAATATTTCTTTTCAGCAGGGGACAACGTACGTGAAGCATATGCAATGGGATGTTCGTCACCATTTGGCATGATGTGCTGAAGCACCGCACCAATTCCATAAGCGGAAGCATCACATGCTAAAGTCAAAGGCAGTTGTGGATCATAATATACTAACACTTTGTCACTGGTGAGCAATTCTTTACACCTACTGAAAGCACCTTGTTCCTTTTTCCCCCAGCACCAAGCAGTTTGTTCTTTCAACAGTCTATACAGTGGTGCCAACACTGTGCTCTGCTGTGGTACAAAGCGTCCATAATAATTTACCAAACCTAAAAAAGCTCGTAGTTCCTTCACATTTGATGGTGCTGGCGCATCTTGAATAGCTTTTACTTTGTCTTCTGTTGGATACACCCCTTTTTCATCGATCACATGGCCCAGGTACTCAATTCGTGTTTGTCCCCACTCACATTTACATTCCTTTACTCTTAAGCCTGATTCTTGAAGACGCTGTAAGACTTTGCAAATGTTTGTTAGATGTTCTTGCTCATCTTTACCTGTGATCAACAAATCGTCCAAATACACAATCACTTTCAGATCTTTCATCAAATTTTCCATTATTCGTTGAAAAATGGAAGGGGCTGAACTGATGCCAAAAGCAAGACGATTATACACATATAATCCCTTGTGAGTGTTGATTGTCATATACTTCTTAGAATCATTATCCAGTACGACTTGTTGATATGCCTGCGCCAAGTCAATCTTGGAAAACAACTTCCCTCCACTCAAGGTGGCTAACACTTCCTCGATCCGTGGCAAGGGATACACTTCAGTATTGGCAGCTTGATTAACAGTGACTTTATAGTCTCCGCATAAGCGAATTGTGGAATCTTTTTTTATAACAGGAACCACTGGAGCAGCCCACTCGCTGTATTTTACTGGGGATATAACATTAGCTTTTTCCAGTCTATCAATTTCCTTCTCCACACGTTCTTTCATAGCAAAAGGAAGAGGACGACTTTTAAAAAACTTGGGTGGCACATCTGGTTTCACTGAAATAGTGGCTTTAATGTCCTTTAGCGTGCCCAGCTCATCCTTAAAGACTTCACTATATTTGTCCAGCACTTCTTGGATAGACCCAGGCTGCTTACTCACATATCGAATTATCTTCCAATTCAGTTTTACTTTCTGAAGCCAGTTCCTCCCACACAGGTTTGGACCATTCCCTTTTACTACAATCAATGGTAACTCATTCACTTGATCCTCATATTGTACAGTAGCTGTGAATTGACCCAATACTGGAATGCATTCACCGGTGTAGGTCTTTAACTTGACCCTAGCTCCCTCCAGTGGCAAATAGCCAAACGATCGTCTATACTCTTGTTGTGAAATGATGCTTACAGCCGCTCCTGTATCAATTTCCATCAATAAATCCTGCTGATTCACAGTAAAATTTACCCGGAAAGGCTGTTTCTCAGTATCACTTAACATGGAAAATATTTCCAGCTCCGGCTCTTCAGCATCCATATAAGCTGTCACTTTGTGCTTGTTCTGTTGTTCAGCATATCTGTTGAGATGTGACTTCATTTTAACTTTGCAAGCTCTCTTTATATGCCCAATCACTCCACAATTGTGACATTTAGAGTTTTTAAAATAACACTCCTGTGCATTATGGTTTTTTCCTTTACAACGATAGCATTGTCTCTGGTTATCAACAGTCTTTGCATTTACCTTATGCACTGTTGTCGCTGAATCCTCTGTTTTCCTCAGTTGCTGCGTATCTCGATCTGCGGTTTCCATACTGTGAGCAACTTCAAGTGCCCGTGCAAAAGTGAGTGTGTCTTCCGAAAGCAATCTTCGTTGACATGCTTCACTTCGGATTCCGCTAACAAAACGATCCCGTAGAGACTCATCCAAACTTGCACCAAAGTCACATTTAGATGCACATTGTTTCAGTTCAGCAACATACTGGGACACAGTTTCATGGGGCTTTTGCACACAGCATTGAAATCGGAACCGCTCAGCTATTATTAACGGCTTTGGTTCAAAATGTGCCTTCAGAATATTCACAATTTCTTCAAACGTTTTATCCTTTGGCTTCGCAGGTTGAACCAGATTCCGTAGTAATCCATAAGTGGACGCTCCCACAGCACTAAGCAAAGTCGCTACTTGCTTCGTATCATCCACATCATTTGCAATCATGAACAATTCCGCTCGTTCAATATATGCAGACCAGGACTCATTTTCCGGTTTATACTCATCCAATCTTCCGATTTGCGCCATGTCTTCTCATACTTTATCCTCGTCGCCAATTTATGTTATATATTCACGAGGCCAGCCACCAAATGCTGTCAAACATACTTTACTGGTGTTCAGATCACCTATTGATTACATCACATTTCCACACGTGCAAATCACATCACGTGACTTAAATACCCTCTTCCCAGGCATCGGAACCAATGACTGCACATCATACATATATACCCATTATCCCAAATACACCACAGTCATGCAGTAGCATTCGTTGACATCAGTAATGAGAGGCAAGTGATGCTTTATTCTCTGCTGTTAGATAGACACACGTCTTCTTCTGAACTCTTTAATAACCTCTTCATTGGATGTTGAGCTCATAACTGGTAGATCACAACCCTGAAAATGGGTTGCAGGTCGATTATCATGTTCAAAAATGAATCCAGTTTGTGAATCAAAAGCAGAGCACTCTTTAAACTGGCCTTCAGGAAATCAAGCTCACAGACGTTAAAGGGACAGTTCAGTCAAAAGTAAAAATTTGTCATCATTTACTCACCGTCATGTTGCTCCAAACCTTTATGTCTTTTTTTGTTCTGTGAAACACAAAAATAGTGTGAAACACTTTCAAAACCTGTGATTAATTGTGGTTAATTATTTGAATCAACTCACATCACTAGTTTTCAATAGTGGTGGACAGTAACAAAGTTATTTTTTCAAGTAGGCTATCTGTTAAACTCACTACATTCCAAAGCATAAGGTCGTACTTTTTACTCCACTACATTTCATAAAAGATATTGTTACTCATTATTTTAAAATGAAGAAGTTGTCACATGCTCAGACACACAAAAGCGCTGTCCGATTCGTGCACAAATTGATTCTTTTCTCGATCATCCTGTTAAATCGGTTCACAAATCACATCAAACAATTCATCCGTGAATTGGACTGATCGGATTGCAGCTGTTCTCGAGTCAATAACTCACTGATTCAATGATCCGTTCAGAGCGAGTCTCCATTGAACTGAATTTACAAGTCTGACTGAAAACTAGCCAAGATCCTCTCTGAGTGCGCGGCTAATGGTGAAAAGGAAGTTACTAATTTAGAATTTTAGGATTAATTATTGTAACTGAAAATATTTAGGTCACAACTGAAATGCTTAAAGGTGCTGTATGTAAGAAGGACAGCTAGTGTTTGGAATGGGTACTGCAGTCCAAATTCAAAATATTGTTTGCCCCGCCCCCGCCCCCTCCTCCTCAGACTCGACACTCAAGCGGGTTGCCAGGGTTGTGAGGACACACAACAGGACGGCGAGGAGACTTACACACTGTGTGTAAAGTTGATGAGTTGATTTTTCCGTGTTTTAATATGCTTCCGTTCATAGAGATTTTTAGATGGATGCCGAGACTTTGCAATCTCTGACCCAGTTTGTTTGCTGGCTTCCATGGCAGCAATTATGCTATGCAAACCGGCAACCTGTGGTGTCAAAATACTATTGGGTAAACTGGCAATGTGCGTTATCGCACAGACCAAAACAAACACAGACATTCTGACGTGGAACGCAGATTTCAAAGTAAAATAACTGGCTGTAGCATTGTTTTTCAGATAGACGAGTATGTGAACTCAGCATGTTTCTTTAATATCTGCAAACATATTATGGTATTTTTAGGCTTTAGTACAGTCAAAAACATACATACAGCACCTTTAATGTGGACACGTCCACATCAATGTGTCTACAGTGTCGGTTTTAGGAAGAGAAGAAATAACGAAACATTAATATAACACAAATTAGAGCAGGTATTGCTGTCCAGAATCAGGTGGATTGTCGATTACGATTAATCGTAAAAAGATTGTGATCTGGGTTTAAATACCCATGCTATCTTACTGCGGTCACGCCATCTACGCTTTAAAATATATATTACATGTTTTAAAAATTCATAAAAATGCATTAAATCAAATTAAATCACCTGATTCTTGTTCTACACCTCCCCAATAACCACTGTGGTGATTTTCATGTTGCTTAACTGTTTCATTCTTAAAGGTCCCGTTCTTCGTGTTTTTTGAAGCTTTGATTGTGTTTACAGTGTGCAATATAACATGTATTCATGTTTCGTGTGTAAAAAAAAACAGTATTTTTCACACAATTTACTTATCTGTATACCGCTGTTTTCACTGTCCTAAAAACGGTTGATGAGTTCCTTGTTCTATGAAGTCCCTCCTTCAGAAATACGTAACGAGTTCTGATTGTGCCAGCGGTTCCTGTGTTGGGATTTGACCGCAGCTTAGCGAACGTGTCACGGTTCCTGTGTTGTGATTCGACAGCAGCTTAGCGCACGTGGAAAGGTCACGCCTCTTAACGGGGTGATGTATGCGCTCAGTGATCTCTACAGCGTCCCTGGGAAAGCCAAACAAAGGTGATTTGACTCCGGGATGAAAATAACAGCGTCTCGACGACATGGTGACAAACGCACTCAAACGCAACACTTCCTTTTCTCCACGCGACACGTCCTCTTCTCCACGTGGGACAGCAACAAGACCACGCCCCTTTTTGCGCGTAGTCTTGTGGGCGGAGGTTAGTCTGTTCTACTGTTCTACTGACGTCATTTATGAAGGAAGTACCAGGATGTAGTCCAAGCCAGCCGTTCGCTGTAGGCTTTGAAAGGGAACTTCTGTTAAATAAAATATCTCGCTTGGCATTGAACTTTGAGCTTTATAATTTTACAGGTATTATTTATGCTCTAACAGCAACATTACACACTAACTAAAGTTTGAACAGTGGGATCACGAAGAAGGGGACCTTTAAATAATAAAATGCCAAAATCATGACCAAATAAAACCGAATTAAAGAATAAAACAGTTGAGCAACATGAAACTCACCACAGTGTTACTTGGGGAGATGTAGAGTATTAGCGACAGAATGCGTGAGGTTATTAATGTACAAATCATTCAAAGGTCTTCTTTATTTCACATTGCAAAGGGCTGGGCTCATGTTTGTGCTTCAAGCTTATGAGTAGTCACATTACATGTATGACAGTTGAAGGACATTTTCTCATCAAAATGCTGCTCCCCCAAATATTACACAACATAATGTCCTACTTCATAAATCACCCAGTCTGTTAATGAAAACAGTTGCTATAAAAAGCTAAAAATAAACTTTGCTATTGTCAGTAATTTGAATAATGTTGTGACATGTCAACTCCAAATTTGCTTTGTTAACTGTAAATGCTGAACTAATGAATTTGTGCATGGCTGTACCAACAAGAAAAACGTATTAAAGGTCCCATGACATGAAAATTTCACTTTATGAGGTTTTGTAACATTATCATGAGTTCCCCTAGCCTGTCTATGGTCCCTCAGTGGCTAGAAATTGTGATGGGTGTAAACCAAGTCCTGGGTGTTCTGCTCTCCCTTTGAGAATCTGGAATCTTCCCTATATGTCGTCATACGGGGAAAGGTTACCTCCCCTTTCTCTGCTTTGCCCACCCGTAGAATTTGGAGAAATGGATTCAGTTTATTTTTTACATTTAATTCAGTCACAATGTCAGCACAGGCTTAATGCCTGATCTGTGATCAGTGATTTCTGATGTGTAGCTAATTATTCAAGTTCACACAGACTTTCTTTCTAAATCGTTTAATACTGTTCATGCATCAGTGAATCAAGCCTGTGACTAAACAATCAACTTCCCATTGTTTCTCTTAGTAGCATGAAACAAATCTGTTATTTAAATTGTGATTGGACTACAGATCTACAGGCTACCGATCAAAGAACACTCTCTTTATAATGTTCGGATCTGTCAATCACACGTCGCGAGTGTATCTGCACACTTGCCCAAACTGCCGTTATAATGAATGACGCTGTTATGCTGCACAACAAAGCTCTTACTGTATTCATATCGATGTCGTGTTTGCTGTTAGTTGTGGTGAAAGCATTTTGTGAGAGAAATAGCGTTGCAATGACGAGATCACTGCATTCCCGCGACTGTCAACAGACTGTCTGTGTACTCAATGCTCATCACTGCAGACTTTCATGTGATGGGAAAAGATCTAAAAATAATGTTATAATCAACACTTTCACGATTCGTTCATCTCGACAGCTGTAATAGTAAAAAAAAACTTAGTAAAAGTATTCGAGAGGGGTTCCACATGTAATACGCATTTCAAATGCAAAGATGTCAGCCAATCACAGCAGTGGGCGTTTACACTGAAGTCTCACAGCAGACACGCCCCTTCAAACAGAGCATTTAAGCCAGAGCTGAAATCAGGATAGAAAAATGCCTTTTATTTCTAAATGGTGACATTTTATGATGTAAAAATCATACTAACAATATAAGTACACCTCAGGTAACATTATAGAATAATTAAAAAGTCCACGTCATAGGACCATTAAATATTCAGATAAAGCCACATATATGCAAGACAACAGAAAACTGAGGGATTTCTATACTTTATCTAAACCCCTGTCATTGATGCCAAACAGCTCATCAATACCTGGATTTTTAGGATTTTGACAAATGTTTGTTAAACGTGGTACTGCGGTAAATTAACGCTTGACATTAGACTCTGCGCATATCATGTTTATATTCTAGCCTAAACAAACTAGTCTATCAAGTCTATGGACGCTGTACGAGAGAGGAGTAATGTCGTGAGAGACACAAAGAGTGACTAAAAAACACCCTAAATATGTTTAAAACTACAAATGAACTTTCTTCTGTTGATTCTTGTTTTTTTTTTTTAAATGTTACAATTTCAACCCTCCTCCTTTATCCGGGCTTGGGACCGGCAAAAGTGACCCAAAAGAGACACTCTGGCGGAGTTACTAAGTTTTTTTTTTATTTAATTTAATTTAATTTAATTTAATTTTACTTTTTACTTTATTTTATTTTACTTTACTTTTTTTCAATTAAGTTTGGTTTGGTTTTTATCCTTCTTTTTTTTTTTTTACATTTTAACATTTTTTGGTATGAAATCTACATTAATAATCTAAATGGACCAAAAAGAGACAATAGAAAAAACTGTCAATGGCAATGTGTCTGGCCCAAATTCAGGTGAATTGTTTTTACATTTACATCCCGCCCTGAATGTAAGCCAGGGCGGGATCAGCCAGCGGTGGCTAAACTTCCCACATTCATTTGCAGTCTGGACGCGGAGGGGTGAACATCTCGTTCAGAATCGTGGGAGAATCATGATCTCTATTTGAAAAAAAATTGTGATTCTCATTTTATCCAAAATCGAGCATCTCTAACACAGATTAAAATAACACATGCCCGTTCATCTTCCCCGCTGCTATAGCAAATGTTATGCATTTAGCGTCTGTTTTTATATTGTTTGTCAACGCACATTACATATTATGTTTCTGCATCCACTAATCTTCCGTACTGACTAGTGCTGGCTATTTAACAATTCATAATCATTCATAATTATTTTGAGAAAAAGGATTATAGAAATATGTATAATATGAAATTAAATTAAATTAAATTATATAAGCCTGTATTAAATGACCAAATAATTATCTTTAAAAATCAAATACTTCTGTACTTTCGCTCAAGTAAAATTGAAAAGGAGTACTAAATACTTTTACTGGAGTAATGTTTTATACGTTTCTGAACTTTAAGTACTTTGTCCACCTCTGGTTTTTAACGTACATTTTGATTATTGATGTATGAAGAACAGTTTATGAAGTTCAGATTACCGTGATAGTGTTTACCTGTTATTAATTGTATTTTAATAATTTTCTCTTCTCGCCTGTGTTTATGCGATCGTGCCTGAATTTTGAAGTGAATTATTTCATATTTATCACAAGTATGCAAGAATTTAAGAAATTATAATATAATTAGTGGTCCTCAGATTTGATTGGTCGAACGCTGTTACAGAAATGCTGAAGGAAGAAAGAAGCCTTTGCTAATAACAAACCAACTTGTGTTACCTCGTTCTGTTCGATCGGTTGCTTCCATCGATCCATCGATGACTTCCACACATAATCAGGTTGAATTTTCTTCCATTCAGGTAATTCTGATGTTGTTGTTGTTGTGTCAAGACAGTGATCTTCTTCCAGGAACATCAGGTCAATCTTCTGCTGTCCAGAATCAGGTGGTTTGTCTTCGTCTGGCATCTCAGCTGTGACCTGTCCACTATGGGTGACCCTACCAGAAGTTGTGAAGTACCAGTGGCGTAGCTCTCAGCATCACTGATGCACACAAGCCCTCACAGCACGTCAAGCTGCAAACCGTGTGAGAGACCCTAACCTAACCTACCCTAACCTAACCAACCACTCGAAACATCCTGACAACCACGTACCAATGCATGAAAAACTACTCAGAGGAGTCCAGCAACCGCAAAGCAACACGCTAACAACCGCACAGAAAACCTTGGCAAACGCATGTCAACAATCAAGAAACCACACAAAACATCCCAACAACCACGACGCAAAGTGCTAAAAAGCACTTCAAACAACCTAGAAACCGCATATCGGCGCATTGACAATCACCAGAAACATCCTAACAACCAGACAACAATGTGCAAAAGACTTACTCGAGAAAATAAAACTTACTCTATACAAATAAAATTGGCTCTACAAAATAAAACTTACTCATAGAGCTATAAGCTTACTCTATAACTATATACAGTATTTACATAGGTTGGTCCCGCTGGGGGATACTCCAGGTGACGCTGTGATGACTCAGTGTCTGGGCTTCTTTCTTCGGGGTTCCTCAGGCTGGGGCTCTTCACTGATGTCCACGTGAATTCGAGGAGCGAAGCTTCTGCTGGTTGTGGAGGAGCTCTCGGCGGTCAGGACGTGTCCATCAGGCTGCTCCGTCTCCACCACTGAAGGGCAGTTGAGTGCCTCCCACAGCCGCTGCTTGATCTTCAGTCCCAGTTTAAGACTGTAGCGACGGCGCCGTCCACTGCGTGTCTTCAGCATGGGCTCCACCACAGAGCGGTAGATGTCCTGGTATTCCTCCACGCTGTAGCCGTGGATGGAGACAGGCTCTTCCTGCTGACACACGTCCACTGAAGAGACCGAGGCTGCTGGACGTGGACGGATGTCAGGAAGGACAGCAGCGTTCTTCACGTAGCGCTCTTCCAAACCTGTGGGACTTTGAGCTTTCTCAGAGATACAGCTGTAAGAGTGATCTAACCTGATTACAGCTGCCAGCTGAGAAAGCTCACAGGAGTCTGGACCGGAAGAGAATCCCGTCAGGCGTTTGGGAAGAGCCCTGGTTCTTCTCTGGCGACGCTGCTCCATGATGATGACTGGAGAAACACTTTCCAAACTGATAAAACTTACCAAAGTGTAGAGTTGTAAAGAGTTTGTAGCACGTGTGATCAGGCTTCAAGGCTTCAGAAACAGTTGTGTTGATTTCAAATATCAACTCGATATTATTCAACTGACATAGAGTGATGAGGCTCATTTAAATGTAAACAACACTTGATATCAGCAGTAAGTCTATCAGAGCAGCATGAGCTCTATGTTACATGTACTATATTACCTTTATCATATATATATATATATATATATATATTGCTCATCTGTGTGTGTGTGTGTGTGTGTGTGTGTGTGTATGTAGCGTTGGCTCTGCTGTGTACTCTATATATATATATAAAACACAGGTTAGCCTACATATTTTAGATACGCTCATTATATTTGCTTTAACTGCCTTTTCCTTTTTAAAAAGCCTGCCTGCACACAGTTTAAATGCAAAATGATAATAAAGGAAAACAAAATCCCAAAATGATCTATGTTATAAATCTCCGACAGTTAAACAAATAGTTTAAAAACAGACCTGCTATTAATATATAATATATGGTTTTATTGAAGCCATCAGTTTGCATCATTTCTTAACGACTTAAATATTTGTATTCAGGTGCATATTTTGCAGTACACGTAAAATATGTTTTTTCTGTATACACACAATGCAAATTACATTTTTCCATTGGCTCAACATATTTCTAATTGAGCCCATGTTAACATACTGTTTCCAGCCACAATGGATAAAGTTAAATTCACAGGAATTAAATTAGGCCAATTGAAAAATGTAGATGTGATCGGTCACTAGAACATTTTGAATTGTAGAGGCCTTACATTTTTTACAGTGCATGGGGATAATTATTTGGAAGTCATTTATTGGGCCAATATGTAATGATACATTTTCAAAATTTTTCCCCCAAAAAATGTTTTATATGTATCTGTCATTTTAATACAATTACATCAGTTGTTTCCATTATTAAAGCAGTATACAGTCCATTGTACATTTAAAATTACAATTTGAATGTTATGGTTCACAGTTTAAAACTCTTTACGTGAACACTTAAAAAATGGGAAAATGATTCAGAAAAATACTTCCGGAACCAGACGTGCATGCGCTCTTTGAAGGCTGTGTCCGAGAACGCCTCTATACCCTTAAATCGGGCACTATTTAAGGGGACAGCCATTTGTAGTGGTGTCCAAAACCACAGTGGGTGATTATTGAGTGCACTCATTCCATCCCATAATGCATTGCAATAACGAGTGGACAACCGCATTGTGTCCAAAATCAAAAACTTCCCTACTAGTCTGGATGCCAGCCGAATTTAGCCCCGCCCACAACATTTGAGTTTGGGAAATTCGGTCTGGACTTGATCCGTTGTGGAGCAACTTATGCCTGTACAGGAGCTGTTCGGACCAATCAAATTGTCAGGGCGGGCTTTATACGATGATGGACAGATGATAAACAGTAATGTAATCATCCACGTCACCAAAGAGCGCTTGGGTTGAATTCGTTCTAATCCTAAACAGAGAATTTGTTCGTATATGCATTCACCTTTACTATTTCTCTCAAAAATGATAATCGTGTTGGTAAGTACTCCGTGTATCCTTAAATTCTTTTACAACACCGGCAAAGATCATTTACACTCATCTTCTTCTTCTACTTCTTCCGGTGTGCGTGCAGTTGAGTTCTGTTGACAACTATGCATCGCTCTGTTGCTCTGATTGGTTGTAGGTCTATCCAATTGAGGTCTTTCCTGGTTCGGTTGAGACACGCCCCATATTCACAGCCCCAGTGTTGGGGTAGTTACTCAAAAAAAGTAATTAGTTACTAGTTACTAGTTACATCTGTAAATTGTAATGAGATTACTTTACTAGTTACTGTATTTGAAAAGTAACTACACTACTTATTACTTTACTTTCCCATTTCTTAATTTACCGTGTAGATATATGGACAAACATCATGGCTCTATGGCAGTGTTTCCCCAAACAAACAAAAAGGACTACTGTCAAATAAAGATAAAGAAAATAATAAGAACAAATAATTTAAATACAAGCAGCAGCACAAATAAATACTATTGAGCAAAGACACTAATAAAATAAACAATGCTTTTCAGGTTTTTCAGGTACGTCTAACATTAGTTTTCAGGTACAGAAATCAAATGTAAAATAACATTGCATATTTGACTGTATAAATTAAACATTAATCCTATTAAATTTACAAAATCTATTCAATCAAGAGCAGTGAGTGATGCCCTTGTCTTTTGTTGTTTGACATTAAACAGACAGCAGTAAAGGCTACTGCCCCTTTAAGACCTAATAAAACTGCCCCTTTAAGACCTAATAAAACTGCCCCTTTAAGACCCAATGCTCGGATATGCGTCGTTTTAAGGCATATACAGACTATGTCTGCTAGGATACTCATCAAGATGGGCATGTTGACATAGTTTTGTGTGAGTTTGTCCGTTCAAGAGCCAAACTTGAAAGATAACTCAATATTTGCGCACTGTGAGACGTGTGCGCGCTTTCGGATGAGTGCACATAGACAAAATATTCTCACAGCGCGCGCAACTTCTCATTTGTGACGACGGCGAAAATGACTGGTATTCGAACATACTGCAGCACTATATGCATTGAACAAAGTTTACAAAGAGAGAATTTGAAGGACTTTTACACGGCATCCATGCTCTTGTCAGACGGCACCTCGGTTGGGAAACACTGTTCTATGGCAACGGTGCACGCAGCACTTAAACATATCAGATCTTTACACACAGGCAAACGCGGCTTGAGTAACGCAGGAAAGCGCGTTCCTATAGTCTAGTAAAGTAGTGTAGTTACCAATATTTTTAGTGTAATGCGTTACTTTACTTCGTTACCCAAAAAAGTAATATCGTTACTGTAATCCGTTATTTTGTAACTCGTTACCCCCAACACTGCACAGCCCAACGGAGCAGTATCAGAGCACGACAACGTCAGGCTACTTCCCTACTATATAGTAATGTGAAAAACAGTATGGCAAAAGAGTAGTACACCTATGTCCGAATACATAGTATTCGATAAACAGTAGGCCTACTAAGATGACCTGCTATTTTTGCAGAGATTCTGTAGAGCGGGTTCAATGGACACTTTAATATCACATGAGGCCACAGGAGATGATTTATAAAGGAAAGTGAAGCGAAGCAACTGAAGCTGGTAGGTCACGTGAGTGTCTGAAATCGCCCCCATACGCCTAAATAGTGCACTCTTTGAGAGAGCAGCCACTTGTAGTGCCATGAAACGTGGGCGTTATCGAGTGCTCTCATTTAATCCCACAGTGCACTGCAATGACAAGTATAATCGATGTAAACTCAATAGCTAGAGAATACCCATAATGCACAGTGACGGTCACGCCGAATGAATTCCCATGTCTCTCCAAAAGATGGCACCTGTCCCTGAATCATCCATTAATTTTCCAAACCACTGGTCCAATGTGGGTACATCGTAATATCATACAGGTGTAAATCCCTTTTTATTGATTATTAAATTGTTTAATTAAGGTTTATACGTGCTAGTTCCCATGATGGAGTTCAAGATACACCTTTTCATTACTACTGGAGCTGCCAGTTTAGTACATTTCAAATGCTCATTGAACACAAGCAAAAACTATGCAAAAGCGGCAGCCCTTCCAGTGCACTCAGTGACCAAATTCACTCAATCGTTTTCATTCACTCCTTCAAGTGGACAAAATTAGTGGAGTAATGTACGGAATAGTGAATGAGGGTAAAGGGGGTAATTTTGAACACAGCCAACAGCTTGAGGGGCAATCGTGGCCTAATGGTTAGAGAGTCAGACTGGTAACGCGAAGGTTGTGGTTTCGAGTCTCAAAACTGGCAGGAAATGACTGAGATGCCCTTGAGCAAGGCTCCTAACCCCCAACCGCTCCCCGGGTGCCACAGCAAAAATGGCTCCTAATGTGTGTGCACTTACTTAGATGGGTTAAATGCAGAGGACAAATTCTGAGTATGTGGGTTAACATACTTGGCCTTCACACTTTCTTTTTTCTTCTTCTTCTTCTTAGAGAATACCCATAATGCACTGTGACGGTCACGCCGAATGAATTCCCGCCGCTGTGTCTCACAGAAGATGGCGCCCGCAGCTGAATTATCCATCCATCCATTTTCCACTGTGGGTACAGCATAATAACAAACAGGTATAAATTCATTTTTTATTGATTATTCAATTGTATAATTAAGGTTCATACATGCTAATTTCCATTCAAGATACACCTTTTCATTACTACTGGAGCTGCCAGTTTGCTACATTTCAAATTATTATTGAACAGCAAGCACAGATTATGCAAAAGCGGCAGCCCTTCCAGCACACTCAGTGTCCAAAATCACTCGCTCGTTTTCATTCACTCCTTCAGGTGAACTATATTAGTGGAGTAATGTAGGGAATGGACCCTTTTCACAGACATTGATGATGCGTTTTAATGATCAGCATCATAAATTCTGCAAAGTTTTTTTATATTTGATTTTTTAAAAATGTATGCACATTTATAACATTATACTTCGTATTATATCACATTTGCATCAAATTACAAAAAAAATATTTAACACTGCTGTGAGGGTGTTTCTAATACAGCGGATGGAAGTGACGGTAAAATGGACATATTTCTCTCTTCTGATTGCCTTTATCCATCTCTCTCTATTTCTATATATAGATAGATAGATAGATAGATAGATAGATAGATAGATAGATAGATAGATAGATAGATAGATAGATAGATATACATTATGTAGTCTCTCATTCACCGCTATAGAACTACTATGACGACTTCCACTTTTGAGAAACCCGAAAATGTGCAAAAGGGTCAATAGTGAATGAGGGGTGATTATGAAAATGTTGGTTGGAGGCTTTTTTATTTTATTTCAACGATAAGACGTGACAAAGGATATGAATGATAACATTAATTAAACGTTTTTAATTCAAACAAACTGTTGAGGGAAATATCATGAAGGAAAAAATACGTTGCAAAGAAATGATGACACTGACAAGAGGAAGAGGAGTAAAAATGTCACAGTGTGTCTGTCATGAAGGCTGCAAATGCTGAATTGTGCAGGTATTGCTGTCCAGAATCAGGTGGATTGTCTTCAGTCATGCAGTAGCATTCGTTGACATCAGTAATGAGAGGCAAGTGATGCTTTATTCTCTGCTGTTAGATGTTTCCCTCACTGATGGTTTCTACACAGATAGACACGTGTCTTCTTCTGAACTCTTTAATAACCTCTTCATTGGATGTTGAGCTCATAACTGGTAGATCACAACCCTGAAAATGGGTTGCAGGTCGATTATCATGTTCAAAAATGAATCCAGTTTGTGAATCAAAAGCAGAGCACTCTTTAAACTGGCCTTCAGGAAATCAAGCTCACAGACGTTAAAGGGACAGTTCAGTCAAAAGTAAAAATTTGTCATCATTTACTCACCGTCATGTTGCTCCAAACCTTTATGTCTTTTTTTGTTCTGTGAAACACAAAAATAGTGTGAAACACTTTCAAAACCTGTGATTAATTGTGGTTAATTATTTGAATCAACTCACATCACTAGTTTTCAATAGTGGTGGACAGTAACAAAGTTATTTTTTCAAGTAGGTGTAGCGACAATGAGTCAGATTAAATAATAACTCAACGGGGAATTTGAATTAAAATGAAAGAGACTCGAATTACGCTATAATTTATAAATAATTCAGAATGAATGTTTACACCTTAATTTATTCGTCCACCGATATGTGAGAACTTAAAGGGGAGTCTGTTAAAGGGAAACAAGTCTCTGTAGCTCAAATGAATGAATTAATGAATTCATAGGGAATTTTGCGAGTCTAATGTACAGCCGGGCAAATGACTCTTCCAACGTTCATTTGAACGGGCCGTAAATATTAACTCTGCAGCAGATATTAATATCCGTACAATAGTGAAACACTATTTAACAGCCAGGTAACTTAGATCGACAGTTCAAGACATTAAATTCATAAGCACATAACACAAGAACAGTTATCTTTGACTACAAACGAAACTTTATTGATTACTCTAACACATCAAACTAATATCTAACATAAACATACGCACTCGCACTTTCATACGTTGCCGAAAGGAAGAAAGTGAGGAAAGAATTAAGAGAGAGAAATTATGAAATCCCAAGCAATGTACATTTATGACACATGACCTGAAGAAACCATTGATCAGTAATTCATCCTCCTATCGTTTCTTAGGCGGGGTTATTACATTTGATCTAATGCACCATTTCAGCTTGAAATCTAGAGGTATTATTTGCGTTTTTCTCACGTGTGCCGTCTGACAAGGGCTGCCCTTTTCCTCCTGGCTGGAGAGGGGGTTCCCTCAGGTCTTTGATTCGCTGAAGGTCTGGTCGTGTCTTTGATTGACGTCTTGGGAAGCCAATCACGTGGCGTGTTTGGCGGCTGGATGAGAGTCTTGTGGCGTTGCTGGAAGTTGAGGCACGCTGTTGGAAACTCGTTGAGTAACTTTGCGGCGAACTTAACAGAACCCGAGACTTACGGAAAGAAAATAAACTTTAAGTAAAAGAAAGGAAAGTGAGAGAAGAGCAGATGGCCTGAATGAAATCTGTTAACCCATTTTCTCTGATGGTCTGCCACGATCGCCTGATCGTCGCTTTGCCGGAACCGAGCTGCGGACAGCTCTTGACGGAACAATGAACAGAGCGTGAACACTCCGTGAACACCAACGTGAACACGCGTGAACACCCAGCGGTGAACGTCTCGCGAACAACACACTCTGCACAAATTACAGTCTTCAGCTGTGATCTGAGGTTAAACTCAAATTTGTCCATCCCCTGGATGGATTCTGGCCAATTAGGATTCAGGGGTGACTGTCTCCTCCCCTCCCATACAATTGGATTATCTATAGTCATTTAGTCTCCTGCTCTTAAGCAGAGAGTAAAGTTAGACCTAATTTCTTATTATGAGGACATGATCGATTCTATAAAGATTTAATTCAGCTCATCTGCTTAGTTATGCACTTTCGAACACAACGGTATCAAAAACGGTGTCTTTTCATCCACTCATTCAATAGTTACATAATTGCATGAATTTGAGAGTGATATACATGCATAATAGTCACGTGCATCAGTTGTAAACACGCTAACAAACCATGTCGAAGGCTATTTGAGTGAAAGTCCAATAATCATGTGATCTTATGCAATCTATGTAACATTTCCTAGGAGTTTGCTTGAGTTTTAAACTGTGTCGCTGGGAGTTCAGTTACCGGTCATTGAAAAAACAAAGATTGGTTTGTTTCTTTGTCTTGCGATCACAACGAGTCTTTGTCCTCTTTGTGAAGTTTTGGTCAAAAGTCCATAGGAAATCACGTAATTGGAATGTAGAACTGATAGCTTGAGGCAGAATGGAGCCTCGTGACAAAATTATCGATTTCCTGGGGTCTGGAGCTGAATTAGGCTTTGTGAAAGGGATTGTTCATCTAATGAATCATTTGGAAGATTCATTCAATGTCTGCGACCATAATCGTTACATAGGCTATCTGTTAAACTCACTACATTCCAAAGCATAAGGTCGTACTTTTTACTCCACTACATTTCATAAAAGATATTGTTACTCATTATTTTAAAATGAAGAAGTTGTCACATGCTCAGACACACAAAAGCGCTGTCCGATTCGTGCACAAATTGATTCTTTTCTCGATCATCCTGTTAAATCGGTTCGCAAATCACATCAAACAATTCATCCGTGAATTGGACTGATCGGATTGCAGCTGTTCTCGAGTCAATAACTCACTGATTCAATGATCTGTTCAGAGCGAGTCTCCAGTGAACTGAACTTACAAGTCTGACTGAAAACTAGCCAAGATCCTCTCTGAGTGCGCGGCTAATGGTGAAAAGGAAGTTACTAATTTTGAATTTTAGGATTAATTATTGTAACTGAAAATATTTAGGTCACAACTGAAATGCTTAAAGGTGCTGTATGTAAGAAGGACAGCTAGTGTTTGGAATGGGTACTGCAGTCCAAATTCAAAATATTGTTTGCCCCGCCCCGCCGCCTCCTCCTCAGACTCGACACTCAAGCGGGTTGTGAGGACACACAACAGGACGGCGAGGAGACTTACACACTGTAAGTTGATGAGTTGATTTTTCCGTGTTTTAATATGCTTCCGTTCATAGAGATTTTTAGATGGATGCCGAGACTTTGCGATCTCTGACCCAGTTTGTTTGCTGGCTTCCATGGCAGCAATTATGCTATGCAAACCGGCAACCTGTGGTGTCAAAATACTATTGGGTAAACTGGCAATGTGCGTTATCGCACAGACCAAAACAAACACAGACATTCTGACGTGGAACGCAGATTTCAAAGTAAAATAACTGGCTGTAGCATTGTTTTTCAGATAGACGAGTATGTGAACTCAGCATGTTTCTTTAATATCTGCAAACATATTATGGTATTTTTAGGCTTTAGTACAGTCAAAAACATACATACAGCACCTTTAATGTGGACACGTCCACATCAATGTGTCTACAGTGTTGGTTTTAGGAAGAGAAGAAATAACGAAACATTAATATAACACAAATTAGAGCAGGTATTGCTGTCCAGAATCAGGTGGATTGTCGATTACGATTAATCGTAAAAAGATTGTGATCTGGGTTTAAATACCCATGCTATCTTACTGCGGTCACGCCATCTACGCTTTAAAATATATATTACATGTTTTAAAAATTCATAAAAATGCATTAAATCAAATTAAATCACCTGATTCTTGTTCTACACCTCCCCAATAACCACTGTGGTGATTTTCATGTTGCTTAACTGTTTCATTCTTAAAGGTCCCGTTCTTCCTGTTTTTTGAAGCTTTGATTGTGTTTACAGTGTGCAATATAACATGTGTTCATGTTTCGTGTGTAAAAAAACCCAGTATTTTTAACACAATTTACTTATCTGTACACCGCTGTTTTCACTGTCCTAAAAACGGGTTGATGAGTTCCTTGTTCTATGAAGTCCCTCCTTCAGAAATACGTAACGAGTTCTGATTGTGCCAGCGGTTCCCGTGTTGTGATTTGACCGCAGCTTAGCGAACGTGTCACGGTTCCTGTGTTGTGATTCGACAGCAGCTTAGCGCACGTGGAAAGGTCACGCCTCTTAACGGGGAGATGTATGCGCTCAATGATCTCTACAGCGTCCCTGGGAAAGCCAAACAAAGGTGATTTGACTCCGGGATGAAAATAACAGCGTCTCGACGACATGGTGACAAACGCACTCAAACGCAACACTTCCTTTTCTCCACGCGACACTTCCTCTTCTCCACGTGGGACAGCAACAAGACCACGCCCCCTTTTTGCGCCTAGTCTTGTGGGCGGAGGTTAGTCTGTTCTACTGTTCTATCGACGTCATTTATGAAGGAAGTACCAGGATGTAGTCCAAGCCAGCCGTTCGCTGTAGGCTTTGAAAGGGAACTTCTGTTAAATAAAATATCTCGCTTGGCATTGAACTTTGAGCTTTATAATTTTACAGGTATTATTTATGCTCTAACAGCAACATTACACACTAACTAAAGTTTGAACAGTGGGATCACGAAGAAGGGGACCTTTAAATAATTAAATGCCAAAATGAACCGAATTAAAGAATAAAACAGTTGAGCAACATGAAACTCACCACAGTGTTACTTGGGGAGATGTAGAGTATTAGCGACAGAATGCGTGAGGTTATTACAGTTTTTCTCGATTGCTAAGACACATTTCTTGAAAGCTGCTCTCCTTTTCTCTAAACTGTGAACACAAAACCCAATTTTCAAGCTACATTCACAAAACCTCAGACTCTTCTTGCAAAACCAAACTTTCACCTCAAAACAGTTCAATCTGTGCTCAAAACTGAACTATGTTGTCAAATCGTGCCCCGAGTCAATCAAAATTAAAAACACTACTGAACAGTCACTAAACACTACGTAGAAAAATAGAAAACACAATGCTCAGGACATGAATCTGGAGAAATAAATGTTTATTGTTCACTGCAGGCTAAATGCATGTTGCAAAACAAAAAAAACATGTGCATTTAGCACTTGTACAAAAATACAAAACAGAAATCTTATGCGTTTGCCACTTGTGTACAGTAAGCCCATGTAAAAATAAAGTACAAAAATATACATGGAATATTAGGCCTACAAACAGTTAGACCAACTCGCCATTACAATAATACAGTATATTGGTACAGTGATGTACTGAAACATATATTTACTTACAGTATACTGTGGTACAGTATATAGTATGTCATACAGTAATTGCTGTCAACATTTGCATACTGTACTATAATGTCAAAAAAAGGTAATTACCTGTTCTCTTCTCTAAATCTTCGGATTATGGTGGACACAGTGAATCTACTGATGTTTGGTTGTACCCTTTGTCCAGCCTCCCTCATGCTCATACCATGGACAAGAACATGGTCAATCACAGCAGCTCTGATTTCATCAGATATTACTGTTCTTTGACTTCGCTGACCACCTCGACCACCTTGACCTCCTCTCACACAAACTCTTCCTCTCAGATTTCTATCCATTGTAGGGCCTCAAAAACCAGTGCTCTCTGAACTGGCTTACTGTATATGTTCCCTCACATCATTAGCCACAAGTGTGATCAATTTTGAGTTGTTGTGTTCAAGTGGTGACATTTGTGCTTTAATTGTGTTTGACTTTTGTCACCTGTGCTCACCATTATGCAGCACGGGTGCATCACAATGAAAATGTGTTGGCAAGTTGTGTCTAAACAGGTGAAAAGTGCTTATGGTTTTGCCAAAAGAGTGATTGATTCAATCAGTGGGTTCAGGCAACTGTGCATTTGGTTCAGACAATAGGGTTTAGTGTTTTAGCAATTGAGAAAAACTGTAATGTACAAATCATTCAAAGGTCTTCTTTATTTCACATTGCAAAGGGCTGGGCTCATGTTTGTGCTTCAAGCTTATGAGTAGTCACATTACATGTATGACAGTTGAAGGACATTTTCTCATCAAAATGCTGCTCCCCCAAATATTACACAACATAATGTCCTACTTCATAAATCACCCAGTCTGTTAATGAAAACAGTTGCTATAAAAAGCTAAAAATAAACTTTGCTATTGTCAGTAATTTGAATAATGTTGTGACATGTCAACTCCAAATTTGCTTTGTAAACTGTAAATGCTGAACTAATGAATTTGTGCATGGCTGTACCAACAAGAAAAACGTATTAAAGGTCCCATGACATGAACATTTCACTTTATGAGGTTTTGTAACATTATCATGAGTTCCCCTAGCCTGTCTATGGTCCCTCAGTGGCTAGAAATTGTGATGGGTGTAAACCAAGTCCTGGGTGTTCTGCTCTGCCTTTGAGAATCTGGAATCTTCCCTATATGTCGTCATACGGGGAAAGGTTACCTCCCCTTTCTCTGCTTTGCCCACCCGTAGAATTTGGAGAAATGGATTCAGTTTATTTTTCACATTTAATTCAGTCGCAATGTCAGCACAGGCTTAATGCCTGATCTGTGATCAGTGATTTCTGATGTGTAGCTAATTATTCAAGTTCACACAGACTTTCTTTCTAAATCGTTTAATACTGTTCATGCATCAGTGAATCAAGCCTGTGACTAAACAATCAACTTCCCATTGTTTCTCTTAGTAGCATGAAACAAATCTGTTATTTAAATTGTGATTGGACTACAGATCTACAGGCTACCGATCAAAGAACACTCTCTTTATAATGTTCGGATCTGTCAATCACACGTCGCGAGTGTATCTGCACACTTGCCCAAACTGCCGTTATAATGAATGACGCTGTTATGCTGCACAACAAAGCTCTTACTGTATTCATATCGATGTCGTGTTTGCTGTTAGTTGTGGTGAAAGCATTTTGTGAGAGAAATAGCGTTGCAATGACGAGATCACTGCATTCCCGCGACTGTCAACAGACTGTCTGTGTACTCAATGCTCATCACTGCAGACTTTCATGTGATGGGAAAAGATCTAAAAATAATGTTATAATCAACACTTTCACGATTCATTCATCTCGACAGCTGTAATAGTAAAAAAAAACGTAGTAAAAGTATTCGAGAGGGGTTCCACATGTAATACGCATTTCAAATGCAAAGATGTCAGCCAATCACAGCAGTGGGCGTTTACACTGAAGTCTCACAGCAGACACGCCCCTTCAAACAGAGCATTTAAGCCAGAGCTGAAATCAGGATAGAAAAATGCCTTTTATTTCTAAATGGTGACATTTTATGATGTAAAAATCATACTAACAATATAAGTACACCTCAGGTAACATTATAGAATAATTAAAAAGTCCACGTCATAGGACCATTAAATCTTCAGATAAAGCCACATATATGCAAGACAACAGAAAACTGAGGGATTTCTATACTTTATCTAAACCCCTGTCATTGATGCCAAACAGCTCATCAATACCTGGATTTTAGGATTTTGACAAATGTTTGTTAAACGTGGTACTGCGGTAAATTAACGCTTGACATTAGACTCTGCGCATATCATGTTTATATTCTAGCCTAAACAAACTAGTCTATCAAGTCTATGGACGCTGTACGAGAGAGGAGTAACGTCGTGAGAGACACAAAGAGTGACTAAAAAACACCCTAAATATGTTTAAAACTACAAATGAACTTTCTTCTGTTGATTCTTGTTTTTTTTTTAAAATGTTACAATTTCAACCCTCCTCCTTTATCCGGGCTTGGGACCGGCAAAAGTGACCCAAAAGAGACACTCTGGCGGAGTTACTAAGTTTTTTTTTTTATTTAATTTAATTTTATTTAATTTAATTTTATTTTATTTTACTTTTTACTTTATTTTATTTTACTTTACTTTTTTTCAATTAAGTTTGGTTTGGTTTTTATCCTTCTTTTTTTTTTAACATTTTAACATTTTTTTGTATGAAATCTACATTAATAATCTAAATGGACCAAAAGAGACAATAGAAAAAACTGTCAATGGCAATGTGAGAAAATGATGGTAACTAGTCTGGCCCAAATTCAGGTGAATTGTTTTTACATTTACATCCCGCCCTGAATGTAAGCCAGGGCGGGATCAGCCAGCGGTGGCTAAACTTCCCACATTCATTTGCAGTCTGGACGCGGAGGGGTGAACATCTCGTTCAGAATCGTGGGAGAATCATGATCTCTATTTGAAAAAAAATTGTGATTCTCATTTTATCCAAAATCGAGCATCTCTAACACAGATTAAAATAACACATGCCCGTTCATCTTCCCCGCTGCTATAGCAAATGTTATGCATTTAGCGTCTGTTTTTATATTGTTTGTCAACGCACATTACATATTATGTTTCTGCATCCACTAATCTTCCGTACTGACTAGTGCTGGCTATTTAACAATTCATAATCATTCATAATTATTTTGAGAAAAAGGATTATAGAAATATGTATAATATGAAATTAAATTAAATTATATAAGCCTGTATAAAATGACCAAATAATTATCTTTAAAAATCAAGTACTTCTGTACTTTCGCTCAAGTAAAATTGAAAAGGAGTACTAAATACTTTTACTGGAGTAATGTTTTATACGTTTCTGAACTTTAAGTACTTTGTCCACCTCTGGTTTTTAACGTACATTTTGATTATTGATGTATGAAGAACAGTTTATGAAGTTCAGATTACCGTGATAGTGTTTACCTGTTATTAATTGTATTTTAATAATTTTCTCTTCTCGCCTGTGTTTATGCGATCGTGCCTGAATTTTGAAGTGAATTATTTCATATTTATCACAAGTATGCAAGAATTTAAGAAATTATAATATAATTAGTGGTCCTCAGATTTGATTGGTCGAACGCTGTTACAGAAATGCTGAAGGAAGAAAGAAGCCTTTGCTAATAACAAACCAACTTGTGTTACCTCGTTCTGTTCGATCGGTTGCTTCCATCGATCCATCGATGACTTCCACACATAATCAGGTTGAATTTTCTTCCATTCAGGTAATTCTGATGTTGTTGTTGTTGTGTCAAGACAGTGATCTTCTTCCAGGAACATCAGGTCAATCTTCTGCTGTCCAGAATCAGGTGGTTTGTCTTCGTCTGGCATCTCAGCTGTGACCTGTCCACTATGGGTGACCCTACCAGAAGTTGTGAAGTACCAGTGGCGTAGCTCTCAGCATCACTGATGCACACAAGCCCTCACAGCACGTCAAGCTGCAAACCGTGTGAGAGACCCTAACCTAACCTACCCTAACCTAACCAACCACTCGAAACATCCTGACAACCACGTACCAATGCATGAAAAACTACTCAGAGGAGTCCAGCAACCGCAAAGCAACACGCTAACAACCGCACAGAAAACCTTGGCAAACGCATGTCAACAATCAAGAAACCACACAAAACATCCCAACAACCACGACGCAAAGCTCTAAAAAGCACTTCAAACAACCTAGAAACCGCATATCGGCGCATTGACAATCACCAGAAACATCCTAACAACCAGACAACAATGTGCAAAAGACTTACTCGAGAAAATAAAACTTACTCTATACAAATAAAATTGGCTCTACAAAATAAAACTTACTCATAGAGCTATAAGCTTACTCTATAACTATATACAGTATTTACATAGGTTGGTCCCGCTGGGGGATACTCCAGGTGACGCTGTGATGACTCAGTGTCTGGGCTTCTTTCTTCGGGGTTCCTCAGGCTGGGGCTCTTCACTGATGTCCACGTGAATTCGAGGAGCGAAGCTTCTGCTGGTTGTGGAGGAGCTCTCGGCGGTCAGGACGTGTCCATCAGGCTGCTCCGTCTCCACCACTGAAGGGCAGTTGAGTGCCTCCCACAGCCGCTGCTTGATCTTCAGTCCCAGTTTAAGACTGTAGCGACGGCGCCGTCCACTGCGTGTCTTCAGCATGGGCTCCACCACAGAGCGGTAGATGTCCTGGTATTCCTCCACGCTGTAGCCGTGGATGGAGACAGGCTCTTCCTGCTGACACACGTCCACTGAAGAGACCGAGGCTGCTGGACGTGGACGGATGTCAGGAAGGACAGCAGCGTTCTTCACGTAGCGCTCTTCCAAATCTGTGGGACTTTGAGCTTTCTCAGAGATACAGCTGTAAGAGTGATCTAACCTGATTACAGCTGCCAGCTGAGAAAGCTCACAGGAGTCTGGACCGGAAGAGAATCCCGTCAGGCGTTTGGGAAGAGCCCTGGTTCTTCTCTGGCGACGCTGCTCCATGATGATGACTGGAGAAACACTTTCCAAACTGATAAAACTTACCAAATTGTAGAGTTGTAAAGAGTTTGTAGCACGTGTGATCAGGCTTCAAGGCTTCAGAAACAGTTGTGTTGATTTCAAATATCAACTCGATATTATTCAACTGACATAGAGTGATGAGGCTCATTTAAATGTAAACAACACTTGATATCAGCAGTAAGTCTATCAGAGCAGCATGAGCTCTATGTTACATGTACTATATTACCTTTATCATATATATATATATATATATATATATTGCTCATCTGTGTGTGTGTGTATGTAGCGTTGGCTCTGCTGTGTACTCTATATATATATATAAAACACAGGTTAGCCTACATATTTTAGATACGCTCATTATATTTGCTTTAACTGCCTTTTCCTTTTTAAAAAGCCTGCCTGCACACAGTTTAAATGCAAAATGATAATAAAGGAAAACAAAATCCCAAAATGATCTATGTTATAAATCTCCGACAGTTAAACAAATAGTTTAAAAACAGACCTGCTATTAATATATAATATATGGTTTTATTGAAGCCATCAGTTTGCATCATTTCTTAACGACTTAAATATTTGTATTCAGGTGCATATTTTGCAGTACACGTAAAATATGTTTTTTCTGTATACACACAATGCAAATTAAATTTTTCCATTGGCTCAACATATTTCTAATTGAGCCCATGTTAACATACTGTTTCCAGCCACAATGGATAAAGTTAAATTCACAGGAATTAAATTAGGCCAATTGAAAAATGTATATGTGATCGGTCACTAGAACATTTTGAATTGTAGAGGCCTTACATTTTTTACAGTGCATGGGGATAATTATTTGGAAGTCATTTATTGGGCCAATATGTAATGATACATTTTAAAAAAATTTCCCCCAAAAAATGTTTTATATGTATCTGTCATTTTAATACAATTACATCAGTTGTTTCCATTATTAAAGCAGTATACAGTCCATTGTACATTTAAAATTACAATTTGAATGTTATGGTTCACAGTTTAAAACTCTTTACGTGAACACTTAAAAAATGGGAAAATGATTCAGAAAAATACTTCCGGAACCAGACGTGCATGCGCTCTTTGAAGGCTGTGTCCGAGAACGCCTCTATACCCTTAAATCGGGCACTATTTAAGGGGACAGCCATTTGTAGTGGTGTCCAAAACCACAGTGGGTGATTATTGAGTGCACTCATTCCATCCCATAATGCATTGCAATAACGAGTGGACAACCGCATTGTGTCCAAAATCAAATACTTCCCTACTAGTCTGGATGCCAGCCGAATTTAGCCCCGC
The DNA here is from genome assembly GCA_023566225.1 of Romanogobio albipinnatus. Classification (NCBI taxonomy): domain Eukaryota; kingdom Metazoa; phylum Chordata; class Actinopteri; order Cypriniformes; family Gobionidae; genus Romanogobio; species Romanogobio albipinnatus. The sequence continues at coordinate 16,744,873 of CM042241.1, forward strand.
CCACAACATTTGAGTTTGGGAAATTCGGTCTGGACTTGATCCGTTGTGGAGCAACTATGCCTGTACAGGAGCTGTTCGGACCAATCAAATTGTCAGGGCGGGCTTTATACGATGATGGACAGATGATAAACAGTAATGTAATCATCCACGTCACCAAAGAGCGCTTGGGTTGAATTCGTTCTAATCCTAAACAGAGAATTTGTTCGTATATGCATTCACCTTTACTATTTCTCTCAAAAATGATAATCGTGTTGGTAAGTACTCCGTGTATCCTTAAATTCTTTTACAACACCGGCAAAGATCATTTACACTCATCTTCTTCTTCTACTTCTTCCGGTGTGCGTGCAGTTGAGTTCTGTTGACAACTATGCATCGCTCTGTTGCTCTGATTGGTTGTAGGTCTATCCAATTGAGGTCTTTCCTGGTTCGGTTGAGACACGCCCCATATTCACAGCCCAACGGAGCAGTATCAGAGCACGACAACGTCAGGCTACTTCCCTACTATATAGTAATGTGAAAAACAGTATGGCAAAAGAGTAGTACACCTATGTCCGAATACATAGTATTCGATAAACAGTAGGCCTACTAAGATGACCTGCTATTTTTGCAGAGATTCTGTAGAGCGGGTTCAATGGACACTTTAATATCACATGAGGCCACAGGAGATGATTTATAAAGGAAAGTGAAGCGAAGCAACTGAAGCTGGTAGGTCACGTGAGTGTCTGAAATCGCCCCCATACGCCTAAATAGTGCACTATTTGAGAGAGCAGCCACTTGTAGTGCCATTTGTCCATGAAACGTGGGCGTTATCGAGTGCTCTCATTTAATCCCACAGTGCACTGCAATGACAAGTATAATCGATGTACACTCAATAGCTAGAGAATACCCATAATGCACAGTGACGGTCACGCCGAATGAATTCCCATGTCTCTCCAAAAGATGGCACCTGTCCCTGAATCATCCATTCATTTTCCAAACCACTGGTCCAATGTGGGTACATCGTAATATCATACAGGTGTAAATCCCTTTTTATTGATTATTAAATTGTTTAATTAAGGTTTATACGTGCTAGTTCCCATGATGGAGTTCAAGATACACCTTTTCATTACTACTGGAGCTGCCAGTTTAGTACATTTCAAATGCTCATTGAACACAAGCAAAAACTATGCAAAAGCGGCAGCCCTTTCAGTGCACTCAGTGACCAAATTCACTCAATCGTTTTCATTCACTCCTTCAAGTGGACAAAATTAGTGGAGTAATGTACGGAATAGTGAATGAGGGTAAAGGGGGTAATTTTGAACACAGCCAACAGCTTGAGGGGCAGTCGTGGCCTAATGGTTAGAGAGTCAGACTGGTAACGCGAAGGTTGTGGTTTCGAGTCTCAAAACTGGCAGGAAATGACTGAGATGCCCTTGAGCAAGGCTCCTAACCCCCAACCGCTCCCCGGGTGCCACAGCAAAAATGGCTCCTAATGTGTGTGCACTTACTTAGATGGGTTAAATGCAGAGGACAAATTCTGAGTATGTGGGTTAACATACTTGGCCTTCACACTTTCTTTTTTCTTCTTCTTCTTCTTAGAGAATACCCATAATGCACTGTGACAGTCACGCCGAATGAATTCCCGCCGCTGTGTCTCACAGAAGATGGCGCCCGCAGCTGAATTATCCATCCATCCATTTTCCACTGTGGGTACAGCATAATAACAAACAGGTATAAATTCATTTTTTATTGATTATTCAATTGTATAATTAAGGTTCATACATGCTAATTTCCATTCAAGATACACCTTTTCATTACTACTGGAGCTGCCAGTTTGCTACATTTCAAATTATTATTGAACAGCAAGCACAGATTATGCAAAAGCGGCAGCCCTTCCAGCACACTCAGTGTCCAAAATCACTCGCTCGTTTTCATTCACTCCTTCAGGTGAACTATATTAGTGGAGTAATGTAGGGAATGGACCCTTTTCACAGACATTGATGATGCGTTTTAATGATCAGCATCATAAATTCTGCAAAGTTTTTTTATATTTGATTTTTTAAAAATGTATGTACATTTATAATATTATACTTCGTATTATATCACATTTGCATCAAATTACTAAAAAAATATTTAACACTGCTGTGAGGGTGTTTCTAATACAGCGGATGGAAGTGACGGTAAAATGGACATATTTCTCTCTTCTGATTGCCTTTATCCATCTCTCTCTATTTCTATAGATAGATAGATAGATAGATAGATAGATAGATAGATAGATAGATAGATAGATAGATAGATAGATAGATAGATAGATAGATAGATAGATAGATAGATAGATAGATAGATAGATAGATAGATAGATAGATAGATAGATAGATAGATAGATAGATAGATAGATAGATAGATAGATAGATAGATAGATAGATAGATAGATAGATAGATATACATTATGTAGTCTCTCATTCACCGCTATAGAACTACTATGACGACTTCCACTTTTGAGAAACCCGAAAATGTGCAAAAGGGTCAATAGTGAATGAGGGGTGATTATGAAAATGTTGGTTGGAGGCTTTTTTATTTTATTTCAACGATAAGACGTGACAAAGGATATGAATGATAACATTAATTAAACGTTTTTAATTCAAACAAACTGTTGAGGAAAATATCATGAAGGAAAAAATACGTTGCAAAGAAATGATGACACTGACAAGAGGAAGAGGAGTAAAAATGTCACAGTGTGTCTGTCATGAAGGCTGCAAATGCTGAATTGTGCAGGTATTGCTGTCCAGAATCAGGTGGATTGTCTTCAGTCATGCAGTAGCATTCGTTGACATCAGTAATGAGAGGCAAGTGATGCTTTATTCTCTGCTGTTAGATGTTTCCCTCACTGATGGTTTCTACACAGATAGACACGTGTCTTCTTCTGAACTCTTTAATAACCTCTTCATTGGATGTTGAGCTCATAACTGGTAGATCACAACCCTGAAAATGGGTTGCAGGTCGATTATCATGTTCAAAAATGAATCCAGTTTGTGAATCAAAAGCAGAGCACTCTTTAAACTGGCCTTCAGGAAATCAAGCTCACAGACGTTAAAGGGACAGTTCAGTCAAAAGTAAAAATTTGTCATCATTTACTCACCGTCATGTTGCTCCAAACCTTTATGTCTTTTTTTGTTCTGTGAAACACAAAAATAGTGTGAAACACTTTCAAAACCTGTGATTAATTGTGGTTAATTATTTGAATCAACTCACATCACTAGTTTTCAATAGTGGTGGACAGTAACAAAGTTATTTTTTCAAGTAGGTGTAGCGACAATGAGTCAGATTAAATAATAACTCAACGGGGAATTTGAATTAAAATGAAAGAGACTCGAATTACGCTATAATTTATAAATAATTCAGAATGAATGTTTACACCTTAATTTATTCGTCCACCGATATGTGAGAACTTAAAGGGGAGTCTGTTAAAGGGAAACAAGTCTCTGTAGCTCAAATGAATGAATTAATGAATTCATAGGGAATTTTGCGAGTCTAATGTACAGCCGGGCAAATGACTCTTCCAACGTTCATTTGAACGGGCCGTAAATATTAACTCTGCAGCAGATATTAATATCCGTACAATAGTGAAACACTATTTAACAGCCAGGTAACTTAGATCGACAGTTCAAGACATTAAATTCATAAGCACATAACACAAGAACAGTTATCTTTGACTACAAACGAAACTTTATTGATTACTCTAACACATCAAACTAATATCTAACATAAACATACGCACTCGCACTTTCATACGTTGCCGAAAGGAAGAAAGTGAGGAAAGAATTAAGAGAGAGAAATTATGAAATCCCAAGCAATGTACATTTATGACACATGACCTGAAGAAACCATTGATCAGTAATTCATCCTCCTATCGTTTCTTAGGCGGGGTTATTACATTTGATCTAATGCACCATTTCAGCTTGAAATCTAGAGGTATTATTTGCGTTTTTCTCACGTGTGCCGTCTGACAAGGGCTGCCCTTTTCCTCCTGGCTGGAGAGGGGGTTCCCTCAGGTCTTTGATTCGCTGAAGGTCTGGTCGTGTCTTTGATTGACGTCTTGGGAAGCCAATCACGTGGCGTGTTTGGCGGCTGGATGAGAGTCTTGTGGCGTTGCTGGAAGTTGAGGCACGCTGTTGGAAACTCGTTGAGTAACTTTGCGGCGAACTTAACAGAACCCGAGACTTACGGAAAGAAAATAAACTTTAAGTAAAAGAAAGGAAAGTGAGAGAAGAGCAGATGGCCTGAATGAAATCTGTTAACCCATTTTCTCTGATGGTCTGCCACGATCGCCTGATCGTCGCTTTGCCGGAACCGAGCTGCGGACAGCTCTTGACGGAACAATGAACAGAGCGTGAACACTCCGTGAACACCAACGTGAACACGCGTGAACACCCAGCGGTGAACGTCTCGCGAACAACACACTCTGCACAAATTACAGTCTTCAGCTGTGATCTGAGGTTAAACTCAAATTTGTCCATCCCCTGGATGGATTCTGGCCAATTAGGATTCAGGGGTGACTGTCTCCTCCCCTCCCATACAATTGGATTATCTATAGTCATTTAGTCTCCTGCTCTTAAGCAGAGAGTAAAGTTAGACCTAATTTCTTATTATGAGGACATGATCGATTCTATAAAGATTTAATTCAGCTCATCTGCTTAGTTATGCACTTTCGAACACAACGGTATCAAAAACGGTGTCTTTTCATCCACTCATTCAATAGTTACATAATTGCATGAATTTGAGAGTGATATACATGCATAATAGTCACGTGCATCAGTTGTAAACACGCTAACAAACCATGTCGAAGGCTATTTGAGTGAAAGTCCAATAATCATGTGATCTTATGCAATCTATGTAACATTTCCTAGGAGTTTGCTTGAGTTTTAAACTGTGTCGCTGGGAGTTCAGTTACCGGTCATTGAAAAAACAAAGATTGGTTTGTTTCTTTGTCTTGCGATCACAACGAGTCTTTGTCCTCTTTGTGAAGTTTTGGTCAAAAGTCCATAGGAAATCACGTAATTGGAATGTAGAACTGATAGCTTGAGGCAGAATGGAGCCTCGTGACAAAATTATCGATTTCCTGGGGTCTGGAGCTGAATTAGGCTTTGTGAAAGGGATTGTTCATCTAATGAATCATTTGGAAGATTCATTCAATGTCTGCGACCATAATCGTTACATAGGCTATCTGTTAAACTCACTACATTCCAAAGCATAAGGTCGTACTTTTTACTCCACTACATTTCATAAAAGATATTGTTACTCATTATTTTAAAATGAAGAAGTTGTCACATGCTCAGACACACAAAAGCGCTGTCCGATTCGTGCACAAATTGATTCTTTTCTCGATCATCCTGTTAAATCGGTTCGCAAATCACATCAAACAATTCATCCGTGAATTGGACTGATCGGATTGCAGCTGTTCTCGAGTCAATAACTCACTGATTCAATGATCTGTTCAGAGCGAGTCTCCAGTGAACTGAACTTACAAGTCTGACTGAAAACTAGCCAAGATCCTCTCTGAGTGCGCGGCTAATGGTGAAAAGGAAGTTACTAATTTTGAATTTTAGGATTAATTATTGTAACTGAAAATATTTAGGTCACAACTGAAATGCTTAAAGGTGCTGTATGTAAGAAGGACAGCTAGTGTTTGGAATGGGTACTGCAGTCCAAATTCAAAATATTGTTTGCCCCGCCCCCGCCCCCGCCCCCGCCCCCGCCCCCTCCTCCTCAGACTCGACACTCAAGCGGGTTGCCAGGGTTGTGAGGACACACAACAGGACGGCGAGGAGACTTACACACTGTAAGTTGATGAGTTGATTTTTCCGTGTTTTAAAGGGGTGGTAAACCACGATTTCACTTTTCTAACTTTAGCTAGTGTGTAATGTTGCTGTTTGAGCATAAACAACATCTTCAAAGTTACAACGTTCAAAGTTTAAAGCAAACAGAGATATTTGCTTTTAAAGAAATCGATTTCTAAGGACTACAGCAAACGGCCGCTAGGGACTACTAGACATTCACCCAGGGTCTCTGACATCACCAGCCCCAATATTTACATAAACCCCTCCTCCGAGAATATGAAATAAGGGGGGCTAGGCCATTTTGTATCGCAGCAGGGAAGCGTCGTTGTGGTTAGTAGGCTGGAGTGCTGTTGCCAATGCCGACGAAACGCTGTTATTTTCATCCGGAGTGCAGGTCCACTTTCTTCAGCCTTCCTAGGGACGGGGCAGCGTTGCAGTGCGTTTAACATACAACGTTATATGCATGTGTGTAAGAGACATGAGGGGAACACGATCGCATTTGCATCGGATATATGCTGCCCATCATAAATCAAAGCATGAGACAGACAGGGGTTGGAGGAGAAGATCGGAAAATGTGACATAATGGACAATATTCATCTGTATTTGCAATACACGAGCCTTCAGCTGCACGAGTTCAGCTGCACGAGACAGGCGGGCACGCGCGGCTACCGCGGCACATCTCGCGGAGGAAAGCTTCCACAATCTTCGCGAGTACGGGCCACAACCTGTAAGTGTGATTTATTTTTCGTCGATGTGTTTTCTGTAATAGTTTGTGTTGTTCATTGTAGCCTACGTTGTAGCAATGAAGTAGACATGACAGCGCTGTTTGGCTCTGCTAACCAGTTTGTTAAATGCTCATTCATACTTAAAGGTCCCATGGCATGAAATTTTCATTTTATGAGGTATTTCAACATTAATATGAGTTCCCCTAGCCTGAATATTGTCCCCAAGTGGATAGAAATGTTGATCGGTGTAAACCCGAGTTCTGGCTGTCTCTCTCTGCCTTTGAGAAAATGACAGGCCAGACGAGCCAATCCTGAAGTCTCCTGTTTTGACGTCCAAGCAGGAACGGTTACCTCCCTTTCCTCCGCCCAGAGAATCTGGCACGCCCATGCAAACGCTCGAGAGATCATTCCTTGTGAACGAGTGAATGCTGGCAGTTTCTCAGTGTTTGGATGTACAAATGAAAACAGAAGTCTTTCTTCAGTTCCTTCTGATCTGTGATCAGTGATCTCTTATGTGTAGCTAATTATTTATTATTCGTGCACACGCAGCGGCTTCTCTCTCTCCCGACAGTGTTTTCTATCTTGTGAGTCAGTGTTTTTGTACGTCCTCGTCGCGTCTACCGGTTCTAAAATGTGCATACAGTCATGAGTTTCTGCTCAACATCGACCTCACACACGCCGAAGCTCGGGCTGCACTGGCCGTTGGCCTTCAACATCCCCGACCCCCAGTACTGCATCTGGCCCACAGCGGAGGCACCAAACGCGGCGTGAGATTAAGCAGAAGGGGGGTAAGCGTGAGCATATCTGGGCTAGGCTAGCCATCTTTCCCCACAATAAACTGGATTACATTCGATTACTGTTGTTGTGTCTTTGTTTGTGCTGTGTAACGTTACTCAATGCGCGTCACTGACGCTATTCATATGATTGGAACATTATCTAGAAATAATGCTATACTCAACACTTACTAACTCGTTCATCTCGCTGTAATGGTACATTGCATGTGTTACAAAGTTGGTAATAATGATGAATACGGACTCGGCGTGACTGGGACTCGTGTTTATTCAGAACTCTCAGATACAAACACAATAAACTCGCGCTGACTGACAGCGCTCTCATAACTCAGTAGGTACTATAAATAACTTTGTTAGCAATCGCTCCGTCTCCATGATGTCCGGTTCGCGAACGAATCATTCTTTTGAATCGGTTCTTTTTAGTGAACCGAACCAGTTCACCAAATCGGACTGAATCGTTCTAAACGGTTCGCGTCTCGAGTCAGCGCTGATCCATCATTTACTAAAGTTACTAACTTTCTGACATGAGTGACAGCCCCTCCGACTAGAAATAAACTAATAACCTGAAGTATATGCTAGTAACTACAACAGTTCACCCTGAACTGAGACTGAGAACTGATGAGAAGTGAACTCAGGTCCATCCGTCTCTGGCAGGCTCGTGCCTCGTTAAACCACGCCCCCTCCGCTCATTTAAAATGCAAAGATGTCAGCCAATCACAACAGTGGGCGTTTTTACTGAAGTCTCACAGCAGACACGCCTCTTGAAGCAGGGCATTCAGCCACAGGGCAAACAGCAGTATAGAAAAAATGCCTTTTATTTCTAAATTATGACATTTTATGATGTAAAAATCATACTAACAATATAAGTACACCTCAGGAAACATTATAAAATAATAGAAAAATGCCATGCCATGGGACCTTTAACGTTATCCGACAAACACCTAACGTTTACAAACTGTTTAAAATCTCAACAGCGAATTTGGCATTAGTGTAAATTATTCTTTGATTAGAGCTTTTATGTATTGTTTATCTACAGGCATGCTAAACATGGTTCTGTGTTTCATTTGGATACTAGCAATGTTTAGTGTTCGTTCTTGCGACAGATATTTGGCTATAATCGTTCTAAAAATACAAAAGTAACGGTGCCATTCAGGAGCGATCACTATAGAGCCGCAGTCTTTACTCTTGAGGACTGAACAGGTTCTGCTCGATCATCTTCACTAAAATTGTCTGGGTCTGATTCGGGCTCTTGGTATGGTTTTATTGACGCTATTATACACAAAGCACAGGCTTAGCCTGAGGCTACCTGTAGAGGTAAGGGGCGTGACGCTTTCGAGAAACGTGCACTAGGCGGTTAGCGAATCACAACACACTGGGCCAGCTAACCAATCAGAGCCCATTGCGTATTTTTGAGGGACTGGCTTCACAGAACCCGGAAACCATCAGACCGTTTTTACAAGGAGGGACAGAGCAGTGTAGAATAAAGGTAAAATATATGAAAAATAATGAATTTTTTTAAAAACGAAGCATGAACACATGTTACAGTGCACCCCACAAACACAATCAAGCCTTCGAAAGAGTGTGCTTTACCACCCCTTTAATATGCTTCCGTTCATAGAGATTTTTAGATGGATGCCGAGACTTTGCGATCTCTGACCCAGTTTGTTTGCTGGCTTCCATGGCAGCAATTATGCTATGCAAACCGGCAACCTGTGGTGTCAAAATACTATTGGGTAAACTGGCAATGTGCGTTATCGCACAGACCAAAACAAACACAGACATTCTGACGTGGAACGCACATTTCAAAGTAAAATAACTGGCTGTAGCATTGTTTTTCAGATAGACGAGTATGTGAACTCAGCATGTTTCTTTAATATCTGCAAACATATTATGGTATTTTTAGGCTTTAGTACAGTCAAAAACATACATACAGCACCTTTAATGTGGACACGTCCACATCAATGTGTCTACAGTGTCGGTTTTAGGAAGAGAAGAAATAACGAAACATTAATATAACACAAATTAGAGGAGGTATTGCTGTCCAGAATCAGGTGGATTGTCGATTACGATTAATCGTAAAAAGATTGTGATCTGGGTTTAAATACCCATGCTATCTTACTGCGGTCACGCCATCTACGCTTTAAAATATATATTACATGTTTTAAAAATTCATAAAAATGCATTAAATCAAATTAAATCACCTGATTCTTGTTCTACACCTCCCCAATAACCACTGTGGTGATTTTCATGTTGCTTAACGGTTTCATTCTTAAAGGTCCCGTTCTTCGTGTTTTTTGAAGCTTTGATTGTGTTTACAGTGTGCAATATAACATGTGTTCATGTTTCGTGTGTAAAAAAAAACAGTATTTTTAACACAATTTACTTATCTGTATACCGCTGTTTTCACTGTCCTAAAAACGGGTTGATGAGTTCCTTGTTCTATGAAGTCCCTCCTTCAGAAATACGTAACGAGTTCTGATTGTGCCAGCGGTTCCTGTGTTGGGATTTGACCGCAGCTTAGCGAACGTGGAAAGGTCACGCCTCTTAACGGGGTGATGTATGCGCTCAGTGATCTCTACAGCGTCCCTGGGAAAGCCAAATAAAGGTGATTTGACTCCGGGATGAAAATAACAGCGTCTCGACGACATGGTGACAAACGCACTCAAACGCAACACTTCCTTTTCTCCACGTGACACGTCCTCTTCTCCACGTGGGACAGCAACAAGACCACGCCCCCTTTTTGCGCGTAGTCTTGTGGGCGGAGGTTAGTCTGTTCTACTGTTCTATCGACGTCATTTATGAAGGAAGTACCAGGATGTAGTCCAAGCCAGCCGTTCGCTGTAGGCTTTGAAAGGGAACTTCTGTTAAATAAAATATCTCGCTTGGCATTGAACTTTGAGCTTTATAATTTTACAGGTATTATTTATGCTCTAACAGCAACATTACACACTAACTAAAGTTTGAACAGTGGGATCACGAAGAAGGGGACCTTTAAATAATTAAATGCTAAAATCATGACCAAATAAAACCGAATTAAAGAATAAAACAGTTGAGCAACATGAAACTCACCACAGTGTTACTTGGGGAGATGTAGAGTATTAGCGACAGAATGCGTGAGGTTATTAATGTACAAATCATTCAAAGGTCTTCTTTATTTCACATTGCAAAGGGCTGGGCTCATGTTTGTGCTTCAAGCTTATAGTCACATTACATGTATGACAGTTGAAGGACATTTTCTCATCAAAATGCTGCTCCCCCAAATATTACACAACATAATGTCCTACTTCATAAATCACCCAGTCTGTTAATGAAAACAGTTGCTATAAAAAGCTAAAAATAAACTTTGCTATTGTCAGTAATTTGAATAATGTTGTGACATGTCAACTCCAAATTTGCTTTGTAAACTGTAAATGCTGAACTAATGAATTTGTGCATGGCTGTACCAACAAGAAAAACGTATTAAAGGTCCCATGACATGAAAATTTCACTTTATGAGGTTTTGTAACATTATCATGAGTTCCCCTAGCCTGTCTATGGTCCCTCAGTGGCTAGAAATTGTGATGGGTGTAAACCAAGTCCTGGGTGTTCTGCTCTGCCTTTGAGAATCTGGAATCTTCCCTATATGTCGTCATACGGGGAAAGGTTACCTCCCCTTTCTCTGCTTTGCCCACCCGTAGAATTTGGTGAAATGGATTCAGTTTATTTTTTACATTTAATTCAGTCGCAATGTCAGCACAGGCTTAATGCCTGATCTGTGATCAGTGATTTCTGATGTGTAGCTAATTATTCAAGTTCACACAGACTTTCTTTCTAAATCGTTTAATACTGTTCATGCATCAGTGAATCAAGCCTGTGACTAAACAATCAACTTCCCATTGTTTCTCTTAGTAGCATGAAACAAATCTGTTATTTAAATTGTGATTGGACTACAGATCTACAGGCTACCGATCAAAGAACACTCTCTTTATAATGTTCGGATCTGTCAATCACACGTCGCGAGTGTATCTGCACACTTGCCCAAACTGCCGTTATAATGAATGACGCTGTTATGCTGCACAACAAAGCTCTTACTGTATTCATATCGATGTCGTGTTTGCTGTTAGTTGTGGTGAAAGCACATTCAGATAAAGCCACATATATGCAAGACAACAGAAAACTGAGGGATTTCTATACTTTATCTAAACCCCTGTCATTGATGCCAAACAGCTCATCAATACCTGGATTTTAGGATTTTGACAAATGTTTGTTAAACGTGGTACTGCGGTAAATTAACGCTTGACATTAGACTCTGCGCATATCATGTTTATATTCTAGCCTAAACAAACTAGTCTATCAAGTCTATGGACGCTGTACGAGAGAGGAGTAACGTCGTGAGAGACACAAAGAGTGACTAAAAAACACCCTAAATATGTTTAAAACTACAAATGAACTTTCTTCTGTTGATTCTTGTTTTTTTTTTTTAAATGTTACAATTTCAACCCTCCTCCTTTATCCGGGCTTGGGACCGGCAAAAGTGACCCAAAAGAGACACTCTGGCGGAGTTACTAATTTAATTTAATTTAATTTAATTTAATTAATTTAATTTTACTTTTTACTTTATTTTATTTTACTTTACTTTTTTTCAATTAAGTTTGGTTTGGTTTTTATCCTTCTTTTTATTTTAACATTTAAAAAAATTTTTGTATGAAATCTACATTAATAATCTAAATGGACCAAAAAGAGACAATAGAAAAAACTGTCAATGGCAATGTGAGAAAATGATGGTAACTAGTCTGGCCCAAATTCAGGTGAATTGTTTTTACATTTACATCCCGCCCTGAATGTAAGCCAGGGCGGGATCAGCCAGCGGTGGCTAAACTTCCCACATTCATTTGCAGTCTGGACGCGGAGGGGTGAACATCTCGTTCAGAATCGTGGGAGAATCATGATCTCTATTTGAAAAAAAATTGTGATTCTCATTTTATCCAAAATCGAGCATCTCTAACACAGATTAAAATAACACATGCCCGTTCATCTTCCCCGCTGCTATAGCAAATGTTATGCATTTAGCGTCTGTTTTTATATTGTTTGTCAACGCACATTACATATTATGTTTCTGCATCCACTAATCTTCCGTACTGACTAGTGCTGGCTATTTAACAATTCATAATCATTCATAATTATTTTGAGAAAAAGGATTATAGAAATATGTATAATATGAAATTAAATTAAATTATATAAGCCTGTATTAAATGACCAAATAATTATCTTTAAAAATCAAGTACTTCTGTACTTTCGCTCAAGTAAAATTGAAAAGGAGTACTAAATACTTTTACTGGAGTAATGTTTTATACGTTTCTGAACTTTAAGTACTTTGTCCACCTCTGGTTTTTAACGTACATTTTGATTATTGATGTATGAAGAACAGTTTATGAAGTTCAGATTACCGTGATAGTGTTTACCTGTTATTAATTGTATTTTAATAATTTTCTCTTCTCGCCTGTGTTTATGCGATCGTGCCTGAATTTTGAAGTGAATTATTTCATATTTATCACAAGTATGCAAGAATTTAAGAAATTATAATATAATTAGTGGTCCTCAGATTTGATTGGTCGAACGCTGTTACAGAAATGCTGAAGGAAGAAAGAAGCCTTTGCTAATAACAAACCAACTTGTGTTACCTCGTTCTGTTCGATCGGTTGCTTCCATCGATCCATCGATGACTTCCACACATAATCAGGTTGAATTTTCTTCCATTCAGGTAATTCTGATGTTGTTGTTGTTGTGTCAAGACAGTGATCTTCTTCCAGGAACATCAGGTCAATCTTCTGCTGTCCAGAATCAGGTGGTTTGTCTTCGTCTGGCATCTCAGCTGTGACCTGTCCACTATGGGTGACCCTACCAGAAGTTGTGAAGTACCAGTGGCGTAGCTCTCAGCATCACTGATGCACACAAGCCCTCACAGCACGTCAAGCTGCAAACCGTGTGAGAGACCCTAACCTAACCTACCCTAACCTAACCAACCACTCGAAACATCCTGACAACCACGTACCAATGCATGAAAAACTACTCAGAGGAGTCCAGCAACCGCAAAGCAACACGCTAACAACCGCACAGAAAACCTTGGCAAACGCATGTCAACAATCAAGAAACCACACAAAACATCCCAACAACCACGACGCAAAGCGCTAAAAAGCACTTCAAACAACCTAGAAACCGCATATCGGCGCATTGACAATCACCAGAAACATCCTAACAACCAGACAACAATGTGCAAAAGACTTACTCGAGAAAATAAAACTTACTCTATACAAATAAAATTGGCTCTACAAAATAAAACTTACTCATAGAGCTATAAGCTTACTCTATAACTATATACAGTATTTACATAGGTTGGTCCCGCTGGGGGATACTCCAGGTGACGCTGTGATGACTCAGTGTCTGGGCTTCTTTCTTCGGGGTTCCTCAGGCTGGGGCTCTTCACTGATGTCCACGTGAATTCGAGGAGCGACGCTTCTGCTGGTTGTGGAGGAGCTCTCGGCGGTCAGGACGTGTCCATCAGGCTGCTCCGTCTCCACCACTGAAGGGCAGTTGAGTGCCTCCCACAGCCGCTGCTTGATCTTCAGTCCCAGTTTAAGACTGTAGCGACGGCGCCGTCCACTGCGTGTCTTCAGCATGGGCTCCACCACAGAGCGGTAGATGTCCTGGTATTCCTCCACGCTGTAGCCGTGGATGGAGACAGGCTCTTCCTGCTGACACACGTCCACTGAAGAGACCGAGGCTGCTGGACGTGGACGGATGTCAGGAAGGACAGCAGCGTTCTTCACGTAGCGCTCTTCCAAACCTGTGGGACTTTGAGCTTTCTCAGAGATACAGCTGTAAGAGTGATCTAACCTGATTACAGCTGCCAGCTGAGAAAGCTCACAGGAGTCTGGACCGGAAGAGAATCCCGTCAGGCGTTTGGGAAGAGCCCTGGTTCTTCTCTGGCGACGCTGCTCCATGATGATGACTGGAGAAACACTTTCCAAACTGATAAAACTTACCAAAGTGTAGAGTTGTAAAGAGTTTGTAGCACGTGTGATCAGGCTTCAAGGCTTCAGAAACAGTTGTGTTGATTTCAAATATCAACTCGATATTATTCAACTGACATAGAGTGATGAGGCTCATTTAAATGTAAACAACACTTGATATCAGCAGTAAGTCTATCAGAGCAGCATGAGCTCTATGTTACATGTACTATATTACCTTTATCATATATATATATATATATATTGCTCATCTGTGTGTGTGTGTGTGTGTGTGTGTATGTAGCGTTGGCTCTGCTGTGTACTCTATATATATATAAAACACAGGTTAGCCTACATATTTTAGATACGCTCATTATATTTGCTTTAACTGCCTTTTCCTTTTTAAAAAGCCTGCCTGCACACAGTTTAAATGCAAAATGATAATAAAGGAAAACAAAATCCCAAAATGATCTATGTTATAAATCTCCGACAGTTAAACAAATAGTTTAAAAACAGACCTGCTATTAATATATAATATATGGTTTTATTGAAGCCATCAGTTTGCATCATTTCTTAACGACTTAAATATTTGTATTCAGGTGCATATTTTGCAGTACACGTAAAATATGTTTTTTCTGTATACACTCAATGCAAATTAAATTTTTCCATTGGCTCAACATATTTCTAATTGAGCCCATGTTAACATACTGTTTCCAGCCACAATGGATAAAGTTAAATTCACAGGAATTAAATTAGGCCAATTGAAAAATGTATATGTGATCGGTCACTAGAACATTTTGAATTGTAGAGGCCTTACATTTTTTACAGTGCATGGGGATAATTATTTGGAAGTCATTTATTGGGCCAATATGTAATGATACATTTTCAAAAATTTTCCCCCAAAAAATGTTTTATATGTATCTGTCATTTTAATACAATTACATCAGTTGTTTCCATTATTAAAGCATTATACAGTCCATTGTACATTTAAAATTACAGTTTGAATGTTATGGTTCACAGTTTAAAACTCTTTACGTGAACACTTAAAAAATGGGAAAATGATTCAGAAAAATACTTCCGGAACCAGACGTGCATGCGCTCTTTGAAGGCTGTGTCCGAGAACGCCTCTATACCCTTAAATCGGGCACTATTTAAGGGGACAGCCATTTGTAGTGGTGTCCAAAACCACAGTGGGTGATTATTGAGTGCACTCATTCCATCCCATAATGCATTGCAATAACGAGTGGACAACTGCATTGTGTCCAAAATCAAAAACTTCCCTACTAGTCTGGATGCCAGCCGAATTTAGCCCCGCCCACAACATTTGAGTTTGGGAAATTCGGTCTGGACTTGATCCGTTGTGGAGCAACTATGCCTGTACAGGAGCTGTTTGGACCAATCAAATTGTCAGGGCGGGCTTTATACGATGATGGACAGATGATAAACAGTAATGTAATCATCCACGTCACCAAAGAGCGCTTGGGTTGAATTCGTTCTAATCCTAAACAGAGAATTTGTTCGTATATGCATTCACCTTTACTATTTCTCTCAAAAATGATAATCGTGTTGGTAAGTACTCCGTGTATCCTTAAATTCTTTTACAACACCGGCAAAGATCATTTACACTCATCTTCTTCTTCTACTTCTTCCAGTGTGCGTGCAGTTGAGTTCTGTTGACAACTATGCATCGCTCTGTTGCTCTGATTGGTTGTAGGTCTATCCAATTGAGGTCTTTCCTGGTTCGGTTGAGACACGCCCCATATTCACAGCCCAACGGAGCAGTATCAGAGCACGACAACGTCAGGCTACTTCCCTACTATATAGTAATGTGAAAAACAGTATGGCAAAAGAGTAGTACACCTATGTCCGAATACATAGTATTCGATAAACAGTAGGCCTACTAAGATGACCTGCTATTTTTGCAGAGATTCTGTAGAGCGGGTTCAATGGACACTTTAATATCACATGAGGCCACAGGAGATGATTTATAAAGGAAAGTGAAGCGAAGCAACTGAAGCTGGTAGGTCACGTGAGTGTCTGAAATCACCCCCATACGCCTAAATAGTGCACTCTTTGAGAGAGCAGCCACTTGTAGTGCCATTTGTCCATGAAACGTGGGCGTTATCGAGTGCTCTCATTTAATCCCACAGTGCACTGCAATGACAAGTATAATCGATGTACACTCAATAGCTAGAGAATACCCATAATGCACAGTGACGGTCACGCCGAATTAATTCCCATGTCTCTCCAAAAGATGGCACCTGTCCCTGAATCATCCATTAATTTTCCAAACCACTGGTCCAATGTGGGTACATCGTAATATCATACAGGTGTAAATCCCTTTTTATTGATTATTAAATTGTTTAATTAAGGTTTATACGTGCTAGTTCCCATGATGGAGTTCAAGATACACCTTTTCATTACTACTGGAGCTGCCAGTTTAGTACATTTCAAATGCTCATTGAACACAAGCAAAAACTATGCAAAAGCGGCAGCCCTTTCAGTGCACTCAGTGACCAAATTCACTCAATCGTTTTCATTCACTCCTTCAAGTGGACAAAATTAGTGGAGTAATGTACGGAATAGTGAATGAGGGTAAAGGGGGTAATTTTGAACACAGCCAACAGCTTGAGGGGCAGTCGTGGCCTAATGGTTAGAGAGTCAGACTGGTAACGCGAAGGTTGGTTTCGAGTCTCAAAACTGGCAGGAAATGACTGAGATGCCCTTGAGCAAGGCTCCTAACCCCCAACCTATTAAATCGCTATTGTGAGTAGGACTATTTCTTCCGCGTCTCATCCAACGGCTCTTTTGCTAGTTCTGAAACGTCATTTTAAAGCTGTTAACAAAGGCTTGAGCCGTTGATAGCATTCTACTGCAGTTATTAATAAAGTTATTAGAGAGAGAGAGAGAGAGAGAGAGAGAGAGAGAGAGAGAGAGAGAGAGTGTGCTTGTGTGAATTAGGCTGCCTCTGTGCGTCACGTGTAGCCTTTAAGTTAATTTTTAGTCCATCTCTGCAAAACGGACTTCAGGATGGACTAAAATGAACTCCCAAAACGTACTGCCAGATTCTGGAAGATGAATTCTTCAAACAGTGGTACTAGAGGATGTGGTGCTGGTCCTTCAAGAGTCACTCTCAACCTATCTGTCCATAAAGCCTATAAAAAAAACCTTCTTTGTGTATTTTACAACACTTCAGCTTGTGATTCTTATCTAGTGGGGGTCATTTTTTAGGATTCTTTACCTAACTGAAGTCTCTGAGATCCTGACACCTTGCACTTCTGGAGACTCCAGGTAGGTTGCAGCTCTGGAAAATGGTGGCGCTGGAGACTAAAGGGTTCCTGATGGTTTCACCCTTAATTCTTCACCTTAATTCTTAATTCTTTTACGGTTAATAGGTGTCTTTTCTCCGCCACATGTTTTTGTCTGACCCTGCTGACCCAACGAGCATTTCACTGTCCAATGGTCACGCCTTAACTGCAATGTCTAGTATTGCATTAGTATTGCATCCTTCTCATGGGCATTTAATACTTTTTGACATTTCAGTCTGAGTTAAATCTCTTTTTTGGCTCAATTTATCTGTAAAAGAAAACATGCCTAATAATTCTGCACACCTGAATATAAGGTGATTTTCATTTCCAGCCTTAATGAACAATTATATATCACTTATACATTATTAAATACTAAATCAATAGTAGTTATTAGGATTACTGTGGTTTGGAATTGGTCAAATGTGCCTGGAAAAAAAATATGATCAGAAAATCAACGTGCCTAATAATTCTAAACTCCCTGTATGTATATATATATATGTGTGTATGTATATATATATGTGTATGTGTATATGTGTGTATATGTATGTATGTATGTATGTATGTGTATATATATATATATATATATATATATATATATATATATATATATATATATATATATATATATATATATATATATATATATATACACATACATACATACATACATACATACATATACACACCCCACACTTTAAAATAGTAGTGTTTATTTTTAAGATGCTATTTTTAGCATTCGCTAATTTGATGTTAAACTATGTTCGTGTAAAACCTAAAGTATAAAGTTTAACATTGATCAAAAAAGCTGTGAAAATGAAAAAAAGTAGCCAGTTTTAAATAATCATTTATTTTTTTTATTTCTCCATAATTTATTGGCATAAAGATTACAGAACATTTTAAGGATAAAAAGGAAGCAGGAATTAAGAGAAAAAAAATCACTTAAAAACAACAACAAACATAAACATATTGACTGTGATTGCACTGCTTCATTCTCACTCTCAAATATAAGTGCATATTTGTGCAATATATACAAGGCCTTCCATTAGACACAAACAAGAACAAGGATTGTCATGATAATCAATATCAAATCAAAACTAAATCCCATAAGAAAGAAGTAGAAATTTGGGGGGGATTCACAGATTTGTATAAATTATCATTTTATAAATTAAACTCATATTAACATATCTCGGTTAGGCATATATATATTTTTCAATATCATTTGTAATTCCAATAAAAAATGCATATAAAACATTGTAAAATATCATATTCCAAACCTAACTTATCACTTGACCTCTTCTGGAAAACCAAGAGATGAATTGCCTTGCTGTTACAATCAAGTGGAAAAACACGACACTGATTTACATGAGTTTTAAAAGGGCAGTTGCAATGCAAATTTAAACCTATAAATAACGTCCACAGATGCCTTTTCAAGTTTAAAATGGCCTGAGGGTTAGAAGTATGCATATCTATAAAGGTCTTGACCAATACAGAGGTTTTATCTTAAATACAGCAGGTCACCAGTATGTCCGATTCTCACAAACACTCACATGTGTAGTATTTCATACTGGCATACAGCAAGCACAATTTTACATACTGGCTCAAGCAAGCACAATTTTAAGCTAGTGTAAAATGTTCTTTCCCTTGGAAAATTAAGAGCAACATCTCAAGAGAAAATATCAAGGCTTTTAGGGAAGAAGAAGGGAGGTATTTTCTTGTACATTCCTGACAGTGGTAGAAATAATTGTGTAAAACATGTTTGGCTGTGCCTGTTCTCCAGTGTAGGCAAGCAAACACCAGCTCTGAGACGGACAACAGTCCTTTGTAGAGAATGCCCAAAATCATCTGGAACGTTATAAGTAGGACCAAACAGAATCTGCAGGTTTTTCCCCCCTAAAATGATATGCTAGTTTTGAAAGGAAATTCTGTGAAGTGAATTTAACTAAAGTAAAAAGTGTTATTTAATGGGATATTTCACCCTGAAATGTTTCTATAGAGGGGAAAAAAAGTCTGTGGGTGCAGATTCTATGTGGGGCTACACATAAATCAAATGATGAAAGTGCTGAATAAACCTATAAATCTGTAGGGGGGTTTTTTTCCTTCTCAAAAGTCAGCTAGAGAGACAATGACTTTTTTTGTTCACAAAGAACAAACAATTGTATTGTAAGTAATTCCATAAACTGATTCTTCATACTGTAAACTAAAACTCAAAAAAAGTGCTTAAAGGGATTGTTCACCCAAAAATTACCCCATGATTCACTCACCCTCAAGCCATCCTAGGTGTATATGACATTCTTCTTTCAGACGAATACAATCAGAGTTATATAAAAAACATTGTGGCTCTTCCAAGCTTTATAATGGCAGTGAATGGCAGCCCAAAAAATTGAAGCGAAGTGATTCGATGGGTTTGTGAAAGAAAAATATCCATATTTAAAATTTTATAAAGTAAAATATCTAGCTTCTGTATCCAACTTACGAAGAAAGTGCAACTGGCGTAACTATGGCGTCAGATGTAAGTGTTTTTGAACTACAGAAAGGCCCCGTCCACTCGGAGATGCGTTTAGCTATATTCGTCCGAATCTAATGTTAGCTTCACTTCCTGTCTCCTGAGAGACCTTCATCTGATCGAGTTTTGAAGGCAGCATATGTGTATCCTTCGCTGCCTTTGATATCCCACAATCCTGTGAGTTCCATTCTGTGACAGTTGAGCTGGGAAAAAAAGACGGCGTCCGAAAGTTGCGTTTGCTGGTCAGTTTGTGTGTAAATATAAGTTTTTTTTACCAACATTTTCTACTTCTGATGTCATTTCTAGTGAGAAATTACTAATGTAGTAATTCAATATTTGTTTAGTTCTCACCAAAGCTCTCTCTATTTAGTTTCGTGAGGTGCCTTCATGCACAAACGCTGCCTTACAAGTCATTGTCTGATAAGGCAGCGAGGCAACGAGTCAGCTGCCTTGGTTTTCGGACGAAGCCCACATCTCACGCATGCTCCAACTCTTCTTCTCTGTGGCAGAATTACAGCGCCACATACTGGTCTGGCATGTATACTACATTGTTTTGAGTCGGGTTCAGTGGTTTCATGTGTACGCAGATATTTCTTGAGACGAGGCAAAAAAAAAGAACGGATAGGGAATACTCTGGCTTCGTGTGGATGTGGCCAAAGTGTAGCACCTCTCCCAGTTAACCCCCCGGAGCCGTATAGATTACTTTTATAATGGATGGATGCACTTTTTTGAGCTTCAAATTTTGGCCAGCCATCATAAAGCTTGGATTAGCAAGGACATGTTTTAATATAACATATAAGAAGAGTGTCTATACACCTTAGAATGGCTTGAGGGTGAGTAAATCATGGGGTAATTTTCATTTTTGGGTGAACAATCCCTTTATTGGAGTGATCAGGGTCAAAGTGTGAAAACACTAATTTTTAAGGTGTAAATGTATCATGTTTTAAGGAAGAGTTTGTTCAAAAACAAAAATTATAGCATTATTTACTCACCCACTCATTTCATTCAAAAACAATAATGTGGCAAAAAAGCACCATAAAAGTAGTCTTTATAACTTCTGGAGTTGTACAATAACTTTGTTTGAGAAATAGACCAAATCAAGTCGTCATTCACAGATAATCTTAACTTGACTGATGTGGTCACTATGACTCAAAAATCTCCTGTTGTGTTCCATTGATTTGGTTTATGGGTTTAGAATGATGGTAAAAAAAAGAAAAAACATTTTTGGGTAAACCATCCCTTTAAGTAGTTATAAACGTACACTACACCTGCAGTGCAGTGGTTTTGACATCAGAAGAGAATCTTAACCGTAAAGCTTGATGTCTTTCATAAAGCAAACCGCTAACATTTGTAAAACTGTAAAAATGCACATGAAAATCCATCAGGGTTTGTGCAAATATCAGTACCAGTGTGTTTAGGTGTCAGTGTAAAGCTCTACCTTCTCATTTTTACATCTCCTGTAGTTACAGATTTTGTTCGTCCAGCCCCAGGGGGGGGTGTGCTTTTCACGGGGTGGTAAGAGGAAGACCACGCTTGTGGCCACCATGACATGCCATATGGAATGAGTGTAGTAGTAGTTGCTATCGGTCTGTGCGAAGACGTAAACACACACTCCAATCAATGCAGATACAATGCCTGGGAGCAGGAACAACACCCATCGACGCCATAATGGAGGGTAACATTGACGCCGTTTCACACTTCGATAAACCTGTCGGGTGACACACATAAACAGGACAGGAAATATTTTAAAAATGCTGTGACAAGTGAACTGAGTGCTTTATTGTCAGGTTCAGACTACATGATTCCAGCCTTGAATGACAATGGCCGTCTGGACGCAAGAATCAGAAATGACACTTCACAACGTCCCGACAGACAGACTAGGGCTACGTCCGAAATTGCACTCTCTCTTGAGTAGGTACTTATTTTGAATAAGTCATTACTTCACAACCAATAATAAAGTACGTTCTATATAGTATGAATGTGTGTAGTTGTAGTATTAATATAATCTGGACATACTACATTCGCCATGTTGTCATTATCATGTGACCTACCAGTGCCAGTTACGTCGCTTCACTACCATTTACAAATCCTCTCCCGTCCCGTGGCCTCATGGGATAGTAAAGTGTCCATCGTATGCACACCTCAGAATCTCTTTTATGAATACCGTGAATTCTGACATACTGCTCTTGTCACATTCAGTTTTTCGCCTACTATATATTAGGTAAGTATGCAATTTCGGATGCTGCCTAGCTGTTTAATCTTTTTCAGTCCTCCACGAGGGGTCAGTCACATCTGTGAAGTTGACCAAAAGGAGCACAGAGGCTCTTCCAAACACAGCTTACAAACATGGCGAAACGAAACAGAGACGATGGTATTGGTGCTTCTCTCCCAGTCCGAAAGAGACAATCTATTGAAATTAATCTCAGAAATTGATTGAAATCAGACCTCAGAAGCATGAGAACATTAACAATGGATGGCCTACATTCAATCCGAATTCATTCTAAGGATTAACTGTCTGAGGGTGTTTACTGGGTGTTTACCGTTACACTCTTGTTTCAAGAAGTCAGTCGCTAGTTTTGCATTCTCGATGACATCACACACGTCATTAAAGACGGCAAACAATGATTGGTTGGGTCGGGAAGCAACGTGTAGTCTGCATGCTTCTTGTCCACGACACAACAAGAATTTAGGAGTCAAAAATCGCATAATTTGACACAGTGACTATCGTAACAGACAAAAATAGTGTGTAGTTTGAACATGAAAGTTGAATCTGATAGGATTTAATTTCCCCTGTGTAAAACAAAAACTCAGAAAAACTTCAAAGTACTAATTCAAAGTAAGCACAAGTGGGTGTAGATCATTATTTATTTATTTTTACAAATATAACTTTTAAATCTGCTTTTAAATTAACTTTTTAATGCATTTAATTATATTAAACAACAGAAACCATGTATCTGGGTTTTTCTTATATATATATATATATATATATATATATATACAGTGAGGAAAATAAGTATTTGAACACCCTGCTATTTTGCAAGTTCTCCCACTTAGAAATCATGGAGGGGTCTGAAATTGT
This sequence comes from Romanogobio albipinnatus, assembly GCA_023566225.1. NCBI lineage: Eukaryota > Metazoa > Chordata > Actinopteri > Cypriniformes > Gobionidae > Romanogobio > Romanogobio albipinnatus. The sequence continues at coordinate 16,768,081 of CM042241.1, forward strand.
CATCGTAGGTGCATGTCCACTGGGAGAGACATAATCTAAAAAAAAAATCCAAAAATCACAATGTATGATTTTTAACTATTTATTTGTATGATACAGCTGCAACTAAGTATTTGAACACCTGAGAAAATCAATGTTAATATTTGGTACAGTAGCCTTTGTTTGCAATTACAGAGGTCAAACGTTTCCTGTAGTTTTTCACCAGGTTTGCACACACTGCAGGAGGGATTTTGGTCCACTCCTCCACACAGATCTTCTCTAGATCAGTCAGGTTTCTGGCCTGTCGCTGAGAAACACAGAGTTTGAGCTCCCTCCAAAGATTCTCTATTGGGTTTAGGTCTGGAGACTGGCTAGGCCACGCCAGAACCTTGATATGCTTCTTACAGAGCCACTCCTTGGTTATCCTGGCTGTGTGCTTCAGGTCATTGTCATGTTGGAAGACCCAGCCTCGACCCATCTTCAATGCTCTAACTGAGGGAAGGAGGTTGTTCCCCAAAATCTCGCAATACATGGCCCCGGTCATCCTCTCCTTAATACAGTGCAGTCGCCCTGTCCCATGTGCTTTTGCACCCCCAAAGCATGATGCTACCACCCCCATGCTTCACAGTAGGGATGGTGTTCTTGGGATGGTACTCATCATTCTTCTTCCTCCAAACACGTCCACATAAGACGGGCCTTGACATGTGCTGGTTTAAGCAGGGGAACCTTCTGTGCCATGCATGATTTCAAACCATGACGTCTTAGTGTATTACCAACAGTAACCTTGGAAACGGTGGTCCCAGCTCTTTTCAGGTCATTGACCAGCTCCTCCCGTGTAGTTCTGGGCTGATTTATCACCTTTCTTAGGATCATTGAGACCCCACGAGGTGAGATCTTGCATGGAGCCCCAGTCCGAGGGAGATTGACATGTTTAGCTTCTTCCATTTTCTAATGATTGCTCCAACAGTGGACCTTTTTTCACCAAGCTGCTTGGCAATTTCCCCGTAGCCCTTTCCAGCCTTGTGGAGGTGTACTTACTGATTGTATGGGGTGGACAGGTGTCTTTATGCAGCTAACGACCTCAAACATGTGCATCTAATTTAGGATAATAAATGGAGTGGAGGTGGACATTTTAAAGGCAGACTAACAGGTCTTTGAGGGTCAGAATTCTAGCTGATAGACAGGTGTTCAAATACTTATTTGCAGCTGTATCATACAAATAAATAGTAATAAAATCATATATTGTGATTTCTGGATGTCTCTCACAGTGGACATGCACCTACGATGACAATTTCAGACCCCTCCATGATTTCCAAGTGGGAGAACTTGCAAAATAGCAAGGTGTTCAAATACTTATTTTCCTCACTGTATATATTTGGACAATCATTCAAAATACTTTTTTTTTACAGAAGTCTTCTGCTCACCAAGGCTGCATTTATTTGATCAAAAATACAGTAAAAACAGTATTATTGTGAAATATTATTACAATTTAAAATGACTGTTTTCTATTTGAATATATTTTAAAATGTAATTTATTTCTGTGATGCAAAACTGAATTTTCAGCATCATTACTCCAGTTTTTAGTGTCACATGATCCTTCAGAAATCAGTCTAATATGATGATTTGCTGCTCAAAAAACATCTCAGTTGAATACACTTTGTGCTGCTTAATATTTTTATGGAAACTATTATTTTTTTCATGATTTTTTGATGAATAGAAAGTTTAAAAGAACAGCATTTATTTGAAATAGAAATCATATGTAATATTATAAACATCTTTACGGTCACTTTTGATCAATGCGTACCTGCTGAATACAGTTATTAATTTCTTTAAAACTGTAGTGTATTTACATTTAAAAAAAAAAATACTATCACTAGTCTGACTTGGTATCAACAAAATACATATGCCCGGTTTCACAGACAAGGCTTAAGCATAGTCCCAGACTAAAATGCATGTATGAACTATTTTAACTTAATATCTTAAAATATGTCAGAGCTATTATTTTGTCTCAAGATGCACACCAGTTATGTTCTTTTTAAGGCATGTTTATAAAAGCTACTTAAATGTCCTAATTTAATCAAGGCCTAATCCTGGCTTAATCTTAGCCCTTTCTGTGAAACCAGGCCATAATGTTTTGGAGTAATGGAAAAGTCAAGCTCACCCAGGAAGTGACCATAATGATCAAAGCAACGAGGACAGGGCCTAGAAGGTTCCACAGACCCCTGCGGTCCAACTGCATCGCCATGGAAATGACAAGAGTGCCCATCATAAACAATAACTGCAATGTAAGAAAAATCAAAGCTATTATTAAAACTGACATGCTACACATACTTGAATTATTATTAAGTAAATAATTACTAATTAAAGTGTTGTGAATATGCATGTTAAAGGGGTCATAGCACATGACCTTGTTCTTTTCAAAAAAATCTTTTTCAATGTAATATGTAAACTGTTTCAGAACCAAAAACTTCCCTCCCAGTCTGAAAAAGACAATCTATTGAAATGAATCCCAGAAACTGGTTGAAATCTGACATTAGAAGAATGAGAATATTAACAATGGATGGCCTACATTAAATTCAAATTCATTCTAAGAAAGGCTTTACAGTCTGAGGGTGTTTACTGTCGTTCTGAAGATGAAGTAAAAAGTAAAAAACTACCTTACAATTTTTATGCAAGAATCCTTGACTAATGGAGAAAAAAAATATTGCCCTTTGAAATGTGTATTATGTTTATTGATCAGTTGATCAGTGACTTTATCTTCCAATTTAAACATATAATAAAATTATTCATTCAATTCAAAATTATTACAAATTATATTTGTAGTTTGTATTGTTTTAGAGTAACTATGTACTTGATATCCACTCACACAACACTTCTTTTAAAGAACAGGTAGGTCTAGTTAAACATGTTATGCTATTTAAAGCCCATTACAATAGTTACATCATACAGGGAGTGCAGAATTATTAGGCAAGTTGTATTTTTGAGGATTAATTTTACAACATTAATAATTAAACAATGAACACAAAAACTCATTAATATCAAAGCTGAATATTTTTGGAAGTGGTTTTTAGTTTTAGCTATTTTAGGGGGATATCTGTGTGTGCAGGTGACTATTACTGTGCATAATTATTAGGCAACTTAACAAAAAACAAATTTATACCCATTTCAATTATTTATTTTTACCAGTGAAACCAATATAACATCTCAACATTCACAAATATACATTTCTGACATTCAAAAACCAAACAAAAACAAATCAGTGACCAATATAGCCACCTTTCTTTGCAAGGACACTCAAAAGCCTTCCATCCATGGATTCTGTCAGTGTTTTGATCTGTTCACCATCAACATTGCGTGCAGCAGCAACCACAGCCTCCCAGACACTGTTCAGAGAGGTGTACTGTTTTCCCTCCTTGTAAATCGCACATTTGATGATGGACCACAGGTTCTCAATGGGGTTCAGATCAGGTGAACAAGGAGGCCATATCATTAGATTTTCTTCTTTTATACCCTTTCTTGCCAGCCACACTGTGGAGTACTTGGACGCGTGTGATGGAGCATTGTCCTGCATGAAAATCATGTTTTTCTTGAAGGATGCAGACTTCTTCCTGTACCACTGCTTGAAGAAGGTGTCTTCCAGAAACTGGCAGTAGGACTGGGAGTTGAGCTTGACTCCATCCTCAACCCGAAAAGGCCCCACAAGCTCATCTTTGATGATACCAGCCCAAACCAGTACTCCACCTCCACCTTGCTGACGTCTGAGTCGGACTGGAGCTCTCTGCCCTTTACCAATCCAGCCACGGGCCCATCCATCTGGCCCATCAAGACTCACTCTCATTTCATCAGTCCATAAAACCTTAGAAAAATCAGTCTTGAGATATTTCTTGGCCCAGTCTTGACGTTTCAGCTTGTGTGTCTTGTTCAGTGGTGGTCGACTTTCTGCCTTTCTTACCTTGGCCATGTCTCTGAGTATTGCACACCTTGTGCTTTTGGGCACTCCAGTGATGTTGCAGCTCTGAAATATGGCCAAACTGGTGGAAAGTGGCATCTTGGCATCTGCACGCTTGACTTTTCTCAGTTCACGGGCAGTTATTTTGCACCTTGGTTTTTCCACACGCTTCTTGCGACCCTGTTGACTATTTTGAATGAAACGCTTGATTGTTCGATGATCACGCTTCAGAAGCTTGGCTATTTTAAGACTGCTGCATCCCTCTGCAATATATCTCACTATTTTTGACTTTTCTGAGCCTGTCAAGTCCTTCTTTTGACCCATTTTGCCAAAGGAAAGGAAGTTGCCTAATAATTATGCACACCTGATATAGGGTGTTGATGTCATTAGACCACACCCCTTCTCATTACAGAGATGCACATCACCTAATATGCTTAATTGGTAGTAGGCTTTCCAGCCGATACAGCTTGGAGTAAGACAACATGCATAACGAGGATGATGTGGTCAAAATACTCATTTGCCTAATAATTCTGCACTCCCTGTAGTTTACAAGGTGATCAGGCTTTATTAGACACTTTCATCATTTAAACTAGTGAATGCATATGGGAGTACATGTGAACCATTTAATTGTTGTACATTTCAGTTTTTAACAGTTTCAGTTGTAAAAGTTTTTTTAATATTCAATATTTTTTCGAACTTGAAATGTAAACTTTTGCAACTTGAACTATGAAAATAAAAAAATATGAATAATAATAATAATAATATTTACAACAATAGCAATATTTCTGAATACATGTTTTTATGGTTGAATTCTAATAATTATTTTGTTATTGTGTCAAAAAGAATAAAAAAACAGTTCTACAGACTGTTGATCAGACACTTAAACAGCTGTAATATATTGGTCAATCTCTACTTATTGAAGTTGCTGTAAACCTTTCCACCAATAGCAAGACTCTAGTCTAACACATCAACTATGATTCCGCCCATCAGTTTGAAACAAAGTTGAATTCATAACAGTTGTCAACTACAACCAACGTTGTTGTCAAAAAAATATTGCACATTATTAACAAGAATAAAGTCTATTATCTATTAAAATAAGGCTGTGCATAAAGTACTTACATATTTTATTGGCTCCTGAAGCCGCGCCATGCACACAATGGTCACCCACACTGACACGACGGATCCCAAGAAATCACAGAACTGGAGGGCGTCGTAGTCCATGATACACATCACAGTCACACCGGGCTGGTCACATGCATGATAAAACTGCAAAACACACAATCATTATGACTACAAAATGCACAATATGTATTCTGGAACGATGGATGGATGGATGGATGGATGGATGGATGGATGGATGGATGGGAAGATAGATGATAGACAGACAGACAGATAGATAGACAGAGATCAGCAGAATTGTAACTTAAAAACCCACCGAGGAGAAAAACATGGTAAAGAAGTAGATGGCGGCCTCGATGTGGTATCCTCTGTGGAGTGCTACGACGATGGGCGGGATGAAGAAAAGGTTACTAAGGGTGAGGAGCAGAGCTGCTGCCATCTGTCGAGAGTAAGACTGCGCAGTCACTCCATCCGTACAGCCCCATCCCTGCCAACCTGTCAGCAAAACAACACAAAAAAGAACCAATTCTACAACTCCGTACCATTAATGTTCATGGCCAGCTGTTGGTGTGTTTGTGTGTGTGTTTGTTTACCTGCTTTGCACACACATGCGCCGTAGAGGTAACTGTGTGTGCGTAGCAGTCGGCACTCTCCGTACGGCCCACATTCGTCAATGCACACACTAATGCTAACAGACACACTCACTATGGCTGATGTGTTCCTGCAGTCAGCACTGGAAAGTCAACACAGGAGAATGTTCAGAACCTGATTTAGTCTCACTTTATATTAGGTGCCATTATATATATATATTATATTATATCAGTACACGTTATTCCAAAGAAAACAATGTGTCTTTATAATTGTCCATAAAATTGCCCACTATTAATGATCTAATTATAGTTTCTCTTGGAAATATGGAAGATATTCTAGTATACTAGATTGCAATTGACGTTTCATCTTAACTTTAAACTTTAATCTCATACCCATCATGCTAAGACACCATAAACCAACAGGAATGTCTATAGTCCAGCAGTATATTTCTATAGAATGGCTCCTTCTTCCTCTGTGTGTGATCACACATCTTACCTGTCATTGCACATGGTCTGGAGGCTGAGGTACCACACTGCTGCATCTGGGAATGGGATTCTCAACAATGCCTGAGATTCATTGCTGCTCACACTCAGAGAATAGCCCTGTGCAAACCCTACATGCATACAAACACACACACACAGATATAAATGTAACATGCAGGAGAATGTCAAGCATGTACTTCATAATGCATACAGTTTAATGTGTGACTAACCTGTAGCACAGGTTTGGCTGTGGTTGACATGAAGTACAGGAGCAAAAGGTGCGAGACATGCTTTGACACGAGCAAATCCACCAACCAGAGAACTCTATGACACAAACACAAGTGTTATGTTACAAATGTTGAATCTAAAATACAATATAAATCAAAACGTTTAATAATCTAAATAGTCAGCAGTATAATGTTACTAGTATAATAAGATCATGATGCATTATTACACATCATCACAACGGTTGTGGTAAATATGTGTTGTTCAGCTGAAATAAGCCATTAGAGGCTGTACCTTACAGTGATTATACCACAGCTAAAAGGACAACGTTGATTCACATGATGCAAAGTGGATGGCTTATCCACACTTCCAATTCAGATCTATTTTACACTAATCTTTTTGCATTTTTCCACATTAATTCATTTTCTATATATACTTTACTTTACAGAACCCGCTGTATACATAATTTTTTTTAATTAAAATCAGCAATCCTTGAAAAATGCTATATATATATATATATATATATATATATATATATATATATATATATATATATATATATATATATATATATATATATATATATATATATATATATATATATATATATACAGGGAGTGCAGAATTATTAGGCAAATGAGTATTTTGACCACATCATCCTCGTTATGCATGTTGTCTTACTCCAAGCTGTATAGGCTGGAAAGCCTACTACCAATTAAGCATATTAGGTGATGTGCATCTCTGTAATGAGAAGGGGTGTGGTCTAATGACATCAACACCCTATATCAGGTGTGCATAATTATTAGGCAACTTCCTTTCCTTTGGCAAAATGGGTCAAAAGAAGGACTTGACAGGCTCAGAAAAGTCAAAAATAGTGAGATATATTGCAGAGGGATGCAGCAGTCTTAAAATAGCCAAGCTTCTGAAGCGTGATCATCGAACAATCAAGCGTTTCATTCAAAATAGTCAACAGGGTCGCAAGAAGCGTGTGGAAAAACCAAGGCGCAAAATAACTGCCCGTGAACTGAGAAAAGTCAAGCGTGCAGCTGCCAAGATGCCACTTGCCACCAGTTTGGCCATATTTCAGAGCTGCAACATCACTGGAGTGCCCAAAAGCACAAGGTGTGCAATACTCGGAGACATGGCCAAGGTAAGAAAGGCAGAAAGTCGACCACCACTGAACAAGACACACAAGCTGAAACGTCAAGACTGGGCCAAGAAATATCTCAAGACTGATTTTTCTAAGGTTTTATGGACTGATGAAATGAGAGTGAGTCTTGATGGGCCAGATGGATGGGCCCGTGGCTGGATTGGTAAAGGGCAGAGAGCTCCAGTCCGACTCAGACGCCAGCAAGGTGGAGGTGGAGTACTGGTTTGGGCTGGTATCATCAAAGATGAGCTTGTGGGGCCTTTTCGGGTTGAGGATGGAGTCAAGCTCAACTCCCAGTCCTACTGCCAGTTTCTGGAAGACACCTTCTTCAAGCAGTGGTACAGGAAGAAGTCTGCATCCTTCAAGAAAAACATGATTTTCATGCAGGACAATGCTCCATCACACGCGTCAAAGTACTCCACAGCGTGGCTGGCAAGAAAGGGTATAAAAGAAGAAAATCTAATGATATGGCCTCCTTGTTCACCTGATCTGAACCCCATTGAGAACCTGTGGTCAATCATCAAATGTGCGATTTACAAGGAGGGAAAACAGTACACCTCTCTGAACAGTGTCTGGGAGGCTGTGGTTGCTGCTGCACGCAATGTTGATGGTGAACAGATCAAAACACTGACAGAATCCATGGATGGCAGGCTTTTGAGTGTCCTTGCAAAGAAAGGTGGCTATATTGGTCACTGATTTGTTTTTGTTTGGTTTTTGAATGTCAGAAATGTATATTTGTGAATGTTGAGATGTTATATTGGTTTCACTGGTAAAAATAAATAATTGAAATGGGTATAAATTTGTTTTTTGTTAAGTTGCCTAATAATTATGCACAGTAATAGTCACCTGCACACACAGATATCCCCCTAAAATAGCTAAAATTAAAAACTACTTCCAAAAATATTCAGCTTTGATATTAATGAGTTTTTTTGTTCATTGACAACATGGTTGTTGTTTAATTATTAATGTTGTAAAATTAATCCTCAAAAATACAACTTGCCTAATAATTCTGCACTCCCTGTATAATTTGCATTCATCAAGTGACCGCCAAGATTTAATAAATGCATTTAAATGCAAATGCTGTTCAAATGCTTTTGAACTTTCTATTGATCAAAGAATAAGTAAATTAATATTGATCAAGTTTCCACTAAAATATTAAGCAGCAAATCAGCACAACTGCAATACTTAGAACAATTTTTGAAGGATCATGTGACACTGAAGACTGGAGTAATGGCCATCACAGGAATAAATTGTTTAAAAAAACTGTTATTTCACACTGTAATATTATTTCACAAATGTTTTGTATACAGTAAACTGATTAAATAAATGCTGCTTTAGTTAGCACAAGAGACTTCTTTCAAAAACATTTGAACACAAGCTTTTGAATTGCATTTTATATTATATGCTTACAGTGTTCAAGTTGAGCTGTACAACAAACGTGCCGCCACTATCACCAGCAGAGTGCTCGAATGTGAGCACAGTTGGAAGGTCGGAGGTCACGCTGAGGTTGCTGTTGGAAACAATAAAGCGTAGTGATAGCACATCCTGTTCCTCTCTGAACACTGAAGGGCTTCTCATGCACATTGGCTCAGAGCTGTTGGCACGGAGGCCCGGTTGGTCTCTTGTGGAAACGGAAGCGTTACTGAGGGCACCTGAGCTGTTGCTTTGGGGAGCAATGATGGAACGTATGAAGGCTGAGGTGTTGAAATCTGAAGAGACGCTCAAAGGTTTACATCCCACTGTGTGTATGAAGTGTGAGAGGATGGAAAGAGATATAAGAGTCAAGAAAAAACTAGTAAAGAAGTGTTCTAGTAAGTGAGGCAAAACAGACCTGTGACATTGGCAGACATGTTGAAAGTTATCGTGGTGTTTGGTTGACTAGACTCAACCATAACCAGCAACCACGTGTTCCACGGAGGAATGAGGACCGAGGCGGAGCAGCTCTCTAACCCTGAACAGTTCTTTTTCACTTCCGAGCCCTGCTTTAAAGTGCTGGAGCCTACAGTGACTGACAGCCCGCAATCATTTCCCATCATTACAGAACAGTTCAAGATGAAAACATCCAACCTGGAGGAGAACTCTGGAACAAAGACCCTACACAGACAAGATACATAAAAATACTTTACATCTCAACAAAAACAGACATTTTACATTAATGCATTGATAATAACAAGACATGTTTCACCAGATCAGCATATTAGAAAGATCTCTAAAGGATCATGTGACACTATATATAATATATTTATAAAATATAAAAATATAAAGTTATTTTTAATTGTATATTTTAAAATAATAAATGAATAATATTTTACAAAGTACTGCTTACTGTATTTTTGATCAAATAAATGCAGCATTGGTGAACATAAACGATAACTTGAATATAATCTACTTAACACACACACACAGCCATTACGCACACATGAACACAGAACATACTTAAACAGAGCTGGAGCTGAAGTTAGAGTTTGATAGACAGGAATGTTGTACTGCAGGATTGGCAGGTCAGCAGCTCTTCTCAAAAACATCTGTGCCTGGAATAAGTATGAGCAAGATGGCAGACCCTAAAACAGAAAGTAACAAACAACAACCCATTTACTTATACTGCTTATATATAAAATAAATATACAACAATAAATACTTCATAATTCATTAAATAATAATTCCTCCGCCAAGCAATTTAGTTCCTCTGAAATGTTTATGAGAATGGTTGACATGCAAACAGGATTAACATAAAACAAAACACACCTGTTGCTCTATCTTGCCGTCATCTTTAGGCAGGTGAGCAGCAAGGAACCAGTCACCAGGTTTGGGGTGCGTCACATTGAACAGTGTCACACTGACACTCTGTCCACTGGGAACGGTCAGCGTCAAGTTGTGAGCAAGAGAGACTGATGTGGAGTTCGGAAAGGCTGTTTGTATGGGGTTGATAACCGGGGGCGCTCCTGCTCTAAAGTGCCTGTTCAGGTGCATTAGATGGACAAAAGTCAATGTTAAGCAAAGAAAAGTAAAAAGATACTTACTACTGCTTTTATCTACCAACATTTACAACCAACTATTATAGTGTACAGCACTTCTTCCAAGGAGAATCCCTGTGAGCAGTGTTGCCAAGAATTGGGCTACGACTGTTGCCACGGGTCGTGTTTTTAGTCCGTGGATTAAAGCGACCACACATCCCCCTCACCCTGAATTATATAGAATTAATAGAGCACGGTTTTTACGTGATTGGACTAGATTTGGTGGGTTTTGAATAGCAATTATGCGGGTTTTGTTACCCAAACCTGGCAACCCTGCCTCTGGGGCAACTTGGGGTTAAAGACTCGTGAAAATAGTGTAACATGAATAACATGAAATAGTTTGACACCATTTTCTTTCCTTGGTTGATGCATTTTAGCTGCTAAAAGTGTATTTACTCAACGTTTATAAGTACATTAGTATATAAGTGACATTTTTTTTGACATCTGTATGTGCTCGTTTCAGTTTTGGAACTGAAGGTCTCCTGGTATTGTTACAGTACACAATAATCTTGGCTCCTCAGTTCTCATGAGAATCCATCTTCTGTATACAGTCTCCAAGAAAGAGACCATTCTCAGAGGTACGAAAGCATCGGTGCACATTAAAATATCACTATTGCCATTAGAATATTTATAAACCAATAGAAACATTAAAACCCACACCAGATACTTAACACCATGTTTTCAAAAGCGAGTTCAACGGTTACCACAGAAACATTATTTTTTGCCAAAACACCATAGCAACTACAGCTATTATTGAAACAGTGAAACCTTTTATGTTGGTATGGGATTTTTCAGTGTTGAGTAATACCAAGTTCTTTATGACATTTACCTACAGTTTTACAAATTTGGTTTTTGGAGGGAAATATGTTTACCCTGTTTACAAGCTTGTTTGTGGAAGCATTTTCAAACTTATGGTCCAATACACGTGTTTACTGTCATGATTCCACCATACATACACAGTGATGTTTTGGTCGCCACAGCTCAGCCCGGAGCCCCGTGAGACCGTGAGCAGCCACCGCACGAGCACCGCATCTTCCGATACTCTGAATTGATGGAGCCGAACATTCCCGAACCAGCTGTATTTGGACAACCTCTGAGGCGTTTTGGAGTAGAACTCGTTCAAGTAAGTGAGATCTAGGGGCATAGCATGACGTCATGATGGCGTCAGAAGTAAACAATCACAATTTGTGTGATAGGCGAGATTATCGCAATATTCGCTTTTAACTTCTATATTTAACGACTTATTTAGGTATAAACATGCTATATATCAGGTCTACATCCTATGACCTAAACGATATATACTTGTAAATTGCAAAACGATACACATATTTACAAAAATGCATGCCTGGTTTTATGACACTGGGTAAGGACAAAAACATTTATTACATAGTGAAACTTCCGTTTTATTTAAATGACTGAAAAGCGACAAAACGACCGGTTAAAGACATCAATCGACAAAAAATGTTATTAAAAAAATGCTAATCTGAGAGATCTCAAGCGCCCCAAAAACTCACCGTCAGCAAAACAGCCAGCGACGACATAAATTAAAAGGCACAGTGCAAAATACTTTTCCATTTTTCAGTTTAGGTTCTCCTCAGTCAGCCCATTGTCGTGTTCTTCAACTGTCTAAGGACTGTTTTGACACCTTACTTCCTGGTTCAAGACTGAAATACTGGACGTCGGCCTCATACGTATGCAGAACTTCCTCTTCGGCGCTGGTGGTGAAGGGTTTAGTCATAAATATTACTTAGGCTTCGTGTCGTTCTTCCTATAGAGTGCCGAAGTAATGACGTCACTTTGTAGGCCAAAACGCGGAAGTGAGTTAGCATTTTAGCCCTATGGGTTCCCTCGCCCTAAAGTCTATGGGTTTTTTGAATGGGTTTTTGCTAAATCGCCTGAAATAAGGTCTGTGGTTAACAACGCCTCTATATATTTTCACGTTTTAATCTATGACATAAAACACACTAGTTATAACCTGCTTGTGATTTTTTAAGACTTTATTGTGTCTTAAAAACGATGGTTGCTAACAAGTTGCTAAAAGGGACTACATCCTTTGGCGGGGACTTTAGACGTCATCGTGACAAACAGGCAATCTCTCACTGCGTTTCAGCCTTATGCAGAACTTATGTGGCGTGAATAAATCGCGCTATTCGCGCAAAGTTGGATGCTTGAACATTTGGAGTTCTCTCTTCACATGTTTGTCTCGTTGAGAAATGGCTGACATGGGCTGTGTTTACACGTCTTTTTGTGTTAAAATCTACTGTTAATGTGTGACAAAACTTAGTTTTAAGACTTTTTCAGTCGATAATGTAGTTGTTTAAAGCTCAAATCTGTTGTTTATTTATAAGAAGAGTGCCTATTTAAACATTTTATCTGGTGTTATCGGAGTTGTGAGCTCCAGTGAGTCAGCGGCGGTCAGCGCTTGTTTAGCCGGCGAGAGTTGACTTTCCTCGGCTAGTCCTTCTGCCGTCTGCCGCTGGCTCTGATGTCTCTGTGGCGTCTCCAGCTATAATTAGTCTTGTGGAGATTTAACGGCCCATATTTGCTCTCATGGATCTATAATTTGTTCCCTGGCAAATCGTTTAGGCTGAGTGCAAAGATAAGTTTCATTACTTGTTTATTTTTAGGCTATAACTGTACGTTACCGTTGTAAGTTAGCCGACTAGCACTGACTTTGAATGTTTGACTGAATTGTTTGCTTTATTTCATGTGTAGCTTATTATACGTTTTGTATTATTGATCATACATAAACTTGCATTAACAAAAAGAGACTGGGTTGTGTTTCATGTCATTTAATGTTATCACAGTGATAATCATATTGTCTGAAAAAACATTAACAAAAGATAAATCTCAGAGAGGCACGCATAAACAAAATTAGTTTCTAACATTTTTGGAAAAAACGAATGGGCAATATTTCTCATGAAAAAGTGGATAAGTGTTCTTCATACACAGCGCAGATCATAATGAGCGAGCGTGCTTTTAAATAAAGTTTGAGGAAGCTTGATGATGACGTTGAACCGCGACCATGGTGTGCTGTAGTCCGTTTATAGCCTACCGTTAGCATTTTATATCTGACGGCTTTATTTGGGCTTCAAAATGTATACATTTTGGATTAACTTGTAAAGATTATCTTGGTAGACAAAACGTGTAAGGGTCATTACTCTTTGTTGAACACAGATCTTATTTTTTGCGATTTTCCAAAAGTCTATGGGGAAAATGAATGGCTTTTTGATCGAGGGAACCCATGCGCCGCTAACTTCCGGGTTGGCCTACAAAGTGACGTCATTACTTCGGCACTCTATTGGGTGGCAGTTCCTGTTAATTAATATTCATAAGCACAGCCATCGTAATATTCAAAAGATAGGCCTGCGTTGCAGAGTGATTGCTATAGACGCTAGAAAGATTACCAAGATTACCAAATATTTATGAGCCAATCCTTCGCCATAGTGTGCTTTGTATTTTCTAAAAGATGTGTATTTTATTTAAAATTGACATTTAAAAGTATTTGGAGCAATCTCTTTTGTATTTGGAATAGCTGCAGCAACAAATTAAACTAAATACAATTATTTAATAAGGCAAGATATTTATGATATAATTTCAGTCAGTAGCAACTTCTAGAACATATCTGTATGTTTTTTTGTTGTTGTTTTTTGAGTGTTTGTTGTCTCAGTGCGTGCCTGTACTGACACTATTGTAACCAGATTTATGAGTCATGGCAACAGTGCCATCTGCTGGTCAAAACCTGATACTGTTATGAAGAACGGCAAACAATACATGAAAAATATGCTAGTTACAGTTTTTCTCAGTCGCTTTGGTACATTTCTCAGATCAGAATTGAAATTCTCAAAACTACCTGTTCAATCTTCACATCATTGTGTCACTTGTGCACATCAAAAAAGCAGTTTCTCGTTTCTTTGAACAAGTTGCAAATGCTTTGGTACATCCATGCAAATGATTATGTACAAACAATTGTCTGCTGTTTCCTACATTATCAGTTGCTTATGTCATGATGTTGGTCAAAATGTATTATGGGTCTCTTTTGAATAGTCTCACCCCCCACAACATTTAGGCTTTAGTTCATAGCATAAGTCTTTACATGCAAAATGGTTGAACAAGTTGTCATAATATGTCAAGAATATTTCTATACATTTCCATTAGACTTTTTTTCTAAAGATATTTGTTGTGATGTGGATGAGAATTTGTGGCCCAACAGACACAAACGTCAGGAGGTGTAGGAAGACTGCACTGTAATTCCTCCAGTTTTCCCTTAGGAGATTGTCCTATGTTCACATTTTTTTTCTTTGTGCTATGCAGTGCTGTCTTTCCCTTTCTGTATTGTAATGACGTGGTCTGTCAACAAATTACAGTACAAACAGTAAAAGCGTAAATGTGAATCTTGTCCAGTCTCTTGCAATCAAACTCCCACAGGTGTACCCTACAATTTACAATTGTCATCAAAAACTTTAGCCATAGTGTACATCAGAACATCCCTCCAGAGTAGCTACACTGTTATATTGACAACATGACTAAGCAATATGACTGTCTTATCCGTACACAATGACACAAGGACTTGTCCTTCTGATGGCACTGACATGTTCATTGACACAGATATTTACTTTTGAGAGATGAACTAAGGATTTTGAGCAAGAGACTGGCTTTTGCAAGTAATCCATAGTGTTTTGCTCTTTGTACGAATTGTTTTGAGACATGCACTTACTGTTTTGCAAATGTCGAGGATGATTCGAGAAATGTACCAAAGCGACTGAGAAAAACTGTAAGAAGTTACTTCATTTCATACAGCATCAATAAAACATTTAATGCATATTACCTGCCAATTCTTACAAATGGTATACATCTTACTTTATATGAAACAATTCAACAGTTCAATTGCTTTATAGTCTAGTCACCTTGATTTATATAACGCTTTTTACAACACAGATTGTTTCAAAGCAGCTTTGCAGTAATAACAGGAAAATAATGCAACAAAATTTGTTCTGGCTGTACAGCCGCCCTGGAGAAAACAGTGATGTCAGCTCAGGTCCATTCACAATGGTGTCAATGCAGCCAGATCAGTAATATAGTTGAATATTTAGTGTCCTTAACTAAGCAAGCCAAAAGCCAAAGGCGACAGTGGCAAGGAACCCAAACTCCATCAGGTGACAAAATGGAGAAAAAAACCTTGGGGGAAACCAGGCTCAGTCGGGGGGCCAGTTGTCCTCGGGCCAATGAACGGACAGTGTATGATTATGATTCAGGCAGCATTACAGGTCAGAAGTCAGATTAGATTGGAACATTCAGAATATTTGTCCAGTTTCATCTGGTTGAAGATGTTGAGATATTTTGATTTTGGGGTCTAATCAATATATATAATTTGAGCAACAATACATGGCGGAATTATACATTCTGGCAACCATTCTTTGTACTGTTAGACTTTACCGCAATTTTACAGTTACTTACCGCAAAAAAGCCCAGTAAAATACCATTTACATCATTTATGGTTAGCTACTGTATTATGCACTGCATTATGGGTATTTTTAATGAAATTTACAGTAACTTACTGTATATGGGAATTTGCAGTATTTTACTGTTTATGTAAAGGCAGTAGTGCTACTGTAAACGAAGAACACACTCACACACACACACACACTAGATGTTTTAAAGTTAAATAAAAAACATGTGGATAGAAGGATGTAAAATGAGTTATTTGTGGTAGACAAAGAAGTAATTTTTATATTTAGTATTTTCTCCTAGACCCGCTTTCATAACCCATTACATTTTAATACAATTGACTACCTGCATTTTACATTATATGTACCAAATCTAGTATTTATGCGAACAATGGTTTCCGTCTTTTTGCGCCCAGTTATAGTTACATATTTTCGTTGACAGTTAAATGTGTGTGACACCATTTTAAGTAACGTTAGTGCCAGAGCGGTGTCTCAAAGGCTGTCTCGCGCGCTCTCTCTCGCTCTGTATACTCTGACTCTGTATATCGCCAGTGTATACACCAGAGGATTAATATACACTCACCTAAAGGACTATTAGGAACACCATACTAATACTGTGTTTGACCCCCTTTCGCCTTCAGAACTGCCTTAATTCTACGTGGCATTGATTCAACAAGGTGCTGAAAGCATTCTTTAAGAATGTTGGCCCATATTGATAGGATAGCATCTTGCAGTTGATGGAGATTTGTGGGATGCACATCCAGGGCACGAAGCTCCCGTTCCACCACATCCCAAAGATGCTCTATTGGGTTGAGATCTGGTGACTGTGGGGCCATTTTAGTACAGTGAACTCATTGTCATGTTCAATAAATTGCATTTATTTTTTGTTTGTAATTGATAATGACAGTGAATAAAAAATAAACTGATGTACATGGACTCAACTCTCTTATTTGGAATTTATTAAATGTATTATTTATTCTATAGCATTTGTGTAAAATATTCAAAATAAAGATTTTGTAAAATAAAAAGTAAAATAAATTACAGTAATATTACTGTAAAATTATTATACTGTAAAAATAAGTTGCAGTAAGGGTATTTTACTGTAAAATGAAATTGCGGTAAGGGCATCATACTGTAAAATGAAATTGCGGTAAGGGCATCATACTGTAAAATGAAATTGCGGTAAGGGCATCATACTGTAAAACATTTACAGGTAAGCTACTGTAAAGGGGCAATTACAGTAACTTACTGGCAATAGTACTGCCAGTAAGTTACCGCAAAAATACAATAAAATGTCTAACAGTATACTTTTAGGATATAACGTTTAGGATATAACTCAAGTGACAAAGAACATTGAAATATTTAATGTTATAGCCAAATTACTTTGTTGTTTTTCATTTACATTCAGTGTTCTAAATGAACACTGTATTCATTAGTTTATTTTTTTAATGTTTAGTGCAGTTTTTCTCAGTCGCTTTGGTACATTTCTCGAATCATCCTCGACATTTGCAAAACAATAAGTGCATGTCTCAAAACAATTCGTACAAAGAGCAAAACACTATGGATTACCTGCAAAGCAGTCTCTTGCTCAAAATCCTTAGTTCATCTCTCAAAAGTAAATATCTGTGTCAATGAACATGTCAGTGCCATCAGAAGGACAAGTCCTTGTGTCATTGTGTACGGATAAGACAGTCATATTGCTTAGTCATGTTGTCAATATAACAGTGTAGCTACTCTGGAGGGATGTTCTGATGTACACTATGGCTAAAGTTTTTGATGACAATCATTGTAAATTGTAGGGTACACCTGTGGGAGTTTGATTGCAAGAGACTGGACAAGATTCATATTTACGCTTTTTCTGTTTATAATTTGTTGACAGACCATGTCATTGCGATACAGAAAAAAAGTAAAAATGTGAACATAGGACAATCTCCTAAGGGAAAACTGGAGGAATTACAGTGCAGTCTTCCTACACCTCCTGACGTTCGTGTCTGTTGGGCCACAAATTCTCATCCACATCACAGCAAATATCTTTAGAAAAAAAAGTCTAATGGAAATGTATAGAAATATGCTTGACATATTATGACAACTTGTTCAACCATTTTGCATGTAAAGACTTATGCCAGGGATGGGCAACTCCAGTCCTCGAGGGCCACTGTCCTGCAAAGTTTAGCTCCAACCCTGATAAAACTCACCTGCCTGTAGCCTTCTAGTAATCCTGAAGACATTGATTAGCTGGTTCAGGTGTGTTTGATTAGGGTTGGAGCTAAACTCTGCAGGACAGTGGCCCTCGAGGACTGGAGTTGCCCATCCCTGACTTATGCTATGAACTAATGCCTAAATGTTGTGGGGGGTGAGACTATTCAAAAGAGACCCATTATAATACATTTTGACCAACATGACATAAGCAACTGATAATGTAGGAAACAGCAGAGAATTGTACATAATCATTTGCATGGATGTACCAAAGCATTTGCAACTTTTTTAATGTGCACAAGTGACACGATGATGTGAAGATTGAACAGATAGTTCAGACATAGATAGTAGACAGACAGACAGACAGACAGACAGACAGATAGACAGACAGACAGACAGACAGACAGACAGACAGACAGACAGATAGACAGATAGATAGATAGATAGATAGATAGATAGATAGATAGATAGATAGATAGATAGATAGATAGATAGATAGATAGATAGATAGATAGATAGATAGATAGATAGATAGATAGATAGATAGATAGATAGATAGATAGATATTTTGCATTATTACACTGTGATGTACCACTTTATTTTTAGAATAACAGCAGGACACTTTTAAATCTTGTAATCTGTGTCTGACGGATGGTTAAGCCATTACATGTTGCCTCACCGTCCTGAAGCTGCAGTAAAGTGTTCTTGTTCTCTGACATATGTTAGTCCAGATGCCATGTTCTCTGCTGCTGGTCATTAGCCCTTCTATTGCCCTGTGTCCGGTTCATATTCACTCATGCTGAGCACACACACTTTCTCTTGCTCTTTCTATTATGTTTTACACACACACACACACATTTCTCCTCCCACTTGAAATGATTTTTATTGAATTTTATTTTTATTTTAGTGCAGTTTAAAAAGTTTATTCTATTTCATATAGTTGTATTGGCTTTTATTGATACAATAGGCCTACAGGGGAAACCATGCTAGTTGTCACACTGTTTGCTTGCATTTATTTTTTAAATTAAGTCGGTTTCTATGAACTCAGAATTATACAGGAAAGATATACTATGAATTGTAATAATTACTAATTGTAAGAGTTTGAACTAAATGTTTGAAACAATTGGATGTTTGAAACACAATCGTCTCATTATTACTGTAGCCTAATTTTTACATAATTCCTGTGACAACAAGCTCCGGTCTTCTCTTAATTTTAAACTTTTAACTAACAGCATAAGTTTTTTTGTGACTCCGTCTGTTTTCTTTCTCTGAAATTTGCATACCAATAATTCCTGATGCATTGTGCTTTTGATAAATAAACTTGTTTAAAGGTCAAACGCGCCTTGCACAGATCAAAGTATGCATAATGCGGGTCATTTGGCTTGCTTGTCTTTTTAATGGGGTTTTATAAAGGGGCTCATTCAAAAGTCAAAACGGCGTAAGATGCGATTTCACGCCTTTTTAGGTTCACCCATAAGTGGCGATAACAGCTGTGTGTCAGACGGTGTGTGTACGGGCGTCTGTGTGTATGCGCTGAGGTGAACCTACACTTGAGCGTCACCCGGCAAACGAAGCGTTATAGTGGCCGCCACGCGCGCCAGTTTCCGTTAGTCTCTCCGGTTGCTGGGCGCCAAGACAAACTCACGCTCTGTTTGAGCAGAACACTATTTCAGACGCGCGCGTAAATATTTGCTCTGAAAACACACTCCCCACGAGCGATGGGTATAAATGAGCAAACCGATAATTATCCATAACGCGAAACGGACGGGAAGACTTCACGAGCGGCATCTATCCAGCATTAGCCTACACGGTAAGAGAGACTTACTGGACAACACACATTTTCTGAAATAATCAACTAACGAAAAGAAACGTTCTTTCTTTCTCTCTTTCTTTCTTTCTTTCTTTCTTTCTTTCTTTCTTTCTTTCTTTCTTTCTTTCTTTCTTTCTTTCTTTCTTTCAGAGAAAAGTTAGGCTATATATATATATATATATATATATATATATATATATATATATATATATATATATATATATATATATATATATATATATATATATATATATATATTAGGGCTGTCAAAAGATTAATCATGTAATCACATCCAAAATAAAAGTTTGTGTTTACATAATATATGTGTGTGTGAACTGTGTATAATTATTATGTTTATATAAAAACACACACAAGCATGCATATATTTAAGAAAAAATTATTATATTTATATATAAAATATTTATATTTATATATAATATAAATTATATAAATGTATACAGTATATACATGCAAATATTTCTTAAATATATACATGAATATTTATATAAACATAATAATTATACAGAGTACACACAAATATATTATGTAAACACAAACTTTTATTTTAGATATACACACACACACACACACATACATACATATAGTAACAGTTTATAGCCTAAATATATACTATTAATATATAATAAATATGTATTGCTGCACATTTATCGGTATCTTACCATTTTTTTTGTATTATTTCTGTTGCACAATAATAATAATATATTATAATAAAATATAATAACTGTTTCTTTCTTTTTTTCTAATTTATTTTTCCTGTATATAATTTAAAATATGAAAAATATATAAAATAGAATAAAAAACACTAAAATAATTGTCAATATTCTTACACAGTTGATTATTTGCAAAGCTTTTGACCAAAACATCTTTATATGTTTTGGTCAGTAAAATGATATTGTATGTTTCAATAAATGGTGCACGTGACAAATTGAACCAGAGTAGCTCTTTTGTATTTAACCAGAATCAGAAAGAATCAAAAGGAGATTTATTACCATTTTTGCACACACAAGGAATTTGTTTTGGTGACTTTTCTTCGAGATGGCAGAGACTGCAATGTTTACAAATGTTGTTGCCTCAGAGTCTTTTGAAATAGATGCTGAATTGGAACAACTAGAAATTCAAATTCATGAGTTATTGAAGAGGCAGTCGATTCTCTTAGAAAAGAAAAAACTACTTGAGTCTGGACGAGAAAATGTAGCAGGGTTTAGCACACCTGTGCGAGGCCCAAATGACGGCGAGCTCAATCGGCGTACTCAGTGGAATGCTGTGCCACCTCAGCGAGCTGGAGCTAGGAAGAGGACGGCTCAGATTTCTTTTACACCTGCTCCTTCGGCTGAAGGTTCGTGGATGTTTAAACGGCGCCGGAAAACTCGGAGGAAATCTCCGTCACCTTCAAAACCGGTTTCCCCCACTTGCAATCGCTCTGTGAGTAGATGTTTGAATTTAACACCACGTTCAAACTCGTCTTCGTCGATCAATGACTCTACTACTGTGTCCAGAGATATTGTTGTTATTGGAGACTCGTTAATAAAACATTTGAAGATTGCCCTGTCACATGGTAAACCTCACATGTACTGTTTTCCCGGAGCTCGAGTTGCTGATGTCACAAAGCAAGTGCCCTCGGTGTTGTCGAAACATAAGAGTATCAGTACTGGGGTTCTTCACGTCGGGGTGAATGATATTCGTCAACGACATTCAGAAATTCTCAAAAGAGATTTTGTTTCCCTGGTTGAGTCTGTTCGGGCTTTCGCCTGTAATGCGAGGATTATTGTTTCAGGTCCTTTACCAATGCTTAGGATGAGCAGTGAAATTTTCAGTAGGCTCTCAGCATTAAATGACTGGTTATTGAGATGGTGTTCATCGGTGAACGTTGATTTTGTGATGAACTGGGATTTATTTTGGGAGAGACCACGATTTTACTGTGTAGATGGTCTCCATCTTAATAAAGCTGGTGTTTGCCTCTTATCTGATAATATTAGAATGAAGATGATAAATGAATGACTTCTAGATCAATCTTTGGGTTTATGTACCGACAAATCTTCTGTAGTGAGTCTCACGTCTAGAAAAGATGACATACTAGCCGATTTCATCCCTTGTATTGTGAGCTATAACAGGCAAGTAGTTAGAAAAAATATTTCAGTTAATCTAAATAACCTTATACAGGTTAAAACTTCCGCTACTTGTATTTCGCCAGCAATCACTGCTAAGATGTCTTTGTTAAATGTGAGGTCACTGTCTAATAAGACTTTCATTTTGAATAATTTTATTACATCTCTTGATTTAGATTTTTTGTTTTTGACAGAAACTTGGTTAAATAATGAAGAGCATACCCAATTTAATGAGTTGTGTCCTAAAAATTATAAGTACTTTAGTAAGCCGAGGCCAAGTGGTCGTGGTGGGGGCATTGCTGCTATTTTTAAAGATTGTTTTATGTGTTCTGAGCAAACTGTTTCAGTTTTTTCTGCTTTTGAAGTTTTGCAGTTTAAGATATTGGGGAAAGATCCTATTCTCTGTTGTGTGATTTATCGTCCACCTA
Source organism: Romanogobio albipinnatus (assembly GCA_023566225.1). Classification (NCBI taxonomy): domain Eukaryota; kingdom Metazoa; phylum Chordata; class Actinopteri; order Cypriniformes; family Gobionidae; genus Romanogobio; species Romanogobio albipinnatus. Next base: position 16,790,594 of record CM042241.1, read on the forward strand.
ATTCTAATGCTAGTTTTAAAAATGAATTTGCTGAAATGCTTTCTGATTTAGTTTTATATTATGACAAGATGATTATTGTTGGAGATTTTAATATTCATGTTGATAGGGTAAATGATTATGCAGTTGATGAATTTTTAAAAATCACTCAATATTTTAATTTAGAACAACATGTGTCAGGCTCTACGCATAGCCATGGCCATACATTAGATTTAGTTTTTACTTTTGGATTAGCACCAAATAATTTTTTAATAGAAGAGAGTGCGATATCTGATCATAAAAACATTATATTTGATATTCAATTGGCTGTAGAACGAAACAACATTAAGACAAGCGGTACTTATTTATCTCGTGTTATAAACCCAGAAGTTGCTGATAGATTCTCAGCAAGTTTTTATGCTTCAACAGTTGACTGGGCTTATGATGCAACTACAGTTGATCAGCTGAATGATTTTAACAGTCTTTGTTCCTCAATATTAGACTCAGTGGCCCCAGTTAAAATAAAAACCAAGTCTCTAGCAAATCAAGTACCATGGATAAATGATGATATTCGTATATTAAAGAGAAAGTGCAGGAAAGCTGAACGAATTTGGAAATCAACTAGACTTCATGTTAATTTTGAGCACTGGAAGGTTTCACTCTTGCTTTTTAATAAGACGGTTAAAGTTGCGAGATCTGATTATTTTTCTAAATTGATAGATAATAACCGTCACAATTCCAAGTTTTTATTTAATGTAATAAATGAACTGACTAACCCGCGGCCTAGCATTACCTTGAGTCCTATAGACTGTAGGTCTTTTATGAAATTTTTTGTGGAGAAGGTCGCAAATATAAGGGCTTCAATTTCGCCGCCTTTGGTTCAAAATGAGGATAATTTATCTCGTAGAATGGTATTGTTGGATTCCTTTTCACCTGTATCCGAGCAAGATATTTCTGAGATTGTGAAACATTTGAAACCTTCGAGTTGTCTTAATGATGTGGTTCCTGCTAGACTGTTCAAGGAAGTGATTGGAACTATAAGTCCCATTGTACTGTCTATAGTGAATAGCTCTCTTGTCTCTGGATGTGTTCCTGAGGATCTAAAGATGGCGACAGTACAACCGCTCCTGAAGAAGCCTTCCTTAGATCCTGCAGTTGTAAATAATTATAGACCCATCTCAAAACTACCTTTTATTTCAAAAGTATTAGAAAAGGCAGTAGCCAATCAATTATTGAAGGTTGTAAATGAAAATAATATTTTTGAGAAATTCCAGTCAGGTTTTAGAGCAGGTCACAGTGCCGAAACTGCACTTTTACGAGTTACTAATGATTTATTGATGGCAGAGGATGCTGGTGAATGTTCAGTTTTAGTTCTATTAGATTTGACAGCAGCTTTTGATACAGTGGATCATTCCATTTTAATTAGAACATTAAAAACATGGGTCGGGGTTTCGGGGAGGGCATTGGATTGGTTTGTATCTTATTTGTCAAACAGGACATTTGTAGTGTCAGTAGGAGAGGAAGTTTCCCAACGCTCTGAACTTATATGTGGAGTTCCGCAGGGTTCACTTTTAGGACCAATCTTGTTCTCAATTTACATGCTGCCATTAGGTGCAGTAATCAGGAAACATAATATAAATTTTCATTGTTATGCAGATGACCTACAGTTATACTTTTCATTGAGTTCTAAGGATCTAAATAGTCTGGATGTCCTCCAAGCTTGCTTAACTGACATAAGAAATTGGATGGCCTTACATTTTCTGCAGTTAAATACAGATAAAACTGAAGTTGTGATAATTGGTCAGAGCTTAAGGAAAAATCAGATTGAGCTTGCTCTAAATGGGGTTTTTCCAAATATTAAGCAGGTAGTTAGAAATTTGGGTGTTTATTTTGATTCTAATCTAAATTTTGAATTTCATGTTAAGAAGCTGATTCAGTCCTGTTTTTATCAGTTAAGAAATATTTCCAAGGTGAGGCAGTTTTTAAATTTTAATGATACAGAGAAGCTTATTCATGCTTTTATATCCTCCCGCCTTGATTATTGTAATGTTTTGTTTTCGTCTTTGAACAATCGCACTTTATCTCGTTTACAATTGGTGCAAAATGCTGCAGCCAGATTACTGACACGAACAAAGAGATCTCAACATATTACACCTGTTTTAGCGTCTTTACATTGGTTACCTGTTTATTCAAGGGTTGAGTTTAAGATTTTATTGTTGACATACAAAGCATTAAATGGTCTGGCACCTATATATTTAACTGAGCTCCTGAGACCTTATGAAGCAGGGAGATGTCTGAGGTCGTCTGTTAAGAAGCTGCTGGATGTTCCAAGAACTAGATTTAAAACAAAAGGAGATAGAGCATTTGCCGTGAGAGCTCCAAAATTATGGAATAGTTTGCCAATGGATATTAGAACATCTGAATGTGTGTCTGTTTTTAAATGTCGTCTGAAAACTTATTTGTATAGACGTGCTTTTAGTATTCAATGATGTCCTTGTGTAAGTTTGGGTTTGATACCTTATATTATATTTTGTTTCATTATGTATAGCTCTTCATTATGTGTTTAAATTATTGTTTTTATTGGTATTACTGTGTAAAGCACTTTGTGCATTGTAGCGTTAAAAGTGCTATATAAATAAAATTTTACTTACTTACTTACTTATAGGGACTATAATAAATACTATTACATTATAATTACATTATAAATGTGACAACTTTCCCCAATCTGGCATCTTGTTCTGAGAAAACAGTTTATTTAGAATTTTTTAAATGTATAACTGTTTATATTGTTCATTTTCTTAACAGGATGGCAGCAAGTGTTATCAGGACACTGAGCAATTTGGGTTTCGCAAAACCCTTCCCTCCCTGCTTCTTTCCCGCTGAGGATGAGGAGGAGACTGAAGAGGAATATGAAGAGGAGCTGAGAGAGGACAGTCTGGAGGAGGAAGAGGATGGAGTTGTCAGTGAGTCTCAAGAGGAAGAGCCGTGGAATTTCAATCCCTCCCCCAATAACGCTGAGATGACCAACCAGCTCCTGCGGTTTGCTGAACTCATCAGCAACGATGTCCAGCGCTACTTTGGCCGAAGCCAAGACCCTGATGCCTGTGACATTTATGCAGAACGACCGTGTCCAAAAGTCGGAGGCCGCCAGCGATACTATGCTGACTTCATCAAAGTAGCATCATCAGGGCAGGCCGAGGAGCCCGAGTCACTCGGGCCCCTTGCAGAGCTCTTTCAAGATGCTCAAAGGAAAGGGCGGGGTTTGCCCATGAGCCAACGGCGTCTGCCAATCAGCTTCTGGACAGAGCCTTTCGCACACCAACTTGATGTGTTAAGTGATACCAACACGCAGGAGAACTCGCTCAGTATGATCGACACATCAGAGAGCTCCATCAACATCAGCACGTCATTGAGCATGTTCAGTAACACGAGTGTTTGCTCCATGACCAGCTCCAGTGTCTCAGGGACTCTCAGCAGCTCAAGCACCCTAGACTTCAGTGATTTACTCGCTCACTGGGCCATGGACAGAGAGAATCCCAGTGAATTCAACTGTGACTACACACTATCATGACCAATCATTTTCCAGTCATATCACAGTAAAATATTATTTATATTTAATTTTATATTTTAAAGCTTTTCTTTCTGTTCTTGTTTGCCTTGTTTTCTGGTATATATATATATGCTGTTTTTTAAAAAAATTTATGTGGTATTTGGAATATCATCAGTTTCATTTGTTTTCATTGTTTGTGTAAGTGTAAAACATTATCGTATTTATTTTGTTATTTTTGGCAGTGTAACTGTATTAGGATAAATGTTTAATACAGAACTTTAATAAATTTGTGATTTCAAATGCTCATACATTTTCTAGATCATTATTGCTCTAGTTTGTTTTCATGTAGCCTATAAAAATAATCAGCTAAATATATTATTAAAACACCCTTTGTGATCAATAATGCTGCTGACACCTCACATACTCTTCAATTGCTATAGGCAGAAATTAGTAAGGAATGATAGTCAGGTCACAATCACAAAATAAATTGTGACAACTGTGACAATGAAGGAAATCGAAACACAAAATAAATCTTACAACATAACAACAAAACAACACAGTTAGAAGCAGGAAAATTGGGCAAGCGTAAGGATTAGAGCGAGTTTGACAAGGGCCAAATTGTGATGGCTAGACGACTGGGTCAGAGCATCTCCAAAACTGCAGCTCTTGTGGGGTGTTCCCGGTCTGCAGTGGTCAGTATCTATCAAAAGTGCTCCAAGGAAGGAACAGTGGTGAGCCGGTGACAGGGTCATGGGCGGCCAAGGCTCATTGATGCACGTGGGGAGCGAAGGCTGGCCCGTGTGGTCCGAGGAAACAGACGAGCTACTGTAGCTCAAATTGCTCAAGAAGTTCATACTTGTTCTGATAAAAAGGAGTGCATCGCAGTTTGTTGCATATGGGGCTGCATAAACCAGTCAGGGTGTCCATGGTGACCCCTATCCACCACTGAAAGCACCAACAGTGGGCAAGTAAGCATCAGAACTGGACCACGGAGCAATGGAAGAAGGTGGATTTTCTTTTACATCATGTGGATGGTCAGGTACGTGTGCGTTGCTTACCTAGGGAACAAATGGCACCAGGGTAGGGAAGAAGGCAAGCCGGCGGAGGCAGCGTGATGCTTTGGGCAATGTTCTGCTGGGAAACCTTGGGTCCTGCCATACATGTGGATGTTACTTTGACACATACCACATACCTAAGCATTGTTGCAGACCATGTACTCCCTATATACAAATATATAGGCCTACTGTATATAAACTACACAGCATATAAAACAAACAAAAAAATACATTAAAGCAAAATTAAAACATAAAATAAAACTAAACAGTATATCACTGATACTAAAATAATACTGCCTGCAATCAATTATAGTGTAGAAAATATATTACCACACAATACTGAGATCAACCAATCAGAATAAAGTATTCCAGACAGACGTGTAATGACACTCACATTCATTATTCTTTAAAACAATAGAAGAATGACAGTGAGAAAGCATTATTAGATATAGTAAGCTGGTTTCAACACACTTCCTAATAATCTAAATCTGATCAATATACACCGATCAGGCATAATATTATGACCACCTTCCTAATATTGTGTTGGTCCCACTTTTGCTGCCAAAACAGCCCTGACCCGTCGAGGCATGGACTCCACTAGACCCCTGAAGGTGTGCTGTGGTATCTGGCACCAAGATGTTAGCAGCAGATCCTTTAAGTCCTGTAAGTTGCGAGGTTTGGATTGAGATCTGGGGAATTGGGAGGCCAAGTCAACACCTCAAACTCGTTGTTGTGCTCCTCAAACCATTCCTGAACTGATTTTTGCTCTGTGGCAGGGCTCATTATCCTGCTGAAAGAGGCCACAGCCACCAGGGAATACCGTTTCCATGAAAGGATGTACATGGTCTGCAACAATGCTTAGGTGGTATGTGTCAAAGTAACATTCACATGTATAGCATGGAAGGCTTTCCTTCTTCCCATTGCGTGTCCTGGTACCATGTGTTCCCTTCTTCCATTGCTCCATGGTCCAGTTCTGATGCTCACGTGCCCACTTTTTGGCGCTTTTGGCAGTGGACAGGGGTCAGCATGGGCACCCTGACTGTCTGCAGCTCTTCTAACACATCAACTTTGAGGAAATGTTCACTTGTTCATTTGTTGCCTAATATATCCCACCCACTAACAGGTGCCATGATGAAGAGATAATACATTTTAAATTGCATTTTAAAATATATTCAAATAGAAAAAAGTTATTTTAAATTGTAAAAATATTTCACAATAATACTGTTTTTGCTGCATATTTGATCAAAGAAATGCAGTCTTGGTGAGATTAAGAGACTACTTTCAAAAACATTAATAAACCTTAAAGGTGCCCTAGAATGATTTGAAACAACATTTTAAATTGTTCTCTGGTATCTACATAGAGGGTATATGGCTTATTTAAGGTCAATAATTGTCCAGCTACGGTTTTACAGGTCCATTTACAACTCTAGAAATCTTCCCCAGGATGAAATGGTCTATTTTTGCCTTATTTGGAAGGGTCATGAATATTAATGCGGAGTTCTGCTCTGATTGGCTGTTTCACTACGGCTCAATGATAGCAGGCACAACTTTACTGACCGTCTTGACGATGGAGAGATTAGGCATTCAACCTTATATATATCAATCAGTATATAATCATACTTCAGTTGTCAAAAATATAAATAAATAAATATCAAATTACTATCGTTTCAACTTAAATGGTGGAGGTGGTGGCGTTAGCTAGAAGGATCGAGTGAGATATGTGTAAGCAACTAAACTAACATAGTATGTTACGTATCTATGGTTGCATTTACTAATTTATGACAACACTGGCATTAAATAATATTAACCTGTCATTAGACATACTATTTAGTTATGTAAGCCACTTGGATTATCCTATTCTTACCGTATAGCATCTTGCGTTGAATATAGACAACAACAGGAATATTATCGTTAATGTTGTCTCTATAAGAAACTTTCGATTTAATCAGAAATGGTTTAGACAGTCAAGAAGTGGATAAAATCACTTACTGGTTGCAGGTATATGGTTGGAATTGCCCCTTTCTTCAGTGTCGGACGCTGAGCAAAGCCTGCTTGATATTGTCCCAGGTTTGAAAAACTGTCCGTGGTGAAATGGGCCGAGCAAACTAACAACTTTGAATTAAATTGTTGCAGTATCCGATTATAAATAAACATCAACCATGCCTGTTGACATGTTTTATTTGTGGGAAGAGTATGAAACGTCTTCACATCCCCTGCACAGCCTGGAACATAACATTTGTTTCCATGATCTGCCATGTTCGCTATCCTCGCGTCAGGCTTACTGCTGCAGAACTCCAGTTGATACGGCGGCTGCGCAGTTCCGCCTGACAGTGAACATGTGCTTGCATATGCAAATGTTGGGGGCGTACATATTAATGATCCCATCGATTGCATCACTGCTGGTGTTATGTTGAGATTCGCCTATTTTTCCGTGGTGTTTTTCACAAACGAGATTTACATATGAAGGAGGAGGCAGTGGTGTTTGAGACTCACTGTATGTGATTTACATGTACTGAACTCCTGTTATTTAACTATGGCATGGTTAATTCAATTTTTCCAAACTTTTGACTTGTATAGTGTATATATCCTAATGAAATGTATAATCAAAACCTTACATATTAATATGATTTTAACGATTTCTTCTAGTTTGATTGTTCTCTAAAATCTGTATTTGATTTCATTCCTTTTTTACTAAATTATGTTTTTATTTATATTTATTTTATATTATATTTTATATTTATGAGCTTTTCTTTTTCTTTTTATCTTCCATCACTAAAGAATAATGGCGAATATTGTCTGTACCTCTCACTGAGAGAAAGCACGTTATCAGTATGTTTTGGGAAACTTTCTGGTCATAGCTGGCGCTCAACCAACTCCAACCTTGGAGAAACTGTGTATCTGTGTGCTAGTATTCTGTGTTACAGATCAGTATTTGGATTACAGGTATCCTAGGAGATGGAGGGACTTGTTTTCTGGGCAAACTGGCACCTGCTCCAGACGTGGAAGGTCACTACGTGCCTAATTCCGGGGTGAAAGCCTCAACAAGTGGAATCTATGGAGACATGCATCTGATTAACAGACCATGTGTGGAAATGTACTATGACTAACTATTTTCTCTTAGCCAATCAGAATTATTCCACCTGCAGTAGTGACGTAGCTAGACCTTGAGAAAGAGTATTGCTATGTAAAATGTATGTATGCAGAGAGTGCGGCCTACAAACTCATCGGCCTGAAACTGCAAACTATTCTTCAGTAAAATGTTTCTTTAATTAATCGCACTCCTGACTCTTGGTCTTCATTCTTCACAACTGGTCTTGGGTCCTAAACTGTTGTTCCCTATAACAGAGTAAATGCAGGAGTGAACATTAGTGCCCACTCTATAATTTCATCAGTAGTAAATAGTACATGTGTGCATGCGTTTCCATCTTCAACACTGTGCTCTGAGTGCTTACGTGTACTGAGCATGGCTAACTCACTAGTGAACGTGGCACGTGGGCAGAAAGATCAGATATGGACACGTGGTTTGGTCGTTGCTAATTCACACACATTGATTGGAATCGTTCAACTTCCATGAATGCATATTCTTTATACTTGTTTTGTCAATGAAAACAATTTAACATGAGACAATTTGACTGTTTTTCGAGATGTATAAAACTATGTATAAAAAGTAATTCATGTAAACATGCTTTCATCTTGCTCATCTGTTCAATAATTGGTTAAGATGAAGCAAGCAAAAAAAAGAAAGCTCTAATATATGTTCAGGATACTAAGTGAAATGAATTTGCCTGTAATCTAATGCTAATTTCCAACGGCACACTGTCAGAGCACATGTGAAGTGACAAGTAAGACCAGTAGATTTGCACCACGCAGGCGTTTCAATGATTCGTCAGCGTCAGTGGACTCTTATCAGCACCACAAGACCAGACAGCAGCATTTTACAGCTCATTTCAGCACTTTTCCTCTATAGGTCGGCTGAACTCATTGACCATGAGGCTTCTACACATTCTGGGTTTCACCCTCTTGCTCTGCAGCCTGCGTGTGAGGGCAGAGGACGAAAAAACAGAGGGCAACGGTGAAGAAAAAGTTGAGGACAGCTCCGAAGAAGATGCAGAACCAGAAAAACAAGAAAAGACAGATGAAATTACAGAAGAGAAAGACGTTTTGGTCCTTCATAGTGCCAACTTTGACAGAGCTCTCAGTGAGAACAAGTACCTGCTCGTGGAATTTTGTAAGTATGACTTTCCCTATATCACTATCATTATTATGCTTACAAATTGACCTTCTGATCTTATCAATGCAAGAAAACATGTGGCTCTGCATGAAGGAATTTTCACTGCAATATGTGTTCAAAAAGTTCCTTTCACTTAAAAAGTAGTTTTTGCATTTGCATGCATTTAAACTATCCTATCCATGAGCAGCAGAAGAAAAGTTCAAAGATTGCATCATCCATCAGGGACGCACGCGCACCTGTTATTTCTCCCACACTTGAAAGGGTGGCCAGTTATGCACATTTACAACACTGGATTGTGTATTGTGCTATTGTCATTGCAGTAAAAAGTTAAAGTAGTGTTACATTTATGCAAATGCAATTTAACTATAACTAACATGCAAAGCTATGGTCTAGTTGTCACACTTCTGTAAAGTATACACCACCGTTCAAAAGTTTGGGGTCGGTAAGACTTGAAAGAAGTATATGCTTGCCAAGGCTGCATTTATTTGATCAAAAATACAGTAAGAACAGTAATTCCTTGATGAACAGAGCTCAAACGAACAGCATTTATTTGAAATATAAAGCAAAAACTTACATGACTCAAAACCTTACTGCAATATAGCCCTTGTGACAACATCCAAGTGTGACAACTAGCCCCGGTGTTCTTTATATGAAGTAGATTTTGTTATGAACCTTGCACTTGTCTTTCAAAACATAAAAAGATGCTCCATGGTGTGGTCACTGCCGCACTCTGGAGCCCATTTATGCTGAAGTGGCTGGACTACTAAAAAATGGGTCATCGGATGTACGGCTGGCTAAAGTGGATGCAACAGAAGCGACAGAACTTGCCAGCGAGTTTGGTGTGGATGGTTATCCCAAACTTAAATTCTTCAAAGATGGCGACAGGCAAACAGCCACAGATTTTTCTGGTAATGTATTTGTTTGTTTAGTGTGTTCGAATGCATGTTTTATTTTCATACAGTGCACACAAGTTTATAGGCATTATTCTGTGATTTGAAAAAAGGAAAGCGAACTGTAAAAGGAATCACAATGTGGCTGGAGAGGCGCACAGGGCCCAGTGCTACTGTACTCAATGATGTGGAGAGTGCCGCGGCTCTGCTGGATGCAAATGATGTGGTTGTGGTTGGATTCTTCCAGGTAAATTATCTTTTGTTTGCATAAAGTAACTGACTTTTATGATCTGACAATGCCTTATAACAAGAGTGTGGTATACAGAAAAACACAGATGACACTCTATTCACAACAAACGATTTATCTGATTTATTTTAATTTTGAATGTAATTTATTTACTCTCTCTCTCTCTCTCTCTCTCTCTCTCTCTCTCAATCCAAGGATTTGGAAGGAGAAAAGGCAAAGACATTCTATGATGTAACTTTAATAGCAGTGGACTATAATTTTGGCATCACAAGCAACCCAGAGCTCTTCAAGAAGTATGATGTAAAGAGTGACTCATTGGTGCTCTTCAAGAAGGTAATCCCATTCTCCTATAGCACTAAAATTTGTGATTACACATTTTTATAAACAGAGCAATTCCAGTATGGACCTTACACAATGTTTAATACCATACTTCCACCCTTTCAATTATGTATGGTCATTGGTAATTTTCACAAAATCCCCTTTCCAGGCCAAGCTTGACTGTGACAAACTGATGACAACACCTTCATTCAGTTTTGCTCCGAGTCTCGTTCAGGCATAAAACAACAGCGAAGGGGGCATGTTCATTTAGTTAGTCTAACTAACCAATGAAATGCATCTTTTCCACCCACACTCAAAAGCTATTGGTTGATGTAATAGTTCCCTTTCAGCCGGTCATGTTCGACGTACGTCGGACGTACCGATGAATTGGGATCACTTCTGGGAGCCCCTATCAGCTTCGAGCTATATAGAACCGGCCAATGAACAATTGGCGTGCGAGATTTGCATCTCGCGCTCCGCCCCGCGCCACGGGTATAAACAGGAAGCGAGAGCGAATGCACGCTGTCATTCACTCCGGAGCCGAACGGCGTATGAAGAGGACTAGAAATCTCATCATTGAGTTTCCAGCTGCTATCAGCAAAGTTAAGAGTTATAGAGAAGACCGGAGATCGGGAATCAGCGTGTGTTGGAGAGACGTCACACTTCAGCGGGATCGGGGTGCTCACTGCTGCTCTATAAAGAGAAAAACTGCTGTTTTCACAGCAACCTGTTGGTTCGTGAGGGGTGTTTTTCCATTCAGTACAGGCACGGGCTGCACTAAACCCTGTGCGCTGTCGCATTTTCCCCCTGAGTGCTTCAGCACAAGAGCGTTTCCTCACAAAAAGAGTACACGGGTGACGCTGCGTCTTTTTCAAGATGTCATTCCACCCGTGCGTTTCTGGATGCGGTCGTTCCCTGGCACCTGCTGATGGTCACAATCGCTGTCTCACGTGTTTGGGCAAACAGCACGCTGAAGCGGCATTTGTGGATAGTTTGTGTTCCCACTGCGGGAACATGACTATCTCGGAACTAAGATCGAGACTCACCTACCTTCGGGAAGGCGGAGTCCCCTTACCCATCCCACGATCTTGTGCTATTCCTAACCAGAATAGACCTACTTCTTCGGATGGCCAGGGTGATCTGAGGATTACGTTTAGGGCACACCCGCCGAGTCAATCTCCACAGGCCCCTATTCCCTCTTCCGCAACCGGTAGAGCTCCCGGGAGAAGTCGCTGGTCCCTCCCACGTGCAGCCAGCGGTGACTTTCAGAGCTCCGGCAGACGAGCAGATGTCGATCGCTGCATCGGAGGGGGAGTTTCAGTCCTCGGAGGATAAAGGTTCGGCTGGGCTACCTCCCTCTGGGAGAGTCGCTTCGGCCGTACCGGACCCAGATATGGCTACTATGCTTGCCCGGGTCGCCGAAAGGGTAGGGCTCATGTGGAACCCTCCACCGTGTCCCGAACCCTCTAGGTTGGGCGATTGGTTCTTTTTCTGCCAGAAACCGTCCGAGTGACTCCTCCCCCCTCACTACCCTCGACGACGGACCAGCCAAGGGGTACGCGGGGATCCCGCCAGTGGAGCGCGCCGTCGTGATGCAACTGTGTCCGGCGACCGCTTCTAACTGGCGTGGTGACCCGCGTCTCCCGTCCCGAGCCTGTAAGTTCTCCTCCGGTCTGACTGGGAAGGCTTACAAGGCTTGCGGACAGGCTGAGTCTGCCTTGCATGCCATGGCGTTGCTTCAGGTCCACCAGGCCCAGGCACTCATGGACATGCACAAGGGTAGGCATGACCCAGAGCTCCTCCGGGAGCTCCGGACGGTGACAGACCTCGCCCTCTGGGCGACGAAAGTCACCGCCTGTTCCGTCGGTCAGGCAATGTCCACGCTTGTGGTCCAGGAGCGTCATCTCTGGCTCAACCTGGCCGACATGAGGGAGACCAGAGAGTATCAGTTCCTGGACTCCCCCATTTCGTCGGCCAGGTTGTTCGGTGACGCGGTCGAGAGCTTTGCCCAGCAGTTCTCGGCCGCCCAGAAGCAGACGGAGGCCATTAAGCACATCCTGCCCCGGCGGCCCGCTGCTGCCTCCACTCAGCCGCCGGTGTCGCTGCCTCCGACTGCTCGTCGCCGAGGACGTCCACCCGCAGCCGCCTCCGCCCCCGCCAAGGCACCGCAGCAGCCTACACACAGCCGACGGCGTGGGGCCGGCCGTGGGAAGGATGTCCAGCCCGCTCAGGTGGCAAGCGTCGTCGCAAGCGACCCTGAGACGGGCAGCCCAGAGATGGAGGAAACTGCTCTTCGGGAGATGGCTGCAGCACCACTCCCTCCCCCGGAGAATTTTTTGTTTCAGTTTGAATTCTGTTCCGCCGCTGGCCCCAGCGCCAGCGGTACCCAAAACTTCAGTAAAAGAGCAGTTTCCAATATCTCTGGGTGCCAAGAGAGCGCGCTTGGCGGTGGTCGACGCTCCCATGCCTCGCCACCCTCAGTTACCTCTCCCTTCGCTAGCAGGGGACGCCGGCTGTGGGGACACACTCAAGTGGCCTCCCCACACTCGCACGTTCCCTCCGCAGATGCAGGTAAATGTTGCACAGCACACTCAGATCCCACTTCGGGCCGCTCCCATGCCGTCCGAGCCGGATCCCTGCGTTCCGACTCGCTGCCCCGCTGTGGGTACGTCTGTGGTGCCGTTGATCTCCCTGGTTCGGACTCTGGGAGCCTGGCTAGCGCTTCCCAGCCCGTCTCGGTGGCTCCTCCATACCATCAGACTCGGCTATGCGATTCAGTTCGCCCGGCGTCCCCCCAAGTTCAGGGGCGTTCACTTCACGACAGTAGTGGAGGCGAACGCCCCCGTGCTCAGGGCGGAGATCACAGTCCTACTGGCGAAGGACGCGATAGAGCCGGTCCCTCCAGCCGATATGAGGTCCGGGTTCTACAGCCTGGGTTGTACTACATTGTACCCAAGAAAAGGCGGTGGGTTACGGTCGATCTTGGATCTGCAATTCTTGAACCGGTCCCTTCACAGGCTGCCGTTCAGAATGCTAACGCAGAAACGCATCTTCAGGTGCATCCGTCCCAAGACTTTATGAAGGTTGCGGAGGCGACCATTTCTCCCATGAGAGAGCATGGTGTTCGCATTCTCAACTACCTCGACGACTGGCTGATCCTTGCCCAGTCGCGAGAGCAGTTGTGCGAACACAGGGACAGGGTGCTCAGTCACCTCAGCCAGTTGGGACTTCGGGTCAACTGGGAGAAGAGCAAACTCTGTCCTACATAGAGGATCTCTTTTCTCTGTATGGAGATAGACTCGGTCGCCATGACAGCACGCCTCACCGAGCAGCGCGTCCAGTCAGTGTTGAACTGCCTGAATTCGTTCAGAGGCAGGTCAGCGGCACCACTGAAACATTTTCAGAGGCTCCTGGGGCATATGGCATCCGCAGTTGCAGTAACGCCATTGGGATTGCTTCAAATGAGACCACTTCAACGCTGGCTACATGACCGAGTCCCGAGATGGGCGTGGCACAGCGGATCCCTCCGCACCCAAGTGACTCCAGGGTGCCGCCAAACCTTCAGCCGTGGTCGGACCCTTCGTTTCTACGGACGGGAGTTTCCCTGAACAAGTGTCCAGGCACTCCGTTGTCTCCGTGGATGCCTCATCCACGGGCTGGGGTGCCACGTACAACGGGCTTGCAGTTTCGGGTCTGTGGACGGGGCCTCAACTGCAATGGCATATCAATTGCCTCGAGTTGTTAGCAGTTCGTCTTGCACTCAGCCGCTTCAAAGTTCCGCTCAGAGGCAAGCACGTTCTGGTCCGTACGGACAACACTGCGGCCGTAGCGTACATCAACAAACAGGGTGGTCTACGCTCCCGTTGCATGTCACAACTCGCCCGCCATCTCCTCTTATGGAGTCAGAAGCATCTGAGGTCGCTTCGTGCCATTCACATTCCGGGCCTGCTCAATCGTGCAGCCGACGAGCTCTCACGACAGCCAGTGCTCCCGGGAGAGTGGCGACTCCATCCCCAGGCGGTCCAGCTGATCTGGAGTCTTTTCGGGGCCGCACAGGTAGACCTGTTTGCCTCCCCAGAGACGACCAACTGCCGGTGGTTCTATTCCTTGACCGAGGGGACCCTCGGGTCGGATGCCCTGGCACACAGCTGGCCCCAGGGCCAACGCAAATATGCGTTTCCCCCAGTGAGCCTTCTTGCACAAACACTGTGCAAGGTCAGGGAGGACGAGGAGCAAGTCCTGTTGGTCGCTCTGTATTGGCCCAACCGGACTTGGTTCCCGGCACTAGTGCTCCTCGTGACAGCACCTCCTTGGCCCATTCCTCTGAGGAAGGACCTCCTGACTCAGAGACGGGGCACCCTATGGCACCCGCTGGGCCCGTCCGGACCTCTGGAAACTCCATGTCTGGTCCCTGGACAGGACGTGGAGGTTCTAGGGGACCTACCGCAAGCGGTAGTTGACACCATCACTTCCGCTAGAGCCCCTCTACGAGGCACCTCTATGCGTTGAAGTGGAACCTGTTCGTCGATTGGTGCTCTTCTCGCCGAGAAGACCCCACGAAGATGTTCGATCAGGTCTGTGCTTTCCTTTCTACAAGATGGGTTGGAGCGAAGGCTGTCTTCCTCCACCCTCAAAGTCTATGTTGCCGCTATCGCCGCTAATCATGATCTAGTAGATGGAAAATCTTTAGGTAAGCACGATCTGATCGTCAGGTTCCTGAGAGGGGCGAGGAGACTAAATCCGCCTCGCCATCCCTCTATACCCTCTTGAGACTTGTCTCTGGTGCTAACTGCACTGCAGAGAGTGCCCTTTGAGCCTTTGCAGTCAGCAGAGTTAAAAATCTTGTCGTTAAAGACAATACTCCTGACTGCGTTGGCCTCCATCAAGAGGGTAGGGGACCTGCAGGCATTTTCGTTCGACGAATCGTGCCTGGAATTCGGGCCTGGTAACTCTCATGTGATCATGAGACCCCGGCCTGGATATGTGCCCAAGGTTCCCACTACTTCCTTCCGGGACCAAGTGGTAGGCCTGCAAGCGCTGCCTTCGGAAGCAGCCAGCCTAGCTTTTCTCTGTCCCGTCCGTGCTCTCCGGACTTACGTGGACAGAACGCAAAGCTTCAGGACCTCAGAGCAGCTCTTCGTCTGTTACGGAGGACAGCAGAAAGGAAAGGCTGTCTCCAAGCAGAGGATGGCCCACTGGATAGTGGATGCCATCGTCTTGGCGTATAAATCCCAAGACGTGCCTTGCCCGCTCGGGTTAAGAGCCCACTCCACTAGGGGTGTTGCTTCTTCCTGGGCGCTGGCTCGTGGCGCCTCGCTGACAGATATTTGTAGAGCTGCGGGCTGGGCGACACCTAACACATTTGCTAGATTTTATAGCCTCCGTGTAGAGCCGGTATCTTCCTGTGTGCTCACTTCCCAACTATGTTCCCAACACCACATGTCCTTCTTTTTGTGTATGTTCCAGTTTGATGAAAAGCGGGCAGATATGCCACTCTCAGAGGAAGGCGAGCTAGACAAAGGGGATCTGATTTCATTCATCCATTCTAACAGTATGAGACTTGTCATTCCATTTAATGAAGAGGTAACACTTTAAAATTCACAGTGATCAAGTTGCTAAAAACAATTGAAAATGAAACTTAAAAATGTATAAACTATATGAGCATAAATCCAAAATAATTTATGATATAATCACTATTTTTGTTACCAAAACAAACTTGTTTGACTTTTTTCTTTGTATTTATATTATCTTTCTGCAGTATGCTGAACAAATTTTTGCCTCTAAGGTCCGTAACCATTTGATCCTATTCATTAATACAACTGTAGAGTCCCAGAATTCACTGCTTGAAGATTTTAGAGATGTTGCCAGTGAATTTAAGGAAAAGGTAAGTTTTTTTTTTTTTTTTTTTTTTTACTTAATAGCTAATTGTAAATAAATAAATGAAATATAACATCACATGGTTTCAAGAGACATATTTGTTTAGCCCACTAAATATTTTTCAGAGAGCCATTTCAAATCGTGTCATGCTCACAGTCTGTGTGTATGTGCTTAGGTGATTTTCATCACGTTAGATGTTACACATGACAAAGGGGAACACGTGATGAATTATTTCAGTATCTCTAAAGATGATGCTCCTACTATTCGTCTGATCAACACTGAGAAAGTGGTGACATACGCAATGGAAGAATCAGCCATCAACAAAGACACGCTGAAAACATTTTGCCAGGGTGTTCTGGATGGTACTGTGAAGGTGTGTAATGCAGCATTATTGTACATTTATTTACATTTATGCATTTGGCAGACGCTTTTATCCAAAGCAACTTACATTTAATTCAAGGTACACATTTTACATTTTGCCATTTCTTGCTTTCCCTGGGAATCGAACCCATGACCTTGGCGTTGCTAGCGCCATGCTCTACTGTTTGAGCTAAAGGAAAGCAGGAAATGCAGGAAATCATTGTAATATTGAATATTTCTAAATCTGCCTACTAAAAAACAATCTGCACTTTATTCTAGCCCTTTTTGAAGACTCAAGAAATTCCTGAGGACTGGGACAAGAATCCGGTTAAAGTCCTTGTAGGGAAGAACTTTAACGAAGTGGCTTTTGATGAGACTAAGAACGTCTTTGTGGAATTTTGTAAGTTAGTTCTTCTTTGGCTCAAATAAAAGTATTTAATAGTAGCATTAAAGTCACCATGAAATCAACATTGACAATTTCCTAATTTTTTATGGAATATTGCCGTTATTTTAAATGATTAATCCGTGCACAGCATTATTTTTTTTATTTATTTTTTAATCACATGCCCTCATAATCTTTAATCAAAATAACTTCCCCTCCCTCTTGCAACAACTTTTCTTCCTTGATTGGCGGGACAACCTGTCACTGACATAAGATCGACCAATAGCAAACCACAACGGTCCAACGATCCAATCAATTCCCCATGGACAAAATCAAGTTCCACCATACATTTTTTCTTGATCGAGAAGTCATTTTTCTCTCACAACAGGGAAGAAAATTCTATTGCAATTTCCATTTCAGCCAATTTTACCATTTGTGTCATTCTCATAGATGCTCCATGGTGTGGTCACTGTAAAGAGCTGGCTCCTGTGTGGGATGAGTTGGGCAAGAAGTACAAAGACCATGAGAACATAATCATTGCAAAAATGGATGCCGCAGAAAACGATGTGGAAGATATCACTATACAGGGATATCCCACCATTAAATACTTTCCTGCTGGGGCTTATGAGGAGGTTTGCAACACACACACACACACACACACACACACACACAGGGGTGTTTTTGTGAATTCCATAGGCGTAATGGTTTTTATACCGTACAAACCGTATTTTCTATCCCCCTACACTGCCCCTATCCCTAAACTTAACCCTCACAGGAGACTGTGCAGTTTACTTTCTGTGAAAAAAACCTCATTCTGTGTGAAATATAAGCATTTTGAAAAGTGAGGACATGGGGAACGTCCTCATATTTCACCCTCTTTTTGTAATACCTATGTCATACCCATGTCATTATACACATTTGTGTCCTGATATTTCACAAAAACATGCCCACACACACACACACACACACACACACACACACATACACACACACACACACACACTAAAGCCTGTTAACTATCAGTGTCTTATTGGGACACTTGGTGCTCTTTTTATTGCTTTTTTTCCTATCACAAATTTTAGTAATCATCATAAATTAGGTATCATTCAAAATTCATCCTGTGAAAACTGTTTAGAAATTGGACATTGCATCACCATGGAAATGGTATTTTAAAACCTTTTAGTGGACTCAATTTTTATGATATCAACTTTGGAACACGAATTGGTTAGACATATGGCTTTGATTTTTCTAGCAATTTTAGGGTATATTTACACTACAATGATGTACTAAAAAAACAGAACATTTTTGAAAAATGTAATGTATGACAACAACGTTAAAATGATCGATAATGCTATAATTTTCAAAACGCCGTTGACGGAACGAACTGGCAAACTGCATAAAAAGTTTTCAATTTTTAATTGAAATGGTGTCGTGTAAACGCCCCCTTAGAGTCCAAATTATTTAGTAAAATATATATTTTGTATAAAGTAAAAAATGTTTAGTTAAGTGTAGTGAGTTAGCTCAAAGGGGACTGAGGATAGCTTAACTATGAGGATAGCCTCTCCTCCCAGTGAGCCAATTGTACTTAGGCTTTCGGAGGGAAAGTTTTACGATCCTTTGTCTTCTAGAAGGGCATTTGAATATGTAATTTGATTGGGTGCTGAAGAGAAGAACCTTCAAGATTCTTATAATACTAATGTGGCACAGAGTTGGCAAAATGTAAGGTAAATTAACAAATGGGGAACGACATTTGGAGTTCGTAGAGACTAAATATATAGATTTTATATAGGCTATATAGGTTTAAGATTATTTATTTGTCCTTTTCAAAAATAATAAAGTGAGAGTCACAACTCTCTGCAAATTCCTTCTGGTCATAAACCTTATCCGTGTGTCCTGCAACCAGATGTTAGTCGCAGTTTTGGGCAATGGTTCATAAACCTTTGTTGGGAGAGTGAGTTTGCTGAATTATTCATTAATGAATAAATAATTGTGTTTGATTTGTCTCAGTCGTTACATACAGTAAGTACTTTTGATTACAGTAAACTTAAACTTCAATAAATGTGTTACACTTTCATTTCTTTCACTTTTGCAAAATGTTAAGTGTCTTCCTTAAAAAGAGACTTATATCTGATGTCTGTTAATATATGTTAATATAAGTACGATTTAAGTTCAGATCTATGCTAAAAAAGGGCGTGGGGGGATGACAGGCAAGATATTATATTGTAAAAGGACATCAAATGATATGTTTTTTATTATTATGTGTAAGTGTAAGAATGGCAGTACTGACAAATGCTTTTAAAATACTTTTTGAAATAAGGTTGTTGACTATAATGGAAATAGAGATTTGGAGACGTTCTCAAAGTTCCTGGATAATGGAGGAGTGTTACCAGAAGAAGAGAGTAAAGATAAGGATGAGGACGAAGATGATGATGATAATGATGATGAAGAGGAGGTCAGTCAAAATCCAACAGATGGCTTGATTATTTAGGGGCAAGATTGTCTTGAGTAATATAGTTGGTGTTTATTTCTGCTTTTCAGGTGTCGGAAGAATCGATAGAAGAGTCACCTAAATCTGCCAATGTAGCCGGCAAGGATGAGCTGTAAAAACAAGGCATAAGTCAACTAATTTGTACTGAACCAGATCAGTGTGAGATTTATGCAACATGAGCCAAATGTGTTTTATCAGATTAATGTAATTTTCTCTGCACTGGACCATTTCAACAAACTACATACCGGACTAAATTGAATAAAAAATAGCTTAACATGTAAAGTTTTTTTTCATGGTCCTGGTCTATAATTTATTTCTGTGGTGTGGGATCAGTTAGACACTATCATTATCAGAATCGGCTTCAGAAAATTATATGGGTGAATCTCACAAAATTGTCAAAAACATGACTGGATTGAAGCCCAAACATAAAAAGAGAAGAAGAAAAAAAATGACAATTAATAACATTTATGTTGAAAATATCATTACTGTAATGGCAAAAATGTTTTTTAATATATGGAATCACTATATCATGGTATGTTTTACTATTTAAAGTATACAGAATTAAATGTTATACATCATTGTATTACAGTATTTCTGTCAGTTTTTAATGTAATACAATACAAATTACTGTATTGCTATGAGAATCCGATCATTGTTGAGAATAATGGGAAATGTAATTACATTTATTTTTAATCTTTTGATTTTGTGGTAAAATGTAACCTGAAAACCTGAACATTTTTTGTGAGTTTCACCCTGATTTTTTAATGGATTTATTGATGTCATAATACATCCATGTTTGTACTCTAAATATTTCATTTTATAAGCAACAGCTACAAGATATATTCTTCTCATGTCATGATACGGAAAGGAGTATAATTAATATTGATAATTGATCAAACCATTCAACCAAATCATAATAGATCATAATACATTTTGCTTTCAATTATAATATAACACTGAAGTTTAACATGCCCATGTGAAGCATTTCTTAAATAGACACTACTATTAAATAGACACTAGTACTTATTCATTAGATACTAGTAACTATTAAGACACTATACTTATTTATTAGATATTAGTACTTATTCAATAGACACTAGTACTTATTTATTAGATACTAGTACTTATTCAATAGACGCTAGTACTTAATGAATAAGTATAGTGTCTTAATAGTTACTAGTATCTAATGAATAAGTACTAGTGTCTATTGAATAAGTACTAATATCTAATAAATAAGTACTAGTGTCTATTTAATAGTTACTAGTATCTAATGAATAAGTACTAGTGTCTATTTAATAGTTACTAGTATCTAATGAATAAGTACTAGTGTCTATTTAATAGTTACTAGTATCTAATGAATAAGTACTAGTGTCTATTTAATAGTTACTAGTATCTAATGAATAAGTACTAGTGTCTATTTAATAGTTACTAGTATCTAATGAATAAGTACTAGTATCTAATGAATAAGTACTAGTGTCTATTTAATAGTTGCTAGTATCTAATGAATAAGTACTAGTGTCTATTTAATAGTTACTAGTATCTAATGAATAAGTACTAGTGTCTATTTAATAGTTACTAGTAACTAATGAATAAGTACTAGTGTCTATTTAATAGTTACTAGTATCTAATGAATAAGTACTAGTATCTAATGAATAAGTACTAGTGTATATTTAATAGTTACTAGTAACTAATGAATAAGTACTAGTGTCTATTTAATAGTTACTAGTATCTAATGAATAAGTACTAGTGTATATTTAATAGTTACTAGTAACTAATGAATAAGTACTAGTGTCTATTTAATAGTTACTAGTATCTAATGAATAAGTACTAGTGTCTATTTAATAGTTACTAGAAAAATAATGAATAAGTACTAGTGTCTATTTAATAGTTACTAGTATCTAATGAATAAGTACTAGTGTCTATTTAATAGTTACTAGAAAAATAATGAATAAGTACTAGTGTCTATTTAATAGTTACTAGTATCTAATGAAAAAGTACTAGTGTCTATTTAATAGTTACTAGTATCTAATGAATAAGTACTAGTGTCTATTTAATAGTTACTAGTATCTAATGAATAAGTACTAGTATCTAATGAATAAGTACTAGTGTCTATTTAATAGTTGCTAGTATCTAATGAATAAGTACTAGTGTCTATTTAATAGTTACTAGTATCTAATGAATAAGTACTAGTGTCTATTTAATAGTTACTAGTAACTAATGAATAAGTACTAGTGTCTATTTAATAGTTACTAGTATCTAATGAATAAGTACTAGTGTCTATTTAATAGTTACTAGTATCTAATGAATAAGTACTAGTGTCTATTTAATAGTTACTAGTATCTAATGAATAAGTACTAGTGTCTATTTAATAGTTACTAGTATCTAATGAATAAGTACTAGTGTCTATTTAATAGTTACTAGTATCTAATGAATAAGTACTAGTATCTAATGAATAAGTACTAGTGTCTATTTAATAGTTGCTAGTATCTAATGAATAAGTACTAGTGTCTATTTAATAGTTACTAGTATCTAATGAATAAGTACTAGTGTCTATTTAATAGTTACTAGTAACTAATGAATAAGTACTAGTGTCTATTTAATAGTTACTAGTATCTAATGAATAAGTACTAGTATCTAATGAATAAGTACTAGTGTATATTTAATAGTTACTAGTAACTAATGAATAAGTACTAGTGTCTATTTAATAGTTACTAGTATCTAATGAATAAGTACTAGTGTATATTTAATAGTTACTAGTAACTAATGAATAAGTACTAGTGTCTATTTAATAGTTACTAGTATCTAATGAATAAGTACTAGTGTCTATTTAATAGTTACTAGAAAAATAATGAATAAGTACTAGTGTCTATTTAATAGTTACTAGTATCTAATGAATAAGTACTAGTGTCTATTTAATAGTTACTAGAAAAATAATGAATAAGTACTAGTGTCTATTTAATAGTTACTAGTATCTAATGAAAAAGTACTAGTGTCTATTTAATAGTTACTAGTAACTAATGAATAAGTACTAGTGTCTATTTAATAGTTACTAGTATCTAATGAATAAGTACTAGTGTCTATTTAATAGTTACTAGTATCTAATAAATAAGTACAAGTGTCTATTTAATAGTTACTAGTATCTAATGAATAAGTACTAGTGTATATTTAATAGTTACTAGTATCTAATGAATAAGTACAAGTGTCTATTTAATAGTTACTAGTATCTAATGAATAAGTACTAGTGTCTATTTAATAGTTACTAGTATCTAATGAATAAGTACTAGTGTCTATTTAATAGTTGCTAGTATCTAATGAATAAGTACTAGTGTCTATTTAATAGTTGCTAGTATCTAATGAATAAGTACTAGTGTCTATTTAATAGTTACTAGAAAAATAATAAATAAGTACTAGTGTCTATTTAATAGTTGCTAGTATCTAATGAATAAGTACTAGTGTCTATTTAATAGTTGCTAGTATCTAATGAATAAGTACTAGTGTCTATTTAATAGTTACTAGAAAAATAATAAATAAGTACTAGTGTCTATTTAATAGTTGCTAGTATCTAATGAATAAGTACTAGTGTCTATTTAATAGTTGCTAGTATCTAATGAATAAGTACTAGTGTCTATTTAATAGTTACTAGAAAAATAATAAATAAGTACTAGTGTCTATTTAATAGTTGCTAGTATCTAATGAATAAGTACTAGTGTCTATTTAATAGTTGCTAGTATCTAATGAATAAGTACTAGTGTCTATTTAATAGTTACTAGAAAAATAATAAATAAGTACTAGTGTCTATTTAATAGTTGCTAGTATCTAATGAATAAGTACTAGTGTCTATTTAATAGTTACTAGAAAAATAATAAATAAGTACTAGTGTCTATTTAATAGTTACTAGTATCTAATGAAAAAGTACTAGTGTCTATTTAATAGTTACTAGTAACTAATGAATAAGTACTAGTGTCTATTTAATAGTTACTAGTATCTAATGAATAAGTACTAGTGTCTATTTAATAGTTACTAGTATCTAATAAATAAGTACAAGTGTCTATTTAATAGTTACTAGTATCTAATGAATAAGTACTAGTGTATATTTAATAGTTACTAGTATCTAATGAATAAGTACAAGTGTCTATTTAATAGTTACTAGTATCTAATGAATAAGTACTAGTGTCTATTTAATAGTTACTAGTATCTAATAAATAAGTACTAGTGTCTATTTAATAGTTACTAGTATCTAATGAATAAGTACTAGTGTCTATTTAATAGTTGCTAGTATCTAATGAATAAGTACTAGTGTCTATTTAATAGTTACTAGTATCTAATGAATAAGTACTAGTGTCTATTTAATAGTTACTAGTATCTAATGAATAAGTACTAGTGTCTATTTAATAGTTACTAGTATCTAATAAATAAGTACTAGTGTCTATTTAATAGTTACTAGTATCTAATGAATAAGTACTAGTGTCTATTTAATAGTTGCTAGTATCTAATGAATAAGTACTAGTGTCTATTTAATAGTTACTAGAAAAATAATAAATAAGTACTAGTGTCTATTTAATAGTTGCTAGTATCTAATGAATAAGTACTAGTGTCTATTTAATAGTTACTAGAAAAATAATAAATAAGTACTAGTGTCTATTTAATAGTTACTAGTATCTAATGAAAAAGTACTAGTGTCTATTTAATAGTTACTAGTAACTAATGAATAAGTACTAGTGTCTATTTAATAGTTACTAGTATCTAATGAATAAGTACTAGTGTCTATTTAATAGTTACTAGTATCTAATAAATAAGTACAAGTGTCTATTTAATAGTTACTAGTATCTAATGAATAAGTACTAGTGTATATTTAATAGTTACTAGTATCTAATGAATAAGTACAAGTGTCTATTTAATAGTTACTAGTATCTAATGAATAAGTACTAGTGTCTATTTAATAGTTACTAGTATCTAATAAATAAGTACTAGTGTCTATTTAATAGTTACTAGTATCTAATGAATAAGTACTAGTGTCTATTTAATAGTTGCTAGTATCTAATGAATAAGTACTAGTGTCTATTTAATAGTTACTAGTATCTAATGAATAAGTACTAGTGTCTATTTAATAGTTACTAGTATCTAATGAATAAGTACTAGTGTCTATTTAATAGTTACTAGTATCTAATGAATAAGTACTAGTGTCTATTTAATAGTTACTAGTATCTAATGAATAAGTACTAGTGTCTATTTAATAGTTACTAGTAACTAATGAATAAGTACTAGTGTCTATTTAATAGTTACTAGTATCTAATGAATAAGTACTAGTGTCTATTTAATAGTTACTAGTGTCTAATGAATAAGTACTAGTGTCTATTTAATAGTTACTAGTAACTAATGAATAAGTACTAGTGTCTATTTAATAGTTACTAGTATCTAATGAATAAGTACTAGTGTATATTTAATAGTTACTAGTATCTAATGAATAAGTACTAGTGTATATTTAATAGTTACTAGTATCTAATGAATAAGTACAAGTGTCTATTTAATAGTTACTAGTATCTAATAAATAAGTACTAGTGTCTATTTAATAGTTACTAGTGTCTAATGAATAAGTACTAGTGTCTATTTAATAGTTACTAGTGTCTAATGAATAAGTACTAGTGTCTATTTAATAGTTACTAGTATCTAATAAATAAGTACTAGTGTCTATTTAATAGTTACTAGTATCTAATAAATAAGTACTAGTGTCTATTTAATAGTTACTAGTGTCTAATGAATAAGTACTAGTGTCTATTTAATAGTTACTAGTGTCTAATGAATAAGTACTAGTGTCTATTTAATAGTTACTAGTGTCTAATGAATAAGTACTAGTGTCTATTTAATAGTTACTAGTAACTAATGAATAAGTACTAGTGTCTATTTAATAGTTACTAGTATCTAATGAATAAGTACTAGTGTCTATTTAATAGTTACTAGTATCTAATGAATAAGTACTAGTGTCTATTTAATAGTTACTAGTATCTAATGAATAAGTACTAGTGTCTATTTAATAGTTACTAGTGTCTAATGAATAAGTACTAGTGTCTATTTAATAGTTACTAGTAACTAATGAATAAGTACTAGTGTCTATTTAATAGTTGCTAGTAACTAATGAATAAGTACTAGTGTCTATTTAATAGTTACTAGTAACTAATGAATAAGTACTAGTGTCTATTTAATAGTTGCTAGTATCTAATGAATAAGTACTAGTGTCTATTTAATAGTTACTAGTATCTAATAAATAAGTACTAGTGTCTATTTAATAGTTACTAGTGTCTAATGAATAAGTACTAGTGTCTATTTAATAGTTACTAGTGTCTAATGAATAAGTACTAGTGTCTATTTAATAGTTACTAGTGTCTAATGAATAAGTACTAGTGTCTATTTAATAGTTACTAGTAACTAATGAATAAGTACTAGTGTCTATTTAATAGTTACTAGTATCTAATGAATAAGTACTAGTGTCTATTTAATAGTTACTAGTATCTAATGAATAAGTACTAGTGTCTATTTAATAGTTACTAGTATCTAATGAATAAGTACTAGTGTCTATTTAATAGTTACTAGTGTCTAATGAATAAGTACTAGTGTCTATTTAATAGTTACTAGTAACTAATGAATAAGTACTAGTGTCTATTTAATAGTTGCTAGTAACTAATGAATAAGTACTAGTGTCTATTTAATAGTTACTAGTAACTAATGAATAAGTACTAGTGTCTATTTAATAGTTACTAGTAACTAATGAATAAGTACTAGTGTCTATTTAATAGTTACTAGTATCTAATGAATAAGTACTAGTGTCTATTTAATAGTTACTAGTGTCTAATGAATAAGTACTAGTGTCTATTTAATAGTTGCTAGTATCTAATGAATAAGTACTAGTGTCTATTTAATAGTTGCTAGTATCTAATGAATAAGTACTAGTGTCTATTTAATAGTTGCTAGTAACTAATGAATAAGTACTAGTGTCTATTTAATAGTTACTAGTGTCTAATGAATAAGTACTAGTGTCTATTTAATAGTTGCTAGTATCTAATGAATAAGTACTAGTGTCTATTTAATAGTTGCTAGTAACTAATGAATAAGTACTAGTGTCTATTTAATAGTTACTAGTATCTAATGAATAAGTACTAGTGTCTATTTAATAGTTACTAGTAAATAATGAATAAGTACTAGTGTCTATTTAATAGTTACTAGTAACTAATGAATAAGTACTAGTGTCTATTTAATAGTTACTAGTAACTAATGAATAAGTACTAGTGTCTATTTAATAGTTACTAGTAACTAATGAATAAGTACTAGTGTCTATTTAATAGTTACTAGTATCTAATGAATAAGTACTAGTGTCTATTTAATAGTTACTAGTGTCTAATGAATAAGTACTAGTGTCTATTTAATAGTTGCTAGTAACTAATGAATAAGTACTAGTGTCTATTTAATAGTTACTAGTGTCTAATGAATAAGTACTAGTGTCTATTTAATAGTTACTAGTAACTAATGAATAAGTACTAGTGTCTATTTAATAGTTGCTAGTATCTAATGAATAAGTACTAGTGTCTATTTAATAGTTACTAGTATCTAATGAATAAGTACTAGTGTCTATTTAATAGTTGCTAGTAACTAATGAATAAGTACTAGTGTCTATTTAATAGTTACTAGTATCTAATGAATAAGTACTAGTGTCTATTTAATAGTTACTAGTAACTAATGAATAAGTACTAGTGTCTATTTAATAGTTACTAGTAACTAATGAATAAGTACTAGTGTCTATTTAATAGTTACTAGTAACTAATGAATAAGTACTAGTGTCTATTTAATAGTTACTAGTAACTAATGAATAAGTACTAGTGTCTATTTAATAGTTACTAGTATCTAATGAATAAGTACTAGTGTCTATTTAATAGTTGCTAGTAACTAATGAATAAGTACTAGTGTCTATTTAATAGTTACTAGTGTCTAATGAATAAGTACTAGTGTCTATTTAATAGTTACTAGTATCTAATGAATAAGTACTAGTGTCTATTTAATAGTTACTAGTAACTAATGAATAAGTACTAGTGTCTATTTAATAGTTACTAGTAACTAATGAATAAGTACAAGTGTCTATTTAATAGTTACTAGTATCTAATGAATAAGTACTAGTGTCTATTTAATAGTTACTAGTATCTAATGAATAAGTACTAGTGTCTATTTAATAGTTACTAGTATCTAATGAATAAGTACTAGTGTCTATTTAATAGTTACTAGTAACTAATGAATAAGTACTAGTGTCTATTTAATAGTTACTAGTATCTAATGAATAAGTACTAGTGTCTATTTAATAGTTACTAGTAACTAATGAATAAGTACTAGTGTCTATTTAATAGTTACTAGTAACTAATGAATAAGTACAAGTGTCTATTTAATAGTTACTAGTATCTAATGAATAAGTACTAGTGTCTATTTAATAGTTACTAGTATCTAATGAATAAGTACTAGTGTCTATTTAATAGTTACTAGTAACTAATGAATAAGTACTAGTGTCTATTTAATAGTTACTAGTATCTAATGAATAAGTACTAGTGTCTATTTAATAGTTACTAGTAACTAATGAATAAGTACTAGTGTCTATTTAATAGTTACTAGTATCTAATGAATAAGTACTAGTGTCTATTTAATAGTTACTAGTATCTAATGAATAAGTACTAGTGTCTATTTAATAGTTACTAGTATCTAATGAATAAGTACTAGTGTCTATTTAATAGTTACTAGTAACTAATGAATAAGTACTAGTGTCTATTTAATAGTTACTAGTATCTAATGAATAAGTACTAGTGTCTATTTAATAGTTACTAGTAACTAATGAATAAGTACTAGTGTCTATTTAATAGTTACTAGTGTCTAATGAATAAGTACTAGTGTCTATTTAATAGTTACTAGTAACTAATGAATAAGTACTAGTGTCTATTTAATAGTTGCTAGTATCTAATGAATAAGTACTAGTGTCTATTTAATAGTTACTAGTATCTAATAAATAAGTACTAGTGTCTATTTAATAGTTACTAGTGTCTAATGAATAAGTACTAGTGTCTATTTAATAGTTACTAGTATCTAATGAATAAGTACTAGTGTCTATTTAATAGTTACTAGTATCTAATGAATAAGTACTAGTGTCTATTTAATAGTTGCTAGTATCTAATTAATAAGTACTGGTACCAATTTAATAGGCACTTATTATTTAATAGGACAATTTAATAGGAACTAATAAAAAAGTATTTAAAAAAGGTATAAGAACTAGTAGCATGAAAATAGATACTAGTTTGTTTTAAGGATTAAATGTTAAAATGGCTTGCCATATTACGAAGATGAACGAAAGGCACGCTCACTATGTAGGCTATAGCTGCAGTGCACATTCTTCTACAGTGCAACGGAATGCACAGAAATTAACAGTGCAGGTAAACAGGTAGAGTCAGTCAGGCAATGATGTCACAAGAAGGAAGGTTTTCTACAAGTATCAACACACAGGTAAGAATCATTCAGCTATATACAACTGTTTAAAGTTAATTCACTCTTAATGTATGCTGCTGCACTGACATATAAAAAAGCATTTTGAAGTAAGGTACGACACAAAGTATGACAGACTAAAATGGCTGGTGACCTGTGTTATTACTTTCAGGGAAACTTGTTTGTAATTCATGTTTGAAGGAACAAACTGTATGAAGGAGCAAAAAGACAGGCAAACAGGCAAACTCTAAGTTCTCTATCATTTTACATACATTAGGTGATCAAATGTGTAAATGTCTAGTAGAAAGACATGCTTCAATACCAAAATGATAAATACGGTCTGAATGTCATGTGACTAGTTTTTTTTTGTTTTTTTTTAGCCAAGTTCACAACTGAGATTGCAATATCAGGCTTAGAAATAACATAATAGATGTGGAATGATATATGGATGAATAAAATAAATATTTTGTATTTGTAAAAATAGAATGAGGTCTATGTAAAAATATAACTTTTTAGGTTGTTGGTTCCCTCTTGCTCTTTTCATTCCTATCATACTTGATCCAGAATGAAACCTGAAATATTAAAATGTAGACAAGCACAAGTGGCCTTTAAAGAAATTTCCCTTTAACTGTCACCCCCCTTTTTGAGAATACACATGAAAATGCACTATCCAAACTTAAAGGGCTGTAATTCAAGAATGCTTTGGAATAATGACCGAAGTTTGGTCTCGCTTTAAAGACGACACTCTGCAGATTATTGCTGAAGAGCAATTCAAAATATGAAAGTATGAAAGAGTTATGGAAGTTTAAATTTACTGTTAATGAAAAATACTGTACTAAATATTTTTTATTTCATATAAAATATATATTTTACAAAAAATAATTTACTCTAAAATTACTATAAAATCAAAGCCATATGTCCAACCAATTTGTGTTCCAAATTTGAAGTTGATATCACAAAAATTTAAGTTCCCATGAGATTTTGTTTAGGTGCTGTGCCAAAAATAGCCACCGGGTGTCATTCAAATTCCATTTATTGTTTTTTTTTTAATGCATTTTCCTGTAAATTTCTGTCCAAATATCACTTCCATCACAAAACAGTCACCAAATATGGACCCTTGAGACTCAGACCTTTCCGACAATATGTGTTTTGTCAAGATTGGAAAAGATTTTGAATATAAAGTAGTTAAAATAATTGTTGTAATATGAAACATGAGACCGCCCACTAGGGGAGGAGCCCACTAAGAATAATTTAGAGTAAGGTTTCCATGGTAACATTTCAAAACGGTTTTCACAGGATGAATTTTGAATTTGTAAGCTTTCAAATGATACCGAATTTATGGTAATTACTTAAATATATGATACGAAAAAAAGGCAATCAAAAAAAGAGCACCAGTCGTCCCACCTGTGGGACGGTGACAGTTAAGAGGTTAATAATTATGGATGTTTTATAATGTAGGGTAAATTGTTTTATGATTTGGTTCAGGTATCAATTCAGTATTTTTCATTCATAATGTGTCATATTAATATATTTCCAAAGTGTACTGAAACCAGAACACCTCATATTGATTTAGTAATGCTGATTCTACCAGGTTATTCTCAACATGCTTGGCTTTGTTCTACTTTGGAGTGAATTTGTTCGGTGTAGAAGCACTGCTCCATTACAATTAGCCTATAATTACAATGTGAGCACTGCTGGTTAGAAATAATACAGTGTGTTTTATTCTCCTACTAATAGATTATTTATCTTTTTTTGTTGTTGTTGTTGCAATGACTGAATCAGAACATATCTGATGGTATTTACTAGATTTGAGTGTTTCTAAAAGAAGTAAGGTAATGTAGGCATATTTTCATTTCTATATATATTTTAATTTTCTTCAAAAGGTCAATGACTTAAATATAGGTCTACTATCTCATTAGATTCAGTATGGATGTTCCTGCATGTGCTGCTGCATCTGGATGCACATCCCTACCCCCCGATTATGACCACATCCATCTTTGTGAGGAGATCCCCGCTACACCGCCACCCTCATATGCCACTGCTATAGCGTCACCTGCCTACAGGGAGACAAGTAAGAGCTGCAGCTGCTGAGAAATTGTCTTTATATAATAATTAAAAGTACATAAAAGTATTTTTTTTTTTTAATCTTTTCAGATAATTTTCAAGAGATTCCTCAAAACCCTAATACAAGGATGGCAAACCCTTACCCTGTCCTCAATGTGCCGCCTCAAATAGCAGTGGTGAGACAAGAACAAAGTAAGTACAGTTACATCAAGCATTTATCCTAAAACTCCACTCTAAAAAACAAGTTCTATATGGCACCAAAAATGGTTCTTCGTCGTAATCATAGAGGAACCACTTTCGGTGCTATATAGCACCATATCCTTAGTCAAAGAACCGGTGAAGAACCTCTGAAGAACCACTGAAGCACCAAAATTGGTGCTATATAGCACTTAAAAAGGTTCCCCATATGATTACGAGCCAAGAACCATTTTTGGTGCCACATAGAACCTTTTTTTTAGAGTGTCTGAACATTATTATGTACACCGATCAGGCATAACATTACGACAGGTGAAGTGAATACTGATTATACAATGATACACTGATTATCTCTTCATCATGGCACCTGTTAGTGGGTGGGATATATTAGGCAGCAAGTGAACATATTGTCCTTAAAGTTGATGTGTTAGAAGCAGGAAAAATGGGCAAGCGTGAGGATTAGAGCGAGTTTGACAAGGGCCAAATTGTGATGGCTAGACGACTGGGTCAGAGCATCTCCAAAACTGCAGCTCTTGTGGGGTGTTCCCGGTCTGCAGTGGTCAGTATCTATCAAAAGTGGTCAAAGGAAGGAACAGTGGTGTACCGGCGACAGGGTCATGGGCGGCCGAGGCTCATTGATGCACATAGGGGGCAAAGGCCTACTTAAGCATTGTTGAAGACCATGTACTCCCTTTCATGGAAATAGTATTCCCTGGTGGCTGTGGCCTCTTTCAGCAGGATAATGAGCCCTGCCACAAAGCAAAAAAACCCCACAACAACAAGTTTGAGGTGTTGACTTGGCCTCCAAATTCGAGCATATGTGGGATGTGCAAAACAAACAAGTCAGATCCATGGAGGCCCCACTTCGCAATTTACAGGACTTAAAGGATCTGCTGCTAACATCTTGGTGCCGATCCCACAGCACACCTTCAGGGGTCTAGTGGAGTCCATGCCTTGACGGGTCAGGGCTGTTTTGGCAGCAAAAGGTGGACCAACAAAATATTAGGACATATGTTAGGTCATAATGTTATGCCTGATCGGTGCATATTGTATATATGTGCACAGTATCCACATTTTTCTGTGAATGTATGAAATACCTGGATGACATTTTCCAGAAATGTGTAGTATACAGCAGAAGCCTGTTACAGTATACTAAAGCAATGAATGGGACTGAACCATGATTTTTAACATATTTTCTTTTATGAATTAAAAAATATATTATTATAAGCCATGTTTCAGTAAATAATAAGTTAATGTTGTGGAACTGTGCCAGTTACTGTGTATTTGTGCTCGACAATAGTGCCAAAGAAGAAAGTGTAGAAAAGTGTGTCTCCTAGCAAGAATCATTTTGCTCAATGAATGTCCCTGCGTCCCATTGTCCATCCTATCCATTTTAAATAGAAGCCTATGTGAGATTAGAATACACGTCCCAAAGCATAGTATGTTGAAAAGAGTATGTCAAAAGTCCCCGGATGGCCTACTATTTCCAGTAGATTTTCGAAGTGTGGATCCATGCACACTCTAAAGGCTAATATTGCCCACAAGCCATTGTGATTTGAAACTTACATTGCGGTTCAGAACTAAAAACACAATTAAAAAGTGTTCAAAAAAATCTACAAAACATGGAGGATGTGCGCGACCGACGGTGAACGGTTTAGATAAAGATACGAGTGAGTGCAGGGCTCTCAAGTCTCACGCATTGGGCGTGAGACACACGCATTTCAACCCGTTCACACGCTCACACGCCACACCTTGTATTTCTCACGCAGAGAAATTTCCAGGATAATGCCCACCAAGTTGCGCGGTTAGTTCACCCAAAATTAAAAATAAAGTCAGTAATTACTCACCCTCATGTTGTTCCAACCATGTAAGACCTTCGTTCATCTTGGAACATAATTTAGTATATTTTTGATGAAATCTGAGAGCTGTCTCACTCCTCCATAGGCTTTCAGAGGGACTGAAACTTGATGGCCCAGAATAGTAAGTAAAAACGTCATTTAAGGAGTCCAAATGACTACAGTGGCTCTGTATTAAGTCTATCATGCGACGAAAATACTTTTTGAGCGGAAAAACAACAAAAATAACGACTTTATCCCACTATTATTGTTGTTCAATTTGAGCCTCTGACGCCACGACGCATGCGCGAAAACGGCGTTCTTCTTCTACTACTACTAATCTCAGTTTTCGCGCATGCGTCGTGGCGTCAGAGGCTCAAATTGAACAACAATAATAGTGGGATAAATTACTGTAATTACTGACTTTATTTTCAATTTTGGGTGAACTAACCCTTTAAGAGGAATCAAGTGAGTTCCACATAGAGTTCAGAAGGCCTTGCCACGCACCAGCCAATCAAATAAAAATATAGCTACCGAACAGACAATCAGAAAATAGCATTGCTGTATCCGGGTAAGATTTAGATATTCCCGCAACAACAACATTTACATTCTGCCACCTACTGGTGGTTTAGTTTAATGTTTTCTTTCCAACATTTCTTATTTGTATATTCAAAAATATTTAAAACAATCTCATAACATTTTTCAGTGTAAATTATTTAATTTGATTGGCAACAGCCCTAAAGTGTCTTATTCTAATTTAATTTATAGATCAAATTTAAGAATATAAAATGAAAGCTGAAGCATATAGCCAATATTTAATAAGATTATTCAAAGCTGATTGAACACTGGTGAGACTATTGCTTCAGAATAAATTATATTTACAACACAGTAAATTCTGAAAAAAAAAAAAACAATTCCAAATTATTATGGATTATTAATTTGCCTCTTCCCTGACATCTTTGAAATCGAGAAATGCAAGAATTAATACTATGCACACACACACACACACACACACACAGAAATGTTGAATTAAATAAAAATAAAAAATATATATTTATTTATTTATACAAATTAGTGTCATTTTTCAGATCAGAACCTCGTCCCCACCCAAACCCCTGCTGCCGTCTCCAAAATCTCACTCTGAACTCAGTTTAAAACTTGAGAGCCCTGTGAGTGAAAATCAAAGTTTAACCTGATAAAAAAAAATGTTTATTTAATGTTATATTTCATCTGCAATAACAGTGTTTTTTCACCATCAAAGTGTTCATGCAGCAGGAGGTGAGGGCTGTCGCCCCTCAGGTGATCATGGTGCAGCCACTTGTTTTGGGTGACACACCAACAGCGACTGTGTGCCAGTACTGCCATAAGAGCATCATCACTAATGTGGAATATAAACCCGGTTCTGCTGCATGGGGCATGTGCCTCTTATTTACTGTACTTGGGTAAGTGAATTGTGAATGTCAAAATTGTGCGGTAACTCTTTTTTTTTTTTAATCGTTATTACATCTGTCATTTCTTATTGTGTCTGTCTTATTTCTGTCTTCATTACATTGTTTTACAGGCTTATTTGTGGATTTTGTCTCATCCCATTCTTTGTCAGGGGGTTTCAAGATGCTCATCATACCTGTCCCTTCTGCTACAGGCACTTAGGAATATACATTCGCAAATGATTTCCGTAACTCTCACCCACACATTCAACATTATGATCAATAATCACAAGGCAACATTTTTTACCACACTAATTGAATTGTCATAAAACAATTATAATGCGAAACATATTTGCTTAGTAATTATGCGTTTTTATTGACACATTATCAACACCAAAATGAATCTGCAGCTGTCAGGTCTATATATATATGTGTGTGTGTGTGTGTGTGTGTGTGTGTGTGTGTGTGTGTGTGTGTGTGTGTGTGTGTGTGTGTGTGTGTGTCATTAAATTAATTAATTTTTCTACCTCCTTTAAAACAGATATTATGTTCAAAAGAATTTCACTTTAAAATTGCTGCATGTTAAGATACACTGTTTTTTTGATCATGACTGCATAAATGCCTTGAAGGATTTAAAACATTCAGTTGCATCAGCCCAGAATAAACAGAAAACAATGTTGCCAACATTTAACATTTTCTCATATATATTTATTTAGGTCTAAATAACTGGGATTCCTGTCCAAACAGCAATAAACAATATGTGTGAATTAAAAATATACAATAGAAATAACACACAAAAAAAGATCTAACTTTTATAAAAGTAGGTTAAATAATAGCATAGCTCACCCACACTGAAAAACTACTGCGCACACACATCTTTACTGATATTATCAATGTCGAAGGTGTGAATATCCTGTCACTGAAAATAAGTCACGTTTAAAAAAGCAGGTTAAGTGTAACATTGAGCACTGAAGGAAATGATTATAAACACACTATTTTGTATTCTTAGGATAATTATGATTATATGCTGTGGAGTTTGTTACCTTCATCGACTACAGACTGATATCAGAGATGTTATGCAAATATACACCAACAAAGGGCCAACAGAATGGTAAAGAATATATAGCATACGTAAGTAGCATTTGAACTATCCTTTTGGTCCTCCACGTAATCATTGGCAAAGTTAAGAATATTTTTCAATGCATCTAAAATCAGAATATCCATTGTTGTGTTAGCAGTACGTTCCTCGTGGTAGTTTTGTACAGGATAAATGCAGCTCACAGGAACTCCCAGTCTGCTAGAACACTGCTCCATCTGCAAAAGGCAATTTATAGTATTTTTTTTTTTTTAATCATTGAAAAAAATTGGTTCTGCTAAATATGTGTTATGGTCCTGTGCTAGAGTGCCATTGAGAGCCACCATAGGGCACTCTGCTGTTCATGGCCATTTTCATCTCAACTTCATTACCCATAACCCATTTCCCGGACTAATCTGTCATAATCTGCACAAGGACATGAAGGCTGAGGATCCAAAAGCAGTAGTTATTAGAAGTTATCCACAATCAAGTCCAAAAACAGGCAAATGGTCAAAACAATCCAAACAATGATATCCAGAACAGGGACAACCCCGGGGCAGGGAAGCAGTGTTAACATTAGAAAGACTGAGCAATGAATGAGACAGAAACCAAGGTTTAAATGGCAGCGGCAATTTGCACAAGGTGAAAATAGCATATTTTCTTAGCGATAGATGATATTTACACTAAGTGCAAATAGCTGTAGATGCTATTTATTACTAAGTGAAAATAGTGATATATTCTTACACCATATAAAAGTAGCAGTTCTTTGCAATATGTGTAAATAATTACATGCAATCTATACTTTATTTTGACAGATATTTGCACCTCAGTATTGTTGCACATTAAAGGAGAACTCCGGTGAATTTTTAAGTTAATCTTGATCGTTATACCTTTGTGAGTACTGTCTATAGAAAAAAAAAATGAACCGGATTGGTGCTTGCAACACGGAGCTGTTACAGTTAATGCCCAGAGCTCCCACTCAGCTAACACGGCAGCTATGGGGGCATATACATAAAGAGTGTCTTTGTGCCTCTTAACAGACACAAAATGCAATTAAAATGTCTGTCCAACATGAACAGGGCCCTTACATGACAACGAGATGCGTTTAGCAACTTAGCCATTGTTTAAACTCACCGAAATATTGTTTTAGACGGCAAGCTGTAGTCTTGCTGAAGTCCCGTGAGAACTCAGTTGTAGCCGGTAAAATGTAAATAGTCCAGGGCGGTGGAGCGTCGTGTGTGTGAAGAGTGATGATCGGCTCACAAGTGAAGAAGAAATGGTTCGTAACACTCCTCCCCCCTGGACTATTTACATTTTTACCGGCTACAACTGAGTTCCCACGGGACTTCAGCGAGACTACAGTTTGCCGTGTGCTTGGGTGAGACTGATGAGGTAATAAGATACAGCTGTAGGTGATAATGGCTGATTAGAAATGATAGGAAATGAAGTCCGAGATGAAAATGGCAATGAACAGGTGAGTACCCTCTGGTGGCTCTTAAGGGCACTCCAGCACAGGACCATAACAATATGAATGACAGAAAATGAAAGGAAACCACAAGAATCTGTAATATGCATACACTGAAAGAGTAACGACAGCATAGGCGTAATTTACGGGTGGGACGGGTGGGACATGTCCCCACCACTTTTTGCCAGGCTCGATATTGTCCCCACCACTTTTTAAAAGTAATTGAAAAATAGATTGCGGAAGGTGTGTATTAAAGCAAAAGCACGATCTACAAACCATAATACATTAATTTAACACATTTTTCCGCTGGTCAGAAGCTTTTTTTCCATTACAGATTTGCACAAAACTTTTGCCATATTTCCTAATAGTCGATAAAAAAAATATTGCGAAATGACAGTGTTTCCATTAACTGATGTTATGCGACTAAAACATTTTTTTTTCCTCACGTGATATGTCATTCCAAAAATTATGCCACGTATGTTTTTAGGTTTATGTATATCCCAGCCACCGCACGCCATTATTTTTACTGGAAGGAGACGCGTGTGTTATTCAAGCACCTATGGCAAGGAAAGCCCCTTATACTTGAGCGGCACATACGAGGTGTTTCTCTCTCTTATCTGCTTCAAGGTCTTGATAAATTGTGGCATTTTATATTCTATTGTTTTTTTTATGAGTTTAATAAATAACTCGTCTTCTTTCCAAACATACCGCGCCATCTGTAAAGAATAATCGACTTTTATGCCAGGTTATTGTGACGCATTGCTGCCAGCTGCCACATACAGAGACGAGCAAAATGTTTGAAATTGCATGATGGTAACTCAAAGTTTTACCACTTCGTTACGGGTAACAGGTGCCATGGACCGCTCATGTTAGCATCAGTGGCATAACCGGTGCACAAATATCATAACTCTATAATAGGCCTACAGTAATATATTGTATGCTACACTGCAATAGCTACATATATTCTAGAAATGTATTAAAAAGAAAGATGCTTTCAGCCTTACTCAAAGGTCGCGGAAACAGGCCAGTGGGTTCGTTACGCACGTCAATCCCGTTCTTATTTTGCTTCTTATGTATTAAATATACAGGCCATTCATTTATGAAACCTTGATCAAAATTAAAATACAATTTATAGAAAACGAAATTCACTTTAAAGAAATGATTTCTGCAAAACAACACTCAATAGAAATCATGTCTGACCCCACTCCATGCCGACGAAAGCACCCGCGAATTATTTAATATTTTTCATTGTTGCAGTTTTTTTTAACCACTTTGTTATTTTGGCTCGGAATTTCTTTTGCTGGAAATATGAACTGAATTTAGAAATTAAATTTGAAATTAAAAACTTTTTGTTTAATAAACAAAATATTTTTTTTAAGCGTTTGGAGTGGAGTAGGCTAGATACAAAACGTAGCCTATTTAGATTCATAGTTATGTTTAAATATTAGCCTATTATATTATTGTTTTAATTTTTATATGTTGATGATGAAAAGTGAATTGTATTTTAATTTTGATCAAGGTTTCATAAACTAATTGCCTGTATATTTAATAGGCTACATCGGAAGCAAAAAACGAACGCCGGGAATGCATTGAACCCACTGGCCTGTTTCCGCGGTCTTTGAGTAAGGCTGAAAGCGTCTTTTGTTTTTAATACATTTCTAGAATGTCTTAATTACAGTAGGCCTTATAGATAATTATGATATTTGTGGCTGCACCGGGGTCCGTCATTACAAGGTTAAAGTTACGCCACATGAGCGGTCCATGGCCACCTGCTCTGTTAAGAACTATAGGCTACATCAATAAATTAGGCTACAACAATTTCGTGCTATGGGCATTGCCACCGATACAGGCAGCGGATGAGATATTTTACGCTGAGCTTGCTTCTGCTTTTCAAACAAGTGTGACAAAGGCATGGGCTAAATA
The DNA here is from genome assembly GCA_023566225.1 of Romanogobio albipinnatus. Taxonomy (NCBI): domain Eukaryota; kingdom Metazoa; phylum Chordata; class Actinopteri; order Cypriniformes; family Gobionidae; genus Romanogobio; species Romanogobio albipinnatus. The sequence goes on from CM042241.1 coordinate 16,829,456, forward strand.
AATTCTCTAATAGGCCTACAGACATAGGCTATACACACATCACTATACAACACATGTCCTTATTAGGTGAAAATTATGTAGTTTTAACAACATACAATCTCGTTATTACGAGAAAATGATGTCGTTTTTATGACATAAGATCTCGTTATTACTACATAATTGAGTGGAAAAATAATATGTATGTGGCAGAAATGCCTCCGTATTAAATAAACACGTGTGTTTTAAATAAACACATAGCAAAACGAGTTGTGCGGTGTCCCGGTGTCCCCACCACTTTTCAAAGCAAAGTTACGCCACTGAACGACAGTCATTTATTTAAAGTGCATTTTTATGGGTTTTATTATTTCTTCTGGTGTTTAGTATGTAACAAAAATAGTATGCCTTTAAAAAGGCATCACAATAAACATTAAGATCTTTCAAAGTTGTGTTTATTTATATTAAGTAGGTTTAACATTGAAATAGAAACAAATTAAATATTTTTTTTTGTTTTATATGTATAATGTAGCTTTTGTTTATGGTGTAATTAAGTTTTAAAAAGCCAAAAAGTCTATTCAGTCTATTACTTGGTCACAACTTTAAATCCAAATACCTTCTTTTTTATTATTTTGCTTGTGTAGATCTTCTCAAGATTGTTTTTAACGAGTGGACATGCTTCATCCACCTTGGTCAAGATTATGACTTGAGGAATGCCTGTGGGACAGTGAACAATAATTATATTCCACAATACAAAATAAACTGAATTTACACAAATGATGCTGTTCAAAGTTTACTTCCTAGCTCACGTAAGATGGTGTAGCTTCCTTGAGGATCATTGACTCTTTTGTAATAGTTATGCATGAATATCTGAGTAGTGAAGCGTCCCACTTTTTTAAAAGTAAATCCTCTAGGTCCTGCACAACCTTTGCTTTTCCAGCATTTTCTGCATATTTGAGTTTGTCTTAATATTATCTAAATTGAGATCCAACCAATCAAATGGGACTCATACAGAACACAATTACAAAAGGTGCAAACGTGCTCTCATGAAAGCATCAAATATTAAGAGCCAGGGAGGAAACTTGTGCACCAAATATGGTATTTTTGAGAATAAACATATAGATATTCAATATGACTCACCCAAGTCTCGTGCTTTCTCACGAACTTCTCTCAGGTTCTCAATTTGATCCTCATCAATCATAGAAACAGTGCTGGCAGGAAGAACAGCCACCAGACAGTGAATCCTGTCTTTCAGAATGGGGTTCCTTTTGTACCTTGGGTCTTCTTCAGTAATTGGCATTACTGGGTTAAACTGAAGAGATAGAAGCATGAAATAAATTACAAGAATGTGTTGCATTATGGGAAACAACAACAATAGAACTGGGGAAAAAAGTTTGACCTGTAGTTGACCACTTAAAATGTAGTATTGCATGCATGACACTCTTTTTGCACTGAATCAGTTCGCCAGTATTTCTGGAGTGAAGTTTATCACACTTTTTTGAACAATCAGCTCAGTTTACTTCCACACAATGCAAAAGGACTTTATGATACAGTGCTTGAATGAAAAATCTGACGTCTGTATTAAATGCACTTACAGTATAACCATCGTTGACGCAACCGTTTAATAATTGGATGATGTCATGAGTATGTATTCCAACACCTTTATTGTGCATACCGGCGATGTCAGTGAACGTGAAAGGAAAGAAAGAGCCAGCCGTGTCCTTCTTCACTTTGTATGTTTTGCACTGAAAACAAAACCCAAACATTGTTTAAAAGTTTAGCATTAAAGCGTTTCTTTAAAAATTTTAAATGAAAAATAAAGAATTTAAATTCTTATGAAAATTACAGCAGTACACTTCTTAACAGGGCTTTCATATAAATATATAATGTATACATTTCACATTTAAGCTCATACCTGCAAAGTGAAAGTTCTAGCATCTATTGAATGTGCCAGGGCTCTGGTGGTGATGCGCCCCTGTAGAGCAGTATTCACAGAGTTGAAGAAGCTTGATTTTCCAGCACCTACTGGTCCATGCAGAAGAATCCTGAGGGTGTTGACTTTTGGGTTCCCACATCGGAAGTTGGTTACTGTTGTCAAAAAGTTTGGTCCATCTTCACTGGGAAGGGAGTTTAAAGGGGGTGGTCAGGGGATTTTGTGAGCATAACCTTAGACTTATATGCATAAAAGTGTTTATGTTTAAATGTTTCTTAAAATGACAAGAACACTTTAAAATGCAAGAAGAAAATGATACAAGAAACATGAAACTATAGCATACACTTTAGTGGCTATTGTAGAAAAATACTTGACTGCAGTTGTGGCTGCAATTGACCAATGAGAGATAGAATTGATGGATAGAACATAGCAGGAGGACATTTTTTTTTCCAGAACCTACCTCCAGTTCATTGATCTCCATGGCCTGTCATAATCTGTTTAACCAAAAATAACTTTTTGTCATTTTCAATTTTAATTAATCAATAATTTATTTACTTGTTGTAATTTTGCTATATTTCATAATATATTATGGGCTCCAGGATTATATATAAAAAAAAAAAACTATAAATAACACTCAACTTTTTATTTAAATAAAAACATTATTGGAAGAAATAATTTCAGTTTGTGGACATTAATAATTTTTCAGGATAATATAACCCTAATTTTTTGTTTGAGAAAATCATAATTTACCTGGAGAAGAAGGAGAAGCTGAAGCAGGTGTAAACAAGGATTTGATATAATCAAAAATCGCCATCCTAGCAACGTCTTTGTCCTAATATTAGAAGATAAAATATTGGTTAGCATAATACTATTAAATAATCAAAATGATGAAAAATAAATAAACAAAAAAATAAATCAATCAATGTGCCATTCTTGTGTATCTTGTTTTGTCTCAGTCCCTCCCAATGTTTCCTTTCCTCCCATCGAAACACCCTTAGGGATGGCTTCTCTGTGCCACTACATGACACGACTTGGTCACAGGAAGTTTTAAGACATTTTACTTTTTAAAATTTGAAATATCAGATGTGATGTCAGTAACGGCCCTAATGTCAAATTTTACAGTTTTTCTCAGTCACTTTGGCTCAATTCTAGACTTTTTTTCTCAAAACAATTGATTAGAATTTCTTATTTAATTTGTTTTGACATGTGTGAAAAAGAGTTAGTACAATTGTCTAATTTGCACAGTGACTAAATGGTTTGTTGATCAAAACTGATGAATTGATTCTCAATGAAACTGTCAAACTTTTCAAATAAATATTTTATCCATGTATTATATATATATTAGGGGTGTAACGGTACACAAAACTGACGGTTCGGTACGTACCTCGGTTTTGAAGTCACGGTTCGGTACGAGTTCGGTACAGCAGATTTACAAAATTGCTTTTTATTTATTTTTTATATTTAACAGTGGTTTACTGGGGGGAAAAGTGTCTGTCCTTGAATGAATTAAATTATATCTAAAAGTTTATTTAAGATATTTCTGTAAATTATATAGGGAGCCCTTATTGTACATTAATATTAAAGGTTCACAACAGAGCCCAAACTATTAGCCTAAATTCAGTTGCTATTTATTTTTAGGTATAATAATCAACACTCAAATAACACATTGTGTGCAAATATGTAAACTTCACATAAGGCGGTTTTTGCATTAACTTCTAAATCTAATTATAAAATAGTTTTTTTCTCCAAATCGTTGTTGAAATATAATAATTTATATACAGTGTCTGTCATTTTCATGACAGGTTTATTTAACATGCATGAAATAATCAAGACAGGTTAAGTAGAATATAATGAATATATAGGCTAATATAGAGCATATATTTAGCGAAATATTTGATTTCTCTAGTGAATAAAAGTCTGGACACTGAATGATCTCTGGCCTGAGGTAAATGTGATGCTAACGTTACATGACATTGTTTAGTTCACAAGCAGTTATATTGACGTCTTTCCGCTGTTGAAACACTGATTTAGTGATTACACCACATATATACATGACAGTAAATTGTAATGTATCCTCAGCATACCTTCAGATCGTTATTCATGTGTATTCTTGAATCTTTAGTAAGAGATGATCGATCGCCTTCACAGATGATCGCGTTCACGCGCGTGCGCGTAGCGCGACCGCTTGAACTGTGATCAGTGATCAGTCACGCCACATAGAGCGTCAAAACGGCATTTATCGTTTGAATTTCGTGATAAAATGGACTGAATTCTTAATATGTTCGTGTGGGAACTCGGATTGAAGTGTGTTCCGCGCTTACAACAAGCCGACTGTTAACTGTTAAAGATTACATTCATAACCGTTCCGTACACGCGTGCACCATACCGAAAGCCCTGCTGTACCGAAACGGTTCAATACGAATACGTGTACCGTTACACCCCTAATATATATATATATATATATATATATATGGGCAAAAAAGTATTTCGTCAGCCACCAATTGTGCAAGTCCTCCCACTTAAAAAGATGAGACAGACCTGTAATTTTCATCATAGGTGCACTTCAACTATGAGAGACAGAATGAGAAGAAAAAAAATCCAAAAAATCACATCGTCTGATTTTTAAAGAATTTATTTGCAAATTATGGTGGAAAATAAGTATTTGGTCAATAACCAAAGTTAATCTCAATACTTTGTTATATACCCTTTGTTGGCAATGACAGAGGTCAAACGTTATCTGTAAAGGCCCGGGTATACTTCACTTACCGCGCCCGGACGCGTCACGCGCGCATCCCTGTCCGCGCGTCTTTCAAAGTATACTACACAACGGATGCGCGCGGATGATCGCGTTCGACGCATGCGCAGTACATTTTTTCCCTATTATTTCCCCACCCGAACAGGGTGGCTCTCTAGGCCTGGCCCATGAGAGGACAAACCTAAGCGCACTAGGGCTTCCCCTGCGTGTGATTGCTACTATACAGAATGCCAGGGCCGTTTCTACGCGGTCCTTATATGACTGTAAGTGGCAGGTGTTCGATGAGTGGTGTGATGGGCATGGTCTCACATTATATCAGTGGTCTGTTTCTGATATTTTGTGTTTCCTCCAAGACCTTATGGATAAGGGCAAGTCTTTTAACACTATTAAGGTCTATCTGGCAGCTATCTCTGTTTGTCATGTGGGTTTTGAAGGCTGAACGGTTGGGCAGCATCCTCTAATCCGCAGATTTATGAAGGGTGCCCGTCGCTCTTTGCCAGTCATTAGGAGCACGATCCCTGAATGGGACCTCTCCATGGTGCTGGAGGCTCTGTCTCAATTCCCTTTTGAGCCTCTGGGAAATATTTTCCTAAAGTTACCGTCTATTAAGACAGCCTTGCTCTTGGCCTCTGCGTCAGCCAAACGTGTCAGTTATTTACATGCACTTTCGGTCCATCCTTTGTGCACTAAATTCTCTCTGGGTGGAGATAAGGTTTTCCTTAAGCCTAATCTGGCCTTCATGCCGAAATGTTTCCCTGCGTTCACATCGGAGGTGTTGGAGCTCTCCGCTTTTCACCCTCCACCCTTTTCCTCTGCGGAGGATCAAAGTTTAAATGCCCTGTGTCCGGTCCATGCATTACAGGAAGAGTGACCAGCTCTTTGTTCCATGGGCACCTCCCCACAAGGGGAATCCCCTGTCTAAGCAACGCCTGTCACATTGGCTTGTGGACGCTATAATTTTGGCATACGAATCGAAGGGAGTGCAGCCCCCAGGGGACATCAGAACTCATTCCACAAGGGGCTTAGCCGCCTCTTGGGCTCTTTGCTCTGCTACCATTTGGGCTTCTCCCCATACGTTTGTGCGTTACTACAGGCTGGATGTCACCAGAACCTTGTTAGCACATTCGGTTTTGGGGGTGGGGTCGTTTTTAACCTGCCTTCTCTTGTGTGTGCCACATACGTTTCATGCCCTGCTTGTACACCGCAGTTTGTGTGTGCGTTGGTGTGCATGATTATGAGATGTGTCAAGCACTGCCCCTTGGGGTGACCGTCTTTCTCTGGCTAACAGAACCTCACTGTGCCTCAGGGCAATCGGGGAGCTGTCCATGTCTCTCCCATAGGTGGATCTCGAGCACAAGATGATGAAATAGAACAATAGGTTACTGTCATAACCCCGGTTCTCTGAAACATCGAGTGGAGAGATCCACCAGCTTTGCCCCACTTACCGCACGAGAAGCGAATATACTTACTGATGTACAGTAGCGCGTGCAGGTCTTATATGCCCACAGGTAAGGGGTGGGGCCTTACCGGGCATTGGCTGCGCGCTTCTGTCTGTCTTGCCAGACTTGGTGCAATTGGATGCTTCTGCAGAGGTCAGGTACGGATGCCCTTCCCATAGGTGCTTCTTGCGTCATCAAAACGGAACTAAAGTTATATTCAGTCTGGTTAGTAAACCGGCTCGACCGGTTACTTGCTGAGAACCGGCTCAAAAGAATGATTTGTTCAAGAACCGAACATCACTTAACAACAGTGAATTTTAAGCTTACATGTAACACATTTCTCCAAAAATATAAATGTATATGAATACAAATGATCATTTTCTTTTTGTGCACTACATTACTTTTGCCAGTCAATTTTTATCTACTGTCTGAATCTGTATGTAAATGTGATCCACAAGAGCATTCAGCTAGACAAAACTGACATTATTGTATAGAAAGCAGTTAGTGTCAACAAAAAAGGTTAAAAAAACATGAAATTTGTATATAACAAATGTCCATGGTGAAAAAAACATCTAAAACATTTTGACCAGGGTAGCTCACACAATGACAAAAACATTTCCTATTCACTTTTAAGGTATTTGTTATGACATTAACAAAATAATGTCTTGATAATTGCATTATGATCACAGGAGTAACATAAACTAAACACACTTATGTCATGTTGCTGTGACTTATGTTGCTTTTTAGTAAGCATTAAATACATTTTACTTTCACTTCCATGGTATTTGTAAATGTATAAACTTTACATAACTTATAAGTAAATATGTGGTCTGCATCCATGATATCTCTGAAATGTTTATTCATAGGCTATCATACAGTTTACATTTAAATTTGGTGAAATTGTTCTTCAGAAAATGGGTCCTACCTGAAAGTCAGTCTGACAGTGGATGTTGATCAGGTTCAGTTTCAAAGAAACTGACCTATTTATCCTGGAGGCTAACCAAGTGATTGAATTTGGGAGCAGTTACTTTCAGTTTTGATATCTGCTATTATGATAACTGATGGTCCCTTTGTGTTCCTGTGAATTTTCATGAGCCTCAGTGTGGGATAATTATGTTTTAAGGGACAATTATTTGTTACCTAAAAAGGTTAACTATGTTTGGTATATTACAATATGTTTGGAATCTTTTAATATGCTTGTGTAACCACTTACAGCAGTCTAAAGCCAGTCACCATATGAATTAACTAGGAGGCATGCTCTGATAGCGAAAGTATTTGAAACCTTGAACTGGCAATGGGGAGCGGCTGTGCTTGGTACGGCTGTGCTTGGTGTGTTTTTGTGTGCAGATGCCAAGTAGGGAAGGTCGAGAGGAGCGAAGGCAATTGGAAGGTGGTCATCGAACCAGGAGAAAGGCGTCACCAACACAAGAATAAAAACTGCATACTTAGTCTTGTGAGACATTACGGACCGCCCGTATGTCAGTATTGATTTGCTGTTCTGTAATCCTGAGCTCAGAAGCTGATCTGATTTTGCTTTATTAAACTTTCAAGTTACTTTTATACTTTTACTGAATCTCTTGCGTCTACTTATTGACAAACCAAAGAACTGGGGAGGAAACGGCAATTTCCAACAATTTGGAGGGGCCACCCGGATTTGTCACGACGCTGAAGTCATCATTGGGGGGCGATCCGCTTTCCAGAGGTGGACAATAACTAAGTACATTTACTTGAGTACTGTACTTAAGTACACTTTTTGAATATCTGTACTTTACTGGAGTATTATTTTTTAGGGATACTTTTACTTTAATTTCACTACATTTGAAAGACAAATATCGTACTTTTTACTCCATTACATTTCTAGCGAGGTCCTCAAAGTTGAAAGTCATTTCTGTAGCAGCTTTAAAAGTCAGTGGATGATTTTTTTCTTCTTTAAAGGTTTTTTTGTTGTTGTTTTTTTGCAGACAGCCTATCAGTAATCACTCTTGTATAGGGTCATGTGAAGTTTCCCAACATATTTTGAACCCTGATCAGTTTATAGCAAAATGTAAGAAGACGGTTCCTTGGCACCGTGTATGCACCCATGGCTATACTTAAAAAGTATGTTTCAGTTTTCTCAAAAGATTAAAGATTAGTTTAGTTGGCATACACTTTGATGCCTGTCTCATAAAATGTTCAAAAATGTAAATGTCTGAGAGAAAGAGAAGAGTAAACAGTTGGGAGAATATCGTATGCGTATCAGAGTATAGGGTCCATGCATTCAGCCTTAAAGTGACAGCAGCTTTGTAAAGAGCTTTATAACTTTTATACAAGAAATTGAAACTTCCAATACTTCTATAAAAGTTACAACACTCTATACAAATGTAAAGAAATGAGTTTAAAGGCAGTCGTATGCTAGCATGTCGGATGGAGCATCACTGACTGGCTTAAACCACCATGATGGCATAGAGTGCATTTATACAACAATGCAACAATAATAAAATAATGCATTGACATAAAAAAGGAAATTTACTTTTGATACTTAAGTACTTTTAAAAACAAATACTTCTGTACTTTTACTTAAGTAAAAATCTGTTTTTAGAACTTTCACTTGTAACGGAGTAATATTTGACCTGTAGTACTTTTACTTTTACTCAAGTAAAAGAGTTGTGTACTTTGTCCACCTCTGCCGCTTTCAACCTCTCTGCAGAGCATCTAAAATAAGGTAAGCAGACACCTTTTTCATAAAAGAGCTGCATAATTGGATATACCAAATTATCAGGTTGAGAGGGGATTGTGTACCAATGTTTATGGTCCTACAAAATCAGATCAGTTGTTAAGGTTAAATAACAAAATAGGTCATAAAAAAAAAGAACCTGGCAAGGTTGGGAAAGAGTTGACCAGGCTTCGTTACAATTGTTATGAAAACTCTGTTTATCCTGTAAAAACCCGGCGTGGTGAAAGATAAAAGTTAAATAACAAAATAGGTCATAAAAAAAAGAACCTGGCAAGGTTGGGAAAGAGTTGACCAGGCTTGGTTACAATTGTTATGAAAACTCTGTTTTTCCTGTGAAACCCGGCGTGGTGATAGATAAAAGTGTCTGAAGTCTAAAGATCTCAGTGTGTGTGATAACAAGTGTGTATAATTCCGTATTTGGGAAGTTCGAGTGCTGCGCACCTTCTCTGGACCGTCACTTAAGTGTGACCTGGTAGGAACGGACGCAGTATTCGGACAGCTCAGAGAGGAAGAGAGATTGATGAGCCCTCTTGAAATGAGAGGGACAGAGTGAATGTAATAAAAACCGAGTGATTGAGTGTGTGTGAAGAGATCATAAATAAATGGTATTAGAAGCATTGCTACCAAGACAGAAAACGCGTATCAAGAATGTACCAAAGTGTTGGGTGTGTAGATTGTTAGGACATAGACCGGACTGTGAAAAGTGTGATCCGTTAAAGGAGACACGACCATTACTGACGAAATGACGACGTACAAAGCGGCATGGGAGGCTGTGCGCGGTCAAATGTTGTATCAAACTGAACCAAAAGACTGGAAAAGAACTAAAAGTAAAATTTGAGAATGAGCAATTCATGTTTAATGTGTGTGTGGGTTTGACTGCACTTTATGTTTTGTATGGGTCTGTTCCTAGAACTGTTCTATCCTGATTGGGTGTCATTAACCTCTGGAATGAGTGTTTGACCATTACAGATTGGTTAAGGTAAACGACAACCTTTAGAGAAACTGATAATTTTGAAGAAATCTGGTGAAAAGATGATCCAGAACACGGGACGAGCTTTAAATGGATTCTTATCCAGCTCTGTCTGTTATGACAACCTTTGTCATTTATGATGTTGATTTGAATTACTCTCTGGATTAGTTAAAGTGGAATTGTAAAGTTAAAGATTGCCGTCCATCATGGGTTAAAACCCTTGTCTAAATTCAACTGAGGGCATAAATTTAAATAATGTCAATTGATTAAAAATGGTAAACGTAAATATTATAGACTTGACGGCAGAGACAAAGTGACAAATTGGCTGAAGTCACTATCTAAATTATCCAGAGACTCCCTCAAAATTCTTAAAGGCCGGAGGGCGACCAAAGAGATAACTTATAAAAGGAAAAGTTTTATTTTTACTTTATTTTAATTTTTCATGATATTTTGATTTATATAGAACCACAATTAATGTTAAAAAAGCAAGTGACTTCAAGTCTCTCTGTGTGACTGGGATTGAGATAAGAGGAATATAATATTTTGGTTTCTGCAGAGCAGTAGAGATAAGAAACAATGATCATAGTGTGTGGCATCTGCAGACCATATTTTTGATAGAGGAATAATGAGAAATAGCCCAAAGAATAATGTTGTGAGAAATAGAATTTATGAACACTTGTAAAGTTAAATAGAGTTAATATAGATATGGATGAACAAATCATTTTAAAACGGCTTTAAAGAAATTGATGATGACTTATAGTCCAAATTTAAAGTACTATGGGAGATTATGAAAATGTGTTCTTGGTAAAGTTGTGACACTTTCGGGTGTAAGTGGCAAGATAAGGCTAGTGAGGATTTGATGAAGTATCACTGCCAAGTGACATGAATTAAGAGGTTTAAGATTTTGGTCATTTGGAGCTTACACCTGAGGAGTTTTAATGGACAAACACATTGAGAACAGAAATAAAAAATTAAAAAGGGTACTTTAAAGAAAACCCTGAGGTAATGTTCCTGGGAAAAGTGATAGGAAGGGCTGGGATACGGGGCCTTTGATTATCCAAAACTAACTAAAGTCAAGGACATGTTGTCATTCTTAGGTTTGGTTGGATACAGTAGACAATATGTCCCAGATTACTCAGAACGGACAGGGATTTTGAGAGCATTAGCAAAAGAGGTGGGGCTAAAAAAACAGCACAGGGAAGTTGAAATGGACAGAAGAAGCAGAAAACGTGTTCATCTCATTAAAAACAGATTTGGCAGAGGCAGCAACGCTGCAGACCCCAAACCATCAACTACCATTCTACCTAGATGTGAGCACAACCGGTTCCACAGTTAATGGGGTACTGTATCAAAAACAACACCAACAGAGAAGAGTGTTAAGCTATGTCAGTGCACAACTGGACAAAATAGAACAAAAACAACCCCCGTGCGCCAGATATGCAGCTGGGCTGTCTAAGATGATAGAAAAAATGGAACACATAGTCATGAAACACCCATTGCACATCCTCTCTACACATTCTGTAGTGTCGTTCATTCAGTCATCTGCATTCACTTTTTCAGCACAAAGACAGAATAAGTTGATAAAAACACTCACCGCCCCACACATAGTACACAGCCACCAAGGAGTCAACATGGCCGATTTGGTGGGGGACCACCCTGACTCAGGTAGAGCAAATCGAAAAACAAGCCGATACAGTCAATGAGTCCAACCATACACCCCTACAGCAGCACATTACTGACATAGGGAAGGCGTTGGATACATTATATCCAATGCCCAGATGGACTTATCAAAGCATTAAGTTCAAGCTGCAAAACGGAGAGTCAGCCTCAGCATACCTACATAGGTGTGAGGCGGAGTGGGAGGGAAGAACAGGGGAAACTCCGGATGCTAAAGAAATATGCCAGGAGTTTTTTAGACAGGCAGTAATGAAGGGGGTTCCAGATGTTGCAGTCGCGGCAATGGAAAACAGTCCCGATATGGTAGGAGGGGATAATGCTACCTGGACGAGACATTTTGTGTACCATGTAGATAGAGCCATAGATAAACGAGGAAAGGACGACACTGAGTTAGAGAAGCTTAAAACTCAGCTGTTAAAAATGCAGATAGAGGTGGAAAAAGACAAAAATAAGAAAAAACCGAAAGAGAATTCCCAGTTGCCAGTTTTTCCAGTGGCAGGGGTCCAGGAGAAGGCTCGATCACCTGCACACAATGTGCATCCTGTTACTGGGCCATACAGCCCACAAGGGTTCCCTGGGTATCCTGTCCCTGACCCAACTCCAGACTGGCCACCACCATATCAAAATTTGAGGAGGGAATTGCCCTCTAGTGAGCAGGGGTGTTTCATATGTGGAGCTTTGGATCATTGGAGGCGTGAATGCCCACAAAATGCCAGAAGGCCAAGGGGACCACCCCTTGCACAGGGACGGGCTCCTGTTAGAGGGGGACCTCAGAGGGGAAGAGGTAGGGGTACCCCAATGGAAAGAGGTTCATGGTATGGCAACCAACAGGTGCCCAGACAAAGCCCAGTCTGGGGCCCGTCAGACCATGGGACCTATTGACGAGACCCACAGAGAACCAGTGAGGTGGCGTTGGCTGAGCCCCTCCTAACAATACTGGTAGATGACCAGCCAGTTGAGGCCCTAGTGGACACTGGGGCCACCTTCTCCACTATACAGCTACAAAGAGTGGAGAAGGGCTCACTGTCCACACAAAGTGAGGAAGTGAGGGGGTTCTCTGGGGAAACTGAAAAATGGCCACTGACCAAACCACTACAAGTGAAGGTGGCAGGACAGAAACTACTCCATTCATTCTTATGCTCGGCTAACACGCCCTTTGCATTACTGGGGAGGGATCTTTTGATTAAATTAGGGGCTAAAATCCTCTGCAGTCCAATGGGGATTACACTGATATTTCCAAATGGACTGACCACAAATTGTTCCTACGAAGCTCAGGACAGTCTGGGGAGGGGTCAGTACGTGATACAGGTCGAAAAAAAGGTTGTTGACAAAGTTTATTGGATGAGGTTAACTGAGTGTTCCAAATTGACAAAACTAATTTCTGAATGGGACGAATGGATAAAGTCTGTGCACAATTTTGAAGTCCCTCCAGACCCCTGGCACTGTACCTTGTATTATGACACCGCAGACGATGAGCATTATGAGAGAGAGTACAACAATGAACTGAAAGGTAGACTGACACAAGTCAATTGTACAACTTTATTCATAGGAGAAGAAGGAGTAGCCGTAGCAGTTCAGTTAACAGAAGAACAGCAGGGGTATTTTGAAGAGGGAGAACCACACGAATGTGCACCAAGATCCCTGAAGGACGAGCAACTCAGGGAGGGGTTGAGTTCAATACCACTGACAGATCCAGACATAATCCTCTACTGTGATGGTTGCTGCTTTAGGACAGATTTGGGAACTCTGTCAGCCAGCTACGCTATAGTCCAGCAAATAGGGTCAGACTATCAAACCATAGAAGCATGCTCCCTTAAAGACCGCCCTTCTGCTCAGCGAGCTGAATTATTAGCACTAATCAGCGCCTTGCACTTGGGCAAAAACAAGAGAGTAAACATATACTCAGATTCGGCATATGCAGTAGGAGCAGCTACCATAGAATTGCCCGGATGGGCGAGGGTGGGATTTGTCTCCTCCACAGGAAAACCTATCAAACATGCCACAGAAGCAGCTGCCTTGCTTGAAGCCATCATGCAACCTCAAGAGGTGGCTATCATTAAGTGCACTGCACACACGAAAGGAACAGATGACGTATCTAGGGGCAATGATGCAGCAGATCAGGCAACCAAGCAACAGGCGGGGTACAAACCATTACAGATGATAGTCACAGCAACAAGTGAGCTATTATGTATAGGGAAACATTTGTCTAAAGACTACATTGTTAGTGAACAGAAAAAGGCTGCACCAGAAGAATGAACGGTGTGGGTTGAAAAGGGTGCTATTTTTAGGGAAGATACAGGCTTATGGGAAGGCCCAGATGGTAGGCCAGTGTTACCTGCAGGGATAGCCAGCACGGTAGTACAAGAGGCTCATTCATTGGCACATAGCAGTGAGAAAGACATGACCAGACGACTCAAACATTGGTGGCATCCGTTTTTGCCCCATATGATTAGTGATGTCATTGCATCATGTCAGGTCTGCACAGCATTTAACGTCAGACCTGCGTCCAAACCAGGACGGGGCCACTTTCCGACTGACAACGGCCCAGGACATACAGTAGTTATCGATTTCACTGACATGATTACCCCAATACACAAAAAACGATACCTCCTGGTCATGGTAGATCAGTACAGTGGCTGGCCTGAAGCCTACCCCTGTGCCAAAGAAGATGCTATGTCCGTAATAAAATGTTTAGTGAACCAATATGTTCCACGACATGGCTTTCCCCGAACAATTCGGTCCGACAATGGCACCCATTTTAAGAACGAACATTTGGAGCAGGTGGAAAAGGCCCTAGGCCTTAAACACAAATACGGAGCAATTTACCATCCAGAAAGTCAGGGAAAGGTTGAACGATTGAATCTGACGTTAAAAAACAAACTCGGGAAAATTTGTTCCACCACAAACCTCAACTGGGTTGATGCACTTCCACTCGCGCTCATGTCAGTCAGATGTTCCATAAACAGAACCACTGGGTTCACCCCCTTATAAATAATGTCAGGGAGACAATTTCCAGGCCCATGGGCAAAGTTTGATGCTCCTGCTCGATATTATGACAAAGTAAGTGCAGTGGTTAACATGTTTTGTCCACAGAAAAGTTGGCCACAGGACAATACCCCGGAGATTGAACCTACTACAACCGAACTGTGGGTGAGGCTGAAACAAATTAAGAGAAAATGGTCGACTCCACGATGGAGTGATCCAATGAGAGTCACTGCTAGAACCTCACACTGTGTCCAACTGGCAGGTAAAGGAAAAACATGGTATCATTTGTCTGCTTGCATGTTCTGTCCCCCTCCTGGCAGGTCGCTCGCTGCAACCAGAATTGACCTTGTGGAAGGTCAAAGAGAGGGAGAGGAGGTGACGGAGGAAATCCAGGAGGAACAGAGAGACACACAGGACAGCCAAGCAGACACCCGAACAGAAACTGAAACATCGCACACTCAGCTCTACCAGAAAACGCTTGGAGGACACTCTGCCCTCCTATTTAGGAAAGGTGATCTGTTGAATACACCAGCAGATGTACCCATAGCTCATTGCATCAGCGCTGATTACGCCTTAGGAGCAGGAGTTGCAAAACAGATTTGTGAAAAATTTGGTACTGAAGAATTAGACACGACCATAAGCCAGCCAGGACAGTGTGTCAGAACTCAACACGGTACTAAAGTAATATATCATCTAGTAACCAAGAGGTGGTGCAGGGACCTGCCCACTTACCAAGACTTAGAGAACAGCCTAGAACAACTAAAACACCAATGCACGAAGAATAACGAAAGAGTGATTGCAATTCCAAAAATTGGGTGTGGGCTGGACAAACTACAGTTTGAAAAGGTAGCAGAAATACTAGAGAGGGTTTTTCATGATAAAGAAGTACAGGTGGTGGTAATCTCAAAATGAGGAAAATACATGGGGTGGTGACATGTTGGACGGTGGGTGTGTTGATCTGTGTAGGAGTAATACTTTGGGGAATAGGGGAACAGCAAAATAGACATAAGAGAGGTAACAGTCTGGTAAAACAAGGAGGAAAAAATGGAGCAAAACTAACTCTAGAGAAGGTGAAGGGAAAGGACGGACTGTGGGAGTTTGACCTCTGCCAAGTGATAGATTGTGGCAAAGATCCAATGAGATGGAGGGGTTAAGGGAGCTCTCTGAAGAAATGAAGGCAAGCTCAGGGACAGATAGTGCGATGACCAAATGGATGGAGGACATGTTTGGGACCTGGAAAGGTGTGATAATATCCATCTTTACGTCACTAGGTATTTTCCTGGGGATATTAGTTACCTGTGGATGTTGCTGTATACCATGCATGAGAAGTCTGGTCAATCGGCTGATAGTGACCACCATAGAGAAAAAGGGAGCCCCACCTCCATACCAAATGCCCCTGCTAGCAGCTAGGGAGGATGAGGACGAAGATATACCAGAGATGTTAGATATGGAGTGATCTCGTTGAGATCAAGAGAGGGAATTGTGGGATAATTATGTTTTAAGGGACAATTATGTGTTACCTAAAAAGGTTAACTATGTTTGGTATATTACAATATGTTTGGAATCTTTTAATATGCTTGTGTAACCACTTACAGCAGTCTAAAGCCAGTCACCATATGAATTAACTAGGAGGCATGCTCTGATAGCGAAAGTATTTGAAACCTTGAACTGGCAATGGGGAGCGGCTGTGCTTGGTACGGCTGTGCTTGGTGTGTTTTTGTGTGCAGATGCCAAGTAGGGAAGGTCGAGAGGAGCGAAGGCAATTGGAAGGTGGTCATCGAACCAGGAGAAAGGCGTCACCAACACAAGAATAAAAACTGCATACTTAGTCTTGTGAGACATTACGGACCGCCCGTATGTCAGTATTGATTTGCTGTTCTGTAATCCTGAGCTCAGAAGCTGATCTGATTTTGCTGATTTTGCTTTATTAAACTTTCAAGTTACTTTTATACTTTTACTGAATCTCTTGCGTCTACTTATTGACAAACCAAAGAACTGGGGAGGAAACGGCAATTTCCAACACTCAGTCAACTGTAAGCAGATAGGCTCCTCCAAAATGACAAATTCAAAACATTGCATTTAGCCTGTTGCACTTTTTGCTCTCTTATGGGGCAATTATTATTAGCCCAAGTGGTGTACTTTGTTTGTATGATTAAAATAACATGTAAATACCTTTATCTACTTTTTCTGAATATTGATCAAATAATGTACTGTTAGACAAATAGAAACTACCAACAACATATGTAATGGACTACAGACTTCTTTATTATGTAGCCTAACTTATGTCTGTAAGGATTATCTTATGCTCCTCTATTGTTAGTCACTTTGGATAAATCCTCTGCCAAATGCATAAATGTAAATGTCAGTTTTGTATAGAATTGCTATGATATCACGAAAACATCCCTCAGAAATTGAATAGATTCAAGGGGCACCTATTCACAGACTACTTGGTCCTCCAAAGTTAACAATGTTTTGCAACGCATCTTAAATCAGAATACCCATTATTTAATCAGAAGTACGTTCCTTGTGGTATTTTTCCACAGGATAAATAAATGCAGTTCACAGGAACTCCCAGTGTGATAGAACACTCCTCCATCTGCAAAGATATTGGGTGTTTCGGGTCTCGCAACAACATACACCCTCGCCCAGGCGACCCAGCCGGGGTTGATCAAGCCTCGACTTGCGTCCCAGTAGCAGTCCACGGATCAGCCCTCTTAATCCAAAGCCACCTTGTGGCCTTCTCTGCGGCTTCGCTCGCGGATTGAATGGCCCTCTTCTTGGCCGCCCCTGTAATGCCCAAACTAAAGAGGACTTTGCACAGTGAACGTCCTGCAAAGCCTCTACAGCCGACTTCTATAGGCTCATAGAAGGTTTTCCAGCCTCTCTCCCTGCACCCCTCTGCCAGTTCCTGGTACATGGTGCATTTCCTCTCATTTGCTTCCTCTATACGCTCTTCCCAGGGCACCGCGAGTTCCAGTATGATAAGATGTTTTGAAACCTCAGAGGTAACTATCATGTCTGGGCGGAGATTTGTTGTTGCAATGTGCTGAGGGAAGCTGTTTTCTCAGGTCGGCCTGCAACTGCCAGTCCGAGGCTTTGAGGAGGAGGCCTGTTGTTAATTGTGGTCGCACCCAGGGTTTCTCTCCAGCTTTGATGAAGGGGACTGCCTTCTTTGGAGCATGATGGTGTTTGCTGGTGCTGATGGCTTAGGCTAAGCTCTCAGCAATTGTCATACACACTGTCGTACACACCGCTATATATACAGAACCTGTTAAGATATGGTGCTATATAGCACCAAAAGTGGTTCCCCTATGATTACGAGCCAAGAACTTTAGTGCCATATAGCACCTTTTTTTTTTTTTAGAGTGTGGAACCCGTCTCGTTTGAAGTTCCAGTAGTCTGTTACTTTTCAAATGTTCTATGGACAGATGAAACAAACAAAAAAGAGCTTTTTGGCAGCAAACACTTAATATGGGTTTGGTGCACACAGGGATAAAAAAGTACCCCATGTTTAAAATGAAATACTCTGCTGTATCTTTAATGCTCTGGGCCTAATTTTCTGCCAGAGGTCCTGGACATCTTGTTCAGATACATGGCATCATGAATTCGATCAAATACCAACAGATAAAAAATCAGACCGCCTGTGCTAGAAATCTTATAATGGGCCATGTTTGGATCTTCCAACAGGACAGTGATCCAAAAACAAACATCAAAATCAACACAAAAATGGGTACAAAATTCATCTGTAATCGCCATCCCAGCCCCTGACCTGAACCCTATAGAAAATGAGTGGGCTGAATGAACTGAAGAGAAGAAGCGCCAACATGGATCTGGGAATATGAAGGATCTGGAGAGATTCAGTATGAAGGAATGATCTCTGATCTCTTTTCAGGTGTTTCCAAACTCATCAGGCATTATCTGGTCATCATCAGGTTATCTTGGGAAAAGGGGGTTGCAAAAAGTATTTAATAAAAGGGGGTAAATAATTGTTCCCAACGTGTTTTGGAGAAAAACATTTATTTCATAATGGGATTTTTAATTATTTTACTTTAATGAAAGGTTCGATTTTTGCAAATTTATTTTTTACAGCCATCTTTGATCATATTTAATAAGGGGGCAAACACTTTTTCACACCACTGTATATTATCTATACAACACTGAACCATAATTTCTTGAATAAAATATTTTTTTGATGAAAATTACAAGACCCATGATTCAAATTTTTACAGTATTTTGGTTTTCGGCAACCATGCAGGAGAGCAGGTTAAATATCTACGCAGGACCAAGTCCTGCAGCATGAAATGTTTTGACAGAATTGTCATCGGCGACAGTTTTGTTGTGTAAAAAGAACCAATCCAATGACTTTAAAAGTTGTATAACATCAGGTGTGGCTGATAAAGATAATGGGAGGAATGCAAAATCATCATGACATTTTAATGGTTTAACTTTGCAAATTGCCTAATATTTCCAGTTTCCTCTTCTTTCAGCTTTCAATGTTAGGTTTTAGCTTTTCAGTAAATATCACCCAGACTTATAAAATATTCTTTTTTTTTTTTTTTTTTTAGTAGGCATATATACAGTGGCAAGAAAAAGTATGTGAACCACTTGCAGAATCTGTGAAAATAGGAATCATTATACTAAATAAAAGAGATCATACAAAATGCATGTTATTTAGTGCTGTCCTGAATAAGATATTTTATATTAAAAAAAATTACATATAGTCCACAAGACGAAAAAAATCTGAATTTATTAAAATAAGCCCGTTCAAACGTTTATGAACCATTGTGTCGTTCCCTGGATGCTCCACGGCTGTTTTTGTTTTGTTTTGTGATGGTTGTTCATGAGTCTCTTGTCTTGAGCAGTTCAACTGCCCAATGTTCTTCAGAAAAATCCTCCAGGTCCTGCACAATCTTCAGTTTTCCAGCATCTTTTGCATATTTGAACCCTCTCCAGCAGTGACTGTATGATTTTGAGATCCATCTTTTCACACTGAGGACAATTGAGGGACTCAAACACAACTACTAAAAAAGGTTGAAACATTCACTTATACTCCAGAAGGAAACACGACACATTAGGAGCTGGGGGGTGAAAACTTTTGAGCAGGATGAAGATGTCCAAATGTTTCTTATTTTGTTTAAATATATTTTTTTCATTTAGTACTGCCCTTCAGAAGCAACAGAAGATACTTGCATGTTTCCCAGAAGACAAATTGAGTACAACCTACCCCACAGCTCTTAATGCATTGTGTTTCCTTCTGGAGCATTGGGTTTCCACAGTTGTACCTTCCCCAGTTGTAGAGATCTTTGACTGAATCACGTCCTCATGTTCTGATATCAAAGACATGTACCGTTCAACGTGTATGATGTTCTTATTCTGCTGGTTGAAAGGTAACAAACTCAATTGCATTTACAATAATTGAAGATGTATTATATTATTACTAATGTATTATGTTTAATACTGTATCTCTTCGGTTTAAACCAAAAACGCATAATGCAGGGAACATCTGAAAATCTCTTTGAAAAATATGATTAAAAAAGGTCTAATCTTGTTTTTCATGCCCTAAGAGCAAAAAATCCTGACTGAGGTTGGCATAATTCATGCATGAAAGGGCTCAAATGACATCCAATCAGATAAGTTGCATTAATGTCTACACTCTAAAAAAAAAAAGGTTCTATATGGCACCAAAAATGGTTCTTCGTCATAATCACAGAGGAACCACTTTTGGTGCTATATAGCACCATATCTTAACATGTTCTGTATATGGTAGCGGTGCTATATAGCACCATAGTTAGCGGTACTATATAGCACCTTAGTCAAAGAACCGGTGAAGAACCTCTGAAGAACCGATGAAGAACCACTGAAGCACCAAAATTGGTGCTATACAGCACTAAAAAAGGTTCCCCTATGATTACGAGCCAAGAACCATTTTTGGTGCCACATAGAACCTTTCTTTTTTTTTAGAGTGTATTAAAATGAAATACTATAGATTCAGTTAAACACATCACAGTAATTACTTTTGTTCATGTACTTTGTATTTCAATTAGCAGTACCTGACAAGAATATTGCACTGAAATTTGCAACAAAATGCAACATCATGAATAAGGATGTTCAGAATCGGGTCTTGTTTACCTAATAAGGACTGATAGATCAAAAGAGGTTTTCATTGGTGTTGGTGCACACATTTGGGACTGGGCAACTGGGGATAAATACAGCTGATCTCAAGCAATGATCTGAATATTGCACAACGGAGTATTACCAATTGCTGAGTTGAATTTTGATTCACTTGGTATGACATTTTTCTGTTTCCATTTTAAAACTTGTTTATGGATGTATTTATCACATTATATATTTATTATTTATAATAATGTTGATTTTAATAGGACTTTGCCAGCATGTGGATTTCTGCAGCATTCCTACTTTTTGCATTGACAGCAAATGGAGTCATCAAGGCATCCACAGGTACAGTAAATAAACAAAATAGAAGCACGTACATTTGAGTTTTTTTGCCTCTGTTCAAACCGCAGATAATGAGGAGGTTTGCAGATTCTGCTTTATTTGATGAAAGTGCTTACATTCACAATTTTTATCATTCACTAAATACTAATCTCTCCTTTTTAATCAATTTTGTTTGCAGATATTGCTCGAAGATGCCCCACTGGCTGGGATAAATTTGGAACGCAATGTTTTAAATATTTCAAAGACTCTAAATCATGGGCTGAGGCAGAGGTAAGTTCTGTAACATAGATAGGCTACTACATGATGCAAGTCACACTTTTTGCACTGGTAGTGCTAATGTTCCCAAATACCTATTAACTGCACTAAAACATACATACAAAAATAAAGTAAATAAAAAAATGCATTCATGTTTATTTCATATACATTAAAAAAACGAATTCTACAATAAATGTTCAGTGTTTCTCAAATAGAAATGTTGGTTATGGCATGCACTTTTCAAAGATTATGATAAACTATTTATGCCACATTTCTTAACCTATAAATGCAGTGTATTTTAAAACTCTTTCTCTTTACAGCAACAATGTCTTGACCTTGGAGGAAACCTTGCATCTGTCCTAAGTCAATTAACTAGCAATTTTCTAAAAGCCTTTGTGAAAAGACATTCCGAAAGCATGACCCGAGCCTGGATTGGTGCTCATGATGCTCCTCAGGTATCTGATTTTTTCCCCCTTTAAATACCAGTCCAACCTATGGAAGTTTCCTCCACATAAGAATTTTTTTTAAGAGATTATGAACATTATATAGAAATTATTCTATATAGAGTTAGTATGAGATGAAATATCGAAATTATGAGTTAAAAAGTTACATAAAAAGGAAATTATGGCAGAAATTCACAAATATGAGATTAAAAGTCATTGGAATTATGTTGTCATTATTTCCTTTATCTCATAATTTAGATTTTTGAAGTCATACTTTTGACTTAAATCATAATTTCCATGTAATTTCTCATATTTATGACTTTTAAAGTCAAAATTTTGACTTCATGTCTTAATTATACCAGCCATACCAGAGCATTTTTTTTCATGTGGCCGAAACAGGCTTCCGTACTAAAAGTTATTTTATTGAAATTAAATATTTCTGGCTTTTATCAACAAATTGCTTGTGCTTTTTCTCATTTTGTAAAGGCTGGTTTGCACTGTCCCAACAAACACCAGCAGGAGTTTCATACTCAAAATCAAAAAGTTTTATGTTTAGCCTACCAGTCAAAAGATAAAAAGTAGAGAAACAAAGTATTGTAAGTTGGAAACAAGTATACATGCTTTCAGTAATGTTAATACCGTTCTTCAGGGCTTTATCTGGTTTTGGAGTGACGGATCAAAGTTTGAGTACAGAGACTGGCACACTGGTGAGCCAAATAATTATGGAGGTGGTGAAAGATGTGTGGAGATGGGATATGGAGGTATGGAGGATATTAAATCTATTTTAATAACATTTTTTAATTAGTATGAATCATGACCTGTACCAAACCTTGCACGTTTTATTACATATGCATGTTTATAGATTCCTGCTTGCACTAAAGCATTTCTGCCATGTCATTTTCTGAATATCGTGACTTTGAAATTCCCCAGGTGAGAAGCGCTGGAATGATGCACCCTGTGACACTCGTCTCCCTTTCATCTGTTACAGAATGGCTAGGATTGAACTTTAATCCTACTTTTAATTGATAAACTAATATCTCATGTCTGTCCATCTCAGATCTCCAAAGTCTTCAAATCACTGATGTAACAGACATATTTGCCTTTGAATTTGAATACCCATATTTGCAAAAATAAAATTTTAACTACAAATGTACACTTTCTTTCTTTGTTGCCCTGCATCATACACTGAGCATCTACAGTTCAGCTGTCTTTAGAGTTTCAATGAACAAAACAACCCTTGATGTTGTAGTTATGACATCTACCAGCAGAGGGTACTGCTAATCTGCCATTTTACTTTTTAATGCCTTTATTCATGCTAAACAACTTGCATGAAATTGTATCCAGTGTAGAACAACAAAAACGTACATGGTAAAATAAAAACCAGAGCAAAACATTTATATGAGGTTGAGAAAAATGTATCAAAATAATTAGTCTAAATGTACTGGGTATGAGAATTTGTGTTATAAAGAGAAATATCTAAAGTGTTTGAGCTTTTTTTTTTTTGTGTCTCTCCTATATTTCACAGAAAGAGCTTTTCCACCTAACACTTTGAACATAACCCTTCCATTTACTGAGTCCATGACTTATACCCAGCCAAAGCTTGACTGATTCATTCCTTGGTATTGATTTTAATATCTTTAATGTCCTATCTTTAGCTAAACCAACCGTTAGGGCTGATTTATTTGTTTAAAAGTACATCAATTAAGCAAACAGTCCTAGCCAGAATTTGTCACTTGTTGTTTAACACTTCAGTGCTTATTGAGCTCGATGTCTGCTGTGTATGATCAACCAGAAACGAGTATTCAGAAAGCTGTAATGAAAAACCTTTAATGTCATGCACTATTATGCACACTGTGTGTTTTTGTGACCTCGAGGCTTTTGTTTTTATTCACTTGGGTGTGTGTTTTTGTGCAAGTGTATCTACATTGTGCATTGTCTGCGAGTTGTAATGACACTGAGATGTGTTGACTGAGAGTACCAGGCTGTCCCACTCATATTTTCCAAGTTGGATAGCGTTCAAAAGTGCCTCAATGCTCCCTTTGGTTTGGTTTGGTTTGGTTTAGCATTACCATTCGTTAAAATCTACCAGTCATGCCTGAAGCAATGTCACTGTATTATATGTAGGCTACACACACACACACACACACACACACACACACACACACACACACACACACACACACACACACACACACACACACACACACACACAAAAGTTAACTATTAAAATAGTTTATTATTACAGTCACCCGAATCTCAGATTTCAATTCAATAGGAAATAGAACACCAATTTGTAGCTATTTGTTGAAAGTAGGCCTACCTGTCGTGTCAGAAGAGGGAGACAATATCACTGTCATTAAATTTAGGCCTATTGATCCCTAGATAGCAACATTGTCTTATTTCTCCTTAAACCTCTGGTGCGTTCTTCAGTTATTTTAGACTGAAAAGAATTATGTTTTGAAATTAAATGATTTTTTCATTGGAATTGTATGAAACGTGGCACTTGCTATATGAAAACACACACACACACACACACACACACACACACACACACACACACACACGCACGCACGCACACACACACACACACACACACACACACACACACACACACACACACACACACACACACACACACACACACACACACACACACACACACACACACACACACACACACACACAAACAAATTGCATACATGGTTAGAAAAGGCTAAATGGTAAAAATATATACCAGATCTTTGTTGTCAAAAAAGATCGCCAATGGGAAATACAAATAATATGAAAATGCAGAGCAATTTTTTTTTCTTTTTAGATTTACAAATGATCCACAATGATGTAGTATATCAAAAAGCTATATATATATATATATATATATATATATATATATATATATATATATATATATATATATATATATATATATATATATATATATATATATATATATAACATAACATATGAACATTTTGCTCTCAAAGTTGATTTGTTAGAAGCAGGAAAAATGGGAACGCGTAAGGATTTGAGCGAGTTTGACACTATAGGAAGAAGGCAAGGCGGCGGAGGCAGTGTGATGCTTTGGGCAATGTTCTGCTGGGAAACCTTTGGTCCTGCCATCCATGTGGATGCTACTTTGACACGTACCACATACCTAAGCATTGTTGTACACCCTTTCATGGAAACAGTTTTCCCTGGTGGCTGTGGCCTCTTTCAGCAGAATAATGAACTCTGCCACAAAGCAAAAATGGTTCAGGAATGGTTTGGGGAGCACAACAACGAGTTTGAGGTTTTGACTTGACTTCCAAATTCCCCAGATCTCAATCCAATCGAGCGTCTGTGGGATGTGCTGAACAAACAAGTCCAATCCATGGAGCCCCCACCTCGCAACTTACAGGACTTAAAGGATCTGCTGCTAACATCTTGGTGCCAGATACCACAGCACACCTTCAGGGGTCTAGTGGAGTCCATGTCTTGATGGGTCAGGGCTGTTTTTGCAGCAAAAGGGGGACCAACACAATATTAGGTCATAATGTTATGCCTGGTCGATGTATATAGCTTTTTACACATGATTTTCCTTATTTCTCACACCAGAAGGCATCAATATGCCTTCCATGGATTAACTTTTTTTTTTTTAATTTAAACTGTATTAATTGAAAATAATATTATATGAATAATATGTATTCTTTTATATAGAAAAAAATGGTGCATCATTTAGGCTACAGGTGAATATTGTCTAACTCAGGGGTTTTCAAACTGGGGTCTAAGGGGTCCCCAGAAAATTTCAGAGAATAAAAAGACAAAGCAAAAATGGATAAAGTCTACAGAATATTCTAATGGTTTCATTTCGAAATCTTTCTAACCTTTCTTGCCGTATACATTCCAGAATTGTATATGTTTGCATTGTATCTTCCTAGTGAGTTTTCCTCACTATATTCCCCTTTATCTCGCTCACTGGGGTTGTAAGGCAGTTTTCTTAACACAGTACGTACGCTGCTTGCATACATTTATTGTGAAAGTTGCTTATACAAATAATTTTTAATTGAAAATATTCTTCTTCGGGTTTATACATCCAACATTAATAGCCAATTTAAGTTGGGAAACAATATGTTTTATTTAAATGTCACACTTACTATTTATCTAACAGTTTAAATGTTTTTTCGTACATAAAAATAGATGGCTTTTAGTAAAGGGGGTCCATCATTAAGGTTCATCATATTTGGGGGTCCTTGGCATCATAAAGTTTGAAAACCCCTGGTCTAACTAACATACCATACAATCCTCTCAAAATACAAAATATTAAAGAATGCATATTATTGAGACACAAAATTGTATTTAATTAAAACATGTTATCGCTTGGCTACCGGTGATCACAAGTGTGGGTGACCCCTAATAATATATGACTACCAGAAGGTTAATCGTATGTTTGATTTGAAAGTAGACAGACACGGAGAGAGAAAAAAATCAAGGTAGAGGGAGAGCACAGAGATGTGCATCCTGTCCTCTGATTGGCTACTGACTGCAGCCCGCACATGGCTCCTCCCCTACGGCATGCTGGTGTGAGTTGCTTATGTCGTTGTAGTGCAGAGAGGGTGGGAGAGAGCAGAAACGAAAAGAGACTGTGCAAAACAGCCCCCCACCCCTCCTCTCCTGGAAATGGGTCTCAGGCTGATGAGTAAGGAAAGAAGCTACTCTATCGCTGGTGCATCTGAAGCTCCACAGCTATGGAGGAAAGGTAAGACCCAAAATACAGACCAGAACAGCACAGAAAGGGGAGATTTGTTGTTTTGCAGTAGGGGAAAGATGTAGCAGCATCTGCGATACACCAACGCACTATGTTTCCATGGGAAGCAAGAACGGGGGTGGGGTGGAAGCAGAGGAGGAGGAGAGGAGATGGATGCTCACATATGCACTGTGATGGAAGATATTACTGTTGCGTTCGCAGGCTTGTCTCTTTAGATCAAGTTCTTGTGATGCATGTAATGCATGAAGCCTGAACCTGTTCTATTGAAGACTGCACATGCCTCATGCAATCATACAATATCAGGTATTGTTTTAGAATGAAAGTGAATGTGTATCTTTCTGATAGGCCTCACGTATAGCAAAACTGCTACTTGTTTCTTTAGCTCTGCATCTAATGAAATATTGTGTTGGTTTCATTTGTCACAATACTTAAATATTTTTGCTGACAGCTTCTGATGTACTGATTTAGCATAATATCAATGTATGCTGTGCTCCTTGGCTTTAAATCAGTGCACCATAAAAAAAGGAAAGACATTAGTCATTTGCACTGAATTGCTTCACAGTATATAATTATATTATATAGATAGATAGATAGATAGATAGATACTTATCCTGACTACATGACTTTTCTATATCCCTTTTCCAACAGTAAAGGCCATAGTTATTGAGTTCTCTAAGACTATGTTCACCACCATGTTGGTTTGAAATATGATTCCAATCATTTTTTCCAGATGCGTCTCAGTCTGGATGCTCAAAACGAATTTCAAATTGACTATCGGGTCACTCTTAGCGTGACACAGCGATAATTGCTGTGCAAACCGCATACCACTCTTACAATTTTCCAATATCTTTCTATGGCAAAAATAGTAAGAGTAGTATGTAGGGCTGCTACTAACGACTATTTTTATATTGATTAATCTATCGACTAATTTATCGCAATCATTTTCAAAAAAATTACTTTAAAACATTTAAACTTAAAGTTACACTATGTAACTTTTCCGTCCACTAGAGGTCGCCTGTTCAAAACAAAGGCGTAGTTTGATGACGCCACGTTTGAGCGCAGAATCTTGGGACATGTGGTCTTCACCTCACAGCCGGTGGGAAAGAATCGGGATAGGACTCCCGACGATTGCGATTTATTAACATTACTGTAGTATGAACCAGAGCAGGACCGAGTGTTGCGGAGCTGAGTAAGGCCGCAGGAGCAATTGAAGAGCGGGACTGTTATTATGGCAAAGTCGCCGGCGGGACTTTTATTATGACACAGTCGCCGGCGCCACTTCCTCTTTTCCAGTCATGAGTATGAGGTAACGCAACTCTGTTTATCGTATTAGATACATCTGTGTGTGTTGAAAAGGAAGTTATGACGTTCGCTCGGCGGCTGCTATGACACTTGTTCACACTGCAGTGAGAGTACAGCGTTTCTGCTAAATAAAAAGGATATGACGCAATCGACAGGCGACTCCCTCAAATGCATAGCTCACACGTCCGGGTTCATTGGTTAAAATAGCAATTTCTCACGATTTACAAATAGTTGGAAACATTTGAGATATTCTAAGTACTCAACTGAACAAAATATATAACACTGGCCTAGTGGTTTTTGGATATTTTACTGCAAAAATCTTATATAGTTCACCTTTAACTTGCAACGTTGGCCTTCAGTAGTGTACTATAAAAAAGTATAAATGTAAACAAGCCCTTGACAAAATGTAAAACCTCTTGAGTAAAAATGTAAAAAGGTACAAATTTGTAAACCAACATAACAAAAACAGAGAATATCAGCAAATACTTTTTTATATAGAATAGTGTTGTCACTGAATCGATACCATGGCAAAAAACTGTCAAAAAACTAAATTGAATAATATGAAAGAAATTACTATTCATTGTTTTATCATTGTTTTAGGGTTAAAAAACCTAAAAACTCACTTGGGCGGCATGTTCCTGCCCTGCCCTGCTTCACACAGAATATTAGGTCCGGCCTTTTAAGAGCTGCACGGACCAAATTCATTGTAACACCCTCTGTATACGTTCACTAAAGACATATCCGACTGCGTTTACCCGAATACTAGCCAAGACGTGCATTTTTACATATTTTTACCATTCAAACCCAATAATCCGCTAAACTGGCGTTTGATAGCCTCATCACATAAGTGGGTACACCTATATCGTTTACCAAAGAAAACCATGCAGATTGGTTGGTTATGTCTGGACACACAAATTTGATCACTTGAAATTAATAGTGCGGACAGTCTGACTGAAAAGATCTGATTTGAGGATATAATCAGATTTGCCTGCAGTCTGAACATAGCCAAAGTTTTGCCTTAAAATTCACAATTTCCACAAACAAAATCCAGGTCGAGACTGGTTCTTGTCCACTGCGTTCTTTGGCAGCCTTAGTGGCTGTTGGCAGAACCGGGACACAAAACATGGAGCAGAGAACACATGCTTCATCAATTGGCCACCTTTAGCATGAGCCCTGTGTCTGTCTGAAGGCATCTGACATTCCTTATGCAGGCTTTTTTTTAATATGACCACACAAGAACTGATGGCCTTCCTACATTGTTCTTTGAGCCTTACTGCAGTACAAGTTTCCGGCCACCTTTACCACAGTAGTTCATATAAATTATCCTCCTTTCTTAAGGATGTTAATCACCCCACCAACAAATCATAAACATATGACAAAAGTATAGTGGTGGACCTCTTTATGTAATTTGGGTACCTTAACCATCTTCTGATTAAAGCAAACTGTGAGTGAAGTGGGTGTTTCTTATTTATACTTCCAGGCGTTTACTCAATTCTAGACAATTTTTTCCCCGCTTTTAAGTGTTTCCAGATTAGTTTGCAGTATTACGATTGTATTCGAATACCATCTCTGAGATGATCTCATTTTCTGTTTCATGTTGACTGTATATGAAAGTTTGTTGGTAATAAAATTTGTTTTCAGCCCGTTCAACATGGTTTATTTCACATATGGTGATTTGACTTTAGCCTACATTTGTAGGTTAATCACTGAATAAAAAAATTGTTTGATAGTGACAGAATAAAATTATACCACAGTTGTTTATGCTCCACCTAGTGCAACTGAGAATATATTGTACATATCATACAAAATTGTATAACCCATCAGTATCCTATACCCCCCTCCCCCCAGTAAAAACCATTTGTAATGCCTGTTTTAAAAAAGTATCACGTTATTGCGATTATCTTTTAGATCAGGATTTCCGTTTTATGTGCATTTACTTGTACTTACAGTGTCCTTACTAAGAAAGTGCTGGGTAATATAAGATGACTACATGGGTTAAGGTTAGGTTTAGGGGTAGGTTTGTGGTTAGTACCTAGTTATTTCCCAGTTATTGTAATAATAAGTACATTGTATGTGCATGGGGAACAGGACTGTAAAAATAAAGTGCTACCATAATATTTAGGGGAACTTCAAGTAAATATTTTAGGGGTTCATTTGACACGGAATACGTATAAATTATAGTCAAAATAGGAATTCTGTTTATCTTTTGTAGCAATGGCAGCTAAGCTACCTGGCTAATTGGCTAGCAGTATGTCAAGGTAGCAAATTAATCAGTTAGCAGTATGCTAAGACAACAGATTAATCAAATAGCAGTATGTTAAGGTAACAGGCTAGTTGATTAGCTAGTCAGCTAACCAGTTAGCTTGCAGTCGTCTTTTTAGGATGCTGAAGTTGACTTTCGACGTTTTCTGAAAGATTAGCATCTCCATTTACTGACTAGGCCTACTATTTTTCCGACCCTATTTTATACCGTATTTGTGGGAAGTGTCAGCAAGTTTTTTCTTTTTTTATGTCTTGTAACATGTAAGGCAGGCTGTAAAAGCTCATGATTATGACAAGTTCTTGAGCCATCATGAGAATGACATGTCTATTTTTTGGTCTGCGAGGTAACAGGAAAACTATGGGGTGGTCTTGGATCTTCTGTCCAGAATGCATGAGTGGTTTTACCCTGGGGAGATTCTGCTTCAGTAACTCTAAATAGTCCTTCACAAAATCGCTTGCTTGTCTTTGCCAGGATCCTTATGGTTAACGCTCCTTGTCCTTTGTCATTATGATCTCTGAGATGGAAAGAGGGGCTCTGGTTCTAACACTGAGAGCTTTTTGTGATAGAAATGGCATTGTCTGAAGAGCAATGACATATGGGCAGCTCAATATTCCATTTCCTTGTATTACATCATCACAAGAGCATTATCTTTTTCATCCGATTCATTTCCCTAGTGACCTCATTCCCAATCAGTTTTAATTCCCAAGTAACTTTTTTTTAATCAGTATTCATAAAATTAGTTGTGTGTACAAGAAGTTTGAACCACTTTAGTTATTATGAGGTACTATCTCTACATAACACATTGCTTCCTTTTTAAGTATGAGTGCTTGTAGTTACTGATCCAAAGCTCAGTAAACACAAAGCCTGATGTGTCCACATTCCAGTTACCTTTTCAATTAAACCTTAAAAGCATTGTGGGATATAGGCTAACTGACGGAACCAGCTATAATTCAAAGCTTTTATGATTTTAACATTTTTAGTCATTTTATCATGCTCTGCCTAAATTCCCATTAGTCTAAGCGAGTTCCTATAATAAATCAGTAACAAAGATCATAGTGAACCTCAAAAAAAAAAAAAGGACACTTGTTTGTTTGTTCTTGTGTTCTGCCCTGTCTGGGCCTGAATATTACAGCCTTCTGTAAATTATTGATTGAGTTCATGTGGTGAAGAGTAGTATTTCAGTAGGCTACTTTTAAATAAAGCTCAATCTTACATATTTGCTTAATTTTTCAAAGCAGCTGGATTTATAGGAACAATATGTAAGATTTTTAGATAAAAATATCCAAAAAACACTAGAACAATGTTATATATTTGGTTACCTGTGTGCTTACATTATCCCAAACATTTAACAATGTTGTAATCCAGAGAAATCAGCTATTTTAACCAGTTACGGACCTTGTCCTTGCATCGCCTGTCAATGACGTCATATCCGCAGTTTTTATTAAAGCTGCACTATGTAACTTTTCCGTCCACTAGAGGTCGCCTGTTCAAAAATAAAGGCGTAGTTTGATGACGCCACGCTTGAGCGCAGAATCTTGGGACATGTTGTCTTCACCTCACAGCAGGTGGGAAAGAATCGGGATAGGACTCGGGCAGAAATCATGTTCATGGATGCGATTTATTAACATTACTGTAGTATGAAGCAGAGCAGGACCGAGTGTTGCGGGAGCTGAGCAAAGCCGCAGGAGCAATTGTTAATTAGAAGAGCGGCGGAACTTTTATTATGACACAGTCGCCGACGCCACTTCCGGTTTTCCGGTCATGAGTATGAGGTAACGCAGCTCTGTTTATCATATCAGATACATCTGAGTGTGTTGACAATTGTTATGACGTTACTCTGTGCGGTCGCTCGGCTGCTGCTATGACACTTGTTCACACTGCAGTGAGAGTAAAGCGTTTCTGCAAAATAAAACCGGAAACCGAGGGGAACGCAGATATGATGTCATCGACAGGCGACTCCCTCACTCGTTGCGGTTCCTCGGTTAAAATAGCAATTTCTCACGATTTACAAATAGTTGGAAACATATGGGATATTGTAAGTACTCAACTGAACAAAATATATAACACTGGCCTAGTGTTTTTGGGATATTTTACAAAAAATGTTTTACATAGTGCACCTTTAATATGATATTGTAATATTGATCTAGATTACTACAAAGTGCAACAAGTCTGTCTTACCAGCCACCGAGCAAACGAGTACCGAGTAACGTTATAAAATAACAACACATTCAAATATATTTAGTATGATTGTTTTAACCATGTAAAACAGCACTGCTTTACCCCACATTCGCAACGAAAATAGAGCGGAAGCAGCGACTGCAGCATAAGCATAATAAAAGCTCAGAGACCGGTGTTTCGCGCAGGTCTCTCTCATTAGCATTCACTTCCACGGCTCTCAGCTCGTCCTGCTTCATACCATTGTAACGCTAATTAAACATTCGCTGATTCATGAACATGATTTCTGCCCGAGTCCGTCGGATTCCTTTCCATCGGCTGTGAAGGTGAAGATTCAAGACTACAACTCCCATGATTCCACGCTCATTCACGCTGTCATCAAGCTACGCCTTTGTTTTGAATAAGCGAACTCTAGTGGTGAAACTTACACACTGTGCCTTTAATAAAATGTTTTGCTCCTATTTTATTGTGGATTGTGGTAGTAAACACTACTGATTAGGGCTGTGCGATATTGAAGAAAAATGCGATATCCTTGTTAAATAATGCGATACGATATTGCTTTAAGTGTGTAAAATCTTTCTTTCCCCAACTGATATCTTTCACTTAAAGCATAAACGACTATGTTTACATGAATACTCATAGAGACAGCCTTTTTGACATAACTGTGTGTGTATTTGACAGTTCTAGTGTGTGACACGACTGCAAAAAGAACAGCTTGTGCGCACGTTTCGGTGTGTGTGTCAGACAGCAGACAGCGTGAGACTGCAAGGAGTTGTTTTTCGCAAGTTATTGCATTTAATAACTCTTTAACGTCAAGCAAGTCACATAAGTAACAGTCGTGTGCCCAGTTTATTCTCTGCTATATGCATTGGTCTAAAACGTACACTTTTCACAATGTTGAAGTAGCATATTAAAATCATTCAGATATTGCGTGCCCTTGCGATATGCATATTGCAGCCCTACTACTGATCAAAAGTTTGGGGATGGTTTTTTTGAAAGAAGTCTCTTATGCTCATCAAGGCTGTATTTATTTGTTCAAAAATACAGTAAAATATTATTACAATTTAACTGTTTTCTATTTGAATACATTTTAAAATGTAATTTATTCCTGTGATGCAAAGGTGAATTTTCAGCTTCATTACTTCAGTCTGCAGTGTCACATGATCCCTCAGAAATCATTCTAATATGCAGATTTGCTGCTCAAGAAACTTTTCCTATTATTAATTTTGAATATTTTGTGGAAACTGTTATATAGTATACAGGATTCTTTGATTAATAGAAGCATCTACAACATTTATTTGAATTGGACATTTTTTGTAACATTATAATGTCTTTATAGATGATCTAGTGGCAAAATGGACCCAAAATTGCACTGGATTTTTTTATTGGCCCATCGTCTGCATCTTGTCCAATCTTCACCATTTCATATTCCTCACAGAGTTCAGATTATATAAACCAGTACCATGACATCACAAATAGCTCTGCTGAAATGTGTTAAAAAATACTTTATCTATGAGACTGTGCTCATTAAGGTGCTTTCAGCACATAAATTGCAGAATTAGAAAATATTCATGTGACTGCAGCTCATGAATTTCCATTTTAGGTTTCCATAGTAACCCGTAGGTCTCTGTGAATTTGTGTGTAACCCAGTTAGATTTGAACTCTCTTGTCATGGTCCATGTAAATGAATATATCATGGTATCATGGCAGTACCATGTTCTTTGGACACCTATCATGGTAATATCATAGTATCGTGTATCTCAGATCTTTCCTGTTTTTCTACAGGTTTTGTTGTATGTGTGTAGCCTTATACAGTTTTGTGTTATGTTGCAGTGTTTGCTGTATGTGTGTGTTTTAATCTCTAATCTTTCTTTTCTCTGTAGAGCCCAGTATCAAATAAGGGGAGATTGTGATTGGCCCCTGCAACCTGTGGTGTATTTGTGTCTCCAGTGGATCAAATACACTTTCTTACCTTAATAATCATCAGTCATATATTAGAACACACACACTCGCATGCACAACGCCTGAGCCTCATCTCTCTAAGGTGAGAAACACTTTAAATCAGACCAGATTTCTTCATATGTTAAATGCTTATGTTCAATACTTAAAGTCGGCATGAAACGGAAGTTGCGATAGTCTTTTCTTTCCTATTGTGACGTATATCCAAGTTAAACGGCTTCTTGAATGAGAAAAAAATGCAGGGCAGGACTTAATTCTGTCCATCACAGTATTTTAGTTGTATTTATATTTTGAATTAGCTTTTATTTTTTATATTTTTAGTTTTCATGTTAATTTAATTTAACTTTTAGTAATGATCTTTAAAGAAATTTAATTATGTGCTTATGTAACTTTTATTATTTAAAAAAAAAAAAATATTGCTATTTAGGTTAAATTTATTTTTATTTTAGTTTTAGTTCGTTTTATGGATTTCCACTCATTTTAGTGCTTAATAACTTAAACGTATTTCAAAAATGTTTATATAATTTTTTTTAATAATATTTATGTTTTATTTTATTTCAGCTTTATTTCAATTAAAATAAATGTTTTAATAGTTTCAATTAATTATAATATCCCTGGTCCATCAAGAATTTATTTCCTTTCATGGTGTTTGTTCTTAATATTAGCAATATTATATTATAAATTATATATATTTTTCTGTTTATATTGGTTTTATAGCCACTTGGAAACTAATAGGACAGATTTTGGCATGATTTTTAGAAATGCAATTTAGTCTTAGGCTTTCAGATTTACTGTTTCTCCACCTTTCTTGGCATAGGCTTCACTATGGAAGCCTGTTTCCATCCCAGACTAAAAAATATAAAAGGTAATTGTGAAATATTGCTTAAATTAAGAAATAAAATTACAGTTGTGAGATTTAGTCACAGTTACAAGTTTAAATTGAGTGATCAAACTACTTTCTCCACAAACAATGTGCTGTCATAACTCTTACTTCAGGATGTCCCAAAACGTTTTCCTCCCTTTTCAGGCTTGTGCTTTCTGCATCCTTGTATTGTGGGTGCAGTTACACCTTCCAACCGCATGGAGGCGCAGCAGGCTTCTCCTGATAGCAGCAGTGAGGAATGTACCGTACTAGAGGCTCTGCCTGGCAAGGGAACAGCACTAATTTGCTCTCAACACAAAGGAAAAGTGAGACATCTTTCAGTACACGCATACACATAAACAAACACACACCACAAAATGATTGCACAGATGGGTGAAATGTCTTAGAGGCAGTGTATTTCCCACGAGCATAAGCTTTCTGTCCCAGATAAACAAGTGTACCCTGATCTCAGCTGGTTACTCTATAAATATGAAAGATAAAGCTAAAAGTGTCCTCATAGGGTAGGGAACATTTAGGATGACTGTTCGTATGTTAAAGGTTTAGTTCACCCAAAAATGAAAATTAGCCTATGATTTACTCCCCCTCAAGCCATCCTAGGAGTATGACACTCTTCTTTCAGACAAATAAAATCAGAGTAACATTAAAAATGTCCTGGCTCTTCAAAGCTTTATAATGGCAGTGACAGCAAATAACTGCTCCACACGGCTCCGGGGGGGTTAATGAAACTAAGTGGCGTGTTTGTGTAAGAAAAATATCCATATTTAAAACTTTATAGACTAAAATAACTAGCTTCCAGCGGTACGCAAGTCGAATTGCGCTAAAAGAGTATCCCTTGACGCGATGTACAGGAGAATCGCAAGCTTTGACGCCTCTCTCGGATAGTGCTGGCTGGGCAACAAACTCAAGCCCCTCTTCTCTTATATCGAAATCCTCTGCCATTTCTCTTTAAAAATTCTCGTTTTAGACTCTAATTCATGACCGGTATTTCGTTTTGCTCTATCCTCTGCTCTTCTGCGTTCGCCAATACGCATGTTTCAAGGGTCAAGGGTTACTCTTTCACCGTAACTTTTTACTCTTTCACTTGCGTACCACTGACCGCTGGAAGCTAGTTATTTTAGTCTATAAAGATTTAAATATGGATATTTTTCTTACACAAACATGCCACTTTGCTTCAGAAGGCTTTTATTAACCCCCTGGAGCCGTGTGGAGCAGTTATATGATGGATAGATGCACTTTTATGGACTTCAAAAATGACCCAAATATTCACTGCCATTATAATGCTTGGATGAGCCAGGACATTTTTATATAACTCCGATTGTATTCGCTGAAAGAAGAATGTCATATAAACCTAGGGTGACTTGAGGGTGAGTAAATGTAATTTTCATTTTTGGGTGAACTAACCCTTTAAGAACTTATTACAATTTTCTTACAAAATACTTTTTTTTTCTGGAATGTGTAGTTATTAATTTATATTAGGATATGTAGCACCTTAAATTGATTCAAAATATTATTGGAGAAGATAATGAGCTTCTGTTCAAGCCTCACAACACAAGACAAACCTATTCTGAAGGAAGGATCAATGGAAAGGCCATCACAGTAAATAGAATGGGATTTGTGCTTTTAATTTAGTCAAATTGATTTTGGCATCACTGACTGTCACTGCACAGTAGTCATCTAGAATAGTGGTTCACTCTTATGGCTTTTTCGAATAACCAGTACTTGGAGAGCTAACTAAATACATTTTGTAAAAAAATAATAATAATTATATTATAAAAATACATTTGACACTATTTGTTTTTTGTCAAATACTATTGAAATGTACAAAATAGAAAATTAATTGCATGTTTCAGGACATTTTAGTGTGGTTTTATATTTCTGCATTAATATATGCTACTAAATAATACAAACAGTTAGTAATAATAATGTTACCAAATAAAGTTACTAAAGCATACACTATGCTTCCATATAATATTCCCATGCTTATTTATATCGAAGATGAGGATTGATACTTCGGTTGACAATAGAAAACGTAAGATCTTCATGAGGATCGAGTGTTGTTCCACACAGAGAGAGATGTCAGTTTTTGAATCATTTAGTCCCCCTGCAGTCAGAACAAAATCGGGTTATTATTACACACTTTTGTATGGATAAAGAGATCCCTCTGGATCACTGCTGAACCTGAACCGCAGAATCAACAGCAGAAAGATTGAAAGATAATCTCCATGTATCTCATTGAATTACCACACAGAGGTACACAATAATTATAAGAATGATGTTTTGTCTTTCGTCTCTGATAGACCACCATCTAATTTTTTATTTGAAAAAACATTCATTACATCTAGCCAAGTTGCATATTTAAGTTTCTTCTTGCACCAAAGGCAAACTTCGCTAAGACCGGAAGAGTATGAGCGGAAGTAACCATGCGCACACTCGCATTGCCACAGCTCGCCGGCGCCATCTTGTGCACCTAGAGAATCTGCATGCAATCACATCATTCTCTATAGGGCGCAGCTGATTGGTTCCTGCTGTATCAGTAGCCAATGAGCTCATTGCTCAACCTTTAAAAACTTGGTTAGCATTTGCTGTAGCAGTTTGCAGTGCGCTTTCAGAAACCCCCCACCTTCCCCAGCTCCACCTGTATAGATCTGCTACGGGTAATTTGTGTATGCTATATTGTACAGCTGCAGCATGTCTTACTCACAGCAGCATGTCGTGTATGTATTGTCAATCGCAAGTCCCGTAATTTTTCCTCTAAGAACTATTCCTCTAAGACTAAACATATTAACATTGTCATATCCATTACCATGCCAAATGCTCAGAGAGTTGTCATGACAGAACTTGTATGTGCTTTTTTCAGGTGCCTGCGCTTTACTGTTTGGCATGTGAGAATGCAGTATGTGAAGACTGTATAAATGGAGAACATGCTGAACACCCCACTGATTCACTGGAAAATATTGTGGACCAACAACTAGCGGCACTGCAGGACAGAGTGGATTCAGCTAAGAACAGGTGAGCCCATGATGCCCATTCTGTCATTCTCAGTGCAGTAAAATAAATAGACTTTTAGGCTTATAAAAAAGAAGCGCCACACAAAATAAGTACCCCTTGTGCATGCATTATATATATATATTTTTATAATGCTTTCACCTGCCAATAAAATCAGTTTAGATACACATTCCACAGATTTTACCTTACCATCAATACAGAAATAAAAAAAAAAACCCAGTAGATTATGTGTGGGTCTTGGCATAAGGAAAAAACTCCATTGCCTAATTGCTTGATTCATTAAGTGATTGCTTAGTGATTTACTATCGATGTCTTCAGTAATGGTTGATGAATGAATAGACAGATGAATGGGTGGTTAATGGTCCCATTTTACTAACTTACAGGCTTCCTCAGATAAGAGAAGCAGTTCAGTGTTTGAGAGACATTCTGCAGCAGTTGAACACTCAAAGGAGCTCCATAGAGGAAGACATCCACTCCTCCTTCAGCGAGCTGCACAAAACTCTCGATACGCGCAAGAGCGTCCTGCTCATGGAGCTGGAAGTCACTTATGGACTGAAGCAGAAGGTTTGTTTGCAGTACACAAGAGACACTGATTTTAATGGTTTGGTGTTTGCATGTTTCTATAGATAACATCATGATAAGCATTAAAATACATGCCTCGCACAAATATTGGGCAAATTAGTCAATTTGTTGTTAAATTAAATATGCATGCTTTTTGATATTGAATAAATGGTAACACTTTACAATAAGGTTCCATTTGTTAACGTCAGTTTACTACAATAGTTAAGAACTAACAATGAAAAAGACTTCTGAAGCATTTATTATTCTTAGCTAATGTTAATTCCAACTAATACATTATTAAAATCAAAAGTTGTCTGTTAATATTATCTGACGGACCTATGCTAACATGAACTAACAATGAACAGTTGTATTTTTATTAACTAACATTAACAAAGATTAAATACTGTAATAAATGGCTTGCTCAATTTAGTTAATGCATTAATCATATATACAGCTCTGGAAAAAATTAAGAGACCAAAATGAAGTGGTCTCTTAATTATTTCCAGAGCTATATATATATATATATATATACATTAAAATCATAAAAAAGAAGCGCCACACAAAATAAATACCCCTTATGCATGCATTATATATATATATAATGCTCACTCAACTCGCTCAAATCCTTATGCATTCCCATTTTTCCTGTTTCTAACAAATCAACTTTGAGACTAAAATGTTCACTTGTTTTATATATATATATATATAAAATGCATGCATAAGGGGTATTTATTTTGTGTGGCGCTTCTTTTTTATGATTTTAATGTACCACTGAGAAGAACTACTTTTGGTCAGTTATCTTTTGCTTTCAGAGGAACACGTGAGTGGAATAGACTTCCAACGGAGCTGATAGAATTAAAACGCATAACAGCTCATTGTGGTTTCTCAAAAAAGCTTTAAAAAATGGTTACTGTTAAATCAAAATTGTAGACCCTTTGGTATAGTATTTTCGTTTCTTTTGTTTTGTCTTGTCCCTGTCCTTAACATCAACCTACCAAAGGACTACGGATGAAAATTAGCCAGTGTTGGCTAATGTGTTAATGTGTATTGTCCCTGATTATAAGAATAAAATAAAAAAATTATGTTAACCAATGGGATCTTATTGTAAAGTGTTACCGAATAAATTATAGTATATTAATTTACATATATTTGCTATACACTACAAATCAAAAGTTTGGTGTCAGTAAGATCTTTTATGCTGACCAAGGCTGCAGTTATTTGTTCAAAAACACATTAAAAAGACTAATATTGTGAAATATTATTACAAATTAAAATAACTCTTTTCTACTTTAATATATTTTAAAATGTAATTTATTTCATGATGCAAAGCTGAATTTTCAGCGTAATACTCCATTCTTCACTCTTCAGTGTCACATGATCCTTCAGAAATCCTCATCAAATTTGCTGCTCAAGAAACATTTATTATTATTATCAATGTTATTGTGCTGCATAATATTTTTGTGGAAACTGATACATTTTCAGAATTATTTTATGAATAGAAAGTTTTTAAAAAATCCAGCATTTATTTGAAATAGAAATGTTTTGTATTAATTTCATTTAAAAAAATCTTACTAACCCCACACGTTTGACCGATAGTGTAGTTATTAAATTAACATATTCAAGTATAACAGTAAGTTAATTTGATATAAATAAACACAATATAGATACTATATGGCCCGGTTTCACAGACAGGGCTTAGACTAAGCCAGGATTAGGCCTTAGTTCAATTAGGACATATAAGTAACTTTTATAAACGTGCCCAAGAAAAAAACATTACTGGTGTGCATCTTGAGACAAAACAATGCCACTGACATATTTTAAGATTTGTCAGCGCAAGATTCTTTCAGTTAAAACAGCACAAACATGCATTTTAGTCTAGGACTAGCTTAAGCGTTGTCTGTGAAACCGGGGGTTTGTATCTTAAAAAGTCTATCTTTTGAAACATCTCTTCTGTTTTATTTTGTGTATCCTAAAGGTTCTGCAGGCTCAGCTGGACACTCTTATGCAGGAGGAAGCTGCCATCAACCATAACTGCAGCCTGACCGGCGAGGCCCTGGACAAAGGAAACAAGGCTGTTGTATTGCAGACCCATAAAGACGTAGGAGAGAGACTGAGTGACCTGGCCAGCCAGGGTCTTCCTCTTC
This sequence comes from Romanogobio albipinnatus, assembly GCA_023566225.1. Classification (NCBI taxonomy): domain Eukaryota; kingdom Metazoa; phylum Chordata; class Actinopteri; order Cypriniformes; family Gobionidae; genus Romanogobio; species Romanogobio albipinnatus. The sequence continues at coordinate 16,870,089 of CM042241.1, forward strand.
AGCCTGAGGAGAACGACCAGCTGGATCTCATGATGGAGATCGAAGGGCTTCGCAAGTCCATCCACAACTTGGGCACTATCGTCACCACCAATGCCGTGGCCAGTCAGACCGAGGCGTCTGGGGAGGGCCTGGAACAGTGTGTTGTGGGCCAGCCGGCATCTGTCATCATAATCACAAGGGACAAGGCCGGAGGGCTGTGCAAGACGGGTAACGCAGTCATCTCAGCAGAAGTCTGCACGCCGGATGGAAGTGTTGCAGACGGCGAAGTGGTGGACCATAAAAATGGAACGTATGAATTCCAGTACACGGTGAAGAAAGAGGGCAATTTTAGTCTAGCACTGAGACTTTATGATCAGCATATTAAAGGAAGTCCCTTCCAGTTAAAGGTCACATGCTCTCCGGATGATTCTCCACCCACCACCACTGCAGCCAATGCCGCATCCACGGGTTCCAGCGATGGTGGGGCACGTAAACGGAGCGCCAAGTCCCCAGGGAGCAGAAGCCGGCAGAAGGGCGTCAGACGGGGAGGAAGCTTGTTCAGCACCCCAAAAAAGAGAGTGAACCCAATCGAGGATGACCTCATTTTTAAAATAGGTACAGTACATGCAGGAAAATATTAAAGGCTGTTTACACCAAGGACGATAACTAAAACGATAACGGTAAAGATAAAGTTCTAAAAATTGTTCTGAATATAAACAAAAATCCACACCAAAACTATAATGATAACGGTACAGAGAAACAAATCAGAATGACCTTTTCCAGCTGATGAATGATAAAAACATTGACAGCCAATCAGAATCTACCCGATTTTATAGAACTCAAGCATTTAAAGCGGCAGATGAGATAAACTGCACCACGTGCTTAAAACAAACAGAATGATATTGTCCTCTGGAGTGGACGCTAATATAGTTATTGTTATAGTTATATTTATAGTTTGTGTTCTTGTTGTGAATGGGCCTTAATAGATGTGGTTTAATAAATCCTAAACTTCTTATACCCTGTTGAAAACACCAACAGCCTCACTTCCATCCAGACTAGCACCAGTCCAGTGTTTTTTTCAGTATCATTGATATACTATTATAGTTTTTGTTAACATTTTGAATTAATTTTATATTTGTTTTAGCAATTTTGTAGATTTAAAAAAAGTATTGCATACAGTTAATTTATTTTTATTTATTAGTTTTAGTTTATTACATTTTTTAATATCTGGATTTAGATTTTATATTGATATTTTTTGTTTTCAATGTAATTTTAGTTAAAAAATTAATATTTTTGTAGATTTATATAGTTTTAATTTATTAGTTTGTTATTTTATTACTTCGTTATACTAAACAAAAATGAGAAATATTGCCTTGGCCACAAGCAGTAAAAAAAAAAAAAAAGATTTCAGTTGACCTTTATTTTTCAAGTTTTTATTGTTTTATTTTTAATACAATTTTTAGTTAACAATAATAACCCTGCAACAAACTAGTACATACAGTACCTTTCAAAAGTTTGGGGTTGGTAAGATTTTTTAAATGTTTTTATAAGAAGTCTCTTATGCTCAACAAGATATTGATTTGATCTTATTATTAATGCTGAAAACAGTTGTGATGCTTAATATTTTTTGTGGAAACCATGTGATATATATATATAGGATGCTTTAATGCAAAGAAAGTTAAAAAAAACATCATTTATTTGAGATATTTTTTAACATTATAAATGTCTTTACTTTTGACCTTTGCTGAATAAAAGTATTAATTTCTTTTTTTTTTTTAAATAAAAAAACTTTTGAATAGTGGTGTAACTACCATAAGCCAGCTTAGACCAGCATGGAAATGCATATTGTATTTGAACCTGATCTAACCCTTATAAATAACCCTGAATAAATTCAGAAGAATGTTTTTAGGTTGCATAACCTAAAATGTAGGAAAAACAATTCCTGGCACAACCACCTAGGTCTTCTTGCAACCATCACACAACACACATATTCTTCCAAAAAAGTCATTTTTACTTTACTAATCTTCACAAAATACTTCAGATGTTCTATCTTCAGCTCAAGTATTTTACATAATATCTGTTGGTTTCATAGGAACAAAAGGGAGGAATAAAGGAGAGTTCACTAACCTCCAAGGAGTAGCAGCTTGTTCAACTGGAAAAATCCTAATTGCCGACAGTAACAATCAGTGCGTGCAGGTAAGAAGCCCTGTTATTTTCAAAGTACAGTATCATTATATACAGATAACTGAACTGAATTCTCTGTTGATCAGATATTTTCAAATACGGGAGAGTTTCAAAGCCGGTTCGGGGTGCGTGGCCGGTCACCGGGGCAACTGCAGCGGCCCACTGGAGTAGCTGTGCATCCAAATGGGGACATCATCATCGCTGACTATGACAATAAGTGGGTTAGCATCTTCTCCAGTGAGGGCAAATACAAGGTCAGTTATATTTAGTTAGTACAAACAAGCAAATTTGCTGTGCAAATGTCTTAAATTGCCTGCTTCTTGACTTTGAAATGAAACTCGAGTTTTAATGATGATGTTGTTCTGATTTTTCTAAAGGCCAAGCTGGGCTCAGGAAGGCTGATGGGCCCGAAGGGCGTGTCTGTGGATCAGAACGGTCATGTTATTGTTGTGGACAACAAGGCTTGTACGGTTTACATCTTCCAGCCCAGTGGGAAACTCGTCACTAAGTTTGGCAGCCGGGGAAACGGCGACAGACAGTTTGCAGGTAGGTACACATCTCCAGCAGTGAAGATAAATACCCGATGAAGGGTTGCATTATAACACACAGATGCAAATTTTTTACTCGAGTCAAACATGTAATGTTATCATTCTATGGTTCTGTATGAATATAACCTAGCCCTTTCTTTCCATGTAGGCCCACACTTTGCAGCAGTCAACAACAACAATGAAATAATCGTCACAGACTTTCATAACCATTCTGTTAAGGTAAGCTTAGCTTGTTTGACCCTTTAACTATCATAGATTAGAAATACTGTAGGATTTTATTAATACTAATTAATTAATTAATTAATAGTAATTATATTAGTACAGTAGTAAAAGTATTATAATTTTGGCTAATATACAGATTAAAATACACATTATAGAATTGTATTAAATAGTAATATTTATTCATTTAAATATTATACATATCATCATAACATTGCATTAAATAATAGTGTTTTACAGATTTATTGCAACACTTCTGATTGACACTAGGGTGTGATAAAGTTGACTGGACATTAAAGGTCCCATGGCATGGCATTTTTCTATTATTTTATAACGTTTCCTGAGGTGTACTTTATTGTTAGTATGATTTTTACATCAAAAAATGTCATAATTTAGAAATAAAAGGCATTTTTTTCTATACTGTTATTACCCCTCTGGCTGAATGCCCTGTTTCAGTCTGCTGTGAGACTTCAATGAAAACGCCCACTGTTGTGATTGGCTGACATCTTTAGCATTTGAAATGAGTGTTAGATTATGTTGCGGAGGGGGCGTGGTTTAGCGAGCCACTGCACGCATGAGAGAGAGAGACTGACTGGGCACTCGTGAACCACGGAGAGCTGGAGGAAGTTTTATTGTACTGAGAGCGCTGTGCTGTTAGCGTGAGCTTATTCATAGCTGAGAGTTCTGAATAAACAGTCCCAGTCATGTCGACTCTGTCTTCTTCCACCTTATTCTACAAACTTTGTAACACATGTAATGTACCATTACAGCTGTCGAGATGAACGAATCGTCAAAGTGTGGATTATAGCATTATTTTATGATCTATTCCTATTACATGAAAGGCTGCAGTGATGAGCATTGAGTAGACAGATGGTCTGTTGATATATGGTAAAGTCTGTTTGTAAAGCCTGTGCTGACATAAACTGAATCCATTTTCTCTGAGTGCTCTGGGCGGGCAAAACAGAGGAAGGGGAGGTAACCTTTCGTGGTATGACGTCATAACAGGAAAATTCAAGATCAGCTCGTCTGAGCTGTCAGTTTCTCAAAGGCAGAGAAAGACAGCCAGAACTCGGTTTACACCCATCAAAATGTCTAGCCACTTGGGGACCATATACAGGCTAGGGGAGCTCATATTAATGTTAAAAAAACTTTTCAAATTTCATGCCATGGGACCTTTAAACATTGCTTGAAAACAAAAGTATAGATTTTTTTTGTCTCTGTCTGAAAATAATCTGGTTACAAACATGAGGAAAAATCTCAGAATAGAAGCTTGTTGATTGATTGAATTGCCTGAATTTTATGTTCATACTCAACCATTTTCCTCTTCAATAACCGTGAGCTCACACTCAATACACACAAATATATCGGTTGCACTTTATTTTACAGTATGTGTACTTACCTAAGAAAATACTGGGTGATTATGAGATTAACTACAGGGGTTAAGGTTAGGTTAGGGGTAGGTTCAGGATTAGTACCTAGTTAATAAAAATATATAGTATGTACATGGGGAACAGGACTGTAAAATAAAGTGCTACCATTATTTCCAAGATGTTGCATGAACAAAAGACTACTTTTTTTCTTTTGTTCCTAATGTATATTACATTAGGAACAAACTAACAAAACAAAAACGTACTGTATATAATGTTCTTATGTTGTATTACTTTATAACATTACTTTATGCTCTCTTATAGGTATTTAATGCAGATGGTGAATTCTTGCTCAAATTTGGCTCAAACGGCGAAGGCAACGGTCAGTTCAATGCTCCCACAGGGGTTGCTGTGGATGTCAATGGGAACATTATTGTGGCAGACTGGGGAAACAGTCGAATACAGGTAATGAATTGTTGTGAAGTCCTGTATTAACTTTGTATAAAAGAATATTTAAGGTGAAGTAACACTCCAGAAACATTTAGCTAGTTCCTTACAAGCTAATGTAAACCACGTCAGTCTCCAATAGCTTACCTTTTGCGGAAGGAACTTTGTGTCTGAAAAGAATCTGAATAATTGTCTTAAAGGGATAGTTCACCCAAAAATGAAAATTCAGTCATCATTTACTCACCCTCAAGTTGTTCCAAACCTGTATGAGTTTCTTTCTTCTGCTGAACACAAAAGAAGATATTTGGAAGAATGTCGACCAGACAGTTGATGGGCCCAATAGTATTTTTTCCCATATGGAAGTCAATGAGGTCAATCAACTGTTTGGTTACCGACATTCTTCAAAATATTTTGTATTTTATATAATGTTCTTATCCCTTTAAATCCTCCACCTTGTAATTGTGACATCAGTGTTTATTCATTATTTATTTTATTCTCTGCACTCTCTTCAGAAACACATTTCCAATTCCTATTTCCTAGCACAGAGTCAGAGTTTTCACTGTTTGGGAAGTCAACCTAAAAACAAAACAAAATATATATATATATATAAGTTTAGGGTTGGTAAGATTCACAAAAGTCTTATGCTCACAGAGACTGCATTTATTTGATCAAAAATACAGTAAAAAAATACCAATACTGTGAAATATTACAATTTTAAATTGTTTTCAACATTGATAATAATAATAAATGTTTCTTGAGCAGCAAATCAGCATATTAGAATGATTTCTGAAGGATCATGTGACACTGAAGACTGGAGTAATGATGCTGAAAATTCAGCTTTACCATCACAGGAATAAATTGCATTTTAAAATATATTCAAATACATCCCACTACAGAGCCCCACACATGACATGCGGGAAATATGTGTATCGTGACCACAAATTAACAATTAGGTCCTACGACTTACTAATACGTCAGCATGTTTTACTAATTCGTTCCCTCGTTTTAAGTAAACCGTGCACACAATATAATGATCCGTCCCCTAGTTTTACTAAATCGTGGCCATGTTGTAATACTTTGTTCCTTTGTTTTAGTTAAGTCAAAATGAGGGAACAAAATTAGTTAAATGTGGCCACAATTTACTAAATGAGGGAACAAATTAAGTCATGGGAATTAATTCTTTATTCGTGGCCAAGATTTACTATTTACACGACAAGTACTGATATTTTTGTTTTTTGATACCCATTGACTATTGATTTTTAAGATGCCTATACATTTATTAATTTATTTTTCTTTTTTTCTCAGTTTTTTTTTTTTGATGTGGCAGTTTTCCAAGCACAACACAGTGAGACTAATGAATGTAGGACAGCTTCTTTATTATTACTCGAAAAAAAAAAAGTATTATTTTTATGTGCTTATCACAAACTTAAAGGGATAGTTCACCCAAAAATGAAAATTCTGTCATCATTTACTCACCCTCAAATTGTTCCAAACCTGTATGAGTTTCTTTGTTCTGCTGAACACAAAAAAAAGATATTTGAAAGAATGTTTGTAACCAAGCAGATAGAGCAACCATTGACTACCATAGTAGGGAAAAAAATACTATGGGAGTCAATATGGTAGTGCAATCACTTCCACTGCACTTTACACTTTTTTTCGGATAGCTTCTGTCCATACTTCATTGCACTACCTTAATCCACTGTTATATTCCTCATCTTAGCCTAACATATCATTGTATACCTCTATCTGTAAAATTCTGTTTATAGTAATAGCCATCTGTATATTATATTATACTCATAGTACATATTCACCTGTAAATTCTGTTTATAGTAATAACCATCTCTCTCTCTCTCTCTCTCTCTCTCTCTCTCTCTCTCTCTCTCTCTCTCTCTCTCTCTCTCTCTCTCTCTCTCTCTCTCTCTCTCTCTCTCTCTCTCTCTCTCTCTCTCTCTCTCTCTCTCTCTCTCTCTCTCTCTCTCTCTCTCTCTATATATATATATATATATATATATATATATATATATATATATATATATATATATATATATATATATATATATCATGCACTTATGCAACGGTTGTATATCCTGCACTTGCTGCTATTGCACTTCTGCATTTCGTTGCCTTGTACCTGTACTTTTGTAATGACTTAAAGTTGAATCTAATCTAATCTAATAGCTGCTCTATCTGCTTGGTTACAAACATTCTTCCAAATATCTTCTCTTGTGTTCAGCAGAACAAAGAAACTCATACAGGTTTGGAACAACTTGAGGGTGAGTAAATGATGACAGAATTTTCATTTTTGGGTGAACTATCCCTTTAAAGTACAAATTTCAGTGTCCAATAACCTTCAAAGGGCATAATTACCTAGCCTGGCTCCGCCCTCCCACGTACTTCCGCTCAATTTTCATTTTCCTTCAGTACTCCGTCTGGGATTGCGGTATATTCTCTGGTTTTCTCCGGGCAAATTTTAACCAGTCCAGTCAGCGAACTGAGGGAGTGGCTGAGAACGATGATGTTGATGTGGTGCGCTAGTTTGAGATGACATACGTCACGACCAAACGTTAGCGATTGGTTATGGCAGATCCAGAGTGGGTCTTGGTAGATCCAATAGTTTTAAACTTCAAACAGAGTACCCGCCTTCAATGAAGTAAACGCTTGTCAATGGAGAGTGGCCAGACTCTCTGTACAAATGAAATGTATAATTAGCATTGTCATAATAAAATAAAATAAAATAAAGCATGCAGTTTGCAATGTGTGGGTTGTTGTCATTAATTTTGAAGTATTTCCACACCCCTGAGGCTGACAATGTGTCTGCTGCTGCCGCCGGTGTCTCTGTGCACGGACAATTCTGTCAGTTACGTCACGTGAGGTATCAGTCTTTGGTATCGGGGGTATTTTTACGAGTACAAGTATAAGTACACAAGCTTGGTATCGGCTCGATACCGATACTGGTATCGGAGCATCCCTAATTTAAATATTTTAAAATGCGATTTATTCTTGTGATGGTAAAGTTGAATCATTACTCCAGTCTTCAGTGTCACATGATCCTTCAGAAGTCATTCTAATATGCTGATTTGCTGCCCAAGAAACATTTCTTATTCTTAACATTTCTTATTACTGTAAATGTTGAAAACAGTTGTGCTGCTTAATATTTTTCTGGAAACTGATACATTTCTTTGATGAATAGAAAGTTAAAAAAAGAGCAGCATTTGCTGAATAAAAGTATTAATTTTTAATCGTACTGACCCCATCTTTTGAACGCTAGTATGTATTTAAAATGTTCACCTATAAAACATTTTTCAGCACTGGTCAGACGCTAAAATGACAGTACAAAACAAATAAATACATACTTACAACACAGCATTTTAAAAAATGACATTCAGAAATCCAAATTCTCATTCTCAGGTGTTTGACGGAAGTGGATCGTTCCTGTCCTACATCAACACCGCTGCCGACCCTCTCTATGGGCCGCAGGGCCTCGCTTTGACCTCGGATGGCCATGTTGTGGTGGCTGATTCTGGGAACCACTGCTTCAAAGTGTACCGCTACCTGCAATGACTTCAGAGTGACTGGAAAAAGAATCAAAGTCAAACTGTATGTGTCCAAATCTTGCACTTAATGTGATGTAATGGCATTCTCCCTCGGTTTCCACATCTTTAGTATTTGTTATTACTGTCGGATGACTCTCTAAGAAGACTAAAGCTTGTTAGCACTATTTATGGGATGCCTTGGAATGCCTTTGCCAAACCTCCACACACTACACTGTGGAAATACTGAGACGTCAGAATGCATTGGTGAGTGTACTACCTAAGCTGAAAACTCTGCTCTTATGTGCTGCATGTGGGATCCATGCATGAGCCGCCACCTTTTGGACCCATCCAAGTCCCATCTGACTTCTAGGATGCTATTAGGAACACTTTTATGAACCTGTTGGTGAGGAAACATAACTCATGCAGCAAAGAGAGCAGACAGCGATATCTCACTGACTCGAGCTTTAGCGTTCCCTCTTTGACCATTTGGCTCCATTGTTTATGCATCTTACAGTTGACTAATACACTACCACTCAAAGGTTTTTTTGGATTACTAATCACAGTCTTTCATGCTCACAAAGGCTGCATTTATTTGCTCAAAAACACAGTAAAAACTGTAATATTTTGTAATATTATTGCGATTTAATATATTGTAAAATGAAATGTATTCCTGTGATGGAAAAGCTGAATTTTCAGCATCAGTGTCACATGATCCTTACTGCTCAGGAAACATGTAAAGCAGCATGATACAACATGTTAACATTAAGAATCATAATTAATAATTGAGCACCAAGAATAATAGATAATATCTGAGCAGCAAATCAGCATTAGAATGATTTCTGAAGGATCATGTGACACTGAAGACTGGAGGAATGATGCTGAAAATTCAGCGTCGCACCACAGGAATAAATGACATTTTACAATATATTAAAACAGTTCTTTCAAATGGTAATATATCATATTACTTTTACTGTATTTTGATCAAATATATGCAGCCTTGGTGAGCATAAGAGACTTAATAAAAACACAAAAAAGAATCGTAATTATTCCAAACCTTTGATCAGTAGTGTAGGCCCGATTATAGCTTCACAAACGCTGCTCATATTCCACCCGCGTCTGTTTAATTCATAGTTTTTACACCAATCAGTGCAACTGCAATAAGCAAACTTACAGTGTGGAACTGAAACATCAACAATAGCGTTCGTCCTGTGTAATGACATACTGTGTGTACGTGTGTAAGAGACTAACAGTAGATTACACAGCGCACTGTTGCCTTGCATACCTATAGAATGATACTAGCAGCGTACGGCTCTTTATTTAGAAAATATTAGGACTCTCTATTTTCCTTACGAATACTATTAAAAACTGGAAATATCTATATATTTGTGTATTTATCGTAAATAATGTTTCAGAGCAAAGAGGTTTGGGTTTCAAATGCAAACGTACTTAAAAGCCAAACATTTTCAAGGAATTGATTTCGATTTGTTCCATCATTCTCCTGTGTATCCCAGGATTCTTAGAGGCATGATTCATACATAGTAGTAATGATGTCACACAAATTTCTGGCAATAGTATTTCATCATCATTACAACGCAAAGGTCATTATGTTTTTGCTTTTATATTCAAATTCCAGAATGTGTTATGTTGTTTTGATTTGGTACAGTAAGTCTGTACTGTAAATTATGCATATGATTTAATGTGCTGATTTGCTTTATTTTCTGTATATAAGGATTGTATGTAAAGAATGTTTTGTATGTTCATCAAAAAAAAAGAATTTTACTTGAATGTTATAACTTTATGTCTGTACAAAAGAAAAATCAGCCTTAACATTCGCATCATGCAACATTTTTCATTGTTTTCACTTTTTCAGTAGAATATTTTATTTCATTTAGTTTAATCTTTTTGATGTGTGCCTGTTTACGACTTAAAACGGTAATCCTGCTTGGACTGTGTTGATTTTTCGAATATTGCGATCACATCACATCACATTATCATGCTAATGTACAGCGCATTAAAAAGTGACTTTGGAAAAGCTTGTTGTCCTGTTTAAAAAAAACAACAAATATTCTAAAGATTTTCTCGCTTTCATTTTATATTGGCACTTAAATAGTCAATATTTTAAATTATAGTACCTTAAAATAAATGCCACTGAACAGGTCTAGAAAATTCATTTAACATCATGAAAATAATTTAATATTTTTGATAGAAGCCTTTTTTACTAACCATCGCTGCATTTCATTTATCAAAAATACTGCAAAATAATAATAGATTAAAATAACTGTTTTCTACTTTAATAGGCCTATATTATTTTAGAAATGTAATTTATTCCTGAATTTTCAGCATCATTACTGCAGTCTTCAATGTCACATGATCCTTCAGAAATCATTCTAAAGTACTGCTTTGGTCCTCAAGAAACATATAAATTACATATAATTAGTGCAAATAGGCCACCATGTTGGCAGAGGATATTTACACTGGATTGTTAACAGCAGCAATAGAGTGGTGCAGGTATGACATCACTTTGTAGGCCAAAACGTAGAAGCGAGTTAGCATTTTAGCACTTCCGGTTTGTCCCGAAGTCAGTGTCAGTTTTTTTGAATGGGTGTTTGGTTAAATGCCTGAAATAAGGTGTGTGGTGAAAACAAGCTCAAGACACTTTCACGACACTTTCACTTTTTGAAGCGGTTGCGTGTCTTGAAAAAGGCGGTTGCTAACAAGTGGCTAAATGGGACTACAGGCTGTTGAGGAGATTAAACGTCATCATGCCGAACAGGTAAACATACAGGTTGTGGCGACTGCATTTAGGCTTCAAAATTCATAAAAGTTGTGTTCATCTGTGAAAGTTATCTTGATGGACAAAACATGCAAAAATCATGATCACAGAGCTTGTTTTTAGCGGTAATCCAAAAGCCTATGTAAAAATCCGATTGGGTTTTTCTCGAGGGAACCAGCATGATGCTAACTGCCGATTGGACTACAAAGTGACGTCATACCTGCACCACTTTATGAGGTAATATTTTTGAGAAATTTCAAATAGCTATAAAGTCAAATATGAATGAGCATAACTATTTGAGAAAATAATTCATACCCAAATGTCCTTTTTTTTTTCAAACTCATCACCCTTTCTACTTAGTACAATCATGGCAGACTCCAGTCATATATCAGTAGCCACATAAAAATAGTTTAATTTCACACAGAGCAGGTCGCCTTATTGGGTTTGACATGTTGGCCAGCTCAACATAAAATACAAAATACTGAGTGCAGCTTTGGCAATCACCCCTGTTCACCCGTCATTTGTACCATAACAAAAACATAACCACTTAATATCCACACCTACATTAAACGCCATTACAATGCTAAACGATTAAACAAACGGAGAGACAGACAAAATGAGGCACGGTTTCGATTAGGAGTGATAGACAGCAGCTTTAGAGGGGCTTCTGTAGTCTTTGATTAATGTATCAGCATAGGTCACTTCTGAAAGAGTTTGTATCTGAATACATCTTTCTATGGATCTATTCAAAAAGCAAAATCTATCAATTTAAAAAGCAAAAAAGCAGCTGTCTGATTTATATTATAAAGTGTAAAATTTACAAATAAATATTCAAAAAGGTCAACACATGCACAGTTTAAAACGGAATCAAATACTGTAGGTGTTTATTCAAGTCCAAGTGAAAAATTTATTCCGTGCACAATTCCAATTATGATGGGTTGCCAGGCGACCAGGTACCTCAACCAATCCAGAAGTTGTCCATATAAAACATGTGTTCTCTCCCAGCTGATGTAGAGATTTAAGGTGTAAACGTGATGTAAACTTGTAGTGTGTATTTTGGTTTAATTCATCTTTAGTATATAATACACACATATTGTTAAATGTGTATGTGTCACACCTACATATATATATATACACATATATACATACACACACACACACACATATATATAAAATACGCATATATATATATAAAATACGCATATATATATATATACACATTAGATAGATAGACAGACACACATATATATATACATATATATATATACACATATACATATATACACATATACATATATACACATATACATATATACACATATACATATATACACATATACATATATACACATATACATATATACACATATACATATATACACATATACATATATACACATATACATATATACACATATACATATATACACATATACATATATACACATATACACATATACACATATACACATATACACATATACACATATACATATATACACATATACACATATACATACATATACATATACATACATATACATATACATACATATACATATACATACATATACATATACATACATATACATATACATACATATACATATACATACATATACATATACATACATATACATATATATACATATACATATATATACATATACATATATATACATATACATATATATACATATACATACATATACATATACATATACATATATATACATATATATACATATACATATATATACATATATATACATATACATATATATACATATATATACATATACATATATATACATATATATACATATACATATATATACATATACATATATATACATATACATATATATACATATACATATATATACATATACATATATATACATATACATATATATACATATACATATATATATACATATACATATATATACATATATATACATATACATATATATACATATACATACATATACATATACATACATATATATATACAGGGAGTGCAGAATTATTAGGCAAATGAGTATTTTGACCACATCATCCTCGTTATGCATGTTGTCTTACTCCAAGCTGTATAGGCTGGAAAGCCTACTACCAATTAAGCATATTAGGTGATGTGCATCTCTGTAATGAGAAGGGGTGTGGTCTAATGACATCAACACCCTATATCAGGTGTGCATAATTATTAGGCAACTTCCTTTCCTTTGGCAAAATGAGTCAAAAGAAGGACTTGACAGGCTCAGAAAAGTCAAAAATAGTGAGATATATTGCAGAGGGATGCAGCAGTCTTAAAATAGCCAAGCTTCTGAAGCGTGATCATCGAACAATCAAGCGTTTCATTCAAAATAGTCAACAGGGTCGCAAGAAGCGTGTGGGAAAACCAAGGCGCAAAATAACTGCCCGTGAACTGAGAAAAGTCAAGCGTGCAGCTGCCAAGATGCCACTTGCCACCAGTTTGGCCATATTTCAGAGCTGCAACATCACTGGAGTGCCCAAAAGCACAAGGTGTGCAATACTCAGAGACATGGCCAAGGTAAGAAAGGCAGAAAGTCGCCCACCACTGAACAAGACACACAAGCTGAAACGTCAAGACTGGGCCAAGAAATATCTCAAGACTGATTTTTCTAAGGTTTTATGGACTGATGAAATGAGAGTGAGTCTTGATGGGCCAGATGGATGGGCCCGTGGCTGGATTGGTAAAGGGCAGAGAGCTCCAGTCCGACTCAGACGCCAGCAAGGTGGAGGTGGAGTACTGGTTTGGGCTGGTATCATCAAAGATGAGCTTGTGGGGCCTTTTCGGGTTGAGGATGGAGTCAAGCTCAACTCCCAGTCCTACTGCCAGTTTCTGGAAGACACCTTCTTCAAGCAGTGGTACAGGAAGAAGTCTGCATCCTTCAAGAAAAACATGATTTTCATGCAGGACAATGCTCCATCACACGCGTCCAAGTACTCCACAGCGTGGCTGGCAAGAAAGGGTATAAAAGAAGAAAATCTAATGATATGGCCTCCTTGTTCACCTGATCTGAACCCCATTGAGAACCTGTGGTCCATCATCAAATGTGCGATTTACAAGGAGGGAAAACAGTACACCTCTCTGAACAGTGTCTGGGAGGCTGTGGTTGCTGCTGCACGCAATGTTGATGGTGAACAGATCAAAACACTGACAGAATCCATGGATGGCAGGCTTTTGAGTGTCCTTGCAAAGAAAGGTGGCTATATTGGTCACTGATTTGTTTTTGTTTGGTTTTTGAATGTTAGAAATGTATATTTGTGAATGTTGAGATGTTATATTGGTTTCACTGGTAAAAATAAATAATTGAAATGGGTATAAATTTGTTTTTTGTTACGTTGCCTAATAATTATGCACAGTAATAGTCACCTGCACACACAGATATCCCCCTAAAATAGCTAAAACTAAAAACCACTTCCAAAAATATTCAGCTTTGATATTAATGAGTTTTTTGTGTTCATTGACAACATGGTTGTTGATTAATTATTAATGTTGTAAAATTAATCCTCAAAAATACAACTTGCCTAATAATTCTGCACTCCCTGTATGTATATATATATATATATACATACATATACACACAGTACTGTGCAAAAGTCTTAGGCACGTTAGTATTTTCACCCCCAAAAATGGTTTTAAGCCAGTTATTTATAACTTTTGTAATAGTGTGTCAGTAGGTAATATCAGTTTACATTTTCAAACATTCATTTAACCATTATTTGTAATAATCCATTCCAGTGAGATTTTTGTATGCAGAAGGAGTCTGACAACAGAGCTATGATCCACACAGAGATCTGATCTCACCATCATCGAGTCCGTCTGGGATTACATGAAGAAACAGAAAAAACTGAGACTAAATCCAGAGGAACTGTGGCAGCGTCTCCAAGACGCTTGAAGAAACCTTCCTGTAAAGCTCCCTAAAAAAACTATGAGCAAGTGTCCCAAAACAAAAGCTGTTTTCAACGCAAAGGGTGGTCACACAAACTGATTTGATTTAGTTAATAGAAGTTAATTGATCAAAAAAATTAACAGTCTACTTATGTTATTATTTTTGAAAACTTCCTGACTTTACAGCATTTTTACACAAGTGTCTAAGTACTGTAGCTTTGCAGGAAGGTTTCTTCAAGCGTCTTGAGACGCTGCCACAGTTCTTCTGGATTTAGTCTCAGTTTTTTCTGTTTCTTCATGTAATCCCAGACGGACTCGATGATGGTGAGATCAGATCTCTGTGTGGATCATAGCTCTGTTGTCAGACTCCTTCTGCATACAAAAATCTCACTGGAATGGATTATTACAAATAATGGTTAAATGAATGTTTGAAAATGTAAACTGATATTACCTACTGACACACTATTACAAAAGTTATAAATAACTGGCTTAACCATTTTTGGGGGTGAAAATACTAACGTGCCTAAGACTTTTGCACAGTACTGTATATATATATATATATATATATATATATATATATATATACATATACACACACACACACGCACAGTAAACACAAACTTATTTTGGATGCGATTAATTGAAGCTTGTTTACACCACGAAATTAACAAAAAGGGAAATTTAAAATTTTATTCTCACAATTCTGACTTCTTGTCAGAAGTCTTGTTATAGAAGTCTTGTCAGAAGTCTTGTCAATATCTAGTTTATATCATGGAACTCAGAGATAATATTCAGAACTGCAAGATAAAGTAGCATTTACCTTTTTATTTTTTATTCAGTGGTGGAAACAAGCTTCCATAGTTCTAGAAACCTGGTCATTATTTAACCGAAAGTCATGCATGTAAATTATGACCAATTTAACAAAATTCAAGGATACGGGTTATTCATCATCCTTTTGAGGTCCACCTTCTCATTGCAGTATGGACACGTCTGCTTTTTTCCCACGATGCACCAACCACGAATACAGAATTCATGAAATCTGTTGAACATAGGTAGTTAAGGATAGACAGACTAATTGAACTAAACAAACAAAGGTTTGCTGAAACTTTTACTTTATGTTTCCTCATACGATAAATAGGAAAAAAATGTCAAGTTCTTGAAACACATATCAATAAATGTAGCTAACATACAATTTTTCCATATAACAACAAAACTTCTTGTTTCCTGTGAAGAAAAGCATGACAGACAATGTTTAGGGGAAATAAAGGATACATGTGGTTACAGGAGAGCTGGTAGGTGTCCTCAATGATGCCTTCTTCATCCACGTCCACAAAAATCTTCTGACCACACACGGCACATATGTCATTACTAAGGTTTCGGGATGGCATACCACCCATGTTATAGTACTAAAGAAGGCAGACAGAAAAGAAATAAGGTAAAAGCCCAAACAGAGTTACTAAAATGTTTATTTTTTTTATTTGAAATGTTCACAAATAATACTGCATGATATCTGAGAATAAATTTAAGGACTTAAAGCCGTGTGTCCACCAAAGCGTTTTTAGCCAGCTGAAAACGCCAGGCACTCTTCTGAAAACATTTTTTTTTTCAGTTGAAACACTTTGGTTGATATGATATGGAATATGCGTGGAAGTGTTACTAATATCTGACTTCCCAGATAGTTTGTTTCTGAATATAAAAATGTCGATACAATGTAAAGTACTTGTTTTAAATGATTTTGTTCCGTTGTTGTGCTGCTTGTTGTCATCTGTTGTCATTGTACAAGCCGGATGTGGCGGTTGGTTGGTGTGGTATTTGTCCCGCCCCTCCTCCACTGTGATTGGACGGCTGGGTAAAAAGTGACAGTGATGAGTGCTGCGTCTTCCCCAAAGTTGAATAAATTCAACTCTCTGCATCCGGGAAAAAAACGGCAAGCACTGAAATAGACGCTCAGCGTCTTGTCACACTGCTATCGTATTAAAATATGTGGCGCACCCATTGGAAACAATTTTTAAAATATGCTGGAATTCGGGGAAAAAAAAACGCTTTTGTGGACACACGGCATAAGTCACATTAAGAGATTATATGAGAATGTCTGGAAATGTACATATATAAACTGATGTATATGCATTTACCCCTATAGTGGATGCCATGTAGTCAGAGCAGATTTCAGCAAAGTCACGTCCCATTACCCCATAGTACAGGCCATAGAAAAGCATGATCACACCTACATCCATAGAGTCCTCTGCTTTAATCCTGAAAAAAAAAAAACATTTATAATATTTACATTTAATAAAACCACTTGGCCAAATCACAGTTTGTCACTACAGAAGTACTGTATACAGGTGCTGGTCATATAATTAGAATATCATCAAAAAGTTGATTTATTTCACTAATTCAATTTAAAAAGTGAAACTTGTATATTATATTCATTCATTACACACAGACTGATATATTTCAAATGTTTTTTTCTTTTAATTTTGATGATTATAACAGACAACTAAGGAAAATCCCAAATTCAGCATCTCAGAAAATTTGAATATTGTGAAAAGGTTCAATATTGAAGACACCTGGTGCCACACTCTAATCAGCTAATGAACTCAAAACACCTGCAAAGGCCTTTAATTGTCTCTCAGTCTAGTTCTGTAGGCTACACAATCATGGGGAAGACTGCTGACTTGACAGTTGTCCAAAAGACGACAATTGACACGTTGCACAAGGAGGGCAAGACACCAAAGGTCATTGCAAAAGAGGCTGGCTGTTCACAGAGCTCTGTGCCCAAGCACATTAATAGAGAGGCGAAGGGAAGGAAAAGCTGTGGTAGAAAAAAGCGTACAAGCAATAGGGATAACCGCACCCTGGAGAGGATTGTGAAACAAAACCCATTCAAAAATCATCATGATTGACAGCTGAGATTGACGGCTTCTCTGACTGAAGTTGTCACTGAGACACTAACAGACTTTTTTCTGGATTTTTGGGAGGAGATTGGAGCTTTAGCTTTAATTTCTACATTTCCATAACTGTTTATTTCACACCGACATAATGAATTGTTCTGCATCTATGAGAGTGTAGGCAGG
Source organism: Romanogobio albipinnatus (assembly GCA_023566225.1). Classification (NCBI taxonomy): domain Eukaryota; kingdom Metazoa; phylum Chordata; class Actinopteri; order Cypriniformes; family Gobionidae; genus Romanogobio; species Romanogobio albipinnatus. Next base: position 16,888,132 of record CM042241.1, read on the forward strand.
CTTTTGATATCGATTAGAATTTTTCAATGCATCTATCCATTGTGATGCAATAGTTTTGAAAAATATGACAATTAATTTTTTTGCAGCTAGGTGACAGCCACCGGCAGTACACTCCGTTTTAGAGGAATAACTCAGCGATGGTTATGAATTGATCAAAATGGATAGATGCATTGAAAAGCTTGCCTTGCTATGAGTTATGTTGCTCAGAAAACAATTTTTTAAAAATGGACTGAACAAAAATGTTCCAAATGCTGTAACTTTTGTGTAACTTTACTATATGCTATCACTGCAAAATTTGATTCAGTTGCAGACCACATATAGGGGAATATCACCCAAAAAAAATCTGTTCCCCTATTTCCTTCCTGAGTTATTTCATGTCAAATAAAAAAGATTTGTAAAATAAAAAAAATGTCTTTTATCAACAGTTTCTCAGCATTAGAATGTCCAAAATATCTAAAAATATAAAATATACAAATATAAAAAGTGTGCTAACAAATGATACCTACCTATTGACTCTCCTTGCTATAGTTTTGTAGTTATGAGTCTTTACTTTTGTGTATGTCATTCAGACAAAACAACTCTAAAAATGCATTCGGGCTTAAGGGGTTAAGCATTTGAGATTTATGACAGTTGATGCTGGAAATTTAATTTTCAGGTCTATGCTCAAAAAGTGGTGAACAGGTAATAAATGGATCATAACTATTCCATAAATATAATCTAGTACTATAAAATCCCCTATTATTTCTATATATTAAATAAAAAAACATTATCAAACTAAAATATTGCACATTCATTTAATCGAAAAAAGGATTGTCATTTTTGACCATCACACAGTTAAGTAGACTTCACGAGTTTATAAAAGTGGCTGTTTATAGTAAACTCACATAAGTGAGCAGAGAAATCTACCCACACTTAGCAGTTTCTGTAATTTACTCCATTTATGAATTTTATAATTTTATTTTCTCAGCGGACACCATCCATATTGAAATTAAATGAAAGCATGCCGAAGACTTGCAAACAGTAGCTCAAGTAGGTCAAAAAACACATGAGGAGGCAACCACAGACATTTACATTCAGACGGGATTAGATTAGATTTCCCAGAGGACCACTGAGTTTGCAGAAAAACAGAAGTAGCCCTGGAATTTTTACAGAGGTTGTGTCAGAAACTTGGTGAGAGACTTGGCAGATTTGGACAACATTGAAATTGCAAAGTGAGCCTGTGAAACATTTCTCTAACGTCCCCCTGGAAAACTAGTCCTGTCTGAATAGGGCTTAAGGGAGTAATTCCTTCTAATTAGAATGCCATTGTGTCAGCATTGCCATGGAAACGAATGAGCGAAGGCTTACTAACTATTGACTCACTACTTAAACACTGACAATTTCTCCTCTTTAGGATGTCTGTGCCCTGTGTTTAGGATGTTAGGATCTGAATGAAGGCACTGTTTCCTTTCTGAGCAAATATGTCAATGTTTACAATGTTACGCACCTGAAAAAAACGTTGAATCCAAACATGGTAAACATGATGGCGAGATATCCTATCACACCCACAGCGTAGCTCAGCTTGTAAATGAGGAGGAACCACTTATACACCATCCTGCAGAAGTAAAAGGCTTTTAGTTCATATTCTATATAACAATGTACAGGCAACACATTCTACAAGGGGCATTTTATCGTATATAGCACTCATAAAACTAACTCGCATAGCTGCCGCTGTTTTATACGATACAAATATATGTAAAGCAGTGCTTCTGAATCTGAATCTGTTTTCCAACACAATACAGTATCTGAAGCTATAGACACATGATAGTTGGCGATTAAAATGTCTCTGCGATCTGTTTTTGAAGGAATATGCCAGTATCGTGCTACAGCGCACGTTCTATCAGTAGCAGTTCTGGCGTCCCCTTCTCAATACTGTACAACTCAACGTACATTCACATCACATGTTAACGCAGCGGTGGAGATATACTGACGGGACACTGCACTTATTCACAAAAGTTCATTATTTACAAGTGCTTTAAACCGGTTAAACATTTCATTCACATGCTGTTCTGACATGCGGCTTTTTCTGAGCGTGTACACCCGAAATGCACACACACTAAAAGCCTGTCAAACAACACCCGATTACTGGACTACGTTATCTTTCAAGGTTTACATAAACACAGTTGGTTATGTCTAAAATTAAAGTACACAGTTGCGTGAAAATCAGATGTCTGTATGCTGTCAGGTGCCTTAAAGTGACCTTGTCCTTAAAGGGATAGTTCACCCAAAAATTCTGTCATTATTTACTCACTCTCATGTTGTTCCAAACCTGTATTAATTTCTTTAGATGTTTTGAAGAATGTGGGTAACCAAACTGTTGCAGGTCCCCATTGAACTCCATGGTAGGAAAAATACTGTAGAAGTCACTGAACCAACAACTGTTTGGTTACCCAGATTCTTCAAAATAGAAGAAGAAGAATAGAAGAAGAAAGAAATTAATACAGGTTTGGAACAACATGCGAGTCCCTTAACAGAAGAAAGAAACTCATTCAAGTTTAAAACAACTTGAGAGTGAGTAAATGATGACAGAATTTTTATTTTTGGGTGAACTATCCCTTTAAATGTTAATAAATGAATTATTATCTAGTCCATCTGATCTGTTCATTTTATGTAATTATTTAAGTATTTAATTTAATATTGTCTGCTTTGTACATTTACATGTATTTTTATATACGATTTATTTATTTGTAGTTGATTGTTCTGCACTTTTGCATGTTGCTATTTTTTTCTAACCAATATACACTCACCTAAAGGATTATTAGGAACACCTAACCTGAGCATTGTTTCTGTCCATCCCTTTATGACCACCATGTACCCATCCTCTGATGGCTACTTCCAGCAGGATAATGCACCATGTCACAAAGCTCGAATCATTTCAAATTGGTTTCTTGAACATGGCAATGAGTTCACTGTACTAAAATGGCCCCCACAGTCACCAGATCTCAACCCAATAGAGCATCTTTGGGATGTGGTGGAACGGGAGCTTCGTGCCCTGGATGTGCATCCCACAAATCTCCATCAACTGCAAGATGCTATCCTATCAATATGGGCCAACATTTCTAAAGAATGCTTTCAGCATCTTGTTGAATCAATGCCACGTAGAATTAAGGCAGTTCTGAAGGCGAAAGGGGGTCAAACACAGTATTAGTATGGTGTTTCTAAATATATATATATATATATATATATAGTACTGTGCAAAAGTCTTAGGCACGTTAGTATTTTCACCCCCAAAAATGGTTAAGCCAGTTATTTATACATTTTGTAATAGTGTGTCAGTAGGTAATATCAGTTTACATTTTCAAACATTCATTTAACCATTATTTGTAATAATCCATTCCAGTGAGATTTTTGTATGCAGAATGAGTCTGACAACAGAGCTATGATCCACACAGAGATCTGATCTCACCATCATCGAGTCCGTCTGGGATTACATGAAGAAACAGAAAAAACTGAGACTAAATCCAGAAGAACTGTGGCAGCGTCTCAAGACGCTTGAAGAAACCTTCCTGCAAAGCTCCCTAAAAAAACTATGAGCAAGTGTCCCAAAATAAAAGCTGTTTTCAACGCAAAGGGTGGTCACACAAACACTGATTTGATTTAGTTAATAGAAGTTAATTGATCAAAAAAATTAAGAGTCTACTTATGTTATTATTTTTGAAAACTTCCTGACTTTACAGCATTTTTACACAAGTGTCTAAGTACTGTAGCTTTGCAGGAAGGTTTCTTCAAGCGTCTTGAGACGCTGCCACAGTTCTTCTGGATTTAGTCTCAGTTTTTTCTGTTTCTTCATGTAATCCCAGACGGACTCGATGATGGTGAGATCAGATCTCTGTGTTGATCATAGCTCTGTTGTCAGACTCATTCTGCATACAAAAATCTCACTGGAATGGATTATTACAAATAATGGTTAAATGAATGTTTGAAAATGTAAACTGATATTACCTACTGACACACTATTACAAAATGTATAAATAACTGGCTTAACCATTTTTGGGGGTGAAAATACTAACGTGCCTAAGACTTTTGCACAGTACTGTATATATATATATATATATATATATATATATATATATATATATATATATATATATATATATATATATATATATATAGTTAATTAATTTTATATTGAATTAATGAACTGTTTCATTTTGTGATTCCAGAAGTTATGTTCTGTATTCCAGAACTGTATATTCTTCATTTAAAATAATAGTTGAGGGGGGGATTTATTTTATTTTTTTATTTTATATATTTTAGTATTTTATTTAAATTACAGTTTAAATCAGATTATTTTAATTAATTAATTATCTTTTAATAAACAAGTCATCCTGCTGCCCTTTAGCTTATTTAAAGGAAGCAATCATCCAAAAATGAAAATTCAATAATGAAAAAGTTTAACTTTCTATGTTATGGAACCCAAATAAGAAATTGAGGCGTGTTAGAGTAACCCACTTTTTTTGCTTAACAAATCTTTGATTATAATATACTTTCATTGTGACTAACAGAAGATAAGACGCTAAGAACATATGAGTGAGTAAATTATGACAATTGTGATTTTTTTCTTAAAAAACTCAAAGCATTTCAAGCATTACCGTGGTGTTCTGCAGGACAGAGGCTTGCGTGTGGCTCTGAATATGACATAGCTGGTGATGACGGAGAACATGCCCCATGTGGACAGGAAACGCCACCAATAAAGCTTAATGGTGAAGTACAGAGGAACCACCCACATCTGCAATAGTGTGACCATCTACAAGATAAACAATATTCATTAATTACTTTATTACATATCTTTATTTGTGCACATGGACCCTAATAATCCGAATGTAATCAGACTACTAGATTACACGACTAAAAAAAAGACACGTAACCACGTCAAACAGAATGAATTGGCCAAATCCGATTAAAATCTTTGGATTGTAAAGGGTGGTTTGAACCTTTAATCTAATCCGATCGAAAAAAACATATAAACACTTGATTGAAACCAAATCTGGAAAGTACTACGAATGCGCAATGACGTAGAAATGGCGTAATGGCACACAAGCTGTTGAATGAAGTGTCATAAACGAGTGTCATGTCATTCGAAAATGTTCAACTTTCAACTCATCGTCTGTGAAGTGGAGCAGGACAACGTCCCACCAGTCCTGGTTTCGGACTCTCCACAGACACCATGTTTTGGGTGAGGGAAGGGGCGTTTTTACTGCTTGATAAATATAAGCAGTATGGCACAATGGTTCATGTGCTTTTCGACTCCTAATTAGGACCCAAAAAATAGATAAATATTAAGGCTGCATCTGAAATCGCATACTTCCCCACTATAAAGTAGGCGAAAAACAGTATGTGACAAGAGTAGTATGTCCGAAATCACAGTATTCATAAAAGAGCAGGGAAAAAGTACCCGGATGACCTACTTCTTCCAGCGAGATTCTGAAGTGTGCACACGATCGACACTTTCCCATGAGGCCACAGGAGATGATTTATGAATGGCAGTGAAGCGACATAACTGATGCTGGTAGGTCACATGCAGTGCTGGGCATGCTACTTTAAAAAGTAATTAGTTATAGTTACTAGTTACTTCTTACAAATAGTAATTGAGTTAGTAACTAGTGGTGTCAACAATAATCGATTCAGCGATGCATCGCAATGCGGGGCATGCACGATTCAGCATCGATGCGGCAAAGTGCCATAATCGATTATGTCACCGTTTATTTTCTGGCCTTGAGTTGAACAATAAAGTTGTGAAGTTTCAATTACTTCCAGGGTCATAACAACAACAATCAAGATGGCTGAGGCGGAGGGAGATGACCGCGATAGACGGGTAATTAAAAACGCACCCAAAGCTTGGAAAGCGGACATCTGCACATTTCGGATTCTGACGCCGGCTTCACACCGCACGCGTTAGCAGGGCAGGAGCGGTGGGTGTGGAGAGCGGGAGCCCGCGCCCCCATTGTGGATTCACACTGGCAGCGTTTGTCTCGCGCAGATATTGCAAATACAGACAAATATTGAACATTATGTCACATTTTCCTGTCTCGTGCTTTGATTTATGATGGGCAGCATATGCTGTGATTGTGAAACACACGGGGCACTTCACTACATGATTTCATGGTGAAATTTGTTATTTTACATGTTAATCTGGTCAGTTTTGATCAAGAACAATCCACTGTGGCTTTAAATCAGCGTGAGCAGCGCGGCAAAAATAGACTCGGCGCCGAAACGATCGCGGCACTGCTGCTTCTGCTCCTGCTCCTGCGATGCGATGAGCTGCCGCGCCGCCTCTGCGTGCGATGTGAATGCTCTAATCTGTTAACATGGGCGCCGAAAAAAATATGCGCTGCTTACGCCCTGCTAACGCGCCTGCCACACTAAAATCAAGCACGAGAATTGACGAGTCCCTAGTGTCAACGTTACTGTGTGTGTTGCACTGAATATTTTTATTGCTGGGTGCCTGGGTGGTGGTTGTTGTTACAATAGTGTGACTGTAATTACGGATTAATATTTGCACAGGAGTTCATGAAGTGCCCTGTCTTAAGTGTTTTTTTTACACACAGTAAAAAGCTCTGTTCACTGCTGGAAAAAGTTGGCTTAGTTGGTTATTATTGCTCTATATAATTTCAAATGGTTCTAAAGCAGAGCGAAGAGAAACATTTCTCATTCAAAGCACTGAAAGCAGTGATTTATGTTTTCTTTTTCAGGTTTGAAAATGCCATATCCAATACCCTATACCATTCAATTTTATTTTATTTAATGACATTTATGTCAAAGATACAGGAGAGTGATAATACACACATAGCAGCCAATAAAATATGTTGTTCAATATCTGACTCCTTGTATTGCCTCATGACTGATTAAAAATTTGCCTTGTTGTGTGCAGTAGAATTTTGATGCATCGCAATACATCGTAGAATCGAATTGAATCGAATCGTTACCTGGTGAATCGTAATCGAATCGAATTGTGAGGGCAGTGCCAATGCACACCCCTATTAGTAACTGAGTAACATCATTATAAAAGTAACTAATTACCAGGGAAAGTAACTACTGTTACTTTTTTTCTCCAAATGTTCAAATATTATTTCAAATAACTTGGATGCCCCCAGTATTAAATATGTTAAATGAATGAATGACACTAAATAGAATAAATTATTATTATAAAACATTGTACATTAATGTACACTATTGTAATGTTGCTGTGGGACAATGTGAGAGACACCTATCAAATTCAATACATTATTGCAAATATTATCAGTAGGCCTATTATAGTGTAAATATTATCAGTACTATACTACTCCTTTGGTAGTGGAGCTCACGTTATCACCTGGGTTTTTAGCCGCTAATTTTGTGGCGGCATTGCCACCGACATGGAGAGACTCTTTCTCCCTGGGCATAAGTTGCACGTCACATAAACATTCTTACCTTTCACCTCAACGAGGGAAAAGTAGCGCTTATACTTCCAGTTTGCGAAAACTACCTTTTGAAGTCGTTGGACTTGCCATCGCTCTGACTCCTCCTGGTCGTTGGTGTGTGTGTGTGTGTGTGGTGTGTGGTGTGTGGTGTGTGGTGTGTGGTGTGTGGTGTGTGGTGTGTGTGTGTGTGTGTGTGTGTGTGTGTGTGTGTGTGTGTGTGTGTGTGTGTGTGTGTGTGTGTGTGTGTGTGTGTGACTCAACCTATCAACCTCAACCTTGTCTCCCACCAATCATCATCAGTTATGTGTACTACCCCACCCACCCCCTAACACGCATGGCATGCACGCCTCCCCGCCCGCACGCACACACACACACACAAACCAACCAACCAGAGAAAAAAAATAATTGCAGGTCCGACTGAGAGAGCCTGATCGGATGAAAACCGCTTCAGTGAGCTCAATTATAGTAACGCCGCATTTTATTCTCTGTAACGCTAACCGCGTTGTAACGGGAGAAACAGTAATTCGTTTGATTACTCGTTACTGAAAAAAATTATTCCGTTAGTAACGCCGTTTATCCATAATGCTGTTACTCCCATCACTGGTCACATGATAATGACAACATGGTGAACGTAGTATGTCCAAGATTATATTCATACTACACAGAACATACTTTTAATGTAATGACTTCCTCAAATAAGTACCTACTCAAGAGAGTATGCGATTTCCATTTTGAAGCTTGTGACACATAAACGTGCACATAAACCCGATCACTTTATTTAGCATTCATGTAAACACTACAGTCAGACTCGGAATTAATTAATTCATTCCTATTGAAATGAAAGGTGTCCATGTAAACTTAGCTACTCACGTTGTAGGATCTGCCGTGTCTTTGCTTCCACTGAACCAGGACAATCTGAGCAACAACTAGCGTCGCAATGAGAATCAGAACCATCTCGGCATGCATGGCCTCATGACCTCGATGCTTCACATGCAACCTCTCGTGCTGCATCCTGGAGTTACACACACATAAGAGTACAGACAAGACAGAAATAATCAGAGAATGTTTATGACATGAAACCAAAGCTAACACAGACATATCAATGCTCCTATATTCACTCATTTCAAAACTAGAAGCTAATGATACAGAAAAAAAATAGGCTAAGAGGTTGTGAAAGAGCTTTTGTTCGTTTTGCAGGATCTACTGAGGCCACCTGCATGACACTTATATAACAATGACACACATGCTCCAGAAACTATTATTACATAGAAGGTGACAATCATAAGGCAGTAAAAAAGATAGGTTGTGACAGTTTAGAAGAGCGTCACACCCTTTTACAACAACTTTCACTTTCAACGTCCATGATTATTCTAAGCAACAATCACATAAAAAAGATTGATCATGACTACTTACTTCCATGATTCTCTGTTTGACATTTTCAAAAGATCGTCCTGTGAAGAAAAACTGGATTTAGAAAATACAAAAATTACATATTTAGATGGCAAAACAACACTGAAACGCATCTATTCTTTCACAATTATTATGCTTGTAGTTTGTAAGATAGTACAAGACCCCTCATCTAGATTTATTTTGTCCTGATGTATTGATTTTGGTCATTATGAACCACTATTGACCAATCAGAATTTTCTAGAGACCCACATAATGGAGTGCAACCGTCGGTTTCCGACTGCAAAAATCCCATTCATTTTCCATTGATTTTTAAAAATGACTTTTAAACCGTTAAAGACTACTTTGGATTTAACCAATTAGCGAGGTAAGCGGCCACTTAAGGCCCCGGGGAATCAGGGGGCCACATCTGATAGTGGCAAAACATATTTGGCAAACGTTTCAGTGCGTATGTGTGTTCTGGAGATTCTGTGACCGGACGAATTATGTGACCGTAGTAGGTGCTGTATAGAGCTAATCCTAATCCCAATTCTAATCCTACCGTCACTACTTTATGTGTACGCTCAGATAATTCAGTAGGTCACAGAATTTGTCACCGGGCCTGCTGGTAAATGACTAGAATTCATTATAAATAACAAAATTATTATAAATGACAAAATTCTTAAATGTTTAGTTTAAATAGTGCTGTCAAATAGGGCTGGGCGATATGGCCAAACAATTATCTCGATAAAATCTTTTCATATCAGTCGATATCGATAATTATCACGATAAATGTAAAATATTTATTTAATTCAAATTTAAAGGCAGATTTTTGCTCCTAAGTGAAAGTTACAGAAACCAGACTGTTAATTGTGGTTTTAAACTACTCTTTATTGTCAGAATATGACAAACACTTTTGAATTCCTTACACTTTTCCAGTCATTTTTCCTTAAATAAATTTCTTAATAGAAAAAAAATGAATGTCTTAGTTTCCGCATGTGCTAATGGGTGATATTGTTTCTAGTCATGATGAAACAGGTTTATGTTGCCTGATTTTGGCATATATCTTCAGCTGCAGTATTAATAATATTACATGTTTTGTCTTAGAAATGCACATTTGACAGCGAGTTGACAGTAGTAGTAGTTAGGAGTTAGATGTACATTCATGTTCATCAACAAAAACAAGGACATCTGTAAAAATGGTAACAACCTAATTTTTATATGGAAAAATTTAAATATATGACTGAGTTTTATTAAAATGAACCATTGGTCATCCATAGTACCATAGATTTAGATCATGATAACCACAGTTAAAAACACGCATATAGCTCTTCACTGCCATGGTAAAATGTATCTAGGCTATATGGTTTCTATGGTATTTGTGTGAAAGTAGCCTAAAAACATTTAGTAGCCTATAAATGCACAAATTCTATAGCTAAATAAAAATACTGTAATAATATTCCATTACTCCTTTAAAGGTCCCGTTCTTCGTGTTTTTTGAAGCTTTGATTGTGTTTACAGTGTGCAATATAACATGTGTTCATGTTTCGCGTGTAAAAAAAAAACAGTATTTTTAACACAATTTACTTATCTGTATACCGCTGTTTTCACTGTCCTAAAAACAGCTGATGAGTTCCTTGTTCTATGAAGTCCCTCCTTCAGAAATACGTAACGAGTTCTGATTGTGCCAGCGGTTCCCGTGTTGTGATTTGACCGCAGCTTAGCGAACGTGGCACGGTTCCTGTGTTGTGATTCGACAGCAGCTTAGCGCACCTGGAAAGGTCACGCCTCTTAACGGGAGATGTATGCGCTTAATGATCTCTACAGCGTCCCTGGGAAAGCCAAACAAAGGTGATTTGACTCCGGGATGAAAATAACAGCGTCTCGACGACATGGCGACAAACACACTCAAACGCAGCACTTCCTTTTCTCCACGCGACACGTCCTCTTCTCCAACGTGGGACAGCAACAAGACCACGCCCCCTTTTTTCGCATATTCTTGTGGGCGGAGGTTAGTCTGTTCTACTGTTCTACTGACGTCATTTATGAAGGAAGTACCAGGATGTAGTCCAAGCCGGCCGTTCGCTGTAGGCTTTGAAAGGGAACTTCTGTTAAATAAAATATCTCGCTTGGCATTGAACTTTGAGCTTTATAATTTTACAGGTATTATTTATGCTCTAACAGCAACATTACACACTAACTAAAGTTTGAACAGTGGGATCACGAAGAACGGGACCTTTAAACATTTGGGATAATATAAGTACACAAGTCAACAAAATATATAAAACTGTTCTAGTGGTTATGGATAGTTTAATCCAAATTTCTTACATATTGTGCCTTTAAATGGTACAATTATACCGATTCCTTTATGTTTTCATACACATTTGACATTTGAACCTGTAACTATCTAGAGTGCATAATCTGATGCTGGCATCTTATTCTGTATGTCATTGAGCGTGAGATAAACATGGCCATGCTTGTCCACACATTTCCATGGCAAGTCAGCTGAGAAGAGAGCTTTTTGCAGTTAGCTGGACATTTATACAAACTACTGATCAAACAACAGTGCCTTTCAAACCTCAAAGTCTTCATAACATAGCCTCAACATTTAAAAAAGGGTCAACAGGCATGCATTTATTCATAAACCAGACTTGTCCACTTGCAGGTTGTGATTGTCAAGTCCTCTGACCCAATGGTTCACTTTAAATAAAACAGGCAGTGATGGGCAATGATTTCTCATTACAGTAAGTGTCAACGTGAATGCTATGGTATGTTATTATGTTATGAATCACATGTTTACAATATCTGCAAATACATGCATACACAAACACTGCCAGGGCAGAGACATCTGGTTTGCAGAACAAACAAAACCGACGAACTTATCGAAACCTTTCCTATTACAAACAACGTATCTATCTACACCGCACGCGAGCGCGTTGATTGAACAGCGGTGTAAACAGATTCGTTCATTATGGCCCCATACAAGCTAGCCGCCGCGTCGCTGACAGTGAACCAGTGAACGCGACAGTTAGCCTATATACCAACACATTAAGGTGACACATCGGCGGTTTTAGTTGTCCGAGGACCGTCTATATATATGAAATACTGAATCTAGTACCTGGGGTTGCAGGTCAGCCATTATTAATAGCGCTCTAGATTCCAGTCATCTATTAATGGCTCCGTTTCTACCGGCAGACATCATTCTCGTGTTCCATTATAAATGAATCGTTCCGGTGAGTCGAATCTCTTCAATGAATCTTTTGAAACTGTTCATGAATTGGACTGAAAAGATTCGGTCCGATGGTATTCGAGTCATCATCAACGGCTGCCTCATTTGCTATCTCTGAATTTTTCTACTAAACACAGAGCTGCCAACTTTTCAAAAAAGCTTAGAGTGAGATTTGGTGGGGCCAACCAAAATTTTACCGCGTACAAAGCAAAAATTGCAACAACAAAATGAAATAAATAATAATAATAATAATAATATATATATATATATATATATATATATATATATATATATATATATATATATATATATATATATATATATATATATATATATATATATATATATATATAAAACATGGGCGTCGACCCACTCACTTTTATCGTCTCTAACAATCAGCACATGTCTGTTTACCTACCCCTAATCGATAAACACTTATTATTAAACACATGTTAGACGCTTTATTTCCACTTTTCTAATATTTTCGTCATTTTTATTGAAAATAAATGCCTTTCTGATCTGATATGTGATGGGAAAAGGGAGAAGATTGAACTCGGCGAAAGGCGGACTCGAACCGCAGGTCGATTTGTGTCAAAACTAGATGCCGTGTGTCTTACCCCTACACTACTACCGCTCTCAATGAATAGAGATTTCCGTTATTTTGTCTTTCCGAAATACACGGTATATTTGAACTTATTGGCATCTACTCCAGTAAAAAAAAAAGGATGGACCCACCCACGTTATTTTTGCTTCCGACGCCCATATATATATACAAAATGACGCTATACAGTAGCCTATATCCTATAGACACACACACACACACAATTTTAAAGCACTATGTAGGCCTAGAGGCATGGTTTTGTCTAAATAGAACAAATTGATTATACATCAACCTACAGGGTTGAAACTTTTACAGGGAAGAAAAAGGAAAAAAACTGTCTGTCCTGTCTGTTGCTCTTCTGTCTGTTGTGTGGTTCTTTTTTTGCTGTGGCTGATCTAAAAAAACAGTGTTGTAGTAAAAACTACTTTGAGTAGTTAAGTTACATTCAAGCTACCCTTTTGAAAAAGTAGCTACACTACAAGTTACTATCAAAAAGTAGCTGGCTACATTGAAACCACTTTTTTCTTTTTCTTTTTCTTTTACATTGAGATTGTTACAAATAACTGAATAATTGTTAATGAAGAATGTTATAATATTTGGGGTTTTAAGCTTCATAGTGCAATGTAATTATGATTTCAAAGAGTATAGGGTGAATTCAGGGTTATTGGGACACTTTTCCCCAGTCATTTCTATGGAAAAAAAACTGTCAGAATCATTACACACAATACTCAAATATAGACTATATCTCAAATTGGCTGCCAAAGTGCAAAATGGCTACACATTTAACATCAGTGCAAGAACAAAATGTATGCAAATCAACTTTGCGATACTGTGTGCGAACGTTCGTTGATACTATGGTTTTACGACTTGTTAAACTATGCTTATAATGACGGAACTTGTGACCATAGCTAGCGAACAGATTTCGGGAAAAGCACCCCTGAGTCACAGCGCTCCACTTCGCTCATTACAGGCTCGTTCTCGTCAGAACCCAAAACGGAATGTAGCTTTAGGTCGCGCAACAACGCCGTATTTATTTGCCCATTTATCTTGAACCCCCTCACCGAGAGCATAACTAATCGATCAACATGATCGGCTCAACATGTAGATCTATAGATAAACTCATCTTTTAGGCATTTGACTGACCGGGTTGACACTTCAGCGTGAGAAATCGGGGGTGTGGCGTGTGAGCGTGTGAAACCAATCAAATGCGTGTGTCTCACGGCCAATGCGTGAGAGTTGGCAGCTCTGTAAACATCGAAATAAATCTAATTAATAAACTAAATTAACCATATAAACTAAATTACTGATCTAATTATTGATCTTAAGCCCACACTGTCACCGTGTGGAAATTGAAATGAACTGATGACATCAAATGACTACGGCTTAATAACATTATGCTGCTTTATTTTCCTGTTTTCCACTGTAAAGCTGCTTTGAAACAATCTACATTGTTAAACGCGCTATATAAATAAAGTTGACTTGACTCTGAGTGAGACACTAAATAAGCTTGTGAGAGTTAAATAAGTATAGCGGATATGTGTTAGGGGTCTTTTCGAAATCAGACGATGTCCAACTCTAGTGGCCTAGCTTTATCGCTCCAGACTGCACCCTTTCTGACTTGGAGAAATAAACATACAAAGGTATGGTATGTGTGCGACTTTTGACAGTTTTATTAGCATTCAGGAAGCAGAGTTCGTTCCAATAAAGATCATTAAACGAGCAAAAACTACTCTAAAAGACGTTTTAATGAGCTGAAAGCTACCTGACAAGATGAGCTGGTACATATGCTTTGAAACGATTGTAATAAACAGCAAAGTGTGCCTACATGCCTTGTAGTTGTATGGCATATTTAACGTTTTGATTTTTTTTGTTTGTTATTTTGTTGTTTTGTTATTTTACAGCGGGATTTCTGTAACACGAGCTGACTCAGTCGTCTTGACGTGAAAGAAGCACTGAATCATTTTTAAATGGATCTTTGAAGTGAACCGTTCAAAAGAACTGACGGATTTCCTGTGTGTGTTCATGACTGTTTGCTGGCACAGATCTGCGCAGGAGCAACACTCACGCACACGTCTACGGGATTGGCTCTGACTAGCTGATCAAATATCAGTTCTTTTATTTCTATTTCCTAAATTATCTGCCAATGGGGTAAGAAAAATAATCTTATTTGTTTCTTTCTGTCTCAAAAAGAAACAAGATTATTTTTCGTACCCCATTGGCAGATAATTTAGCTTGTTTTAAGCAAAAACTCGCTTCATTTTGATTTTATTTTCCAGAAAACAAGAAAAAAATATCTTATGTCATTTTATTTATCTAGCAAAAAAAAAAAAAATATATATATATATATATATATTTATATTTGGACTGGAAACAAGACTAAAATACTAACTAAGAGAATCATTTTTTGCAGTGTAGGCATATATATATATATATATATATATATATATATATATATATATATATATATATATATATATATATATATATATATATATATATATATATATATATATACACTCTAAAAAAAAAGGTTCTATATGGCACCAAAAATGGTTCTTGGCTCGTAATCATAGGGGAACCTTTTTTAGTGCTATATAGCACCAATTTTGGTGCTTCAGTGGTTCTTCAGCGGTTCTTCAGAGGTGCTATATAGCACCTTAGTCAAAGAACCGGTGAAGAACCGCTGAAGAACCAAAATTGGTGCTATATAGCACTAAAAAAGGTTCCCCTATGATTACGAGCCAAGAACCATTTTTGGTGCCATATAGAACCTTTTTTTTAGAGTGTGTGTATATATATATATATATATATATATATATATATATATATATATATATATATATATATATATATATATATATATATATATATATATATATATAATCATATATATAACAAGTAACTCAGTCATAACAAGTAACCCAACTGTGGGTTGGTATAGCACCTTCCCAACTGTGGGATATTTTAACCCAATGCATTGGGTTAAAAAACAGTAAAAATAAAAATAACCCAAATGTTTTTTACTGTGTATATATTTTAGCTAACCAGTCAAAATGTAATGTTTCATTTGCAATTCAGTAAGATCTGATACACTTAATAGCTTAATAAAAGTTATCAGTAGTGATAGGTGAGAGTGATTGAGAGCCTTTAAGAGGTTTTTTTTTTTTTTTTTTTTTAAATCACTACACACTGAGTACAAAGTGTCTGTTTGTCATGTCTGTTAACTCTGAGTCAAAGATAGAGATGTGGGTGGTTGACGATATGGCACAACAAATCACACTGGCCAAACAAACAGTTGTGTAATACAGATTTAACAGAACATACAGAAACATACATCAACTGATTGAGCGTGTCTCAATCAACGATTCCCATTTAATGTTAATCACAGGTCAAGACCTTGATTGTAACTTTTGCCTATTGAGTATTTGTCATTTCACTAGAAAGGTGGTTTTGCTTTATTTTTGCAGTCTGACCACATTTTTTAGGAATTCACATGTAATATATATGTACACATTCTTTATCAAACACATGTTCTGGTATAGCAAGCAATTATGCAGTGGTCTAGTAGGCAATTCAATAAAAATGTGGCCAGAAGTGAGCCTTCTATTACAAAATCTGCCATTGTAAATCATTTTTTACATTCAATGTTATCAGCCACAAACTATTTATTGCTATAGTTTGTTATATTGAAATATTAATTTGCATATACATGATTGCTTCATGATTATTTATTATTGCTTTGTTCACATCATTTCTTCATTTCCCAAAAATTATGCCATCCCTGAACTGATTACCAAAAGCGGCACATCGAGAATTAAAGATTAACCAGCACTGCCATCCCTCCTGTTCCAGTGCAGGGGGGCGTATGGTATAAATTCTGGGAGAGCAGCGCTGAATTATCTCAGCCTCACACTGTTGCTGGAACTGAAGTTTGAGCTCCACAAAAATGAAGCTTCTCTTATTACTTTTCCTGTGTGTTGTTGGAACTCTCGCACAGGGTGACTATGATGATTATGACCTGGTAAATATTATTAGCATTCTAATAGTTTATAGAATTTTTCATTTTAAATTTTGCTAATGTAGCCATTATTGTCTTATTTTAATATGCCGTTTTGCTTTCTATCCCACTTTTTTACTTCAGGAGGGAAAAAAAGAGGTAAGTCCTTTTTAAAATTCAGAATAGTAAAGAAAATATGACTGATAAATGAATACACACAGTGACTTTGGACATATATAATACATATATAATTGTCAGTTATGGTTGATTAAGATTGTATTACATTTGTAAAGCTTGTCAATATACTGTGTATATGTAGAGAACATATTCAATTTTGCTAATGTAGTAATTATTGTCTTCTTTTTATATGCCGTTTTGCTTTCTATCCCACTTTTTTACTTCAGGAGGGAAAAAAAGAGGTAAGTCCTTTTTAAAATTCAGAATAGTAAAGAAAATATGATTAATAAATTAATACACACAGTGACTTTGGACATATATAATTGTCAGTTATGCTTTATTAAGATTGTATTACATTGAAAAAGCTTGTCATATACTGGGTATACACTCACCTAAAGGATTATTAGGAACACCATACTAATACTGTGTTTGACCCCCTTTCGCCTTCAGAACTGCCTTAATTCTACGTGGCATTGATTCAACAAGGTGCTGAAAGCATTCTTTAGAAATGTTGGCCCATATTGATAGGATAGCATCTTGCAGTTGATGGAGATTTGTGGGATGCACATCCAGGGCACGAAGCTCCCGTTCCACCACATGCCAAAGATGCTCTATTGGGTTGAGATCTGGTGACTGTGGGGGCCATTTTAGTACAGTGAACTCATTGTCATGTTCAAGAAACCAATTTGAAATGATTCAAGCTTTGTGACATGGTGCATTATCCTGCTGGAAGTAGCCATCAGAGGATGGGTACATGGTGGTCATAAAGGGATGGACATGGTCAGAAACAATGCTCAGGTAGGCCGTGGCATTTAAACGATGCCCAATTGGCACTAAGGGGCCTAAAGTCTGCCAAGAAAACATCCCCCACACCATTACACCACCACTACCAGACTGCACAGTGGTAACAAGGCATGATGGATCCATGTTCTCATTCTGTTTATGCCAAATTCTGACTCTACCATCTGAATGTCTCAACAGAAATCGAGACTCATCAGACCAGGCAACATTTTTCCAGTCTTCAACTGTCCAATTTTGGTGAGCTTGTGCAAATTGTAGCCTCTTTTTCCTATTTGTAGTGGAGATGAGTGGTACCCGGTGGGGTCTTCTGCTGTTGTAGCCCATCCGCCTCAAGGTTGTGCGTGTTGTGGCTTCACAAATGCTTTGCTGCATACCTCGGTTGTAACGAGTGGTTATTTCAGTCAAAGTTGCTCTTCTATCAGCTTGAATCAGTCGGCCCATTCTCCTCTGACCTCTAGCATCAACAAGGTATTTTCGCCCACAGGACTGCCGCATACTGGATGTTTTTCCCTTTTCACACCATTCTTTGTAAACCCTAGAAATGGTTGTGCGTGAAAATCCCAGTAAACTGAGCAGATTGTGAAATACTCAGACCAGCCCGTCTGGCACCAACAACCATGCCACGCTCAAAATTGCTTAAATCACCTTTCTTTCCCATTCTGACATTCAGTTTGGAGTTCAGGAGATTGTCTTGACCAGGACCACACCCCTAAATGCATTGAAGCAACTGCCATGTGATTGGTTGATTAGATAATTGCATTAATGAGAAATTGAACAGGTTTTCCTAATAATCCTTTAGGTGAGTGTATGTGTATATAGAGAACATATTTTGTGGGACATGCGACCTCAAATCTTATGGAATGTGCAAACAATTACATTAAAAATGCAGTGACATTTTAAGATGGATTGTGTCTTACTTTAGCCCAAAGAAGTCATAGATGCCAGGGGTCATCGTCCTGTCAGTAGAGGACGTGAGACATACTCCGCAGGCCCAGCAGCTCCACCTCCCATCAGTGGGGGAGGCCGTTACCGTGGAAGACCAACCGCAGCGCCGGTGGGGAAAGCTGCGCAGGAGAAGGAAGAGCAACCAGAATCGGGTGGATGTACCCACATGTCTGAGAAAATGGTCAGAGTGCTAATATGCTTTGATTCTATGTGTGCAGTTTGTGTTTAGATTGGCGACACAACCCATTCAGGCACTAATTTCTGATACATAAGATGACAAAATTGTAAGTGAGGCCTATAGGAATAACAGTATACAACTCTTTGATGTAAGATTGCTAATTGCCACTCTTCTAATAGCTACATTGACCTAACTAAATGTTCAATATTGTGGAGTCCAAATGTACACCATTGATAATCTCCCACTGAAAACCCATTTGTTCAACCATTAATCTGAATATTATTGTTTATGGTGGTTTCGGCCCTAATTCAAGTATATATCTCGCACACAAACCACAATTCAAATGAGTTTTTCTCTCTCTCTCTTCAGGGAGTGTTGTGTCCCACAGGTTGTGAGCTGAAGAAGAATCTCCTGAAGCAAGAACGTAACGTGAAGCCAGTTGTAGATCAGCTGAAAGAATCTGTTGATGAGTTGACCCAGAACAGCAACTTTATCCATGGCTACGTCGTGGATATGAGCACAGAACTCGCTCAAAGACAAAGAGTCACAGAAAGTAACTATATTTCATTACGAGAGCTGAAAAACTCTTGTGATCAAGATCCACTTCCCTGCAGAGTTTTGTTCCAACCCTAATCAAACACACCGGAACAAGCTAATCAAGGTTTTCGGGATTACGAGAGTAAGTTGATTACGAGAGATGAGTTTGATCAAGGTTGAAGCTAAACTCTGCAGGAAAGTGCACCTCAAGGGCCAGAGTTGAGAACCTCTGCAGGTCTATGTGATCAGACAAGGGTGATTCTTGATTAGCGTTCCTATAGCACAACTGTTTGATTCCCTGGGATTGATTCCCAGGGAACACACATTTTGATCAAATAAATACATTGTATAAGTCAATAAAAATAAAGGCATCTGCCAAATGAGTAAAAATATCAACTCATTATCGTTTTTATAAGACATTCTCAATTATTAAACATCCCCGTCTGTGTTCTCTCCTAGACAATGGTTTGCTGGTTAACCAGTACTCAGACAGCCTAGAGACCCAGCATGCTTATGTTAAGGATGCTGTGGACGTCACCTTCCCCCAGAACATCAAAATCCTACAGGGTGTGCTGGAAAAGATCCGTGAGAAGATTCAGCGTTTGGAGAAAGCCATCACTACTCAGAGGGCCAAGTGCCAAGCACCATGTAAAGTCAGCTGCCCGATTCCTGTGGTTTCCGGCAAGGAGTGCGAGGACATCATCCGCAAAGGAGGAGTGGACTCTCAGATGTACCTCATACGGCCTGATCCACTCAGTATGCCATACAAAGTCTTCTGCGATCAGACGAGTCAAAAAGGAGGTATGTCGACTTCCCTCAAACAATCCCCTAACTTAACTGAGGATCTCTAAATCCTGTTGCCTATTGAGGAAACTCATGAGCAACACCCAACCCAGACTCGCAGACAACACTTTCAAAGTGAAATGTCCAGTGAGTGGCTCTGAAAGTGAGTTTAGTTTTATTTGAACAAAAATGAATGTGAATTTGGCAACGTTTTAAATGTCTGGTGAGTGGTGCTAAAAGGTTAATGGTCTAATGCATTATAATTTTTTTGTTTGTAAAGTAACCATGCAAGTTTAGATAAATTCTACAAGTTTTAAGCTATTTTATAGTGATTCATGTTTCACTGGATTCTATGGAAGCCTGTTTCCACCATAGAATGAAAAAATAAATAAGGTAATTGCGACGTTTTATCTTTTAATTGCGACTTTTTTTCTTGCAATTGCGAGTTATGAAGTCAGAATTGCAAGATATAAACAATTCAGACTTTTTCCTCAGAATTGGACTTTATAACTCGCAATAGCGAGTATACATCTCATAATTGCGAGAAAAAAAGTCATAATTGCAAGAAAAACGAAACGAAATCTTGCAATTCTGACTCTTTGCAATTTTCGAGTTTATATCTCGCGATTCGAAGAAAAAATGTTTTATTGTGAGATGTAAACTCGCAATTGTGAGAAAAAAAGTCACAATTATCTTCTAAATTTTTTTATTCCATGACGGAAACAAGCTTCCATAGGATTTGTACCCAAGTGCAATGCTGTATCAG
This sequence comes from Romanogobio albipinnatus, assembly GCA_023566225.1. Taxonomy (NCBI): domain Eukaryota; kingdom Metazoa; phylum Chordata; class Actinopteri; order Cypriniformes; family Gobionidae; genus Romanogobio; species Romanogobio albipinnatus. The sequence goes on from CM042241.1 coordinate 16,908,971, forward strand.
GTGAGCTACTGAGAAAAGCCAAACAAATGAGCTGGTTATGTGATGCACAATAACTAAATGTACGTTTACAAATCATGCACTATGGTCAAATGTTTTGAGGTCATAAAATAGTATTGTCAAAGCAACTGCGCTAAAATAAGTCTTCTTAATCGATAATCTGCTCCTGTAACCATAATTTGTGTGAAAAGGAATAAACGTTGTTGGTGTCTTATACTGCCACTAATGGTCATTTCAGCCATAAACTGCAATTAAATAATATCTATAGGTACTACCAACATCATAAACTTCTCTTCTATTCCAAAGGTTGGGTGCTCATCCAGAACCGATTGGACGGCAGTGTTGATTTTGGCAGGCGCTGGGACGAATACCGAAGAGGCTTTGGAAACATTGCATTTGATGTGGGCAAAGGACACTGCCAGACTCCTGGTGAGCTACAGCTAACAAATTATATGAACCGAACCATGATATAAACGTAGAAATGTGCGAATCGGGGTTTAGAATGTGTAGTTTTACTGATGAACAAGAAGTAACTAGCCAAGAACTTACCAAATTCTGAATAGCATTGCATATTGTGTGGTTAGACCCTGCAGAAAAGACCAAGATATTATGTTTTGTTGTGCTTGTTTCCCCTACCACGCTTCTTAACTAGCTAAACCAGCAAGCTTGCATAGACAACCAGTATTTCAAACAAAATGGTGAACAGCATATCTTAAAAAAATTACCAGTTTAAACCAGCATTTACCAGCATAGCAGTTCTAAACTCTGGTCTTTCCAAGGTTCCCAAGATCTATGTCACAGTCTTTGACTCCCCATATCATCTCATTCTCTAATGAACTTGTTGTGGACTGTTTTAGGTGAATACTGGTTGGGTAACGAGCGTATTAGTCAGATGACTAAGATGGGTCCCACTGAGCTTCTGGTTGAAATGGAAGATTGGTCCGGTTCAAAGGTCTACGCTCAGTACGAGCAGTTCACTATGCAGGGCGAAGCCACCAACTACATCCTAGCAGTTGGTCGTTACTCAGGAACGGCTGGAAACACATTAATGGATGGCGCAACAGAACTGTTTGGAGAAAACCGTACCATGACCATCCATAATGGCATGATGTTCAGCACCTATGACAGAGATAATGACAAATGGTTTGTATAGTACAGATAGTTTGTTCCAATGATGGCCAGACATGGAAAAACTTCAGTATCTAATGTTCTTTCTCTCTCCAATTGTTTCAATCGTAAACAGGACACCTGGAGATCCTTCTAAGCAGTGTTCAAGAGAAGATGGAGGCGGATGGTGGTACAACCGATGCCACGCTTCTAATCCTAATGGCCGATACTACTGGGGCGGAGCTTATACAAAATACATGGCCAAGCATGGGACAGATGATGGCATTGTGTGGATGAACTGGAAGGGCTCGTGGTATTCGCTCAAATCTATCAACATGAAAATCAGACCTTTCTTCAAACAGTGATAAAAGTGAATTGAAATGAGATACAGTAGATGTGCCCATTCTTGAGTACATCCCCCATTCAAAGCTAACATAGGAGGATAATAAAACCTGAACCTAAATGTTTTTCAAGAGCTATTATTTGTGTTTGCATAAAAGAGTTTTACATAAATTGAAACATTCGGGACTGTGTTATTAGAAGTGTTTAAAAAGCAATATATGGGGGCAAAATGCAAAAAAGTGTAAAACAAGATGGATACACCTAATTCTCATTAAAGCTGACATATAAAAATAAACAAAGTGTCTTCAGTATTTATGTTCATTTTATCATATTTTAGAGCAACAGTAGTATCAGTTTGGTATGAGATGTGTGAAGCTGCAATAGCAATAGATGCAAGCATACATTCAAAATGACTGAATATAAACACAGTTGTTTCTTTGGCACTTTATACTTTTGACATTGTGGAGAAAATTATTTGTATTAAAACCCTTTTCACACTCTCACCGGTTTATTTAATAATGTCCAAAAGTATGTGTGTGTGTGTGTATATATATGCATACATTTTCTTTTTGTGTTTCTATTCTGTGATAGAAATGACAATCTAGACATTTTTTAAATAACAATAAACAAAAAAAAATATTAATTAAATGTCATACTCCTTTTTGCTGCTATAGACTTTTGTAGATAGCATTTATACCCTTAGAAAAAAGGTACAAACGTTGTCACTGGAGTAGTGCCCCTTTAAAAGGTACTACCACTGAAGTAATATTTATGTACACTTTAAGTATTCATATGTATTTAAGGTACTAATATGTAGGCTACCACTGAAGTAATATTTATGTACACTTTAAGTATTCATATGTATTTAAGGTACTGATATGTACCATTGAAATAATATTTATGTACACTTTAGGTATTAATATGTATTTAAGGTACTGATATGCACCTTTTATGGGGTAAATAAGGTACAAACATGTACATTTTGAAAAGGTGCCATTCCAGTGCCAGATTTTACAACTTTTTTTCTGAGAGTTTATGTATCCTAGACATACACAATTAAATAAAAATGTCATTCTTTATTTGACATAACTACAGTTTGGTTGCAATGAAGCCCCCCCAAAAATATTTACCTTGATTTTGCTTTGTTTTCTTCACACATCACGTGTCTCATGTTACATCCCCCAGCATATTACCCATTTTGTTGTCTTCTTGGTAAACAAGTGCACTTTATTATGGGCAAAATTGTTTGGGGGAAACAATGCCGTTTTAATGTGAACTTACTATACTTAACTAAAAGAAGAAAAAAAACTCTGAAAAAGCAGCCAAACACACACATGTATGCCATATGAAAAATATAGTTTTATTGGGGCAGAAGCATGGTACTCATCACGTAGCAAACAAAACATTACACACTTGTGAGATTTTACTGAGGAATGTAATACATTTGTGAAACTAGTAGCAACTAAGGCAACATTGGACATGTTAGATAAATAAAATAAAATAACAAGAAACTGGTGGTGGTATTGACCAAATACAGTGATCTTTAAATAAATATGCAACAAATATTTAACAAGATGACATGTGTATTTGTCAATAGTCTACTACTCATCCATACCAAACCATACACTGTGTCAGATAAAAAACAATCCCTAATTATTAATCTAGACATAAATATGATTACAAATCTTCAAGGAGTTCATCTAAAACCACCTGATGTTGCTCAATGTCTTCAAACTTTGTAAGGAGCTCAGTGCGAACAATGGGAATTTTACGGTAAGTGGGGGACACAGTGGGCCGATCAACAAACTGAAGTTTTAGTTTTTTGACTTTGGAGAATGATTTCCGCCTCTTCGAGGCTATGCTGAACTGTGCCATTTTGCTCTCCATTGCGTTGAAGGCTTCGTTATCAACGGCATGGTCAAAGGTTTGCTTGCATGATCCTTTGCACGCACGGATTTTCATGTCAATGTCCACCTTCACTCCAAAGAATTAAAACAAAAACAAGTCTGAATCAGGGCAAAAGTTACATTTCAACTTATAAGCAAATAGTAAAATCCCTGACTCAAACGTTTTTGCAGAACATTTCATCAAATATATTGATTATGTGAACCTGAATTTACTCAACTGACCTCCCAGGCAAAATAAACAGTGGTGCATAACCGAGGCGAGGGGCTTTAATAAACTTCTAATTAGGCAATATATATATATATATATTACTATGTTATTTGTGTGTCCAAATAGTATGACTTTGACTGGATCTTGGCTCTTGGCTTACAAAGGTTTATGGTATATGGTATATGCCTTACCTCAGTTCGACGGATTACATTTATCTGATCCCAGATTATGCGATGGTGCTTCTGTAAATCTTTTGCCAGTTCTGCAGACCTCTTGTGGAGGAAGGTTAGGTTTCTTTGAAGGTCTTCAGCAAACTCAACATATCGGAGCTCCTGCACTGCACAGAGAGAATACCATCAGAATATCTCAGAATATCTATAACTAAAAATTATAATACAACTGATTTTTCTATTTGTGTTATGTAATTACGCAGAAATTAAGGTTCTTGAAATTAATATTGTACATAAGTGTTCGCCACATTGGCAGAAACCTCTGAAGAACCAATAGGAAGCCTTCCAAAAAGCAAATAGTTCTCTGAGGAACATACAAGATGTAAGCTATAAATTCCAGTCAATGATTCCTCCAGTGACCTCTTTATAAAGATAAAGATTTGAGGCACTTAATATTATTAAATCTGTCTTAAGCAAAAGGATGTCTATAGGTTCTCTTGAGGATTCCTTCTTGTGTTGCAATCTAAGCAACTATAAATGGTGCTTCAGGTATCTTTCCATTTTAATCTTTTTTTACAAAACAATTGATTTGAAAATTAGATATAAAAGCATATGAAAAGAATCATAACATTTAACATACTATGAGTTTGGATGATAGTTCTTCTTTGTGACCCATAAAACTGGACACTCTTTTGCATGACTGATAAAGTGATGTCCTGATTTTGTTGAATCCTTTCACAAATATTTCTCAGTCGTTTACGAATGCCTTCATCTGCCACATTAATAAGACCCTCTAGTTGACACCCAGATGGGCATTTATCCTCCTGCAAAAAAAAAAAAATCACTGAAAAGTTCCAGTACTGACTAATTCCAACATGTGGAATAACAATTTCTCTTAATCTTTTCTTAGTTAATGAATGCAGTTTTCATTCTTTCTTATTGGTTTGAAATGTGCAATATAATATCTAATTATTTAATTTATGATTTAATTTATCTACTAAAATGGGGTTTTCACAGCGATGCCATAGAAGAACCATTTTTGGTTCCCCAAAGAAACTTTCAGTGAACACTTCTTAAAAAAAAAACGTTTTTCTTCTTCTTCTTCTTCTTCTCATTGTGAAGAACATTTAAAAAATCTAAAGAACATTTTTCCACTATAAAGAACCTTTGGTGGAATGGAAAGGTTCCAATGATGTTCAATTTTCATGGAACCATCAATGCCAATAAAGATCCTTTATTTTTAAGATTCTCCGAAAACACTCACCCTCTCCTCATCAGAGCACAAAGGGTATGTTGGCCGTGCTGGACACTGTCCAAATTTGCTGTAATCATACTGATTATGCTGTTTGCGATTGGATTTCAAGGCCGTACACACTGCAACAAACGAAAAACAAACTTGCATTACACTTTAATGTTTATTATTCAGATGGGTGATGGCTAATTTTGAAAATGTAATTCACATTAAGAAGGTAATATCATATATAGTGTTAATGTTTTAAGCTCTACAACCTTATATAAAGTTAACACTTTACAATAAGGTCTCATTTGTTAACACTAGTTAATTTTTTGACTAACATTCACTGTCAATGAGCAATAGATTTGTACAGTATTTATTCATCTTTGTTAACAAATACTGTTCAGTGTTTTCTCATGTTTGTTCACAGTGCATTGACTAATGCTAACAAATGCAACGTTTGATTTTAATAATTTATTAGTAAATGTTGAAATGAAAATGAACTAAGATAAATAAATAAGATAAATAAATGAAGTAATGTGCATTCATGTTAACTAACGTAGTTAACTAATGTTAACAAATAAAACCTTATTGTAAAGTGTTACCAAATAAATAAACTAACTTGAGTTGTATCTGTAGGCACTGAATATATTAAAGGTAGGTACATGTGTTTTAATCATTAACTAGTGGTGGTTAATATGCTAATATGATCTTTAGGATAAATTGTCAAAAATGTTTTGCTAAATTTGTACCTTTAGGGATAAAACAGTTTGTCACAGGGACAACTTTGTACCTTATCTACCCCTAAAAGGTGCATACCATAGCCTAGTAATATGTACTCTTAAGTTACTACAATGAACCTTTTAGAGGTAAATAAGGTACATGAGAGGTGCTTTTGAGGGTACTGCCCAAGTGACAAAGGTACAATTTTTGCAAATGTTTTTGCTGAGACAGACTAAAATAAGCTTGAAAAGTCAAAGAAACCAAGATTATGTAAGCAGATCCTTCCTCTTTTGTGGTTGTGACTTAGCTATAGGGTGTCTATTACCATACAATTATTCTAAAAGCAAATATTTTGCAATAAAATAAACACACTCCAAAACTCAAAGTGAACACATTTTTATTGGAAACATGAGGTATAGTGGTTGTGTAAAAATGTACATTGCAACATTACAGCTTCACATTATGACAAGCAGAATATTGATACTGATCTTTCTAAACAATGGCTATCTGTCTTCTCACCCTCAAATCTCAACTCTTTTCACTTTTCAGACAGGTCTGATCTTCATTCTCACTACTTTGAGAGAGTAATCAGCTGGTTTGAAAAGTAGCCACACGACACCGTTCTCAATCTCGTATGGGACTTTGGTGCCGGGGTCATACTGGCCTCCTTTATAGTAAATCCCATTGAGATTGGCTGACTGGCAGTTATTGTACCACCACCCTCCACCGTACATCTCTGCACAGTTCTCCTCCCACTTATCGTTGTCTCTATCAAAGGTGCTAAATTTCATGCCGACATGTGAAAGGAAGGATCCGAGGTTAGGCTGCCCGCGCTCTAACGCATCACCTGCGTCACCCGTGTAATCCGACACGGTCAACGGGAACCCCTCTGCCTCCGAGCCAACTTTAACACTGTACTCGGCATAAGCCTCGTTCCCTTGCCAGTCCTGCAGCTCCACTCTCAGAAGACTCTCTTTTTGAGTGAGAAGGTGTAGAAAGATGTTGCCGATCCAGACCTCGCCCTTACCCTTTTGGTCTACCTGGCCAAAACCATTTCGATACTCCTTCCAAGTGCGATTGAAGTTAACAGACCCATCCTCCCGCTGCTGAATCAGAACCCAGCCCCCCATCCCAGTGCCCTGGTCACAGTAAACCTCTACTACCTCTTCTGACCCAGCCGGCTTTATTTTGAACAGGCCGCTCTGACCGCCGTTCGCATGCTTCTGCAGGATTTCAACGCAATCTGAAAGAAGATTACACACCTGCTGATTAGAGCAAAGCTGCATTGCAAATTCCTTCCATTAATTTTGGGAACTAATATAGAATTTACATAGTTCTGCCACATTGTTTCTGGATGAGCATCTGAGTGCAATTAAATGTGACATGTTGTATGTAATTAGGTGAATATTAGTTTAGTCCATTACACCACATGCTTCCAAGAAGATCTAAACAAACTCTTGCTAGTATTGTCAGCATTATCAAGAGAATTACATTTGCTAATGGTTCACTTGTGTATGTTGCTTGAGTTAAGAGTTTCACTCGAGTGTACCTCCTCCAACAAAGCCAGCCTTGCGCTCATCCTTCGATTTCACACTTCGTGCGTGGATGTCAGGCAGATCCTCTTCCACATCACCACGCATAAACGCCCCAAGGTCATCCCCAAAAGCTGGGTCGCTAGAGAAGGTGGTCTTTGAGAAACTTTTGTTTCCATCTGACACAACTGTTTTCGTGGAGGATGAGGTTGAGGATAACCTTTGGGTATCTGTGCCAAGCCCCTTGAAGAAGTCTCCACCGAAGCCCCCTAGATCATCGGTGTCATGAGCGAGAGAAGTGATGGACTTTTCACCCCCACCAGTCAACGGTATTTTCATGCCGTCACGGCTCAGATCTTTCCCTTCTTTGGCTGTTGACAAAAAATCTGTATCAGAAATTCCTAGTCTTCCTAATTCTTCACACCCGGGCCCGCTAGCCGTAACCTCAATCTTCTCCACGGGTCCATCTTTGGTGTGTGTTACCACTTTGCGCACTGACTTGGTGCACTGCTTGATGGTGGAGGTGGAAGAATAGGTTGAGGAGGAAGTTGAGCCCATACCTGATGTGGGGAACTTGCTAACAGTCGCGGCAGATTCAGCAGTGGAACCCTCCGCTTCCAGAGTAAGCTGCATCTGACCCACGTCTCCGAAGAGGAGCTGCTTCTGCTCGGCTTTACCCGTTCCGCTTTTGTATATGGTGGGTACCACCACGTCCTTCAACGGCCTGCTCTTCATGATTCCCAGGGAACTGACTGTCTCCACACTCTGTACGCGGATAGCGTTGAGATGGTCCATTTGCTTGTCTAGAGTCACGTAGCTGTCCCTGTCCACCGTGAACTCACTGTAGCTGGCGCAAGAGCCCTTGCATGTGCGTAGTTTGATGTCAATGTCGACCTGCGCCAAGAGATCATATTGGGAGAATGTGCTTTAATAGGAAGTTATGTCAAGAAATCAGTGTAGAGATAGATGGAAATATCACTTTATATGGAAGCCTGTTTACTACAGTTTTTCCTTCAAAGTAAAACAAGTAAACTTTAATATATAATTATTTTAAACTTTCTCTTACAGTTACCTTTTTTAACTCTTAAAATACATAAACCACTGAATTTTAATACATTTAAGAGATTTTGTTTAAATATTTTGCTCACCTCAAGTCGCTGCATTACAATAACTTGATCTTTGACCTGCGATTTTAGAGCGTCCAGTAACCGGAGTTGACGGTCAATTTTAATCTTGATATCAGTGATTCTCTGTCTCAGCTGTTCAGCCAATGAGGCGTACCTGTTATCATTACCTGAGTGAAAGTAGAGAACATTATCTGAAGTGTCTTCAAAATATACTACCAAAAATGAACTGTATCCTAAGCATTAATGATGAAAATTTCCAAAAAGCAAAGACTGAATCAAAGCGAATCCTTACCGGAGGTAGAGGTCAGTCGCTCTCTTAGGTAACTGTAAGTGTTTTTGGACACTTGATCAGTGGAGCGATAAAGTTTCCGGCCCTCGTCCAGGAGACTACGAATCCTCTCAATCTTCTTGAGGATATCGTGGTCAGCTTTATCCATGAGGCCTTGAACTCGGCAGCCAGATGGACATTTGCTTCCCTGAAGAAATGGGCATTTGCTATTTTTAGTCACTTCTTGTTGTTGAGGCTTATTGCACTTTTCTGTGCTTGATGAAACCTTCAATAGATATTTATGACTTAACCCTTACAAAAATTAACCATGCTTTTACTACAAATAAAACCAAAAAAACATGGTTCTTATAGTTAAAACATGGTCATCATCACAAATTAACCATGGTTTTGCTACTCTAACCATAGTTTAACCATGGTATGTGTGGTAAAGCTGTGGTTATACAAATGGTAATCAATTAGCCAAAAAAACATGGTCACTACACTTTTACTATAATAAAACCATGGTTAATTTTCGTAAAGGAAATAATAAATAAATAATAGTACATACCCAGTCATCATCTGTACACATAGGCCATTCTTTTGTCTGACATGTGTCTTGTGCCTTGTAGCCGTGTTCAATAGGACGAGCACCTCTAGGGTTCACGACTGTGTCCTCTGACTAGAGAGGGAAAACAACTACTTTAAGTGTGCAAATACACTGTGATCAATGCATAAATAAATAGTGGAATTTATTTAAGAACCCAAACGGGTTCAAGTAAAGATTGGATAAAGGAAATGATTAGATACCCAGTGCATGAAAGAAAAGTAACTTACCAAGGCAGAGGACACCACCACGAACAGGCAGAAGAGCGAATGTGTGAGCTTCATCTCTGGCCTCTCTGTGCAGAATACAGACTCTCACTGCACACACGGCCCATATGAACCCTTTTGATTGATCAACAGATTGACTCATTATTGACCATCGTCATTGAGTCCCCAGCCCCCGCAATCTGGAACAGAGAACAGTGTGTAGACAAACTTGCCCTCCCAGAAACAGAGAGAGAGAGAGAGAGAGAGAGAGAGAGAGAGAGAGAGAGAGAGAGAGAGAGAGAGAGAGAGAGAGAGAGAGAGAGAGAGAGAGAGAGAGAGAGAGAGAGAGAGAGAGAGAGAGAGAGAGAGAGAGAGAATGCAAATTACACAATTTCGACCATTATCAACTGGCTTACGGGAATGATAACATTTGTACTCGTACAAGAACTGACACTGCAGTATGACATACGACATTACTCATGGAGCCCATTCATGGAATATATTTATTGTGTCATTCATTATTGTATTATTATTATTATTTTTTTTTTTATCTATTTGGGGACTTAGAGGTCAGAATGATTTAATTATATTTCAAATAAATGCTGTTCTTTTGAACTTTATATTCATCAAAGAGTCCTGAAAAAAAAATGCAGCAAAACTGTTTTCAAAATTGATAATGATAAGAAATGTTTATTTTGCAGCAAATCAGCATATTATGATTTCTGAAGGATCATGTGACAATGAGGAATGATGCTGAAGATTCACATCACAGGAATAAATTCCATTTTTAATATATATTAAAATAGAAAACAGTTATTTTAAATTATAATAATATTTCACAATATTACAGTTTTTACCGTTAACTGTTTCAAAAACATTTGACTGTCCCCAAACTTTTTAACGGTAGTGTGTATGACAGAAGATTGTTTAACATTTGCACATTTTTATGGTTATGAATAAATAATTGCTTACTGACTGATTCAACAGGGTTCGTGTTTGCAAATAGGGTGAATCATGATTTGCACATTCAACGAATATACGGTCAGCAATGAGAATGCACTGTGAAGATCATTTCTAGGACTGTCCTTTTCAGTTACACAACTAATGTTTGTTTTAAGTTGTTTTGACGTGTGCTTAACCATCATTGCACAAATACAGATCACATCTCTTGTGTTGATGACAGACAGCTCAGATTTAATTTTCTTCTTCATCACTGCTGTGTGTACATTTTCAATAACAATAGCCTAGATAAACTTTATACCACCATGCAGAGTGGCATTTTGCTTGTATAGTAAACTAGTCCCAGACCCATAGGCTAATAAAACTTACAGATTTTGCATTTGAAATTATATTACAAATTGCATATTTAAATTAAATCTTTAAAAATGGTCATAATCGAAAGAAAATGCTCTGTGCGTGTGTGTGTGTGTGTGTGTGTACTAGGCATATACAGTTGCAAGAAAAAGTATGTGAACTGCTTGCAGAATCTGTGAAAATGTTAATAATTTTAACAAAATAAGAGAGATCATACAAAAATGTAAGTAAATTTTTATTTAGTACTGTCCTGAATAAGATATTTTAAATAAAAGATGTTTATATTTAGTCCACAAGACAAAAAAGAAAAAGAAAAGCTGCATTTATTAAAATGACCCTGTTCACAAGTTTATTAACCATTGATTCTTAAAACTGTGTCGTTCCCTGGATGATCCATGGCTGTTTTGTGATGGTTGTTCATGAGTCCCTTGTTTGTCTTGAGCAGTTAACGGAACACACCGACTTTTTGGGACTTTAGCTTATTCACTGTATCCCCCAAAGTTAGATAAGTCCATACATACCATTCTCATCTCTGTGCGTGCCATAACTCTGTCTGACGCACCCACCGCTAGCCTAGCTTAGCACAAAGACAGGAGGTAAACGGCTCCAGCTAGCCTACTGCTCAATAAGTGACAAAATAACGCCAACATTTTCCTATTGACATGTTGTGATGTGTATAGTTACATCGTGTACTAAGACCGACAGAAAATGAAAAGTTGTGATTTTCTAGACAGATATGTCTAGGAGCTATTCTCTCATTCCAGCGTAATAATCAAGAGCTTTGAGCCGTAACATGAGTGCAGAGGCACAATGATATTCAACAGTGCCTGAAAATAGGCTAACTCCCGTCAACATAACCAATGTGACAACCCACAGAGAGCGTGCTGGGGACTATTTCCAGGCGCTGTGTAATATCATTGCGCCGCTACACCCATAGGACGGCAGCAAAGTTATTACGCTGGAATGAGAGAATAGCTCCTAGCCATATCAGTCTAGAAAATCACAACTTTTCATTTTACGTCGGTCTTAGTACACGATGTAACTAAAAATATCACAACATGTAAATAGGAAAATATTGGCATTATTTTGTCACTTATTGAGCAGTAGGCTAGCTGGAGCCATTTACCTCCAGTCTTTGTGCTAAGCTAGGCTAACGGCAGAGATACAGAGATACTAGGCTAATACAAATACAAAATACTGTGTGGAAAAATTTATTTAAATACAAATACAAAATACTGTGTGGAAAAATGTATTTAAATACAAATACAGTATTTTGTATTTTGAAAATACACAAAATACATGTTAAAGGTGCCCTAGAATGATTTGAAACAACATTTTAAATTGTTCTCTGGTATCTACATAGAGGGTATATGGCTTATTTAAGGTCAATAATTGTCCAGCTACGGTTTTACAGGTCCATTTACAACTCTAGAAATCTTCCCCAGGATGAAATGGTCTGTTTTTGCCTTATTTGGAAGGGTCATGAATATTAATGCAGAGTTCTGCTCTGATTGGCTGTTTCACTGCGGCTCAATGATAGCGGGCACAACTTTACTGACCGTCTTGACGATGGAGAGATTAGGCATTCAACCTTATATATATCAATCAGTATATAATCATACTTCAGTTGTCAAAAATATAAATAAATAAATATCAAATTACTATCGTTTCAACTTAAATGGTGGAGGTGGTGACGTTAGCTAGAAGGATCGAGTGAGCTATGTGTAAGCAACTAAACTAACATAGTATGTTACGTATCTATGGTTGCATTTACTAATTTATGACAACACTGGCATGAAATAATATTAACCTTTGTCATTAGACATACTATTTAGTTATGTAAACCACTTGGATTATCCTATTCTTACCGTATAGCATCTTGCGTTGGATATAGACAACAACAGGAATATTATCGTTAATGTTGTCTCTCTAAGAAACTTTCGATTTAATCAGAAATGGTTTAGACAGTCAAGAAGTGGATAAAATCACTTACTGGTTGAAGGTATATGGTTGGAATTGCCCCTTTCTTCAGAGTCGGACGCCGAGCAAAGCCTGCTTGATATTGTCCCGGGTTTGAAAAACTGTCCGTGGTGAAATGGGCTGAGCAAACTAACAACTTTGAATTAAATTGTTGCGGTATCCGATTATAAATACACATCAACCATGCCTGTTGACATGTTTTATTTGTGGGAAGAGTATGAAACGTCTTCACATCCCCTGCACAGCCTGGAACATAACATTTGTTTCCATGATCTGCCATGTTCACTATCCTCGCGTCAGGCTTACTGCTGCAGAACTCCAGTTGATACGGCGGCTGCGCAGTTTCGCCAGATAGTGAACGTGCTTGCTTATGAAAATGTTGGGGGGCGTACATATTAATGATCCCATGTATTGCATCACTGCTGGTGTTATGTTGAGATTTGCCTATTTTTCCGTGGTGTTTTTCACAAACGAGATTTACATGTGAAGGAGGAGGCAATGGTGTTTGAGACTCACTGTATGTGATTTCCATGTACTGAACTCCTGTTATTTAACTATGGCAAGGTTAATTCAATTTTTCATTCTAGGACACCTTTAAAATGGCGATTCAGTGCAGGTATCCCTATCAGGCTGAAATGTATCTGGGCCTATTCATTAATATGTTTTGTTCTAATGTCACAACAAGTCACAATTTCAAGTTTACTGGGTTTAACTTGATTATTTGGTTAGGGTTTAAGAAGTGTACTAAAAAACGTTCACGTGTGCTCAAAATGACCCACAACTTAATCAGTTTATATGTGAAGAAATCCATTTATTCACAAACTTCTCACGAGACGAGTGTTTGACAAATTATTCGGCAAACTACTTCCTCTCATCGCTGCTTTTTGATGGTTTGGAGAACAATTACTAAGAGTCGCCCTCTGTCATTTCACAGAATTATACAACGGAGAGCACGTCAATCATCACTTTACTGACGAGCGCGTGCAGTAAGCAGGTTCTGGCGTACAGAGCCATGCGAATTACGAAAGGATAAACAAGACTTCAACCAGTGTTGCCAACTTAGCAATTTTGTTGCTAGATTTAGGAACTTTTCAGACTACCTTAGCAACTTTTTTTTCTAAAAGTTTTATTTAGCAACTTTATGAGGGAAAAAAAATTGTAAACAACGTCATTTAGCAACTTTTAGCAACAACTCGATCTGCCTTTAGCAACTTCCCCTGAAAATTTGTTGGCAACAGTGGCTTCAACTGCATAAAGCTAAAGAGAAAGCGGCAACTGTGTGCTGATTCCACTGCTTGCTGCGTTAAAAAGGCCTTTAATTAAAAAATGTAGGCCTATTTGTCAGCGTTCCACTCCATCTCTGAGCGCGCGCGCAAAAAAACTGCCTGCCAACGTGCAAGTGTGAATTTGAATTTCCTTTGCCGTTATAATAACACAAATCACATCACACCCAATAACTCATTCGCCCTTGCTTCTTTTTCCACTCCAACATTCCAGTTATTCCTGCCCACTAAATGCTGCACAGATATATTTGCTTACCCCGATAGGCCTATCTATGCAAATGATTTAGAAAAAGTTCCATCGATTCACAATTTATATCATCGTTACGAATCTACGATATGTATTTTCATATATCACCCATCCCTAACATGCAGTAACGTTAATGCTTCAAACACATTTGACAAGCTACTTTAATCAACAAGTAGAATTGACCATGACATCCGTATTCCAGAAAAGTTGTGCATGAATGTTGGGGTTGGAGGGAGGGGCGTGTCTGGTCTGAACTAGTTGATGCATGAACAGAGCACCCTGATAAAGAGGTTGACTGGCTCAAAGTATTTTGAGTATTTTGAAAATACAAAAATACTCATCTTAAATGTATTTAAATACAAATTACATTTGATTTTTCCAAAGGCTTTAAAATACAAAATAGTATTTTGTATTTCAAATACGTATTTTAAATACATGTACATGAAATACTGCCCATCCCTGGCTAACGGTGTATGCGTCAGACAGAGTTTTGGCACGCACAGAGATGAGAATGGATGTATGGACTTCTCTAACACTGGGTGATATGGTGAATAAGCTAAAGTCACAAAAAGTCGGCGTGTTCCTTTAAACTGAACAATGTTCTTCAGAAAAATCCTCCAGGTCCTGCAAATTCATTTTTCCAGAATCTATTGCATATTTGAACCCTTTCCAGCAGGGAATTTATGATTTTGAGATCCATCTTTTCACACCGAGACAATTGAGGGACTCAAACACAACTGGACATAATGGACATTATCCTGTTCAAAAGTTTTCACTCCTCTTAATGCCTTGTGTTTCCTTATGGAGCATCAGTGATTCAACCTTTTTTAATAGTTGTGTTTGAGTGAGTCCCTCAATTGTCCTCAGTGTGAAAAGATGGATCTCAAAATCATACAGTCACTGTTGGAAAGGGTTCAAATATGCAAAAGCAGGAAAAATGAATAATTTGCAGGACCTGGAGGATTTTTCTGAAGAACAGGACAAACAAGAGACTCATGAACAACCATCATAAAACAGAAACAAAAAAACAGCTGTGGATCATCCAGGGAACGACACACAGTATTGAGAAATAATGGTTCATAAACTTTGGAATAGGGTAATTTTTCATATATATATATATATATATATATATATATATATATATATATATATATATATATATATATATATATATATATATATATATATATATATATATATATATATATATATATATATACAGATAATCAAACACGAGGAAGTCCAATTTCCCATATATATATATATATATATATATATATATATATATATATATATATATATATATATATATATATATATATATATATATATATATATATATATATATATTTGTCTTATAAAATGTTTTTGTATGATCTCTCTTATTTTGTTAAAATTATTAAAATGTTCACAGATTCTGCAAGTGGTTCACATAGGCCAACTTTTTCTTGCAGCTGTATTGCACAGTGCAGTGAATGTGCATACATTGCTATTGTCCTTGAATAGTAGGAACCACGATAACATGATTGTGTCCTACACGGATGAGATTGTGTGTAGTACGAGAATGTACTTTTGACAGTACTTTTGACTTGACAGTCTTTAGTAGGTGTGCAGCCGTATGTCCCTCAGAAGAAGAAAACATTAAACCAAAAGAAACGCGTTTGTCGAGCATGACGAATCTCACGCGCATATCCGGGAGTTTGCATCGGTTGACAGTGAGAGTTTATTCAACCTCACCACTGCATTACTGCGGGAATAATGTTTTATATCCACACAATATCACTACATCTGCAACTACTGTCAGATGTTTTCCGAGAGAATCGCGTCACAGAAGCAGGAGCAGACATTACGCCTCATCAGCACACAGAACTGTACGGATTGGATGCGCGTCGGGGTTTTGGGGTGATACTGCGACGTCAGGTATTTCAATTAAATTACTTTATATAACTTGACATTGCTTATAAGTTATTTATCCCTCTCTGCACTTTAGTGGAGCACTTACACAGAACAAGCGAGCTAAAAACCTACCTTGTGTCTCTGTGTAGTTTCCTTGACTGGCCACTAGATGTCACTAAAGCCATTTCACTCTTTCTAACCTCCCTGACGCTAAAAACATTTGCCCCCGGTTTCACAGACAATGCTTAAGCTAATCCTAGACTAAAATGCATGTTTGAGCTATTTTAACTGAAAGAATCTTGCACTGACAAATCTTAAAATATGTCAGTTGCATTTTTTTGTCTCAAGATGCACACCAGTAATGTTTTTTTCTTGGGCACGTTTATAAAAGTTACTTAAATATCCTAATTGAACTAAGGCCTAATCCTGGCTTAGTCTAAGCCCTGTCCGTGAAACCGGGCCTTGATGTTTGACTGTCACTTCATTAGATTAAACTACTTCAAAACAACCAGGAATCTGAAAACAAATTATAGGCTACTAAACATTTTCTTCTAACTTGTTCTCAAGCTCATTTATGTTCATAAAACATGTTTAACAACCACAAATGTCCAAATATTTTTCTTCATTAAACCACTTGTACATTTTTTTTAAGAATGTAGAATGTTTGTAAAATGATGCTAGTGCAATATTTCTCTACAATAAATGACACTTGGTTTGATATTTTGTTTTTAATTCATACAATTTTAAAGTGAAGTGACGTGTGGCCAAGAATTTGTGCTCTGCATTTAACCCATCCAAGTGCACACATACACACACACACCGTGAACACACACCCAGAGCAGTGGGCAGCCATATTGCTGCAGCCCGGGGAGCATTTGGGGGTTCGGTGCCTTGCTCAAGGGTCTCACCTCAGACGTGGTATTGAGGGTGGAAGAGAGAGCTGGTTATTTATTCACCCCACCGATAATTCCTGGCAGACCTAAGACTCAAAACCGCAACCTTCGGGTTACAAGTCCGACCCTCTAACCAATAGGCCATGACTGCTCCCTCAGGTTCATCCCAAAATGAAAATTCTATCGTTAATTACTCACCCTCATTTTGTGGACCCTCAACCTGTAAGACTTAGAGTTTTCTGTCAGTGGAGGGACAGAAAGCTCTCAGATTTCATCAAAAAGATCTTCATTTGTGTCTTACAGGTTTGGAACAACATGAGGGTGATTAATTAATGATAACATTTTCATTTTTGGATGAACTCACCCTTTAAGTGTGGCGTAAATGTCAAATACCTGTTTGGTCCAGTTTTGTCTTGGTGAATTGTCAAAATCTCTTCCATGAAGTTCCTCAGCTCATATATGGTGGGAAATTGGACTTCCTCGTGTTTGATTATCTGTCCGAAATCACCATGTCACTGCTCTCATCAGCCAAAGCTAAAACACCTGTAAGTTATTCCTCCATCCTACACTTGACCTTATACCTGATGTGACCCATAAAACTGCTTTTGTTGGTGTAAGACAATAAAGTCAATAATATTTCTGCATTCATTTGTTAATTATGATATAGGCTACACTTGGACTAACAATGCTCTCTTTTATTTAAGAATATGGGATACGCTCCCGATTTCGTCCTTTCCCTTACTCCATTTATTAAGGATATCAGCAAAAGAGGTAAAATTGTGATAAGAATGTGACTTTTTTTATCCAGACACATTTTTTTTATTAATAATGTTTACATAGGTTGTATTATGTTATATTTATTGTATAATATTATACAATATGCAAAAGTGATTTAGTTTTATTCATAATATTGTATGGAAATACGTTTTCTACTGAATCTTTGGTTGCCCTGCTGTTTTTTCCTGTAGGCATCCGTGTTGTGAGTAATGCTGGCGGTGTCAATCCTCTTGCATGTGGAGCAGCTTTACAGCAAGTAGTTCAAAAGGCGGGACTTGACCTGAAGGTAGCTGTGGTTACCGGCGATGACCTGATGTCACAGGTAATTGAACTCTATGCTCATGTAATGCATGGGCATTTACTCGCCTTATGGGAGCTGACATTTTGACATCACATGACCAGCCGAATACTACCCCTTTTATCTCAATTACCCCCCTGTTACTGGACACTTTTACTAAATATAGCCATGGCTGACTGCAAATACCCACAATTCCACATGATGCTGCAGCCCAATCAGTAGGTGTCAGTATAGTCCAACATGAAAGCCATATACTATAGCCTTGTGATATATAGGGTTGCCACCCGTCCCGTAAAATACGGAATCGTCCCGTATTTACAAGCAAAATGACGTGTCCCGTATCAAACCAATACGGGACGCGATTTGTCCCGTATTTTTACACAGGTCCACACATAGTTCAATAAACACATACGGATTTTGCAGTGTGGAGAATACTGATAGCAAATATAAAGAAATCAATTTCACAATAAGTAGTACAGGAGCTCATTTGTGCGTGATTGTGTTTTAGTTGCCGGAGTCTCGAGAACATGCGCTGTGCCAGTGTGCCTGCAAACTTGCGAGGTGTTTTAAAAACATGTCGAGCTCGCGTCGCGTCCACCGTTTGAACGCAAGATCTCCAGATATAGAGCTGAATATCAAAAAGATATCAATGGGTCTGTCCAGTAACTCATGATGAACTTCAGGCCAACTGCACACTTTATGAGAAGCATTTCAGTTGCTCAGACTGTCTGACACATCCGTGCTTCTAAAGGTAGGCCTATAGTTTTTTTTAATGGATAATATATTAATATAATATTCCATACATTATCAGAGCTTGGCAGACAGAATTATTATTTTTTAGACAGGTTAATTAATAGATTATAGCCTAATAAATGTTATCATTAATTTATAATTCATCTAGGCTATATTCATCATGCATAATAAATAATCCTGTCATATAAAGTTTGACATTTAAAAAAATATTTAGATAAAAATGGGACAAATAATTACATGATAATATAGTCATAATTTAAGTAAATTAATAAAATAAAATATTTTTTTTTTGAAATTCAAAAAAGTGATTACTGGTTCAGAATGACTGCTTAAAGGGACAGTTCACCCAAAAATAAAAATTCTGTCATCATTTGCTCACCCTCAAGTTGTTCCAAACATGTATACATTTCTTTGTTATGTTGAACACATAGGAAGATTACTGTGGAAGTCAATGGTGCCCTCAAAGTAGCCTGCGTACAGGCTGAACTTTGAACTTTCTTCAAAATATCTTCTTTTGTGTTCAGCAGAACTCGTACAGGTTTGGAACATCATGAGGGCGAGTAAATGATGACAGAATTTTCATTCTGGGTGAACTATCCCTTTAAAGAGCACCAAATAGGCTACTAAAGAGTTATTTTGAAACAAATAAAATCAAATGTAAAATAATATAAAATGTGTTCTGTTGCAAGTTCACATACTTGATCTCATGTTTTCTTATATGGTTTATTATTGAGCTGTCAAATTGTAAATGTTGAAATAATCATTTCATGACGTATTCTTTATGTCTGTCCGTTATGCAATTGTTTTTTTTTTTTGGGGCGGGTGGGTGTCATGAATGGGTGTCCCTTATTTTGCCACATTGAAGGTGGCAACCCTAGTGATATAGCACAACAAATAATACATTTTTGAGTGCATCTTAGATTCTGTATTTAGTGTCTTAGCATCTAGTATTCAGGACCTATCGACAAATTATAATATTTAAGGATATTATATTTAAATGGCTAGATAGCCATTACATTTTTTGTGGTCAGTAAAAATGTTATACTTTTGGTTGCATTACATTTACATTTAATCATTTAGCAGACGCTTTTATCCAAAGCGACTTACAAATGAGAGCAATAGAAGCAGCTAGAACAGTCAAGGGCAACAGTATGTAACAGCATTAGATAAAAAGTGACAGTAAATACATTTATAATGTAAAAGATTTTTATTTCAGACTTTTCCACATTTCTATTTATCAAAGTATCACAGTTTCCACAAAAATATTAAGCCACACAACTCTTTTCGTCATTGATCATAATAATAAATGTTTCTTGAGCATCAAATCATCATATATTAGAATGATTTCTGAAGGGTCATGTGACACTGAAGGCTGGAGTCATGAGGCTGAAAATTCAACTTTGCATCACGGGAATAAATTGCATTTTAAAGTATATTCAAATAGAAAATAGTTATTTTAAATTGTAAAAATATTTCACAATATTACTGTATATTTGATTAAATAAATGCAGCCTTGGTGAGCATTAAAGACTTAAAAAAACAACAACTAAAAAAAAAACTGAACCTTTGAATGTTACTGTATGGTTAATACTTAAACACCACCACCTGTAAAACATTACCCTTCTTCTTGCCCAATTTCATCGCAATAATTCTTATGGGTTTGTTTAAATTCTTAAACTAAGTATGAGCGATAGTAATAGTTATGACTATACAGCCATAGCACTAATAATACTATATCCGACCTCCACCATTACTAAGTAATTTTTAAACTGTTGAAATCTTCTCTGTGATCTTTTGGTTTGTTGTGTATCCAGAAAGACTCTTTGACTCAACTCAGGATGACTGATTCCGAGGGAAAGAAACCACTTCCAAAGACCGTCCACAGCATGAATGCGTATTTGGGGTAGGAACTACAAGTTAATTACAGCGTGTCATTGGTTCTGTCTGTTATTCATGCCTGGAGCCGGACTGGTGGTTTGAGCATATGAGATTCAGCTTTCTTGTGTCTATCTCACAGCGCACTCCCCATTAAACGGTGCCTGGACCTCGGGGCTGATATTGTAGTGACGGGACGCTGTGTGGACAGTGCTGTGGTTCTTGGACCACTCATGCATTCGGTACGGTTTGTCATGCAACAGCGTTCTTCAGATATTGTGACTCATTCCTACTCAGTAACGACGAGTTGGTAATTTGAACCTCCTTCATCAGCACAAAACAAAAACAGAAACAAGTTTCACACCAGCAGCGTATCTTTTCAGAAAACGCTAAGTTTACTTTAGCTTCTATAGGGAGAGGTCCAGACTTTCAACAACAACAAAAAAATCTAATTTAAATTCAAACCACCTACCTCTTTTTTTCTTGTTAAGCTTTTATTGTTGTGGTGGTTTGAACAGTATTTCTGTACATATTTGGTAGTATTTGTCATTCACAAAAGGTGCATATTTGACATCCACATAACCTCTTCTCAGTCTAGCATTTGAATTTTCAAGACAAACCTAAAGATTTCTTGACTTTAACTATTTTTATAAAATGTATTAAAAGGTTAAGTAAGTCTAAATAAGTGTATACATATTTTATATAGCACACTGTATCTACAAATTCATATTACTGTAATTTGATGAGCTGTCTTTTTTTCATGCATTAAATTCTCATTATTGTAATTTATTTCAAAATGCTGTTAGTATAAATACACATACACAAATACACAAGTTTTTTAAATCCAATCTCTCTTAAATAAGAATATAAATAATAACTGTATTTAGTGTGAAAAACATATTATATATTATAACTATATATTATTATAACTATTATAACTAAATATTATATATTTGTCTTTTTTTGACAGTTTGCATGGGACTCCAATAACTATGACCTGTTGGCTGCTGGAAGGTATTATTACATCTGTGAGCTCTTGACACACACCACACACACACCACACACACACACACACACACACACACACAAAATTTTGTCTGCTTACAACACCTAAATATGTACATTGGTGTCTGAGGGAAACATAAGTGCAGACAGCCATTCAGGAATAATTTTTGTGTTGTATGTTGTGTAGGACCATTCAGTGTAAGAATATGTGTGGTTAACCACATTTACATTATTAGTCAAGTTCTGTTCCTGTTTTGGTTGCCATGAAATTTCATGAGAAAATTGAATTTTCTTCTGTTTTAGCCTTGCTGGTCATCTGATTGAGTGTGGTGCACAGGCCACAGGGGGAATTTTCACAGACTGGCACACAGTTCCTGACTGGTAACATCTCAAAATCTGATATATTCATGACACATTTCATTGCATCATGACATTATTTTCATGACAGCACTTTTTTCTCCATAAATTTTCATTACAGTAATTCTTTTTGACACTTCTTTAATGTTTGACTCTTATGTTTTTTATTCTCAGTTGCATTAGATTCTCATTACTGTAATATATATATATATATATATATATATATATATATATATATATATATATATATATATATATATATATATATATATATATATATATATATAAATAAATAAATGTGTGTGCACATTTCTTAGTGTTAGCAAAAGTGTAAAAAAGTCAAAAGTAAAAGGTTTAGTATTGTTGTAGTATTGTCTATTGTGTATATACACCGATCAAGCATAACATTATGCCCACTGACAGGTAAAGGTGACAGGTAACACCAATTATCTCTTCATCACGGCACCTGTTAGTGGGTGGGATATATTAGGCAACAAGTGAACATTTTGTCCTCAAAGTTGATGTGTTAGAAGCAGGAAAAATGGGCGAAAAGCGTAAGGATTAGAGCGAGTTTGACAAGGGCCAAATTGTGATGGGATGGCTAGACAACTGGGTCAAAGCATCTCTAAAACTGCAGCTCTTGTGGGGTGTTCCCGGTCTGCAGTGGCCAGTATCTATCAAAAGTGGTCCAAAGAAGGAACAGTGGTGAACCGGCGACAGGGTCATGGGCGGCTCATTCATGCACGTGGGGAGCGAAGGCTGGCCCGTGTGGTCCGATCAAACCTTTCATGGAAACGGTATTCCCTGGTGGCTGTGGCCTCTTTCAGCAGGATAATGCGCCCGCCCACAAAGCAAAAATGGTTCAGGAATGGTTTGAGCACATCGAGTTTGAGGTGTTGACTTGGCCTCCAAATTTCCCAGATCTCAATCCAATCGAGCATCTGTGGGATGTGCTGCTGAACAAACAAGTCCAATCCATGGAGGCCCCACCTCGCAACTTACAGGACTTAAAGGATCTGCTGATAACATCTTGGTGCCAGATACCACAGCACACCTTCAGGGGTCTAGTGGACAGCAAAAGGGGGACCAACACAATATTAGGTCATAATGTTATGCCTGATCAGTGTATATACAGTATATAGATCGATATAGATATACATAAAGACATCATCCCCCAGGTTTCACAGACAAGGCTTAAGTCTAGTTCTAAAATGCATGTTTGAGCTGTTTTAACTTACATTGGCATAATTTTAAAAATGTAAGTGCCACATTGTTTCATCTCAAGATGCACACGATTCATTTGTTTTCTAAGGCACGTTTATAAAAGCTTAAATATCATATCTTTGCTTAAATAATTTGTTAATTCTTTTGATTTAGATGTGAAATGCTTCATTCTTGAGATGTCTTGTAACTTTGACTTCAGTGTCTTCAAATACTAAAACGTACCTCATTCTTTGTTTATAATGACAGTGGGAAGTATTATGTGCGTTCTCATTTGATTTGCAGGGATAACATGGGCTTCCCGGTGGTGGAATGTTCTGCTGATGGTTCATTTACACTGTCCAAACCTCCAAAAACCGGTGGGCTGGTTTCATTTGGTACAGTGGCAGAGCAATTAGTGTATGAGATCGGAGACCCACAGCATTACCTACTACCAGATGTAACATGTGACTTCTCCAATGTCACCATTACTGAGATCCCAGGTCATTTTTTTGAATAGGCTTTTACTAGATTACATGCATGGTTGTTTCTGATATTCAGCCACTGGCATAATTACACATAATTATACCCTTATGCACTGTTGCGGGTCAATTTGACCCGTTTTGATTTTTGAGTTCAGTTAATCTATGTTTTTTTCTTTAAATGTTGTGACTTTTTATATGCACAATTTCAACACGCTCATGTGTTTTGACATATACACACAAAATTATTGGGATCTGCTTTACATTAGGTGGCCTTAACTACTTTGTACTAACATTTTAATTAATCATTTGATACAATGCAGTTATTGTGTACATACATGTTTTATGTTGTACTTACATTTTTAAAATTGCCTGCATGTAATTACGTCATCTGTAATATTTTTCTGTAGTTACGTTTATAATTACACTGTTGACACTTCCCTTACACCTAACCCTACCCTTAAACCTACCCACACCACCACACCTGTCCCTAACTTTACCCGTATCCCACCTCAATATCAGCAAGTGTTCTGCATTACAAAACATGCACTGCATTTGCATTATGAACACAATAAGTACATTGTACTTATATTTTGATGTAAGTACATAGTAGTTAAGGCCACCTAATATAAAGTGGGCCTGCATCTCAATTTGACCTGCATATTTTAATGTTCTAAGACAACTTTACAGACCCAAAATAACATTTCTTAGTTATATTTTGTTATTTTAGTTTTTTAATACCCGAATTAAGCTAAAAAAAGAGCTTTTCCTCAATACAGAAAAATATTTTGTCTGCCACATATGGCAGAAATACAATTAAACCTATGTTGTTTTTCTTGAAATGTTGTGACTTTTTCTCATTTAGGGTCATGAACATGCATGCAAAGATTCAACACAATTATGTGTTGTGAAATGTGCATATGGAAATTGCTGTTTGTGGGTAGATTTGACCCATATAGGCAGCTATTCAAAAACAACTGTACAGACCCAAAATACAGTCAGTACAGTCGTGTGTCAGAGCTCTTCAACTCCAGTGCTGAAGTGCCAGTGTCTTGCTGAGTTTAACAACTTTTTGTTTTCAAAGTTTGAGAAAATAAAAAGTTGTTTTACCTGTTTAATGTCTTTTTGAGCATAGACATTGATATGACTTTTCAAACGTAAATTGTTAATCTTGAATAGTTCAGGGCACAGACTTAAGTTTGGTATATTTTTAATGGGAACACTTTACAGATGATTGTAGAAATAAAACGGTTGCAAAAGTAAAGTTTAAAGTTTTTATAGTTTAGGAAGATTTTAAATATATATCATATATTTTTATATTTTATTTAAAATATTTACTTTACCAAACATGTTCAACTCTAAAGCCTCAAGAAAATCAAAGCTGAATATATGAACAAGTTCTGTGCCAAATTTTAGGTTGATATATCAAAAAAAGAGTGATAAAAATAGTGGTTAAAAACATTTTTAGAAATTCATAAACTCCGATATTTATACGTTGTAATGTGTTAAAAGGATTGATATTAAAAGTTAATTATTTGTACTTTTTTTTTTTTCATAGCGTGATTTTTGAGGAATTGCATTGAATCCAATTAGGGTCAATTTGACCTGGACCACAGGCTGTAACCAGAAATCAAACAGTGCATGAGGGTTAAACAAGCCAAAGCTGATGTGTGACAGTATTTATCTCCAGTAGAAAGTCCTCACTCAGTGATCAGATGGTTTATCATCTCTAAATATCTGACTCAGAGACGCAGCCCCATTGATTTTACACCAGTTGTCTAGACTGGCTACCTAAGAGCCGGTTCCAGCTATATCTGATATAACCTTTACAACCTCTGTCATTTAAATGTTATTTTCTTTGTCACAAAACTAATTTTATTTGTCCCCTAAACATTCATCTCATTGTCCATGTAATCAGGAAGCTAATATCGCAGTATGTACACTAGCTTGATTTAATCTTTTGTGGAAACATTCAAAAATGCTGAGATCAATATGTTAGTGTTTTTTTAAGGGCTGATAAGACAAATGTGGCCAAGTACTGCTATATATAAACATTTATTTTATTTTTACTCAAAACCAAAACTGCCATAGATTTTAAAGTGCCATTGTTACAGTGTAGTTATATATTTAAGTACTGAGCAATATTAATTAACTACATACTTACTATATGGTTAGGGTAGGATTAGGGTTTGGTTGATGGTTAGTTGCATGTAATTATGCATAATTTACTGTTGTAAGTACATGTAACATGAAACAAGGACACTGAAAACTGTTACCATTATTTTTTTAAATAAATAATAAATATGAATTATTTATATTGACTTTACTAATGCCATTTCATTATGACTTGCCCTTCTGATTTCTAGATGTGGACGGTGGAGCAGTGAACGTACGTGGTGCCAAGGGATCACCTCCGTCAGGTGACTACAAGGTGGGTTAACCTTTCCACCCTAGTTGGTTTAAGTCAGTCATTTTAATTAAAGTTAAAATGTTCTTTTTTTATGCAATAATGAATTACTTAGCTTCTTTTTAAATTGGTTATGGTTTGTATTTTGTCATCTCAAGGTTTGTGCCACATATATGGATGGGTTCAGGGCGACGGCAGTTTGTCCTGTTGG
The DNA here is from genome assembly GCA_023566225.1 of Romanogobio albipinnatus. Taxonomy (NCBI): domain Eukaryota; kingdom Metazoa; phylum Chordata; class Actinopteri; order Cypriniformes; family Gobionidae; genus Romanogobio; species Romanogobio albipinnatus. The sequence continues at coordinate 16,935,374 of CM042241.1, forward strand.
TGGTCCGAGAGCTGTGGAAAAAGCCAGAAGAACAGCAGAGAGTATTATTAAAAGGTTAAGGCTTTATTCTTGGTGATTTTATAGATCTAATACTTGATATTTCGTTAATTGTTTAAAAAACAAAACACATTTTACCATTGGAATCTGCAATACAAGTTGGTATAAGGTAGATTAAAGGACAATTCACAGCATCAACAGACGCCAACCAATGCATACACTCACCAGATTACAGTACGTCATTTCTCAGACATTCCACGACCTGACAAATGCCGAATGAACATGTTCAGTCGGTGAAAACGAGTGCCGACCAACAGCAACAGAAGCCAGCAGGGATAACACACTGATCCGACAAAACCCAGACAAAGTGTCTGTTGCCGTTGGTCGGCGTCTAGATGAAATATCCTAAATAATTACATATATAGAACCTTTTTGGGGATTCCCATTATGGGATAATTTTATGAATTTATTAATTAAGTGCCCCATTATGCTTTTTTTGAGTATTACCTTTCATGCAGTAATACAGCTGTTTGTGAATGTAAAAGGTCTGCTAAGTTTTAAAGATCAAAGTGCATGTCAAATAAAGTTAAAGTTTGTCGTCAGCAATTCCAGTCTCACTTCCCGTTACATACTTGCGTAACAATGCAACACATTTGCATAATGCCCATCTATGGTCTTCATTGGCTGAGAGCAACATCTACTTCGTCCCGCCCTCAAACACTGTAGTTCTGGCTGAGGCCTGGAAGAGTTTGGTTCGTGTTGTCGACATGTCGACACTGTTTTCTGCATTATGAATCCATTTACCATGCATTTCAAAAGGATGAGGACTCGCGCTGGAATTGAAACGGAAAAACCAATGCCATCATTAGTATCACTATGTATCAAGCGCAGAGGTGGACAAAGTACACAACTTCATAATTAAGTAAAAATACCACTTGTCAAATATTACTCTGATTTTTACTTAAGTAAAAGTACAGAAGTACTTGCTTTTAAAAGTACTTAAAGGGTTAGTTCACCCAAAATTGAAAATAAAGTCAGTAATTACTCACCCTCATGTTGTTCCAACCATGTAAGACCTTCGTTCATCTTTGGAACATAATTTAGTATATTTTTGATGAAATCTGAGAGCTGTCTCACTCCTCCATAGGCTTTCAGAGGGAATGAAACTTGATGGCCCAGAATAGTAAGTAAAAACGTCATTTAAGGAGTCCAAATGACTACAGTGGCTCTGTATTAAGTCTATCATGCGACGAAAATACTTTTTGAGCGGAAAAACAACAAAAATAACGACTGTATCCCACTATTTATCCCACTATATACTCTCTGACGAGAGTTTGCGGGAGTGCCACGACGCATGCGCGAGAACTCGCGCATGCGTCGTGGCACTCCCGCGAACTCTCGTCAGAGGCTCAAATTGAACAATAATAGTGGGATAAAGTCGTTATTTTTGGTTGTTTTTCCGCTCAAAAAGTATTTTCGTCGCATGATAGACTTAATACAGAGCCACTGTAGTCACTTGGACTCCTTAAATGACGTTTTTACTTACTATTCTGGGCCATCAAGTTTCATTCCCTCTGAAAGCCTATGGAGGAGTGAGACAGCTCTCAGATTTCATCAAAAATATACTAAATTATGTTCCGAAGATGAACGAAGGTCTTACATGGTTGGAACAACATGAGGGTGAGTAATTACTGACAGAATTTTCAATTTTGGGTGAACTAACCCTTTAAGTATCAAAAGTAAATTTCCTTTTTTATGTCAACACATTATTTTATTGTTGTTGCATTGTTATATGAATGCACACGCTGTGCAATCATGGTGGTTTAAGCCAGTCAGTGATGCTCAATCCAACATGCTAGCATACAACTATCTTGAACTCATTTCAATACTTGTTTAAAAGTTACAAAGCTGCTGTCAGTTTAAGGCTGAATGCACGGATCCAATACACTGATACACATCTCCCAAATCAACTGTGTAAATATTCTTAATACTCGCCAAAACTGACATTTTGACATCCTTTTGTGTGTATTGGTCACATCGTTTCTGACTGAATCTTTTCCGAAATCGTCCCTCCCTAACATTTTCGTTTAGTTTTTATTTGTTGTGGAAAATTTCAATAGAAATGAATAGTTTTTGTCATTCAAAACTGGTTTTATTTAGTTGTCGCCTCGTTTTCGTCTGTGGAATATTTTTTATTCGTCAACAAAATTAACACTGCAATACTGAAACTTTAGATCTAAAAAAAAAATCACAGACAATTTCCATTTCAAGCTTTCACCAGAAACACCTCAATATTCTTCCGCAGGTTGGACGGCGAGTTTTTGAAAGCTGTGATATGATTTATTTTAGGCAAAGATGTAAAACAAAACAAATGTTTAATCTTTTCAGAAAACTGAAACTTTCTAAGTGTAGCCATGTGCCGAGGAACTGTCTTCCATTTTGCAATCAGCTGTTCAAAAAATGCTGGGAAATCATTGAACTTCAAGAGTTATTACTGATACAACTTTCGACTTCGAGGACCTTGATAGAAATGTAGCGGAGTGAAAAGTACAATATTTGTCTTTCAAATGTAGTGACGTTAAAGTCATAAGTTTCCAGAAAAAATAATACTTGAGTAAAGTACAGATACTCAAAAAGTGTACTTAAGTACAGTACTCAAGTAAATGTACTTCGTTACTGTCCACCTCTAAGCGCTGAGGAAAACTCTGGAGCTGAAAATCAGATATGGTAATAGGTGTTTTGTAAACCAATCACCAACAGACTGGGCCTTCTGGCCAATCAGAACAGAGCAGGCTCAGGGAAAGAAGGCATTCAGAGAGGCTGATTCTTCAAACAAACAGTTTTCAGACAGAAATTAGGTAATGTGCAGAGGAGACCTCCAAAACAAACCTTTAAAATAGCATAATAGGGGCACTTGAACTAAAATGTATTAATTAAACAGCTTGTAAACATACTTTATCACTAAAACAAATCGAAATAACCCATTAAACATGAAAGTATTATGCATTTAAGGCCTTTCTCCTTATGTAGAACTGTTTTGACATAAAGGGCTCTTTAAAATAGAGTCAAGAACCCTAGGGGTTTATATAGAATGCCACTGAACCTGTAGTACTTCATCATGAAACATCATCTGTAGGACCCAGCGAATTTTCAGACAGCTGGGTTTGGAGGACTATGCTGAAGTCAACATTCAAGTTCTGGGCGCTGAGGACACATATGGACCACATGCGGTCAATAAAGTAGGCAGTCTGTTTTTGTCTTCTGTTGAAAAACGTGTTTAACATCACAGTCCGTTTACAATTAGAACAAATAACCTACCGTTTTTGAAGGCCGTTCTTTATTGTGCAGGGTCCTCGTGAGGCTGTGGTTTGGATGGCCGTCCATCACAAGCAGAAGAAAGCGCTAGAGTTTTTCTCCAGAGAGGTGGCACCAGCGGGAACAGGCATGGGTGAGTTACAACCTCAACTCAGTCATATCCTACTCTGTTTCCAAACCACTATGGTTAAGCTCACTGTTCGGTTAAAGCTGAAGCACATTTGAACAATTTTATTTCTCTCTCCTGTCTACAGCTCCAGGACTCACAGCTATTGTAGGAGGGCGACCAAAAATGTGAGCGTTAGTTGGTAGTTCTTTAAGTACGAAAAACTGTTGATAACAAAATGTTGTTTATGTATGTATTATTTCTCTTTCTAGATCACCAGTTCTGAAACCTTTCTTTTTCCTGCATCCCAAAGCAGATCTGGAGGTATTACCATTTTTTTTACCATGATACACTTAAAAAAAGTGAGGAAACCCGTTGCCTTAAAATTAAGTAAATCATTTGAAAAAAATTAAGTTATGTGGAATTGTCAAGTTTACATAACTCATTTAAAGGTTATTACTTAATCATTTTAAGGCAACAGGTTTCCTCATTTTTTTAAAGTTAAGTCAACTGATCACTTTTTACAGTGTACCATGTTTTTTGTTGTTTTAAACTTACTATTTTATTCTATATATTTTATTCTTTTGGAGAATCATTCAAATACCATGTTTCATGGATATGGTAATACATACATAGTATAGGGTGAATTCAGCAACCTGGCTCACATTTCTTATTGAGATGAAGGTAAAAAAAGAGTTCTACATCTACATCTAAGTATCTGATACCATCACTGTATGCTTTTTTATAAGGGAAATGATACAACAAAATCAAACTGTGCATTTAATTAAAAGGTCATTCTAAATGGATCGGACAGATATGGAAATGGGCCATTTAAAGTATACATATGGATGATTGTGTGAATGAATGACTCTTAATTGGTGATTTCAGGCGCACATTCATGTGAATGGGGAGCTTGTGGAGACACACAGAGAGCTGGTATCAGAACCTTCATTAGCAGAAAGACATGATCCCTCCCTCCACTCAGAGGAATACGGAGGAAAACCCACAGGTACCTTGCTGATTGTATGTATGGACTACAAAATGTAAAGTGATCATGGAATAGTTCACTCAAATATGAAACTTATACTACCTGAAACTTACTTTAAAACTTTAGGGTCAGTACTTTTTTGTTTTTTAAAGAAATTAATACTTTTATTCAGCAATAAGGCATTACATTTATCAAAAGTGACAGTAAAAACATTTATAATGTTACAAAAAAATAATTTCAAATAAATATTGTTCTTTTGAATTTCTGACTATTGACTATTGAATCACAGTTTTTTGTATCACAGTTACCACAAAACTAAAGTAAGCAGCACAACTGTTTTCATTGATAATAAACATATTAATTACAGTATATGAGAAGGATTTCTTAAGGATCACATGACACTGAAGACTAATAATATTTCACAATATTGCTGTTTTTATTGTTTTTGATCAAATAAATGCACCCTTGGTGAGACTTCTATCAAAAACATAAAAAAAATCATACTGACCGCAAACGGTAGTCTACACACCATCTGTTGAAAGTTGAAAAGGAGTTATTTAGCAAGATGTCCAAGCTGCTCTTTTCCATACAATGAGAGAAGGTTGTAACTAGGGATGTTAATGATTAATCGATGATCGATTAATTGTCGATAATACATTTAATCGATAAAACCTATCGATTGTTGATTAATCAGGGTCATGCGCGTGCATGCTGCTCAACCGCGAAACATGTAAATCAGACACAAGGAATAAGGATGCGAGCGCACCGGAGCTCTGTTTGGGACCATTTTATAGCTGGAGTTACACCTTCATCTTGACTACAAGTTTGCATGTGCATTCGCAGCCTTTTGCTTTGTGCACATGTAAGTTGTAGTATTGCACTCTAAAAAATGCTGGGTTAAAAATAACCCAAGTTGGGTTGAAAATGGACTAACCCAGCAATTGGGTTTTTTAGCCCAGCGATTGGGTTGTTTTAACCCAGAAATTGAGTTGTTTTAAGCAAACATTTAGCCCAACCACTGGGTTAAAACAACCCAATTGCTGAGTTTTTCCATTTTCAACCCAACTTGGGTTATTTTTAACCCAGCATTTTTTAGAGTGTGTTTTTATTTTCCGTGGGCCTTTCTATAGCTGATTTTTTAATCATATAGGATGCGTCTGGTTAAGAATTAATGCAGTAGTGAAGCGTACCGTGATCAGAGTCAGCGCATGCAGCTCCAACAGCATTGGGACTGTCATGTTACATATCATTATAAAGAGAACAATATTGTAATACATAGTTGTGAATTTACTGGGTCTAGTTGGCGTTTTCGGTGCGTTGTTTCAGGAAGAGCGCGTCCACACATTCTGAAGAGCACGTATCTGAGGTGGAGTTGGTGACACGCTGCATTACTAAAGGTCATACAATATACTTTAAATAAAAACTGCATAACGTTTCATTTAATGATAATAGATATTCAAAAAGTATCCTTGTAAACACATTAATTTACATTTAGAACACAGTTATACTTCATTATATTGTAATTTGTTCAAATGGAGTTTGAGTATGATAATGATATGACATTTCTTTCCTTGCAAATAACATTTTTCCTCAGAGAACATGCTTTGTACACTTTCCAGCAATATGTTTTTTCCCCCAAATTCTTCCCAAATTAGCACATTGTGACTAATTTTATTAATGACAGACTCTATTTTGTATCAAAACAATTTTTTCACAAGGAGATAAGCATGCAGTGTTTGATATGACCTACTTCAAGGTGGAAGTGAATGGAATGTTTGAGCAACAAATTCAACTGAAAGAAATGGGCTTAAGCCTTGTTTTAAGGGCCAATGTGATTGTTCCACCAAGAGAAGGTTTTATAAGATCCCTTGCACCGGAATCCAGTGCTGCTTGTTTTCCCAGAGTTCTTGCTTTAGGTTCTCTGAAAGGCACAACCTTTGTAGTGTTCTGGCAATGTTTGCTTGAGTCTCTTTATCTATCTGCCACTTCTCAGTTGCACTAAACAAGCAGCTAAACCCTTTAAATAATCAGGAACACCCTTTCATTGGATCTAGTGTTTAAACATACGCAAGCGCAGACTGTTACGCACACACTCGCATTTATACACAAGGGCCATGCACACAAACACAGAAGGTCTTAAATACAAATGAACACAATATAAAGCAACATGGACTCTGTGCTTTTTTTTCTTTTCACTTGCTCTCCTTCCCACTCAAATCGTCAGACAGACGAACCTGGAGCCACGGTGATTAGAGCATCACAGAGGGCTGATTGTAAGAGAGGCTTCTAATGTTACCACAGCCCAAGGGCATTTTTCCGCGACAGAAAAACTGATTAATGGGGATGTAGCCAATGATAACTGGCAATGAGCTGTGTTGAATTCCAAAAGAACCAAGCATCACTATTACTATTGAGACTTCATTCAAAAATTAAATCTGTATTTCCTTCTTCTGTGGAACATAAACATTTTGAAGAATGTTCATGCTGCTTTTTCCCTATGCAATAAAGGTGCATAACTCCAAAAAGTACCAAAAAAAACCCCATAATGAATTCAGGCATATACTGTTTTCTCAAAGCATAAAATAAACCCTTTTCACATTTCCGGGTTTCTCAGAGCGGAAGTCGTCATAGTTGGGTTAACTTTTATGAATGAGAGAATACATTAAATATATTATTTTTGTGTCCCAATTTGCTCAAATAGCAAAAGAAAAACTCCACAATAGTGATTTCACAACTTTCAAAAAGAGGGAAAAAATAGAGTGAGATTGAAAACGGCAGTGAAAAGAGAGAAAAATGTTCATTTTTACCATCACTCCCATAGACACTGTATTAGAAACACCCTTACAGCAGCGGTAACTTTTTATTTGTTGTAATTTGATGCAAAAGTAATATAATTCAAGTATTAGTGTTAAAAATGTACATACATAAAACTTTACAGGATTTACCGTTAAAACACGTCATCACAGTGTGAGAAAAGGGTCTATAGATTTGAATGAGAAACAGACTGAATTTGTGTTGTTATTCTTGGAAAATCTTGATTATTTTAGGAATTTCTGATTTAAACCTCTCATTTTGTGTTCCACGGAAGAGAGTAAGTCATACAGATGTGAAACTAGTGAGTAAACGATGACACAAGAAAGTCTAGTCTGTGGACATAGATACTTAACATTGGGCTTTTTTAGACTTGGGACAATAAGCAACTACTCAAACATCCTAAGAATCACATTGCAACATCCTGGCAACCACTCAACACACTTGCATCATAGTGGCACACCATACTAATACTGTGTTTGACCCTCTTTCGCCTTCAGAACTGCCTTAATTTTACGTGGCATTGATTCAACAAGGTGCTGAAAGCATTCTTTAGAAATGTTGGCCCATATTGATAGGATAGCATCTTGCAGTTGATGGAGATTTGTGGGATGCACATCCAGGGCACGAAGCTCCTGTTCCACCACATCCCAAAAATGCTCTATTGGGTTGAGATCTGGTGACTGTGGGGGCCATTTTAGTACAGTGAACTCATTGTCATGTTCAAGAAACCAATTTGAAATGATTCGAGCTTTGTGACATGGTGCATTATCCTGCTGGAAGTAGCCATCAGAGGATGGGTACATGGTGGTCATAAAGGGATGGACGTGGTCAGAAACAATGCTCAGGTAGGCCGTGGCATTTAAATGATGCCCAATTGGCACTAAGGGGCCTAAAGTGTGCCAAGAAAACATCCCCCACACCATTACACCACCACCACCAGCCTGCACAGTGGTAACAAGGCATGATGGATCCATGTTCTCATTCTGTTTACGCCAAATTCTGACTCTACCATCTGAATGTCTCAACAGAAATCGTGACTCATCAGACCAGGCAACATTTTTCCAGTCTTCAACTGTCCAATTTTGGTGAGCTCGTGCAAATTGTAGCCTCTTTTCCCTATTTGTAGTGGAGATGAGTGGTACCCGGTGGGGTCTTCTGCTGTTGTAGCCCATCCGCCTCAAGGTTGTGCGTGTTGTGGCTTCACAAATGCTTTGCTGCATACCTCAGTTGTAACGAGTGGTTATTTCAGTCAAAGTTGCTCTTCTATCAGCTTGAATCAGTCGGCCCATTCTCCTCTGACCTCTAGCATCAACAAGGCATTTTCGCCCACAGGACTGCCGCATACTGGATGTTTTTCCCTTTTCACACCATTCTTTGTAAACCCTAGAAATGGTTGTGCATGAAAATCCCAGTAACTGAGCAGATAGTGAAATACTCAGACCGGCCCGTCTGGCACCAACAACCATGCCACGCTCAAAATTGCTAAAATCACCTTTCTTTCCCATTCAGGAGTTCAGGAGATTGTCTTGACCAGGACCACACCCCTAAATGCATTGAAGCAACTGCCATGTGATTGGTTGATTAGATAATTGCATTAATGAGAAATTGAACAGGTGTTCCTAATAATCCTTTAGGTGAGTGTATATAGCATCATTGCGCTTCAGACCTTTCCTGATCCCGCCCCCTTCTCTGTCTCTTGCACTTTGCTTCCTGTCTACAACCTTTTCTATGGTAATAAAAGGGAAAAACTTGAGAATTTTTTTTTTTGTGGTCAGTAAGATTTCAGTTCATGTTTTTGAAAGAAGTCTCTTATCCTCACAAAGGCTGCATTTATTTGATCAGAAATACAGTAAAAACAGCATTATTATGAAATATTACAATTGAAAATGTTTTCTGTTTTAATATATTTTTTATTTTTTATTCCTGTCACGCCAAAACTAAAATTCTTAGCAGTCATTGCTCCAGTCTTCAGTGTCACATGATCCTTCAGAAATCATTCTAATATGCTGAATTGCTGCTCAAGTCAAAGAAATTTTCAATGTTGAAAACAGTATAAAATAAGTAATATTTTTGTGGAATCTGTGATACATCTTGTTAGGATTCTTTGATGAACAGAAAGTTCACAATAACAGTGATGTAATATTAGAAATGTCATTTTTTTTTTATCATTGTAAGGCATCATTATTTCTTTGTGTAAAAAACAACAATTGAATAGTGTAAATTATAATTTTAATTTGCTTATTCCTATTTAAATAATCAATCAGATCAAGGAATCTCTGACCTGACTGGGAGCAAAATGATCTTTGAATGGGCTCAGATGCTCGCTATTAGTTCAACCTGCCAACTGCTGAATTTAATTACACTGAGAACAAAATTGTCTCTCTTTCAGATCTGCCCTCTGGCCCGCATACCTTCAGACTGGAGGAGTTAGCATACACGCGCAGTGGAGACAAAGGGGACTCCGCAAACATTGGTAAGTGTCTCTCCATGTGCTTTCACACGCAGTGAATAATATTTCCACGATGAGACAATTTGCTTACTGCATGTCAGTCACACTAAAAAAGCCATTCTGGCAATAAATGCTGGGAAAATGCTGGGTCAGGCCATGTTCTCTGACCACAAACCACGAATCACAGCTCACTGTCTGCAGCCCAAAAGGCAACACTCTCTTGTGATGTGGCAACTTGCCATAGTCTTAACTTCATCTTCGATGTGACGGGTGGTTATGTGTCATTCGTAGTAGACTGTGAGTCTGTGTTTTTTGTTTTTTGGACATAAGTTGTTATAATAATAGCTTTTTTCATGTTGAATTATGATTTCAAACGCATACTGAAATATATATCTGTCTGTCTGTCTATACATATATTATCATAAATAAAAAAAATAAATGCATACCGGTATGCTAATGTAGAGAAATTAGGGTAATCTGGGACTTTTTACATGTGTGAGTTCTGCTGTGAAAGTAAAATGACTAAACTCATGTTTTTGAGCAAAGTACCAGACTTTTTTTGAATGGTACGTGAATATGTAATTCAGTGTCATGGTATAAATTGAATATTAAGGTTATATCTCACATGTCTATTCCAGATATCAATAAACCTGTATGTATAACTTCTGTGTTTAGGGGTTATTGCACGAGACCCAATGTATTTCCCCTACTTGAAAAAGTTTTTAACTGCTGAAGTTGTGGAGCAGTATTTCCAACATTTGATCAGAAAGGATCAGACTGATGTACCCTCCGTCACACGGTAAGAATAAATCAAAAAATGTGCAAGCATACCATTTCCATTGGTTAAAGATTAAAATGTAATGGTTTGATGAGGCAAAAAGCATAATATAATACTTAGTAGTCTATTTTTAAGGAAACCAGTTTATGTTTGAATCACTAAGGAAGTTAAAGTCGCACAAAATAAACATTGTAACACCTTTATTCCGAGCTACTCAACATCTGCAGCCTATACAGCTTTTTAAAGACCTGTGTGTGTAAGAGAGTGCATGCATGCGAGCCTCTTGTTTTATGGGTTGGGGAAAACTCCTTTGGTGCCACTAATGAGGACCACCTCATGCTGAGGACTGACATGTCTAGGTGCCTGTCTGTATGAGAGTGTGGTGTGAGCTAATGCACAGATGTGTGAAAACTGGGAGGTGATCTCAATTAAAATAATGTGTTTCACATGTTTGCGGTGGCTTCCAGGTACGAACTGCCTGGCATTCACGGTCTGAACTTCATTCTTCCAAACTCCCTCGGAGGGGGAGGGGTGGCGTCACTGCGCAGCGACCCTCAGGTAACACACACATTCATTCATACATTCATTCGCAAAATGGATGATGATGAAATTCTGGAGAGAACATTTATTTTTAAGGAAGAATACAATACACACTTGGTATGAGATTACTCAATCAAACTATTTACAACCTTAAAGAAATGGCTCATGTCATTCCAAACATGAAAGTCATGATACAAAAAAAAAATTAAAAATTGAATTAAAAGCATTTTTAATGAATGCTTTTATTCAGCAAGGACACATTTGATTGATCTAACTGATCAAAAGGGACAGTAAAAACATTTATAATGTTACAAAAGATGGTGTTCTTTTGAACTTTATTCATTAAAGAAAATGAATCCACAAAAATATTAAGCAACTGTTTTCATCTGTGATAATAAGCAATGTTTCTTGAGCATCAAATCAGCATATTAGAATGATTTCTGAAGGATTATGTGACGTAATGATGCTTTTCCATCACAGGAATAAATTACATTTTTAAATCTAATTAGAAAACAGTTATTTTAAATGACTGTTTTTACTTAAAGCTGCAGTCTGTAACTTTTTTTGCTCTAGTGGTTAATAAACAGAACTGTATGCGTCTTGCGGAAGAACATTGCAGCCGGACCTACTTCTCTCTGTTTATGTCTATAGCTGCGTTTCCACCGCAGGAACTTTCCCCAGGAACTAGGAACTTTGGGGTTGTACTCTGTGTGTTTTGACCGCAGGAACCAGGGTCTAAATGATGTTTGATGAAAACGGCCCTGCTCGCAAGGTAGTACTTTTTCAAAGTTCAGGAACTTTCGGGAGTGAGACATTTTATTTCAACCGGCATTTTTAAAAGTCTTGCGAGGTTCGTTCTGCGTTCGGTAAATATCCGTCTTGCTCTTTCTGTCCGATGGCGCGCGTTGTCTCCGCAATCGCACGGCCAATAATAACATCGGTTGTCTTATTTTAAATCTAGCTTTACGAGCTTTAGCATCGGTGCTCGCCTCTTTTCCGCCGCTTTGGTTACTAACCTCTTTAGTAAACCAATACATAACTAGCAAAAGCAGCGCTGCTTGCATCTCCTCCATACTTGTTATTGTTGCAGACAGTATTGCAAAAAAATTATTACTCTGATTATTGACTGGGAGGAACAGTTGCGCGCAGTCAGGGGCGTAGTTTATGGGGGGGGGGGGGGGGGGGGGGGGGTAACCCCTCCAATATTTCAACATGAAAATCACAGTAGATCAAATTAAAAATATGTAGAATTCATTTATTTTGTAACAATAATTTTGTTCCTAATCAAATATGAGTTTGTCCTAATAAATCAGACAAAAATACTCCCCCTCCATTGAACCGATTGGAAATGCCCAACCAATGAGTCGCACTTTGACCAAAACAACGCGAGTGGTGTTTGAATGGGAGAGCACACGGGTAATGTTAGCACCAAAAGAGAAGAGAAGCGCTGCACAGCGGACTATATTTAACTGCTGGTCAGAGAGGGATGCAAAAAATAAAAAATAAAGCATGTACTGAGAATGAGGTATGAGAATATTGTGTAATAGCTAAGTACACACCACATATATTTTAGCTAGCTAATCCATTGAAATGTATTTAGCTATAACTATCAGTATAACAAGTTACCAAAGCAGCCGTCTGTTTTGCTAGTTCCTTTTTCAATAGTGTCTGTAATTATCAATGATTTACAGTTGTTCAAGAGCCGATGTGTTTCCCTTTAAAAAAAAAAAAAATTAGGTGGAATGTAAAAATCTTAAACGTTAACTGTTGTCTCTTTCATATTTTTATATGTTGAATTTGTAATCAGTTAAAGCATGTAGGCCTGGATGGATGGATGGATGGATGGATGGATGGATGGATGGATGGATGGATGGATGGATGGATGGATGGATGGATGGATGGATGGATGGATGGATGGATGGATGGATGGATGGATGGATGGATGGATGGATGGATGGATGGATGGATGGATGGATGGATAGATAGATAGATAGATAGATAGATAGATAGATAGATAGATAGATAGATAGATAGATAGATAGATAGATAGATAGATAGATAGATAGATAGATAGATAGATAGATAGATAGATAGATAGATAGATAGATAGATAGATAGATAGAAATAAATTATCCAATAACAATACACATTAAAAAAAAAAATAACAAAAAAAAAACAGGCAGCATACCAACGTTCAAACCAAATCTACGCCCTTGCTCGCAGTCCCACGTCTGGAATAATTTGCCTAATCTTCTCGGTACTTTAGACCGCAGTGGAAACGCAGACAGCAGGTCTGGGGGAAAAAAAGTTCCTGGAAAAAAGGTTCCTGGTACAAATTGTTCTGGGTAATTTCGGTGGAAACGGGGCTTTTGGCGAGTCACGCAGGGACTGTGCTCCTCCGCAGCGGTTCCTACCAGACCGGTCTGAAATAGTCCCAATATAAACACTTATTATAAGTGTACCATAATGATTCAGGGTAAGACAAAAACATGGTTTGGAAAATGGATTCATGTTGTACATTCTCATTATATAATTTTGTAAATCTTGAACACAAAAAAAAGTTACGGACAGCAGCTTTAAATTAATTTTTGATTAAATAAATGCAGCCTTGGTGAGCATAGGAGACTTTAAAAAACAAAAAAAGACGCCAGACTTTTGAAAAGTAGTGTATATTATAATCAGCATTTAGAAAACATACCTTACAACTGTCACATAGTGTAACATCATGTTTTTAGTGTTACTAAAAATGTGTTATCCTGCAGGGAAAAGCCTACGGTCAAATGCTGCTTGACTACAAACTGAGAGGCCTACCGGATTTGAAATCACTGGTCGATTAAAAAAGGACGAAGACTGAAAGATCTCAGGGGTGTGTTGAGATTTCACATTTAAAAAAAGCTGCTTCAAATGGATAATGTCAAAGATTAGTACTTTTATAATGTTTGAAAATGTCCAGATGGATTATATTATGAAGTTTGTATTATGTAAACAGTGTCTTCCGTTTTAGTTTGTGTCTACTAACAGTTTCCAAACTGCTCAAATGATTCAATGGAATCAAAATGTGAACACATAACTGTGCCTTTAATCATTTTGATTTTATGTTGTAATTATTACACATAAGAACAATTAGTAGTACGAATGACCATTAAATAATAGTATTTCATCAGAGAAAACAAAACAAAGAGCCAATTGAAGTTGAATGTCAGTTTTGGTGGGTCGCTGTTGAACATGCAAGCACTTTGATATGTAGTGAATGCATTAGAGAACGCCGTACTTCACTTAGTTGTGTTGAGTTGGCCACGTCTTACAGGCGACAGCAAAACAATAAACCCTTGAAGTCCCGATATACAACGTCCTCTCATTACCTCTGACCCCTATCGACACAGGAAGTCAGAGAGCAAAAGGCTTTCCCTCTTCTGATGACTGAGTTTGTGTTTACTGTTAAAGATATATGCATGTATTCTAAGGAAGAAGAAGAATTTGCTGCAAAACAAAAAATCGATATACTTATCAATGAGGTAATGATTTGAATGATTGTAGAAAATGGCCCAAACTCAAATACCTCATGCATTATTATTCACGTTGACGTTAACACATTCTTTTATTAGGTTTTATGGGAAATCGCTCAAACTGTGATGTTTTGACCCGCATTAGCATGCGCTAGCAGCATGACCTCACCAGCGCAGAGTGATCAAAAGGAAGTGCAAGGCGAGACGTGAAGAGTTAATTTGTCAACGGCCGACAGACAGATCCAGCAGTTCCTCATTGTGCGCACGCAGAGCTTCTTGGCTTCATCTCAATGCAACGGGGTGTCATTCAAACACATACACGGTCACATAAACCGAAATCACTCTCCCTCAAAACTCGCACATTTATCACAAGCACATTCAGCTGTCACATGCAGACTTTGGGATGCTGGGGGGACAAAACAGGGAAGGAAGATAAATGGCTTGTCATTTATCACCCGCTATCTTTCAGCGCTCCACTGCTGTTCAAACAAGCAACAGCCTCAAGAGAGAGCACCAAGTAATCACTAATCCTTCAACATTCAGCTTTTGCCCTCGCTGGGACACCTTTGTTACCACTATGACACTGATTTCTCCTCCTGTCCATCATCGCTCTCCCACTAAACTAAACCTCAGGGGGAGGGTGGCTTTTTGGGGTAGCTTTAATCCTTTCCTTTATCTTCGAGTTAAGACTGTTTTGCATCATTTTGCTGCAACTCTACCACTTAATGTCCTCTTAAGCTCAATGTGGGTTTTATAAACTTTGCATTAAGGAGTGTATGGAGCTGCACTATTTAAAAGACAACCAGTTGTTTTCATTCCATTGACACACCCTTAGTCAAGGCCATTAGGTGCTATTGGTATTCATTAGTAGTGCTGCTGAACTGGTGGCGAATTCAATCCTTTTCTGTTTTGGAGATGTGATGGCTACATTTCTGGGGACTTTTAATAAAGTGCTGACATGTGCTCTGTCTGCACGGCCTGCAAACTGGTCTATTGGTAAAAGGAGCTCTTGTTTGGTGCGGTCTGGGTGAATGTATCGAGGACTTTAATTATTGCCACATGGCATGAACCGGCTCTCAACTTCAAACCACCGTTGGCCAAACTTTATGCTCTCACTTTTTCCACATTCATCTACCCTGCTCGTACCTACATCAGAGAAAATCCAGACGCTGCTGGAGCTCAGAGACATTCAGCTCAACTAGTTTATTTGTTCATTTTATATATAGCCATAAGAATAAATTAACTTGATTTGTAGAATTTGAAATATGACTACACACACACACACACACACACACACACGCATATATATATATATATATATATATATATATATATATATATATATATATATATATATATATATATATATATATA